>CM064337.1:36567500-37817500 GCA_032595735.1 Pelochelys cantorii | reverse complement strand
TCTAAAAGGTAGAGCAATGGGGACTGGGAATCTATTCATTAGTCCTAATGGTTTTCTAAAATAAATACAAACATTTTTTTCTGATCCAGGCCAATCCATCCTGTATATGCTGCAAACATAAGAATACTGAGTGAGCGTACTCAGTGATGTGCAAATATGCTACTGTGATTGAATATAGAAGCTAAGGGTGTGTCTAGACTACATGGCTCCGTCGATGGAGCCATGTAGATGAGTGTATTCAGCAAAGGGAAATGAAGCGGTGATTTAAATAATCGCCGCTTCATTTACATCAAAATGGCTGCCGGGCTGTGCCGATCAGCTGTTTGTCGGCACAGTGCGGTAGTCTAGACGGGGATCAACCGACTCCAGATCCCTTTGTCATCAGATCCTGTAAGCCTCGTTTCACAAGGCATAAGGGATCTGATGACAAAGGGATTTGGGGTTGGTTGACCCCCGTCTAGACTACCGCGCTGTGCCGACAAACAGCTGATCGGCACAGTGCGGCAGCCATTTTGATGTAAATGAAGCGGCGATTATTTAAATCGCCACTTCATTTCCCTTTGCCGAATACACTCATCTACATGGCTCTGTCAACGGAGCCATGTAGTCTAGACACACTCTCTGAATCTGGATCATGGTCAGAGCAAACTGAATTTTTGGAAATGTTAGTAGCAAGCCTCTAAAAAATAATGATGCACATATGCAAAAGGTGATTTTCAGGGGATTATAGGTCAAATATAGGTGGATAATCATAGAAACATCAAAAGGTGTCTCCCTTGCCCCACGGAATCATCTGTTTCAGATATCTATCTATGAACCAAAGTGCACAGAAGTCTTCAATGACATGAACTCAAAAATAAACAAAAAAAAGACATTGGCAAAGCAACTTATTTCCGATCAACTTTATTCTTGAAAAGAGCTGAACTGTCTTGCTGAAATTATGTGAATCGGATGAAAATTTCTTGTTAATTCGTGGAATCTCATGTGTTTGATTTCTTAAGACCCCATTTTCACAGTGATACCTAAAGTGATGTATATGTTAATAAAACATACCAAGTACAACAGTATAAGAAAACTAACATCCACAGAGTTAAATTAATATAGTGTAACTATTAAGGTATCTTTATAACTGAAAAAAAATCCTGGTTAAAACACATTTTTACATCTTGTTAGCAGGGTGAATGGTTTGAAACCAGTCTATTGATTTAGCCCTGCTTCTCATACCAATTCTCAGCCATGTTGAAGTTGTTCATTAAATATCTTGCCTTAAATCCCCCATCTATCAAACTGGGATAGAAATACTTATATTACACGAGAATTGTGACTATTAATTAGTTAACATTTGTAAAACAAATGGACAGTGGAAAATGCTATGTGAATAGTGACAACACAATTATCCTGGGCACCCCTAATAAGTAGAAATGTAAGTTGCAAATTCATATAATTGGGCTAACAGTTTTAAGCATAATGTGATCTTTTGTATGTTCCTTAATTAGTCTATATGTGTAGCTTTTTATCCTGTTCTAAAGACTATTAGAAAAAACAATTAATGTGTTACTAACTAATATTCTTGGTGTTGCAGAAAGTAACAGACAATCAAGTTTAATGCACCTATCTGATTACAAGCTGCTCTTTAGGTGTAGGACAAATGACTACAAGATGCCATTGTCAAAAGTGTGAAACATTTAAGCAATGAAATATTAATGAAAACTCATTGCACTTATTGCTCAACGACATCTCAATCATCTCAAGGGGAATCAGATTTCAGACCTAGAGGGCTTGCAGCAAATTTCTACAATGTTAAAAAAAATCCAATGAACTTTAAAAATGTCAGCCAGCGGGGATTTCAAATACATAATTTACTATTTTGTTGGCTGCTTATAAATGGATAATAATAAACTTCTGGCTGAATGCAAGCTCATAAAAACTGGATCAAAAATGTGAAGAAGACCATGAAATGATAAATGTGGAGCTTTATGATACTAATTTTCTTCTAAGTAATTACAGTATGAACAGAAAATGTAACTGTAGTGTTAAAATGTGAATGGAAATTTTGACATTCTGCTTGTAGAGTGCAAGGTTTTTATAGAGACAGGCTCAGTGGCAATATTATTTTCTGAACCACTATAACAATGCAATATCAGCATTGCTGGTATTGCTGCTTAGGTTGGATGGACTTCAATGGGTGATATATTTTCATAACTATTCTCAATATTATTTGACTTCTTGATGTAGTCTCATACTTATTTATTTAACCATCTGACTAATAAAGAGCACAATGCAGAGATTTCTCATTTGGAGTTCTAACAGTTCTTGCTCAATATTAAGTTCTTACACTGAAAGGATTTATTATTCAGTTTAGCATAATTGTATACATTGAATGTAAACAGAAGAAGGTTTCCATGCTGGCTCTGCAGAGTCTGACTGAAGTTTTGGATTCTGATTTTCAGCAATCACCAACTTCTCTCCCACTGTGACCATGATCTCCAAAGACAGATCTCCAAATTCCATGGGAACAATGAAGCTGTCAGCTCATGGAAGGAGAAAAGAAAATGATGGAAAAAGAACTTTGAGAGAGGCTGGACCTAGTGCATAGTGATCACTTCCACAAGAAATAAGAATTACGAAAGTACAGGCTGTACCTTCCTTGTCTGGCACCCTTGGGACCTGACCAGTCCTGAACCAGGGAATTTGCTGGACTATGGAAGGTCAATGCCAGCCTTTCTGATGCCACTGGCTGCAGGGCTCCACTTTGGCAGCAGCATAGGGGCGAGCATTAACCAAGTGGCACTTGGGATACTCAGGAGAAGAAGGGGACCAGGAGCACAGCCAGAGGCATAGCGAAGGGGTGGGGGGGCATTTGCCCCTGGGCGCCATGCCAGGGGGGTGCCAGGCTGGGCTGGGAGCGAAGCGCACGCTGCTCTGGCCCACGTGATGCTTTTGAACAGAGACCGGGAGTTGGCTAAGTGCTCCTGGCTCTCTACACACTGCGAGCTGAGGCAGCAGGGCCGGGTGGCAGCAGCAGCCGCTTTAAAGGTTAGAATCCCTTACCCAGCTGTTCCATTCCTCCTGTGCCTGGCTCAGGGGGGGGAAGGATTTGATGGGGGGCGCACCTGGCGCTGGGGGCTCATTCAGGGGGAGGGGTGAGTGCATTCAGATGGGGGCTCTGGGGGGTCTGGCTCAGGGGGAGGGGTGAGTGCTTTGGGATGGGGCACTGGGGGGCTGGCTCTGTGGGAGGTATGAGTGTATTGGGATGGGGGGGCTGGCTCTGTGGGAGGCGTGAGTGCATTGGGATGGGGGGACGCGGGTGAGGAGCTGGCTCTGGGGGAGAGATGGGTGCATTGGGGTTACTTATAATTTTTTTTAAATAAAAGATACTCTATAACAAAAGGAAAAACTTAAAAAAATAATCTGGTTACATTTTAAAGACTAACGAACATATAGATCAGGCATGTCAAACTTGAAGCCCACTGAGGGCCACAAATGAAAACTGATAGCTTTCAGGGACACCAAAGAAAATGTACTTCCATTGGAAAGTTGTAATTATTTATTATTATAGATTATGTTTTAGGTATATTTTATAATATTATTATAATTTAATATAATTAATATATTTTATAATCTAATATTATAGATTATGTTTTAGGTATATTTTATTCAGGTCTTGTTTTAATATAATGCAATAATTTGATGTGTAAAATTGTTATTTACTCATAAAATAATTTTTAATTTAAATATAAATTTAAGGTACTTTTAAATTTTGTATATGATACATAACTTGTTTTGTTGAAATAAAAACAAGTATAGACCACGGTCAATCAAATAGAACAGGCTTCTGTGAAAATTTCAGATACTTTGTAAGTTTGAGATTTTGCATAAACATATAATTATTCGTACAATTGCAAAAAATTGACATATATTTGATATAAAATTAATATACATTTTGTGATTTTATTTGGAAATAAATAAATAAAAACCAAAACATTAACAAAATATCCCCCTCCACTGCCCCAGAGCCAGGCACTCCCATATCCCCGTTCTAACCCAATTCCCCTCTGTTCCCCCAGAGAATCCCCCTCTAACCCAATGCCTCCTCCATCCCCCAGACCCAGGCACTCCCAGCCCCTCCCCCCCATACCTAATGCCTGGGTCCCAGAGCTAGTGTTGCTGCCGCCACACATTTCTTCCTCAGGCGTTGGGGAGGTTGAGCACAGCAGCCAGCTGTGAGCAGGCACCTATGCAGAGCAGCCCAGCCAGCCGTGATTTGCACTTGGCCACGTGCTCTGAGCGGCCAGTGGGCCACACTTTATTCTTTTATAAAATGTTGTGGCAGGCCACAAAAAATTTCAATTGGGCCACATGCAGCCCACCAGAAGCCTGTTTGACATGCCTGATGTAGATGGTATCATGAGCTTTTGTGGGCACAACCCACTTCCACCCACGAAAGCTCATGATACCATCTACATCCGTGTCACCAACCCGTTGAGCGCGATCGACTGGTCGATCGCGAGGCCTCAACCAGTCGATTGCGAGGTGTTCGGGCAACCCTGCCCCCCATTTTCCTCCCACCCCCGAGAAGCCCCACTACCTACCTCTAGTGTAGTGCCGGCTTCCCGCGGGGTGGATGGAAGTCCTCTCTGAAGCCCACGTCACTTCCGGGAGTTCCGGAAGTGCGCGGGCTGCTCCCCCTCCCATAGCTCTGTTGCATGCTGGGGGAGGGGGCGTCGGCCCTAGAGGAGGAGTGCGGAGGCTTCCCTGCGCCGCCGGTGCTGGAGGGGTGAGTTGGGCGCAGGGGTTTCCCTGCGCCGCGGGAGCGGGAGTCGTCCCCGGGGTTTGGCCACGCTGTGGGAGGGGAGGGAGTTGTCCGGGCTGGGCCAGGCCGGGCCGCACCGTAGGAGGGGGGTTTGACCCCGGGGCAGGCGCCCACGGGGGTTGGCCATGCTGCAGGAGGGGGTTGGCCGCGCTGCGCCGCGTCAGGTGGGTTGGGCCCCGGGGCAGGTGCCTGTGGGGGTTGGCCGCGCTGCGGGAGGGGAGGGGCCGGGCCACGCCATGGTGGTGGGGGTTGCCCCTGGTTCAGGCTCCCGTGGGGGTTTGGCCCCACTGCGGGAGGCGGGGGTTAGCCCCGGAGCAGGCACGCTCGGGGTTTCCCTGCACCGCGGGGGGCCCGGAGGAGGCATGTGCTGGCTTCCCACGGGGGGGAGGGAGGGAAGGGAGAGAGAATCCTGGGAGGAGGCAGATGCAGGTGACTCTGCTGCCACTGGCACCCTGTCCCTGCTCCCCAGACTCCACTCCCCTGTCCCCAGCTACAGAACTCTGTCCCCATTCCTGTCCCCACTCCCAGAACTCTGTCCCCACTGGCACCCTGTCCCCTGCTACAGAACCCTGTCCTCTGCCCTCCCAGCACCCTGCTCCCTCTCCCCTGCCCCCAGCTGCAGAACTCTGTCCCCACAAAATGTATAATTATAAATGCTTCATTTTAGATTTAAATAGCATGAATAAAAAACAGACCATTTATTTCATAACTATAAACACATGATTTTAATTTTATATATCGCATAATTTAAAAATAAAGTGTTTATCAGAGTGTGTAAGTAAGGGCTGGGGATAGCAAGTGATGGACAGAAGGAGAATAGAGAGGGCGGGGCTTCAAGAAAGGGGCGGGGCTTCAAGGAAGGGGCGGGGCGGTAGATCTTCGCCTGTTCTGAGATTTAAAAAGTGATCTTCGGTGTAAAAAGGTTGGAGACCACTGATCTACATAAAGGGTGGGCAATAATTTTTGCCTGGGGACCACTTCAAAATTTTTTGAAGTAGCCCTGGGTCACCACAGAAGGGGCGGGGACTAAACAAGAAGGGGTGGGGCTACCCAGACCATGACTGGTCTGGGGTGGAGGAGCCCCTTTGCCGCCTCCTTCCCACTAGGCACCCATGTCTCTGGTAAGGTAGGAGGAGGCTTCATGCGCTCCCCCACCCCCAGGCCAATCAAGGCTTGAAGGTGGGGGAGTGCAGAAAGCCTCCTTCTGCCTTCAGAGGAGTATGTGGTGCTTGGAAGTGCCGTGTGCTGCTCGCTGGGTGGGGGCAGAGCAGAGAAAGCTTCACGTGTTCTCCCACCCCAAGCCCTAATTGGCCTGGGGGCAGGGGAGCAGCAGGGCCTCCGCAGACCAGATGCGACCCATGGAGGCCCTTTTGCCTACCTCTGATCTACATGTTTTGTTAGTCTTTAAAGTACTACTAGACTGTTTTGTTGTTTTTTAAGTTTTTCCTGTTACAGACTAACTCAGCTACCCCTCTGAAGCTTATAAAAAAGTTTCTATACTATTCCATTCCTTTTTGCCTCCCTGTTTCCTTTCTCCTTTGGTGAATTGGGCAGGCAGGAGTTTTGGTAAAAATGTATCAGACATACATACAGTGCCCACTCTACCTCAGCTGGTGCTGTATAATCAGAGCCTCAATTCTAAAGGAGTTGTCATTACTGAAGTGATAGATCACCCCACTTTTGTTGCCGATTTTCCATCTCCCAGTCATAGCAGAGACTCGGGATTAACGTGGCTTTCTCAACTAAAAGTCTTATACATGTTCAGATGTTGTGATTGTGAATACCTGGAGAGGCAGTCTGCTCAAGGCAAAGTTGGCCTTGAATCTTGATATCTATGGCTTCAGTTGAATGGCTTGTGTGAAATTTGGAAGAGCAGTTCAGAGAGACCTCTCTCCTTTACTTAAGGATAGAATCTCATGGCAGCCTGAAGGAAAAAGTCCTCATGGCAGACAGAAAGCCACACTTTGCAGGGTATCCTCAGCCTAAGGCTACGTATTGCTTCAAGTGCCTTCAAGAAAGTGAGGGTGTGTGTTGTGTGTTAGTTTTATTTAAAAGTTTTTCGGATTGTTATTTTAACAGGTAAATTAATCTCTTACATTGATAACTCTCGTGTAGTTTTTTGCTGTGCGATAATGTGAAAAACAATTAGGTTAACTAGATAAGTAAATGGGCAGTTAGGAAACATTACAGATTGCTTATAATATATTTATTAGGTATCTTGTTAGTTATGTAGCACTTTAAAGAGTTTTTTTCTTTTTGTTTTATCAAGATTCGACTAACATGGCTAGCTCTCTATTACAATAAATTTGATATGCTCAAAATCTTTTTTACTTTTATTCATTAAAGCAATGTGTTACTCATTTGCTATAACAGTGGTTTTAAATGCTTGAATGAAATATAGTGATGAAATTCATATTTAGGCTGTATAACATTAACTTTTCTCATGTTTTAGATGTAAGCAGGGTCAGGATAAGCTCTACCCTGACATCTGGTGGTGAATTGTGGTGAGTGGTGCAAAAAGACTTCAGGGGCTGATCTTATTTGCATAGGCACACCCACCCCGCCTAGTATGTGCTCACAGCAGCCCAAATGGTCACTTTGGCCACTGTGGGATCCCCAGTCTCTCTGTTATTGAGGCAGGGGGGATAAAGTGTTGTTACCTTGATTATGTGAATCAAGGACAATGGAATGGTGGAACTGTTCATGACAGAGGGATTTGCCATAAACTAAGTAGCACTCGCTAGACAAGGGGCATGGGTTCCAAAGCCAGTCAAGTTGAGAGAGGTTGGGGATAGGTCTTTGTACTTGGGTGGTCCTGTCTGAAGGCCTGAACAACACCGATTGCACTTTCTCCACTATGGAATATTGGAGCTAATTTGGATTCTATTGGGGCTGTGTCTACATTGGTGTGATCTTGTGCCAAAGCAGCTGCTTTTGTGCAAAAACATGCTGCCTATCTATACTGGTGGGGAGTTCTTGTGTAAGAACAGTGATGTTCTAATGTGTGAAATCAGTGCTTCTTGTGCGAGAACTCTGATGCTCCTGCTCAGGAATAAGCCCTCTTGCGCAACTGTTCTTGAGCAAGAGGTCAGTGTAGACAGGCAACATGAATTTCTTGTGCAAGAAAGCCTGATGGTTAAAATGGCCATCGGAGCTTTCCTGCACAAGAGAGCATCTACACTGGCACAGATGCTCTTGCGCAAAAGCACATCTCTTGCGCAAAGGCACATGCCAGTGTAGACGCTCTCTTGCGCAAATACTTTAACGCAAGAGTTCTTGCATTAAAGAGTATTTGAGCAAGATCATGCCAATGTAGATGTAGCCTAGGGCTGTGACTACAATGGTGTGATCTTGCACAAAAGCACCCACTTTTGCTCAAAAGCTTGCTGCCTGTCTACACTGGCCGCGAGTTCTTGCGCAAGTACACTGACGTTCTAATGTATGAAATCAGTGCTTCTTGTGCAAGAACTATGATGTTCCCGCTCAGGAATAAGCCTTCTTGCACAACTATTCTTGCGCAAGAGGCCAGTGTAGACAGGCAACATGAATTTCTTGCACAAGAAAGCCCTATGGTTAAAATGGCCATCAGAGCTTTCTTGTGCAAGAGAGCGTCTACACTGGCATGGATGCTCTTGCGCAAAAGCACATCTCTTGCGCAAACGCACATGCCAGTGTAGATGCTCTCTTCTGGAAGAGTTTTTGCACAAGAACTCTTTCACAAAAGAGTTGTTGCACAAGATCATGCCCGTGTAGATGTAGCCTAGGAGTCTAGTTGTGAGCTGCTGAGCTGACTTCACTGTGGGCCAATGGAGCACTAGCACTGAGGCTCCTCTATTATGAGCTGAAGAGCTGAAATCACTGTGTGCTGAGGGGAGCCTGGCACTATACTGCGGAGCTATTAGCAGAGCAGCTTGCTGGGACAACCAGCAAGCGCAGGCGGTCAGCAGAGCAGTTTGCGGGGACTACCGGCAAGCGCAGGCAGACAACAGAGCGGTTTGCGGGGAAGACCGGCAGGCACAGGCGGCCAGCAGAGCGGCTGGTCGGGACGACCTGTGGGCGGCCGGTAGGAGCGGCAGCAAGCAGCCAGTGGAGCAGCTGCAGGAGCAACCAGCTGGCGGCCAGGGGCATGGACCGAGACAGCTGGCGGATCAGGGCAGTTCGTGGGACGGCTGAGGCGGCTCATGGGACAGCAGGTGGAGTGTGGTGGAGTGACTTGCGTTGACGGCGGCAGCAGAACCCTACGGAGAGGCGGAGCCATCGGCGGACCACGTAAGGTGTATCAACCCCCCCCCCCCCAGGTTGGGATGGTAAAACCCTGCCGGGTGAACTTTTGAACCCTGGGGCAGAGACTTTTGGGGTGTCGGACTTTGGGACTTTGGGTGATTTTTGGGTTGCTGGACTCAAGAGACTCTTGGGCTTTGTCTACACTGGCAGCTTCTTGCTCAAGAACATCTTGTGCAAGAAAACGTCCACACTGCCATGTGCGAGCTGTGCTTTTGTGCAAGGGCGCCCATGGCAGTGTGGACGCTCTCTTGCGCAAGAAAGCTCTGATGGCCATTTTAGCCATAGGGCTTTCTTGCACAAGAAATTCCTGCTGAGCGTCCACACTGCCCTCTTGCACAAGAGCTCCTGCGCAAGAGGGCTTACACCTGTTAAAAAAGAGCGTAGCTCTTGCGCAAGGAGCCCTATCTTATCACGCCGTACTGTAAATTTCCTTGCACAAGAGAGGGCGGGCAGTGTGGACGCTCTGCAGATTCTTGCGCAAGAACGGCCATACTTGTGCAAGAAGCCGCGAGTGTAGACATAGCCTTGGGGTGTTGGACTTTTGGGGACTTTGGGTGATTCGCGGCTGGGGGGGTGGGTCTTTGCTCATGTTTGGTCTATGAATCCGAGTTGTGGTGTTTTCCCAATTTAATGCTGAGGTCGGTTACCTCATGTTATTAAAGATTTGCTGCTATACCGAGACTCTGTGCTTGTGAGAGCAGAAGAATTGCCTCTTTGAGGCGCCCAGGGGTGTATGTAAGATTTCCCAGGTCACTGGGTGGGGGCTCGAGCTGGTGTTCTATTACCTTGTTGGGAGGAGACCCCTAGATACTGAACCCGGCCCTTGCTGCTATTAACTCAGCCTGGCAGAAGGGTTACATATAAAACTTACATATTAAAGAATTTGACATTTTTTATGTAAAAGACATGAACCTAATGAGAACGGCATATGAACAAATTAAAGAGAAACAAATATTTAACAGAATGTAAACCACAAAACTATATAATTTATATGTCTGTAGTTAGTAAAATAAGTAATTCATGAAACAATAAATATCCTAAGAGGTGGATTATTTACAGTGGTGTAGTGAGGAGGGCGTGAGGGAGGGGAGAAAATAATCAGCCTGAAAATAATCAGCATAATGGCTTTGCGCAAGAGGGTTTTTCTTGCACAAGACGGGGCAATGTAGACGGCTCATTAGTTATGCAAATGAGGGTCAGAAATATTCCACGCTGAGCCTCATTTGCATAGCTCTGGCGCAAGATCGCGCCAGTCTAGACACAGCCCAGATGTCTAAACTATAGTGTTCAAACCTGAAGTGCCTTTCAGAACTAAGTTCAAAACTCTTTACTAAGGTCTTCACAGAAACACACACCAACATTAAAATTGACAAAACAAAAAATCTAGATGTATTAAAAATATCAAAACTATAAACTATGACTATAAACTATGAGTTTGTGTCACACACATTATTTAACACTAATAGATACAAAAATTACACTAGACTAGCACAGGGTGCTTACCATACTTATCTCTGAATGATCCTTCAGGTGGTCTGAGATTTAAGAATGATCTGTGTTCCATGCCAGTTGTATCAGAACTTAAAAAAAAATCATCAACAAAAAAAGATTTAATATAAGAGCACTTGACTAGAATCATAGCTTATTAACAAGTAGCTTCTGAAACAATCGGGTTGATAGTTACACCAGTGTTACTTTACTATCATCAGTCAAGTTATATTTCATTTATTATGGTAAAACTGATAGTTAACTATGTATGACTACTCGATCAATATTGCACAGTTTCTTACTTTTAAAAAATTAGCCTAGACCTTGAGCACTATGCAAAAGTCTTACCATAATTAAAACACTCTTATAACAATGATTTAATTGTGCCCCTTTTTATGTTAACATTTCAAACATCATAAAATGAGTAACATTATTATGGAGTATTAATATAATATATATTCTTATTGATATAATACATTTTGACAAACCTGATGTAATTTCCATTAATTATTTTTTCTCCCAAATATTGGATCAGCAGAAACAAATTAATCTATGGTCCTTCTTTCATTCAAATAGATTCAATCAATATTTTAAGTCATATATGATATTTAGTGCATGTCTGAAATACAAGAGAATATAAATGTCATGTGAACTGAGCATAAGCGGTGAATCCTTTACCCACTGAAGTGAACAGGAGAATTGTCATTGACTTCACTGGGTTCAGCATTTCACCCAGGACTTCATATATTTTTTCTCTCTCTCTCTTAATTCATGTGATGAATTGAAGGTTAATTTGCACAAAACCTCATGGCATATTCTATGAGGTTTATCAATGGAGATTTAGGGGAAATGCATGGAAATTTTGTTTTGTTTTGTTTTGTTTTGTTTTGTTTTGTGTCAGAAGAAAATGCAAACACTTCAAAATTCTCACCATAAGAAAACTCTGGAAAAATATTCAGATTGTTTGAAACATGGAAATGCATGGAAATTTTGTTTTGTTTTGTGTCAAAAGAAAATGCAAACACTTCAAAATTCTCAGCATAAGAAAACTCTGGAAAAATATTCAGATTGTTTGAAACATTTTGTATTTGAATTTCACTATAATACCTTAAACATTCCAAAAATAAAAATAAAAAAGCCATTTAAAAATGAACAATTTAAATGTTTAGTTCAAAAATTGCCAAAACAGACATCCTCAGCACTGTCAGAACTTTTTTCTCAGTTATTTTTTCCATGTGATTCCATGAAATCTTTCTAATTTGATGTTTCTTAATTTCAGATAGAAAATGGTTCTGTCCAATTTTTTTTCTGACCAACATTAGGATACATGATAAGGAAAATGCCAAAATATTTTGCCTCCATTTTTATTATATGAGGAAGTGTTTTCATTGAACTTGAAAGATGTCCATTGAGATATGAATTGTCTTACCCATGCAGTGCCCATATAAGTGAGTATAGCGATAAATAAAGTCTGACCATTTTTGCTAACATTGCATTAGGTGAATTGTCATAAAAAAGTTCTCTTTTCTCTGTGGTAAACTCAAGAAAAATTTCATACCTGAGTCTCTTAGATGAAGCATCAAACTGGAAATTCTGCAGTATCTTAAAAATTCAGCTGTGTGCCAAGCTGTGATAAACAGAAATATTCAATATGAAGACCTTTCAGTGTAAACAAAATTTCCAGCAAGGTGGCCTCCATGAAGAATCCTCAGCTTTGAAACAAACTCCTCTCTTAGTCCAAAGCAACTTGGGCCAGTTGGCCTGCAGGGCCTATTTACTTCACCAAGTTTTAGAAAGAGAGTTTGGGGAGGATGGTATATGTATAAGGGCATTTGATTCCCTGATTATTTTGCTTTAGGGCATGATAAATCTGCTAAATATGACTGCATTCTGTCATAATTGTATTTTCAAAAGGCCAGAAAAACATGGGATAGGCACCTCTTTCTATTACTTACTGTGAAATAGAAAGAAAACCAAGCAAAGCATTTTTGGCACTATCATTAGATCATTCATTAGGCTTCCCACAAGGTTCCCCACAGTTTACTTGCAGATTTATTAAGTCTTCTGACCTGTACTGCACATTACTTATTGCCAGTCACAGGGACGATGGTAATCAATAAAAAATATAATATAGTAATAAACATAGCTTGGTATCATTCCTTCAAAGTCTGGGAGAGTTAGAAACCAGTTTTTCTGTTCAAATTATATGTAAATTATTTGCTAACTGTGAATTCCATATCAAGATGGACAATATGAAATTACAACTGCAAGATTCCTACTGTGTGAAATAAAACATAGCCCGATAAGGAGGGAAGGTGTGTGTGTATAGCCCAACGGAGAGTCGGGAAGTATTGGACATATAGCCAGGGTCAGTTCCTTCTCACCATTTCACTAATACACAAGGGCTGTGTCTAGACTGGCCAGTTTTTCTGGAAAATCAGCCGCTTTTCCGGAAAAACTTGCCAGCTGTCTACACTGGCCGCTTGAATTTCCGCAAGAACACTGACGATCTCATGTAAGATTGTCAGTGTTCTTGCGGAAATACTATGCTGCTCCCGTTCGGGCAAAAGCCCTCTTGCACAAATGCTTTTGCACAAGAGGGCCAGTGTAGACAACGCGGTATTGTTTTGCGCAAAAGCGCGTCTAGATTGGCACAGACGCTTTTCCGCAAAAAGTGATTTTGCGGAAAAGCGTCCATGCCAATCTAGACACGCTTTTCCGCAAATGTTTTTAACAGAAAACTTTTCCGTTAAAAGCATTTGCGGAAAATCATGCCAGTCTAGACATAGCCAAGGAGGGCAGCACCAGGAAGAAAACACAATAAACTATATATAACATTATCAGCAAACTTCTCTCTGTGCCCCTTAGGCCATCAAATGTGATTTCAACACCATTTACAGTAGTGTACCATAAACTAAGAGCAACTCCATTGAAATCAAGGAAATGACACTAGTGTAAATTTGGTGTAATATCAGAATAAGGTTTATAAAGGTTTACATGGGCATAACACAATTAACAACAACACTCAAATGGTACAGCTCTCGTTATATTGCTGCAATGGCAGTACAATCCATATTTTTTCCCTATTAGTGAATGAGAAGCTAAACTGCAATTCAGGAAACAAAAATGCTTTTGAATTTTACGTACACAGAAAGTTAGCTTAAACTAGAAGACTTCTAATTTTATGTATTTTCTGTACTGTAAATGGCCAAATTGATGTTATTTTTTTAAATTGCTTGAATGGACTCCAGCAGATTGACATGCAGCTGTCGGAACACAGAGCTGTTTCTGTTTTAGAAAACTCTGTAAAACAAGGTTTACAGTAGAAACACTAATCAACTTTAAGAACATTATTTCCAGGGGCATTTATATTTCAATAATGGCATTTCAATGTACTGTAACTATCTTAATCGAATTCTCGAGTTTGAAATTCTATATTGGACCATTCTCAACAATGGAATGGAAGAATATGTAAAGGCAATGACTTGTGCTTTAATAGAAGTGACAATCAGAGTGGAAGTCGTAGTTGTTATTGTCTGTTGAAGCATAACACAGTGTCAATCTGCAAACTATTTTACCTTATTACATTATAATCTTGATTTTGTGGTCTCCTTCACTGCTTAATATGGTTTTTTATGAATCTAGTAGAGTAGTTGATGTAGCATGTAAATTATTGTCCTTGAAGTGTGGATAGACTTGTAAGACAAAAACAATTAAAATAATAATGATCATTTGGAAATAGGTCCACCAGTAATTCCATTTCTTGGCTTCTTCTGACTTTATTGACAAGTTGCAGTGCCATTCATTATTCATTATAATTGGTAATGAAAATAAATCAGTCATTACAAATCATTTGCAGTTTTTTGCATCCCTTTTGTTATGGATGGGGAGGGTAATGTATACTAAAGATCAAAGATTTGTTTGCATCCTTACATCAAAGCCTACAAATGCTACTTTCTACTTGGAAAGTTTTTTTTTCTGTTATTTTACAGCATCTCAAAAGCATCAAATCTGTGGAGACAATTCTGTTACTTTTATTTCTGATCAGAAAGAGACATTTACTCATCCTTACTGGATTCCATGAGATCTCTGAAAGATGTATTTCAGGTTAATCGAAAAGGCATTATAACTCTTGAATGCTTTTTGACATTACAAAAAGAAGCAAAAGCAAAATCTGCTCCTTCTCTCATTCTGATCATCTTATTCATTTTAAGCAGTATGGTATTCTGAGAAGTCAAAGAATCATAGAATCATAGGATTGGAAGAAACCTCAGAAGGTTATTGAATCCATATAATCAAGGCTCATATCCAGCTTCTCATCCACTGTAATCCCCAGGTCCTTTTCTGTAGAACTGTTGCTTAGCCAGTCAGTCCCCAGCCTGTAACAATGCTTGGGATTCTTCTGTCCCCAGTGCAGGACTCTGCACTTGTCCTTGTTGAACCTTATCAGATTTCTTTTAGCCCAATCCTCCAATTTGTCTAGCTCATTTTGGATCCTATCCCTACCCTCCAGCTATCTATTGCTCCTCCTAACTTAACATCATCTGTGAACTTGCTGAAGGTGCAATCCATCCCCTCATCCAGGTCATTAATAAAGATGTTGTACAAAACCGGCTCCAGAACCGACCCTTTATGGGCTCTCTGCTTAATACCAACTACCAAGCAGACATCAAGGCATTGATCACTACCCATTGAGCCCGACGATCTTGCCAGCTTTCTAGTCACCTTACAGTCCATTTATCCAATCCATAGTTCTTTAACTTGCTGGCAAAAATACTGAGAGAGAACTATCAAAAGCTTTTCCAAAGTCAAGGTGTATCACATCCATCGCCTTCCCCATATTCACAGAGCCAATTACCTCATTATGAAAGGCAATTAGTTTGGTCAGGTACGACTTGCCCTTGGTGAATCCAAGTTGACCATTCCTGATCACTTTCCTCTAGAAAATAAAAACATAACAATGGCCATAATGAGTCAGACCAAAGCTCCATCTAGTCCAATATCCTGTCTGCCAGCAGTGGCTAATTCCAGATGTCCCAGAGGGAGAGAATACAACAGGCAATCCCTCTCCTGTCACCCATTTACAGACGAACAGAGGCTAGGGACACGATTCCTACCCATCCTGGCTAACAGTTATTGATGGATTTCACCTCCATGAATCTATCTAGTTCTTTTGGAACCCTGTTAAAGTCCTAGTCTTCACAACATCCTCTGGCAAGGAGTTCCGCAGGTTGACTGTGTGCTGAGTGAAGAAAAACTTCCTTTTGTTTGTTTTAAACCTGCTGCCTATTAATTTCATTTGGTGACCCCTAGTTCTTATATTGTGGGAATAAGTAAATAACATTTTCTTTTCCACACCCGTCATGATTTTATAGACCTCTATCATATACCCCCTTAGTATCCTCTTTTCCAAGCTGAAAGTCCTCATCTCTTTAATCTGTCCTCATATGGGACCTGTTCCAAAACCCTAATCATTTTTGTTGCATTTTTCTGAACCTTTTCCAGTACCAATATATCTTCTTTTGAGATGAGGCGACCACATCTATATGCAGTATTCAAGATGTGGGCATACCATAGAGGCAATAAGATAGTCTCTGTCTTATTCTCTATCCTTTTTTTAATGATTCCTAACATTCTATTTGCTTTTTTTTTTTTGACTGCTGCTGTACACTGTGTGGATGTTTTCAAAGAACTATCCACAATGACTCCAAGATTTCTCTCTTGAGTAGTTGTAGCTAAATTAGTCCCCATCATATGGTATGTGTAGTGGGGATTATTTTTTCCAATGTGCATTACTTTAGATTTATTAACATTAAATTTCATCTACCATTTTGCTGCCCAATCACTCAGTTTGATGAAAACTTTCTGAAGCTCTTCACAGTCTGCTTTGGTCTTAACTACCTTGAGCAGTTTGGTATCATCTGTTTGCCATCTCACTGTTTACCCCTTTCTCTAGATCATTTATAAATAAGTTGTATAGTATTGGTCCCAGGACAGATCCTTGGGGGACCTCACTAGTTTCCTCTCTTCACTCTGAAAACTTACCATTTATTCCTACCCTTTGTTTCCAGTCTTTTAACGAGTAATCAGTCCATGAAAGGACCTTCCCTCTTATTCCATGACAACTTACTTTACTTACTCTCTTACAAATGCTTCAAACTGGATTCCTTGAGGATCCACTCAATGATTTTTTCTGGGTTCTAAGGTAAGGCTGTTGCATCTGTAACACCTTTAAAAGCCACAAGATTATCTTCAGTGCAAGATATCACTCAACATGAGTAAGTACATCAGAATCTGTCCCAGCAGGGTCAGGGTGTCCAATAGGTATTATTCTGGTCCCCTCTTTCTCTGATGCCACAGTGGGGGTCATACTCTTCTTTTCCGCATAAAATAATATTCAGAATCTTATCCAAAATGTGATTTGTTATTTCAGTAGCTACATTGCCTACCCAAGTTTGCAAATGTTTTCTTTACAAACAGTCTTGGTGTAATTAACTTTCTTTTACAACATCTTGGCTGCGTCTAGACTGGTATGAATTTGCGCAAATGCTTTTAATGGAAAAGTTTTCCATTAAAAGTATTTGCGCAAGAGAGCGTCTAGATTGGCACGGACGCTTTTGCGCAAAAGCACTTTTTGCGCAAAAGCATCCGTGGCCAATCTAGATGCGCTTTTGCGCAAGAAAGCCCTGATCACCATTTTAGCCATTGGGGCTTTTTTGCGCAAAACAAAACTGAGCTGTCTACACTGGCCCTTTTGCGCAAAAGGTTTTGCACAAAAGGACTTTTGCCCGAACGGGAGCGTCAAAGTATTTGCGCAAAAGGACTTTTGCCCGAACGGGAGCGTCAAAGTATTTGCACAAGAAGCACTGATTTCTTACATTAGAATGTCAGTGCTCTTGCGCAAATTCAAGCGGCCAGTGTAGACAGCAGGCAAGCTTTTGCACAAAAGCGGCCGCTTTTGCGGAAAAACTGGCCAGTCTAGACACAGCCCTTATGTTTATAAAATGATGAGCATAGTATATGAATGTTATGAAGGTGTTTCCAATAATATTTCACTGAATGCTAATCTAATTTAATCATATTGTACAGAACTCTAGGTTTCTGGACTAAAGGAGAGAAATTTATAAAAGAAATGACTACTTTTTGTAAATGTCAGAGTGACACTCATCCCCTCCCCCCCTCGCCATGGTATGCCACTAGCCAATGTTGCTCCATATGTTGCTTGAAAAACTGCAAAAGGATGTGTCCACCATGATTTGAAAGAATAGTGCTATATTCAGTACTCTCTACTCTTGGTCAACTCTGGTGGCTTAAGCGATGATGGCTAGGACTAGACCTCACCAAGTCCCTGACCCTCTTAAATGTCTGATCGTGAAACTCACATTTGTATATGTAATCCATACTCACATGAGTAATCCCATTAAATTCAATGGACCAACTGACATGAATCATGGTTGGCAGAATTATTTTCTTAGGGCTTTGGAAAGTTACATGGTTACTTGTATGTATCTCCTAGATCAAGCTGTTAAAGAACTAATTTATGCAGGGCAAGCACAAAAATATTAGTATTTAAGTACTATGTAATAATGATTAATAACGATTAATAATCTGGTTTTCTGAGTTTCTAAAACAGACAAGGTAAGGCTGAATTGTTTTAATTGTAGCTTCAGTTCTTTAATTTTCTATTTCCATAAACACTTTATGAAAGAGAAGGCAAATCAGTTCAGTATTACTAGTTAAACAAACTTTTTGCAAATATTCGGTTTAAATTTTTAAAAGAAACATTGTTTTTTTCTCTTGATCTACAGTCTGATAAATGATGTCAGTTATAAATGAGTCCTGTAATTGAAAATGTTCCCAAGCACATCGCAAAGCATGAATATTTTACACCTATATTTGTTATTGTTTCAGACTTCCCAAAAACTTTCAACAATAGTCTTTAAATATTCCCAAGGAAATGTTATTAAAATAATATTAACAACAAATGGAAGGAAATCAATTAAGGATCCTCTGCTATTTTCATCTAATTTTTGATTGTGCAGCTATAGAGTAGCCATTTAGTGCTAGGTGTTAGATGCCTTTTCTAGTATGATCAGATCCTATTCACTATACCCAGGTGTGTAGTCCGCTACACCCAGGTGAGTGGGTTTAATAGGGTTCACAAAGGAGATAAGCACATTTAAAAGTTTTTCTCTCCAATTTAGCTGCTTAATTCTTTTTCTTATATTTCATCCCTTAATAGATCTTTTAAGTGTTTATCTGCTGAGATTTTAAAATTTGTCCTTGCTCAGTGCAACAAAGTATAAAATTTTTGTAAAGTGAATGTAATTAGAATAAAAGCTTCAGAGGGGTAGCCAAGTTGGTTTGTAACTGGGAAAACTTAAAAAACAACCAATAGTCTAGAAGCACCTCAAAAACAAACAAAACATGTACATGGTATCATGAACTTTCGTGGGTACAGCCCACTTCCTCAGATGACTGGAGTATTAAAAATCCAGATCCAAAAATTAAGTGAAGGCGGGGGGAAAAGGGGAGGCCGAGAGAAAAAATAGTGAATTGGATTGTTCAAGTTACAAGAGGCTGATAGAACAATTTGCACCTCTGTAAGTACCCATTGTTTGATGGTTAAGTTATTAAGATGTGGAAGGTAGTGTGCGAGCCAGTCGATATCTATATCGCACACTACCTTCCACATCCTAGGCCTCAGGGACAGTGTCTCCAGGAATGACTAACAATTTCTCTTTATTCTCCTCAGCCAGAGCAGCCGTGACTATGGAGTGATGTGTGGAGCGATGGACACCACACAAGCCAGCTGCCCAACTCAGGGGGAGCCGCAGCAGTCAGAGGGTCCAGGAGGACATGATGAGGAAGCATGTCTCCATCCTCTGGGACATGCAGCAGATGCTGGCCCAGAAGGTCCAGGACAATGCACAGTCGCAGGCCCAAATGCGGACTAAGCTGCTGCAGCAGGGCTGCAACATGTATGCGACTATCTGGGAGCTCATGACCTACCCTGCAGCAGTTCCAGTCCCTGCTCCAGTACCTCCTCCCCCTTCCATGCCTGATCCCACTCCCCTGCCATGCCTGACCCCGCTGCAGCCTCCCTCCCCCCGCCTTTCCCCATATCCTCCTAGGTCCCCCACCCTCACCCTCACCCCTGAGGTCGCTGAGGTCCCCGCACACGAGGTGGAGGAAGAACCCAAGCCATACGCCACTCTCAGCCCTAGTTCTGAACCTCTCCTCCCCATTCCACGTTTCTCTGCTCCCTCCCTTTTCCCCCCTCCAAGGTTCTCAGCCAACCTCCCCATTTCCAATTTCTCAGCCTCCCCTCCTCCCCAGTTACTTCTATTCCAAATAAATAAACACATTACTTTTTTCAAAACAAAACATGTTTTTTATTGGGTCTGCAGGAAAGAGGGGTGGAAGGGAGAATGGAAGGGATTGTTGGAGGAAAGGCAGACAGGGGCAAGGCACAGGCTCCTAGTGGGGAGGCCCTTGGGAGAGTTACTGGGGTCCTTGAGAGAAACTCTCCCTCGGAGCTTCCTGGATGTGCATCCCCACTTGATGGGCCTGGCGGATGGCAGCTGTGCACGGCTGCTCAAAGGCCCATCCCTCCTGGCCAGCCTCTGCTCCCCACTCCAAAAGAAAGGCCTGCCCTTTCCTCTCCACAATGTTGTGGAGCACACAACATGCGGTTATCATCTGCAGGATGTTCTGTTCCCCCACATTCAGGTGGGTCAGGAGGCACCTGAACCATGCCTTCAAAGGCCCAAAGGTGCATTCAGCCTGCGTGCAGGCCCTGGAGAGGTGTCCATTGAACCAGTCCTTGCTTGGGTCTGGTGGCCAGTGCAGGGCTTCATCAGCCATGGCATTAGATGGTAGGACACGTCCCCCACGATGCACAGTAGCATCTCAATGCTGCGCTCGGAGACGAAAGTGCCAGCCTCCAGCTTGTGGGAGAGGCTGGAGCTGTGGAAGAGGTGGGAATCATGTGCCTTCCCCAACCAGCCGACGAAGATGTCTGTAAACTGTCCGCGGTGGTCAACCTGGGCCTGCAGAATCATAGAAAAGTATCCCTTTCTGTTAATATACTGCACTGCACTGTGGTTGGGGCTTGGATGGGTATGCAGGTTCCATCAATAGCCCCCGTAGTTGGGGAAGCCCAGGGCAGCAAATCCAGCAACGATGGGGTCCAGGTCACCCAGGCGGATGACCCTGTGCAGCAGGATGGTGTTACTGGCCCTCACCACCTGCAGAAGAAGACAAACAAAGAAACTAAACAGAGAATCAAAGAGGGTGCCAGAGCCCTTGGGTGGTCCCTGAGCCTTCCCCCTTTCTCTCCCTTTCTCCTCCTCCTTCCTTGGCCCCAAATACCCCAACGCCCATCCCCTTGCAGGACTGTGTGAGCGCAAGACTGCAGACCCCTGTAGGAACAGGGCTTCCCTCCACCATTCCAAGCCCACCTCCTGCATCCCCAACCCCCCCTTTCCCTGGGGTCCCCCTTTCCAGTACTCCCCCCCCAGCCAGGGACTGCAGCCTGAGAGTTCCATACCTGCATGAGGAGGGCCCCAACAGTCGACTTTCCCATGCCAAACTGGTTGCCCATGAGCCATTAACTGTTGGGCGTGGACAGCTTCCAGACTATGATGGCAACCCACTTCTCCAGGTGGATGGCAGGTCACATCTGGGTGTCCTGTCATCAGAGGGCAAGGGCAAGCCAGGCACACAGCTTCAAGAATGTCTCCTTCCTCATACGGAAGTTTTGGAGACACTACTGGCCATCCCATCACTCCATCACCAGCTGGTCCCATCAGTCGGAACTGGTGTCCAGCCTCCAGAAGCATCTCTCCACCCCGGGGTGCGGTTGCAAGGGCATTGCTCCCACACACAGGCAGAGGTTCTGAGAGATGAGCTTGTCATCAAGCTCATGCAGGGCGACGAGGGCAGCCTGCAGAAACTGGTGCAGAAACTGCCAAGAGGCAATTCCAGCTCCATAGCAGGGTGTGCTGTGATGTCCAAAAACCAGAGCATGCAGAGGAAATGCTTTGCTGTTCCTCAGTGAGGTAGTCAAGCAAGCAGAAGAACCTGAGAAAGGCAGTCCAGGGAGTCCCTTTAAGCACACATCTCATAGTCTTAGGTAGCAGCTACTGGCAGCAACTGCTGATCTAATGCTCTGCCTGAACTGGTTTCGTGTGGCCTTAAATGCAAGATAGCATCCAATCAGTGTGGACGCTATCTTTCAAAATAGTACATCACTGTTTTATTGCATTTTTGGTGTGTGGATGCTCTATTTCAAAATAAACTTTTCTGGAAGATATCTTCCAGAAAAGCTTATTCTGAAAGAAGCTTGCAGTGTATATGTTCCCTTAGTTTAACCATTTTGGCAGTGAAATTAGCAGTGGGAATGTTTTGACAAACACTTTGTCACTTTGGTGATTGGTCACCAAACACAATTTAGTAGTCAACATTGTTTTTCATTGGGAAATTGGGGTTTTTGACAAAACATTTTTTTCTTATAAAAGGTGTCTGCTTTGCACAAATTCAACTTTTCATCAAAAAAGTATCTAAAAACCAGAACTTCCCATTTGGAAATACTGTACATAGGTTTTCTATAATTTCCATTCAAATGACATCTTTCAACATTCCCAGGTTGAAATATTTCATTTCTGTGTGGTTCATTATTAAAACATGACTTTCTGGGAATCTGTGGTATCTCAGGAAAATTGTAGTTCAGGTTCTGTATGCTCGACTCTCCTCTTTGAGGTGGGGCTAGCTGACAGGCATGCTATTCTGAGGGGGACCAAAACTGATATAATGGTGAATGCAGTAGGTGACAAGGATCTGTGTATTAGCCCAACAAGCATATATCATATTTCAATAATGCTCTGTCCAGAAGATCAGTATCTTGTGTGAGAAAATGGCTTGCATACTATAGCTTCATACTGGAACAAGTACAGTTATGCTCTTGATCTCAAATTCTCAGTCCTGCTGCTCAAATTCTAGTATAAAGTCATATCTTCTCAGCATGAGCAGAAAGTGGTATAGATCTATACCACTCTTGCTTCTTCTATCCCCACCTGACACAATGTGCTTTTGGAAATAACTTTCACATTTTTTCCCCAGACTCTGTTGTACTTCATGATCAATATCATCATTATCAATAAACTAGGGAAATACAACCACGATGGGGTGGGTGCATAACTAGCTGGCTAACTGTTCTCAGAGAGTAGTTATTAATGGTTCACAGTTATGATGGAAGGGCATAGCATGTAGGAATCCACAGGAGTCAGTTTTGGGAGCAGTTCTATTCAGTATCTTCATCAACAATTTAGATAATAGCATAGAGAGTTTTCAGATGGTACCAAGCTGGGAAGGGTTGCAAGTGCTTTGTAGGATAGTGTCATAATTCAAAATGATCTAGACAAACTGGAGAAATGGTCTGAGGTAAATAAAATGAAGTTTAATAAGGACAAATGGTAAGTATTGCACTTAGAAAGGAATAATCAGTTTGACAAATACAAAATGGAAAATAACTGTGTAGCAAGGAATACTGTAGAAAGATATAAAGGGGTCATAATGACCTACAAGCTAAATATGAATCAACAGTGTGACACTGTTTTTACAAAACAAACAAAGAAGCAAAAAACCCCTATGAGTCAGGGATGCATTAATAGGAGTGTTGTGAGAAAGACACAAGAAGTCATTCTTCCACTCTACTCTGTGCTGATTAGGCCTCAACAAGTATTGTGTCCATTCTTGGCACATTTCAAGAAAGATGTGGAGAAACTGGAGAAGGTCCAGAGAAGAGCACCAAAAACAATTAAAGTTCTAGAAAATATAACCCATCAGGGAAAACTAAAATAATTGGGTAGTTATAGTTTGAAAAAGAGAAAACCGAGAGGGAACATAATAGCAGTTTTCAAGTACCTAAAAGGGTATTACAGAAAGGAGGGGAAAATTTGTTCTCCTTGACTTCTGATGATAAGCAAGGGTATGTCTACACTACAGCACTAATTCAAACTAACTTAGTTCGAATTAGTTAATTCAAACAAAGCTAATTCGAATTAGTGCATCCAGACCTAAAAACTAATTCGAATTAGCGTTTTGCTAATTCGAACTAGCATGTCCACATTGAGTGAACCCTGAACCGAAGATAAGGCTGGCCGGAACCAGTGCCAGCAGGGCATCAGGTTAGGACTTAGAGCGTGAAGCTGCTGCCTCAGGCTAGCCGAGGGCTGTGCTTAAAGGGATCTGACCCCCACCCCGGACAGACAGTTCTCAGGGTTCCCTGCTTGCTTGTCTACCTCGATGAGGGACAGCAAAGCAGTCCTGTCTTGGAGTGCCCTGAGTGCCCACACTTGGCACATCACAGTACTCGGCCATCAGCCCGGCTGCACTTGCCGCAGGCTGCCATCCAGGGGGTCAATCGGGGGGCTGTCAGGATCCAGGAGGCCCTGCAGGAGAGCTTCCACCCCGAGGAGCCTGCAGACCCACCCCAGTCCTCCCCATTGGGGGCTCGTGCCCCATTCCTTCCTCACCTCCTTCCACTTACCCCTCCCTAGCCCCCCTTCCTGATGTAAAAAATAAAGGACACGTGTGTTCAAAAATAGAAACTCTCTTTATTTAACAAAACTGTGTGTGTGGGGAGAGGGGGGATTAACCTCTGGGGAGACTGGGAAAAGGAGGTGGGAGGGGGAGGGGGAAACCTGGGAGGAGGGAGCTGGAAGGGGGAAGCCAGGGGAAGAAGGAGGAGGGGAAGTATAAAACTATGGTACGCCATATCTTCAGTACTGTGTACAGATGTGGTCTCCTCACCTCAAAAAAAGATATTTTGGCCTTGGAAAGGGTTCAGAAAAGGGCAACTGCAATGATTAGGGGTTTGGAACAGGTCCCATATGAAGAGAGGCTAAAGAGACTGGGACTTTTCAGCTTAGAAAAGAGGAGACTGAGGGGGGATATGATAGAGGTCTATAAAAGCATGAGTGGTGTGGAGAGGGTGAATAAAGAAAAGGTCTTCATTAGTTCCCATAATAGAAGGCCTAGAGGACACCAAATGAAATTAATGGACAGCAGGTTTAAAACTAATAAGCGAAAGTTCTTGTTCACACAGCACATAGTCAACCTGTGGAACTCCTTACCACAGGAGGCTGTGAAGGCTAGAGCTATAACAGAGTTTAAAGAGAAGTTAGATAAATTCATGGAGGTTGGGTCCATGGAGTGCTATTAGCCAGGGGGTAGGAATGGTGTCCCTGGCCTCTGTTTGTGGAAGGCTGGAGATGGATGGCACGAGACAAATTGCTTGGTCATTGTCTTTGGTCCATCCCCTCCATGGTACCTGGTGCTGGCCGCTGTTGGCAGACAGGCTACTGGGCTAGATGGACCTTTGGTCTGACCCAGTACGGCCGTTCTTATGTTCTTATGTTCTAAGCTCAGGGCTCAGGGTCGGGGGTCTCACTGGACCAACTTGATTTTCATGCAAACCTGCTCCTGGGTTCGCATGTGGCCTTTGGTGGCCAGGCTGGCAGCTATCCTGCCCTAGACGGCCGCATTCCTGTGCCTAGTGCAGAGGTCGTGGACGTTAGAGGCCTCCCCCCCAAGCCTGGATGAGGTCCACGATCTCTGCACTAGACCAGGCAGGCACCCACCTCTTGTGGCCCTGGGCAGGCTCCTGGGAGCCGCCAGCCTGGTCCTGGGAAGAGGCGGAGGGCTTGGTGCCTGCGGGTGGCTGGCTCATTCTGTGCCAGGTGCAGGGTCTGCTTGCTGGCAGGCTTGCAACTGGCACAAGCACTGTAGCCAGACCGTGGCCCTTTAAGGGCTCGGGGGCCTGGAGGGGGACAGAAAAGTTTCCCTGGTTTGGCCCAGAGTGGCCACCAGGGCAAGCTGGGCTAGCCTCCAGCTAGTTCGAATTAAGTGGCTACACAGCCCTTAATTCGAACTACTTAATTCGAACTAGGCATTAGTCCTCGTAGAATGAGGTTTACCTAGTTCGAATTAAGCACTCCGCTAGTTCGAACTAGCGGTTTATATGTATAGACGCTATGAAAGTTAATTCGAACTAACGGCTATTAGTTCGAATTAACGTTGTAGTGTAGACATACCCCAATGGGCTTAGATTGCAGCAAGGGAGGTTTAAGTTGGACATTAGGAAAAACTTCCTAACTGTCAGGGTAGCTAAGCATGGAAATTAATTGCCTAAGGAGGCTGTGGAATCCCCATTACTGAAGATATTTAAGAGCAGGTTAGATAAACATCTATCAGGGATGGTCTAGATCAGTGTTTCTGAAAGCGTTCCATGGAATCACTCTCAGAAACACATTAACTGGCCACTCCGGTTTGTTTATTTACCAATGCCGTGGCCACGGAGCCTCGCAGCTCCCATTGGCTCCATTTTGTCCTTTGCAGCCAAGGGGAGCTGCGGGAAGCGGTGGCTCGGCCCACGCCACTTCCTGCGGTTCCCCTTGGCTGCAAAGGCTGAAACGGAGCCAGTGGGACCTGCGAGGCTCCGTGGCCGTGGCACCGGCATGTAAACAAACCGGGGCAGACAATTAATGTGTTTCTGAGAGCGATTCCATGGAACACTTTCAGAAACACTGATCTAGATTGTGCTTGGTCTTGCCATGAGCGTAGGGGACTGGACTTGATAACGTCTCAAGGTCCCTTCCAGCTCTAGTATTCTATGATTCTATGACACTGAGTGGAGAATCCCGTGAAACACAGTCAAAAATAGTTTGTGCAGCGCTTACATTGCAATTATCATAATGTGAATATGCACATTATTTTTTCCATTTTGCTCTCACTTAGCGTTCAAGACCTCTACTTGGCTTTAATTTTATTATGCATATAAGGCTTTGTAAGAGAATCTCACAATAATTTTGAATAAGATTGTGTTACCATTCATAAAGGAAAGTAACACATAATTCTTACAAACAAAAATGACAACTTGGAAACCCAGAGACTTCTATCATCTGGATTGTATTCATGTTTTAAAAAGTGAGATTAGCAGTAACAAACATTATGTCTCAGAGCTGCACAGATTAATGTCAGCAGGAGTTGGGTACATGAATACAGAGAAGGATGGCAGTTCGAAATCAACCATGAGGCTCTGAGAGAGAAAAGTTGTACAACAATTTTGCCTCAGTACATTCCTCTCTGGGGCATTATGTTTATGAAGTTGTCTTAAATTTTATTATTTCTGTTAATCATAGAATATGGGGCATATTATCTTTGGAATAATTTTTTGCACATTTTTTCATTGTGATCTGAATAGTTAGTCACCTTCCTGGAGGCGCAACTTTGTTAAGAGAAACAACTGGGAAAACCATAAAAAAAACATATACGGTACATGGATTCAATTATTTAGCTAACAGCCAACATGTTCATTAATTTACGATAAATGATCTCTTCACATACTTCTAGGCAGGCATCCTTGTTACACAACAACAACAAAGACATCTACATTTAGCACCAATTCCCCAACACATTTGCAATTTCAGTGACTAGGCCAGGGACTGCAACATCCTAGGCTGATTGATTCCTCCCAGTTAGGATGAGCTGCACACGTGGAACAACTGTTTGTGTCCATTGTTGTACATTTTCTGGATAAAAAGCAACATTATTGTGCAGAGATATCAAACCAACAACTTCATCATAATTTTTGATGTGTTCATTTTTGGCCCTATCTTTTTGGCCTCTCTAGTGGGAAATCTTCCTTCTTGAACTGGAGGTAAAAATGACAAATTGTCCCTCAGCATTTATTATTCACTTGAAATATTAAACAAAACCAGCCACATTAAGTGGAAAAATTGTGACTTTCATTTTGACTTTTAAGCAGCATAGAACAGACTTGTGTAAAAATATCCCTATGTCCATTTCTTCCTTTGAACTACTATTTCCTAGAAATGAAGTCCAAGGAACGCTTGCTCCTCACACTTATCCTCCTGTGCTGGACTGATAGGCAAACTAGTTTAGAAACCAATCTTTTCCAAAAGTCAATGTAAGGTAAGTGACTGAAAGCACAACACATAAAGTTAGTTTTGAGGAGTCAAGAAATACTGAGATGTAGATATTTCTCCTGATGATTTTTACCCAGATATAGGCTATAGTTCTGCAACAAGCCTTTTTCATGTCTGAAAAGCTACTATAGGAGATGAATTTTTTTGTTAACAGGAATTACAATTAAGTATTTAAATTCTCTTTCAACATGATTATGCCCTAGACAAGTTACCTGAATCAACTTGAAACATTTATTTTCTTTTTGTCTAAAAGCAAAAAGCCTTTAGAAATCTGGGGGGGGGGGGCATTTCTGTTATGATATTTTTCTTAACCCTTTCCAGACAACCTGTTATTTGACTGTCTAGCATGGCCCTTTGTGCTAGGCAAATTATGCACAGGATGAGAAGGAAACTTTGCATATTGTCAAAAATATTCTCTAAACTTCCATTGAAAGTAAAACAATTTCAAATTTGAAAATAACAAACAACAAACCTTCCTTTTCTAAGGGTCTGTCTAGACTGCAGAGTTTTTCCGGGATACTGCAGTTATCCCGGAAAAAGTCTGCTAAGTCCAGGGAACATGTTCACTTTTTCAGAACAGTCTCTGAAAAAGCAGGCACATTTTTTCGGCATCCCTGTATTCCTCATTTTATGAGGAATAAGGGATGTTCTGAAAGAGGAGGTTTTTCCCACATTTGGCCCCATGTATATAGGATAAATGTCGGAAAAGCCTCTTCTGAAAAAACAAGCAGAAAAAGGTACACAAATTGTGGTTCGCAATTTGCGTATATTTTTCCAAACAAATAACAAAAAACAAAACATGCAGTGTAGATATAGCCTAAGTGACTTTTCATGGGACTATGGTTCCCTTCTCCTGAGATTGTCTTTTTTATGATGAGCATAAACAGACTGATAGTTCAGCACCAATAGTTTGCTAGAAGTTCTTCTCCTGCTTCACATATTCTTTTCTTAAAGTGTTGCTATGATATAAAATGGGAATAGGATTCTTTATGCTTTTTATTTAACTCCCTCCCCCGAAAGCAGCCAAATAACAAACCAAACAAACTCTACAATGCAAGAAGCTCTGAAAATTACTTGTTTTTATGTCAGAGCTGTTTTAATTGTACAGCTAGTTGAAAATTTTCTGATGCACCAATTTTGTCATTTTATTGGATTTTAAAGTGAGCAGACAGATCACTGTTGCACCCATGGGTGGTGTTTGCCCCAAATTCTGTACAAAGTGGGCCATGTGAGGTGTCAAATGGAAGATTATGCTCTAGTGATTCTATGTATGATACTCGTGTACTTATATGATTTTTGTATGTGGAGTTATGAATATGGGCTCTGTTCTTGTATTGTAAATGTTCTCTGTCTGGGAGGGAGCAATGGGTCTGGTCTGCCTATTGTGAGGAAGGATTGTTCAGTGAATGGCTGTGCTAACTAGCACAGCTGCATGGACAATAGCTCTCAGAATGGCCAATACACTCCTGAGGAATGCGTCTGGAAGCCCACAGACTAGCCAGTGCATAATGGATACTTGCATGTGAAATAAAGATAGGTCACTTGATCATGTGACCAGCTCCAGTTTGGGAGACACCAGGAATATAAAAATCTCATGAGGCTGTCTCCATCTTGTCTTCGATCTTGCTCCTGATTCCAGATGCATCCTTGCGAGGGACAGAGATGGGAAGGATTGCTGACCCATCCTGAGACGGGATGTGCACCAAAGACTTTTAAGCTAGCAGTTTGTAACATATCTACTAACAGCCTGCGTCAAGAACTTTGTGATTGATGTATGTAATGTTTTCTCCTTAATCGTACTCTCAACCTTTTCTTTCTTTTATTAATAAACCTTTAGATTTTAGATTCTAAAGGACTGGCCCAGCGTGCTCTTGTGGATAAGATCTAAAGTGTAAATTGACCTAGGACTGTGGCTGGTTCTTTGGAACCTGGAGGATCTGTTCAGAGTTGGTGATATCGAATTTTATAACCTCTCACCTGTGTGTAAGGTCCGGGGCTGATTGTGGCACAGGGAAAACTAGGGTGTCTGAGGGGTTTTGCTCATGAGGCTTCCTGCTGGCCAGATTGGCAGCTGAAGTGCTCTGTGTGACTGGTTTGTGGCCTGTTTGGGAAAGGTCTGCAGTCGAGGGCTGTAAGGAGCCCTGGTTTTGAGCAATTCGCCCTGAGTTGACACCCTCAGCGGTGCCCAGACCTGGTCTGGTCCATCACAAGTTTCTCATCAGAAAATGCCATATTGTCAGAAAACAAACTTTCCATAAGTATTTGTTATTTTCTTCAAAATTCTCTTCTGAAAAAAATATAGACAAAGCATTCTGATGATCATAAAATCATAAAATACGAGAATTGGAAGAGACCTTTAGAGGTCATCAAGTCCAATCCCCTGCCCTCACGGCAGGACCAAGCACTATCTACAGCACCCCTTACAGATGTCTGTCTAACCTGCTCTTAAATATCTCCAATGATAACATTCTCTTTTGACATTATTGGAATGGAATGTTTCCATTTTCATTTAAATTTTTAATATTCAATTCTATTATGTAATAACATTGAAAAAGTCCAAATCAAAACACTTTGATCCAAAACAATGGGGTTTTTTTTCAAAAATATTTCATAGTTCTTTGTTGTTTTTTTTTACTTTGGAATAAAAACACATTTTTAAATTTCAGGATTTCCAGCTAAACTTAAAAACGGATATTTGTATTGTTTTCAGGCTAGTACCAGTTATGATTTTGTTTGTTTGCTTGGTTGGTTGGTTGGTTTAATGAAATACCTGCTTGGTGATGGTGTTTTTTGTTTTCTCACTGTAATATCTTAGATAGTCTGTAGGGAGAAGGGAAGACACAGAGTGCTTGATTTGAAAGGGCCTTGTAGGCATAGCTGACTAATTAGCAAATATATTAGAAAGTCTATGCAGGGCAGACGGTCATTCACAGGTGATTGCTACAAGGATACAGGGTATTTTATTTTTCTCACTCTGATTCCTAAGTAAGAATAAAAATTAGAAAAGCAGATCCCTGCATGGAGCTCATTGTATGAACTTGTTACCATCTTTACTGCCTCGTTACTGTCTTTATTCCATGAATATACACAAGAGATCGGTTTTCTGGTTTGCACAATTTTTCATGGAAATTCAGTATTATTTTTTCAAATGAGTGTGTGATCACTGCATGGATACATTTTTTTCTCAGATTTAATCAACCAGAGTTTTAGAGAAATGAGAGCGGAAGGAATAAACAATTTGCCAGTCCTTTTCTCTAAGATCCCCAGAGTATTTGTGTCAAGGTGAAAATCTTTTTATCTGTATCTCCTTCTGATGTAGAATCGGTTTCAGTTTACTGAAGATTTCCAGCACTCCCAAGCACCTGATCAAGTTGATTACTGCTGAAGATGTTGGCTAAACAAAACTGCACAGCCTATCACTCTGACAGGAGACACTGCTAGCTTGTAATCAAGACTATAATGAATGATTTATTTGTTCCTTTCTCTCTGGGACTTCCCATCATTACATGTTCATTAAGTAATAATTGTCATTGATCGACAGGCCTGCATATGGATGACAGTAAGAGAAACAGGGCTATTAAACCTTCACTAGGTAGAACAAGTGCATGCCACAACCAATAAGATAGATTAATGAGAAGAATTAAACTAAGGATAGTTACACTATGGACCATTTCCTTTCTTCTCATTTTATTTATGATTACTGTCAAATATATAACATCACAGAGACCTTCAGAAGTAGGAGTTTAACAATGTAAAACAGAAGCATGGCCTTATCCTGTGCTGCTCAAAGGCTTTGATTCTCAAAAATGTATGATCATAAATTGTAAAGTAGTAACAACTAGTTGGACAGCAAATTTGAGGGACTGTGATGATGATGAAATTCATTTTCTGAGGTCTTTTTATTTGTTATATGTTTTTAATACTTTTAATTTGAAAAGAGGAAAGTTGAATTCCTATGCTTTTGCAAGTATAGGGGAATTATTTTTCACTTTTAATGCTGAAAATAAAGGAGGGCAAATATATAAAAAATTATGGGAGAGTGATGGTTTTTTTCCTACAGCGTATAGATCAGGTTGAGGAAAAGAAAACACAAAAGAGAGCACTGTAAAATCATTTCAAAGTCAAATTCAATATTATGGGAAAATGTAGAGGAGGTCTCCATTTCCCTGCATAAGCAAATTAATAATCAAATGTCCAGATCATATATCAACTGAAGTCAATGACAAATCAATGCAGAGCAGTATTTTCATGTGTTTTTATTATTTTATTTCTTTATTTAGAAATGTTTAGTGGATAGAGCACAGAAATCAAGAGAGCTGATTGTGATCCTCACTTTGTCACTGACTGTATGACCTTGAGCAAGTCAAAAGTCACAGAGCAAGTCTTTGTGTGTCAGTTTCTCATGGACATACTGGCATAGAACCATTTTCTAAAGTGGTTTTATGACTACAAATAAAATCATGGTTTAAATGCTAGGTCGGTTATTCATTTTGTACTTAGTTATCAAATACCTAGTCATCTTGCTGGAATTTCTAAGGTCTTCAGAAAAATAAAAGTAAAACAGGACACAATGAAATGTCATCAAAGAGCATTTAGACTGAAATCCAGGAAATGTGTTTGGAAAGACTAAATTTAAATACTGGGCTGGATTCTAGGGTCTGCTTATCTGCATCTTCAGATTTCTAGTCTGGGAATGTAACATTTCCCTTGCTTCTCCGCTAATCATGGTGTAACTCTGTGCAGGGCTTGTCCCACAGCCCCAGATTAAAGCAGTCCAAGAATGCTCTAACTTATGCTAGCATGAAACTTCTACAATGGGTAAAAAGGACTGCCAGAGATCTGTATGCAGGAGAATCACCCAGTCACTTCCCCTTCCCTCTGGTCATTACAATTCTTCCTGCTTTGCAGGTAGAAGAGAAAGAAAGTGGCATAAATCCCCCTTATGTTAGCTCTGTCTTAGGAGTTACACTGGGTAATGGCACAGTTACACTAGTGATGTGATGCAAAGTGACGACGCTACATCTGAAAATCTGACCCAATGTGTTTGCAAGAAGTGGCCTAGTTGATAAATTGCACCACAAAGTTAAAATACTTGAAATATTTTTCTAATTTAAATTTGCCATATAAACAATTGTTGTAATTAATCTGGAGATATCACCATAGTTAGATGATCAGCAGAAGGAGACAAGGAAGTTCACATGAGAAGAGAGGTGGCCTTTGAGACAATCTCTCTTCAGATATGGCTTGAGCTGATAAGAACTTTTTCCCATTAAAAATGTTGACTTTTCATCAAAAAGCAAAATAATTAACAGCAGATTTTAGGTTCTGGAAAAATATTTGATTTCAGATTGATGAAAAATGAAAGAAATTCAAGAACAGCAGAGATTTTCAATGCATGTCTATTTTAATTCAGTAATCTAATTTTCTCTACCAGGGGTTTTGATGGAAAATTTTCAATCTAGCCACAGGTATAGCCCATGACATAACAAAGTTCAGGAAGCCTGACCCCAGCTTCCAATGGGCTTCTTCCGCAATAAACCTCTTATAAATTGTTGTATGTTTTCTTGCTGGTGAGGCAACAGCCAGCTTCAGATTTATTGCTCTCAATACTTTTACACAGCAAGGCACTTCTTTCCATTTCCTCATGCAGAAATACAGCAGCTACCTATAAACTTTATCTGAAATGAAAAACCAGTGGACCTACTCCAGCTGTATATTCAAGTCTAAATAGTACTATTGAAAGCTTTCCATTACAATGCATATATTATATAGACCTGTAGGGTGCGTCTAGACTGGCAAGTCGCTTTTGCGCAAAAACTTGCCAGCTGTCTACACTGGCCGCTTGAATTTGCGCAAGAACACTGACAATCTAATTTAAGATTGTCAGTGTTCTTGCTCAAATACTATGATGCTCCCACTCAGGGATAAGCCCTCTTGTGCAAGAATACTTGCGCAAGAGGGCGAGCGTAGACAGGGAAGAACTGTTTTGCGCAAAAAAGCCCCGATGGCGAAAATGGTGCAAAGGCACCTGTGCCAATCTAGACGCTCTTTTGCGGAAATGCTTTTAACGGAAAAACTTTTCCGTTAAAAGCATTTCCGCAAAATCATGCCAGTCTAGACACAGCCATAATGCTTCATAACATCGTTTAGGGAAAGCTTCATTTATTTATTTTACTTTGATTTCTTTGCAACATATTTTGCTTTTGTTGCATGTGAAAACAGGAATATGCTGCTGCTACTAGTGAGCATGAAAGCAAAATGTCATTGACTGTCTAACAAACTTGCTATGTCAGGAGCCCAGATTCCTTTCTTCTTGATAAACCTCTTTTCCTTTTCTTTTCATTGTGGTCTTAAGCCTCCCACAATCAATCTTTTAATAAGAAAAGAAATGTCTGTTCCTTTGATTTTACAGACCAAAAAGTCAGTACAACACTGATGAAGAACAGAAGATGGAATAAAAACAACATGAAAAATTCTTTGGAGAAACTGGAGAGGACCAATAGAATAAATTGATCGCAATCATTTTATAACCTCAGAAAGAATGGTCTCACTTTAGAGTTTTAAAAATAGAGTTTTAATTATTATCAGAAAACGATACTAGATTGCTATTGCTTTCCAACTGATGGCTACAAAGCTTTAAGGCCATGTCTACGCTACAGATAAGGTTGAAGCAGCCACAGCCGATCTTCCGGGGTTCAAATAGTGGGTCTAGTGAAGACATACTAATTCAAACTGAGAGGGGCACTCCGTCAATGTTGGTAGTCATGCTTCCATGAGGAGTAAGGGAAGTCGAAAAGAGACTGTGCTTCCTTCAACTTCCTGCAGTGTGAATGGTGCCAAAATTCGACATAAGATATGCAACTTCAGCTATGTTAATTGCATAGCTTAAGTCATAGCATCTCAATTCAAGCTTATCTCCTAGTGTAGACTAGGAGTAATAGTGCAGTGGTTACCATTACAGTCAAGAGAGTCTGCAAACTTCCAGTGTAACTCACTGTTTATAATTTAGAAGCAAATATTATCTCTCCACAGAAGCTTCTCAGGGTGGATCTCAACTCATAAACAAATTTAAAAATGAATTTTTTTTTAAAAGCCCCAAAACCTCTCCCAGGTTTTGCCAGATTGTCAGGCTATAGGGCTACGTCTACATTGGCATGATCTTGCGCAAATACTCTTTAACGCAAGAGTTCTTGCATTAAAGTATTTGCGCAAGAGAGTGTCTACACTGGCATGTGCCTTTGCGCAAAAGATGTGCTTTTGCGCAAGAGCATCCGTGCCACTGTAGACGCTCTCTTGCGCAAGAAAGCTCCGATGGCCATTTTAACCATCGGGCTTTCTTGCGCAAGAAATTCATGTTGCCTGTCTACACTGGCCTCTTACGCAAGAACAGTTGCGCAAGAGGGCTTATTCCTGAGCGGGAGCATCAGAGTTCTTGCATAAAAAGCACTGATTTCACACATTAGAACGTCAGTGTTCTTGCGCAAGAACTCCCCACCAGTGTAGACAGGCGGCATGTTTTTGCACAAAAGCGGCCGCTTTGGCGCAAGATCGCGCCAATGTAGACACAGCCACTGTGAATATAAAACAAAATAGAAGTTGATAGGGTTTGACATATTTCTATTTTTTCACATTTGGTCTTTTTGAATAGAGAAAAATATTGAAAGCTGTGATGGTATTCTTTGTACCTGATTGTGTAATAGGGGCAGGGGAACGGGGAAAAGACTTCTGTCAACTTGCTTTGTGGCATGTTTATTTGAGCATGTGGACTATCGAAGAGATGGGAATTATATGAGTCTGAGGAGCAATGATGTTATTAGAGGCTAACAATGTTTCTAAAGAAGGTATGTTCGTTGTTACATTTAGTACTTTATAAAAAAATTGCTTATCCTGCTATGGGAATGGGATACAAAAATGTGATCTGAGATAATGAAGGTTTGGATAAATTGAATAAGTTTGCTCTTTAAAGGAGGAAATGAAGGGGTAATTCCAGTGTGATAGCTGCATAAATACCAGCAGAAGCCTTATCTAAGACCATATAATTTTATGAGTATGCTGGGAGCAACAATTCACACAACCTTTGGGAAACCACATCACTGTCCATTCCCTGGGAGCTAATTTCATGAGCAAAAGGCCAATTCAAGTCCACAATTTGTGTGAAATTAATATCTATGCTCTTTTAATTTTTAATTAATTGCTCCTTATGTAAAGCTGATGGACCCAAGTTGGCAGCAAGTGTGATTGAACCTGGGACCTTATGGGCTAAAGCTGTGCACCTCTACCACATGACCTAAAAGGCAATTGGTCTTTAGCTAAAGCTAGAGAGCAGACTTCATTCTCCCTTTCTCAGTGGCCTCAGTGCCTCTGGGTTGCACTTATTTCTATGCTCTGTCAAAAAAATTAAAAATAATTAAACACTGAATTTTAAACACAGATTTGGTATTTTGGAACATTGAAATGGTTTTAAAAAAGAAACTGATAACTGGGAATGAATTTGATCAGATTATTAGCTAACTGTCTTTAAAAAAATCCTTTTATAAATAAAGCAATTGATTGGCCAAAATTACCACAGCACTATAGGTGTAGAAACTCATAGCCATAACTCCAGTGGCCACAAATGTTGTGGAAGACTCATTTTTAGGAATGAACTCAGGTCTCAGGCCTGAGGAAAATGGAGCTCAAATTTGTACCACATCTATGCTCCATGGTGAGTGGTGAATGACTGTGCTGACAGCTGCTTTCAATATGACTACATTAGGATTGTTTGGGGAAAAGCTTTCTTCCTGGAAAAAGAGTTTTGTTATCAGAAAAGCTCAACAATATTATAAACTCAGTACAGTAGGCTATAAAATGAAGTAGTGATGGATATAGTTCACTTGGAAACAAGCAGAGCTGATCCAGAAACATACAGAACTATGAATTAGGCTCTATAGAAAAATAATGTACATTTTATGGAAACAGCTAAATAAATAAATCCTTGGCTGACCGGATCACAGAGAAGCATGTTATATTTATCCTAATCCACACGTGTTTATAATTAGCTATAAAACATTTGCTCTTTACATTCTGCTAAACCATGCAATTTTCTATCATTATATAAACTCTGTGCCAGGTCTACTCTAGGGAGTTGTTTCGAATTAACAGGCTGGTTATTTCAAAATAATAACTCCCATTTGACAGGAGGAATAACGCATATTTCAAACTTGTTATTTCAAAATAGCATTAGTGTGTACGCTCAGCTGCTGCTATTTCAAAATATTTGGCCTCTCACAGCTGCACTTGTGGCCAGTCTGGCCACACACCTGACAAGTCCAATGCTCCACTTCTCCTGTATAGTTTAAAGCAGCAGGCAGAAGGGAAATGGCTTGTAGCACCAGGAGAGCCCTGCTAGCCCCTTATCACACAGCATCCTGCATTAGAGCCATAAGCGACCCCAGCACTCCCTTTGAACCCCCCACAGCTACCAGCATTCCCACAGCACCTTCTAATGCCCCTGGCCAGAGATGAAAGAGGGCACCGGCCTTGATTGGTGTGGTGATTCTGGACCTCATTGAGGTCTGGGAGAAGGAGGCCAACATCCAGGAGGTCTCTACAACAAGAGGCAGAATGGTGACATCTTTGGCCTATGTTTGCCAGCCTGGCAGAGGGAACACGAGGACACTGGACTAGGTCCAGATGAAAATTAAAGAACTCCAGCAGGGTTACACTAAGGCCAGGGAGTAAAATTCTCTCTCTGGGGCAGCATCGCATAGACATTTCTATGAGCATCTGCATGCCATCCTGGGAGGAGGGCTGGTTACCTCCCCTGCCCTCCATCATCGTTGACTCTGGCCAGGACATGCCCGACATTAGCCTCCACGAAGGTGGGGTTGTGGATGATGATGATGAGGAAGAGGAGGAGAAAGAGGAGGAGGTTAGCCAAGGCAACATTCCCACAAGCCAGGAGCTGCTCCTCAGCCTGGAGCCCTTCCCTTCCCTCCCACCTCCCCCCCAAGGCTGTCTCTCAGGGCTTGGACAGTCCCCGGGAAGAAACTTCAGGTGAGTTCCATAACTTTCGCTGTGCACATACAGGGGCAGACAGCGGGCTGTGAGAGGCTGTGAATTCTTCACTCAGCCTTCTCTGCCTGGGCGTTGCAAAATAGCCTGTGCACATGGGTGCACATGGAGTGCCAGTCTGGAGCACTTAGCTCCATGATGCTCCCACACAGGAAACTTTCACTTCTTCTCACAAGGTTGCTGGAGAGGCCTGCCTTACTCCAGACTCTGTGGTATATGTTTCTACAATGAACCACCACCAAGGAGTCATGGAAACATGTGGAAACACATAGCAGTGCCACATACAGCATAAGCTCATGCCTGCACATGGGCGGCATCTGCTCCCGGTCAAGTACAGCAGTGTGGAGGAGACTGATCCCCTGCATGGGAACCTGCCAAGGGGAGGAAGAGGAAGGACTCCAGTAATACTCTGTCTGCCAAGCAGCCTCTGCGCTCACACACACCTCCCCCAACATCCGCCCCCTTCTCCAGTGGGCATGGATAGAAGTTCTCTCTCTGTGGCTGGCAGCCACTGCTGAACCCTGCATGTGTGGAACATGAAAGGAAGTCTAGCTGCTCCATCCCTGCCTCCTCCATTCCTGCCTGCAGGCTCCTGGCCTGGCTAGCACATTCCCATGCCTGCTTGTCCCCTGGACGTGGTGGTAGTGATACTCTCCAGGGATGTACATGCCCCTGCAGGACAGTGTCCACTGTCTAGGCAACATATGGCCTTTCTCAAAGCACATCACCATTGTCTGAACTGAGACATTTGGTGTTGTCTCAGAGATTAGGACTAGGCTTCATGCACAGTGTTTCCTGGGGTGACTGCTGTTGTAACTTTTCTTCACAGCTGGGCCAGCTGTGAGCATGCACAACCATCTCCTATGCCATCTTCCTGACTCCATGAGATCTGCTGGAGGAAGCTCACCAGGAAAGACCTGCTAAGGGACCAGATGGCCTGCCTCCAGTCCCTCATCTGGGGCTTTGATGAGGAGTGCCAGGAGTGGGACGCCAACCGCGAAGAGTGCTGGGCTGACCAGGAGCAGAGGAAGGCCATAAGGGAGCAGCTGATTTGCCAGAATGAGACCGCATGCATGGAGCGGACCACTAGGAACCTCCCTGTCCTCATCCCCCAACTTCCTGCCCAAGTCCCCACCCCCCCAATCATTGCGCAGCTCCCACACTGGCCCCCCCAAATCCCAGATGCTGCCACCTCTATCTCTAAGCACCCACCCCTGCCACACCTGGCTTCTCCTCCTAGTCTCCCCAGGAGCCACTGAGGCCCCCAAACATGTGGCAGTGGGACCTGCTGGGCAACCAAAACCTCTGGAGATACCTGAGGCAGGCACCAGTCCCAGCCGCCATCCCTGAGCTCCCTCCCTTCCACCCTCCCCATTCCAGGTTCTTTCCCCAGTCCATCCCCTGTTGTATATCCCTCCAAATAAAAAATCAGAGTCATTTGTTCAAGCATAAAGACCTTTTTCAACTTGCTCTGAAGGGGAGGGGAAAAGGTGGGAAGGGAGGGCAGGAGAAGGAAAGGCACACAGGGGCAATGCAGAGGCCCCTTATGGAGAGGCCCAGGAAAAGTCGCACAGGTAGCCTTGGATTAAACTCCCAGATGAGCACAGCCCCCTGATGTGCTCTCTGTATGTATGGCACTGGTATCTGGCCACTCGTAAGCCCTGGCTAGCTGATCAACCTCTGCCCCCCACCCTGGCATAAAGTCTCCTCCTTGCTCTCATATATGTTGTGGAGTATATATCAGGCTGCCATCATGTAGGGGATGTTTCAATTGTCGAGGTCCAAGCGGGTGTGGAGACTACTGAACCTCTCCTTTAGATGGCCAAAGGCACTCGACCACCATGTGGCACCTGCTGAGCCTGGCATTGAAGTGCTCCTTGGTGGGGTCTAGGCTGCCTGTGTAGGGCTTCATCAACCAGGGGAACAAGGGATACGATGCATAATCCAGGAAGCAGATAGGCATGTCGACTTCCCTCCCTGATGGTATGGTCGGGGAAAAAAGTGCTGGCGTGCATCCTCTGGAATAGGCTTAAGTTCTGGAATCTGTGGGCATCACGCCCTTTCCCCCGCTAGCCAACATTAATGTCAGTGAAGCATCCCTTGTGGTACACCAGGGCCTGCAGCACCATTGAAAATACCCCTTCCTGTTTATATAGTCATAGGCACGGTGGTCAGGGGCCAGGATGGATGCCATCTATGCCCCCACCTAGACAGTTGGGGAAGCCCATGGTGGCAAAGCCAGTGATGATGGAGTTGATGTTCCCCAGGGTGATAAACTTCTGCAGCAGTATGGTTGTTGTATAAAGCCTCCACCCAAGAGAGTATAATGTAAATGTAAGGTTCAGTAGAATGTGAATGCAATTTTGTAACCTTTGGAGTTTTGTAACCTTCCATTATGTGAGAAAGAGATCAGATGGATTCCCATGATTCAGCATGATCATACTGTTGCTCTTAGAATTAAAATACAGATTGTGTTATCAAGAAAATATGATGAATGAGTACAAGTCTATACTAATACAAGCTTTCTATTGAAATAGATTGATACCTTTTAAATCATAGAATCATAGAATCCTAGAGCTGGAAGAGACCTCAGGAGGTCATCAAGTCCAGCCCCCTGCCCAAGCCAGGACCAATCCCAACTAAATCAACCCAGCCAGGGCTTTGTCAAGCCGATACTTAAAAACCTCTAGGGATGGAGATTATACCACCTGCCTAGGTAACCCATTCCAGTGATTCACCACCCTCCCAGTGAAATAGTTTTTCCTAATATCCAAGCTAGACCTCCCCCACTGTAACTTGAGACCATTGCTCCTTGTTCTGCCATCCATCACTACTGTGAACAGCCTTTCTCCATCCTCTTTGGAACCTCCCTTCAGGAAGTTGAAGGTTGCTATCAAATCCCCCCTCACTCTTCTCTTCTGAAGACTAAACAAACCCAAATCCTTCAGTCTCTCCTGATAGGTCATGCACTCCAGCCCCCTAATCATTTTGGTCACCCTCTGCTGGACCCTCTCCAATACGTCCACATCCTTTCTATAGTGGGGGGGGCCCAGAACTGGACATAATACTCCAGATGTGGCCTCACCAGTGCCAAATAAAGGGGAATCATAACTTCTTCTTCGAGTGGTGTCCCCGTGGTTGCTCCACTGTAGGTGTTGGGTCATCCCGGCACGGCATATGGGAGTTTTCTTGAGCAGTAGTCAGCTGGACCACGCATGAGCGGCACGCACTTCACGCCATTCGTGCTCTTTTGATCGCTTGCACAGTCTGGCTCCCACTAGTTCCCCGAGCGTGCCCCGGTAATTGAAAGATATTAAGGAAAAAAAATCTGAGATGGGGAGGAGGGCGGGTAGTGGAGCACCCATGGGGACACACATCTCGAAGAACCGTTATTACTGCACCAAGGTGAGTAACTTCCTCTTCTTCTTTGAGTGGTGTCCCCATGGGTGCTCCACTGTAGGTGAATGTGTAGCAGTATCCAGTCTAAGTGGTTGGTGGGCCTCGGATTTTATGGTTTGACTGCAGTGTATAGGACCATGGTGGCCACGATAGTAGCTTTTGCTTGAGACTATGAGATTGCTTAGTATTTCATAAAAGTGTCATTGGTGGACCATGTAGCCACTCTGTAGATGTCCTTGAGGGTAACCCCATGAAGAAAAGCTGTGGAAGTCGCCACCGCTTTTGTCGAATGTGCTCTGGGTGGTTGAGGTAGTGGTTTATTCCTTAACATATAGTATTGCATAATGCAGGAAACTATGAGTTTGGAGATGCGTTGTGATGATAGCGGACATCTTTTACTGCGTTCCACTGTAGAAATGAACAAGCGATCTGATCTGCGGAAAGATTGGGCCTTTCTATATAGAATGCAGAAGCTCTGTGTACATCCTATAAGTGATATATTGCCTCCTTTGTAGTTGAGTGTAGGTTAGGGTAGAATGTAGGGAATACAGTGAGTTCATTTAAGTGAAAGTTAGAGCAAACCTTAGGAACGAAGGAAGGATGTGGGCATAGCACTACGGTGCTTCTTTTAAAAATAGTGTACAGTGGAACAGCCATCAAGGCTGCCAACTCACTGACTCTGTGAGCAGAAGTGATTGCCAGCAGAAAAAGTACCTTTAGCATCATCATAGGCAGTGTACAAATAGCTAGAGGCTCGAAAGGTGCCCCGGTAAAAGTATCCAAAGCCATTTCTAGGTTCCATGATGGCGGTGGTAGCCTGCATGGTGGGCATAGGTTGGAGAGGCCCTTCATAAATCTCTTTGTGAAAGGGTGAGCAAAAACTGACCACCCCTCAATTGGTTTGTGCAAGTCAGTGATCGCTGATAGATGCATGGTGCCGTGCTGGGGTCTGAATGCTTGTCAGAGCACCAAGAGAGGAATCTATGCCACGTGTGGAGATAAGTGGGCATTTCCTTTGTGGGAGTTTTCTGCTCTTTGATCAAATGAAAGTTGTTGGTATCTGGAGTAGGAGAACTCCCACTGTTTTTTAATATGGAGTGTAGCATTTAGGCGGAATGGGGGAGTATACATCCCGAGTGTGTGCAATGTTGTTCTAGAGTCTTTGCTGGAATGCAGCATGCCATCTGTCTTCTCAGCAAATAACTTTTGCTTTTTGAAAGGGAGATCTTCTACCTTTGACTGAAGCTCATGAGGGAGCCCGACAGATTGTAACCAGGAGGCTCTCCTCATAACTACTGCTGTAACAGTAGCTCTGGTTGCCATGTCAGTTACATCTAGCACTATTTGGAGTGATGTTCTGGAAGAAGCATAGCCCTCCTGAACTATGGATTTTAATATGGGTCTTTTAGAGTCTGGCAGGTATTCTAGGAGGGAGGTCAACTTCATGTAGTTGTCAAAGTTGTGGTTGGAGAGTATCCCTGTGTAATTTGCTATACACAAGAGTAGGTGGCTGTAGAATGAAGCTTTCTCCCAAAGAGGTCCATGCATTTATTATCTTTATCCATCGTGTTTTTATATTGTGGTAATTTGGCGCTGTGTTGGGCAGCATCAACAATTAAATGAGTTGGTTGAGGGTGGGAGAATAAGAAATCGTCTCCCTTTGGAGGGACAAAATATCATTTGTCCGCTCTTTTGTTAGTTGGGGTTGTCAAAGCTGGGGTCTACCATATCTTGCCATGATGGCGTCATCTATGGGTATCGCAACTTTTCTCCGTTGTGATGGCTGAAGGTTTTTAAGGAGCCTGTGTTGTTTCTCAGGCACTTCAGTTAATGTGATATCCTGAGATGCAGCTACCCTTTTGAAAAGCTCCTGGAATTGGAAAAGCTCCTGGAACTGCCTCAAGTCATCAGGAGGGGACTGGGCACAAGGTCTGACCACTTCATCAGGGGATGACGATGACTGATCGGTCTGTGACACATCCGGTGGGTGTTCTTCAGCCTTGGAGAGTTGACCTTCCTCCATCTCTGACTGATGATCTATAGAGGGAGGTTTAGGTGGTGAACTCGCCACTGCCTGACTATGTGAGGGTTGCAGAAAAACTGAGGGAGCACAGGAGGTCAGGTGACTGTGGCAGCAAGGATAGCCATATTTGAAATGATGATAGAAGTGACAAGATGAGTCATGCAGAGAGTGATATCTGTAATATATTGGACTGTGCTGTCTGTGGTAAAATCAGATTCATGTGGGGAGCGGGGTGAGCATGGTAATCTGCAGTGCTTGGACAACCTGACACCTACAGTGGAACACCCCACAGGGACACATATCTTGAAGAACCATCGCAATTGCACCAAGGTGAGTACCTCTTCTCTAGATCTGCTGGAAATGCTCCTCCTAATGCACCCTAATATATCATTAACCTTCTTGGCTACAAGGGCACATTGTTGACTCATATCCAGCTTCTCATCCACTGTAATTCCCTGGTCTGCTGAACTGCTACTTAGCCAGTCTGGTCCCAGCCTGTAGCAATGCTTGGGATTCTTCCATCCCAAATTCAGGACTCTGCACTTGTCCTTATTGAACCTCATCGGATTTATTTTGACCCAATCCTCCAATTTGTCTAGGTCACTCTGGAGCCTATCCGTAGCCTCCAATGTATCTACCTCTCCCCCTAGCTTAGTGTCATCTGCAATCTTGATGAGGATGCAATCCAACCCCTCATCCAGGTCTTTAATAAAGATGTTGAACAAAACTGGCCCTAGAATTGATCCTTGAAGCAAGCCGCTTGAAGCCAACTGCCAACCTGACACTGAGCCACTTATCACTACCCATTGAGCCTGAAAATCTAGCTAGCTTTCCAGCCACCTCACAGTCCATTTATCCAATCCATACTTCCTTAACTTGCTGGGAAGAATATTGTGGAAGACCATATCAAAAGCTTTGCTAAAGTCAAGGTATATCACATCCACTGACTTTCCCATATCCACAGAGCCAGTTACCTCATCACAGAGGCTAATCAGGTTGGTCAAACATGACTTGCCCTTGATGAATTCATGTTGAGTTTTCCTGATCACTTTCCCCTCTTCCAAGTGGTTCAAAATGGGTGCTTTGAGGATCCTCTCCATGATTTTTCCAGGAACTGAGGTAAGGCTGACTGGTCTGTAGTTCCCTGGATTGTCCTTCTTCCCTTTTTTAAAGATGGGCTCTACATTTGCCTTTTTCCAGTCATCTGGGATCTCTCCCAATCTCCATGAGTTTTCAAAGATAATGGCCAAAGGTTCTGCAATGACATCTGCCATCTCCCTCAGTACCCTTGGATACATTAAATCCGGACCCATGGATTTGCATATGGTTAGCTTTTCTAAATAGTTCCTAACCTGTTCTTTCTCCACCAAGGGCTGCCCACCTCCTTCCCATATTGTGTTGCCTAGTGCATTAGTGTGGAAGCTAACCTTGTCTGTGAAGACAGAAGCAAAGAAAGCATTGAGTACTTCAGCTTTTCCCACATCACTAGTTTACCTCCCTCATCCAGTAAGGGCTCCACACCTTCTCTGACCACCCTCTTATTGCTAACATGCCTTTAAAAACCTTTCTTGTTACCCTTCACATCCCTTGCTAGCTGCAATTCCAGTTGTGCTTTCACCTTCCTGATAACTCCTCTGCATTCTCGAGCAATATATTTATACTCCTTCCCAGTCATCTATCCAAGTTTCCACGTCTTATAAGCTTCCCTTTTGTGTTGAAGCTCACCAAGGATTTCACTGCTAAGCCAAGCTGGCCACCTACCACATTTGGTTTTCTTACTGCACATCAGGATGGTTCATTCCTGAGCCTTCAATAAATCTTCTTTAAATACTGCCAGTTCTCCTGGAATCCTTTCCCCCTCATGTTAGCATCCCAGGGGATCTTGCCCATCAGTACTCTGAAGGAGTCAAATTTCCTGTGGGGAGGGGGACTTTCTAAATCAGATATCATTCAGCAAAAGAGGCAAAAGAATGTTTCTTCCAGTTATCCACATAAGACTTTGACATACAGTTATTAAAATATCCATCAGGTTTTTAATATTTGTATAAGTGTTGATAAGGAGGACCTATCACCAGCTTTGAGGACTACTATGACTGGAGTTAGCAAAAGGAAATTAAATACAGAAATGAACAATGCTTAAATCAGAGGTGGAGAACCTTTTTTGGGTCAGGGGTCACTTACCCATGGAAAAATCAGTCGGGGGCCAAAGACATGTGAGAAGCCAAAAAACCAACCCCCCAAAAAACAAACCCTTCCCGACATGGCCCCTGACTAAGAAGGAGAAAGACATTTCCCACATTCCCCTCACACACCAGAGCCTAGTGGGGCCCAAGCTAGTAGATTTTGTGTGCTCCAGTCCTTCGGTAAGCAAGGACTCCCGAATGCAAGGAAGAGAGCCCTAAGCCTTGGGGGCTAGATCCAGGTGAGTTGGGGGCCGCATCAGGCCCCGGTACTGAGATTCCCCACCCCTGGCTTAAGCACTGTAGTTGGAATAAAAACTGATTAAACTTGTGTGACTAGATCCTCTGGACCACTATAAAGCTTTGATGTTAAGAAAGCATAGAGTCCTCACTATGTAACGCATTGGGGGAATCCCAGGGTAGTGAGAAGCCAATATAGTGGCTCTGTGCCACTCTATCGCAGCCCTTGAGTAGGGGCATCCCCAGGCAGAAGAAGGGATTCTGGACACAATGTATCGAAGCCTCAGCTCCTGGACTGTGCAAAGGCAACATAAAACTATATTTGTACCTCATTAATCCCAGACTGAATATAGTTTGTCAGTTTGAAAAATCAGACTATGTCAGGCCATTCAACACTTGGGATATTTTTTGGGGCCTGCCCATGTGACCATAGAAATTAGCTGCTGATTCACATCAGGATTTTCATTTTCCTCATTTTCATGAGCAAAGGAAAGCACATTAGCCTTTATTTTATATTTCCTCATTTCTTTTGTCATGTCTCTGAACCAAGTTAGCACACTGCAAAGAAGAACAATAGGGCACTGGTTAAATCACATGTGGAACAAGTATATTTAACCCAGGTGTGCACATTGTGAAGCTTATGAACCCTATTGTGGCTAATTCACTGCCATAAACATTGAAATTAAATTGTGGCAAAACACCACAATAGAATCCAGAGCAATTTCATCTTTAGCTTTGACTTTCCCCTCACTCCTGAAGAATATCATTAATTACATAAATTATTCTATATTTAATATATCTTTAAATAATAATATTTCCATAAGAAAAGGTTGTACAATAATACATTATATTAACTTGGTCTAAATTACTCCATCAACTTTGTAAAAAAAACAAACTGGCTCTAAATGTCTAAATGCCCCTTCAATCAATGTTTTGTCCCATTTATTTTCATTTGGGCCATTAGTCTACAACCCTTTCAGGACACTAACTTGTTATTGGGTTTGCTAGTAACTATCTCCTGATTAGCATATTCCCTATACAAAATGGAAAACTAACAACAGCTCCAGTAAACCTCATTTCACGAGGCATACCAGAGTGGTCGACAAAGGCTTCCTTTGTCGACCGCACCGCGTCTAGACTGCTGCGCTGTGCCGGATCAGCTGATCGTCGGCACAGCACGGCGGCCATTTTTATTTTAATGAAGCGGGGATTTGACTATGCCAAATAAACTATTTTACATGGCTCCGTTGACGGAGCCATGTAGTCTAGACGTAGCCATAGACAAGACTCTGGATTTACTTCAAAAATTCAGTATCTCATTCTGCAGGCCACTTTTCTTTGATCCCACTGAGGAACACCAAAAGAAATTACACCCTCTGCTCAAGAAATGCCCTGAAATAGCACAAGACCAAATCTACACAGACACACCCCTAGATTCCCAACCAGGAGTATTTTACCTGCTTCCCAAGATACATAAACTTGGATACTCCATCATCTTGGGCATTGGCACCCTTACGGCAGGGTTATTGGGCTATGTGGATTCTCTCCTCAGATTCTACGTTACCAGCTCTATCTTCAAGGCAACACTGACTTCCTGAGGAAACTACAGAGCATAAGTTATCCTCCTGAAAACACCAACCTGGCCACTGTGGATGTAGAAATTCTCTATACTAATATTCCACACAAGGATGGATTACAAGCTGTTAGGAACAGTATCCCTGATGATATCACAGCAGATCTGGTGTGGAGCTATGTGATGTTGTCCTCACCACAAACATTTCTGATTTTTGGGACAATTTATACCTTCAAGTCAGTGGCACTGCTATGGCTGACATTTTTATGGCTGACCTAGAACAATGTTTCCTCAGCTCCTGTTCCTTGGTTCCACTTATACTACATTGATGACATCTTCATCAGATGGACCCACAGTAAGGAGACCCTTGAAGAATTCCACCAGGATTTCAACAATTTCCACCCCATTATCAATCTCATCCTAAAACAATCCACATGGGAGGTCCACTTCCTGGACGCTACAGTACAAATAAATGATGGTCACATAAACACCACCCTATACCAGAAACTTACTGACTGCAATTCTTATCTACATGCCTCTAGCTTCCATCCCGGACAGATTACATGATCCATTCTCTATATCCAAGCCCTAAAATATAACCATATCTGCTCCAATCTGTCAGACAAACACCTACAAGATCTTTATCAAGCATTCTTAAAACTTAAATACACACCTGGGGAAGTGAAGAAACAGATTGACAGAGTCAGACGAGTGCCCAGAAGTCAACTGATTCATGACATTCCCAACAAGGGGCATATCTACACTGGGGAGTTATTTCAAAATAACAAGGCAAGCATCCACACTACCAAGTCTGTTATTTCAAAATAATAACCCTGCTTATGAAGAGGAATACGCTTATTTTGAAATAGTTATTTTGGGAGTTATTATTTCAAAGGCTATGTCTACACTGCACAGTTATTTTGGAATAAACTATTCCAAAATAGTTATTCTGAAATAGCTTATTTCAAAATAACACATCTACACTGCAGGGAAGACTCAAAATTAGTCTGAAGTAGGCTTCCCTAATGTAGAGGTGCTATCTCGATTTAGAGCCCCTGGAGCAATAACTTAGAATGGCCCTGGTGAGGGGCTATTTCAAAATAGCAGAAGTGGAGCATATACACACACCTTATTTCGAAATAGCTATTTTGGAATAGGCATTATTCTTCGTAGAATGAGGTTTACAGAAGTTGGAATAAGCTGTCCATTATTTTGAAATTATTTCAAAATAACGGAATTGCTGTGTAGACGCTTGCATAGTTATTTTGGAATAATGGCTGTTATTCCGAAATAAGGTTGCTGTGTGGACACACCCAAAATGACTTATTTTGAAATAAGCTGGTAGTGTAGATGTAGTCAAGGTGAATAACAGAATACCACTGGTTTTCACCCACAGACCCCCCCCAGCTTAAACCCCGCTAGCTCATCACTGACAATCTACAACCAATCCTGGAAAATGATCCCTCACTCTCAGACCTTGGAAAACAAGCCAGTCTTTGCCTACAGACATCCCCCCAACCTGAAGCAAATTTTTAGAAGCACTTACCGTATGCACTACAGAAACACTTACCCATGACCCTCTCTCTGCTATAAACCCCATTGCCAACTCTATCCACATAGGTATTTAAGCAGCACCATCACAGGACCTAACCACATATGACACATCATCAGGGGCTCATCCCCTTCTCATTAATCTTGCCTCATATGGAAGCTGTTCCATACCCCCAATCCTTTTGATGCCATTTCCTTTTTTTCCCCCCCAATTCCAATCAAAGGCACTAAACTCATTCATTATGCTACTATCACAATAATTTGGTTTATTGGTATTCAGTTTAATGGCCCTGTTTTATATCATGTCTTCAACTGTAAGTATATGTTATAGTAGGACACATATTTAATATGGGTCCAATTAAGCTCTGATGGATGTCAAATACAAAACATATTATTTCAGATTTCATTTTACATTCATGCCTAGAAGTTCCAGCTGAAACTGGGACACCATTGTAGTAGGCACTGTATAAATATGCATTACGAGACAGTCCATGTCCCAAAAAGCTTAAACCTAGACTGTCAAAGGAAGGTACAAAAGAAGTACTATTGTCTCCACTTCACAGTTAGGGAACTGAGACACACAGATTAAAGGATTTTCCCAAGTCACAGAGAATGTCTGTAGCAGAGCCAAGACCATGTTTTCACCACAAGATTGTCCTTCCTTGGGTGTAAATCTATACTATGGAAACAATCACAGCATAGCAATGCCATCAGAGTACCTGGTGTAAACACAGTGTATGCTGACAGAAGGGTTTTGTTTTCTGTGTAGAAACACCATCTCTGTCAACATAGCTGCTGCAGTGGGGCTTATGTCAGGGAAGGCTATTTACACACCTCTGACTGATGTTAGTGATGCCACTATATCTTTTCAATTTACACCTGGCCTAAGGTTAACTTCAAGGGCAGCAGAATCAGCCCCTGCAGTATGTAGTGCAGAATTGAGAGTACAGGTCATTGTGGTTCTAGACTTGATATGATTTGAGTTAATTTGCTAGTATTTCTGTGCTGATTATATTACTGTGCCTTTGTTCAGCTAGTTCCATTTCTTCTATTGTTACATATTTTATTCATTCCCTATTTTCTCAGTGTAACATTTGGACAAATGAGCCATTTCATTCCTCTGGCTCAGAATTTAAAAAATCTTAAGTTTACCTGGGCAAAGGGTAACTGGTAACAGTAGGCTCATTGGTCAGCTTCAGAATCACTGATGTTCAAAGGCAAATTTCTATTTCATGTCCTGCTGTTAAAATAGACTTTTCCTTTGATGCATTATTTTTATTCATTGCATGGATGGTTTTCACTTAACGCAGGTGAAAGTCACTGGCTGATGAAATACCAAAGCCCTAAACTCTGAAGACTGTGCTTACATAGAAATCCGGTAGATGTTTTTATTTTTCTCTAATGCATGCATGTCATTCACTGTGTAATTAATAACATCAACCTGATAAACACAATATTTTTACTTAAAATTCTCAAGATAAAATGGAAGTGGCAACGATGGCTAAAATTACAATGGATTACAGTTTGTAGCTTTTTTGTGCCAACTGTAAGTAAGGAAAATGACAGTTCCTTGGGAAAAAAGCTGTTAAGAAAATGGATAAATATTCAGTCCTAGGCTCCTCAATCTGCTTTGGTACGAAAAATCGTTTTGAATTAAACGGATTTTTGCAAGGTTTTAAATTAAATGTCTCAAATAAATGTTACTTTTAGATTTCATCTGAGGTGTATAATAATTAAATATCACTCAAAACAAAAACATCAACATGGCCATTAAAGCAAATCTGACACTTCTGTTTGATGAGCTGTCAAACTAAAGATATTCAAAGGACACAGATCAGTAAAGAGTGAAGTTGTTTACTGAAGTACTATTTAATCTACAAATTTCCAAGTATTATAGAATGGCGCAGGGAGTCCAAGCCTACTTACAAGTGAAATCAATCAGTTTGCAATTGTCTTCAGTGGAACAGCAAGCAAATCACAGGGATGGAAGGAATTGGGTACTTTTCTGCTTTCTGACATGTGGTTTCATGAACATGTATCAGCAGTAGTGGCAAAGTCATAAACTATGGCAGTGATTAATCCATACCTAACTTATCTGACCATAATTAATATTTCTAATGTATACTTTACTGGGGCTGTCTTGTTAAAAGAAAATTCTGTTCCCATATTTTGTATACAATTTAAAAGTCATTATCATGTGCTTATCCCATTTGGACACATATACTACCCAGAGTCCCATTCAAAACAGAAGTTTGCTTGTAGACCAAGGGAAGAATATACCCCTTGCTAACTTTGTGTCATTCACGTAGATAAAAGTTGTTTATACTAATTTCACATATGCTTTTTGTGCTTAAAAACCTGTCTATTTCCAAAATTCAGTGTTTATTAAAACACATACTTATTTTTAATCAATGGGAAATCATTGGTTATAACAATTAACTTAGAATGTATTTTTTATAATTATATTATGCGTAATTGGTAATGAAAATGAAAGATAGTTAACTATAGCCAAGAAGTGGAGTCGATTAAAGTACTGGGCAATTAATGAATTTATATTTTCTTGACAGAACAAAAACAAAGCATTAAAAATTATTACAAAGCTAATATTCCCTCATGCCTAGTGTCCTGCCCCCAGCAACAATTTATACATAATGCTTCAGGCAAAAGTGGAAGAGATAATAATAACAAAAAGAAAAAGAACAAAATAATAACAAAAGAAAAACTGATTAAAATGCACTTCATCAAATTCTACACAATGATGGTTAAATTCCTCCCTGACAGCAGCTGGTAACCAGTTTATACCCTGGAGCATGAGGATTAATAACACTGGTGTAAAATGAAGAACTATTATTCTTGATGCAAATATTTAATCCTTCCTGAAATCACTTATTAAAAGCATTTAAAAACATATTTCCTGTGAATTTTGATGGTTTAGATCAGACAATTATTTTATTCTTCCTGTAATAAATGACTGTTTGTTTGTGACATGACAAGATGTTCTATAATCTTTGTTTATGCACCAGCAGCCTCAGTTAAATATCAGCACATTCTGTGCCCTACAGGCAGTAGCAAAATCCTGCCTGATATGATTAAAATATGAATAACTGCTTGGACAAACGTGCGCTAAGTGGTATTGGAAGCTGTTCTACAGTGATTGTTTTTTAAATGACCCTGATTAAACTGTTTACTGTAGCTGATCAACATATATAATCATTGAATTGTGTTATTTATTGTAGTGATTAATTCATATGTGTGATGAATCGATTTAAGTTACTGGTATGGGAATAAGTAGGATATGAGGATGACAAACATATATGAGTGATAAATATGTATTGAGTACATAAGTAAGGTTGCAATTCAAGACCCACAGGGCTGAACCTGTAAAATTTTAGCTTACTCACATTAGTTCGTAGGCCTGCAAGGAAAGTCAATGTGAGAAGATGCACCAGGAATAACCCTGAGCCAGTAAAATTACAATAGTACTCTAAAATATGTGTTAAGGAGTGATGTTCTGGAAAATATGCCACAGTGTACCCTCAAGATTCCCAACTGCAACATCATGGGAAATTCTACAGTGACCACAAGTTACCATAGGGACTTGCTGAGGTACGTGGCAATGAAAATAGGGGGAAGTAAAGGTAGGTCTACACTGAAGTTAGATACCCATAGATAGCCTATGTCAGCTAATATAGGCTTACAGGGCTCAGGCTAAAAGGCTGTGTGGCAAAGCTCCAGCAGTACCCCAAGGGTCCTATGGCCATTATTGTATGCCTCAGAGACTTGCTGTGACCCTCCACACTGCCTCTTATCTTTTCTAGAGGTCAGTATCACAGCTTATTGAGCGATCCTCATTACTGGCAAAGTCAAAAGATTGGGGTGAAATCCCTCCGTAATTCTGGCCTCCTTTTCCAGAAATAGACATTTTTTAGTGGTACGGGAAGAATTGGCGGGGGGGACCCAGGCCTGCCCACTACTCCGGGTTCCGGCCCAGGGACCCTACGCAGTGGCAACTTTCAGGGCCCACCCCCCCCAGCCCCAATACAACAGCTTCCTCCGCAGGCCACTTTCCCAAACATTCCCCTAGTACCTTCTCCCTGGTACCTGAGCAAATTTTTCTTGCTTCAGCCCAAATACTCTTTCCTTTCTGCAGTCTTCAGCTCTCCAGCCACACACTTCCTCCTCTCAGTCCTCTTTTTCCTTCCCCCTCCCTTACCTGGGGGAGCCTTTTAAAGTAGCCCAGCAGGCCTTAATTGGCTGCAGGTACCTGATTTGCCTGCTGCTTCTGGCAAGCTCTTAAATAGACTCAGGTGCCTGCCTGCTTTGATTATGTGGCTGCAGTCTCTGGCAGTTCAGGAAATGGAAATCCATTCACCCAGCTCTTGGTATGTCTGTCCTCCACCAAACTATTGTAGCCAACTTACCTGGGTCTGTCACAGATGTTTAATTGCAGTGTAGATGTTTGGGCTTGGGCTTTAGCCTGAGCTCTGGAATCTTATATTGCAGGATCCTAGAGCCTGGTTTCCAACCTGAGCTCAGGTATCTGCACCACAATTAAACAGCCCCTTAATGTGAGCCTGAGTCAGCTGGCACAGGCCAGCTATAGGTTTTTAATTGCAGTGTAGATGTACACTAAAAGTAGAAGCTTCAGGGGATAGCTGAGTTAGTCTGTTAGGGTATGTCTACAGTAGCTCGTTAATTCGAGCTAGGTAGGCAAATCAGGCAACTGGAGTTGCAAATGAAACCCGGGATTTAAATATCCTGGGCTTTATTTGCATGTTCCCGTCCGGCCGCCATTTTTAAATCCCCCCTTAGTTCGAATGAACTGCCCGTGGCTACACGGGGCAGTTTAAAGTTAATTTGAACTAAGTGCTTTTGCGGAAAAGCATCCGTGCCAATCTAGACGCTCTGTTCCGAAAATGCTTTTAACGGAAAACTTTTCCATTAAAAGCATTTCCGGAAAATCATGCCAGTTTAGACGCAGCCTGAGAGTCTCCAAACCTAATGACATATCTAACGGCAGCTCTCATTCTGTTAATGATAACACTGTTATCCTGAGAGTGCATGAACCTTTGACCCAGGTCACTATGGCTTAAGTTACCATTGGCAATATCAGTCATATCAAGATTACATAACAAAATTAGGAATCAGAAAGGAAGGAATTCCTCATCCCACATTCCCATAGCATATTGACTGTGACCGAAGGTTTACTTAGCCTTCCTGAGGCAGTTAGTGCAGATCGCCTGTTAGCATATAGACCACAAGATAAGTTTCTGTCAGAGCGGTTTCAAGGCAGTGGTACAAGCCACTATTTTTCTCAGATGTCACTCATGGGCATAGCTCCAATACAAACGGGGTTCTGTTATTCAGCTCTTATTCTCATTTGGGATGTCATTGATTCAATCATGATTACTGGTTTGAGAACTACTCACCAATGTAAGGGTTGCATGAGGCTTGTAGTACTTAGATCCAGAGGATTTTTGCATCAGAGTAGAACTACTTTATAATAAACCAGACTATAGTTTCTCTTTCGCTGTTACAATCTTGAATACTTTGCTGGATCTTGGACAGGATCATTGACCTTGAGTCCAATCTGCACTTCTCCATAGCAAAGAAGAAATGCAAACACGGGCAGCTAGGGTTTCTGTTTTGTGGTGGGAACACTTGCTGAGTGCGGACTCCACATGGGAGACCATGTCAGAGGGGAAAGGGGGAATGTCTGAAGTGCATCAGCAACCTCCAATTCTGTAAGAGCCCAAAGAGGGTTATTAACATGTGAGCGGACAGAAAATGGAGGCTGCTCTAATTTATGTCAATGACCAAAGTGACCCTGGACAGTCCTCAGTAGGGTTACTACTTAGCTGGTATTTGATTGATCTGGCCAGTTTTTCTATGGATTTGCCAGTTGCCAGACGTATCATTTAATCTGCTCAGCTTTTTTACACTTGAGTATAAAGATTTACATTACTATCACAATACAGTGGAGTATCTAATGCTAACTGTATTTGTGTCCAGCTAAAGCTGCTACAGTCAGGGCTGTCCTTAGGCATATGCAGAATATGCAGATGTGTAGGGCATGATGACTAAATTTGAGGCACCACTGTGCCCCAAATGAAGTAGTGCCCTGTACTGTGCATGCCTAATGCTGAACAAGGACATGGCTGGCTCAAGCTGCCCCAATCCTGTGCCCCCTAGTCCCTGCTCCACCTCTTGGCCCCAGCAGCTCAGTCACTGGCACCTCACTCCGCCTCCCAGCCCCTGAGGTCCAATCCCCTAGCCCCATGGGCCCTGCTCTAGTCCGGCCCTGACAGCTGAATCTCTCAGCCCTCTGGTTCCTGCACCACCTCTCAGCCCTGGGGATTCAATCCCTAAGCTCTCTGGTGCCCACTCCAACTCTCAGCCCCTGCAACCCAATCCCCCAGTCCACCCGCTCTGCCTCACAGCCCTGGCAACCAAATCCCTGAGTCTTCCACCCCTGCTCTGACCACCACAATCCCTGGGAGAAGATCAGGGCCTGGTGTTGGGCAGGTACTGGGAGCAGACAGAGGTCTAGATTGGAAGACAGAAGCAGGCAAAAATACAGGGCTGAGGAATCCATAGTAGCAGCCACACAAGAATTCCCTAGCTGCTCAGACAAGTTGCTGCTGTTACTTTTTGATTTACATAATATCCCTGAGACAGTTGGTCGAGCTGGGTGTTTGTCCGAATTAGAAGCTTTGGGAATGGGACCCACTGTGAACGCCACCTTTCATAGTTACTCAGGTGAGAGCTACTTCCTGGGAAGCCCCACAGAAAAAAAAATGTTCAGGCATGTTTTTGACATTATGTGAAACTTGTGAAAATTTTGGATTGCAAACAAAGTATATTACTGAAATATAAATGTTCAGATTGAAATTTCTAAAGAGCAGGAAATTCAGTTTCAAGGATCCATGCATTATATTATGAAAACCAAGTTGTGCTTTTAAAAAAAATGTTTTCGAATTTAACTTAAGGACTGGACCATACATTTTTTTCATACTAATTTTTCTTCCTCCAACTCTGAAAAATTATCTCAAAATTAAGAATGTCAGTGTTTAGGCCAGAAATAATGTTTCACTTTGACCAAGCCACTGGAAAAACAGATTTATATGGAAGTGTCACCTCTCCACAGAAATAGTGTGACATCTTCAAAATGTACTAATTTATGCAATAGAACTTTTTAAAAGACAGTAGTTGGGGAGGCTATTCACCCATATTTCGAATCCAAGTAAATATTCTTATTAATCATATTTATTGTTACTGCCTAAAGGCCAACCATGAATGAGCCTGATTTGCTAGACACAGATTTGTGGTTAGTGCCTGCTCTGAAAAGCTTACAATCTAAATAAATAAATAGCGATATTCTTACTAAAGGCCACCAAATTACCACCAGAAGTCTCTATTTTCATAAAAGAAATGGAAAGATTCAATCCCTTTAACAAATTCATGATTTTTGATTAATTTACTCTCTGCAAAGTGACAGTTTTCAAACTTTGGAAACATTCTCTACTTTCACTCAGTGCTGAAGCAAAAATAATTTTTGTTCTTTGCAAAGATATGTTATCGCTCTATTTTCACCAGTGAGGAATACATTTTTGCATCATTCTTCCATGCAGCCTGGTCCAGTCTTGTGCTTGTGTACTGCTTAACACAACAGGGTCCTGATTCAGGGGCATGGCTCTTAGGTGTTATTGTAACGCAAATAATAAATTATAATAATATAAAATAAGTTGTTTGCAGTCTTACAACTGACTTAAGTGGGGTTTGTGTCATGCCTCTCCTTCAGAGTTGCGTGAATAATTGTGTGAAGTTTTTTGGGGGTTTTTTTGGAGGTTGAACCATTGAAGGTTGAACTAAAAAAGTAAAAAAAAAAAAATCTACTGGATTGAAAAAAATATTTTGTTTAACTTGACATGTTTAATTTTCATGAGGTGGACACTATGCTATTTAATGAAAATGAACTAATTTTCAAATTGAAAGTTATTTAGAACTGGAAAAACAAGAACATTTTAAAAATCAAAGCTAAATTTAAAAATTCCATAAATTTGACAGAAATTCACTAGATATTTCAGGCAACCTATATCTTCATTCATCATAGAAACAAAAATACTGACTGAAAAAAATGTCCCACTCTATCCTGCCATAAGAAGAAAATCTCAAAAAGTTTGGAAAGTAAGCCAGAAATCAAGATCTTATGGCTTCGCAAAATAGGACCAGAAATTTCACAAGAACAGACAGCTTAGCAGTCTGTCACTCATCAGGTCAGAAATAACACAAGAACAGCCTGTTATTTTTATACTGCCAGTTCTAGAAATTACTGAAGAAGGAAAAACAGTATTAAAAAATTAACAACTTTTCTGAACATCATTAAGGTTTGGTTTGGGTCTATACCTGTCTTCTTCAAACGTATGAAACCAATTTTTTCTATTTTTCTAATCATTTCTGATATTTCATGTATGTCTGAATAGTCAGTGATAGTTTTCTTCCCATATACAATAAAATAAAATAAAATAAAATAAAATACTGAATTTATGAATTGTCCACATTATTTGTGGTTAGTATATCTGAACACAATTTTGATGGTCCCAGACCAAAGCTCACATAATACAAATGGAAAGATCCACCACAGTATCAAGTGATCACCATGGAGTTGTGGATTTGTAGCACCTTGAAGGATTGAACCCATTATTTCTGAAGCAATTTCTAAAGAATCTTTTAATATCCTGGAATATAGGTCCTCTGACATCACACAGTATTTTACCTAAAACCCCTAAATTTACAGAATCAGCAACAACTGGAGAGCTGGAAACAGCTGACGAATTATTGAGGCACCCTGCATTAAAAAGAAAAATCCAAAGGCATGTAACATTTTTAAATAGTGGTTTGATGGTTTATATATGCAAATGACAAAATTGTGATCAATTTAATTCCTAAGGAATGGGATGATAATACATAACTCTATAGAACAAGATGTGCAGATTAGATCACTTAAACTTCATGGATGCTCAGGCAATTTGGTATACATTTTCATATCATATCAAAAGAAACTCAACTAAGTTTTATTTTTAAATACAGGAAACTGGTTATCTATCAAATCAGAATGGAATCAACAACCAAGAACACATTAACTTTTGGGATAAGACTGAAAAGAAAGAATTTAGCTGGTAGAAGAATTACAGACTGAAACTCTTCTCATGTCAGTAACTGCATGAATGTTTAAATACTGTTGTCTGTCTTCAATAATTGTTTACAAGCCTTAAAGAGGCATAGTTGTGTTGGGGGTATACTGTTCGAATTGTCTTCTTCAGCTGGTTGACACCTTTCTTCTGTTTTATGGGCATGTTTAGCAAATATGCTAGCCTATGTGAAAAGTGTCTGCCAAGTATGTGTGGACAAAAGTAACTGCTACAGATAGAAAGACGCATACTGGGGAGAAGGCTCGTTAGGAAAAAAAAGTCATTGCCCTCAGACCATCAGGAAACCTCTAGGCAGACTGAGAGGACTGGTGATTTTCTGGAACATACAAAGAAAGATGCACAGCTGCAGGATGGGAAAAATAAACATCACCATAATCACTGCTATCACAAGCCCAACTCTGGGGTAAAGCCTTCCAAGATTTATGGAATCAAGGACAAGATAAAATATACGTCACTAGAGACTCTTGCCACTGGATTAGAAGAAGGGGTAACTTAGTATTTGTGTCTCAAAACAAAAATAAGGGGAAATGTTAATATTTTCTCTGCCTCGTTATTGCCATTCTTAATACTGTATGGCACTCATCAATGTACTGAGTGCTTCACAGAAAACACAAGAGACAGGCCTTTGCAGAGTTGCCAGCTCTCAGTATTTTACCATGAGCCTATTGATTCTTCTACTAAATTCAAGACTGTTTGAGAAATTCAGTTTTTATTTTAAAAAAATGTTAAGTTTTAACATAAGTTCACACCTATGGGGGTGAAGAAAAACTTGAAATTATGAACAAAGAATATCCAAAAGGGTCAAAAACTAGAAGGCAAATAAAAGAACCCCACAATTATTATTTTAAAAGTATCTCATGATTTGGGAATCAGGACTCATGGTATTTGAGTGTTTGGGGTTGGAATTCAAATCTCTCTAAGGTTGAGGGGAAATTTCTTAGAAAGGCCACATTGATTATTTTATTTGTGTGGGATTGAAATTGCTAATTGAACTGCAAATATCTACTGCCAAATGATAGAAATTTAGGATCCAAATGCTATGCACAGAGTAGGCGACATTAAAAATAAATATAAACTGCAAAAAATCTAAATAATAGTTTACGGTTGTCAGGGTAAATTTTATAAAGAATTCAATGTATTTGACTATAAGCAATCATTCTTTCATACCAAGTTGTGTTATGAATCATGATATATGAAATATCATTTTGTACCTGTATCAAGAAAAATCTCTTGTCCAACCAATTCCTAGTCAGAGAAGCTGTCCTATATTTAATACATCTCCCTTGCCTCAGAAAACAAGAAATGTGGAGAAAAAAACTATTCACTGGTTGCAATTTCATTGATTATCGACCTAGATCGGGGTGGAGAACCTTTTTTGGACTGGGGGCTGCTAACCCACAGAAAAATCAGTCGGGGGCTGCACACAGGTGAGAAGCCAAAAAAATACCCCCAAATCCTCACTGACGTGGCCCCTAACTGAGGCTATGTCTAGACGGCAAGCTTCTTTCAGAAGAAGCTTTTCTGGAAGAGATCTTTCGGAAAAGCTTATTTTGAATGAGAACATCTGCATAGCAAAAGTGCAATGAAAAAGCGATGTGCTTTTTCGAAAGATAACATCCACATTGATTGAATGCTAGCTCACACATAAGGCCACCTGGAACCAGTTCAGGCGGGGCATTAGGTCAGCAGTTGCTTCCAAGTGCTGTTGCCTAAGGCTAGCTGAGGTGCATGCTTAAAGGGATCCCCCTGGACAGCCGTTTCTCTGCTTCTACTGTGTGCTTGCCTACCTCTCCAAGGGACTGTAAAGCTTTTGCAGTGCGTGCTCTGGTTGTCCTATGGAACCTTGCCACCCCAAACAGCTACCAGTTGGTGGGCAACCAGTTCAGTGTGGGGAAAGTCCACCGTTGGGGCCCTCCTCATGGAGCTAAGGCACTCTCAGGCTGCAGTCCCTGTGCGGGAGGAGTCCTGGAAAGGGGTACCCTAGGGAAAGGGGGATGGGGATGTGGGGCTGGGCTGGGGGTGGGGGAGAAGCCCTGTCCCCAGGGGGTTCTGTAGTCCTGCTCTCATACAGCCCTGCTGGGGGGCGGCTTCATATGGGGTGGCTCCTGGGGTGTTTGGGGGGGACGAGGCGGGCAGGCACCTCCCAAGGGCTCAGGCACTCTCATTCTCTGTTTTGTGTGTTTCTTTGTCTCCTTCTGCAGGCCGTGAGGGCCATCAACTCTGTCCTGCTGCTCAGGTTCATCTGCCTGGGAGACATGGACCCTACTGTCACTGGATTTGCCACCCTGGAGTTCCCCAACTGCAGGGAAGCCACTGATGGAATGCACATCTCTAGCTGAGCACCACATCATCGAGCCAGCCAATACATCAACTGAAAGGGCTATTTCTTGATGGTGCTACAGGCCAAGGTCAACCACTGTGGACAGTTTACAGACATTTTTGTGGAGTGGTCGGGCAGGGTGCACAACGCCCGCATTTTCTTCCCCAGCATGACTTTTACATTGGGGATGGCCAGATGCCATTGTCATCATACGGAACACGGCCTACCCCCTAAAGCCATGGCTCATGAAGCCCTACGCCGGCCACCTGGACCCCAGCAGGGACCAATTCAATGCACACCTCAGCCAGGCCCAAATGCAGGTGGAATGCACCCTGGGCACCTGAAGGTGCAGTTCAGATGCCTCCTGACCCACCTTGATGTGAGGGATCACAACATCACTGAGGTGGTCTTGGCTTCTTGTGTTCTCCACAACATTATGGAGAGGAAGGGGAGCCCTTGTGGGGGGCAGAGGCTGGCCAGGAAAGAAGGGCCTTCAAACAACCATGCACTGCTGTAGTCTCCCAGGACCCCTGCTCCCCATCCCCACACATGAGGCAGAAGAAGCACCTGAGCAATGTGCCACTCTCAGCCCCAGCTCTGAGACTCTCTTCCCCCTTCCAAGGTTCTCAGCCCCGCTCTCAATTTCCACGTTCTCAGCCTCCCTTCCTCCCCAGTTACTTCTATCCCAAATAAATAAGCAATTTTTTTTTCAAAATAAAACATTTTTTTATTTTGTCTGCAGAGAAGAGAGGTGGAGAGGGGAAGGGAGGGGTTGTTGGAGGAAAGGCAGAGACAGGCAAGGCAGGCCCCTAGTGGAGAGGCCTTGGGGGGCGTTACTGCGGTCCTTGAGAGAAACTCTCCCTCAGGGCCTCCCGGATGCTCATCCCCACCTGATGGGCCTGCCAGATGGCAGCTGTGTGTAGCTGCTCAAAGACTCATCCCTCCCAACTGGCCTCTGCCCCCCACCCTGGAAGGAAGGCCTCCCCCGTCCTCTCCGTGAAGTTGTGGAAAACACAATTGAAGAAGTGAGGAAACAGATTAACAGAGCCAGACGAGGAAGTGAGGAAACAGATTAACAGAGCCAGACGTACCCAGAAGCCTCCTACTACAAGACAAGACCAAGAAAGAAACCAACAGAACACCACTGGCCATCACCTACAGTCTTCAGCTAAAACCTCTCCAACGCATCATCAGTGACCTACAACCCATCCTGGACAATGATCCCTCACTTTCACAGGCCTTGGGAGGCAGGCCAGTCCTCACCCACAGACAACCCGCCAACCTGAAGCAAATTCTCACCAGCAACTATACACCGCACCACCGTAACTCTAACTCAGGAACCAATCCCTGCAACAGACCTCGGTGCCAACTCTGCCCTCATATCTACACCAGCGACACTATCACAGGGCCTAACTAGATCAGCCACACCATCACTGGTTCATTCACCTGCACATCTACCAATATAATATACATCATCATGTGCCAGCAATGCCCCTCTGCTATATATATCGGCCAAACTGGACAGTCCCTACGTAAAAGAATAAATGGACACAAATCAGATATTAGGAATAGCAATATACAAAAACCTGTAGGAGAACACTTCAATCTCCCTGGACACACAGTAGCAGATTTAAAGGTAGCCATCCTGCAGCAAAAAAACTTCAAGACCAGACTTCAAAGAGAAACTGCTGAGCTACAGTTCATCTGCAAATTTGACACCATCAGTTTAGGATTAAACAAAGACTGTGAATGGCTAGCCAGGTACAAAAGCAGTTTCTCGTCTCTTGGAGTTCACACCTCCACATCAGCTGCTAGAAGTGAGCCTCACCCTCCCTGACTGAATTGACCTCATTATCTCTAGCCTGCGTATTTATACCTGCCTCTGGAAATTTCCACTACTTAATGTGATGAAGTGGGTCTTTGCCCAATACATCTGTTAGTCTATCAGGTGCCACAGGACTCCTTGTCACAATAAGCGGAGATCACGTGGGAGATGTTGTGCTCCTCCACACTGAAGCGTGTCAGGAGGCATCTGAAGCATGCCTTCAAGGGCCCAAAGGTGCCTTTGGACTTCATGCTGGACCTTCCCAGGTGGCCATTGAACCAGTCCTTGCTTGTTTCCAGATGTCCACTGGTATGACTTCATCAGCCATGGCGTGAGAGGGTAGGCTGCGTCCCCCACAATGCACAGTGGCATTTCAATGTCCCCAACCCTCATGTTGCACTCAGGGAAGAAAGTGCCGGCCTCCAGCTTGTGGGAGAGGCTGGAGTTGTGGAGGATGCGGGCATCATGTACCTTCCCCAACCAGCCAACAAAGATGTCTGTAAACTGTCCGTGGTCGTCGGCCAGGGCCTGCAGGACCATAGAAAAGTATCCTTTTCTGTTACTATACTGTACTGCACAGTGGTCAGGGGCTCGGATGGGGATGTGGGTTCCCCACAGTTGGGGAAGCCCAGGGTGGCAAATCTAGCCACAATGGGGTCCAGGTCGCCCAGGCAGATGACCTTGCACAGCAGGATGGTGTTAATGGCCCTTACCACCTGCAGAAGGAGACAAACAAAGAAACAAACAGAGAATCAAAGGAGGGGCCTGAGACCTTGAGAGGTCCCTGTGCCCCGTCTGTCCCCAGAAGCCACCACTTATGAAACCCCCCCACCCCCACAAGGCTGTGTGAGGGCAGTACTGCAAAAGCCCCTGGGGATGAGGCTTCCCCACCACCACCCTCACCCCACCCTTTGCACATCTAACCCCCCTTTCTCTAGGGTCCCCCTTTCCAGTACTCCCCCCCACTGAGAGACTGCAGTCTAAGAGTGCTATACCTGCATGAGGAGGGTCCCAATGGTCGACTTTCCCACACCCAACTGGTTGCCTACGGACCTGTAATCTTCTGGTGAGGAGAGCTTCCAGATGGCGAAAGCAATCTGCTTCTCCAGGGGGATGGAGGGTTGCATCTTGGTGTCCCATTGTCAGAGGGCAGGGGCAAGCCAGGCACACAGCTTCAAGAATGTTTCCTTCCTCATTCGGAAGTTTTGGAGTCCCTGATGGTCATCCCATCAGTCAGAACTGGTGTCCAGCCTCCAAAAGCATCACTCCACCATCGGGTGTGGTTGCCAGGGCATTGCTCCCGCACACTGGCAGGGGTTCTCAAAGATGAGCTCGGGGGTCAAACTCATGCAGGGCTATGAAGGCAGCCTGCAGAAACTGCAGAACAGCAGTGTGGGCCATCGCGTGCCCAGAGGCAGCTCAGGCTCCATGGCAAGGAGTGCTGTTGTGTCCAAAAGTAGGACAATCAGAGCACGCCGAGGAAATGCTTTGCTGTCCCTCAGAGAGGTAGGCAAACAAGCAGAGGAACCTGAGAAACGGCCGTCCAGGGGGCTCCCAGAAGTAACTGCTGACCTAATGCTCTTCCTGAACTGGTTCCAGGTGGCCTTAAATCTGCGTGCATGCTATCTTTTGAAAAAGCACAACACTATTTCATTGTGCTTTTTGCGTGTAGACACGCTATTTCAAAATACGCTTTTCCATAAGATATCTTCTGGAAAAGTTTATTCCTGTTCAGATAAATAGAAAACACAGAGCATATACAGAGAAAAAAAAAAGGCAAATTAAACTGAGCCTGAGATTTTTATATATTCCCTAAACTTCTCTCTGAATAAAATATTTGAGATTTCACATCAATGTCAAAGACAGAATTGTGGAAAGTTTTATTAAAAAGCTGTCAACTGAACATTATTTTATTTGTAACCTAATAATGATGTATCATTTTCATCATTGCTTTTGTACGCATTGCTAAAACATCTCCTATGGGCATCTCTGAAACGCTGAAGAACATAATACTTAAGTGAAACATATTTATTCTAAAGGAAACTCTGCATGGTGCTGTCTATCTACCCTACCAGAAGTGGAAGATGTAACTTGGAGAAAATAAACTAATTATGGCAATTTGATTATTGATTTAAAACAAAGTTTGATTTACCGTTTTCTATGTCCTCCAAAGGATCTGTGACAAAACTACTCTAACACCCAAATAATAGGAAAAACTGCTGTAGGGGCTTCATTGCAATCTACATTAGTGTGATATGATTTGATCCTACAGCTGCAGTCTCAGAACACCTGAGCCATGACACTAATGATTGCATTTGCTGCCCATTAATGTTAATGTGTATATTAATGAATCTCCTTTCCCAGTCATCACTACTCTGAGGAGAATACTGGAAAAGTGTAGCGCATTTGATAACTTTTTAAAGAGCTAAATTGCACACAAAATGTATTAACATGCTCCCTATCTTTTACCATCCATGTTTCACAATAGTTAACATCAATATCATAGGACTGCTAGGTTATGTGTTTGATAAGTAGAGTATTTTTTCTTTGTGAGTCTGGTTTGAATCTAACCTTGATTAGTACAGAAGAGAAAAAATTTAATTAGAGAACAATTCAAAGTAAAAATTTTAATCTGAATTATTGTATCTTGTATATGCAGCAGATCTGCTGAAAAATTGTCAGTGCTGCCTCAGAAAAGGCCGCAGATAACAAACTCTCAGATAAAATGTCTATCACATTCAACTCAGGTGGTCATTTACTATTACGAGCGAAGATAAATCAGCATAACAGCAAGAAGCCCACCTTCATGTGTATGCCTATACTGTACTGACTGAAACACAAGGGATCCAAAAGTCATTCATACATGTGCAATAAATATAAATATATACAATGAAAACAAGGCCTTTTACCCTCTGTTCTGTGAATGATTATTCAACATGCAAAATAAAGAAAATAAGCATTTATGACTGATAAAACTAAGAAAAAGACAAATATTTCCTCCTTCATTTATAAGTGCTGCTGGGATTCACTCAGTCAGTGGCAAAGTAAACATGCTAAAACATTAACTGTGATGCAGTTCAATTTTTCTTCAATGCAGCATGTGTGTGTGCTTGTGTGTATAATAGTCGCTAACACATAATCTAGGATTAGAACATACTGAAAAATAGAACTGGTCAGAAGATTTTACGTATTCATTTCCATAATAATATGACTCATACTATATTGGTTTCCTTTTTTTTACGTGAGACCTAAATTAAATCTCAGCAATGTGAAGATGTATTCTAAGAGTGCTGCTCACACTTCTGAAGGATCTGGCTATTGTTCAGTTCTAGTACAGTATTATTCATGGGGAAGTGAAATGATTTTCAATTTCTGTGGAACTGGATGACTGAAATATTTTGTAATGAAGATCATTTTTGTTCAGAAATTTATTTAAAAAATGTTTTGTACAATGTGAGCTCATTTAATCCTCCCATCTATAAAAACAAATAAGGCTTTAAAATCCCTTTTGCTGTTTTTTTCTATTTCTGCAGCAATTTTATTAGCTTGTAACACATTGCTCCCATGATAGCACCAGATGGGTTTTAAGATATGATAGCTTTTTAACAATATTGTGTCATCAGTGACTGCACCTCTAAGTACTCTTCTGTTCATTCAAAAGTTAAATGGACTCTTAAAGCATGAAAACGAATAAATATGTAACAGTTATTACATGAGCATTAAGAAGACTGAACATGATAACAATCAAATAAAGTGCTATAAACCATATGAACATAGTTGTTTTCTGAAATCTGCGAGATAAGATTCAGAGATTTCTTTTTTAATACATTATGGGCATCTATAAAGACAATGGCATATTTCTCTAGTATGTTGCTGTCACAGAGAATTTTTACTGTTACACTTAGCAACAGAATGAATAGTCACAGTGGTTGTTTTACTATGCATTAAACTAGCTGTCATGTATGAAAGCTGGCAATTCATCTCCCAGAACCAATGCAATGCCAACCTCTCAGCACAGATATGCTTTCAAAATAAGGTATCTTGGTTGTCAGGCTGAATCCTTCATTCAACTGAGAGCACTCTTTTGTTAAATAGAAATGAAAATGAACTTTTAGGCTTCAGTAGTGATAACATTGCTAATATAATCTAGGGCAAAAAAGGATGTAAAAGCACCCACTTATTCATTTGAATATACCCTATATGGAATGAATTCTGAAATCAAGAGGATTTTCTTAGCTGAAATCCAGAAAAAAGACCTGAATAGCATGTGCAGTTAGGGTAAAAATATTGTTATTTTGAGAATGCTACAGTTTCATGTGTAAAATACCGAAAGTCTCTGAGTCAACAGCTTGTCAATTTCCTTCCAATTTTGTGTCATCCAAGATAACAGTGTTTATACCTAGACGTACTGTGCTAGACAGTATTTCAAAATGCAAAGTTTAGGGAAAGATATAAAACCCCATCTTTTCCCAAGTTTAGCCTCTACTAGTATAATATTTTTCTGGAAGAATGAAAATATTGGCTGCAATATTGCTGGCATTCCAGCTCCCCACCACCTTCCTGCAGGGCAGGAGCACACACAATCTACTACCCTAGGCTCTGGTGTGCGAGGGGAATGTGTGGGGGGGTGTCTTTCTCCTTCTCAGTTGGGGGCTTTGTCAGTGAAGATTTGGTTTTTGGATTTTTGCTTTTCACTTGTCTGCGGCCCCCGACTGATTTTTCTATGGATCAGAGGCTCCTGACCCAAAAACGGTTCCCCAACCCTGCTTTACTGTATGAGCAAATCCTAGAAATGCTCACTTAGGCTATGTCTACACTGCAGGTTTCTTGTGCAAGAACTGTTTTGCGCAAGAGTTCTTGTGCGAAAGGTCTTCCACAAGAGTGTGTCCACATTGCCATGTGCTTTTGCACAAGAGATGTGCTTTTGCACAACAGTGTCCATGGCAGTGTGGACGCTCTCTTGCGCAAGAAAGCTCTGATGGCCATTTTACCCATAGGGCTTTCTTGCACAAGAAATTAATGTTGCCTGTCTACACTGCCTTCTTGTGGACGAGCTCTTGCACAAGAGGGCTTATTCCTCGTGGGGAGAGGAATAACTCTTTCAGAAGAAGCCCTGGTTTCCGGCGCTGTACTGTAAATTTACTTGTGCAAGAACACACATGCAGTGTAGACGCTCTGCAAGTTTTTGCGCAAGAACAGTCATTCTTGAGCAAAAAGCCTGCAATGTAGACGTAGCCATACAATGTTTACTTCTGAGTGTCATCCATGCAGTGAGACAGGAGAGCACTTTATAATATACAGAGCTAAAGGAGCCTTTGTACATACAATGTGCTATACTTATTTACAGTTTCTATTAAGGGTGTTAGACCTTCCTATTTCTGAGAAATTCCATTTATAATTAGTTCATGTACTGTGAAATGTTCTTGAAAATCACTGGGATATATAGCTCTTGTCAACTCCCCAGCAAGCAGAGGAGCAGCCATGGAGCTGTTAAACAGCCACTGCTGCAGTCTTAGGACACAGATATCTTCCATTGAAGATGCACCTTTTGCTGCCTCGCCTCTAGAGTTGTGTTGCACACATTGTAGATCCAACAATTGTATCATGCTTGACTCATTTCACACATCCAAATGTGGCATCAGCTGTACTCTGTGTAGTGCAGGGCTTGTATTTTTTCACTGGAAAACAAACCCAATACATGCACACTTTCCATAAACAAGAGCACCCATCTTATACTGAAAGTGCCTGTTGGGACATTTTAGTCCATTTTCTTTTTTAATTACCAGTGTATTATCAGGAAAAAGGTTGCCTCTCAAGTCACTAGGGCTCATGCCAATTGGAGCTTCACAGGTCAAAACAAACACCACAAACTGAACTAATTTCTTGGTAAGTTGCCTGTGCTAATCCAAAGAATTGGCATCATGTGTGCTCAGAGAGATGCATGTAACAAACGAACAGCCAAAATTCTGCACCAGTTTCAGTATAAATATACGATGTAAGTTGCACCTCCAACTTAGAGTGCACTGCATAGTCTCATCTATAGGTGACTATAGTCCTGGATGTAAGGATTGCATCTGAAAGAACTGGGGGAAATGTCATGAGGATATTATCACTGAAGAGGTAGAAGTGTATATAGGCATAGCTGCTGAAGCTACATCTATACTGCAGCCTTCTTCTGCAAAAGCTTAAGCAAATGAAGCGCAGAGTAGAATATTGCCGCACTTCATTTGCATAATTAATTAGCAGCTGTTTTTGCATAAGAGGCTTTTGCTCAGAAACGATCTGTGTAGACTGCTTCTTTTTGCAAAAAAAAAAAAAACCCCTCTTGCACAAGAAGGGTTTTTGCGCAAAAAGGAGCCGTCTACACAGCTCCTTTTTGAGCAAAAGTCTCTTGTGCAAAAAAAGTTGATAATTAATTATGCAAATGAAGTGCAGCAATATTCTACTCTGTGCTTCATTTGCATAAGCTTTTGCGGAAGAAGGCTGCAGTATAGATGTAGATTGCCCTGCTGCCCCATAAACTGAGAACAAACCTCCGCAAACAAAGGGAGTGGGGAGATATTTTCTCTGTTATCCCACTTGTTTGTTTCTTCCAGCCAACCAAAATCATCTGTAGTGTTTCTGCGTTGAGCTTGCTGTAAATTTTGGAATTCAGCCAAACACATCAAGTGTTATATGGGGAAAAACAAGAACTGGACTAAGGATGTATTTTATCTGATTTATACTACAGTGTTTGAGAAACTGTGTGAGGAGTATAACGTGGCTTGTAAATAAGAACTGAAATGTATTGGCAGGCAAAATTGGTGTTTGGTGTGGGGAGGGGGGTTAATCATTTGATCTGAGTTCCATTGCATGACTGGTTTTGATCTCAGCACCCCAAGTAATCATCACTCAATTCCTCTGGAGATGTAATTTAAATTTTATAAAATGAGATTGTCTCATACTGAGAGAATCCTTTTGTAGAGTTTGTCAAATTTGACTTTTAATAAGGTTTATATTGAAATGACAGATAATAAATGTCTTGTGCTATACTTTTATTAGGTTTTAAATAGCTGAAATACATTACCAGCTTCAAACTGTGTTCCTTAAAACTAAAGGGTAGGCTGGTTCATTTACTCTGTCAGAAGTATAGTTTGTTACAACACTTGGGAGACCTATTAAATGACCTTGCTCAATGGCTCGCACCATGTGAATACTATAGAGGCCATACTTTCCATAGCACAATGGTGTGGCAATGGAGTTAGGAAGATGTTACAAAAAATTAAGGGATTATAATTTAGTGTACTGGCTTTGCGTGTCTGAGGGTGGTTTAGGTCAATCGAAGCTTCAAGGTAAAAAATTCTACTCTCAGCTTCCCCACTATAGACTTATCTATAGCATATTCATTTGTTACAAAAGCTATTCCAAGGCTTTTTTTTCTTGTAAGTGGGAAAGGGACAATTCTAACTCATCTTCTGTAATATAACTGGTAAAATGAGACCAAGTTCAGATGCAGACATTCCCAGTGATCAATGTTGCAGTATTTCAGGGATGAAAGGGATTGACTGAATCCATTATAAAGACAGGGGCAGGTATAAAGCTCAGATATGAACATTCCCAGAGTTTAAGGGCACTAGAATCTAAGATTTTGCTCAGATTGATCTCAGAGGATAGATTGTGTACTGTATACCATGTGCTTTTGGAAGTACTACAATACTACCATACCATAATACCATACTGCTAATACCATAACAGCAACAAAGGAATTGCAGGATGAAAATCATGGCATGTGATTTGATAGGATTTGAAAAGAAGAACAAATATACAGTATTGTTATTTGTCAAAATTGTAAATAGTACTTTTTGTTCACGGCATACATAACTAGTACCCCCTTAGATCATGACTACAGTATGAGGTTAGGTCAAATCTAATATGGTCGATTTCTGGGCACTAGATTTTGCAAAGTCAAAGGTCTGGGTCCTCACTATGAGAAAGAATCGAACATAGTCCAAAGTAGTGCATCCCCATTAGGGAGCCTACCATCGACTCAGAGAGCAATGTGCCATGGGTAGTTTTGCATTCTGGGCTATGCTCCCAGTAGTGGTGGTCTCATGTCGTCAGCGTACCATAATGCAGTTGTCTAGTCCCCTCCCCTCCCCCCCCCACTCCTTGAGTGAGATCAATGTGAAGCAGTGTGAACCTTTTTGTGCCCTAGTGCCCTGGACAGATGCCATTGAAGCATGAGCATGGAGCCTGATTTGCAGCAAGACATACTGATGCTGATGTGTGCTGTAGTGCACCTAAGGGTGCACTACTTCAAGAGCATACATATATGGCTCCACCAGGAAGAGAAGCAGGACAAATCTCAGGCTGGCACGGAGTCACTGCTCATGCAAGCCCTGGCACTGATGCAAACACAGCCACCAGTCATGCCTATGAACACAGTGGTATGCTGGTTCTGGTGCCATGAGACAAGCATAGATTGGTGGGACCCCATTGTGATGCAGATATGGCTGCAAAACTTCCAAATGTGCAAGGCCATTTTCTTGGAAATTTGCAAATGGTTTTTCCTGCCCTGAGGCACTAGAATAACTGAATGAGATCCACTCTGACTCTGGAGAAGAGTGTGGCAATAACCCTCTGGAAGCTTGCAATGCCATACAGCTACCTGTCATTGGGGAATCAATTCAGAGTGGGTAAATCTACAGTGAGGGCTGCTGTTGTACAAGTAGCCAAGGCAATCAATACTATTCTTCTACAGAGAGTTGTGACTTGGAGAAATGTGTCTGGCTTTGCCACGTTGGGGTTTCCTAAGTGCTGTGGGGCCATATATGAAAGGCACATCCCATGATCTGCAGGCACCATTTAATTGAGAAAATCTCTGTTCATCAGCAACCTCCCACTGCAGCCCATGACCAGGAGGATGAGTTTCTTGCTGGCCCTTTCACACTGCCCAGAGCAAGGCCTTTCAGAACACAAGAAGATCCTGGGATTTCCAGATAGGTAAAATGCATGGACGTATCATGTAGGCATCTCATATGAATTTCATCCTACCATCATTCATTGTTTATTACAGAACAGCTATTGTCCACAATGATGAAATCAGTTTCTGAATAATCATTCTTCCTTTGTCTCCTTTGGTACACTGAGAATATGCCTTATTCTTTTCCACTTTCTCCTGCCTCTCCATTTTTATGCTGGCACTGTTCTTGTCATGTGCAAAACTAGATGCTGATTTCCAGGACCAAACAGGAGTTGTTACTGTGCCTTTTCTTCCTTCAATCCCTCCAATGTCACTGAACTCTGATTCATCACCTTTAGCAAAAAATATTCAGGGATTGTTTCAAGTTCTCACTTTCATCTGCCGCAGAACTTTGTGAAGATGATTTTGATGTGTCTTGGTTGAAACTGCATGAGCTTGGCTACTAAAATCATCCTTTATCCCTGCAGGTAATACCTGAACAGATGTCTTTAATGATTTGTACCATCCTTTCTGTACTTGATGCTTTTATCATCTACTCTCAGCTGCACTGGGAGATATGATGCTTCTAAGCAAGGCCTTCATTTACAGGGCTCTCTTTAAAACCATTTTTACAATAGGGGCAGTACAAAGTGTTTTTTCCCCTCTCCTAATAAAGAGAGACAGCCAGAAAACATATTATGCATTACAAGACCACAGTATATGGTGATGTTTTTTAAAAACTCCTGGGGATTATATTTTAAAAAACCTGTATCTAAGTATTTTCTGTATGTAACTGGGATAATTTGATTTCTGATAACATATATCCTTATTTAAGACTATCTCAATATTATTAGTAAATTGTATGCTTTTTTTCAGAAAGACTAGTTTTTGGAAATAGCCTCAAGCCTTTATTTCTTGATTTCAATGTATATATGTTGTATCTACCCTAAAGTTGTGGAATTTCTAACTCAAATGTAAAAACTGGAATTTCTGCAAATGCTAACCAAACTCAATACAACACTGTTTTAGAGGCAGGCTGACTCTTTCAAAAGGAAGTACATCTCAGCCCACTTGTGATGCAGCTGATTTGCCTCTCTCGGTGAAACGAAGGAAGGAAGGAAGGAAGTCACAATCATCTGACTAAGCCAGGTCTTTGGAAGGCTAGGAAAACAAGAGGCACCTGGACAGACAAAAAGAATTTCCAGCATGAAACTGAAAGAAGAGAGAAAGAAAGTGTCTCCTGCGGTGGTCTCTAAGGAAGTGAGCCATAGCAGAACCCCTTTTCAATCATGGGAGCACCAGCTTGGGTGCTCATTAAAACTTGTAGGTCCAATGGGACAGGGAGCATGTGATGTGGGAGGCAACTAGGTATATCACCAGAGCTGCCATTTTAACCCTCCAAACAATTTTCAGCTTCCAAATCACTAAGCTTTAGACAGCCAGCATTCCATTTTAAATCTACCTGCCTCAGAAATATTCCCTTCTTTCCCCCCAAGCATAGAATTCTACTCTGCCCCCTGCACATGCATGCACACGCATGCACACACGCACACTCACAAGAATGACACTGCCCAGGAGCTCAGTATGACCAGTCTTTAGTTCAGCACAGCTGACAGGTTGAACATGTGATATCCTATGACAAGACACAGAGTGCAACAGGAGTTCCAGTACCACTGGAAATGAAAGTTTCCCATCTGCTTCTAGCCCAGAGAGAAAGTGAGATAGTGGTATTATGTACAGAAAAGCTAATTTGATCATGTCTGAGGTGCTTTATATGTATTAGTTATATTTCTTTCCTTTGTAATCTAGAAAGTACCTGTCATTGAGTATGTTTTGTTCAAGTGATGCTATTGTTGCTGTTTCATAGGAAGATGAGCTAATATGACCAGTTGCATTTACAAACTAAAATGAACATTCTGGTTCCTCAGCTATAGGCATTTCCTATTGCTCTCGATACACTTTTTCTATATGCTGACTGAGAACCTGTAATTCCATAAGCTTCCATGTGGTGCTGATGAGTACTCTTGATGACTTCAGGCTCTTCATTCGTTGAACTCCATGTGGCTGTTTTTCTCATTACTCAGGTTCTGCTGCTGCTCCATTGGAGTGTGCACAGCAGACATGCATTCAGCAATGTTGACTAGAGATTGTGATTCCTGCCTTTGGGAGTGGTGGCAGGGGGGAGGATGCTGATCTATTTTATGTCTGCGGAAAGTGGCGTAGTTTGAGATCATCCTTACCTTATACAGGAGGTCATTCAATAAACATCTCTTCCCTTCTCCTCTATACCAGTCTAGAGGCCTGTGCCTCAGACTAAACCCAGATAGGTGATCTTCCCAAGTCAATAGATGTAAAATTAAAGTGTACGCTTTCTTCCCCTGCCTTTTTCACCTGCCTTTTTCTTCCTTGGAAAAGAAAAATTTTCTACAATACTCTTGATATACGAGGAAGGAAATCTTATCTCATCTAAGGGCACATCTCTGGCAAACAGACTGAGAAAATATGAACACTGTTGATATAGGAGAAAGTCCCAGTTTGTATGTTTTGTAAAGGCTCCAGGGAACTGAGAATATCCATGTGCTCAAACAATTCTCAGATGGAGCATTTCTGAAAACCCTTAAGGGATATGATCTAAGGCCAACGTTTGTACTGGAGATTGAGAGTTTGCAGGGATATGCAGGGATCACTGAAAGCATCATTGGTGGAAAAGACCCAAAGCTCACTGTGTTCACTTCTTTCAGCAGTTTGCAAAGGAAGAGTATAAATGAAGAGGGATACTGAGGAATGGGGTCTTCTGCTGAAGTATCTGAGGTACTATCTCACTTAGGGAAAAAAAACCTCAAAACTTGGAAATAGAATCAGCCTGAAGCGCATTTGTATTCCTCCCAGTGTTATGGCTACACACAGCCATCAACATAAAAAGGTTAATATTTTCAAATGTGGAGATACATGAAGAAAAGATGTTAAATTGTGGTTAATTGACTAGTTGAGTAGTCAATGGAATAGTCAATAGGCACTTCAGCATTCCTGAAATTAATTTCAAAGGAGGAATTCGGAACACCGTGTGCAGCCCAGGGCCCGCGGGAAGTTCTGCTGACTCTGGATTGCCCGCAGGTGTGCCAGCTTTGAGATGTACAAGAGTCCCGAGTGGGCGCTCTTGTGCATTTCAAAGCCACAGCGCCCTAATGGAGCCCTGGGTCAGCAGGGGACTTAAGAGTCCCCCGCTGACCCAAGACTCCATGCTGCACTGAGGCTTTGAAATGCACAAAGCCTGCATGCCACGCAGAGCCCATGGCTACCTGGGGATACCCCATCTGATCCAGGGCTCCTCCCAGAATTTCAGCAGAACCTGGGATCAGCTGAGGACTCTCCAGCTGACCTCAGGTTCTGCACGGCATTTCTCCAGAACCCGGGGTCATCTGGAGACTCCCCAGCTGATTCTGGGTTCCTCTGAAATGCTGCGCTGGAGCCCGGGATCAATTGGGGAGTCCCCAGATGACCCCGGGCTCCACTGAGCTACCCCTTTGAAACACCAAGGTGGAGTTTCATAGGGACAGCTGCCGCACAGCTGAGCAAAGGCAAATCATGCCAGAACAATCTAATTAGCTTTCTATGATGAGGTAACTGGCTCTGTGGATATGGGAAAGCCAGTGGATGTGATATACCTTGACTTTAGCAAAGCTTTTGATATGGTCTCCCACAGTATTCTTGTCAGCAAGTTAAAGGAGTATGGATTGGATAAATGGACTATAAGATGGATGGAAAGCTGGCTAGAAGGTCGGGCCCAAAGGGTAGTGATCAATGGCTCGATGTCAGGCTGGCGGTCGGTTTCTAGTGGAGTGCCCCAATGATCTGTTCTTGGACTTGTTTTGTTCAATATCTTTATTAATGACCTGGATGAGGGCATGGATTGCACCCTCAGCAAGTTTGCAGATTACACTAAGCTAGGGGGAGAGGTAGATATACTGGAGGGCAGGGATAGGGTCCAGAGTGACCTGGACAGATTAGAGGATTGGGCCAAAAGAAATCTGATGAGTTTTAACAAGGACAAGTGTAGAGTCCTGCACTTGGGAAGGAAGAATCCCAAGCATTGTTACAGGCTGGGGACCAAATGGCTAAGTAGCAGTTCTGCAGAAAAGGACCTGGGGGTTACAGTGGCTGAGAAGCTGGATATGAGTCAACAGTGTGCCCTTGTAGCCAAGAAGGCTAATGGCATATTAGGGTGCATTAGGGGGAGCATTGCCAGCAGATCTAGAGAAGTGATTATTCCCCTTTATTCGGCTCTGGTGAGGCCACAACCGGAGTATTGTGTCCAGTTCTGGGCCCCCTCACTAGAGGAAGGATGTTGATGCTTTCGAGAGGGTCCAGCGGAGGGCAACCAAAATGATTAGGGGGCTGGAGCACATGACCTATGAGGAGAGACTGAGGGATTTGGGTTTGTTTAGCCTGCAGAAGAGAAGAGTGAGGGGGGATTTGATAGCAACCTTCAACTTCCTGAAGGGAGGTTCCAAAGAGAGTGGACAAAGGCTGTTCAGAGTAGTGACGGATGGCAAAACGAGGAACAATGGTCTCAAGTTACAGTGGGAGAGGTCTATGTTGGATATTAGGAAAAACTATTTTACTCGGAGGGTGGTGAAGTACTAGAATGGGTTACCTAGGAAGGTGGTGGAATCTCCATCCCTAGAGGTTTTTAAGTCTCAGGACTTAAAAAGCCCTGGCTGGGTTGATTTAATTGGGATTGGTCCTGGCTTGGGCAGGGGGCTGGACATGATGACCTCCTGAGGTCTCTTCCAGCTCTATGATTCTATGATTCTATGAACTCTTTGAAAACTGTCCTCAGGAAATGTGCAGCCAAGGTGAGTTACTCACCTGAAATTCTGACCAATGGACCATATTATCACTATGTTATCCTACAGCCAGACAAACAGTTATGAGAAATCTTTTTCATTTGAAAAAAAGATACATTGTATTTCTTTTAATTGTCTGGGTGGGGAAAAGATGATGGATAGTGAGAAAATTATAGGGCAAATATAGGCAAATGTAAAGATGTCTTTTAGATTTCCACCTAATAAATATTAAAAAATTAGTAATAGAATATTCATTTGTTAGTCCAGTCATCAACAATAAATCTACAAGCAGGAAAATACAGGCGTGAACTTCCACTTGTAGTCCATAGACAAATCAAACTCTCTCTATATGTAAGTGGGAATTAATATTGCTCACATTTCTACAGCAGAATCAGCACATTTATTCATTGCTTGAACTTGCTGTGCTTATGACTCTCAAAGGGGTAAGCTGACTTCCAGTTTCATTTCCTGCATGGACAACTAGTGTCAGTTTGATTGCTAAATGGCTATTTAGTTTGCAATCAAATCTCTCCAGTCCATTTATGCAATCAGTGAAAACTGAGAAAAGTCACACTGTATTTTCCTTCATAACATTACTCCTTATCTTAATAACTTTGCCAATTCGATGTTTGAAATCTTGCTTGGAGGGCATAACCATGTATCGGAACAGGGGAATAGGGAAGAATACTCTTCCTCTCACCCTCTCCCATGCAAATATCTCAGATCCTTAAAGAGGAAACCAAAAATAGCCTTTCTCTGTAAGTGAAAAAATTCCATCCTTTCCTATTGCACAATGTAACTTCCCATCGGACAGTGTAAACTCTATCCAGTTACCATTGGAATAATTTGATTTATTATAGAATTGATTATTTCTGTCCTTTAAATGGGACAGTTTTAGTTTTAGTTCTATTTTTTTTTCTTTAGCTTCTTCAGCTCTGGCTCAGAGAAATCAGGAAATGCTGAGAGACAGAAGAAAGTCTAGAGATGGCACTTGTGCTGAGAAGACAAGACTTTGGTTGACATTCCTCTGCATAAATTTTAAAAGATCTGGGATGCAGGGAAGCCGATTAATTTTTCTGCCCATACCTCATACCTAACCCTAGGAAGATAAGGAAGCCAATAAATGACAACACTGATACTTCTTTGTGTTTGCCTCATTTGGATCATGTATTTCTCACAACATACAAGATGTGACCATAGCCTACGTGGTGAAAAGCAAACTTCATTAGCTCTCCCATTGTGAAAGCCACTCTGGTTTCCATGTGGTAGGAACTCTCTTTGTAACAATGGCATAAAAATGGATCAGACAATTTGTAGCCACACCCCTTCTGAGTGGAAGAATACGTTTTTCCCATCTTAGTCCAGCCAGTCATTTATGATAATCCGGGTTCTGAGGATATTAAGGACCTCACGCAGGACAATAAGGATCTCACTATTCCTATTAATAAGAAACATGGGAAAGGCAGTTACCCAACTCACAGTGAACATGAGTAGATTGAAAGAATTTCTGTTGGCCTGTCGATCTACTGTACATTGAGTTCCCTATTGACAGCTCTGATGGGAGAGTAGAAAAGATGAACCACTTAGCTGGGAGATGTAGCCTTTCTAGAATTCCTCTTTCCCGAAGTCAGGAAATGATTAATATTGGAGGCAGAAGTTCCTTGCAGCACAGTGATCATTTGAGATGACAGCCCTCACTTGCACATACAGGAAGTGTAGCCAATTCCCCTTTTCCTATCTGATTTTAATTTGGCTGATAGTAGCTGTCTATGAGCCATCATTTCTTCTGCCAGCTTCCACATAATAACCACAAAAAAGGAGAAAAGTCCAGGGAGGGAGGAGCTGAATGGATATGAGAATTAGGAGTTGGGCATATGGAAGGCAAAAGCTCATGTGCATGTGTGTCTCTTTGCAACACCTCATTTTGGCTTGTGGACAAAGGGGAATTTAGTACTTACGTTTTCAGAAACCCTTTGACAAGGTCCCTCACCAAATCTCTAAAGCAAAGTAAGCTATCATGGGAGAAGAGGGAAGATCTGGTTAAACAGAGGAGAGGAAGGGTAGGAATAAATAAATGGTGAGTTTTTCAGAATGGAGAGAGGTAAATAGGGGTGTTGCCATAGGTGGAGGAAGTAGGGGCTTTGAAGTGTTTCAGCACCCCCAGATTTTGTGCTTGGGGGACCTACTGCTGCACAGGCTTCCAGCCACCAGCTCCAGAAGCCGCTGGCCACTGGACTGATGGGCTCCATTGCCTCCCGGGGTCTTTGCAGCTCTGTTACAGGCCCTGGGGCCTTGACTGCCAATAATGTTATCAATTCTCCTGGATCAGATGGACCAGACACCACTTCTGCAAACAACATCCAGTCCATCCATTCAGTACAGTTGGTAACCCTAACCCTCAGCCCTCCCCTAGCTGTGGCCCCAGCTTGAGTGGTGAGGGGTGCGGATGGTATAAGGCAGCTCATCACTCCCACCCTAAAAATTGTTCCAGGACCACTGGGTGTCCCTCAGTCATCCATACTCAGACCAGTACTGTCCAAAATATTCATAAATGATCTGGGAAAAGGGGTAAACAGTGAGATGGTAAAATTTGCAGCTGATACAAAACTACTCAAGATAGTTAAGTCCATAGCAGACTGCAAAACAGTTGAAAGGGATGACTGGGCAATAAAATGGCAGATGAAATTCAATGATACTTGCAAAGTAATGCACATTGGAAAACAATTTCAACTATACCTACAAAATGATGCACTATAAATCTGCTGTTACCAGTCAAGAATGGGATCTTGGAGTCACTGTGGGCAGTTCTTTGAAAATATCCACTCATTGTACAGCCACAGTCAAAACAGCTAACAGAGTTTTGGTAATGATTAGAAAAGGGGCAGACAATAAGACAGAAAATATCACCTTTCCACTAGAAATCAATGGTACACTTACATCTTGAATACTGAGTGCATATTTGATCAACCCATCTCTAAAAAGATATACTGAAATTGGTAAAGGTACAGACAAGATTAAAATGATTAGGGGAATAGAACAGCATCAATATGAGGTTTACAGGAGCAGTCGACAAAGGCTCATATTTAAATCCTGGCTTCATTGACTATGTCGGGTAGCCTATTATACATGCCTCTGTTGGCAGAGGCATGTAATCTAGACATACCCAGAGAGACCTATTCCAAGATACCCTGTAGTTCAGGGGTTGAGGCAGGCATCTGGCAGGCCTGGATGTAGGTCAGGCAATGTGGGGATTTAAACCCAAGTCTCCCACAACCAGAGGTATGCATTAATTACTGGACTATTATAGCATGTCATGAGACATGGCATATCACAAGAGAGAATTGACCACTGTGAATCCTTAGTGAACATAAGAACATAAGAACGACCATACTAGGTCAGACCAAAGGTTCATCTTGCCCAGTATCCTGTCTGCTGACGTGGGAAATACCAGATGCCCCAGACGGAGGGATCATAACAGGTAATCCTCACATGATCCCTCCCCTGTCACCCACCTCCAGGGAAACAGGTTATTCCTACTCATCCTGGCTAATAACCATTGATGGACCTAACCCCCACGAATCTATCTAGCTCTTTAATATTTTAAAATGTTTCTTGCAATTTTAATGAAGTAAGAAGTATTTTTAATATACATAATTAATATAAAATTTTATTTATAAATTGCAAGTTAGCTTTTCTTATGAAATTTTGTGGTAAAAATATTCGAAATATTTTCCAAGTTTTTCATTAATATCTCAAAAACGCTTTAATATAGATATATCAATGAAATTTGGTATGTGCCGTAGTGTTAGTATGTGCTATCGCTGTTCGACAACATTAATTGTTGGGAAGTAACGAGGCTACACGTTACAAGGTGAAAATAAACACATACTAATCTAACTATCTAACTAATCTACATGAGTACGTACTCGCCTAACCTTGGCACAAGGGTTGGAGCAGTCTGTAGTGTTTCCGGATGTCTGATAATTATCTGATTCTTTCATAAAACATATCTCCAAAAAACTTTGTAATTTTGTACCTGTATATTAAATCTTGATTTCGGCCAAAGTGAGAATAACTGTGACATATTACGTAAAGTAGATGTTAATATCAATTGTTTTACAATCTGAAGCTTTTTGGCACCTTTAGGACTTTCTTGCTAAAATATCATTCATTTTGGATTGAAAATGAAAAAAAAAACTGGAGCAGTGGAGCAGTCAATATTTTCTGTGCTCCGGCTCCACTCCAGCTCCAGGCAAAAACCTGCAGCTCCACTGCTCCGCACTCCAGCTCCGGGCTCCACTCCAAAGCCCAGACTGGGAGTGGGAGCTGCCCTGAGACCGCACCCATGCCCCTGTGCTGTGTATAGTGCGGCTGAGGTGGGGGGGAGATGTCCCCTGCCTCTGTGTAGAGGGGGCTTGTGAAGGGAGGGCTGGCACTGCATGTGCTCTCACGTGCACAGGTTGCTGCGTGATCTGTGGTAAGCAAGGCCCAAGCGTGCAGTCCCTGGTCTCCCTCCTCACCTCCCCGCCCCCCACCGAGTAAGGAGATAGTGATGGCACTCACATGTTGTGGCCTCCCCAGATGAACCTGGTGACTCTGCTGCTGTGCTGGGACGGCTTGGGGGTCCTGGCGGCATGGCACCCTCCATCTCGGCTCCTGCGGCTCCTCCTCCATGCCCTGGTCAGAGCCCTCTGCTCCCGGATCGGTGCCCCCTGGGATGGCACGGACCGTCCCGCCCCCCAGGATGTGGTCCAGGTCACCAAAATAGGGGCAGGTGTCTGCCCCTGTTGGGGAACTGCCCCGTGTGGCCCTGGCATATGCCTGCCATAAATCTTTAATTTTCATGCGCACCTGCTCCTGGGTGCACATGTGCCCTTTTGTGACCATGGTGGCAGCTATCCGGCCATAGACAGCTGCGTTCCTCTGTCTAGTGCGGAGATCATGGATGTTGGAGGCCTCCCCCCAGACCTCAATGAGGTCCATAATCTCCGCACTACTCCAGGAGGGCGCCCGCTGTCTCCGGCCCCTGGCTGGCTCCTGGGAGGTGGGGGACTGGGCGGTGGACAGCTGGCTGGCACTGGCTGCCCAGCTCATTATGGGGCCACTGGGTCAGGGCAGCGACTGCTGGCAGGCCTGGATCTGGCACGTGCAGTGTGGCCAGAGTCTACCCCTTTAAGGACTCCGGGGTTGAGGGAGAGGTGAGGAGTTTTTCTGGTTTGGCCCAGAGTGACCACCAGGGAAAACTGGGAAGGGCTGGAGGCCCCCTATTTCGAAATAAGTGTCTACACAGTGCTTATTTCAAATTAGCTATTTCAAATTTGGTGATATTCCTCGCAGAATGAGGTTTACCAAATTCTAAATAAGCGCACCACTATTTTGAATTAATTTTGAAATAGCAGTTTGGCTGTGTAGACGCTAGGAAAGTTAATTCAAAATAATGGCTGTTATTTCGAATTAACTTTGATGTGTAGACATACCCTACAGTGCCAGAGTATGTCTACACTGCATTCCTCTTTCGAGAGATGAGGAAATGCAGCCGAGAAAATTGCAAATGAAGCACAGATTTGAATTTCCCGCAATTCATTTGCATAATCGCGTCCGGACGTTATTTCAAAATACCCTATTTTGAGATTAAAAAATGCCGTATAGATGCGATTATTTTGAAAGAAACCCCTTCTTTCGAAATAACCATTAAACCTCATTTTTTAAGGAGTAAGGGTTATTTTGAAAGAAGGGATTTATTTCAAAATAACCGCGTCTACATGGCATTTTTTATCTCGAAATACGGTATTTCGAAATAGCGGCTGGATGCGATTATGCAAATGAAGCGTGGGAAATTCAAATCCGTGCTTCATTTGCAATTTCGCTCGGCTGCATTTGCATTCCTCTCTCAAAAGAGGAACGCAGTGTAGACATACCCTAAAGCAACTGCCCACACTATATGCTGGCTTTCTTGAATTCCATATTTAGATGCAAACTCTCCCGAGGTGTTGTATAGGTAGCCAACATGCCTAATCCCATGGGACGGCAAGATTAGGGCTGAATTAAGAAAAGGATATTAGTGGCTGCAGTCCAGGGTTCTGGGTTAAGGAGGTCCAGAAAAAGATTTTTGAGCCACCAAAGGTACAGCTCTTTTTGCAGGGCATCCATAGCCCAGAGCCCTGGGCCACAGCCACTACAGCCCCTGGGTTCTGTCCCTTTCTGGCTTTCTGCACCACTGTTCACATACCCCAGCTGGGCTAGAGCTGTGAGCATGGGGAAACTCCATCTGCACACTGCCCTGAAATCACTTGCACACTCTGCCCCTGCAGCTCCCATTGGATTAGAATCATGGTCAATAGGAGCTACAGGGGGTAGTGTCTGCAGATGAGTGCAGAGCTGTGTGCAGAGCCCTTTGCCCCCTCCCCTCCTCAGGGCCTATGCCACCAAAGAGGAGTTGCCCCCAGGTCTGGCCCTGGGTAGAGTGCCTAAACATCAGACATTGCAACACTGAGCTCACTGTTGTTGAACTAGTCACTTAGTACAAAAATTGCATATGCATCTTCCATAAGGTTTCGATGTCTCTCCACTCACTTCAGTGGGCTTTCTACCATATTCCAGAATCCCAAACCCTGGGTACACTGGCCATTGTGTTGAGGTAAAATGGTTGGAGATGGGGATTTAGTACTTGTGCAACGGATAGTTAGTTGAAGACCACTTACCAGCTGTGCTGCAAAAATTGCCTGTTTCTGGGCTTATTATGGTATTAGGTTTTAGTGTTAATATTATAAAAAGTCACAGCTCTTTTCTCCCAGACAACATGTCTGTCCTCAGCCAAGCATGCCCTCAGCAAACCTGTCTTTTAATTAGCTACTTAATGACCCTACAAACTATCTGAAAGTACTAAATATTAGCTGTTTCCTTGAATTAAGTTAATTAACAAAAGTAAAGAAAATTTCTTCTCATCAAAACCTCATCCCTTTAATTTGAAGCTGGTCTCAAAATGCTGCTTTAAAGGTAAGGAAATGAAAGAGAAGATTCTCCCTTCATTGTCTCTGGAAGCCTTCCAGCAGCAAAGCCCAAAACCAAATATTCATGTTAACCTTTTGTTTAAAAAAAAAAGATGTTTTAAGCAAATTAATTCAGGTTAACTCTGGAATGTTTCATGTAGTAAGAAAAATGAAAACTAGTGTGACTTGAATGCTCCCTTAAAACAATTCATGCATACACAGAAATGGTTACATCTGTTGATGTGGCATGTTATATTAGAAATATAAAGCTGCATATTTATTCTTAATTGCTATTTAATCTTACTGTTTGACTTCTGATAAATTTTATTTGAATATAAATGTATTTTATTAAGGTGACATAATCATAGGTCAGAGGTTGATTTCTGAAAGAAAAACGTCCTGTATGTACTGTAATGACTCTTGTTACACTATTTTTTTCAGTTTTGACAGATCTCTTAGAAAATGTAGCTGAAAGACAGGTTTCTACTCCAGTATTTAAGAAACATCTAGCACAGCTATTGTTTTATACTGTGAGATCCTGCACAATTATGAGTCTTGTAAGGATCCTGCTCATTTTACGTCAGATCTTGAGAGACATTTTATCAAAATGATAATAAGTCTTGACAAAATTATAGGAAATCATTTTTGTCTGAGGATTTCATTATTAAAAAGTTGATTTACTATAATATATGTTTGTCACTGCAAAAGATTTTGTAACTTAGTTTCATGGATCTGTCTATGATCCACCCATTCTCAGCCTAGGTGAGATATAATCTTGTACGACTAAGTTAATGGCAGTTTTGTCTCTGACATCAGTTATCTTGCCAGCTAGGATATGAGCCCATACTAAAATATCAAACTATTCTCATGCTAAATCCATCTGTAATGTAAGTTGTTAAAATTAAGGTTATTCTAATAAATAATACGTAGGCATATAAGCACATTTGAAAAATATTTCTTTATCATTTTTATGTAGGAGGCTGGACTGATTGCATGCAATGTTCTGAAGATTAATTATGTAGATCGATATTAATTTATTAATTGTGAAATCACCACTGTTAGTCTTGTCATTAAAATCATTTATGTATGTGGCATTGTATTATTCCAGTTTACTAGTTTATAACAATGTTGCTAGGTATTTAGCAACTTCTGAACAAGGTTTATTGCTGTGTTTAGTTTTAAGCTTTTTTAAATGATCACTTAGAATTGAGTTTAATAACACAGTACATACTAACTGTTGTTTCATCTTAGCTGGTAATATACTGAATATGGCATGATATCAAAATGTCAGACTTTAACTGCTTCACTGCTGATTTTCCATATCAGCCCCTGGCTCTCACATGCAGCAACCTTGAATTAGAATATCATGTTGTCATGGTAAATAGACAAAGCTCAGTGTGGCTTGCCTGAAATACCTGACACATTAAGGGTACGACTAGACTACAACCCTCTTTCGAAAGACTTTTGAAAAAGAGATCCACTTTTTCGAAAGAGAGCACCCAGGCGATCTGGACGCTCGCTTTTGAAAAAGCCCTGTTAGCGTTCTTCCTCGTAAAATGAGGTTTACCGCTGTTGAAAAAACCGCCATTCTTTCAATGTAATTTCGAAAGAATGTGACAGTAGTCTAAATGCAGGTGAAGTTTTTTCAAAAAAAGGCCACTTTTTTGGAAAAACCCCTATAATCTACACATAGCCTAAGAAAGTGGTTTGAAGTGGCTGATAAGCTTGAAAATCATTCTTTTTTTAGAACCAAAAGTCAAATTCTCTGCTTGTGTAGCTTTGCAATTTTAATTGACTTCAGCCTATTTGGCTTGATTTTGCTTGTTTGGAATTATCACAATCATGCTGATCTAGCATTTATAGAGTGTTTCACACAAGTGAATCACAAAGTCTCTTAGTTCCTGATTGTTTGTTTGTTTGTTTTAAATTGGCCAGGGATGGTGTGCAACCTCAATACTGATCCTGAAAGGCTTAATGGAACTTGAAGGCTTAATTAGCGCTCCTGGTTGCACCTAGCGGATTGGCCTGGCCTAATTAAAAATGAGTCCCATAAGGGCGGAGCTGAGGGCTGCTATTAAGAGAGGAAGCATAGAGTGAAAGGGGGCTATAGAACTCGGAAAAGAATGCTGTAGTTCCTCTATTGGCAGTAGAACAAGCAGTAGGACTGAAAGAGAAGTGTAGGGTAAGATTTGAACTCTAGAACATTTCCAGGCAGACAACTTTAGTTGCCAGGAGAAGAGATGAAGAAGCTACTGTACTGGAGAAAAGCAAGCTCTGGTAGTGAATCCTGACAATAGGGCAAGACCCTATTCCAGTAAGGAATAGAGTACAGGGGAAACTTAAAGAGGGGCAAAAGGTCAAGCCTAAGGAAAGTAGAAGTTTGATATCTTCAGTTAGAAGACTGTAGGGAGCCCTGTGAACCTGGGCCAGAAAAGGAATCTGAAAGGAACACAAGAATTCAAAATGATGCTATAAGAAATGCCATCTGATAGGCTGAGTTAGGCAAAAACACAGGGAAGTAGTAGGGGCCAAGTCTGATACTTTGACATATCTTACCTTATCACTGCAAGGTCCTTTGGCTGGAACCCACAAGAAAGAGAGGACCGGGATTCCCATACAAGCCATTGGTATGAAGCCCTCAAATCTAAAGGGATAATGATTTTTGAAAGCCCTGAAACAGGAGGGCTTAGGGACCATGGGGTATAGAAGTGGGGGTTTGAAAACCTGACAGCAATTCACTGTATTATATTCAGTGGCATTTTGTTATCATGTAAAGGGTGATACATGTGACTTCACTGGAGAACTGATCAACAGATGAATCTCAGCATGGTAGGCTGGACTGAATAAGACCTCAAGGTCCCTTCAAGCCCTCCATTCTTGGGGGGCCCTAATTAACAAGAGCCTGCTGTGAGAGTCTGCCATTGGTGAGTCCAACACCTCTTTAACACTGACACTTGATAGTCTTATGTCCTAATACTCATCTCTTTCTCAAGTGAAGGGAATCCACTAGAAATGCAGACAGAAGCAGTTTCACCTTCCCACTATGTTCCACTTTTTGAACTTCTCTTCTTTGATGGTCTTGTCTGTTTTCCCAAGATTTTCCCACTCCGGGTATGTCTACACAGCAAAGTTATTTCGAAATAATAGCCCTTATTTCGAAATACCTTTCCTAGCATCTACACAGCCAAACCACTGTGCACTTATTTCGAATTTGGTAAACCTCATTCTACGAGGAGTAATGCCAAATTTGAAATAGCTATTTCGAAATAAGTGCTGTGTAGACACTTATTTCAAAATAGGGGGCCTCCAGCCTTCCCAGGATGCCCTGGTGGCCACTCCAGCCTCAACCAAGAACATTTCTCTCCCTCCCCCCCTTCCCCGGAGCCTTTAAAGGGGTAGACTCTGGCCACAGTGCTTGTGCCAGCTCCAAGCCTGCCAGCCCAGAGCCAGCAGTCACTGCCCCTGACCCAGTGGCCCCAAAACATGAGCCAGCAAGCCATTGGCAGCCAGCCCTCCACCGGTCCCCAGGACCAGTCTGCCAGCTCCCAGGAGCCTGACAGGGCCCGGAGAAAGCGGGCGCCTTCCTGGGCCAGGGTGGAGATCATGGAACTTAATCAGGTTTTGGGGGGGATGCTCCCAGCGTCCATGATTGCCACACTAGATGGTGGAACGCAGCCGTCTATGGCAGGATAGCTGCCAGCCTGGCCACCAAAGGCCACATGCAAACCCAGGAGCAGGTCTGCATGACAATCAAGTTGGTCCGGCAAGACCCCCAGCCCTGAGCCCTGAGCTTCCCCTCCCCCTTCTTCCCTTCGCTTCCCCCTTCCAGCTCCCTCCTCCCAGGTTTCCCCCTCCCCTCTCTCACCCTCTCTTCTCCCCTCTCCCTCCTCCTTTCCCCAGTCTCACCAGAGTTTCATTCCCTCTCCCCCAGTTTTGTTAAATAAAGAGAGTTTGTGTTCATGAAAATACTTGTATTTTATTTGACATCAGGAAGCGGGGTTAGGGAGGAGTAAGTGGAAAGACGTGAGGGAGGAATGAGGCACAAGCCCCCAATAGGGCAGACCAGGGAGGCTCTTAGTGCTCCTCAGGGTGGAAACTCTCCCGCAGGGCCTTCTGGATACTGACAGCCCCCTGATGGATCTCCCGGATGTCAGCCTGTGGAAAGTGCAGCCAGGCTTGCAGCAACACTTCCTGAGTGAGGGCAACCAGAGCACGCAGAGACAAAATGTTTTCCTGTTCCTCACCGAGGTAGACAAGCAAGCAGGGAAACCTGAGAACTGGCTGTCCGGGGGAGGTCATGTTTGACAGAGGCTGGAGAGGGATGGCAGGAGACAAAGCGCTTGATCATTGTCTTCGGTCCACCCCCTCTGGGGCACCTGGTGCTGGCCACTGTCGGCAGACAGGATACTGGGCTAGATGGACCTTTGGTCTGACCCGGTACGGCCGTTCTTATGTTCTTATGTTATGTTCTTATGTCCCTTTAAGCACAGACCTCAGATAGCCTCAGGCAGCAGCCCCACACTGTAAGTCCTGACCTGGTGCCCTGCTGGAACTGGTTCCGGCCAGCCTTAAGTATGATTCAGCGTCCACTCAGTGTGGACGTGCTATTTCAGAATAGCAAAATGCTATTTCGAAGTGCGTTTTGTGTGTAGACGCATTATTTCAAAATAAGCTATTTTGAAATAACGCTGTAATGTAGACATACCCTACCTCTCATTGCTTCTTCAGAGTCTTATTTGGAGGGCCTTTGTTCCATTGTAGGTCTGTCTTCAGCTGGGTGCAAGCTCTATGAGTGGGCCAGGAGAGCAGAGCAAGTTCTGTCAGATTTTCTCCCCTCCCTGAAACCTGTCGACAAAACAGAATAATTTACTAAAAAAATGAAGATTTCTGTGTCAGTGCTGCATGTCTTTGTGAGCTGATGGATCAGTTTAGTGCTATAGGGGTTTAGGAGGTTAGAAAGCTGTGCTGAGCCAAGTCAATCAGTCTTAATGAGTAGGCTCTTCTTGTTTGTTATAGTCAAATGCTTTCCTTTCTAGAAACACTTGCTTTATAAAAGTAAAATGACTTTTATACTCTATCTTTTTTTGTTGGAACTTCTAACTATGTCAGCTATCATAAAAGCCATTTTTAGACATGCTTTTCCATAAGCATTTTTTAAACAGGTGTTGGATGAAGAAGGTGGCTGTAGAAGGAATTTCTACATGAATGTTTATAATGTATAATGCTAAAAATTTTGGGCCAGAACATTCTGATACTCTGTGCCTTCATGCAGATGCCCTTATGAATAAAATGAAGCGTGAATAATGAAGATTAGTATGTGATATATGCTGTCTCCAGAAATAGCTCTAAATATGTTTTTCAAAGATTTTTCAGTAATGAGTCAGCAGCTCTTGAAGAAAACTTATTTCTCAGAAAACAAGCTAGTCAGCCAACTGTACCAGAAAAATAACCAGGATTTTTGAAGTTTCTATCTTACTGCTCATTTTAAGAATAAAAAATTCAAAGTAAATTTTAACAATTTTCACTAGCATTTGGAGACTATATTTTAAGATAAAAACGTTAGAATTATGTATTATTCAAATAGCAGTCAAATAAATAAATAAAATTGAAGATATAATTTAATTTTCAAAAGCCTAGAGTGACTATATACACTTATTTTTTGATACTTTTGTTGCCCATACTACCTAAGTAGTTAGCCAAAACTCCAGGGCCTTGCAAAATCCATCCCATTAGGATGATGTGATATAAATCAGATATATTCTTGATATAATCCTATTTATAAAAAATATACACAAAGTGCTGTTTCCCTGAATGCAATAGACACCAAGGACAAGAGCCAGGTTTCTTACTGAGCCCTGGTCTACACAATAGGATTACTTTGGAATGCATATGTTGCTCAGGGGTATGAATAATTCACACCCTTTGTGATGTAGTTATACCTACCTAAACACCAGTATAGACAGTGCTATGTTGGCAGAATAGCTTTGCCCATTGACATAGTTACTACCTCTCGTGGAGGTGGATTAACTCAGATGACAGGAAAACCCTATCCCATAGGAGTAGAACATCATCCTCATTAAAGGATTCCAGCTGCAACAGTGCAGCATTTTAAGTGTAGAAGTTGTATTACAAATTCCCAAGTCTGTCTCTCCAGTGAGTTCTATCTCCAATACATCCCATATTTCTGCTTACTCATAGGGTCATACTCACAACTTTCTCCTAGCTCTCTCTATGTACCTCCAACACGTGTATCTAGACTACAGGGTTTTTTCAAAAAAAGTGGCCTTTTTTCGAAAAAAACTTGCCCTGTGTTTAGACTTCTGCCACGTTCTTTCAAAAGTAAATCGAAAGAATGCGGCAGTTTTTTCGACTGTGAAAAACCTCTTTTTATGAGGAATAACGCCTTTTTTCAAACGTGGTCTTTCGAAAAAAAGTGCTTTGTAATGCAAACTGTGCTTTTTCAAAAGAGAGCATCCAGACTGCCTGAGTGCTCTCTTTCGAAAAAGCGGCTTGCATTTTCGAAAGTACTGATTGTAGTCTAGACGCTCTTTTTTGAAAGAGGCTTTTTCAAAAGTATCTTTCAAAAAAGCCTCTTTCGAAAGAGGCTTGCAGTCTAGATGTAGCCATACAGTCTACAACCAGTATCTTAGTCCCTGTACTTGCAACCATGGAAAAACCTCCTAACTGAACCCTGACCATGTGGCTTAGTGCCTTGATGGGAATCCCACCACCACTGCTGTCTTCTTTTAACCTAAAAGAAGATGTTCGACCAACTCATTAGCTGTGATGAAGCCTGTGATTGTCTTGAGGTACAAGTTCAAACTGCTTGCAGCAATTAGCACGTTTCAGCATAGTGTTGTAGTATTTATTTTACAAAAGAGCCTTGACTTTAGGGCCCACAATTTAGGGCCCCATTCTGCTAGGCAATGCGCACCCATATTAAAAACGGTTCCTTTGTAATGCATTCTCAGCACTTTACTGAGATCAAGAGAGATAACCCCCTTTCCCGGCACAGTGCTAGAGCACAGTCAGCAGGGTTCCTCGCTGGCAAAGGAAAGTGCCTATGTGGGTTTTACTGTGGGATGGGCACGTCTTAATTCAGACTACTAAGGCAAGGTAACTACATATCTTATACTAAGCTTATGCTTTTGAGTGTTCAACCTATCAGTACTGGTGCTTCAGGAATGTGCCACTGCTAATTTGATAATGGGCAGCTTCTCTTTTGATGGTCTGCAGTCCAAAGCCTCCTACATTTCAACCTTAATTATGAACTCTAGGCCTAGCTGCTGCATCTTGCATGTGTATCCAGTTATGGGGATGTTAACTCCCACTTGGAATTCCATCATCTTTCACTGAATTGGTGATAACATAAATCTTATCTGGCTACTTGTGCACATGCATTTGGAATGTATCCTCTGTAAGCATTAGTGTGCCCATTTCAAATTCATATTCCAAAAGCATCTGTGAGTAATAAAATCTAATTATATGAAAGTTTGCAAAAAGGGGACCAAATAGGCACGTAAACACAACTGAAACCAATAAAAATCTAAACAGGCAGTTTTGTAGCTCTCCCCTATTTCTAATTTGCACAGCTGAATGTGAGCCAGGAAGCTCCTGCTCATTAACTGCCTTTTTTGTCTGGATATGTGCAAGAGGAAGAGGAGGGTGCAGAGCAACTTTCCTCCCTCAGGCTAGTAGCTGGGGACAATCACAGTGGTTCCCTGAGCACCACAACTGTGTGGGGTTAGCACTGCCAGCTGTTAAGATATAGATGTTTAAACATATACTTTAAGAATTTACATCTATTCTGACCATTTTGCTAATTACAGAGTTATATAAACAAAGAATCAAAATCACAGTCTATCTGTTTATGATCTGAGCCCTCGCTCTTAAGCTAAGTCTTTTGACTAAGCAAGCAGAGGCATCCATAAACTGGTAAACATACAGACATGCCCTGACATATTCCAAACCATTCACATTGAAATCATGCCATTTGGTGCTGTTAAAAGAGATTCCATCTATCACCTCCAGATAAAGGGAAGAGCATAGGAGATTTAAAGAAAACATAGGTTGATAGCTGTCTGCCTGGCAAGGATCAACCTACCAATAGTTGGGGTTGTGAAATTCTCATTTCTTTATTGTTTTGTTATTATGTTCCTCATCTGTCTGGTGTTTTGATATTTTCTATCTGCTATATAATTAATTTTGCTGGGTTTAAACCAGGTAAGGTGATGGAATATAATTGATTAGAGCATTAGGAGCATGTCTACTCAGCAGGGCAAAAGTTGAATTAAGATATGCAACTTCAGCTATGTCAATTGCATAGCTGTAAGTCGAAATAGCTTAATTTGGCTTTTGGCACTGTACAGCTGGAAGTCGAAGGAAAAAAATCCTCTTCCTTCAATTTTCCTTACTCTTCATGAAATGAGAGTTACAAGAGTTGGAGTAAGAAGGCCTCTATCTCGACATTATTTCAAAATAAAGGCTTACTATGTAGATGCACATTTTGTTATTTCGAAATAACTTCAGTTATTTGGAAATAACGCTGCTGTGTAGATGTTCCCTAGGATTGGTTAATTAAATTTCAATAGAATGGCTAGTTAAGGTCTATCTAATCTTGTGACTTGCCACTGAAGGCAAATAGAAAGTAATTTGGGAACAAGGGGAAAAAAAGAACCGAGATTCATTGTTGCTGAAAGCTAAACCCAATAAACATTAAATCGTTTGCATCTCCAGACTTTGGGTATTGCAGTTCTCTGTTCATGCAGGTGTAAGCAGGGTCTGAACCACCACTTCCAATGGAGCCAGCTGCCCTGCAAGGGATTGAATTGTTGATATGGAAATACAGCTCATGCTGGAATGGGAAAGGAATCTGGGGTGTGGTTATGTACATCCAGTTCAGTCAGTGCTCTAGGCCTGATGGATGGACAATTGTTAAAATGGAATGTGGTGTATTGTAACTAATTTGACTGTTGTGGGGTCACAAACTATGTTAACCCTAAATGTAGGAATTGTAAAATATGACCATCAGTGCTTGCCGGAGAGACACTGTCATTGTAAAGAGTCTCAGATGGAAAAGCTTCCCCCTTCCAGACTCAAGTGGACTGGTTTTGGGGGGGAAGGAGCTTGAATCAGCCAGCTACATGCCCTCCAGGCATGAACTGTGAGACTGGTTCCATCTGTTTCCTTCCCCCTCCCATCCCCCTCCCCCCATTCTAAGGATAGACTTAAACAGACTCCATAAGGAGTCTCTTTATTATTTTGAAATATTATTCCAGTGGAAGCTTGAATCTTTTGGCCAGCCTAGAATCTTTGTCAACTGACAAAGAGCTGAAATCACTAGGTTTGGCCCAGAGACAGACCCATCATGGAAGCAGAAGCAGGTGAACAGCGGGGCAGCTGTCAGGAGCAAGTGGCCAGCAGGTGGCTGGCAGGTGCTGCCAGTGGGCAGCTGGTAGGAGCAGTGGCAGGTGGCCAGTGGGGCGACTGGCAGGAGCAGCCAGCAGGCAGCCGGTAGCAGGCAGCTGGCGGGAACGGCCAATAGGCGGCTGGTGGGAGCAGTGGTAGGTGGCCAGCAGAGTGGCTGCTGGGAGCAAGCAGCCAGCAGGAGCAAGCAGTCAGCAGGCATCCAGTGGGAGCGGCCAGCAGGCGGCTGGCAGGAGTGGCCAGCAGGCAACCAGCAGGAGCAGCCAGCAGGGCGGCTGGCGGGAGTGGTCAGCGGGCAGCCGGTAGGAGCAGTGGCAGGTGGCCAGAGGGGCGGCTGGCAGGAATGGCCGGCCAGCATGGTGGATGGTGGGAGTGGTCAGCCAGCAGGGTGGCTGGTGGGAGTGGCCGGTGGGCAGCCAGTAGGAGCAGTGGCGAGTGGCCAACAGAGTGGGTGAGACGCTTCCTATCCCCACCTCTTCCAAGTGTGGGAGGTGAGCTCTGAAAATCACCTCAGAGCTCTGGTCTGTCCTGGCCAAGGGCAGCAACTGTGAGTGGAGTGCGGGGAAAGGTTGGGCATGTGAATGGGACACTTACATTACTGGACTTGTGAGCATAAGAGGCAAAGGAGATTGCTTAATCCACTTGTGCAGGGAAGTTCACTCGTGGACAGTGTTTCCAGGGATATCTGACCACCTCTCTTTATTCTCCCCAGCTGAACCAGCCATGACTGTGGGCCAATCACCACCAGGCAGACCAGCCTCTTGACCATGGGGGAGCTGCAGGCATCGGAAAGTCCAGGAGGACCTGATGAGGGAGTACATGTCCATCTTCCAGGATGGCCAAGAAGGTCTGGGATGACGCACAATGGCAGGCCCAAATGTGGACTAAGCTGCCGAAGCAGGGCCGCAACATGTGTGCCACCATCTGGGAGATGATGGCTTACTTGGCTCCTGCTCCTGCTCCTGCCCCCGTTCTCCCTGCCATGCCTGCTCCCACTCCAGCCTCCCCTCCTGCCTATCCCCCAGTTCTCTCTGGACCTCCCCACCCCAAGGTCGCCGATGTCCCTGGAAACAAGATGAAACTACCATCCGAACCACGCACCAGTCTTAGCCCTAGCTCGGAGTCTCTCCTCCCCACTCTAAGGTTCTTGCCCCTCTCCTCCCTCCCCATATCCAGATTCTCAATCCCCTTCTCCCCAGTTACTTTTATCACAAAAAAAAACCAAAGACTTTTTTTAACACTAAACTGTTGGTTTTCTTGACTGTACAGGGAATGGGGGAAGGGTGGGGTTGTTGTGGGGAGGCAGAGAGGGGCAAGGCACAGGCCTCTAGTGGGGAGGCCCTGAGGAGAGTTACAGGGGTTCTTTAGAGAAACTCTCCCTCAGGGCCTCCCGGATGTGCCTCCCCAGTTGATGGGCCTGCCAGATGGCAACTGTGCATGGCTGCTCAAAGGCCATTCCCTCCGGCCAGCCTCTGTTCCCTACCCTAGAAGAAAGGCCTCCCCCTTCCTCTCCACAATGTTGTGGAGAACACAAGCAGAGACTACCTGGAGGATGTTGTGCTGCCCCACAATGAGGTGGGTCAGGAGGCACCTGAACCACACCTTCAAGCACCCAAAGGTGCATTCTGCCTGGATGCGGGCCCTGCCCATGTGGGAATTGAAATGGTCCCTGCTTGGGTCCAGGTGGATGGTGTACGGCTTCATAAGCCAGAGCATGAGGTGGTAGGCTGCGTCCCCCCCCACACAGTGGCCTCTCCATGTCCCTGACCCTGACGTTGAGCTCAAGGAAGAAAGTGCCAACCTCCAGCTTCTGGTAGAGGGCTGGAGTTTCTGAACACGTGGGCATCGTGCGCCCTTCCCAACCAGCTGACAAAAATGTCACTGAACTGTCCACGGTGGTCAACCAGGACCATGGAAAAATATTCCTTGCGGCTGATATACTGGGTGGCATGGTGTTCTGGGGCACGGAAGGGGATGTGGTTTCCATCGATCTATGCCCCCTCTGCAGTTGGGGCAGCCCAGGGCAGCAAATCTGGCCATGATGGGGTCCAGGTCTCCCAGACGGATGACCTTGCGCAGCAACATGGTGTTTATGACCCTCACCACCTGCAGAAGGAGACAAACAAACACACAATACAGAGATGTCTCCTTCCTCATGCAGAAGTTATGGAGCCACTGCTTTTACCCCACCACTCCATCACCAGCCGGTCCCACCAGTTGAAACTGGTGTCCAGCCTCCAGAAGCGTCTCTCTACCGTGGGGTGCAGTTGCAAGGGCATTGCTCCTGCACACAGGCAGAGGTTCTCAAAGATGAGCTCTGAGTCAAACTCATGTACAGCCATGAAGACAGCCTGCAGAAATTGCTGCAGAAACTGCAAGCACGGCAGTGTGAGCCATCACATGCCCAGAGGCAGCTCAGGCTCCATGGCAAGGAGTGATGTTGTGTCAAAAAGCAGGGCAATCAGAGCATGCACTGCAAATGCTTTGCTATCCCTCAGAGAGGTAGGCAAGCAAGCAGAAGAAGCTGAGAAACAGCTGTCCGGGGGAGCCCTTTAAGCACGTGTCTCAGATAGCCTTAGGCAACAGCACCTGGAAGCAACTGCTGACCTAATGCCCTTCCTGAACTGGTTCTGGGTGGCCTTAAATGCGAGATAGTGTCCAATCAGTGAGGATGCTATCTTTCAAAATATTCACATTGCTATTTTGTTGTGCTTTCGTGTGTAGACATGCAATTTTGAAATAAGCTTTTTGGAAGAGCTCTTCCGGAAAAGCTTACTCCAAAAGAAGCGTGCAGTCTAGACATAGCCTATGAAGAGACAAAAGGTATAGCTTATCACTCTAACTCCAAAAGAGCATTGTATTGGTTTAAATTAAAAGTAGAACAAGTGAATTAACACGAGGTAGGATTTCACATGATTTCCAATATAAAGGACAGAGTAAGAAATAGTTACAAGCAAATACTAGAGACTAAAACTTAGTAGTGCTATTTACTTTTTATATAAACTTCATTTTAGTAATCACATTTCTTTGACTGGGGTGGGATTAATTTATCCAAGCCTGGAAGAGCAATTGCAGACAAAACCAGTTTGGGAAGCTGATTCAAGATATAGTCAAATAGATTTGTAGTGTTAACTTTGGAGAAATGTGTAATTGGAGAGCATGATGTTCTCAAATTGTGCAGAGAACATTGCAATGGCTGAATGCACAGAGAGGCTGATGGTGTATTGAATGGTAGAAAAGTATAGTCAGGTTAGTTTGTGAATGTGTCCAGGCAAAATAAAGAGTGTGTGCTAGGTGTAAAAAGAAGTTTATTATCAGAAAAGAGACAGGAGTAGAGGCAGAATCTCAGGGTGGAGTAGATGAATGAGTCAACACTTTTCCCTCTCAGATTTCATTAGGACTTGTACAAAATAAGTGTATGCAATGCTACCAGGCACATTCTCAATCCCATTCTTTAACACTCTCAAAACATAGGCTGACTCAATGTCAACATGTACCATTGTGCTAGAAATGGGATAACATTAGTATTTCAGGTACTGCAAGGTGTCACTGAAGAGTTATTTTCATAGGGCCAGCCTATCCCCTCTGTAAAAAAAATATTTATTTTGAGCTACACTTCATATACAGTCACACATCAACATTTCTATTAATGACCTGGATGAGGGGATGGATTAAACCCTCAGCACCCTAAGCAAGTTCACAGGTGATATTAAGTTAGGGGGGAGAGAGATAGATTTCCTGGAGAGTAGGGATAGGGTCCAGAGTGACCTGGACAAATTGGAGGATTGAGTCAAAAGAAATCTGATGACGTTTAACAAGGACAAGTGCAGAATCCTGCACTGCGGATGGAAGAATCCCAAGCACTGCTACAGGCTGGGGGCCAACTGGCTAAGCAGCATTTTGGCAGAAAAGTACTTAGGAATTACAGTGGATGAGAAGCTGGATATGAGTCAACAATGTGCCCTTGTAGCCAAGAAGGCTAATGGCATGTTGGATGTATTAGTAGGAGCATTGCAGCAGATCTAGAGAGATGATTATTTTCCTTTATTTAGCACTGGTGAGGCCACATCTGGAGCATCCAGTTCTGCCGTCCCCTCCCCCCCCGCCATTACAGAAAGGATGTGGACGCATTGGAGAGAGTTCAGCAGAGGACAACCAAAATGATGAGGGGGCTGGAGTACATGACTTATGAGAAGAGGCTGAGGGATTTGGTCTTATTTAGTTTACAGAAGAGAAGTGGGGGAGAGTGGGCGGATTTGATAGCAGTCTTCAATTACCTTAAGGGGAGTTTCAAAGAGTATTGAGAGAAGCTGTTCTAAATGGTGACAGATGACAGCAATAGTCTCAAGTCACAGTGGCGGAGGTCTAGGTTGGATATTAGGAAAAATATTTCACTAGAAGGGTGGTGAAGCACTGGAATGGAAAGTTCCACAGGACTCTTTGTTTCTCTTCTTTTTCTTCTCCTTTTTAACTAAACCTTTAGTTATTAGATACTAAAGGATTTGCAACAACATTATTGTTAGGTAAGATGTGAGTTATATACCATGTGGCTGATCACTTTGGATTAGAAAAACCCATCATTTGATTAAATTAGTTTTAAATAACCATTCACCAGCTGGGTGGTGGAAAAAAAATGCCTATGGCATTCATATGTGATTTCTAGTTAACCAACATTGTAAGGCCACATTTATACTAAGAGAAAGTTGAATCTAGTAAGGTCAATTTCTGATTTTCTGAAGTTGAAGGTTGGTGTACTCACTGTGGAGAAGCATCAAATATAGTGCAAAATAGTGCATCCCCATTAGGGAGCCTACCATCAACACATAGAGCAATGCATCATGAGTAGCTTTACATTCTGGGCTATGCTCCTGGTACCTGCTGGGACCAAAACTCTGCAGTGGGAGGTTATGGGCTCATATCATCAGTATCCCATAATGTACTCATCTAGTCCCTCCCACCTTGCATGAATTCTATGGAAACCAGTGTGCTTATGCCTTTTTGTGCCCTTGTTTCCTGTACAGACACCATAGCAGTGCGAGCATGGATCCCAGTTTGCAGCAAGCCATACTTATGTGTGCCATCATGCACCTGATGGCTCACTACTTCAAGAGCGTATGCATGTTGCTCTGCCAGGAAGAGAAGGAGGATGAATCTGAGCTTGTCATGGAGTTGCTGCTCTTGTAAGCCCTAGCACTGATGCAAGTGCAGCTGCTAGTCATCCTGTGGACACAGTGCAATGCCAGTTCTGGTGCTGTGACGCAAGCACAAACTGGTGGGAACACATTGTGATGCAGAGATGAGACAATCAGCCGTGGCTACAAAACTTCCAAATGCACAAGGCCACTTCCTTGGTACTTTGCAAATGGCTTTCTCCAGCCCTGATGTGACAGAATAACCAAATGAAACCCACTCCGACCCTGGAGAAATGCGTGGCAATAGCCCTCTGGAAGCTTGCAATGCTAGACAGCTATGATTCAGTGGGGAATTAGACTGGAGTGGGGGAATCTACAGTGGCGTCTGTTGTCATACAAATAGTCAAGGTGGTCAATACTATTCTGCTATGGAGCATTGTGACTCTGGGAAATATGGATCCCATAGTGGATGGCTTTGCCACAAGTGGTTCCCTAACTGTGGTGGAGTGATAGATGGCACATACCCATCTTGGTCCCTGAACTCCTTGCCACAGAGTACATAAACCACACATGGTACTTCTCCGTAGTGCTGAAGGCACTAATGAATCACAAAGGCCATTTCACTGTCATCAACGTGGGATGGTTGGGAAAGCTGTATGAAGCGTGCATCTTTAGGAACTTCTCCCTCTTCTGAAAGATGCACAATGGAACTTTATTCCCAGACTGAAAAATCAGAATTGGAGAGGTAGAAATGCCTATTGTGATACTTGGTGACGCAGTCTACCGGAAGCCAAACACAGGCAGCCTGGACCCCAGCAAGGAGGAGTTCCACTATAGGCTGAACAAGGGCAGAATGGTGATTGAAAGTGCTTTTGGGAATTTAAAGGGTAGGTTTAGGAATCTCCTAACTCCATTGGACCTCAGCAAATGCAACATTCCCTTTGTGGTGACAGCCTGTTGTGTGCTCCGTAATATTTGTGAGAGAAAGGGGGAAACTTATCTGACAGGGTGGGATGTTGAGGCAGAGAGACTAGGCAGACAGCTTTAGCAGCCGGACACCAGGGCGATAAGGAGGGCACAGTGTGGGGCAGAGGAAATCAGAGAGACCTTGAAGGACAGTTTTATGAATGGCCAATTTTGAGAATCTTCCAAGTTGCTCTCAACAAGTTGCCTCTGCATTCCCTGTGTTTGCCTTTCATCTCCCATCCCACCCCTGCAGTTCAAGCAATACAGAGACCACTGTCCAATGAACATGATTTTTTTATTTGGGGGAAACATCTGGGAAATGAAAGAAGCGAGAACCTGAAAGGGGGCAGGGTTTCAGGAATGCCCATGGGACTGCCTTCTGCCTTCCGAGGTGCAGGAGGGAAAAGCTGCCTTTGAGTTCCTCCCTCCCCCACCTTCACCCCCTTGTGCCCTAGGATGCCAGCAGATCTTGGTGACCTTGGGAGTGGAAGCAATGGGGTTGAGAGAGGAAAGAACTGATGTTGGTCATCAGGGCGGATGGGCTTCTGGGAGGAGTCCCTCTCCAGACATGCATCCAGGTGCACTCTGTTGCAGCTTTATGGGGGTCAAAGAGGATCTCCTGCTGCTTCAACTGCTGCTCCCTGGTGGCTCTCCTCTCCTGGCATTCAACGATCCAGTCCTGCCGTTCTTCCCACTTGTCCTGCACAAGGGAGTTCATGCACTCCCTCTGTTCCCTGAACATATCCTCCTTTGTGCATTTTTGCCTGCGGATCTGAGCCGGGTGGACAGATGCTGGAAGAGGGAGAGTACACAGTGAGCTGTCTGCAGTCCCAGCTGCAATGAAAAGTTACAAGGGCACACATTGCAGGACATACATTGTGTTAAGGCTATTCCTTATCTGTTAACCTACACCAAAAGTCTCTGTAAAGACAATAAAGATGTGTTCTGTGCATGGCCAAATGTGCAGGTGCACAGAGTTCTCAGGGGAGCATCTGGACACATGTGGTGCAGAGGCAGGCAGACAATATAAGGACCGGGAGAAGGCAGGAGCCTTCAGGCAGGAGGGAGTGGGCAGGATAGGGTGTCTTCCCTCTGTGTCCGGCACATGCTGGGTCTGGCACATGCAGCTTTCTGAGTAAGTGCTGCCTACCCAGGCTCCAGCAGGGGATGCTGGGGTGGGAGGGGTTGTCCAGCTTATGTGGCTTCCTGCAGAGAGTTCTAATAGCTTCCCCTCCTCCTTCACCCAGGTTGCATGAGAGATATCAGTCTTCTCTGATCAGGAGCAGATTCTGATGGAATGTGATCATTAACCTGGGCCTTATGCTCTGTGGTTCAATGATGTCAGACCACTTACTATCCTGGCATGTGAAGATGTCCTACTGTAGAGGATGGAGTAAGGCTGGCCTCCCCAAAAACCTTGTAAGAAAGATTAAAGAGTTCCTAGCTGCGAGCTTCATGGAGCTGTGCAGGCATGACTCCTGCTCCATCTGTAGCTACATTAACAAGCTGCTCTGGGCCCACCCAATTGCCTTAATCTGTTTGTAGGAAGAAAACAATTGTGGACCCACCAAAAGTGCCCCCCCACCAGGTTCAGTGCTCAAGTAGAAGACATCCTGAGAGGAAAGCACTGGCTCTAGTGTCATGAACAGATCTTCACTCTCATCGATTGATTGCCAGTCTCCTCCTCTTGCCTTTCTGCCATCACTCTGTCCTCCATGCTGCTGTCAGGAGTGTCTTGGCCAGACTCCACAGTCAGGCTTGGGAAGCTGGTCAGTCCCCCTCCCAGAATGATATCCATCTGCTAATAGGCACAGCATCTTTGAGGTGCTGTCCTAGACTGTGCTTTAGACTTCTTCATATTGTGGTAGGACTGCCTTGCTCCTTAATTTTGACTTGGTACTGCTGGGTGTCTGTGAAATAGCCTTTAGCCCCCAGGCAGGTTGCGATCTTCACGTACATGTCCACATTCTGCTTGCTGGTTCAGAGCTTGGAAAAAATGGATTAATCTCCCTATGCCTTGACAAGGTCCAAGATCTCTTGGACACTCCATGCAGGTGATCTTCTGCTCCCCTAGGAATTTGATCTCATGGTAGCAGAAGTATTAGAAGTTTTCACAATCTTTAAATTGGTTTAAGTCATGTCCATATGTGCCACAGTGTGCTGCTCACTTTGATATGTGCTTCCAAAGCTGAACATATGGGAAATTAAATTCAAATTTTCCTGGGTCTTTTTATGTTCACCTAAAGAGCCACAGAGGTGCAAATTCTGTGGGCAGGACCAACCCCAACTAAATCAACCCAGCCATGGCTTTTTAAGTCCTAAGACTTAAAAACCTCTAGGGATGGAGATTCCACCACCTCTCTAGGTAACCCATTCCAGTACTTCATCACCCTCCTAGTGAAATAGTTTTTCCTAATATCCAACCAAGACCTCCCCCACTGTAACTTGAGACCATTGCTCCTCATTTTGCCATCCGTCACTACTGTGAACAGCCTTTCTCCATCCTCTTTGGAACCTCCCTTCAGGAAGTTGAAGGTTGCTATCAAATCCCCCTTTACTCTTCTCTTCTGCAGACTAAACAAACCCAAATCCCACAGTCTCTCCTCATAGGTCATGTGCTCCAACCCCCTAATCATTTTGGTCACTCTCTGCTGGACCATCTCCAATGCATCCGCATTCTTTCTATAGTGGGGGGCCATTCTGGACACAGTACTCCAGATGTGGCCTCACCAGAGCCAAATAAAGGGGAATAATCACTTCTCTAGATCTGTTGGCAATGCTCCTCCTAATGCAACCTAATATGCCATTAGTCTTCTTGGCTACAAGGGCACACTGTTGACTCATATCCAGCTTCTCATCCACTGTAATCCCCAGGTCCTTTTCTGCAGAACTGCTACTTAGCCATTCAGTCCCTAGCCTGTAACAATGCTTGGGATGTTTCTGTCTCAAGTGAAGGACTCTATACTTGTCCTTGTTGAACCTCATCAGATTTCTTTTGGCCCAATCCTCTAATCTGTCTAGGTCACTCTGGACACTATCCCTGCCCTCCAGCATATCTACCTCTCCCCCAGCTTAGTGTCATCTGCAAACTTCTGAGGGTGCAATCCATGCCCTCATCCAAGTCATTAATAAAGATGTTGAACAAAACCAGTCCTAGAACCACTCCTTGGGGCACTCTGCTAGAAACCGACCACCAACCTGACATCGAGCCGTTGATCACCACCCGTTGGGCCCGACAGTCTAGCCAGCTTTCTGTCCATCTTACAGTCCATTTATCCAATCCATACTCCCTTAACTTGCTGACAAGAATATTGTGGGAGACCATATCAAAATCTTTGCTAAAGTCAAGGTATATCACATCCACGGACTTTCCCATATCCACAGAGCCAGTTATCTCATCATAGAAGCTAATCGGATTGGTCAGGCATGACTTTCCCTTTGTGAATCCAAACTGACTATTCGTTGATCACTTTCCCCTCTTCCAAGTGCTTCAAAATGGATTCCTTGAGGATCTCCTCCATGATTTTTCCAGGGACTGAGGTAAGGCTGACTGCTCTGTAGTTCCCTGGATTAGTCATTGACAATGTTTTCAGCAGCTGTTATGGTCAATGAGACAGGCGTGGTGGCTTGGTGGATGTGGATGCATCATTTATAAAATCGACCATATATGGCTAAATTTGGTGTAAACTCCTAGTATAGGGCAGGCCTAAGAGAGATGTGTAATTTTGTTACTGGCTCGGTATATCTTAACTCCCAGTTGGGGGTCAGTTTGCCTTATTTCTCAGCAGTTAGTCCTGATTCTGGCATTCTCAGCTGTGACCTACTGAGACCTGTGACATGCCCAAACCTCTTCAGCTGGAGTCTAGTCAAATACATTCATAGAGCAAGAACCTGCCCACAGTTGCATCCAGGACTTAATGAATTAATTTAACCTGATGAAGTGTGTTTTATTAGTCTGATTTATACACTAATTTAGATAATGGTGTGTGAGTGTGTGTGTGTGTGGGGGGGGGTTAGATATAAGCCACAGATGGAAAGCTTGCTGATGGATAGGTCCATAAAACAAAAAATGTGTGAGCAGCAGGTTGTCCTCAGCTTTGACTGCAATGGCTTACTTGGGGAAAGAATGGATGGTCGGTACGTGTTTTATATTTTAAAATTTAGACATTAATAAACAGCTCTTAAAACATTCTTGTTAATCTGAGTTTTTTTGTCACATTTCTGTTACTTCCTGTCTTATGACCTGTATTACAATACAAGGAAATTATATTGCTTATATTTTTGTATGTTCAGAAGCTTCAGGAGGTAGCCAAGTCTGTACAGGAAAAAACAAGAAATGGTCTGGTAGCACTTTATAGACTAACAAAACATATAGATGGTATCATGAGCTTTTGTGGGCACAGCCCAGTTCTTCAGATGAGAAGTGGGCTGTGCCCACGAAAGCTCATGATACCATCTACATGTTTTGTTAGTCTATAAAGTGCTACCAGATTATTTGTTATCTTTGCAAGTGTTTGGTATATATTGCCATTTTCTTTTTCAAGCCCGTCCCCCACCAAAATCTGAATCACTCTTCACAAAGTTAACTTTTCAGCATTTGCATTTTGTTAAATTTTGATATCCTGGAAATAATAGCAAGCAGAGAATGCAAACTGTCAATAAGAAAACAAGGGTTAAATAGTATAGCTAAATTATGTGCAATGCTGCACAAACATGCTCCATAATTGGCAACAACACAACTAAATTAGAACCCTAATGCTCTAGGCTCCCTGAAGATGTGATACAAAACTTGGAACATTTGTAATGCTGCAGTATATTTATGAAAGTTCGAGAAGACTTAAAGCACTTTTCATTTAAGTTTTCATCTTGTTTGGAAGATTTAAATGGCTAATGATTTGAGCAAATTTATAGTGCTATTGGAGCTAGATAATTTGAATACTTTCCTAATGTGGGTTGCTATTAGAAACTTTATTAGTATTAAGCCATTATTGCTAGTTAGTACTCTAAGAATGAATGACCACACAGGATATGAAGCAGTCCAATCAATGTAAAATTTCATATTATGTTGTTCTCCAATGTTGCCCACTGACAAAAAATGGTATTTTCTCTATGGCTCAGAACAAGTTTAATGGATATGGTGGGAAGACAGTTACTGTGCAATAAAGTGTCAAGCAAAACATTAACTGCAAATAAATAGCAGAATTCCTCTTCAGTTGTAATAGTTTCGGGCTTTGAAATGGCACAGCATTGTAAATTTATACCATCATAATAGTTAAAGGTGTAAGCTTTTTCTACACTAACCAAAGATTAGGGTTATTGCTAGAATCATTTTTGGACTTTATTCCCAAAGCAACTGTTTATTCTATAACAGAAGAAATATGTCCCAAAATATTGTGTAAATACAGACTTTATTATTTATCTTAAAAGTGACTGAGATTAAGAAATTGCTTGAGGAACTTGGAACTTGTGATGTTGGAAGGAACACAGAGCAGAGTAGGAATTAGGAATTTTTCAGCAATACAGCCGGTCTCCGAGTTGTGAACAGTTGACTTACGACCGTTCGCAGTTACGACCAAAGCTGTCGTAAATGGCAGACCCCAAGTTATGAACGCGATCTGCGCTTACGAACAGAGCGATCGTGTGTAACCCAATGGGGTCTGACTTACAAACGAACTGAGTTATGACCAATTGCTTGGTCTGTAACCGGTTTGTAAGTCAGAGAGAGGCTGTAGTTTAACTCCTGTTAAAGTTTTTACTATTCCTGCAACATCTCCTTCTGACTATCTCAAGAAAAAAGAAGACACGTTCAAAATTTTTTTTAAGAAAGGTAAATTAATTTGTGGTAAAAGTAAAAATTACAAACATCCAAACTGAAAATGAGACATTTTGAAACAAAAAGTTTCAAGAAATTAGAAACATTTTTGATAGATGAATATTGTTAAAGGTTGGCTTTGGTTTGGTGGGTTTTTTTTGTTTTTTGTTTTTTTGTCAGGTTCATAGAATCATAGAACCATAGAGCTGGAAGAGACCTCAGAAGGTCATCAAGTCCAGCCCCCTGCTCTAGGCAGGACCAATCCCAACTAAATCAACCCAGCCAGGGCTTGGTCAAGCCGAGACTTAAACACCTCTAGGGATGGAGACTCCACTACTTCCCTAGGTAACCCATTCCAGTGCTTCACCCATTCTGGGTTTTTTGTTGGTTTTTTGTATTTTTTTACTGTCTTTAGTTCAGATCAATAACATTTGGGCCTGGTCTACACTAGACCAGGCAGCTCAGATTAAGGTATGCCAGAGGAGCTGGATTTGGCTTACCTTAAATGGAGTCTCCGCAGCATCTATATTGCGGGAGGCCATGTGCTCGGCTTATCTACGTCTAAACTACATATTTTTTTCGAAAGAGGATATGCAAATTCCCACGGAATTTTCATATCTTCTTCCAATCTCACTTTCAAAAGAGGATCTTTTAAAAGTGAAAGTAGTCTGGACGCATTTTTGGGGGGGAAAAAACACTTTTTCTAAAAAACCACGTAAACCTCCTTTTTTTAAGGAGGAGCATTTTTTTTCCAAAAAGGGGTTTTTTTCCAAAAAAAAATGCTTCCAGACTTTTTTCACTTTCGAAAGATCCTCTTCTAGACTTTAGTAAGGCATTTGATACGGTCTCGCATGATATTCTTATCAATAAACTAGGCAAATACAACTTAGATGGGGTTACTATAAGGTGGGTGCATAACTGGCTGGATAACCATTCCCAGAGAGTAGTTATTAATGGTTCACAATCCTGCTGGAAAGGTACAACAAGTGGGGTTCCACAGAGGTCTGTTCTGGGACCAGTTCTGTTCAATATCTTCATCAATGATTTAGATATCAGCATAGAGAGTACACTTGTTAAGTTTGCAGATGATACCAAGCTGGGAAGGGTTGCAACTGCTCTGGAGGATAGGGTCATAATTCAAAATGATCTGGACAAATTGGAGAAATGGTCTGAGATAAACAGGATGAAGTTTAATAAGGACAAATGCAAAGTGCTCCACTTAAGAAGGAACAATCAGTTTCACACATACAGAATAGGAAGCGACTGTCTAGGAAGGAGTACGGCAGAAAGGGATCTAGGGGTTATAGTGGACCACAAGCTAAATATGAGTCAACAGTGTGACGCTGTTGCAAAAGAAGCAAACATGATTCTAGGATGCATTAACAGGTATGTTGTGAGCAAGACACGAGAAGTCATTCTTCTGCTCTACTCTGCGCTGGTTAGACCTCAGTTGGAGTATTGTGTCCAGTTCTGGGCACCACATTTCAAGAAAGATGTGGAGAAATTGGAGAAGGTCCAGAGAAGTGCAACAAGAATGATTAAAGGTCTAGAGAACATAACCTATGAAGGAAGACTGAAAGAATTAGGCTTTTTTAGTTTGGAAAAGAGAAGATTGAGAGGGGACATGATAGCAGTTTTCAGGTATCTAAAAGGGTGTCACAAGGAGGAGGGAGAAAACTTGTTCTTCTGGGCCTCTGAGGATAGAACAAGAAGCAATGGGCTTAAACTGCATCAAGGGAGGTTTCGGTTGGATATTAGGAAAAACTTCCTAACTGTCAGGGTGGTTAAACACTGGAATAAATTACCTAGGGAGGTTGTGGAATCTCCATCTCTGGAGATATTTAAGAGTAGGTTAGATAAATGTCTATCAGGGATGGTCTAGACAGTACTGGGTCCTTCCATGAGGACAGGGGACTGGACTTGATGACCTCTCGAGGTCCCTTCTAGTCCTAGTATTCTATGATTCTATGAAAATTCTACGTAGTCTAGACATAGCCTTACTCCTCACAGAATGAGAAATACATAACACTGGCAGGAGCTACCTTCAGCATTCGATTTGGGTGTCTACACTAGATCCACTAAATTGAATGCTAGAAGATCAGTCTCTGGACGGTCAATCTTCTCTGTAGTGTAGACATGCCCTTGGAGTCCATGAAAACTCCATACGCTACTTGTAAAACCAGAGAGAACCTGAAAGTATCAGAAACACAAGACTTATTGATAAAAGATAAGGAGAAAAGCTGCTGCATAGGTGCCTCTGGATAAATTAAAAGTGTAAGTGTGACAGGGTGTACAACCCTGCACTGGCCCAGAAGGGGTTAACCAGGCCTGCTTGGGTGAGAGGACCCTTCCCCCACAGCCCTGCTGGGCATGCTCTAACTGCAGGCCTAGTATAAAAGCCAAGGGAGCAGCTCAGTCAGGGCTAACCACAGGAGGGGAAGGAGCTCCTGCCCAAGCACAGGAGCGGCAACAGCTGCTGTAGCCACCACAACCACCACAGCTTCAGCAGCAGCAGACACCACCGCCACAGCAACAGCAGCCACGGCCACTGTGACCACTATGGCAGCAGCCACAGCAGCATGCTAGGGAGAGCGACTAGCCCAGAGGATGCAGGTAGGGAAGAAGCCGTCCATTGGACAGGGTAGGCAGTAGCCCAGGGTGGGAAGCTGAACGGCTTCCGGGGAGCTCAGCATGTTTCGGGTGGATTTCCCACTGAGCTAGTGATGGGACACGCCTACCACTGACAGGGTCCTGGACTGGGGCCTGGTGGAAAGGGAGGGCCTGAGTCCCCTTACCCCACCCGCATTAACCCCCCAAAGGGGAGTGTGCCTCAATTACAATACTGATTTGGCCGCTGGGCCTTACTGCCCTGCAGACTGGGGTCATTATAGATTAGGCTGCTGAGCAGTACTGCCCTGCTGATAGAGGCTATAGATGGGCCAGATTACACAGTGAGGCAACGCAGATGGGGCCTAAGAGGCACCCCAACCAGCCTTCCAGGGGGCTGGGCTTCCCACCCCATGACAATAAGGATAAGGGTGTTTTTATGATGTCAGTGGATTCTGGTTTGGCTCGGCAGTTTTGATTATTTTTCTTCCAGGTTATTAGTTGGCTTTAAATCCAAAGTATGAAAGTTAAAGTTATTCTTCATTACTTCTGCCTCAGTCTCCATATAAAAAGGGTAACTCTAGCCTCTGTAAAGTGTATTCACCATGCACAGTAGCAGAGAACCACAGATTGTTACAAAGTCTTATGAAGCCACTATTTAGAGATTGTAGAATTTTGCCTTTTTCTTGCATTAGCTTTGCAGCAAAATCAGCCAAATTACATTAGCCATGCTTTAAATTTCTATTTTCACACATTCTTTATATTCTGTATTTCACTCCTTTTTCCATTTCTCTAGCTAATTTCCCTAGGTTTCATGTTACAAATTTCACTCTCTAAGGAATAAAGGAAAATAATGAAGGACAAAATTCTCACGGGCACATCAATGAATCTCAGCCTCATGTATTTTATACATTCTTTTGGTTTGCCCATAATATTTGATGGCCTTTCAAAAGCAACTGTAGACATGTTATCTGATTGGTGATAGGATCAGTTGTCAAATATTCTAATATTTATCTGTTAACACGGATGCAATACCTAACAAATGTCTTATAAGCTATATTTCTTTCTGTAGCACATGCTCCCATCGGCCATAGCAGAACTACGTTGGACTAGCACATAGAACTAGAGAAGACTAGAACTGTTCCTTTCAACCAAATGGCAGAATTTCACTTCTATATTTTCAAGAAATGTGTAAAGTTGTATTGCAACAAAGGTAGGCCTATATTTGCGTCCACAGAACAGGCATGATTCAGTGTATTTTTTTTTAATTATGTGTATATGAGAAGCCATGGAAGTTTTAGTTATGTGGATTATTAATATTTAATGTTTAAGTGAGGAACAAATGAAGGGTTCAGACAATTGAAAAAGCACTGTAAAAAGCTTTCTGGAAATGTCTATTCAAAACTTTAGATGAAATAGATGGCTTCAGTCATGATCATACTCTTATAGAGTTCACTTTTCCATGAATCGCTATGCACTGAATTTTAGGTTTTGAAAATGAATGCAGAAATCAAACTTCAAAATCATGTTTCCAGAAATTTAGAGAAACCAAATTCTAAATTCACATACACGTCTATTTATGCAAGAGCAGCTTGCATGCTGATGCAGTCAGGAAACTGAAACAATATCATGTGAGTTGAATGGATGAATACAACTAACCAACGCAAATTGAATAGAAACTCTTTCACAACTGTTCACACTCATTCTAAAGAACTAATAGATTTCTTCAAAACATTTCTAACATAACATCACCTTCAGGACATTTCTAAGCAAAAAATAAAGGCACAAGTGTATTATGTCCCGAAAATTAGAGCTACTATGATTATTGTCTTTTATTTTGTGGCACTAATAATTGATAGCATTTACCCAACCTCATTTTATGTAGTAAGGGGCCAGTGAAGTGCTAATTTTGTGTGGATGAAGCTATGCCAACATATTCCATGTTTTTTTAATGGAGAATTTTTATATGCATCATGTGTATCAAAAAGCGGAATTACTACTTTTAAGGAAAGCTGCATGATTCATGTCTATGCTCAAATATTTATACTTTAAGTGGTATTTTTATTATCACTTGAAACCCTATCATTCTCTGCTCAAATTACAAACTGAAGAGCAAAATCTTGCTGGCAAGATGCCAATCCGCTTCAAATACTTCAACTCATATAACAAGTTATATATTAAAAAGTTATGTTCCTTACCAGATTTAAAAAAAGTAAAGAATGAAAATTGTCAAATTTTCCTTGTTGTTTTTAGATATATTCTTGAAATCTAAAATTAGCAAATATAAAGGAAGATTCCTGTTACAGCAGTGGAAGTACAGAGTAATTTTTTTAAACTAAAGGTCTTTCAAAGAAATTCATGGTATGTAACTGTTCTTTAAAGTACTTGTTAAATGCTAATTTAATTTATAACCCAAATTATACCACAAAACTTACTACAATATTTATTGATCATTAAACTTTTGTAGTAAATCAAAATAATAGCAGAAGTGCTAGTTTACTGAAAATTATTTGGCTTATTTCATGTATATTAAGCCATTTATATCTTGCAATTTTCATTTGACAAAAGAGTTGCTGAGAAACTTTATCCTTTGTGGGCATGGGGCAATATCTGTTTTCTTTTCAGTGTTTGTGAATTACTAACATTAACATAGTCCATATTGTGCATTTCTGACCCCTTTTCTCAAAGCAGGTGCCCTTAAAACTAAGTTGCTTTAGGTTGAATAAGATAAACCTGCAAACTTCTGTCTGGACCAGAAGAATCTCATAAAAATGATCTTGCTTTGCTTCATTCCAGCACCTGCTTGCAATAAGATGAGATCTTTTCTGTAATAAAATGCCATGCTAGAGCTGTGCTAGTAATTATCCTACTAAATAATGGGACACAGTTAAAGCCTTTCCACTCCATCTCCCTGTGCTCATTAGTGTCACTGATGACTTAAATGTCTGCAAATTATTGCTTTTTTTCAAAAATTTAAGATCAAATGTATATTTTGGTACAACACGAACACATAAATAAGAATCCTGTCTGTTTCAGAATTTACCTTAATTTTTTAATGCTAGAAAAAATACTGTATACTTTTCACTGGATCTGTTTCAATTAATCTATACATCAATATCTTTATATAACATGTTGTTGGAAGAAGACATGATACCCAATAGGTCTCATAGCTTAAGCAAGAGCTATTATCTAGTGCTTTTATAAATGCTGGCAATCTCTTGACATGTGAACAAACAGGGTATTTTCCAGTTACGATGCATTTAGGCAACTGATCTGGACTTTAATGTATTATATGAAAATGCTTGACAAGTTACAGGCCTAGACTTATACCAGTATACTACACAGATGTTATGTCTGCCAAGGATTACATTTAAAAATAGCCATTAAGTATCTGGTTGAACTATGTGTGAAGACATTTTTCACATTTCCTATTTTTGATATTACATTTATATAACATCTGACACACTTCTTAGCAATGATTCACAGTATTAAATGGGAATCAGAAGGCATCGACAAAAGCTACATCAATAAAATTTTGTACTACCAATAACCATTATCACAAGGGTCATAAACGCACCTATCACTTCAGTTACCTCACAATGGATTTTTTTAAATATAACTGGAAGAAAATGTAGTTTTCAGAATAAAAAAAGAAACTTTAATTTGCTGGTCAAAAACATAACAGCTTACTCCTCAGTGGGCACTGGAGGGTGAAGAAGGATATGGTACTTCTTTCTCATTCTGCACTGTGTGGGTAGAATACTGGTTTAGCAATTACTTTGGGTGTTAGGGTTCCAAAGTTGCAACAATTCCATGCTGGACTATACGGGAATCTGAGTTTACATGGTCCAAGAAAAAGGATGGCTACTTGCCCAGTCCCTGGGTGATTGAGAGGGAAAATCCTACTTACCTGTTAGGCATCTGCCCATGGAAACTCACTAGAAAAAACTAACTTAGTCAACCAGCACTTCACCAAACAATCAGTCTGTGTGAAATGCAAATGGGCTATGTGGTTTAAGGGGATGGGACTTTTGTGGTCCTGGGGAGCTCTGTGCACCTACCCAGATATAAAATAAGCTGGTGAGAGGACAAAAGGGCTCAGCATGTATGACTTGTGACAGGGTTGAATCCACGTCAGGCTCTAGGCATATGGGATTAGAAGTTTTATTCTTTAAAAATAATTGAGTTAATTTTAATTATGGGAGAGAAATAAGTCCCACTCTTTTCACTACCCAGTCAGGTTTGTGCACAAATGTTCTTAAAGTCAATTTATTCAGGTAATGAAGAGATGATATCAAAAGGAGGGGAGAAAGAGGAAAATACAGGGAAAATAAGAAAGATGGGTCGGACCATATGAAGGATACATGAAAAAGGAGAAGCAGGTAGAAAGAAGGATGAGAAAAGCAGATAGGGCAAGAGAAGGGACACCAAAGAAGGATGAATGATGGAACAAGCAAAAGCTGAGGGATAATAGAGAAGGGAGGTTAAGAAAGATAACCTAGAGAAAGTGTAGTTTCTTCTTTTTGGGGGGAGGTGGGTAGGGTGGGAATACAAGTTATTGCCCAATTGTGAGACCTGTCTTAAAATCATGTGAAATCTTATGGCTCCCTATATGAGGGCTGAAGATTCTAGGTGTAGTCCTGTTCTTGCCATATAGCATCATGTGATTGAAATCCCATTGAAGTTAACTTTTGTAACTGACTTCAATGGGAGCCTTGATTTCACACCATACAGTCTAAGGCCGTGGTCACCAACCGGTCGATCGCAATCGACTGGTCGATCATGAGGCCTTGACCAGTCGATCGCAAGGCGTTCGGGCCCTCCCACCCCCATTTTCCCCCCACCCCCGAGAAGCCCCACTACCTACCTCCAGCATAGTGCCGGCTTCCCGCGTGGTGGACGGAAGTCCTGACTGCAGCTTTGAGCCACTTCCGGGGGTTCTGGAAATGCTCTGGCTGCTCCCCTCCCACAGCTCTGTGGCGTGCTGGGCGTGCTGAGGGAGGGGGCGTCGGGCCCGGAGGAGGAGTGCAGCAGCTTCCCTGCACCGCAGGAGGGGTGAGTTGAGTGCAGGGGTCGGCCCCGGGGTTTGGCCCCGGGGCAGGCACCCACGGGGGCTTTGCTACGCTGCGGGAGGGGAGTTTAGCTGCGCTGCGGGAGGGGGTGGTTGGCGCCGGGGCAGGCGCCCGTGGGGGTTTGGCTGCGCAGCGGGAGGGGGGGTTTGCCCCCGGGGCAGGCATCCGCGGGGGTTTGGTTGTGCCGTGGGAGAGGGGGTTTGGCCCCGGGGCAGGCGCCCATAAGGGTTTGGCTGTGCCGCGGGAGGGGGGAGTTGGTCCCGGGGCAGGCGCCCACGGGGGTTTGGCTGCGCCGCGGGAGGGGGGAGTTGGTCCCGGGGCAGGCGCCCATGGGGGTTTGGCTGCGCCGCGGGAGGCACGTGCCGGCTTCCCTGGGGGGGGAGGGAGAATCCTGGGAGGAGGTGGGTGCAGGGGACTCTCTGCCCCCTTGTTCCCTCTCCCCACTTCCCTCTCCCCTGTTCCCTCTACCCACTCCCCAGCTTCAGAAACCTGTCCCCACTGGCACCCTGTTTCCTCTCCCCTGTCCCCAGCCGCAGAACCCTGTTCTCACTGGCACCCTCTCCCCTGCCCTCCTGGCATCCTCTCCCACCTCCCTATCCCCACTCCCCAGCCTCAGAAACCTGTCCCCACTGGCACCCTGTCCCCTGCCCTCCCGGCACCCTGTCCCCTCTTCCCTGTCCCCTCTCCCATCCCCAGCCGCAGAACTCTGTCCCCACTGGCATCCTGTCCCCTGCCGGGGGACCCACTAACACCCTTCCCCATTACTATGTCTCCTGCTCCCACCAACACAGTTGGGGCCACATTAGTGGAGCTGGCGGGGGGGGGGGGGGGTTGGAGGACGGTTTTTTTGCATCTCACTTGTGTGGCCCCAACTGACTTTTCTGTGGGTCAGTGACCCCTGACTCAAAACAGGTTCCCTGCCCTTCTCAGAAATAAAGACAATGCAGAAACTTTTTGTGTTTGACATAGTATTTTATTTGAAAATGAAGCCTGGCCAACAAACCCCAAATTGGGGCCAAGCCCCCATCTGGCCACAGCATCATAACCCTACTGCACTACCCTTTCCCCCAGACCCTACATCTGAGCCTGTCATACACTGGAACCCCCTGCCCTGAGCCCCTCACATACCCCAACCCAAATTCCTGAACCCTCACATCCAGAAGTCTGTGGCTTGTTTAGTACCCTAACACTACATCTGACCCCAACACTGCCCAGCCTGGAGCCCCCTCCCCGAGCCAGCATCCCCTTATCCACCTCCTCCTGCATCCAGATTTCCTCCCAGAGCTTGCACCTCTCACCCCTTCCCTCACCCAAATCCCTCATTCCTACCCCGGAGCCTACACATCCTGTCTCAACCCAGTGAGGGTACGGCTAGACTGCAGGAGTTTTTCAGGATTCCAGAGATATCCCAGAAAAACTTTTCTGCATCCAGGGATGCGTTTGTTCTTCCACTTCTTTTAGTGGCAGAGCAAACATGATCTTTCGGTCACCCCTATATTCCTCTTTCCACGAGGAATAAGGGGGCTTCCAAAAGAAGGGGGTTTTCTGACATTTGGTCCAGTCTAGACAGGCCAAATGTTGGAAAAACTTCTTCCTACAGAGGAATTGGGGAAAAAAGCAGCAGTATAAGGGTTGGGGATAGCAAGTGATGGAGAGAAGGAGAATAGAGAGGGCGGGGCTTCAAGGAAGGGGCGTGGCTTCAAGGAAGGGGCGGGGCAGTAGATCTTGGCTTGTTCTGTCATTTAAAAAGTGATCTTGGGTGTAAAAAGGTTGGAGACCACTGTTCTAAGGACATTTTTATCAGTCTCTTGTAACTATTTCGTCTTTAAGGTGCTACTATTTGTTGTGTTTTAAGTTTTTTCCTGTTATAGACTAACTCGGCTTCCCCTCTGAAGCTTATCTGCTCACAGTCTCTTTTTTTCTTCCTCCCCTCCACTTTTTTTCCTTCTCCCTCCCCCCTCGCCCCTCCTTCCCTTATTTATTCTTGGATCTGGACTTCCAACACTCCTGTCGTCTGAAGAAGTGGGTTGTGCCCACAAACTCACGATACCATCTACATGTTTTGTTAGTCTTTAAGGTGCTACTATACTATTTGTTGTTTTTTAAGTTTTTCCTGTTACAGACTAACTCAGCTACCCCTCTGAAGATTCTAAGGACACACATTTCTTGAACATATAGCAAACAGATTCATTTTAAGAGAGTATTTTTAATGAAAAAGAGATTTCAAATATACTTTGGGCTTAAAATGTTGTGAACTATTTCTCTTCTCACTTGCTTTGGTGCAACTCAGGAGTAATTTCTGAATAAACTGAGCATAGAGGCAGGACTATGGCGGTAAATTAAGTAACAACGTCCTAATTTTGGTCTTAGACATTGAGGTCAGTAAAGCTATCTTGATATAAAAGTGAGATCAAAATATTTTGTCTATATACTGAATGTGTCAATGTAAATAAATCTAACATGATAAAAGAAAGAGGTGAGAAATTGTGCGCAACAATTTAGTGCTAGACTAACCTCGTGCATTTCAAGGATAATTTTTATATAAAAGTGTCAGTAGAGTCATCCAAGAGACCAGGGAGACACAACACATAATTACCTAATTATACTGTAGCATGAAGAAGATAAAGTAGATACAGTAAACCAAAATATATTAAAAAAAAAACAGAGAAAAAAAGTGGTATCACACACATTATAAAAATGTTTCAAATACATACATCAATAGTATGTTATCTAAACAGTCCTTTCGTGGAAAGCTCATGATGCCATCTACATGTTTTATGAGTCTTTAAGGTGCTACTAGACTATTTGTTGGTTTTTTTTAAGTTTTTCCTGTTACAGACTAACTCGGCTAACCTTCTGAAGATTTCAGGATCAGGCAATTGTCTTCCAAGCAGAGATTATGTCTTTCTCTTTCTGTAAAAAGATATACAATCTTATCATGCAATATGATAGACAACTGTGCTTGGTCCTGCCGTGAGGGCAGGGGACTGGACTTGATGACCTCTTGAGGTCCCTTCCAGTACTTGTATTCTATTATTCTAATAATCAAGTTTAAAAGGAGAAACCACAAAATGCTGATAAGAGGTTAATAAGCTAAATATTAAAACCATTTTCATAGTAGCATCACACTTACTCTCCATCTAAAATCCAGCTTTGAACATTCTTATTTTGCCATAGTATCCCTAACTTGAAAACTAGCAGGAACAGGACTTCATTTAAAAAATATTCTATGTTGTGCTGGAAAATCATTGTATTTTTAAAAAAATAATTTATTTACCTAACAGTGAACTGTATTTAAAAACATGCAATCGACAATGGGAAACTAAAGTTACTGAATCTTTTTTAGCACCAGCTGTTAGCAGAAAATTCAACTGAAAGAAAAGTTTGCCTGGCATTAGCTAAAATGAATTTTCCATCGAGCAGTGTGCATACCGAAAACCCTTATCTGATGTCATTCATCAACCATTTCTGTTATAGCTGCAAGTTTTCTATTGTATTTCACACCTTTTCCAAAACCATGTGCTTCAGTCGGATCAGAGAAAACTCCTGGCTCCACTGAAGTCACTAGCAAAACTCCCAATGGCTTCAAAAGAATCCACCTATGCTGTGATACACCATGCATTGAAGCCTGAATCAGCTGACTAAGGCCAACTATGGCCCTATCTCAGGTTTCTGCAGTATAGATGCAACTATTAAGGGTATGTCTACACTGTAACATTATTTCAAATGAACTAGCAGGCAGTTATTTCAAAACAGTGTCAAAATACTGTCAAGCTGGAGGACTTCTTACTCCAACTCCTGTAACCTTCATTGTACGAGCAATAAGGGAAGTCAGAGGAAGAGTGCTATTTTTCAGTGCTGTGTAGACGCTCCCTATTTCTAATTAAGCTACACCAGTGGTCTCCAACCTTTTTTAACCACAAGATCACTTTTTCAATTATAGTGCAATGTAAGATCTACTTCAAACCCTGGCTTCCTTCCCCCCCCCCCCATTCTTTGGGGCCCTGCCCCTGCTCCACCCCTTCTCCAAGGCCTCACCTGCTCACTCTGTTGCCCTTGCTCCCTGAATCTCATTCACTTTCACCAGGCTGGGGTAGGGGTGCGGGCTCTAGTCTTGGGCATGTGGCAAATGACCTATCCCCTAGGCCACTGTTTCTCAACCTTTTTTGATAAAAGACCCCTTTTTCAAAAAAAATTATAAGTACCCCCAATACCTATAGTTTTCATGCACAATTTTTTAAATTGTTGCAACACATTTGTTTAAACAACTTAATTGTAGCTGGGCGGGTGATGAAATATTTGGGTGTAAAAAAATACAAAAAAAAATAAAATGCTATAAAACTTAAGTTCAGTTTTCTCTGCATGTCAGTTGTGTTGGTGTACCCCCAGACTTCTTGTACCACTGGTTGAGAGGCACTGCCCTAGGCCACTCTGGGATCCACCCCCCTGCCTTTGGGGGGAATCTGTTGTCCTGCTTTCCTAATGCAGGAGGCTGGTCCATCCCTGGGGCAGCTTGTGTTAGCTGTCCAACTGTTCTCAGGACTTAAACCCACCACCCTGTGTTTTCCACATGAGTGCCTTAGCTCTTGGGCCACCCCAGAGCAGATGATACCCTCACTCTGGTGGGTTCTGTAACCTGTGTTGGCTGTCTGGCTGCTCCCAGGGTGGGGCTTGGGCTGCTGAGGGCAGAGAGTGGAAACTCCAACCCACAACCCTGTCCTCCTCAGGTAGGTGCTGTATCTCCTAGTCCACTCAAGAGCTGAGCCCAGCCCCCTGAAGGTAGGGAGGTGGGTCCCTTGTTCTGTGTCTGCTTGCTTCTGGGGGGGGGATTGGATTTGAACCCACCAACCTGTGTTCCCCAGGCAAATACCCTAAGCCACTTCAGAGCTCACCCCACCAGCTTACCTTCAGCAGATCCCTTATCCTGCCTTCCTAATACAGAAGCCAGGTCCATCCCTCAGGCAGCTTGTGTTGGTGGCCCACCCATTGCCTGAGTGGGTGGAGGGGTTGAGATCAAACCCATCACCCTGTGTTCTAGTGGCTGATGCCCATCCCCAAGTTCACTGGAGATCCCTCTGCACCTCCCTGCCTTCAAGCCCACCCCCTCCACCCACCCTGGCACTGACCAGACACAGGATAAGGGACCCTATGAAGATAGGGAAGCAGAATGGGCTCTGGAGTACACTATGGGCTAGGGCAATTACCTGGGGAGTACAGAGTGGTGGGTTCAAGCTCCTGCCTTGTCCCCCATAAAGCAGCTGGCATGTATAGTAATGGCTCCATGTGCTGGCACTGGCCTCCATTATTGATCTGTAGGGGTGGTGTCTACTGGCAAGGACAGTATGTGGAAAACCCCTTCTCAGGGGGCTGTTGGGATATGCCAGGTACACAGCCAACCACAGGGATGATTACTCCAGACATGACAGGCTAGGTATTTTAGTACTCAAAGAATTAAATGTAAGCAGGAGAGAGAAATTAAAGTTATGAAATACACAGTCCAGACAAAACCCAAAATTAACCCACTTTGCCAGCAGTAAAAGTAGTAACAACCCCCCCATGTACATGTTGGGTCAGGAGATGAGAAGGAAGGATAGTGTGTGTTTGTGAGAATGACAGACACACACACAGTGTCTGAGTGTGACAGAGATTTGCCTCTTCCAGAAGCTGCATGCCACCACTTTTATCCCAGACAATACCATCAGGGTCGGGGATGTGGACATGCCAATGTACATTGTAGGGGACACAACCTAACCTCTGCTCCCTTGGCTGATGAAACCCTACACCAGACACCTTGACCCCATCAAGGAATGTTTTAATGCCAGGCTCAGCAAGGCCCTCATTTGTGGTGGAGGGTGCCTTCGGGTGTCTGAAGGGGAGGTTCTGTTGCCTCCTCATAAGGCTGGACCTCAGAGAGCAGAACATCCCCCAAGTGGTGATTGTGAGCTGTGTCCTCCACAACCTTTGTGAACATAAGGGGGAGACGTTCCTGCCAGGATGTGGGATAGGGGCCGCATGGCTTGGCAGGACCTTTGAGCAGCTGTTCATGGTCACCCGACAGGTCCATCAGGGGGCTGTGCACATCCAGGAAGCCCTGAGGGAGAGTTTCAGCCAGGGCCAGTTGTGAGACTCTCCCCTGGGCCTCCCTACACCACCTCTTGTGTGGGGCCCCCAGCAGCCAAGGGGGGGTTAGGAGGAAAAGGAGCAGCATCAGGAGCAGGAGTGGGATCAGGAGCAGAAACGGCAGCAGGAGCAGCAGTTGTGGATGGCAGTGAAAGCTACACACGTGGTCCAGCCCTGCTGCAGCAGCTCCTGCCATGTGTCGCAGCACAGCTGCAGGTCTTCCTACAGTCTCCAGTCCTGCCAGTCCAGAGAGCACTGCAGAATTCACAGGGTGGCAATATGCTTTCTCTGGAGATCCTCATGGGCTTGCCTTGCTTGCCGGTCATGCGGGGTCAGGAGGATGGCACAGGAGGTGTAGAGTGCGCTCCTCTTGCAGCTGGTCCAACTGTGTAGAACAAAGAGAAGGTCAGTCATCCCGGCAGACACTGTGCTTTCCTCTGTGCTGTGCACATGCTGAGTCTGGCAGTGGTGGCGTCCCACAGGGAGAGGACTTGTATCCCTGACCATTAGAGGAGAGGAGAGCAGGATGTTGGTGGGATGTGTGTGAGCAGCAGATGCTCTTCTGTCTCACCGAGCTGTCCCTGGGAGTGGATGCCTGTGTGCCGTGTGCGACACTGCTCTCTCTGTGTGTGTGTGTGTGTGTGTGTGTGTGTGTTCATGTCCCCAGCCTCTTTCTAGAGGTGGCTTGTGGTGGGGGCTGGTGTTGGAAGTAAGGCAGGCCTCTCCAGACACCCAGTGAGCAAGAGCACAAAGGTCCTCTGGTTCAGCTTTCTGGGGCTGCGTGCCCCAGACTGGCACTCTACGTGCACCCACGTGCACAAGCTGCTGCACAATCCCCAGGCCAAGAAGGCCGAGTGAGGAGCGCACAGCTCCCCCTTGTTGCCTGCCACCTCCACCCATGTGTGTCTAGGAAAAGTAATGAAACTCACCTGATGAGCCTTCCCTGGCTTTGGACCATGCCTGGAAGACATCCTGGTCAGGGGGGTACCGGCTCTAGGGCAGGCATTGAAGTGCTGCTGACCTCATATAGTTCCTCCTCTTCCTCTTCCGCACCCACTCTGCCCCCCAAGATGGTGATGACGGATGTCTGCAGCCCCCTTGTATGTAGTGGAGCTGGGCATAATACGGGCAGGGCTGAGGTGCCACCCCGGAGTGGGAGCTGTGCTCCCTGGCCTTGGCATATGCCTGACTTAGTTCTTTTACTTTCATGTGTACCTGCTCTTGGGTTTCCATGTGGCCCTTGTTGCCCAGGTTATCAGTCATCTGGCCTTACACATCTGCATCCCTGAGTCTGGTGCAGAGATCCTGGAGGTTTGCATCCTATCCCCAGACCTCAATGAGGTTCAGGATCTCCACACTACACCAGGAAAGCACATGCCTTTTTCATCCCTAGGCAGGGTCTTGAGAGCTGGCTGCTGGATCCCTTGAAGCTGTGAAGGGCCCAGTGGAAGCAACGGGGTTACTCATGGTGGCTGACAGCCCTGTGCAGGCTGCTGCTCTGTGGCTCATAGCTGTCAGGGCCTGCTGTGTGCCACAAGCCCTTTCCCCTGTGGCTGTAGCTTTAAGGGCTGCAAGGGAGGGGGACTATAGAATTCTGATGAGTGTCTAGACTGCAAAGAAAACAGAAATTTGCTTATCTTTTTCTGCTTTTTTTTCAGAAGAGGCTTTCCCAAAATTTGGCCCGTCTACATGGTATCCCGGAAAAGCTCTGCAGTGTAGATATAGCCAGAGTGGCCAGCAAGGCACTTGTGGGATTTTCTCGAGGTCTCTTATTTAGAAATGACTCCAGCTACCCTCTCCACACATGCCCCATTCCAAACTAGCTATTTCAGTATAGGCGTTATTCCTCGTAACATGAGGGTTACAGAATCCAGAATAAGACTCCCTTTATTTTGATATTATTTTGAAATAAAAGGTTTGCTGTGTAGATGCTCGCATACTTATTTCAGAATAATGTCTGTTATTCCAAAATAACGCTGCTGTGTAGTTGTGCCTATGGTAGGGATATACATATAGGCTATGTCTAGACTGGCCAGTTTTTCCGCAAAAGCAACCGCTTTTGCGCAGAAACTTGCCAGCTGTCTACACTGGCCGCTTGAATTTGTGCAAGAGCACTGATGTTCTAATGTAAGAAATCAGTGCTTCTTGCGCAAATACTTTGAGGCTCCCATTCAGGCAAAAGTCCTTTTGCACAAAACCTTTTGCGCAAAAGGGCCAGTGTAGACAGCTCAGTTTTGTTTTGCGCAAAAAAGCACTGATGGCTAAAATGGCGATCGGGCTTTCTTGCGCAAAAGCGCGTCTAGATTGGCCACGGACGCTTTTGCGCAAAAAGTGCGCAAAAGCATCCGTGCCAATCTAGACACTCACTTGAGCAAATACCTTTAACGGAAAACTTTTCCGTTAAAAGCATTTGCGCAAATTCATGCCAGTCTAGACGCAGCCATAGAATGTATATTGTAAAAAGCTGAAAATAGAAAAAGGGCATGACATGATGTGTCTATAAAACTATTTTAGATTAATCAAGAAGTAGATTTTATAAGAATTCAATGTTTTTAAAAGCCTGAGTATAGAAGCAAAAGAAAAAAAGAAACTGACAATTATTAAAGCCTCAGTTATAAACTAAAGCTTAACATCTAATATAGAGAATTATAGACGATAAAATATCAAAGCAAAAGCAATACAGATTTCTGCAGTTCTAATCATTTCATTGAGTTCATTTTTAATATGAAAAGGAGACAATACTTAGAAAATATGCATCAAACACATGCTACATGCTGCACACAATATAAAATGTTAGGGGAAAGGCATAAATACTATTCATTTAAAGTGTTACATAATATAGAAACAAAAACTTATAAAAGAGACTATAAAAATAGGACGTTACAGTCCATCAAATATGTGTTAAAAGTTCAGCAGCGTAAAACCATCTTACTGTACAATACAAAGTTTATGAAACAATTAGCCAAATCTGGCTCACAAATCTGCAGGCAGCCCCATTTAAAATGATTGGACTAAATGTGAATCAGCTGAGTGATATGGCTAAAGTCTCTTAATATAACTATTGAGAAAATATACTCTTTAGAAATGCGAGTAGTAAGCTCTTAGATTGTTTCAATTTCCAGTGTGCTTTTTATTTTCCCAAAAGCAGTTTTATTATATTACTATAAATATATATTTTAAAAATAAAATGTATTTCCTTCACGTTTAATTTTTTTCTGGATGTTTTTCCCAAAGGAGTCTGAATGGGACAAGGATCCAGACTGAACAGCATCATGAAAGCAAACTACCAGAGGAAGTATCTGACATCTGACTCCCAGACCTGAAGAAGAGCTCTCTCTAAGCTGAAAAGCTTGTATCTCTCACCACCAGAAGCTAGTCTAATGGAAGATATGATCTCATCTGCCTTGTCTCTCTAATATCATGGACCAAAAGAATTACACCAATACTGCTCTTTTGTTATGACAACCAAAGGAGAAATGTTAGCAAGCTCCAAAGAGGTGAACTATAAAAGACAGCTTGGAAAGGTCTGAGACAGATGCCTTAAGGCAGAGAATGGCAAGAGAACAAACCAAAACCTCCACAATATAAAACAAATCAATCAGGAGGGGTTAATCTTGGGGTAGGAGAGGAGAAGACTAGTCACCAAATGATCTAGGACTAGGGGACACAAGGACTAAGGATCTCCAATGAAATTAATAAGTAGCAGGTTTAAAACAAAAGTAATTCACACAACACATAGTCAATCTGTGTAACTCTTTGCCAGAGGATATTGTGAAGTACAAGACTACAATAGGGTTAAAAAAAGTTAGCTAAATTAATGGAGGATAGGTCTATCAATGACTATTAGCTAGGATGGGTGGGATGGGCATCCCTAGCCTTCTGTTTGTCAGAAGCTGGGAATCAGGGGCAGGGGAAGGATCACTTATGGTTATCTGTTCTGTTCATTCCCTCTGGGGCACCTGGCATTGGCCATTGTAGGAAGTCAGGATACTGGGCTAGATGGACCTTTGGTCTGACCCAGACTGGCCATTCTTAAGTTCTTATGAGATTCATGAACACCACACATAAAGTCTGATCTCCCTTCATTCAGTGGCAGTTTTTTCTTGATCCTGGTCCTCAGTGTGCAGAGGAGATAGTGAAAAGTAGGTTAGGCCAAGTAGCACAAGTCCACACATAACTCTTCACCACAAGGGTAGTCCACAGGCTTCAGGAATTAATGAAGTCTTGAGACTTAGTAGCCTCTGTGGAGAGCCATTAATGGGTAATTTGTTTTTGGCTATTTAGAATGTCCGCTGGTTCCAAGATTTGACCCCTGCGAGGATAAACCAAAGAGAAGGGTATACTTATTCATGGACTCTGTCAGTGAATGAAAAAACTGAAGATGGACAGCATTTATATGAATCTGCAGACCAGTGAATTTTGAGAGCCGTCAGAAAAAAAATAGTTGACATGTTTAGCTTTTGCAAGACCTATGTATTTCAGTTTTATGTTGTTGAACAGTAATATTTTCTGACCTCACCTTGTAATTGTTTCAGTTGAGATGTCATGATGATAATCTAAATTAACATCTTTTTTGAGACAAGGTGAAATGTAATCAATACACATTCATTTATGGCACCTGTTAGCCTTTAAGTCCCGACACGGTTCAACTTGCCTAAAATAACTTGCAGTATATTTGCATATGTTCCTTTGGTGTTTGTGGTACTATAATTATGTTAAATTCTGTGACATCTGTCTTGTACAAACAATATATTGTAGATCTTCACTTGTTTATGTTCTCTGGAGTTGCTTTTTTGAGACATAGGTCATGTGAAACCATTAAACCCTCCTGTGCAGGTAAGTAAGATGAAATGTAGGGAATGAGAAACACTGTGCTTTCATAATGAATCATCATAGGAGCTTTTCAATTATGATGCACTGGAAAGAGTTAGTGTTCTCTGACCTTCACCTCATACTTCCAGTTATGGCTGGAGTACAAAGCAAGTCCATTGCATTCATGCTCATTGCTGTGGGTTTTTCTTTTCTTTTTGCACTTCAACATTTTATTTGTCTACCTCTATCTCTTAAAGTAATATGTGAGTTTATGTGTGGGCAATTACAATGTATTGGCGATGGGACAAATGTTCATGGTAATTAGGTGTATAAAGATGCAGAGAGGCTACTAGGCACTTTGAAAGAGCTCACTAGACATCTATCAACATTTTTAAAGGTACCTGAATACCTCTAAAAATCTGGCCCTATGATCATTTGTCACCAAAGAATATATTTCACTCTTCAGAACATATAGCAAATTGGAAAACTTACAATGTCTTTTGATAGCTTGTTCCAATGATTACTCAACCTTAATGTTCAAAATGTGTGACTTATTTCTAATTTGAATTTCTCTGGCCTTAACTAGGCATCGATAGCACTTTAAAAGGTAAAGATATTCTAGCATTAACACAAAGGTCTATTTTTAGAAATCAAAAGAATTAAATACAGTTTTGAAAATTCTGGCTAATGTGAAGATTATCTCTCTCATACCTTCCCAGAGGAATTTTTACAAGACAGGTCAACCTATATAGCAATGAATATTAAATATTTTCATAAGTACCCCCAAACTCAGATACCATTAACTGAGCAATACTTCCAAATATGTAAACTGTTCACAAAATGCTGAGTATTGTGAGCTGATAGAGTCATAATAACTAGTAAGGCTGTTGATTAATCACAGTTAAATATTTTGGATGTTTTCTACATTTTCAAATATATTGATTTCAATTACAACATAATATAAAATGTACAGCATGCACTTTATATTTTATTACAAATATTTGAACTGTAAAAATGTTAAAAATAATATTTTTCAATTCACCTCATACAAATATGGTAGTGTAATCTCTTTATAGAGAAAGCGCAACTTACAAAGGTAGATTTTTTTTATACATAACTGCACTCAAAACAAAACAATGTACAATTTTATCTCCTACAAGTCCACTCAGTGCTCCTTCCTGTTCAGCCAATCAATAAAAAACAGTTTTGATTACATTTATAGGAGATAATGCTTCCCACTTATTTGCAACATCACCTGAAAATGCAAAAAGGCATTCACATGGCACTTTTGTAGCCAAAATTGCAAGACATTTATGTACCAGATATGCCCCTTCATTCTTTAGCTCCTGTTCTGTGCTGATTATATGTTTAAAATAATGTGTTAATTTAATTTGTGACTGAACCTTCTTAGGTGATAATTGTATGTCTCATGCTCTGTTTTACCTACATTCTGCCATATATTTCATGTTATAGCATTTTCAGATGATAACCCAGAACATACTGTTCATTTAAGAACATATTCACTGCAGATTTGAGAAAATACAAAGAAGGTACCAATGTAAGAGTCTAAGGACAACTACAGTATCCAACCCAAGCTTAAGAATCTGATGTGCCTGATTCTGACAGGGAAGAGGTGTGGTTAAAGCATTAAGGGACATATGAAACTTTAGCACCTCTGACACATAAATATCATGCAATCTTAGCTACAACCATGTCTTGCCAATGTCTGTTCTCATCCAGCATCCTCACCCCACTCACTCACTGCCTCCACCAAGACCCTACACCCCTACCTCCCTCACTTACTGCCCTGCTGAGACCCCACACCCTCAGCCTGCTCACTCACCACCTCCACCAACACCCCACTCCCTCAGCCCCCTCACTCACCTCCCAGCCAAGACCCCCCACCCTCAGCCCCCTCACTCATCAGCTACAGCTCAGCTCCCCGTCCACTCTTCCCACAGCAGGGAGGCTGCACTGGTGTTCCAGCATCATCTCCCCCCATCCCTCCCATGAGGTAGAAGTACAAGTGGAGCCATGATGTTATGCTTCTTCCCGCTTCCTCCTGCTTCCTATCCAGCTGCCTCTTGCCCTGCTTCTGCTTCCAGGTCCACGGCCCTGCTGCTTCATGACCCAGTGGGGAGCCACCACTGCCACCTGTCCCAGGCTGGCTGACTGGACTGAGGAAGGCAGTGGTGATGGTTCCCCAGTATGTCACAGAGTGGTGGGGCCCTGGATCCAGAAGCAGAAATTGGGCAGGAGGCAGTTGGATGGGAAGCTATTGGGATGGGGGAACAGCAGAGCATGCTGAGAATCCTGGGAACTGGGTCAGGAGACAGCCAGGCTACAGGAGCTAGGGCTGGAGCCCCAAGGGTCCTCCCCCCATCGCGGCCACGCCCAGCCCCGGCTTCACTCCTGCCCTGAACCATGGATGCCTCTTCCCCTTATGACTGCCAAGGCTGGGGTGGGGTGAGGCAGTGTGACACAGAGGATGTGATGACATCACTCTGTCATCCGGCAAAAAAAAGTTTTATACATAGAGAGAGATACTATCATCCGGCAAGAAAAAAAAATGATATATAGAGATATGAAGTGAGCACTGTATCCTTTTCATTCTTTGTTGTAACTGAAGTCAATATATTTGAAAATGTTGGAAACATGAAAAATATTTAAATGTGTTCTATTATTAACAGTGCATTAATTGCAATGTTTAATCAATTGACAGATGACTGTGAATTCTGATGGTTCAACAGAAGTTCCCTTGATATCCAAGTAAATGCCCACATTATATCAAAATGTCTTTCAAAGCATATTAAGAAACAATTCAACTTCATAGGTTTTATAGGCATAAAATTAGATCATTTGGATTTAATTACATTGATAAGTTTTCTTACACAAATTGACAAATATAAAATTCAGAACATCCAAATGGTTGCTGGGAATATTTCCTAGTTTTTCAAAAGAAAAACAAGGTATATATTTGGTTGGGGTTTGTCGTAGCAGAGTTTAATGATGTAGAAAATGACTTAGACACAATCCAGTTAACTAAATGAAGAAATAGTTAAGTAGATATTTTTCTATTGTCTAATAAAAGAATGGTTTGGATTATTTGACTAGGTTGGTTAAGTGTTCTCAGTTTATTATATTTACATGCAATATTATGAAGTAGCTATTTTAGTTATTTTTTAACACTTTCAAGACTACAGTACCTCGGATTTTTAGAGAAAGAATGTATACTCTTTAACTCTTGATTTTATTATATGTAAGATTTCTCCAGTTCTTAGATACTGAGCCACTTAAAACTTTTGGGCCAAATTCTTACCTAGTGCAGCCAGCACAAATTCAGTGATGTCAGCTAGATTGTGCCCACTTACCTCAGGCAGAAATGTCATATTTTACCTCCTCTGATAGATAATGTATAGCACTTTTCACTCAGAAGGATCTGAAAGACATTTACAAACTTACTAAACTGCACATAGAGACAATTCTGCAACCCACACTTGTTGAAAGGCAGCAACTGTTTCAAAGATGAACGCCAAAACCACATTTTAAGGCACACAGAGAGAAAAAATGCAAAAACTAGTACAAAGGACTGGTGCATTACACTAAAAGAACTACTACATCAAATATAATATAGAAAGAACAGAAGAAGCACTGTCATGCTGCAACTTAGAGGTACTAGAAAGTATTTCTTTCATGTATTTCAGTGACTAGCATCTGATACCAATTTTCTCTAGAATTGATACATGAGTTTAAAAATAATTTTATTGTGTTGTTTTATAAGATCCTCTCTCCCTTAATTGTAATTTTTGTCAGGTGACCTAGTCCACGGTACTAATGACAGCGTGCTATGTAACAATTGGTAGGTACAATGAGAAGTCCTGTGGCACCTTATAGACTAACAGATTTATAGGAGCATAAGATTTCATGGGCAAAGACCCACTTCATCAGATGCATGTCATGAATATGACAAAGTGGGTCTTTGCCCATGAAAGCTTATGCTCCTATAAATCTGTTAGTCTATAAGGGACCACAGGACTCCTCATTGTTTTTGCAGATTCACACTGGTACCTTCTTTGTGTTTTCTCAAATCTGCAGTGAATATGTTCTTAAATGAACAATATGTTCAGGGTTATCACCTGAAAATGCTATAACACCTCTGTGACTCACTGGGGAACTGTCACCACTGCCTGCCTCAGTCCAGTCAGGCTACCCCTCTGATAATTGGTAGATAGTTCATCTCAGTGATGAGATGTGCTTTATTGTGTGACCAGAAATGAACAAGAACAAGGGGGAAATAATTCCACATTTGAGCAGCTTCCTCCCATTTAAATAGTTGATCTGAATGATAGTATTATGGTTCTAGGAGAGAAGGTGTCTTAGGAAATCAGAGTGTAAACCATGGAGTTGCTCCTGAAGTTCATCAGTAGTCAATAAAGCATGGCAGGCTTTCATGGGGGGGGATGGGGAGGAGCGCCACTTGGGAACTGGGCCAATGACTTATGCTCCAGCCTCAGTTTTTGAATGGCTAAAAGATGTTGCCTTCTATAGAATGCTATGTCTATCCTGGAGGTGATAACAGCATGGATGAGTATTTAGGAACACTATCAAAAGAAATGGTCATACTTGCTACACCAAAGTGAGACATTTGCATTGCAACTTGCAGGTTTATCTAAATCTCCACATTATGAACATTAGTGGCAAGTGGAAATTATATTCTCTCAATCAGGGTGTGTCTAGACTACAGGGTTTTGTCGACAAAAGTGGACTTTTCTCGACAAAACTATACCTGCATTCACATTGCCGTAGAGTTCTGTCGACATAACGTCGACATAACTCGGCAGTTTTGTCGACAGCTGTAAACCTCATTCTACAAGGAATAACTCCTTTGTTGACAGAGTTCTGTTGACAAAAGCTAAGTGTGGACGCAGGGGAGAAGTTATGTCGACAGAAAAGACCTCCAGGAAGAACCCCTGGTGGACACTCCTGCCATAGCTTTCAACTCTATTTGTTCCTGCCTGCAGCCATCTTTAAAAGGCACAGGCACCCAGGATCAGCACTCTGGCAACAAGCCAGCTCCAGAGAGGACCCTGACGGCACAGCTCTTTCTGGTAGGGACACTCGGGAGACATGTCCCAGGGACAAGCCCCCCAAGGTCCCCCTGGCCCTTCCAGGAACTCATCCCCCTGGGAACCCTGGGGCACCAAGCGCTGGGCACCCTCCTAGTCTGGCCCAGAGATAAAATCCCTCTTGGGGCTCTGGGCTGAGGAGGAGTCCCTCCAGGCCATGCAGTGCAGCAAGAGGAGGAATGCAGATGTTTATGGCCAAATGGCAGAAGGCCTTGCCCAGAAAGGTCACCACCCTTGCACACTAGAGCAGGTCAGGAAAAAAGTTAAAGAGCTGTGGCAGTGGTACGTTCGAGCCCGTGAACGCAGCTCCCACTCTGGGGAAGCACCACACTACTGTGCGTATTATAAGGAGATCAACCAGATCCTGGGGGCAGGGGAACTGCTGCCTCCCGAGCGGCTAGTGGAGTCTGGGCTGGAGACCCCTGGTCAGCAGCGGCCGCAACTCCAGGGTGACACCCCGGCACAACAACAGCAGCTCCAACAGGAGGAGGAGGAGGACACCACCACCAGCAGGAGCACAGCGACCCTGACCCAGGACCCAGACGCCCAAACCCAGGAGGCCTCCCAGGCAACTTCGGACACCGGGGAGGGAACATCAGGACACGAGTGCTGTGAGGGTCTACCACAACACAGGGCAGGGCAGCGGGAGCAAAGGGGATGTTGCAGTGCTGTGACATGTCATGCTGATCACAGCTGGGGGGGAAGGGGGACACACCCATGGCCGCCCTCAGGGAGGGCCATCCTACCCCTGCACCCGCACGGCTGCTAGGCACCACCTGCTCCTGCAGGAAATGATGCCAGGAGCAGGCATGGGTCGGGAACACCGGGATTTCCTCACAGCTGCAGGCCTCTCAGTACTCTGGGGGACCCCAACCGTGGCCTGACACTTGTCTGTGCTGCTCAGCCATGGGGTGTGTGCGAGGGGGGGGGCAGGATGGTTGCCTGCACACCTTCTGGGCTACAGGGAGGCCATGGCTGCAGGCCAGGCCACACCATGCCTTACTGAGATGCACATGAGCAGCCTCTGACCCTAGGACAGGCACTGCCTGCTGACAAGAAGGAGGGCATGCCCTCTCAGGGAAAGGGTGAGCATGCATGACTGACGACTTTTCCCTCTTGTTCTCCACAGCCGGACCAGCTGACCAGGAGAGGAGCGCCACACCTGCCCCACCACCCAGATGGCCGCAGGGAACCCGTCGGCACAGGTGCGCCTACTTAGACCTGGTGCACCAGCACATTGGAGTCCTGCAAAGGATGCAGGACTCAATGGAGAGGAGGCTGGAGGCAGAGGCCGAGTGGCACCAGCAGTTGCTGGATGAATTCACCCAGAAGCACAGGGACATCTGCGCAGCAATCCGGGAGGCCATGGCCTTCCCCGGTCCTGTGCCTGGTCCTGCCCCTCCTCCTCAGCCTGCCCCCCCCTCAGCCCCTGCCATCCCAGACCCAAGTCCAGCCCCACCTCCTGCCCAGCCCCCTGCTGTGGCAGCCCACATGCGCAGCCGGATACGACAAGGCCTCCGGAGCCAAACTGCCAGGGGCTCTTCCTCCAGGCAGCCCCCTCAGCCCTGAGCTTCCCTCCCCCCTTCCTGGTTGATATTCCCCCTTCCCACCAGTGACAGTAACTGAGGGATGCACTTTATTCTGTTTACAAACAGTTTATTTTCTAAGAAAAAAAGTTTTTTATTTTCTCTGAACAAAAGAGTTATTTATTTTATTTTGTGCCAAAAGCAACAGTGAAATAAACTGGACAAAAGTTTTCACCACCACCCGTCTCCGTTCTCAGTGTGTGAGGAATGAGTAGAATGTGTGACTGTGGGGCTGGGAGGGGTTTTGGGGAGGAAGGGACCAGGGGCATGGGGCAATCCCACATTTTGAAGGCCCTGGGGAAACTTGGCGGCCTCCTTGGGCTCTGGGCTCCCTCAGGGCTTCTCGGATTTGAAGTCCCGACTGGTGGGTTTGCTGGATAGCAGCTGTCTGGGACTGCTCAAACTGCCTCCCCTCCATCTCAGCCTGTGTCCTCCATACAGGGAGGAAGGCCTCCCCTTTCCTCTCCATGAGGTTGTGCAGCACACAGCATGCTGCAACCACATCGGGGATGTTGTATTCCCTCATGTCCAGCCGAGTGAGAAGGCATCTAAACCTGCCCTTCAGATGGCCAAAGGTGCACTCCACCTGGTAGCGAGCCCAATTCAGGTGGGAATTAAAGAGTTCCCTGCTCGCATCCAGGTGGCCGGTGTAGGGCTTCATGAGCATACGGGGGTAGGCTGCGTCAGCCACGATGCATATAGGCATCTGCACATCCCCCACTGCCAGGTTTCTGTCCGGGAAAAATGCCCCAGTGTGAAGCCTGCGGTACAGGTATGAGTTCCGGAATGTGTGGGCATCGTGTCCCGGCCTGACCACCCGACACAAATGTCTGTGAATTGTCCCCGGTGGTCGATCAGGGCCTGCAGCACCATTGAAAAGTAGCCCTTTCTATTAATATACTGGGCTGCCCAATGGGGCGGTGCGCGGATGGGGATGTGTGTCCTGTCGAGTGCTCCACCACAGTTGGCGAATCCCAGTGCCGCAAATCCAGCCATGATGGCATTCAGGTTTCTCAGGCGGACGGTCTTGTGAAGCAACTGTGAGTTGATGGCCATGACCACCTGCATAAAGGGACAAATAGAAACACACAGAACAGGACATTAGAGGGGTTGGCTCAGCTGATGAGAGGTGCTCCCCCCCTCCACACTGGGACTCCAAGACCCCCCCCCCCCAGACAACCCCTCCCCTACCCCCCCGCCCCCCACACTATGGCAGGGTGAGTCTGAGAGGACTTCTACCTCTGCCACCCCATCCCCAGTTCCCTGTGCCTGGTCCAGACTGTCCCCTGAGAATGACTTACCTCCATCAAGACGGCCCCAATGGTAGACTTCCCCACGCCAAACTGATGCCCCATGGAGCGGTAGCTGTCGGGGGTGGCCAGCTTCCACAGCGCAATAGCGACGTGCTTCTCCAGGGGGATGGCGGGCTGCAAGTGAGTGTCCTGGCATTTCAGGGCAGGGGCGAGCCAGACACAGAGCTCCTGGAAGGTGGCCTTTCGCATCCAGAAGTTTCGGAGCCACTGGCCATCGTCCCACTGCTGCAACACTAGCCGGTCCCACCAGTCCAAACTGGTGTCTAGCCTCCAAACTCGCCTCTCCATAAACAAGTTTGGGGGCAAGGGCAGCAGGGCTGCAGCCTGAGCGAGGGGCTCAAAGCTGGGCTCAGAATCCAGCTCTGCTGCCAAGGTCATCATGCTCTCCTGAGCATGCAGCAGAACTTCCAGCAGCACGGTGTGGGGCCATCGCCTGCCCAGGGGCAGCTCAGGCTCCATGGCCAAAAAAGCCAAAATAACACACAAACAAACGAACAAAAAACCAGAAAAGCAAAAACCCAAACAAACAAACAGACAAGCAAACACAGAAGCAAACACACAAACAGACAAACAGACAAACAGACAAAACAGAAAATAAACTGCTGTGGTGTCCAAGAAAGCAGGGCAACCAGAGCCAAAAAAACAGTTCCTATTTCCTGCATGAGCTGTGGCCAGACCATCCACCCCCCTTTATGAAATAGTATTCAATCCCTTCACCACCTTGACACACAAAATTAATACATTAAAATCACCCCAAAATAGTGGTGAAAATTGATATAGCTGTCACGTATATTTGCTAGATTTCTATATATGTTACAAATTGGGCTCTTTTGTACCTTAATAGATCTTGTGATCATTGGACAGTTCACTTGACGTCTGCTGTGCCAACCGTCTGTGCAGAGCTGGGCAGCACACAACGAGAACACACATACATAGAGCCAAACATCTAACCCAAGGGGAAAATGCAAATGTTTACCATGCAACTGAATTATATTGATACTTCAATTAACAGACTTCCATTGTCCAAACTCATATGACCTAAAATTCAGAACCCTTCCCCAAAATGAGAACTTAGAAGTAGTGTTCTATTTTGAATAAATCATATAAAAGTTCAGAAAGATAAACTTGTGCTAGCAGATCTTCACACTTATGTATCCTATACTTCTATTATCTCAAAATTATTACTTTTATTGGTGCCTAAATCCCCTTCTATTGAACGGATTCTGAAACACAGTACAATAACTCTGACTGACTCATGGGTTATTTAAAACATGTTTTCTATTATTTTCAGGGTTGTTTTATTTTTTATCATCAACTCACCCTTTCATATTTCAGTTCCTGTATAGTTGAGAACGATATTAGTGTGATCTGAGACAAGTGATTTTTGCTTGTCAGACTGTGTCTCTTCCAAAGTGAATACATTAGAACTATTGTTCATTTCTTAGGTATTTTTCTTTTGTTTGTTTGTGTCCCAGAGTGAGATTTCATGTTTCTAGTCATCTCTTGAAATGAGACTGAACAGAAATTCAGCATCCAACTTTTGAGGAGAGAGATTTTGGATCCAGATTTGCTTCTGAGATCCATTTTCGCTCTTTACTCCTAAGAAATATCATCAAACTCTGCATATAACCACTAAGAAAAAACTAATGGTAGACATCTGTGCTAATCAGTGACAGAACCTGGAGGAATTGATTTATTTTGTTTAATATGATCCCCTAGTGCTTGGGAAGGTTAGATTTCTGCAAACTTAGTTTGCTCGCCGTTTGTTCCTTTGATGCAATGAAGCTGTGAGATCTTTCTTTTCGTTGTGATCACTGTAAAAGCTTTTCAAAGTGCATTACAATTCATATTACTGACTTTTTTGCATAAGAGAGAACTGCAGTGAGCTTGATGGGGAAACTTCATAAAGAGAATAGGTGATAAAAAGAATATTATGTTGCATTATATAGCAAGAAGATGTGTCAACTTCAAATATTAAATCTAGATCATTATTCAGGCTTCTTTTATTAAATTAATTATGTTTTAGAGAAATGAACCAAAAAGTTGGTTAGATACCAGGAAATATTATATTTTTATGCTCTCTGGCTTTCAAAATATATTATATAAATTAGTATTTTTATTTCTTTAAAAATAGTTTGTGAGATTTGTGAGCAAGAAATGTGCTATAAAAAGTACCTACTAAACTGAAATGCTATGTGAAGTTTGGTGCTGTTAAAAAGCTTTCCAATGAAGCTCCTTTGATCTACCTCTACTCTGAGCAATAACCCTTCTGTGACTCCATTTCTGGAAGGCTATGGTTTTCAGCAAAAATACCTAATTTGCCAATATATTGCAGTACTTGTTATATGTAGGCATTTGTCTATGAACTGTTATTAATGTGCTGCTATCTTGACTTTCCTCTGTCATCGGAGATATTAGAAAAGTTCTGGTGAAGTCAGAGTACTGTGAGGCTAGGTCTACAATGCAGCACTATTTTGGGATACCAGAGATATCCCAAAATAGCTATTCCATGTCTTTTGAGCACGCTCGTTATTTTGAAATATAACAGGCTTGCTAGTCTGATGTCCCCATAAACCTCATTCCACTAGGCGTAAGGGACATTTTGGAATAGTGATTTATTTTTAAGTAAGTGCTGTGTAAACAGTGCCAAATTTCAAAATGAGCTATTTCAAAATTAATTTGAAATAAGCTACACAATTTGTATAGCTCAAATTGTGCAGCTTATTTCAAGCTCCAGGTCCAGTGTAGGTTCACCTTAAGAGTACATCTACACTGCATGCTTATTTTGGAACAAGCTATTTCAGAAGAAATACTCCAAAATAGCTTATTTTGAAATAGCGCGTCTACACAGCAAATGTCCATTGAAATAGCATTGAGCTATTTCAAAATAGAGCATCCACACTCATTGGATGCTGAATCGCATTCAAGGCCACCCAGAAGCACTTCAGGCAGGACTTTAGACAGCACTTTCTTCCTAGAGCTGCTGCTTGAGGCTATCTGGGGCTCAAGAATAAAGGGACTCCCCTATACAGCCATGTCTCAGGCTCCTCTCTTTTGCCTACCTCCTTGAGGGACAGCAAACCCATTCCATTGCCTGCTGTGGGTCCCCTTCCGGACACCTCAGTGCTCTAGACATGGAGCTGGAGCTGCGTCCTACCGCTCGATGGCTCTTATCTGTTGTTCTGCAGTTTCTGCAGCAGTTTCTACAGGCTGCCTTCCTGGCCCTGCAGGAACACAACCCCAGCTCATTGCAGACAACCTCATCATCTTCGTGCAGGTGCATCTCACTGTGCACCGTGACTTCTGGCGTCTAGACACCAGTTCTGACTGGTGGGACCAGCTTGTTATGAAGCATTGGGATGACCAGCAATGGCTCCAGAATTTCTGCATGTGGAAGGACACCTTTCTGGAGCTGTGTAAGTGGCTTGCCACTGCCCTCAGGTGACAGGACACCCACATGTGACCCGCCATCCCCTCAAGAAGCAGATCGTCATTGCCATCTGGAAGCTCGCCACACTGTACAGCTACTGATCCATCGGGAACACGTTCGGTGTAGGGAGATCGACTGTTAGGGTCCTGGTCATGGAGGTATGGCCCTCTTGGCTATTGTCCCCGGAGGTGGTGAACTGCTAGAAAGGGGTATCCTGGGGGGAGGGTTGTTGATGGTGGTGAAAGCCCCCTCCCCAGGAGGTTTTTCAGTCCTGCCCTTACAAAGCCCTGTTGGGGGATGGGGCAAGTAGAGGGATGCTCCTGGTGTGTGCAGGGAAGGGGGTAGCTCAGAACCTCCCTTGGGTACTGGCAACCCTGTGATTCTCTATTTGTCTCCTTCTGCAGGTGGTGTGGGCTATCAACACAGGGTCATCACCTTGGGCAACACAGACATGGGTTTTCCCAGCTGTGGGGGAGTGGGCTATTGACGGCACCCACATCCTCATCTGGGCTCCAACCATTGGGCATCTGTATACATCAACCGGAAGGGGTACTTTTCAACGGTCCTGCAGGCTGTCTCGAACCAACATGGCCGATTCATGGACATCTATGTCTACATGTCTGCTGAAACTCCAGCATATTCCAGAAGCTGGAAGCTGGCACTTTCTTCCCCTACCACACCATCAGGGTCAGGGTCAGGGCCATGGACATGCCAATGTGCTTTTCAGGGGACATGGCCTACAGTGTGTTGTCCTGACTAAGGAAGCCTTACACCGGACACCTTGTCCACACCAAGGAATGCTTCAATGCCAGGCTCAGCAGGGCCCATTTGGGACACCTGGAGGGCACCTTTGGGCATCTGATGGTGAGGTTCCATTGCCTCCTCATCCAGGTGGACATGGGGGAGCAGAACATCCTGCAAGTGGTGGCCATGTGCTGTGTCCTTCACAATATATGTGGAAGGCTGCTGCATGATCCCAGGCTGAGAAGGCTGTGTGAGGAGGGAACTCCAGACCTTCACCACCCACCACCTCCACGCTGTGTGTGTAGGGAAAGTAGTGGCACTCACCTGATGTGCCTTCCCCAGCCTCGGACAATTCCTGGAAGACATCCAGGGCATGGGGTACCAGCTCCAGGGTGAGCATGGCGATGGTGCTGGCCTTGTCTGGCTCCTCCTCTTCCTCGTCCACCTCCTCCTCCTCCTTTGTGTCTCTGCCCTCCAGGAGGGCAATGATGGGTGTCTCCAACCCTGAGTCCACTACGTGGGGGGGTAGGGGTGGAAGGGAATGACCCACCCCCTAGGATGCAGTCCAGGTCTGAATAATGTGGGCAGGTGTGGGGTTCAGCCTGGAGCAAGAGCTGCACTCCCTAGCCTTGGCATAGCTGAAGCTGGTGGAGCTCCTTGACCTTCATCTGTACCTGCTCCTGGGTGCAGATGTGGCCCTCCGTGCACAGGCTCTCAGCCATCCAGCTATAGACGTCAGCATTCCTGCAACTGGTGTGGAGATCCTGGAGGTTTGCCTCCTCGCCCCGAATCTCAGTGAGATCCAGGATCTCCATACCAGACCAGGAAGGTGCAAGCCTCTTTCGTCTTTTGGCAGGGTCCTGGGATCCTGCTGCCTGCTTGACTGGAGCTGTGGAGGGCTCAGACAGAGCATGGGGGTGGCTCATAGCAACTGCAGTGTGGCAGAGGAATAGAAGGGCCTACTGTCTGCCACAAGCCCTTTCCCCTGTGGCTGCAGTTTTAAGGGCTGCAGGGGAAGGGGGACTACAGAATTTTTATGAGTGTGGACAGAGGGGCCAGCAGGGCACCTGTGGGAAGGGCTGGAGGCCAATTATTTCAAAATAACTCTAGCTATTCTGTGTATACATGCCCTATTCCAAGACAGCTATTTTGGAACAGGTGTTTTTCCTCATACAATGAGGTTTACAGAATCCGACATAAGCCACCTGTTATTTCAAAATTATTTCAGAATAACAGGCTTGCTGTGTAGATGCTCGCAAAGTTATTTCAGAATAACAGATGTTATTCTAAAAAAATGCTGCTGTGTAGATACACCCTAACAGTGTGCTACGCAGACAGAGAATATTTACCAGCAGGCCTGAAGGTGGCAGGTTATATCTACTGCAAAGGAGTATTGATGAAGAACATTGAATAGGTGAGTTATAGTGTCTGAGACATAGCAGTAAAGAGATTCTCTGCAAGTGAAGATGAAGATCCGAGTGACTGGGGTTGGAAATCATGCTACAGACTCATTTTTGAAAGTGCATTTCTCTTTTGAAATGCAATTATGGAAAATCAGTGTCATTCTGCTGAACAGATCTGCTTCCTGTGTGTGCTCAGTCATTCTTGCTTAAGTCACTGGCAAATAGACTCTTTTTATATGACTTGCAGAGTCAACATTAAAAAGCCAATGAGATAGATTCTTTTTCTTGTAGTGTATCAGTAATGCAGTTCATTGGCCTTATGAGTGAAACTCAGTCAATTACACACCTGGATAAAACCATTAATGGCAACAGAATTAGCAGAGGTGTCACCTTGACTGCGGTAGGATTCATTGGCATGGGTAATTAGCAGCAGCACTTCCCCTTATTTTAACTACTCTTCTGTGTATGGAAATTTTATAAGTTCAGCTATTTAATACACAGTGCTTTCTAGCACTGTCTTATCTAAAAAGGTTTAGAAACAGAGACCAATTGGCGCAACAGGCTGGTGAAAGTCCTCTAGCTAAAGTTATGTTTTCTTTTCTTTCTTTTTTTTTCTTCTGTATTTGTTCTCCCTGGGATTACAATGAAACACTGTTGGCAGAGGGGAAAAGTGCCAAGCTTTATTTGTGCAATCACTGAGCAATTAGACTATATACCCATCAGCTAAATACCTGATAAGAGTTCTTTACTCCTAGAACCTTGGAGGAGGGTGTGGGGAAGGGGATGGAAGGGTGAAGAGGGGCTCAGTGCTATGGCTGGGAGTGGCAGCTGGTTCTGGGGATCCGACCACCACGGGTGCGGGGGCCTCACCAGCCATGGGGCTGGGGAGAGAGGGGTGATTGGGGGAGAAGCAGGAGGATCCAGAGCCAGAATGGGAGCAGGAGCAAGAGCAGGCGCGGGCAACATACTGGGAACCACGGGTTGCATGCCCGCACATGGTGTGGCTCTGATCCAGCATCTCCCGCCAGGTGTCTCGCTGCAGCTAAATGTCTTCCTGCAGTCTGCGGTCTATGGTCTGCTCCATGGATGGGAGTGCTATGAGGTGCTCCCTCTGGAAATCATCCATGGGTCTCAGGCACCTGGAGGTCCCGGGGTTCAGGAGGCTACCCTGGGTGGTGTCAACCTCCTCCCTCTCACAGCTGGTCTGGCTGTGGAGAATAAAGAGATGGTCAGTCATCCCTGGAGACAGTGTGCCTGAAGCCTAGCCTTCATCTCTAAGCCATGAGTGAAAGTTCTCAGCTCAGACAAAGGCGATGTGCCATGTGCACTCTAGCCACTGGACCCTGGCGTGTAAGGGCCCAGATATCTCTGGGGGGAAGCCTCACTACCTCCCGCCCCTGTCCTGGGGACAAGCAGCATGTGAAGGTGCCAGCCAGACCAGGATCATGCATGCAGCAGGGGGCACCATGGTGTGGCTGGGCCTCTGTCTGTGCCACGCACCTGCTGGTTTGGCAGTGGTGGCATCCTGCAGGGAGAGAACTTGTATCCCTACTGGATGAGGTAGAGCGGGACAGGGTGTTGGGCGGGGGAGGTGTGTGTGAGTGGCAGATGCTCCTGCACCTGCTGGGGCTGTGTGCCCTGGAGTATTGCTCCTTGTGCTCCCACATGCACAGGCTGCTATGTGATCCCTAGGCCACAAAGGCTGAGCGAGGAGCATGCCCCAGCTCCTTGCCTCCTGCCCCCTCCACGCTGTGTGTATAGGGAACATGAAGGCACTCACCTGATGTGGATTTCACGGCCTTGGATGATGCCTGGGACACATCCAGAGCGTGGGGGACCAGCTGCAGGGGCAGGAGGGTGATGGTGCTGGCCTCGTCTGGCTCCTCCTCCTCCTCTGAATCTCTGTCCCCTGGGAGGATGCCAATGGGCGTCTTGAGCCCCGAGTCCACTATCTGGGTGGGAAGGGATTGCCCCACCCCCCAGGATATGGTCTAGGTCCTCATAGTAAGGGCAGGTGTAGGGTCCTGCACTCTTGGGCCCTGACATGCACCTGGTGGAGCTCCTTCACTTTCATCCGCTCCTTGTTGGATAGGCTCTTGACCATCTGACCATACACATCTGCATTCCTGCATCAGGGGCAGAGATCCTGGAGGTTTGCATCCTCTCTCCAGACCTCAATAAGGTCCAGGATCTCCACACCAGACCAAGAAGGTGTATGCCTCTTTTGGCCCTTGGATGACTCCTGGGAGCTCCCTGGGAGCACTGGAGGGCTGGGTAGGAGCAGCAGATTGGCTCATTGTGGCCAAATTCTGTGGCAGTAGTAGCTGCTGGGTGGCTCAGGGCTGTCAGGGCCTCCTGCGTGTCCCAAGTCCATTCCCCTGAGGCTGCAGCTCTAAGGGGTCCAGGGCAAGGGGGGACTATACAGTTTGGCTGAATGTAGACAGAGCAGCCAGCAGGGAACCTTGGGAAGGTAGAGGCCCCTTATTTTGAAATAACTGCAGCTGTCCTGTCTGCACAACCCTTATTTCAAAATAGCTATTTCAGAAAAAAAAGCTTCAGGGGGTAGCCGAGTTAGTCTGTACAGGATAAACTTAAAAAATAACAAATAGTCGAGTAGCACTTTAAAGACGAACAAAACATGTAGGATATGTCTACACTACAGCATTATTTCAAATTAACTTATTTCGAATTAGCTAATAAGCTAATTCGAAATAACTCATCTAGACACAAAAACTAATTCGAAATAGCGTTTTTCTAATTTGAAATAGCACGTCCACATTGAGTGGACCCTGAATCAAAGGTAAGGCTGGCCGGAACCAGTGCCAGCAGAGCATCAGGGTCGGACTTAGTGGGTGGGTCTGCTGCCTCAGGCTATCCAAGGTCTGTGCTTAAAGGGACCCAACCTCCCATCCCGGACAGACAGTTTCTCTGCTTGCTGATCTACCTTGCTGAGGGACAGCAAAGCATTTGTGTCTCGGAGTGCTCTGCTTGCCCTCATCGGGACACCACGGCACTCTGCAACATGGAACCAGACCTGACCCCAGGGACTCTGCTGCGTCTCGTGGACACGTTGCTAGCAGCCTGGCTGCACTGTCTGCAGGCTGCCATCCAGGAGCACCATCAAGGGGCTGTCAGGATCCAGGGGGCCCTGCGGGCGAGCTTCCACCCTGAGGAGCGCTAACAGTCTCCCCAGTCTGCCCCACTGGGGGCTTGTGCCCCATTCCTCCCTTTCGTCCTTCCACTTACCCTTCCCTAGCCCCCCCCTTCCTGATGTCAAATAAAAGACACGTATTTTTCAAAAATAGAAACTGTCTTTATTTAACACAACTGGGGAGGGGGAATGAAACTCTGGGGAGACTGGGGAAAGGAGGTGGGAGAGGGGAGGAGAGAGGGTGGGAGAGGGGAGGGAGAAACCTGGGAGGAGGGAGCTGGAAGGGGGAAGCAAGGGGAAGAAGGGGGAGGGGAAGCTCAGGGCTCAGGGGTGGGGGTCTCGTCGGGCCACATGTCTCCGAGCATGGTGGGTGCGGGGGCCTCGGCGTCCCCGGGGGGATGGGGAGGAGGGTGCAGAAGTTGAGGTGGGGGGTGTGGAGATTGAGGAGGAGGGTGTGGAGGTTGAGGAGGAAGAGGTGGGAGGGGGGGCAGAAGTGGGAGGAGGAACAGTAGCTGGGGGGGCAGCAGGCACAGGACCAGCACGGGGCAGCACACTTTGCAGCAGGGCTGCAGGTTTGAGTACATGGCACGGTCCTGAGCAAGCTGCTCCCGGCAGAGCTGCAGGTCCTCGGTGCAGGGCTCGCAGGGCCCCCAGGTGCTGCTCCCGGTACCCCTGCCACATGGTGGTGGTCCTGCTGAGGCCGCGGGTGCGGGAGCATATCCCGGGCGGGGTGGTGCGCCCTGCACGAGCAGCTGGTGCAGCTGTAGAGAAAGAAGAGAAGTGGTCATTTCTCCCTGTGACGTGCGGGTGACCATGCCCTGCACCGTCAGAGCTGATGTGCTTGCACAGAGGCCATGGTCAGGATGTCTGGCTCTCCCCAGGACTGGGAGCTGCCCCAAGACCACACCCATGCCCCTGTGCTGTGTGTTGTGTGGCCGGGGGTGGGGGCAGGGAGATGTCCCCTGCCTCTGTGTAGAGGGGGCGTGTGAAGGGAGAGCATCCTGCTGGGTCCCACCCTGGGGTTGGGAGCGTGTCAGGTCTCTTCACACACACATGTGCCTATTGGGCCATGGCCCCTGGGTGTCACGCAGCTGGAGCCACCTGCCCAAGGGTGGCATGGCACATACTCACACGTTCACAGGTGGCTGCGTGATCCATGGGAGGCATGGCCCACACGCGCGGTCCCTGGTCTCCCTCCCTGCCTCACCCCCGGTTAGGGGACAGTGGTATGGCCTCCCCGGATGACCCTGCCGACTCTAGTGCCAGGACAGCTGGTGGTGGCCCCTCTGCTGCGCCCGGGTCAGGGCCCTCAGCTCCCGGCTCGCTGCCCCCTGCGCTGGCGTGGACCATCCCGCCCCCCCAGGATTCGCTCGAGGGTGGGGAAGTAGGGGCAGGTATCAGCCCCTGCTGCAGCACTGCCCCTGGTGGCCCTGGCGTACGCCTGCCGCAGCTCCTTCACTTTCAAGCGCACGTGCTCCTGGGTGCGCCTGTGACCTTTCCTGGCCATGGTGACCGCTATGAGGCCATAGTCAGCCGCGTTCCTCCACCTAGTGCGGAGATCATGGACATTGGGGACCTCCCCCCAAACCTCAATGAGGTCCATGATCTCCGCACTAGTCCATGAGGGTGCACGCTGTCTACGGCCCCTGGCTGGCCCCTGGGTTCTGGGGGACTGGGCGGGGGACAGCTGGCTGCCACTGGCTGCCATTGTGTGGCCTTTAAGGGCCCCGGGGCTGGGGGAGAGGAGAGGAGTTTTCCTGGTTTGGCCCAGAGTGGTCACCAGGGGAAACTGGGAAGGGCTGGAGGCCCCCTAATTCGAAATAAGTGTCTACACAGCACTTATTTTGAATTAGCTATTTCGAATTTGGTGTTATTCCTCGTAGAATGAGGTTTACCAAATTCAAAATAAGGGCTCCACTATTTCGAATTTATTTTGAAATAGCAGTTTGTATGTGTAGACGCTATTAAAGTTAATTTGAAATAACGGCTGTTATTTCGAATTAACTTTGTAGTATAGACATACCCATAGATAGTATCATGAGCTTTCATGGGCACAGCACGCTTCTTCAGATGACCAGAGTGTTGGATGTCCAGAACTAAAATAAATGGGGGAGGGGAAGAGACTCCCATTTTTTCCTTCTCCTCCCCTCCGCCCATTTATTTTCTTTCTGGACATCCAACACTCTGGTCATCTGAAGAAGTGGGCTGTGCCCACGAAAGCTCATGATACCATCTACATGTTTTGTTAGTCTTTAAAGTGCTACCAGACTCTATGTTGTTGTTTAAGTTTATTTCAGAAAAGGCATTATTCCTCATATAATGAGGTTTACCAATGCCAAAATAAGCCACCTTTTATTTTGAAATATTTCTGAAATATTTTCAAAATAATGTAATTTGTAGATGCTCGCATAGTTATTTCGGAACAACAGCCATTATTCTGAAATAACTTTGCTATGTAGACATACCCTAAGCTAGCTAAATGGTGTCAGAAAATGTGAATGTTTCTGAATAAGTTGTTTCCACAACTGGTACAAACAATTAATTACATTATTTGGCTAATCATTGTTACCCAGGGGAATTTGAATATTGGTATATTAACCCATTTGAAATGGCAAAGAAGACTTTTTTTTTTAAAGTTCATTTCATACACACACACACACACACACACACATCAACTTTTATTTTCAAGCATGGACTTTCACTTGAGTACACATATAGCACAGAAATGCTATTTGAATAAGATCAGGAATCCAATCAAACCATTGAATTAGACGTAGTTCACCAAAGTCAAATAATTCTATTAATAAAAACAAAGATTATTCAACCACTAGAACATCAACCTAAACAACCATACATGTATAAAGTAGCAGAATTAAATTATAGATTTTTTTCTGAAGAACAACCCATGACACTGGTGTTCTGGGGTGTTATCTGGGTGTTTTTATTGTACTGTCTTTTGTATTCCATCCTGGGAGCTGTTTTAGTTAGGCAAAACATAAAATTGACGGTGTCCACTATGCAAGCAGATCAGAGGTTTGAGATACTTAAAGATACCATTGATCAAAATAAGAGGCAAGGCAGGTATACATTTAATTTATCAATCTCTCATGTCCGTATTGCCCAACTGTTGTTCTTTCTTCCCAAACTGCCCTTCCAGATGACTTACTGCTTGAAATACTCTTCGGCTGTGTCTAGACTGGACAGTTTTGCGCAAAAACTTGCCAGCTGTCTACACTGGCTGCTTTAATTTGCGCAAGAGCACTGACGTTCTAATGTAAGAAATCAGTGCTTCTTGCTCAAATACTTTGACGCTCCCGTTCGGGCAAAAGTCCTTTTGCGCAAAACCTTTTGCGCAAAAGGGCCAGTGTAGACAGCTCAGTTTTGTTTTGCGCAAAAAAGCCCCGATGGCTAAAATGGTGATCGGGGCTTTCTTGCGCAAAAGCGCGTCTAGATTGGCCACGGACGCTTTTGCGCAAAAAGTGCTTTTGCGCAAAAGCGTCCATGCCAATCTAGACGCTCTCTTGCGCAAATACTTTTAATGGAAAACTTTTCCGTTAAAAGCATTTGCGCAAATTCATGCCAGTCTAGACGTAGCCTTCAAGTTTAGTGCTTCCTAGGGCCTCAAAAAGCTTTGGTTAATCAAGGTAAAATATAAGCAACTATTAATTGTTACTCATTTTGTATATCTTGTCAAGAATGTGGCTAAGTGCTCATGAAACACTGTGCCCTGTTAATATTATTAATGTGTACAGATTTAATGAGCGCAAGTCAATCTGAGATAAAGGCATATGCAATGAGTTCAAAGATCAATAAACCCCTATGAAATTTCTTGTGAACAACACAACATAGTTTTAAGAATTTCTTTAACTTTATTGATTGATAGCTTTGACTTGACTGAATACACAAGGCCAAATTCTGCCTTTGGATGGTGTTAGTCGTTTTAAGGTTATTTAAAGGAATCTTGCAGTGCTGGTTTTTACTAGTGCTGGCTGGAAAATTCCAGTGGAATACTTTTCCGTTGGAAAATGCCTGTTTGTTGAAATCAAAATATTTTGCAGGAGCTTATTGACTTTTTTGATGGAAACCAGGTAAATTTCTAGTTTGAAACCTGTTTGGTTTCCAGTCAGTCTTGTCAGGAATGTGTCTAAGTGTTCATGAAACACAGTGCCCTGTAAATATTATTAATGTGCACAGGTTTAATGGGTGCAAGTCAATCTGAGCCCATCTGTGGGCTGCTAGAGAGTCAGAACCCTCAAGCGCTGAGAACCCTCAACTCAAGCTGTGGCTTTCAGCACTTCTAGGCTTCCTGTTCCCCAGTGAGGAGCTTCGCAGCTGTCGAAGCCCCAGTTTGAGCCAGAGCTATCAAGGATTCCAGGCTCCTAGCTTTCAGGTCATCAAACAGTGGACGGAAGAATCTTAGGGAGCTCCAGATGGCTTGAGGAGCCTTGTGAACTTCATTATGAAAAAGTACAGTGCTGCATTGCTTTTTAAAAAATAGTATTTAGCTCCCTCAATTCCATGGGAAATATTGAAGTAGCAGTTTTGTTTCTGATGTTAAATGACTTTAAACAAAAAAATCAGAATTGCCAGTAGAATGGGCATTCTGGGTTCCAATCAGTCCTACTTTTTACCAAAAAACCCACTCACATATCAAAGATATATTTCCATGCCAAGATATTGCCATCTAGTTATATGACAACAATAGAGCATTGCTATTCTTCATCATTATTAAAAATGCTGCTCATAAAAAGACCTTTTTAATTAGGAGACTAGATTATTACTAAAATTAGCAGTAGCATCATTTCAGAACATTTTGATAATCAAGTTGTTTGTAAAATTGAGAACAACCATGCACCCGGGGAGGCAATAGCAATTGAAGAAAAGGACCACCTCTTCTCACCTTTGTGTTAATTAATTTCTGTTTCATGCCAGCTAATCCGTGGGAGAAGTTTGAGTTGTTTTCCATGTTATTTCAGACAGGTAAAAGTAATTAGTCGCATAAATTCAGTCTGATTTCTTATTTCATTTATCTTGCTAAGTCTGAGTTAATATATAAAGAATGTATAAGCAAACAGAGATTTTGCTGCAGACAAGAAAAATCCTCACAACGCTATAACACACTCAGAGTTGGATTACAGTTTTGTGTTTAACTAAGATAAAGGACAGTGTGAATATAAGCTATTGAAAATGTCAAAAGGACTATGTATTTAGTAAGGCATGTTCTGCTCTCTGATTTAGAATATATGGCAGAATTTTCAAAGTAAGAAAAAAGAGAACTTGAAGTAGCTGGTGCAATACTTTGTGTGCATTTCTCCTAATGCTACCCCACCCCCCTCAGGCATGGCTTTTTCACTCGAGATTTTTTGCAGGATGAACATGATGATGGGCAACCATTTGTGAACCACAAATTATATTACAATAAGAACTGATGTTTCCAGGTACAGCAGGAGGCTGTTGACCATGAACAGAAGCCAGCCTCCCCTTCCTCCTGCACTTTTTCTCCTCCTCAGTTTATCAGAGAACAAATTCAAAATGCAGGGAGCCATCCCATAGGACTTCTCTCCATTTTGAGCATGTCAGTGCCAATGCTGCTCTTCTTCAAGTTATCCTTTAACAAGTCCTCATAACCCTCATAACCCTTCCATTATCCTCCCACATTATGGTATCCTTCTTTCAGCTGAGAGCCCGTTTTAAGAGGTGAAGGTCTGGCATCCCAGCATGATCAGTTGCTGAAGGATGATCATTGCCTTCATACTGTTTACTTCTTCCAGAACATTAATGCTAGTGTGCCTGTCTTCCCATTTGATCTTCAAGATCTTGTGAAGGCAGCATTGGTGATACCTCTCAAAGACTTTCAAGTGATGTCTGTAGGTTATCCAGCTTTCAGACCCGTGTTGGGAGAATGACAACTTGATAGACAAGAAGCTTGGTATCTGCTCACATGTCGTGATCTTGAAAAACCCTGTGCTGTAAACAAGCAAAGGCTACACTGGCACAGCTCAGATGATTTTGAATTTTTACATCAATATCTGCCTTGGATGAAAGATAACTTCCAACGTAGAGAAAATGATCAACATTCTCCAGAGCCACTCCATTGATTTTAATACCGATTGGACATCCCTAGTCCAGCACCCTTGGGACCTGACTGGTCCTGAATGAGGGATTTTTCCGTACCAGGGGAGGTCATTTCAGGACCCTTACTGCTGCCATCCCAGGCTTCTTGGCTCCCCCACAGCTCCTGGCACCCACCCCCCCTGCCCAGCTGAGCTGTGTACCAGCTCCCACAGCCCAGATGAGCTATGTGCTGGCTCCTGTCCCCCTCTCCCTCCACCTGCAGCCCAAGTGAGCTGCATGCTGACTCCCAACCTCTACTCACAGCTCATCTGAGCCTCACACCAGCTTTTAGGCCCCCACCCCTCTGAAGCGCACTAGGACTCTCTGATCCTGGAATATCCATAGTCATGCCAGAAGACAAATGTTGCTGGACCAGGGAATCCTGGATTTTAGAGGTGCAACCTGTAGATGGGGCATATTATACTTCATCTGGAGAGGGCTGATGGAGCACTTTGGTTTTCTTGATGTTGAGGGTGAGCCCAAGGCATGCGTAAGCATCAGCAAACATGTTCCAGTTAATTTGAAGATCTCTCAGAATGGGCAAAAACTGATTGTCATCAGCATACTGATAGTATATGTGGCGGAAATCTTACTTTCAGCCTGCTAAGCCTAAACAGCTTCCCATTCATTCTGCAGATGATTTCAATGCCAGCTGGAAGCTTCCCAGCAGTTAGGTAAAAAATTATGGCAATAAAGACTGCAAACATGGTTGGGGCAATGATATAGCCCTGTTTGACTCCTGTTTGTACTTTGAAAGATTCACTCTGGGAGCCAGTGCTGCTCAGAACAGTCACTTTCATGTTGTCATGAAGCAATTTTAGGACATTGATGTATTTATCAGGACATCCAATCTTCAAAAGTACAAACTGTAAATGAACAACTGTGTTATCCATACTGTGTAACACAGGCAGTAAAACCTGCTAACAAACTTTTATTCAAATACCTCAGGAACTTAACTCAAAATTAGATCAGAGTAAGTTATTTGTAGCAGATAAGTTAGTCAACATATTTACTTCACTATTGGAAATACACATAAACAGATTATCTCATCTATGTTCAAAATTATTCAACAAAACTCTTCAAATTTGTTTGATCTATGGCTTGATTTTCAAAATCCAGGCTGTGTTGCTGAAGGCCCAGGCCCAGTTTTCTGGTCTTCTATAGACTTCTTGTATGACACTGGAAAATCACTAACGCCTGGTCTACACTAGGGGTGTGTCTAGACTACAGGGTTTTGTCGACAAAAGTGGACTTTTGTTGACAAAACTATACCTGCGTCTACACTACTGCCAAGTTCTGTCGCCATAACGTCGACAGAACTCGGCAGTTTTGTTGACGGCGGTCAACCTCATTCTACAAGGAATAACGCCTTTTGTTGACAGAGTTCTGTCAGCAGAAGGCGTTATTGCATCTACACTGCCCTTTGCGTCTACACTCTCATGTCGACAAAGCGGCTTGCTTTGTCGACAGAACTGGATGTAGTCTAGATGCTCTTTGTTGACAGAAGCTTTGTCGACAGTATCTGTCGACAAAGCCTCTGTTGACAAAAGCCTATAGTCTTAGACGTACCCTAGGAGTTTAGAATTAGAATTTTGCCGCATAAGGTCAATTTTCTAAATAATGCATCCCCACTACCAAACCTGTTGCGTCAACCTTAAGGGCTGCTGAAGTCGATGTTGGTTACTCATGGTTTCATGAAGAGTAATGCTATTCCTAACCATGCATGTTTGAGTTTACAGTAGTGTAGCCACAGCATTGGCAAAAGTTGAGACTATTGGCCTCCGGGAGGCATCCCACAGTTCCCCGCTCTGACTGCTCTGGCCAGAACTTATGCCTTTACTGCTTTCCAAGTGAACAGAAAAAGCCCCGGGAAAGTTTGAATTTCATTTCTCATGTGGCCAGCATTGTGAGAACATCTCAGAGTGAGCAGCACACCGAAGCACACATGGACACGACTTAGATCAATTCAAAGATACTGAAGACTTCAAATACTTCTTCTCCCATGGGCTCCAGTTCCAATGGGTTCAGAAAAGCATCAGAATGGAGTGACCAGGAGATCTATAACCTCACTGAGGTGTGAGGAGAAGAATCCATTCTCTCCAAGCTCCGAACCAACAAGTGGAACGCAGACAATTACACAAAGATCGCAAGCTGCCCAGAGGCTAAAGGCTATTCCAGGGACACCCAGCAGTGACAAGTCAAAATCAAGGATCTGGGGCCATCTTACTACAAGGTGAAAGAGGCTAACGGACAGTCTAATGCAGCACCTTATAGATGCTGCTTCTATAAGAAAGTGGATGTCATTCTTGGGAGGGTGGAGAGCCTGACCAGCTTCAAAGCCTAACTGTGGAGTCTGTCCAAGACACACCTGGTGTCAGCATGGAGGAAAGCATGGTGACAGAGGGGGAAAACATGGAGGGGGAGAATGGCCTGTTGTCAGTTGACAGGAGCCAAGATCTGTTCATGACCTTGGAGACAGTCCCATCTCTGAGGATCTCTCCCAGTTGAGAAATGACCCTGGGGATGTCACTTCTGGTGAGTTCACAATTATTTTCTTACTACAAGCAGGTTAAGGCAATTGGGTGTGATGTACAGCATGCTCTTTACCTACACAGCATGGTGGGCCCAGAACAACTTGTTAATGTGTCTTCATATGGAGCAGGAGTCTTGCCTGCACATCTCCATGAAGCTCTCAGATAGGCACTCTTTGATCCTTTCACAAGGTTTTTGAGGAGGCCAACCTTATTCCATCCTCAATGGTAGGACACCTTCCCATTCCAAGCTACCATATGTCTGGCATCATTAAACCACAAAGCATCGCTTCATAAAGCCCAGGTTTCTGACCACATTCAGTCAGCATCTGCTCCCGATCACTCTATGTGATCCAGAGAAGACTGATATCCCTCATGGCAACCAGGATGAAGGAGGAGGGGAAGCTATTAACACTCTCCCCAGAAAGCTGTGTGTGCTGGACACACACACCCAGGGGCTGAGAAAATAGCACTCTTCCTTGTACGCTGCATGAGCTGGACACACACAAACCCTGGGGGCTGAGAAAGTAGCACTATCTCAGGAGCCTGCATGTGTTAGACCCAGAGAGTCCCAGAGACAGAGGGAACCTGCACTGCCCTGTCTCCTCCCCTCCAGCTTGCAGGCTCCTGCAGGCTGGAAAAGTAGCACTATCCTGGAAGCATGTGTGCCAGACGCAGCATGTGTTGGACACAGAGGAAAGCCACTCTGCCCTGTCCCCCTAATCCCACTGCAGGCTCCTGTCCTGGGTGGCCCCTTACCATGCCTGCCTGCCTCTCAACTGTGTGTGTCCAGATGCTCCTCTGAGAAATCTGTGCACCTGTTGTAAAGTGCCTGCTTTAAAGAAAACATTTGGCCTTGCACAGAACACATGTCCATTGTCTTTGCAGAGACCTTTGGTATAGGCTAACAGATTAAGAATCGGTTTAACACAATGTATCTGCTGTTATGTGTGCTCTTGTAACTTTTCATTGCAGCTGGGACTGCAGATAGCTCACTGAATACTCCCCCTCTTCCAGCACCTACCTGCCTGACTCAGATTCACAAGTCAAAATGCACAAGGGAGGATATGTTCAAGGAATAGATGGAGTGTGTGAACTCCTTCATGGAGGAGATGCAGGCAGAGTGGCAAGACAGGATTACTGAAGGCCAGGAGAGCCATCAGGGAGCAGCAGACTAGGCAGTAGGAGATCCTCTTTGCCTCCCAGACAGCTGCGATGGAGTGCTTGGCTGCATGTCTGGAGAAAAACTCCTCTCAGAATCCCATCCACTATGATGGCAACACCACTTCCAACATCTCTCAGCCCCGTTGCTTCCATTCCGACGATCACAGGGTCAGCTAGGGCCTCGGGACATGGGAGTGGGGAATTCAAGAGCAGTCTTACCTTACAGTGCCTGAGGAGGCCAAGGGGGGTCCCACACACATTTCTGAGCCCCTCTCCCCGCTTTGCATTCCCATTTCTTTCACTTCCCAGCTCTTTTCCCCAAATATAAACTCACGTTCTTTGAACAACAGTCTCTTTATTGCTTGAACCACAGGGGTGTGATGGGGGATAAAAGGCACACACAGGGAAGGAAGGGGCAACATGTTGAGAGCAACGTGGAAGACTCTCAGAACTGGCCATTCATAAAACTGTCCTTCAGGGCCTCTCTAATTTGCTCTGCCCTGTGCTGTGGTCTCCTTATAGTCCTGGTGTCCAGCTGCTCAAACTCCTAAACCTATCCTTTAAATGTCCAAAAGCACATTAAACCACCATTCTGCACTTGCTCAGCCTGTAGCTGAACGCCTCCTTTCTGGGGTCTAGGCCACTTGTGTATGGTTTCATGAGCCATGGAAGCACGGGGTAGGCTGGGTCACCAAGGATCATAGTAGGCATTTCCACCTCTCCAACTCTGATATTTCTGCCAAGGAAAAATGTTCCACTCTATTCCTTTCAGAAGAGGGAGGAGTTCCTAAAGATGTGTGCATCATACACCTTTCCCAACCATCCCACGCTGATGTCGGTGAAACAGCCCTTGTGATCCACCAGCACCTGAAGCACTATAGAGAAGTCCCTCTTGCTATTTATGTACTCCTTGGCAAATTGTTGGAGGCCAAGATGGGGATGTGTGTCCCGTATATCACTCCACCACAGTTAGGGAACCCCTCATGGCAAAACCATCCACCATGGTATACATGTTTCCCAGAGTCACAACATTCCATAGCAGAATGGTATTGATCACCTTGGCTATTTGTATGACAACAGCCCCCACTGTAGATTTCTCCACTCTGAATTGATTCACCACTGAATCATATCTGTCTGGCATTGCAAGCTTCCAGAGGGCTATTGCTACATGCTTCTCCTAGGTCAAAGTGGATCTCATTTGGGTGTTTTGGCACCTCAGGGCAGGGAAAAACCATTCACAAAGATCCAAGAAAGTGGCCTTGTGCTTTGGAAGTTTTGCAGCTCTGGCTGATTGTTCCATTTCTGCATCACAATGTGGTCCCGCTACTCTGTACTTGTCTCATGGCAACAGAATCAGTGTACTGCTGTGTCTACAGGCCTGAGTGGTGTCATCAGTGCATGAGCTTGTAACTCGGTGCCAAGCTGAGCCCTTCTCAAGAAAAAAGTCAATAGTGAGGAGGTGGGTAGGAAGATATACACAGAGTGACATAGTAGTGTTTTTCTGTCCCATTATTAGATAAGAACTACTGTTGGAGGGTTTTAGTGTGAATACTAATAGAGTATTTAAGTTTATTTTCTAAGAATATTTGAGCATGCAAATATATAATGCATTTTCTGCAAACATCTGTGATAATTTAAAACTAAGAAAAGATATTCAGTTTGCATTAATTGTTCTCAAACTATTCCATACTCTGATTCCATATTGCAAGAGAATCATATTTTGGGATCCCTATCTATTTAGCTATATAAAAAGGCAGAAGACAGTTAAAACTTCAAATCATAAGCCACACGCAGCATTTTTGCAGTGTTTGTAAATACTGGTAGACCCTTTTACATTTTTATTTTATTTTATTTTAATCTACTGCAAATATAGAGCAGCACCACTCAACAAATAACAACCACAAATCAATACAATCAACTGATAACATTTTAAAAATAGAAGATGTATCTGGGACCTGTATAGAAAGTGAATACTCTCACTAGCACCTCTGCATATCACTATTTTTATTGTATTCCCTCAGCTCTCTTTGAAACTGCAGAACTTTGAGAGAGGATTGGGTTAGGAAAGAGTTTCATACAAACCTTCATTCCCTTTAGCCACACCTCAGACCTGCCCCTGCATAACCTCCTCTTCCCTCCACAGACTTTTTTTTGTCTATGCTAATACATCTTAGTTTGTCTATCTAGATGTATCTACTATGAACTCTCACAAACACACAGCAAGGTCACTTTTCTTCCCATAGACTTCAGGACAAGAACCTCCATCCTGAGAGCATGAAAATTTCTCCTTACTCACCAATCACAGGAGCCATGGCTCCTGCTAAGGGTACTTCCTGGAGTCAGCATTCATTTCATATTTGTTTAACTGAGACCCAGATTTAGATAGTCCTTGTTTTGGTAGTTGTGCAGTACAAGCAGTGTTCCTTAGCCTCAGAGCATAACAAACTGTGTGTGTGCATGCACGCGCATGCGCACATCCCAGTTAAAGAATTCCCTCTTGCAGTAGCTTGCATGGAATTTGGAGTGAAGAGCACAAGTTGCAGGAAAGAAGAGTTAGGGGAAGGCACCAGGAAACTATTCTATTTGCTAGTGGCTGGAATGGTAGCTGCATTTGTAACACATCTGTAAACACTTCCCTTAATAAAGAGCCTGTTTAGTTTAACAACCATGAGTTCTCTCATCCTATTACCCTGCATAGCACATGTAAATCACTATGGTTACGTCTAGACTGGCATGATTTTCCGCAAATGCTTTTAACAGAAAAGTTTTTCAGTTAAAAGCATTTGCGGAAAAGAGTGTCTAGATTGGCACGGACGCTTTTGCGCAAAAGCACTTTTTGCGGAAAAGCGTCCGTGCCAATCTAGATGCGGTTTTGCGCAAGAAAGCCCCGATCGCCATTTTCGCCATCGGGGCTTTTTTGCGCAAAACGGTTCTTAGTTGTCTACACTGGCCCTCTTGCGCAAAAGCATTTGCGCAAGAGGGCTTTTTCCCGAACGGGAGAGTCATTGTATTTGCGCAAGAACACTGACTCTCATACATTAGATCGCCAGTGTTCTTGCGCAAATTCAAGTGGCCAGTGTAGACAGCTGGCAAGTTTTTCCGCAAAAGCAGTTGCTTTTGCAGAAAAACTTGCCAGTCTAGATGCAGCCACTGTGTTTAAAATTTCCAAAATGCTTTCTTCTCCATTTCAGGAATTGTTGCGCTTCCTGCTTCTCTACACCTGGTCATACCCACCACCCAGCTCAGTTAAAATCCAATGGATGTTTGTGTGGGTTTGAACCTTGCTCCTGGTTACTTATTCCACGGGAGGAACAGATAGCTTGGTGGTTTGAGCTTTGGCTCGCTAAATATGGAGTTGTGAGTTCAATCCTTGAAGGGGCCATTTAAGGATCTGGGGTAAATTTGTCAGCCATGATATTTGGTCCTGCCATAAGGGCAGGGGACTACACTCAATAACCTCTCAAGGTCCCTTCCAGTTCTACAAGATAGGTGTATCTCCATGTATTTATTTGTTATTTTGCTGGCATATCTTCATATTTCTCAAGTTACTAGACCACAATTAGTCCTCCTCTGACTGAACTTCTTTTCTCCTTCCTTTTATACCTGGCCTAAGGAGTCAATAAAGAAAGAGCTATGCATACATTAGTGTTTAGGAGGTTAAGCCCCATGAAGTTTCAGTATGTGTGTCTGGCAATAGGAAGTGACAGAATCCTTAGTGGGTTCCATTAGTGGCAATATGATTTTCTATTCCCCATGTTTCCCATGAAGACGAACACTATCACCTGAACTTTTTGTATTGCATTATACTTGAAGATACAAAACTGTGTTGTTATTTTGTTTGTTCAATTTTTAATAAAGTATAATTAAATTGTATTTATTTTCTTTACGGGCCCAATTAAATTAAAGCAAAATGTCAGTGTCTCAGCCTAATGTGGGCTTTGACATAGAAGCAGCATATCTAATATAAAAATTTACTGAAGTTGAGCCTTAAGGTTGCAATTTTCTCTATAAAACTATTGTTGGGCCAAAGGCTATTTTACAGGCTCATTGTCTTATTCTCTCTACTACAGTCATAAAATAGCTGTTTGATATGATAAAAGGATTTCAGAGTTTTGTTGCAGTCTGATTTTGTTAGACATGATCTGCAAATGGAATAAGGTTTATCATATTGATGAAGTTCTTTCATTCAGAGGTGAAGAAACGATATTGGGCCTTGCAGAAGCATTTCACAAAGGCTATTTTGATATATTTGTTATTCATGTTTCAGTGCTACTAACAAAACGAACATCATGAACTCTAATGTGTTTGAACTGGTATTAGCTAACAAGGCATAAGAGGATACAGTTTATAAAATGAAACAAATTAGACAGCTAACATCAATAATTTAACAACTTTATCTTCCAACAGGAACAATTTTACTTTCTCATGTACTGCTATAAATGTAAAATAATGGCTTTATATAAAGGTATGTAATCCTTTTATCTTGGATACAGGTTTATAGAATGACAGATCTGATATGATAGTCTATTATTTAAAACAATATGAAATAGCCAAATACAAGTTTTTGTCATTCTGTGTCCCTTCTAAATGTCCATGAAAGATTACCATGGCTAATGAAGTGTTCATCTTTTCCCAGGGATTGTAATCAGATACTGTTCTGAATGAATAAAAAGCTCTTTTTATACTGCGTCATATTAAGTTATGTTCAATACTCATGTAAGATTTAGTGTCCAATTTAAAAGGTACTGCTACAATGCTAAAAAGTAAATAATATATGAAGCAGCCTCTCCTACATGGCTCATATGAGTAAGAAAAAGGTGTTTATTTATAACAACACCTCTACTGCAAAACATCTTCATATTCTTGCAGATGTGTGGATCCCAGCACAGATATTAGGGAGCTCGGTTAAACTATACAAGAATCATACATGCAGCTGTGTACCCACTAGCATGAAAACTCTGTATCCTCCTCTTTAGTGACATATGTCTTGTCTGCAGTGACTTACATGAAGTGAGTGAACAGGAAGTATGGCACATAATAAGGGCCTGATTCTGCAGCTAATGGAATTGTTCCTAAGCACTGTAGAACAGACTTTGAGTGAGATTGGGATCCTACTGATTCCACTGGGAGCACAAATGAGCCATAAGGAACCTAAACTCTAATATTGTTACAGCTAAATGACACCATTTTTAGCTTCTAATTATGATTAAGAAGGGTTTTACAAAGAAGGTTCAGACTTAGATATTTAGCAATTTCAAAATATATTTTAGAACTTTTTTGAAAAAACAAGATTTCCTACTTTAAAAAAAATGTTACATGAAATACAGCAATAAACTGAAGTACAAAATAAGTATCCACATTTCTTGTTTTACACAATAAACAGACTGTTAGTGTACATTAGGCAAATATTAACACAAGAAAGTCTACCAAACTTTTAGGTAATCCTGTGGTACCGTATTTACTTTTTAGCAGTAATTGTATAAACAATTCATTTAGAAATGGTGCATGTAAATATGAGTCAAAAGAATCTAATATTTAAAAGGGAAATAGAAATAAGACACATGTTGTGTATCACTTCTGTACTGTACAGCAACATTTCTTAAACTGTAGGTCCCGACCCCTGGGGGGGTGAGAGCAACTTAGAGGGAGATTGCAAACAACTTAGAGGGGGGTCGCGAGCAGCTGAGAGGGGGGGTCATGGTATCATAAGTTTGAGAACCTCTGCTGTATAGTATTCAAGTCAATGAAGGACACTGTTCCTCAATAAATATATCCTTCAAGTAGTTTGCAGGTAAAGTTAAAAAAGTCAATTTTATCCTCATACAATGTTATTTCTCCCCATAATTATGGCAATTTCTTTCTTGTATTGTTATTGAAGGGGGCTTAAGACATTTCTAATGTCATAAAAGTGAAACTTTTTGGATAAGAGTGATGGTTATTAGTAAAAGCATCCTAAAATAAAGTGATATAAAGGTTGTCAGAATTGAAGCCTAATAGACAACTTTAGTCTAGTTTATGCAATGATTGGGATATTCATGGTTTCTCAGATAGTAGAACAGACTCATATTTAGGAGGAAGCAATTTTCTCACAGGACAAAAAGTACATGGAAGTAAGATGCTGGAAAATGTTGATACCTGCAGCTAGCTGTCAAGTCTAAGGTTAGCTGAATATAGTAGAGTTGGCAGTCCTGAAAATCTTTTATATTTCCCATTATTTAGCATTAGTCAGATAGCACCAACTGAGACGGTTAATTCACCAATTTTCCCAATGGAATTCCTGTTTTCTTCAGTTAATGTTAGGTTACATTCTGTAATTTTGTTTTATCTGAGGTGGAATGAAGGATATTGGAGGGCATCCAGTGATAACAATGCCTAATATATAGCATAGTTGTCTGTACATGAAGCAATGTCTCCTAACAAGGAAGTGCTGAGTGTTGTATATGTAACCCCCTTTTTCCTCCCTGGGTTACTCTGGAGCAGGTCACACTCACATGTGTACGGTGGGCGCTTGATGTTTTTAACATAAGAGGAGATCCTGAGTACCCCAGTAGTGAAGTTGTTTAGTTGCGGATTCCCTGTCCACCCCCTTTCTGCAGTCCTTTGCTCCCTAAGAATATATAATGGTGGTGCCTCCACCTGGCTGACCCCGTACACACTTAAGGGTGTGCCTTGGGAAACTCCAGGAATAAAATTATTCCAACAGTAATCTGGATCTAACCCGAGGACAATTATAAATAATATACACTTAATTGATTACATAGAATTAACACAGCTTTACTTAACAACTTTAAAAAACCAGGGTTTAACAGGTTAACAGTGAATAAAATCAATTAACAAAGTACACAGAAATAATAGAACCTTATCTATCTGGCATTTTCACTGCTACCATTTATCCCACCCCAGAGTGTGCACTCTTCTGGAGTCAGAGTCCCAGACACTTGCTTGCATGGGTGCGCTTTAAGGTCTGTAGCTGGAGTGGAGACAGCACTGTGCAGGTCCTGTGTGTGTTAGGCCAAGCTGAGCAGCCAGCTGCAAAATCCCTCTGCCACTGGAGCAGGCTCCACCAAATGCCAGCAACTCTGGTTCACTGGGCTGGTCACTCTGCCTCTCTTTGGACCCACACTAGTCTATATCTCTGAGGTCTGTCCCAGGCAGCGCTTTCCCCAAAAGCCCAGTGAGTTACTTACAGTTTCCACCTGTGTGCAGGGTTTATGTAGTCCTTCTCAGCCACAGGCATAGCCAGAGTCTCTCCTCTCTAGAGACAATCAGCAACCCTTGAAACAGCCTGCTAGATCCAAGCCCCACAGGTTCTCAGTCCCAGGCTCTAGCTGCAACACAACAGCTTCTGGACTGGACAAAGTCTCCTCCACAGCAGCCTGGCTCCTCTCTCCCAAAAATGGAGAGACCCTCTCCCAACTTTCCTGGACAAGCCCTGCTTCCTCCTTTCTCCTCAAGGGTTCATGGGAGTTGTAGTCTCTAGAGATAGATTGCAGCACACAGGACCCTCCCAGAAAAAGTTAGAGTCCCCTTTAGTAAGGCGACTACATATATAGGATCACTTTGAGGGTGCTTTGAAGTCAATCATGTCCTCCTTTTATTATTATTTTATTCTGCTGCTCTCACAATTTTGATTTAATCCTTAAAGGATAACAAGAAGTAGATGGAAAATAACTTAAATAAGGGAAAGACTCTTCAGAATGTATAAGAGTAATTTTACATTTAGTCTAGCCCTTTATGTTGGGGAGGGGGGGTTGAAGTAACAAAAACATAAGCCCCACATCTACCAGGAAGAGGATTTCTGTGGCAAAAGTATTGTGGGAGTCAGTCATAAACCCTAAGGAGACCCTCAACAGCCCCAGCATACATATGTTTTCAAGGGAGGAGCTGGGCAGAGGATAAGTATAACAGTAGTATGGCTGCATAAAGTGCTAATGAAATTCTAGGTCATGCTGTAGTCTGTATGATATCTGTTTCACCTTGGAGTCCCCTCCATCTTATAGAGCATCTGAAGGTCCATTTTAAAGCTGTGCTGCACCTCTGAGAAGGATGGCAGAGAATCTCACTATAGATTTTTTTCTTGAGAAGGGTTTCAAATAAGGGATGGAGAGAGCAGATTACAGCAAATTAGGATGGCAATTTCACATTTGTCCAGCTCACATTTGCTGGCCAAATATGAACCATTTACAATTTCTATTTGCTTATAGTAAAGAAGAAAAAACTTACATTTGCTAGCAAGAGGTTACTCAGTTAGTATATTTTCAATAAAACATGTTCATGCTGTAATGGCTGGCTCCATGCTTTCTGGTGCACACTGTTCCAGACCTGTCCTTGTTTTAATGGTGCCCTGTGGGCCAGGTCCAGTGCCCATGAATTCCAAGGGCATCCTTTTTCCAAAGTCCCAGTTCATATTTCCTCAGTTCCAGGTTTATCCTCCAGGGCCAGTAAGGTTTCTAACCTGGTTACCTTTTATACTGGTAAACTACCAAAGGTACATTTTCAAGGTGAGAGTGAGAACAACAGCTTCCCTGCTCTCCAGAATTGATCGAAACTTTTTCCCCATTGAACCACTTTGGCTTTATTTTAATCTCTGCTAGTCAAATGCCTCTTATATGCTTTCTCCTTAGTTAAGTGTCAGTTTTATCCAAAATTTTCCTTCAGCACTGACCTGCTTGAGGACTCTGATTTAAGAATATTGTGACTATGGTCTCCTTCAACATTCTCCAGTCAGCAATAAGAAAGACTAGTACCTGCAGGTTCTGTATTCTACAGATCCCCAGTTCTTCAGAATGAAGCTGGCATTTTTATAGGAAGCCAAACATCTAATTATATTAGAAAGAGGATAAACCATGCTCTGACATTGTCTATTCTGTTATTCTAATTTATACAGTTTCCTGGGATTTCTTAAAATGGGCTACTTTTGAAAGTATATTAATGCTTATCCTTGGACAGAATCAGTGCACTAGTGCTTCCTATTTTCATATCTCTATGTACTTTCTTAAAGGCTCAATGTGTAAAAGTTAAGGTGTTAACTGTTCTTGAAATTTCATAGGTTTACTATGACCGGAAAAGTAAATTGCTTGGTTACTTCAAATGCAAAGGTCTTGAGTGACTGTTGAGACAGGTCTGCATTCAGAATTTTTCATAATGTAACTCATTGCCTGAAAGCTTTAATTATCTGATGAAGTCTGGATCTTGGAAAGGTGAGAGACAAGGTTGTTGTTGGAACAGAGTCAAAAGCATGTTCAGAAGAAACCTGTTTGAGTCTGGGAAGTGCAGGATGTAAAGTTATTGTCACAGTCAAGGCTCCAAAGCTAAATAAAAGGAGATAGGAGCATTCTTCCTTTGGCTCTCTTCTTAAATTTAAAGTCAATAGAAGAAAGATAATGTGTGTGAAAAGCTTGGTTCACTGTGTTAAGCAGAAAATCCTGTGGACGTTATCAAATGCTAGTTTGCTTTTTATAAAGCCAATTGGATTGTATGAGTGAATTAAGATGAGCGAGAAGGAATTTCACAGCATCTCCATGACAATGCCTGTGGAAAAAAATGTAATGTGTTTGGATCTGACTTTGAATTTCCCATTGGATTAGAACTAGCATTGGCATCAGTGTCCTGGTTTTGTGAAACATAATACACATGTGGTCTATGCATGTAACAGGATGGCTTGCCCCACTGTCTGAACAATATTGGGTAAAGGCAAATATGGCTACGGAATGAATCACACCTAAGGAAAATTTAGGCAATTCCCTATAAAGAATGGAGAGATGGGAGAACTGACTGGATGATCTGAGTGGGAGAGAAAAGCCTTGGGGGTGAGAGAAAATGCCAGAGCAAATATGGACTTTACCCCGAGGGACTCTGGATTGCTATGTACTGGTTCTGGTATGAAATGAGTCCAGGCCGGGGTATTATTAATCAGAGAATGCTGCCGTAAGTTCTTAAAGATCCTTGAAGAGACAATAAGACTGAGATGGGGAGGGGAGTTTGCAGACACAGTCAGGAGCCGATGTTCACTACATCAGCATGTATCGCTCACTGCCGTATCATTACAAAGATGACAAAAATATAAAAAGGATATTTTTCTCTGTAACATCATAAAAATGAGTGACAATGGATCAGCACATTCTAGTGTATCTACACCAAACAATATAACTGTATCTCTTGATTGCTTTTATTGGGGGGGGGTGTACATTATTGGATTCAAAGGTCTCACTTTAACAGAATGCAGAGGTTTATTATTGTTTCAGAAAGACATTTTCAAGGTTAGTGTTTTACCTACTTGATGTTTTCAGTATACTGCAACTATTTGTGTAGTCTTCTGTTCCACTCAAGGGCAGTGAAGCAGGGTTTTTTTAAACACATCTTTATCAAATTTGATACTTGAATGCTATTTTCTCTAGAAGTTAAGTCTAGCTCTCTGCAGAGATCCAGGATAAGTCTATGTATCAGTCAGATCCCATTTATAGCTGGCAAAAATGAAGATGTTTGTTTCATACAACAGAAGATCAAAAAACGCTCTTTTCATGGTCCAGGACTTAACATAAGGAAGATAAAGCCAGCAGTAGCTCTAGTGTTCTGTATTGTTTTACATGTATAGGTGACATCACAATATGATCCTTTATTCTTAGCAGAAGGAAATGACAAGGATGATTCTACTTCTCACCATTTCTTCTTTTCTGCCATAGGACCTTTGTGTTTGTAAAAAGTATCAGTGACAGACCCAGTGCAAGTTATTTAACATCCCCCCAACCTACCTATTTCAAACCCTGATGTAGTGGGGCTTTCTCTGCAGATGAAGAGGTTATTCATTTTCATGGCTCATGAAGACATTGACCTTTCTGTTGCGTCTGTCAGCAAAGGCTTTACTCAGACTTATTTACTTCAAAACATGCAACGTATGAGAGATTGTGGAGAAACATCCAAAAAAAGTGACATCCCTCTTTCAATGTGAGTAAAATTATGCAACATTGTATGATATACAAATCAATAAGCTAAATTTAAAACAAACAGTCCACATGGCTATGGCTTTTATTCTCTGCTCTTTTTTCATTTTCCCCCAGTTTCTGAAGTGTTTTTTATTTTTATCTATATTGGTGCTTTTGTTATGGGCTGTGGTATATTTTTTCATATTCTGGGGAGCCTATAAACATCTTTTTCAGTATTTTATGTTAGCACTTTACATGTCACTTCTTTTCCTGTTTATATTTCTTTTCCTGTATTGTCTAGAACTCTCTTTCCTCTATTGCTGTCTGAAATCCTTCCCAATGCAGAGTGGCAATACAAGGCATATTTACCAGTTAAACTTCACTTAACTTCTCACTTTACTTGTAGATAGGGCTTGTTTTGGCCCTGTGCCAATAAGGGATTACATCTTCTGTTTACCATGTTTTGATCTCCCATGCATTTCTTCTTTTCCTATCACATTCTCCACACTCTAGTTTTCCTCTCTACCATTGTACCCTTTATTACCTTTGTCCCGTATGGGCCAAGTCAGGGTATGTCTATATTACAGAATAATGTTGAATTAAGATATGCAACTTCAACTACATTAATTGCATATCTGAAGTCAAAGTACCTTAACTCAACTTTTGGTGCTGTCCACACTGCAGGAAGTCAAAAGGAGAACACTCTCCCTTCAACTTCCCTTACTCCTCATGGAAGCAGGAGTATTGACCAGATTGTCCCTCTCAGTTCAATTAGCATGTCTTCACTAGACCCACTAATTTGAATCCTGAAAGATTGACAGCGGCAGCTTCGATCTTCTCTGAAGTGTAGAAGAGTCCTTCCAGCCCATTAGCCAGATTTCCCAGTGCAGACCATTATCCCCATAATCAAATGCTCCCCACAGTTTATTACCACTGGTCATGTTCACCCAGGAAAGCCAGTTTCTTCCAGTTTGGTTCAAGCCACTGGGTTCAAATCAACTAGATAGTTTTGCCCTTTCTTCAACCAAATCTGTGTTTACTAAGGCTACGTCTAGGCTGCAGAGTTATATCGGGAAAAGATACGCAAATTGCGTCTACACGGGACCACATTTCTGAAAAACCTCCTCTTTCAGAACATCATGCAATGAGGAATACAGGGATGCTGAAAGCATGCATCTGCTTTTTTGGAAACTGTTCCTTGGACGTGGCATAGCTTGTCCAGGATATCTCCGGTATCCTGAAAAAGCTCTGCAGTGTAGACATAGCCTAAGAGGCTCCAGTAGATTCCAACAAGAGAGGTTTTCTTTTTTTCTCCTGATACCTGAAGTGGCATTAATGTGTTGTATCATATATTTCTCTGAGTCATGATATGCCTATCAGTACAAAAAGTTATTGTAAAAGAGAAAAAAAATTAACATTAGAAAAAAGTTATTTTTGCAGTTATTTGAAGAGTTTGATCTGAACTATTTTGTCACACTGAAGTAATGAGTGCCTGCAAATCAAGCATTTTGCTATATGACAGGTTTAAAAAATGAGTGTTAAGATTTTGCCATATCTCCATTTATTATGTATGATGAGCTATTCCCTGCATCTAATGTAAATTAATTTTTAAAGTACTCCTTAGAGAATTTACTTCTTTCTCGCTTTTGCTGTACCACAGTCTTAACTCTACATGTAAACCCTTTCCCAATAAGCAGTAGTAGCTATTGTTTGAAGGCCAGGAATCTTGCATTAGAATGGTACTGGCTTCAAGGCGCTCTCTGTCTGTGAATGCAATTCAATATAATCACTAACTGGTATTCTTGCATAGCGTCTCTAGCTCTCAGGAGGACATATACCCAATGGGTGTCACTCTGCCTCCAGGAAGATTTCCAATACACAACATAATTAACGAAAAATTCTATGGCTTTAAATAATCAGTCTGCATACATGCTGCACAGTAAGAAGTACTAGCAAAAGGGGTGTGTGTGTGTGTGTGTGTAGGGGATGAAAATTAGAACAAAGGAATATTTTGTAAAACTATCAGAAAATCAATTTTACCAAGCAAATACATTTTCTAATGTCCATTCACCCAGATCCCTAGGACCTAAGGGCGTGTGTACACCAGGAAATTATTTTGAAATCACTTATTTCAAAATAATAATTTTGAAATAGCGTGTCCACACTACAAGTTAGCTTTGAAATAGCTCAGAATTATTTCAAAATAGTATGTCCACACTGATTGGAGCTAAAGCCTCCAGAAGCACTCCAGGAAGGGCAGTTGACACTTTCTGTGTCTGCTTGCTGAGGGTACCCAAGACATGTGCTTACAGGGGCTTCTCTCTACAGCTACATCTCACATGCTACTACTCCAGTGCCTACCCCCTTGTGGGACACCAAACTCATGCTGTGCGCTCTGCTAGCCCCTGCAGACTCCCCAACACTCACAACATGGAGCCAAAGCTGCTGCAAAACACTGTCTGGCTCTCAGGCCTCATGCTGTGCCTCAAGGCACAGTTCATCCAAACTGCCCATGTGCTACTTTAGCACGACAACAACAAGCCCCAACTGAAGGACCCCTTCGCTCAGGCCCTGGTGCTCCTGCTGCAGCAAATGATCGTCAATCCCTGAACACTGTGGAATGCCACTTCTGGCTGAGGGGGACTAGTTTTGGACCATATTGTGCTGCAGCAATGGGATGACCATCAGTGGCTCCAGAACTTCTGCACATGGAAGGCCACTTTCCTGGAGCTCTGCGAGTGGCTAGCCTCTGTTCTCAGGTGACAGGACACCTGACTGTGACCTCCATCCCCCTGCAGAAGTGTGTTACCATTGCCCTCACCACGCCAAACAGCCATCGTTCCATTGGAAACCAATTTGCTATGGGGTACAGTCAGGGCCGTGCTACTGCAGGTAGTCAAGGCCATCAATAACATCTTGCTTGTCACTCGTAAGCCCTGGCCAGGTTCCCATGCAGGGGATCAATCTCCTCTGTATTGCCGTGCTTGACCATGAGCGGATGCTGCCTGAGTGGGGCATTAGCCCATACCATGTGCAGTACTACTATGTGTTTCCATGACTCCAGCCTCCTTAGTGGTGGCTTGTTGTGGGAAGGTGTTCCACCATGGAGGCAGGAGTAAGGTAGACTTGGCCAGGAACCTTATGAAAAGGAGCGAGGGGTTCCTGTGTGAGAGTGTCATGGAGCTGTGTCCTCTTGACTGGCACTCCATGTACTCTCACATGCTCAGGCTGTTGTGTGACCCCCCCCCCCCAGGCAAGAAGGCTCAAAGAGGAGCAGACAGCTCTTCACAGCCTACCACCTGCCCCCGTGTGTGTATAGGGAAAGTTATAGAACTTACCTGAAGTTCTTTTGCCAGGATTGTCCAAGGCCTGGGAGATATTCTGGGAGGGAGGGACTGGCTCCAGGGTGAGGACCAGCTCCTGGCTGGTGAGCCTGGCTGGCTGGCTCATGGAGGCTGATGCTGGGCATATCCTGGCCAGACTCAATGATGACAGGGAGGGAGGTGACTGGCCCCTCTCCCAAGATGGCATCCAGCAGCAGGTGTGAGGAGCTGGCCCCAAAGATCCTATTTCTTCCCTGGCCTTGCTGTAGGCCTGCCTCATCACTTTCATTTTCATGAGGACCTAGTCAAGAGTCTACATGTGTCCTTTTTCAGCCAGGCTGGTGGTCATATGGCTGAAAATATCCATATTACTTCTCCTGGTGCAGAGATCCTAGAGGCTGGTCTCCTTTCCCCAGACCTTGATGAGGTCCAGGATCTACACACCAGGCCAATCCAGTGCCCTCTTTTGTCACTGGCCTGGGGCACCCAAAGATGCTATGGAAAAGCTGGCAGCCATGGGGGAGCTCAGAGGGAGAGCTCAGAGGGAGAGCTGGGGTCACTCATGGCTCCTGCAATAGATGCTGTGTAGCCTGGGGCTGGCAAAGATCTCCTTGTGCCACAAACCCTTTTCCTTTTGCCTGATGCTGTAAAAGGTCAGCAGGAGAAGGGGAGCCCTGGAAGTGCCAGGTGTGGCCAGAGCAGTTACAAGTGCACCTGTGAGAGGCTTCTGGAGGCCAATTATTTCAAAATAGCAAAAGCTGAGCATCCACACTCACACTATTTCAACATAACTATTTTGAAATAAGCTTTATTCCTCATGGAAAGCTGGAGTTATTATTTCAAAATAACCAGCCTGTTATTTAGAAATAACAGGGTTGGCAGTGTGGATGATCCACTTGTTATTTCTAAATAACTCCCTTATGTGGACCAGGAAGGTGACCTTCATAATCATGGTAGAAAATGCAAGCATAGTTTAGGGTTCTTGGAATTTGTGTTTATCTTCTTTCCAGTACAGGTAGACACATATAGGCTATATCTAGACTGCAGGCTTCTTTTGGAAGAAGATTTTCTGGAAGAGATATTCCAAAAAAACTTCTTCCAAAAGAGAGCATTCACACTGCCAAAGCGCATTGAAAAAGCGATCTTCTTTTTCAGAAGATAGCGTCCACACTGACTGGACGCTATCTCACATTTAAGCTGTGATTACTATGGACGGAGTGGCCACCAGGGCACCTATGCTTTTTCCTCTTTCCTTTTCTTTCGAAAGAACTACCTCTTCCCCATCCACACATGCCTTTTTCCAAAAGAGCTCTTTCGGAAAAAAAGGCTTTTTCCTCGTAGAAAGAGGTTTACCAATGTCAGAAAAACCCTCTGTTCTTTTGATTTTTTTTCGAAAGAACATGACTGCAGTGTGGATGTAAATGAACTTTTTTCGGAAAAACAACCATTTTTCCAAAAAAAACCTCTGTAGTGTAGACATACCCATAATAGTCAGTTGATCAAAAGCCACTTTAAGCATGAGATTTCCATATGAAATGGAAATAGTAAATTCTCAGATTCTTATAAAGAGAGTACAACACTGAACTCCTAAATAGAGTTTTCAGGCTTTTTGACAGTGTCTTCTAAACAGCGAATTCCCATTGGCCAGGCTCTTCTTCTACTCAGGGCTCTGTAGACATATATATTCAGGATCATGGACAAAAGTAAGATATGGACAAAAGTAGCTACAGGCCACGTTTCAGGAAGAGTAGTAACTCAACCCCTCTTTGATAGTGCTCACGATCTAATCAATGACATTTCCTCAGAGCAGGTCAGGCCAATTTTCATGGATGTAACAGTAGACCAGTTAAAGATTCCTAAATGTAGCTGGTGCTGAAGGACCATTGATAATCTTTTGTTTGCTCCCCTTTCTTGAGACTAGCATGCCAGCTGCAGGAGAAGCAAGAAGCAAGAAAGTACAAAGTTTGGAGGGCTCTCTGCTCCCTCCAAAATCCAAATCTGTTTTGCTGTGCACTTCCTTTATTTTCTTACTCACCTCTTCCACTACTTCCTTCAGAGGAGGAACTACATGCTGTGAGAGCAGATGTTTCCACTTTTGGTAGACACTTTGTACTTGTTTACAATAAAATGTTCTCTCGCAGAACTAAAGATGATTCCAAAGAGGCTGCATATACTATGGCTCCAAATTGAATTTCTTATGCCTATAAGAAAATGTAGACAACATTGGTATACACAGAGGGAAATCAATGATGAAAATTAAGGTTTCTGGTAAGCATATGTAACAAAGTAGCATATTCTAGCATTCTTTTAGAAAGCCATATGTGCCTTATACTGACAAACACCATCTTTGTAGAATCTGCTAAATATATCCTACCAGAAATCATAGAATTTTTGCAACTGAAGTTGATTTAGATTTTTATTTTTACTTTTATGAAATATTAAGAATTAAAGCTACTATATATACATGCATTCTTTAATCTTCCTTCCCCAGTCTCTCTTTCTTATTCCTTCTAGAATGCTTATAATTTCAGTTAATCTGCAAAATGATAGAAGAAAGACATCTACTAAATAGATTGGGCAAATATCTTATGCCAGCATATCTGTTTTGTCAGAGCCTTTATTGTAGACACAGACTACACCAACAGGGTTTTTCTCCTAGTGTGGGAACTCCACCTCTCCACTTGGTGCTAGTTTTGATAACAGAAGCACTCTTCAATGCCATTGATGCATCCCACTGAGCCTTTTGTCAGCATAACTATGTTGGTCTAGAGCAGGGCTACTCACCATGCAGCCCACAGCCCATTTGTTTGTGGCCCGCAGTGTGGTTTGGGTTTACATGGGGCTCAACACGTGGCCCGTGGGTGGGATCCTTTGGATATGGCCTCCACTGGGAACATGCTCCACAACAGCAAGGCATCTCCCAGGCAGGGTGAGCATTGAAAGATGCAAGCGGACAGTCTGACTGGAACAGATGAGTACAGGGTGTCGGCATTTCTAGCTCCCAGGGAGGAAGTGCCAGGAGCGCCAGGGCATTGTGGGAAGTGCTGGCTGCTTAGCCTTGTGGGCAGAGCCTAAGAAGTGCTGACTGGCCATGTTTGTGTTCAGCGCCATGACTTAAGGCTTAATCTTTGTATTTGTGCCCTTCAGTGTGAAAGAAGCTATTTGCATGTATATTTGCATGTATGTGCAACCACGCTATTCAGGGCAATAGCTATGGCAATATCAGTTTTAAGTGAACACAGAGCCTATGTTATGGCATCAAAACAGATATCTTATAGGATAAAAACACCAGTTCTTTACCAGTTTCTATTCTGCAGTAAGTACTGCAGAAAGAGGGAGTGAATTTATAAATGTTGGGTCCAGTATTACAGTCATTTCCTGTAATACCTTCTATCCGAGGCGGCCCCCCAGTCCTTCCAGGGAAGGGCTGGAAATATTCTGGGCTATTTTGTCCCTGCAAGACTCTAGTCGGCTTTTATCATGGATATAGGATCTTCTATATTTTGTCTATAATGCTTTCACCTTAAAAATGTACTTCCTTAGGGTACATCTACACAGCAGGGCTACAGTCAAATTAAGCTACGCAACTTCAGTTACATCAATTGCATAGCTAAAATCGAAATAGCTTATTTCAGCTTTTGGCACTGTCTACACAGCAGTAAGTTGAAGGTAGAACACTCTTTCTTTGACTTCTGTTTCTCCTTGTGTAATGAGGGTTACCAGGAGTCAGAGTAAGAAGTCCTCCAGCTTGACATTATTTTGAAATAAAGGTTTGTAGTAAGGTTGCTAAAGACTAGTCAACTAGTCGATTCCCCTCCTTGCTGCCTCTATCAGATAGAGGCAGCAAAGGGGGGGGGGAGAGAGGATACTTCAAAGCTGCAGTGCCGCCTGGAGCCTGGGATCAGCTGGGGATTCCCAAGCTGATCCTAGGTTCCGCTGAAATGCCCCAGGGAGCCCGGGAGCTGACCCCGGTCTCTGCCTGGCATTTCAAATAGGCAAAGCAACATGGAGTCTGGGGTCAGCGGGGGACTAAAAGTCCCCCGCTGACCCCAGACTCCATGCTGTGCTGCTGCTTTGAAATGCACAAGAGCCCCCACTGGGGACTCTAGTACATTTTACAGCTGGCATACCATGTGCAACCCGGGGTCAGCTGGATTTCCACTGGTCCCGGGTTGCACGCGGTGTTCCGCATTCCTCCTTTGAAATGTACAAGTGCCCCAGCAGAATTCAGAAGTGCTATTGACTAGTCAAGTAGTCGATGGAAATCCCATCAACTACTCAACTAGTAAATTAACTGCAATTTAACATCCTTTGTTTGTAGTGTAAATGCACACTATGTTATTTCGGAATAATGTCAGTTATTCCGAAATAACGCTGCTGTGTAGACAGCCTTAGAGAGGACAATATGTTCACTTATGGCTTAATAACCTACATTGTTCATAGCCTTTGATGAGATAGCAAAGTGCAGGTGTTAGTCTTTTATGCAGTCTGATGTGCTGCAAACATCATGGTATAGGCAAGGAACTGTGCATCCTGGAAGATAAACACGTTAGGAGAGAAACAGGTCTTTACCCAAGAGAGCTGATGTCTGAGGGAGGAGCTGAGAGCATAACGCCCTTGGTGGACCATCATGGAATGCACTTATGTTATACTGTTACAATACAACAGTATGCAAAAAAAAAAGAATCTCATTTACCTTATCGTAAACATTTCTCTTATTTATTCTTCTGCCATTTCAGTTTCCTATTGCACCCCCCATAAATGTTTAAATGGTATACAAATGTTTCACTGTTTTACCTCTGACTGCCAATAAACAATATCTACAAGCATTACCTTATCAGTATATTTGACCTATATATTAGGTGGGAAAAATTCACTTTTTAAAACCAATGTAAAAATGTTAAAATCTAATTCAAATAAACAGTGCCAAACTGCAATTTTCTACAATTTTTCTAGAGATCATAAAATGTTGAGCATATTGTGATTCACCCATTATTAAGTGAGTTAAAATTACTTTAATTTAATGAATCAGTAAAATTAAAGATCTCCATTTTTGGCAGCTGACCCTGTTACAAATCAAGGTCAATGCTCAATGTTTACATAATTGCACAAACAATCAGTACTTGTTCTCCATGTCTTGATCATGTTGAAACTTAGCAGATTTATTTATTTTCTATATGCAAGAAAAGCGCATACTTAAAATAGTCTGCATGGGGGAAAGGATATAACATGCACTGGTCATGTGCAAACAGCAGTTATTTCTAATTTAAGAACTTTTCCTTATTTTTAACTGTATTTACATGCTCAAATACATCACAGTCCTTTCTTTTTTGCTGTTTAGTGCTTAAAGATCAATTTCAATTATTTTTAAAGATCGTTGAAGCAATAATCGATCAGAGTCCTTTGAAAAACAAACAACAAAAACATGCAACAGTATTTCAGTAGAATTCTGACTAGAACAGAAGCTTACTCAGTAGGAAAAACACTTTCATCCTCAAGCATTCACCATACAAAGTTAACTGAAGACCCAAATAACCCTCTCCCCCCTCACACACACACACACACATCATTGACCTTTTATCACTTTAGAATCTAAAAGTAATCAAAGGAAGATTTGCTACAGTGAAACTTTCCCCATGTGCCAAAGCACAAATGTACCACACCATTTTTTTTTATTTCAAAAAAATTCTGCTTATGTCACAATGTGACAAAAATACAGCCTCACCTGGAAGGCTTATGGAGAGACATGCTCTGCAGTGACAGGTCTGTCAACCTGGGAGAGAGTGTCACATATGCTTCCCTCTACCCCTGCCCAGCTTTATGAGAGGATGTGTTCTTCTATCGTTTTCAGGAAGTCTAGCTCCTCTGGCAGTACCAGCAGCCATCATTCCTCTGGCAGTGCCTTCACACCCACTAAGCTCCTAACACACTGAAACCAGTGGCAAAACTTTCTTTGACTTAGGTTGGGCCCAGATTTCACCCATCAAGTCTCCTGGAAATCCTGGTCTCCCCTTTGTGCACCTTCACGAGGCCAGGTAAAATCTGGCTCTTCATCTGTTGCTCAGAAAAAGATCCAGATAGACAATACTAGAAAGTCCAGCTGACTTTTTGGCTACAGGTGCAGCCACAGGACAAGCCATGTCCAGCTTTTGAGGCCCCTAACCATAATCAAAATAAAAGATTACGACACATGAAAACAAAAGAAGGCACCAAAAAGAATGAGACATAATCTGATTTTTTTTATTTAACCAATAAGTTTCTAGCCTTTTTCTGTGCAAATGCACTAATTATTGAGGAAAATATAGGTTTTGTGCAGTGTCACAGTTGATATTAAGCATGACAAGGCCATTTAAATGCTTTTATCCCGTAGTTGAATGGTAAGTCTTTTACCTGCCTCAAGATGTCGAAGGTGTGTTCACCTGAAGCCCCTGATGCAGACAGACTGACTAAATATGCAATGCAGTTGTGATACGAGGAAACACCGCAGAAAGTCCAAGTTCAAATATTTCTAGAAGCAATTCCTTTGGTTTACAATCTAATTTAAAATTTGTGCAATATATTCATTTGAGGAAGGTGACCTCGCCACTGAGATCTTTTGAGATTTCTTTGTTGTACTGTTGCTGAAATTGTTCAATTGCAGAAAGTAGATTTTCATTATTTAGTCTGTTGAACTGCCAAAGAAACCCCAAAAGGGTAGTCACAGTGACTCAGATCGACGTGTAAGACCTGATTGAATATTTGTAACTTTTATGACAAAATCCATATCAGTTAACAAAAAATATGTCTTTTACCAAATCACATCTCTTATTTGTTTAAATTTGCAGCTCTAAGCTGAGATAATGTGTCACATTTTAGTCCAATAGGGATGCGCATAAAAACAAATTGTGAAACTTATCAAATGCCAGAAAATTGACATCTAAATCTGAGACCCCCTTTTAGCTTGAGGCCCTGGCCAAATGACCCCCCTGGCCCCACCTTTGACTGGCCCCGGTCCTGCTCCCATTGAAGTCTAAGGAAGCTGACAATGTACACAAAAGAGACGAGTCTTCCATTTTTGCACAGAGAATCTGACACTAATGGAAATCTGAAGTAATGTGCATCAACGGGCAAATATAAATCAATACAGAATTATATTGCACCTGTTCCCTTCTATTACTGCTCTGTGTAACACAAGCCACTGATACCATAACCAAACAATAACCCTAATGTAGCAATCCGAGAAATAAGCCTAAAGAGCTTAACATGTAAGTGGAACATTTTTATAGTGAGCATTTTGATCAATTATGAATGAAACTAGTAAGTTGCTTGTACAGCCATTACAAAAGAATCCAGCAAGTAGTACAAAAGGATTTAAAATAAGTGAACTGAACTAACAATAGGAAAATCCAAATAAGTAGGAAGTGGTATTATGCAACTTTTTTTAATGGCAAAACTTCTGGAGGTGGGCTGTTCCCAATTCTGTTATTCCTGAAATATCTCTACAGAGATCCACTTTATATCATGGACTGAGTCCTTCTAAGTGCAAATACAAATTGAATTTCTGCTTGAACATTTGCCTTTTTTGCAAGTGATTCAACTAAGCAGAAGTTAGGAAACTCCTGATTAGTTAAACCTAAGTCTCAAAGCATGAACCACAGGTAGAAAGAGAAACGCAGATCTTAAACCAATTTTTTGCTTCCATCTTTTCAAAATTTAAGTTAATCCAGGGAAGTTCGGAGCCTTTTGTTCAAGACACAGGCAGAGCAGCACATTACATAGACTAAGGCCTACCACTGACCTGACACTTGTGAAAAAATAGAGAAACTGCACTGAAGTTATGCCTTTACCTCCTCTCCAACCCATTTTGGGAACAAAGTGCTCTTGAAAGGATAAGGATCAGTCCATTTGTTCCTTTGAATGCAAGGACTGTAATTCTGCCTGCCTTTAGCCAGTCACACAAAGGGGAGGTAAAATCCTTGCACCCACACATACTGCATACTCATAGAGACAAATAAAAAGAAAAACCCTCAACTTACAAATACAAAAGTAATGTCTAGCCTTTGAAAGAAAGAATCTTGTCTGCAGCATTTCCACTGAATTCAGTATGCACAGAATATTTTTCTCAGCAGCATGCCTAGTTTTTTTCATTTGTTTACAAGACACCAGTTTTAACTAAAAGCAAAACATGAATACAGGCTAAAAACTTCATCTAATAGTATCGCTTTCAGTGAGGGGGTCAAACAAGATTTTGTTTTGCTATGTCTGTCTTTCAGTTTTTAATTATATTTCTATTACTTGGGTGTCTTACATTTCCACAGGTGGAAAGGTGTTGAAGGTACTGTGATGGGGTGCAGTCACGGATGACCCTGCGGTGGTGCCTCCCAGCGTGCTGACACAGTCACTGCCACTGCATTTTTGGAGGCTCAACACTAGTTCTGACTGATGGAACCGGGGTGCCTCCCTGGGTGCTGACACAGCCACTGCCCCACTTCCTGCTCTCTGCGGCTCCTCGTCACCCGGTCCTGCTGGGCCAGGTCACCAATTGCTTCCTAGTGCTGGTGCTGGAGACTTGCAGAGACACACACTTAAAGGGACCCCCCCTGGACAGCCATTTCTCTGCTTCTGCTGCGTGCTTGCCTACCTCTTCTAGGGACAGCAAAGCTCTCGCAGTGCCTGCTGTGGTTGCCCTGCTTTTCCGGATGCCACAGCTTTTCTCTTGGTGCCATGGAGCCGGAGCTGCCCCTGGGCATGCGATGGCCCACATGGCCATGCTGCAGTTTTTGCAGCACTTTCTGCCAGCTGCATGAGCTGGACCCCGAGCTCATTCTTGGGACCCTCTCTCTGGGTGCAGGAGCTACACTCTAGCAAATGCACCCCACAGTGGAGAGGCATTTTTGGAGGCTCCACACCAGTTCTGACTGGGGGAACCAGCTGGTCATGGAGTGGTGGGACGACCAGCAGTGGCTCCAAAACTTCTGCATGTGGAAGGCCACCTTTTTGGAGCTATGTGCCTGGCTCACCCCCACCCTCTGGAGATTCGACACCCACCTGCAGCCCACCAACCCCTGGAGAAGCGGGTCGCAATCACCATCTGGAAGCCTGCCACTCCAGACAGCTACTGGTCAGTGAGCAACCAGTTTGGCATGGGGAAGTCCACCATCGGGGCCCTCCTCCTGGAGGTAAGGCACTCTGGGGCTGCAGTCCCTGAAGGAGGGAATCCTGGAAAAGGGGAACCCTAGGGAAAAAGGGGTTAGGGGCTGTGGGAGTGGAGTGGGGGTTGGGGGAAAGACCCGTCCCTGGGGGGTTGTGCCATCTTGCCCTCACACAGCCCTGCTGCTGGGAGAGTAGCCTCATGGGGTGTTCAGGTGAGGGGAGAGGAGGGGAGGAGAGGAGAGGAGAGGCAGGGCGGGAACCTCTCAAGGGCTCAGGCACTCCTTCTCTCATTCTGTTTTGTGTGTTTGTTTGTCTCCTTCTGCAGTTTGTAAGGGCCATCAACTCGATTCTGCTGCAGCGGGTCATCCTCCTGGACTCAATCATGGCCAGATTTGCTGCTCTGGGGTTCCTGAACTGTGCTGGAGCCATAGATAGGATCTGCGCACAGGAGCATTGAGCAGCCGAGTATATAAATAGGAAGGGCTGCTTCTCGATGGTGCTGCAGGTCCTTTTCAACCACGAGGAGAGTTGACATTTTTGTTGGGTGGTCAGGCAGGGCACATGATGATTGGGGGTTTCGCAGCTCAAGCCTCTATGGCAAGCTGGAGGCTTGCCCCGCCGGGACTTTGCAGTTGGGGACGTGCAGATGCCATTGTGCATTGTGAGGTACACAGCTTACCCCCTGATGCCATGGCCTCCACCGTGACTTCTGGCCGGGTGATGACAGGGGTCTTGAGGCTGGAGTCCATGACGCCATGGGAGGAAGACATTTCCCCAGCCCCCAGGATGACGGGGGTCTTGAGGCTGGAGTCCATGACGCCATGTGGGAAAGACATTTCCCCACCCCCCAGGATCTGGTGGAGCTCCTAGTAATAGGGGCAGGTGTGGGGTCCTGCCCCTGAGCGTGAGCTGCACTCTCTGGCCCTGACATATCCCTGATGGAGCTCCTTTACCTTACTCCAGACCTGTTCCAAGGTCTGGGATGGGTGTTTGCGCTCCACCAGGGACTTGGCCATGCGCTCAAAGATGTCTGCGTTGTGGCACTTGGAGCGGAGATCCTGCAGTGTCTCCTACCACAGCTCGAGGAGGGACAGGATCTCCGCTCCGCACCAGGAGGGTTCCTGCCTCTTGGTCCCTCTGGGTGGGTCCAGGAACCCCTGGGGCTGCTCCCTGTGAGGACCAGGGCAGTCGTGGGCAGCTTATGGCTCCACCATGCGTGGCAAGGCCTGTGGTACGGAGAGTCGTGTGGTCAGGGTGCTGCTCTCAGGCCAGCTTCCTGCCACAAGGCTTGTCCAGGGTGCTTGCAGCTTTAAGAGCTGGCAGGAGACAGGAACTATAGAGTTGTGACTAGTATGGACGGAGTGTCCACCAGGGCACCTGTGTTATTTCCTGGAGGCCTCTTCTTTCGAAAGAAAACCCTCCTCCCCATCCATACATGCCTTTTTCCGAAAGAGCTCTTTTAGAAAAAGGCTTCTTCCTCATAGAAAGAGGATTACCAATGCCGGAAAAACCCCTCTGTTCTTTTGATTTACTTTCAAAAGAACGCATAACTCAGGTTTTGTCAGAAAAATGGCCAGCATACCCTATGGTAACTAATGGAGAGTGACTGCAGAGTATTTGCTTCTAAAGTTGAGCAAAGGACATCAGCTCCTGGAATTGTGTTTCCATTTCCAATGCAATTCAGCTTTTTAGATAGAAATTATATATTGGAAATCCTCTTGTCCCAGATGTATATTTTTATGATGTTCAGCTTTTTAGCTTAAACATTACCCTTCACAAAGTTAAAGCTATCATCATATATGAATGGATCATACCTATGAAACATTCCTTTCAGAAAGTTTATCAAAGCTAACCCTGCGTTCTTTGGCTATGGAACCATTGGATGCTCTTTGAGAATATACAATAATACAAACATCCCAGAGAGGAAAGTCTAATATACACTAAAGATTCTGTGACTCTGTATTCCTGTGATTTTGGCCCTATCTAGTCTACAGTTGTCATTACCACTATTGGTTTTACAATAAATGGGGAGGAATCATTCCAGTAGTTAGGCAAAGTATTCTCTGTGAATGTTGTGTTCCTAGAAACAGGTCACACTGATATACTGAGGTATTTGGCTCACATTTATCACCATAATTATATGGTCTCTGAAAACATTCTTCTTCATCAGCTGGTGTGATGAGAAGGGGTGTGTATGTGTATATATATATGTTCCCACTGTGGGAGAAAAATACATTAGCCATTAGTACTAGCTAATTTCTTGCTCAGTATGATGCCCTCATTCTTGTTCCTACTTGATTGTAATAAACATTAAGCCCTTTCAGTAAAGGCGGGTAATTGCATCTCTCCATTTGCATGTGCCCTTCACACTTCCACCATCCTCCACAATTGAAATAGGTTGGATATTATGGTTACACTAGAAGTTGTCTTCTTATCTCCCGGCCAAGTCTATCTTGACATTTTCCAGCAGATACAAAGAGAAGACTGTGAATCTGAGCTCATAAATAACATGACTGACTTCAAGATCATTCATTATGAACCAATCCACACTGGTTTCTGTAAACCTTGCTGTAGTTTCAAACCGTTATCATTTCCAAGGTATTACTTAAAGAGCTAGAGAATATAATTTGAAAGATGGTATAGCTAAATAATCAGGACCGAGGATATACAAGACTGTATCATAGGTGTTAAGCCATAGTTTGCCTTGGGTAGGTGAGAAGGGATTGTACAATGAGCCAGAGACAGCCCCAGCAGCATTTCATCTGACTCCACCAGAATGTCACTGTATGTGTATCTCTTTATAGGATGCAGCATATTCTCCCACTCACCATACCATTTCAGCTGTGCTGGCTTATGTGGGTGGTATGGGATCATGGCCCTACTTTTGCCTCCCTCCTACCTTTATAATGCTACTAGACTTTAAAACCTCTTGTGATCTCCCCAGTGATTATGACAGCCCCCTGTATAGATTCTTATGTGCCATTGCTACCCTTGTTCACCTATTCAGGCCCAGCCTAAGTCTGACTCCTAGGTAGGATTCATGTTTCCCTTTACGGATGGCCACCTGTTGTATATTTAATTCACAGTTTGGGCAGACAGCATGCAAACTTGATTCATTAGTTCAGTATTCTGTGTGCCCATGGAAGGCTTTGTGTTTCAACTGGCTGGGGAGATGTAGGTTTATCAGCTCTGCTTCTCATATGCACATTGACATTATCTAATATATAGTAGCCCAATGTCTGTGAGTCTGTAACGCTGATGTACACGACCCGTCCCTCCTTCTTCACCTCACCACCCCTCCTTCTTCCCCTCCCTCCGTGGCGGCTCGGCTGAGTGCTGCGCCGCTCAGCTGGGCCACGGCGGGGGAGCAAGCGGCGGCAAGCGGCCATTTGGGGTCCGCGCTCCCCATGCCCAAACGGCCCCTTGCACCGCTGGCTCCCCCCGGCAGCACGGCTGAGGGGTGCAGCACTCAGCTGAGCGCCACAGCGGGAGGGGAAGGGGGGCAGTGAGGTACATGGCCCCGCCCCCCTGGCCCTGTACGTCACCGCCCCTCCTTCTTCCCCTCCCTCCGTGGTGGCTCGGCTGAGCGCTGCACCTCTCAGCTGGGCTGCGGCGGAGGAGCAAGAGGCGGCAAGCGGCTGTTTGAGGGTCCGTGCTCCCCAGGGGGCGGGGTGGTGCTGCACCCCTCAGCCGGGCCGCCGGGGGGAGCCAACGGTGCAAGGGGCCATTTGGGCTCCCCCGCGGTGGGAGGGGAAGGGGGGGCAGGGCGCCCCTCAATCGCCTTTTTTCCAAACTGAAAAGTCCCAGTCTCTCTAGCCTCTCCCCATATGGGACCCTTTCCAAGCCCCTAATCATCTTAGTCGCCCTTTTCTGAACCTTTTCTAATGCCAATATATCTTTTTTGAGGTGAGGAGACCACATCTGCACGCAGTACTCGAGATGTGGGCGTACCATAGTTTTATATAGGGGAAGTATGATATCTTTTGTCTTATTATCTATCCCTTTTTTAATAATTCCTAACATCCTATTTGCCTTACTAACTGCCGCTGCACACTGCGTGGATGTCTTCATAGAACTATCCACTATAACTCCAAGATCCCTTTCCTGATCTGTCGTAGCTAAATTTGACCCCATCATGTAGTACGTGTAATTTGGGTTATTTTTTCCAACATGCATTACCTTACACTTACCCACATTAAATTTCATTTGCCATTTTGCTGCCCAATCACTCAGTTTGCTGAGATCTTTTTGTAGTTCTTCACAATCCCTTTTGCTTTTGACTGTCCTGAACAACTTTGTGTCATCTGCAAACTTGGCCACCTCACTGCTTACCTCATTTTCTAGATCATTGATGAACAAGTTGAACAGGATTGGTCCCAGTACTGACCCCTGGGGAACACCACTAGTTACCCTCCTCCATTGTGAAAATTTACCATTTATTCCCACCCTTTGTTTTCTGTCTTTTAACCAATTCTTGATCCATGAAAGGACCTTTCCTCCTATCCCATGACCACCTAATTTACGTAAAAGCCTTTGGTGTGGGACCGTGTCAAAGGCTTTCTGGAAATCTAGGTATATTATACCCACTGGGTGCCCCTTGTCCGCATGTTTATTAACCCCTTCAAAGAATTCTAACAGATTAGTTAGACACGACTTCCCTCTGCAGAAACCATGCTGACTTTTGCCCAACAATTCGTGCTCTTCTATGTGCCTTGCAATTTTACTCTTTACTAGTGTTTCTACTAATTTGCCTGGTACTGATGTTAAACTTATCGGTCTATAATTGCCAGGATCTCCTCTAGAGCCTTTTTTAAATATTGGTGTTATATTGGCCATCTTCCAGTCATTTGGTACCAAAGTGGATTTAAAGGATAGGTTACAAACCACTGTTAATAACTCCGCAATTTCACATTTGAGTTCTTTCAGAACCCTTGGGTGAATGCCGTCTGGTCCCGGAGACTTGTTACTATTCAGCTTATCAATTAATTCCATAACCTCCTCTAATGTCACTTCAATCTGAGTGAGTTCCTCAGATTTGTCACCTAAAAAGGCTGGCTCAGATTTAGGAACCTCTGTAACATCCTCAGCCGTGAAGACTGAAGCAAAGAAATCATTTAATCGCTCCGCAATTGCACTGTCTTCCTTGATCGCTCCTTTTATATCTTTATCATCCAAGGGCCCCACTGCTTTTTTAGCGGGCTTCCTGCTTCTAATGTATTTAAAAAACATTTTACTATCATTTTTTGAATTTTTGGCTAGCTGTTCCTCAAACTCTTTTTTGGCTTTTCTTACTACATTATGACACTTAATTTGGGAGTGTTTATGTTCCTTTCTATTTTCCTCACTAGGATTTGACTTCCACTTTTTAAAAGCTGCCCTTTTCTCTCTCACTGCCTTTTTAACATGGCTGTTTAGCCATGGTGGTTCTTTGTTAGGTCTCTTACTGTGTTTTTTTATTTGGGGTATACATTTAAGTTGGGCCTCTAGTATGGTGTTCCCATGCAGCTTCCAGGGATTTTAGTTTAATTACTCTCCCTTTTAGTTTCTGTTTAACTAGCTTCCTCATTTTAGTGTAATTCCCCTTTTTGAAATTAAATGCCAGAGTGTTTGACCGCTGCGGTGTTCTTCCCAACACAGGAATATTAAAAGTTATTATATTGTGGTCACTATTTCCAAGCGGTCCAGTAACAGTTACCTCTTGGACCAGATCCTGCGTTCCAGTCAAGACTAGGTCGAGAATCGACTCTCCCCTTGTGGGTTCCTGTACTAGCTGCTCCAAGAAGCAGTCATTTAAGGCATCAAGAAATTTAATCTCTGAATCCCGTCCTGAGGTGACATGCACCCAATCAATATGGGGATAATTGAAATCTCCTATTATTACTGTGTTTTTTATTTTGGTAGCCTCTCTAATCTCCCTTATCATTTCAGCATCACTATCACTGTCCTGGTTAGGTGGTCGGTAATATATTCCTAATGCCATATTCATATTAGAGGAATGAATTGTTATCCATAATGATTCTATGGAACATTTTGATTCCTTTAGGATTTTTACTTCATTTGATTCTATATTATCCTTCACATATAGTACCACTCCGCCACCCGCACGACCTGTTCTGTCTTTCCGATATAATTTATATCCCGGTATGATAGTGTCCTACTGATTGTCCTCATTCCACCGTGTTTCTGAGATGTCTATTATGTCAACTTCCTCCTTTGATATGAGGTACTCCAGTTCACCCATCTTATTAGACAGACTCCTAGCATTTGTGTAAAAGCATGTTAGAAAACTACCACTATTTATATGTCCGCCTTTCACAGACACATTGGATTTTTTTATGCACGATTGTTTCACATCTGATCTTGCCCATATATTATTTCCCACGTTCCCTATCTGACTAACTTCTAGGGAATCCCTACCTATGGAGCCTCGTGTAAGAGAAGTCTCCGTCCGATCCAGGTGCTCCCCCGCACCAATCGGCTTTCCCCCACCTCTTAGTTTAAAAACTGCTCTACGACCTTTTTAATGTTTAATGCCAGCAGTCTGGATCCACCTTGATTTAGGTGGAGCCCATCATTCCTGTATAGGCTCCCCCTACCCCAAAAGTGTCCCCAGTTCCTAATAAATCTAAACCCCTCTTCCCTGCACCATCGTCTCATCCACGCATTGAGACTCTGAAGTTCTGCCTGTCTATCTGGCCCAGTGCGTGGAACTAGAAGCATTTCAGAGAATGCCACCAAAGATGTTCTGGATTTCAGTCTCTTTCCTAGTAACCTAAATTTGGCCTCCAGAACATCTCTTCTACCCTTCCCTATGTCATTGGTACCAACATGTACCACGACGACCGGCTCCTCCCCAGCACTGCCCATAAGTCTGTCTAGATGCCTCGAGAGATCCGCAACCTTTGCACCAGGCAGGCAAGTAACCATACGGTTCTCCCGGTCATCACAAACCCAACTATCTATATTTCTAATGATCGAATCCCCCACTACTAAAACCTGCTTCTTCCTAACAGCTGGAGCTCCCTCCCCCGGAGAAGTATCCTCAGCACGAGAGGATACAACATCACCCTCTGGAAGGAGGGTCCCAACTATGGGATGGTTTCCCTCTGCTCCCATTGACTGCTCTCCTTCCCTGAGCCTTTCATCCTCCGTAACAGCATCAGGACTGTCAGATTGGAGGTGGGACAGCCCTACTATGTCCCGGAAAGTCTCATCCACAAACACCTCTGCCTTCCTTAGCTCCTCCAGTTCAGCCACCCTGGCCTCCAAAGCACGCACTCGGTCTCTGAGGGCCAGGAGCTCCTTGCATCGAGCGCACACATACGCCACCCACCCACAGGGTAGGTAGTCATACATACTGCACTCGACACAATAAACAGGATAGCCCCCACTCTGCTGCTGGGCTTCTGCCTCCATTTCCTACTCTAATTATATATGAGGGTTAATTAAATGTTTCAGATAGAGGTTGTTATAAAGGATTTAGTTTAAGGGCAATAGAAGTCACTGGCTCCCCCCAAGCTCCCCCTCTAAACTCCCCTCTCAAAACTCCCTCCTGTTAGCACTCACCCTGTCCGCGAGCACCCGGTCGCAAAGCTCCCTGGTCGCTTACCAGCAGGGTTTAAGTGCTCGGCCTCCCTGATAGCTCCTCCCTCTGCCTACAGCTCAGCCAATCAGCACACGGTGTTTCAATTCAAACCTAATCAGCTTCCAACTGCCTGCCTGCCTGCCTGAGCACACGGCCCCAAGGTGCTTTAGTTTGCTCCTTCCTTCTCCTCCTCCAGGAGAGCCTCTCAAAACTCCCTCCTGTTAGCACTCACCCTGTTCGCGAGCACCCGGTCGCAAAGCTCCCTGGTCGCTTACCAGCAGGGTGTTCCCCGTATCTCTTAAGTGACAAATAACTAGAATATCCTTTAGCTACCCTTATATTTTTGAAGTCCATTGGCTCTGCCTCAAGAGCTAGGGAAACTCCCTGGGCTTGAAGCCCCTGTCCCACAGTATGCTTGCTAAGTTGCTTCCTCCAAAGCTTGTTAACTTAGTTGGTTTGTTACCTTATATGTAAATGTATTTTTATCGATCTCGGATTTTGATCCAAATAGGTAATTCCACATTTCTTTTTCTAGGGCAGGCTTGAGCTATTCACTGTCTCCAAAACATATTTTAAGAATATATTTCCAGTAGACACAAGACTCTTTAAACTTAAACATACCTCACCAAAGGATAATGCCTGACCTGTCTGGATTACGTGGCTTTTTTGAAAGAGGCTTTTTCGAGACCCCCCTGAACAGCCATTCCTCTGCTCCTGCAGCTGGCTTGCCTACCTCCTAGAGAGACAGCAAAGCTTCTGCAGTGCTTGCTTTGAATGATCTGCTTTCTGGGACACCACAGCAGTGTGATTTTTGATTGGGATTTGTGCTTTACAATCCTTTTATTGCCATGGAGCCGGAGCTGCCCCTGGCCAGGCAATGGCCCCACACTGTAATGCTTCAAGTTCTGCTGCAGCTCCATGAGACCTTCATGATGTTCATGCCAGGTCTGGATTTTGAACCCCTTGAGCCCTCGTTAGGGCTGCAGCAACACTGTTCTTGTCACCGAACTTCTTCCACAAGAGGCAATTTTGGAGGCTGTAGACAAGTTCAGACTGGTGGGACCGGCTTGTCATGGAGCGGTGGGATGACCAGGCTTGGCTCCGAAACTTCAGGATGTGTAAGGCCACCTTCCAGGAGCTGTGTACGTGGCTCGCCCCTGCCCTGCAACAACAGGACACCCACTTGTGGCCTGCCATCCCCCTGGAGAAGAGGGTGGCTATTGCACTCTGGAAGCTGGCCACCCCTGACAGTTACCAGTTTAGCGTGGGGAGATCTACTGTTGGTACTGTGTTGATGGAGGTAAGTCTCTCTGGGGGGACTATCCATGCGGGGTAGGGGGAGTGTACCAGGAAAGGGGGGGGGGCAATGGAGTGGGAGTGGGGGAGGGCTCTTGGCCTCACCCTGCCCTACTGCTGGGAGGGGCTGCCCGGGGGGGGAGCTCCTGGGGTCTTGGGGGGGTGGGAGGGGAGGCATCTCTCAAGGACTCAGGCAACCCGTCTAACTTCCTATTCTGTGTGTTTGTATGTGTCTATTTCTGCAGGTGGTGAGGGCCATCAACTCAGAGCTGCTAAACAGGATTGTCTGCCTCAGAGACCTGGACACCATCATGGCCAGCTTTGCTGGGCTGGGATTCCCAAACTGTGGAGGAGCACTCAATGGAACTCACATCCCGATCCATGCATCTCCCCATCAAGCAGCCCAGTACATCAACAGAAAAGGCTACTTCTCCATGGTGCTGCAGGCCTTGGTTGACCACCATGGACAATACACTGACATTTGTGTGGGGTGGTCGGGCCGGGCACATGATGCCCGGATCTTCAGAAATTCCTACCTTTACTACAGGCTGCAGGCTGGAACATTCTTCCCGCAGCAAAACTTTGCTGTTGGGGACATGGAGATACCAATCTGCATTGTGGCCAATGTGGCGTACCCCCTTATGCCCTGGCTCATGAAGCCATACACTGGGCATCTGAACGCGAGCAGGGAACAATTTAATGCGCACCTGACCTGGGCATGCTTGCAGGTTGAATGCACCTTTGGCTGGCTGAAGGGAAGCTTTAGGTGCCTGCTCACTCGCCTCGACATGGGGGAACGCAATATCCCTGAGGTGGTGCCTGCATGTTGCGTGCTCCGCAGCCTGGTGGAGAGCAAAGGGGAGGCCTTCCTCCCAGGGTGGGGAACATGGGCTGATGTCAAGGGGAGGTGGTTCAAGCAGTCCCGGACAGCTGCCATCCGCCAAGCCCGTCAGGTGGGGGTCCGCATCCAGGAGGCCCTGCGTGACAGATTCTCAGCAGGAGCCCAATGACTCTACCCATGGCCTCCTCAATGGGGCCTGTGGCCTGACCCCCCCGCCCCCAGACCTTTCCTCCCACAACCCATCCCTGCACCAGTCTCCAGACAGTTAACACACACGCACCAGGTTTTATGTCAAAAACATTATGTTTATTACTGTGACAGAGTGCCAGGGCTCCGCACTGGGACTAACTCAGCCTCTCGGTCCAGAGGAGCAGGCAGGGATGTGCCGCAAAAACCCGGCCGGGGAGCAGAGGGGAGCGCAGCGGCCATAAGCGCAGGGACGCCAGATTACAGCATCATGAAGCGTGCCCCGCCGAGGCGAGGGGGTGGGGCAAGAGCATCTGGGGGCATGGTGGCCTCAGCTGGTGTTGCGCCGCCAGTTTTAAAAGCCGTCCGGCTCCCGGAGAAGGAAAAGGAGGCTCGGGATGTCCGGGGATGGAGGGCCCGAGAGCATGCATGGAGGGGCCTGCGAAGGGGGGGGTCCTAACTGCCCACATTGCCCATGGCTTCAAGAGGGCTTGTAGAGGGTAGGAAGTGACCCAGGGCAGGGCGACGGATAGCCCGTGGGTCGGCGTGTTACGGGCGGCTGCCCCGTCGACCACAGGGGCGAGAACAAGGCTGTTCTCCTCCCCTTAGGGCCCTGGGTCGGGACCCAGTTGTGAGGATGCTCCTGGGTCCCCCTACCCCCAACCCCTTTGCAATTGTACGCGGAGAAGATGCTGAGGAGCTCAGTCGGCTTGTAAAGAAAAAGTAACGTGGGGGACGTGGTTGCATCTATTAAAAGCGGTGTCAGCAGACTGTGGTCTACGTATTGACTCTTATTGAGAAAGGGGAGTCTAGGGGCACGGGTAAAAATAGGGGGCGTGTACCCCACGCGCCCTTACAGGTGGTAGAGAATGTGGGTATAGATCCAACCCCTGCACGAGGGATGCAAGAGCAGGAAGAGGAGAGATAAACTGATATCCTCCCCCTGTTCAGTGGCCAGGTAGCATTGGAGCAGGAACAGAAGATGCACGATGGAGCCCACTAAGATATGGGAGTGGATGGTGGAGCAGCAGCGACAAAGCCACCAGCAGCAGACACAACTGCTCCAGCAAATGGCCGTCCAGCAACAGGAACAGCAACGCCAACTCCTGAAAGATCTGGAGGAACAGCAGGAGTGTCAGCAGGAGCGATGGTGGCAGCAGGCCAGCACGGCGGGCCAGGTGAGCCTCGGAGGGTTGCCCCTGGGGGAACAAGACGGGGCGCCAGGACAACACCTACCGATCCGCTTGACCAAGAAGGGAGCGGAGGATGACCCAGAGGCCTTTCTCATCACTCTTGAGCGAGTAGCAGCCGCGGCGAGGTGGCCAGAAGACCACTGGGCAACACTGTTAGCACCGTACCTCTCTGGGGCAACCCAGTTGGCATACCGGAGCTTACCGACCGAGACGCACTACACTATTTTAAGGTCAAGGAAGCTATACCTGACCAGCTCGGGGTCACACCTGAAACTTACCGACAACGCTTCAGGCAAGCTCGTTACCGGGCGGAGGAGCGTCCCCGTGCCTTGATGCAAAGGCTGCGGGAATTGGGTTGGAGATGGTTAGAACCTGAGCAGAAAATGGGGATGCAGATAGCCGAGACAGTAGTCTTGGAACAATTTGTCCAGATTCTTCCAGCAGCCAGCCAGAGGTGGGTAAGATGCCACCACCCGCCACGAAGCCGCCACCCTGATGGAAGATCATCTGGCAGCCGAAGTGGCGGAGGCCCAGGAGAGGGGGTCCAAAAATAACACCCCACAAAAGGGAGGCCCGGAGCCGGTGAGGGGGCCAAAGGAACAGACTGGTAAGAGCCCAGGGCCTTTCCCCAGATGGCCAGAAGGGAGAAGGTTAGCACCAGTCTGGTCCACCCTGAATCAGGGGGCCAGGAACTACCCCCGGCCACGGGAGGACGAGAGACCCAAAGGGCCCCCACCAGGGGCACAACCCCAAATTGTCAGCTACCAGTGTGGGCAGGAAGGACATATCCGGCGGGAATGCCCTGTCATGGACTGCACTTTTGGGCAGCTCCTGGGGGTGGCCCAGACCCTGGCATCACCTAGGCCAGTAAACATGTTGGTCCGCATAAAGGTAGAAGGGCAGGGGGTGGAAGCCCTTCTGGATTCAGGCTGTGGACGGACTATGGTTCTGGTGAAGCTGGTCTCTAAGGAAGCAATGAGCGAGCCCCCCGTATGAATGCGGTGTATCCACGGAGATAGTCGTCAGTATCCTACTGCTTGGGTCCGTATTAATGACGGCCATTGCGAAGGACGCTGCCGGGTGGTCTTAGCCTCCAAGTTAATATACCCAGTGTTACTAGGAAGAGACTGGGAGGGGTTCGGGAAGCTAATGACGCATTGGAGGCAGCAGCAAGGGCCGCCCCGAGAGGCACTAGCTAACCAAACATGTCAAGAAGCACCACGAGCAAACGGCAGGAACCAGGCAGACCCCAAACGGCAGTCAGGAGATCGGGGAAGATGGCAACTTCCTCCAGGACCAACATAAGGACCCATCCCTGCAGCGAGCATGGGAACAGGCCCAGGACGGCAGTACCCTGGACTTGCCCGGGGAAGGCCCTGTCGGCAGGCTGGTTTGAGGTACGTGGTGATAGACTATACCACGTGGCCAGAAGCACGGAAGGCCAAGGGGCAATACACCAACTAATAGTGCCTGCCCGATACAGACGCCAGGTATTGGACTTGGCTCACTCCAACCCGTGGGCTGGTCACTTGGGGCGGGAGAAAACCCTGCAGCGGGTGATCCAATGATTTTATTGGCCCGGGGTCTACAGGGAGGTACAGGACTTTTGTGAATCATGCCCCGAGTGCCAGAAAACGGCTCCCAGGGGAGTGCCCAGGGCCCCTCTGGTACCCCTGCCGGTGGTGGGGGTGCCCTTTGAGAGAATTGCCCTGGACCTGGCTGGATCTTTAGAGAGGTCATGAACGGGACACCAATATATTTTAGTTGTCATAGACTATGCCACCAGATATCCGGAGGCGGTTCCCTTAAGGACCACCACGGCACCTGTTTTAGCCGACGAATTACTAAAGATTTTTGCGTGGGTGGGCTTACCCCAGGCCATCCTCACGCTAATGGCCGAATTGTGCCGGTTGATGCAAATTAAGACCTTAAGAACCGCCGTGTACCACCCCCAAACGGACGGGTTAGTAGAAAGGTTCAACCAAACGCTCAAGTCAATGTTATGGCGATTCGTGCAGCAGGACCCCCAGGGGTGCGATAAACTGCTACCAACCCTGATGTTCACGATAAGGGAAGTGCCCCAGTCGTCCATGGGGTTCTCGCCTTTCAAGTTACTGTGCGGACAACAGTCACAGGGCATCCTGGATGTCATGAGGGAGAGCTGGGCGGTCCAGTCATCCCGGATACGTGGGTCGGTCCAATATATTTTACAACTTTGGGAAAGATTGGCATCCCTCGGGGATTTGGTGGGGTGTAATTTGATGAGGGCTCAGGAGAAGAAGCCCAATGGTATGATCAGGACGCTCAGGTGCGGACCTTCGAGCCAGGGGAGAGAGTATTACTGTTGCTCCCCGATCAGGACTCTAAGCTGCTGGCCAAATGGTAAGGCCCCTTTGAGGTACGGCGCTGTATAGGGCAAGTAGATTATGAAATCCTGCTCTCGGGGAAAAGAAGGGACACTCAGGTTTACCATGTCAACTTATTAAAGAAATGGAAAGACCACAATGCCTTGCTGGCTGACCCGCAACTGCCTGAGCCGGAACTGGGGCCCTGAAGCAGTGATAGAGCAAAAGAAGGAGGAGTCGGTGCAGGTCGGGGAGGAGTTAACACTGCAGCAACAAACGGAGGCTCGCCAATTGTTGCAATGGTACCCTCAGGTGCTATCCGTGACGCCAGGACGGACAACCTGGTCGTCACACTGCATTGACACCGAACCAGGTAAGAAAGTCCGAGACACGATCAGGCCCCTACCCCGTAAGATGTGGGGCATGGTTCAGGCCAAGATAGAGAACATGCTTAGACTGGGAGGTGATAACGGAATCGCAGAGTGAATGGCGTAGCCCCATAGTATTGATGCCCAAATCTGATGGGACTGTCCGGTTCTGCATCGATTTCAGAAAGATCAACACAGTGTCGCGTTTTGATGCTCACCCCATGCCCAGAGTAGACGAACTATTAGAGCGGCTGGGGCGGGCCCAGTATATCTCTACACTAGATCTGACAAAGGGATACTGGCAGATCCCCCTAGACCAGGCATCACGAGAGAAAACGGCCTTCTCCACCCCCTTTGGCCTGTACCACTTTATTACCATGCCCTTCAGCTTGCATGGAGCCGCAGCCACCTTCCAGCGGCTGATGGATAAAGTGTTGTACACTCACCGGCCTTATGCAGCAGCCTACATCGACGATAAAATCATCTATAGTGACACCTGGCCTGAGTACCTGCAACAAGTAGAAGTGGTGTTGAGGACATTAGGCGAAGCCAGCCTGACCACCACGCCGAGTAAGTGCCAGGTCGGGCATCGGGAAGTCTCGTATTTGGGATACACGGTAGGAAAGGGGCAAGCTAAAGCCTCTAGTCAGCAAAATAAGTGTGATCGGGGACTACGAGCACCCCAAGACTAAAAGGCAAATCTGGCAGTTCTTGGGACTGGTGAGCTACTATAGACGCTTTGTGCCTAACTTCGCGACAATAGCCCCCCTTTATCCGAACTGACCCGTAATAACCTGCCAAAACAGGTACAGTGGAACACACAAGTAGAGGGAGCCTTCCAGGCCTTAAAAACCAGCCTGACACAAGCACCATTGCTAATACAACCAGATTTTGAGAAACCGTTTATGCTACAGACAGATGCCTCTGAGGTGGGGCTAGGGGTGGTTTTGTCCCAAGAGACCGAGGATGGGGAACAGCCCATACTGTATGGAAGTCGCAAATTGTTTGCATGGGACAGAAATTACTCCACTATTGAAAAGGAGGCCCTGGCCGTTAAGTGGGCTATTGACTTGTTGCGTTATTACCTGCTAGGAACCCGGTTCCAGCTAATAACAGACCACGCGCCGCTTCAACGGATCCAATCAATGAAAGAAACAAATCCGCGGATCATGCGGTGGTACCTCGCGCTCTAACCCTATTGTTTCGATGTAAAGCACCGGCCAGGTAAAGCTAACAGGAACGCAGACTTTTTGTCATGAACCCCGGAAGTGTGTGAGGATTCGGTAGACAGAACTCCAATGGAGTTAGAAGGGGGGATGTGTGACAGAGCGCCGGGGCTCCGCACTGGGACTACCCCGGCCTCTCGGTCCAGGGGAGGAGGCGGGGATGCGCCGCAAAAACCCGGCCGGGGAGCAGAGGAGAGCGCAGCGGCCATAAGCAGAGGAACGCCAGATTACGGCATCATGCAGAGAGCCCTGCCGAGTGCGAGGGGGCGGGACAAGAGCATCAGGGGGCGTGGCGGCCTCAGCAGGCGTTGCGCCACCAGTTTTAAAAGCCGTCCGGCTCCCGGAGAAGGAAAAGGAGGCTCGGGACGTCCAGGGATGGAGGGCCCGAGAGCATGCATGGAGGGGCCCGCGAAGGGGGGTCCTAACCGCCCACGTCGCCCACGGCTCCAAGAGGACTTGTGGAGGGTAGGAAGTGACCCAGGGCAGGGCGAAGGATAGCCCATGGGTCGGCGTGTTACGGGAGGCTGCCCCGTCGACCATGGGGAGAGAACAAGGCAGTTCTCCTCCCCTTAGGGCCCTGGGTTGGGACCCAGTTGTGGGGGCGGGCCCAGGTCCCCCTACCCCCAACCCCTTTGCAACTGTATGCGGAGAAGACGCCGAAGAGCTCAGTCAGCTTGTAAAGAAAAAGTACCGTGGGGGATGTGGTTGCACCTATTAAAAGCGGTGTCAGCAGACTGTGGCCTACGTACTGACTCTTACTGAGAAAGGGGAGTCTAGGGGCACGGGTAAAAATTGGGGGCGTGTACCCCATGCACCCTTACAGGTGGTAGAGAATGTGGGTATAGATCCAACCCCTGCACGAGGGGTGCAAGAGCGGGAAAAGGGGAGATAAACTGATATCCTCCCCCTGTTCAGTGGCCAGGTAGCGGGCCCAGGTCCCCCTACCCCCAACCCCTTTGCAATTGTATGCGGAGAAGACGCTGAAAAGCTCAGTCAGCTTGTAAAGAAAAAATACTGTGGGGGACGTGGTTGCACCTGTTAAAAGCGGTGTCAGCAGACTGTGGCCTACGTACTGACTCTTATTGAGAAAGAGGAGTCTAGGGGCACGGGTAAAAATTGGGGGCGTGTACCCTGCACGCCCTTACAATTACCAAATCATCAAACAGTGTGCAAAGAATTAACTTTTTGTAACAAAATAAAACTGTGTGCAAAATGTTTTCAAAAATAAACTTTATTGTTAAACTAGCAAAGTCTTTTTAACTGGGGAGGAGGGCTGAGGGTGTCTCCTGGCCCACAAAAGTCTGCTGCCTTGGGTCCGTGGCCCTAAACATGCTTGGGGTCGAGTGGGGCCTGGGACAGTGTGGGTGGGAGGGCTGCAGCTGGGTCTGCGATAGCAGGGGGTGGGGAGGCAGGGGTTGGCGGGGGCAGGGAGTAAGGGGGAGATAGGGGAGGCAAAGGGGGAGGAGGAGGAGGAGGAAGGGGGGGCAGAGAGGACTGGAGCAGGTTGAGCGGGAGAAATGGCAATGGGGACAGGACCTGGGACACCCATGGCCTCATGGATACTCCCATATATTGCTGTCCACTGCAGGAGGAAATCCTCCAGCAAGCGGTCATGCCGCCAAGCCCCTTCCCATGCCCTTTCAGCATGATCTCCTCAATCCATTCGAGGGCCTCAACATGCCTCCACATGAGGTCATTGTAGACCCACCAGTGCCTGCGGCTTCTGTGGGACTGGGTGGGTGATGGTACAGGTGTCGCACAATGTACTGATCTGGCAGGTCTGGCTGTGGAGGAGAAGAGGGAGAAGTGGTCAGTTTTATGAATGTACACACTGTCCCTGCTTGTGATCAGTGAGTAAGTCCTTGGAACACGGGATGGCAATGTTCTCACTGCAAGCCCATGTTTGGCCTGGCCAGGAGCCCCGGCCTCACAGAGGCCCCAAGGTGGCTAGGGCAATGTCCCCTACCCCTAACACACACACACCCACCGTGGCCATTCAGCCCAGGGAAATGTCCAGCCACAGTGGGTCACAAGACGTTGGACAGGAGCCTGGAGCATCTTGGGTCTCCCAGGGCCCCCACCCACACACCCACCACCTACCCGTGGCAGCACTATCTGCGGGAGCTATTGTTGTGTTGCTTGTACATACATGCCCGAGTGCTAGGTGTGACACTTGCGGTGGTCTGTATGCTGTCATGTGTGTGCCCTTGTGCCCAGCCTTCTTCCTGAAGTTCCTGGTGGGGGGAGGACAGCCCTCCCCGGGGGTCAGACATGTGTGGGACTCTCCTCGAGCTGTGAGCACCTGCCCATGTGAGCCCTGGGAATGAACATGCTTGTACATGCACAGAGAAGTGCAAGCTGTCCAGGAAGAGCATGACGTGCAGATTGCCCCGCATCCCCTATGCTCCCACCTCCCCCTGTTCTGTGTGTGTGACGCTGACTGCACTCACCTGATGTTCCCTCACCAGCCTCAGAGGATGCCTGAGAGGCCTCCTGGGTCTGGGGGACCAGCTCCAGGGTCAGGGTGACCAGACTCTGGTTGGGGTCCTCCTCCTCCTCTTCATCCTGCAGCTGCTGCTCTGAGTTCCCCTCAGCCACCTCCTGGCATTGCTGGACCGGTGTCTGCAACCCGGACTGCACAAGAACCAGGGTAGAGAGAGGTTCCCTACCACCCAGGATTCTGTCCAGCTCCTGGAGGTATGCACAGTGGTGAGGCGCTTCCCCCGAGGTGGAGCTGCGCTCGCGGGCCCTGGCATAGCCCTGCCTCAATTCTTTTGCCTTGGCCCGCACCTGGTCCAAGGTTCTGGGGTGATGTCCTTTTTTGGCCAGCCACTCGGCCATGCGGGCGTAAATGTCTGCATTGTGGTGTCAGGAATGCAGAGCCTGCAGTGATTCCTCCTCTCCCCATAGTTCCAAAAGTGTCAGGACCTCTGGCCCTGACCAGGCTGGAGCTCGCCTCTTTGTGCCCCTAGAAGGCTCGTGGGATGGCTCCCATGTGCCATGCTTCTTTGGCAGACAGGCAGGGAGAGCCATGCGGTCAGTGGCTTCCTCTGGCTGCCTTCCTGCCACAATGGCTGCCCTGGGTGCCTGTGCCTTTAAGACATGGCTACAGACAGGAACAATAGAGGTTTTTCCTGCAGATGGAGTGTCCACCAGAGTTTTTCCCTGGAGGTCTGTTTTTTCAAATCCCCCCCCCCCCATCCACACACACTTTTGTTCGACAGATCTCTGTCGAAAAAGATGTTCTTCCTCGTAAAACTAGGTTTACCGCTGTCGACAAAACCGAAGCGTTCTTTCGATTTACTGTTGAAAGAATGAGACGATCGTCTAGACATGGGTGAAGTTTTTTCGAAAAAAGGCAAAGACACCCTCTGTGTCACCATTTTACATAACCACTTATGAGATACTTTTTGGACATCTATTATGTCAACAATGTTTTGGGGGTAGTGAGTGTATCAGGCCTGATATGAATTACAGCAGACATTGAGAGGTTTTTAAGGTCACATAGACACTCTTACTTTCTAAAGCTAGGCTAATTCCTTTTTGGCAAGAAATAAAGCATGAGCTGTGACTGTCAGCTGTGAAAAATTGTCACTTCAGTTGGTGAAGCTTAGACTGCTTCAGACAGTTTCTGTGCTGTGAGTTGCCATACACAAATGAGTCCATCTATCTGTGGATATGCATGGAGAGAACAGGATTCTGTACACTACTGAAATGGCCTTTGCACGTGCTCTGAGGTTACACTTCCTCTTGATTTCTGGGGTACTGGAAAGTCAATCTTATGTAACTTTTCTTTGAAAAGAGAGGGAAATTAAATTTTGACTGATTAAATCCTGCTCATTCTGTCTTCTTTTGGATTTGGGGGAAAAAGAACAGTTTATGAATCTGAGATTGGACAGGTACATAATTAATAGAATTGATCAATAAACGTGATAGAAGCAATTGTTTTATGACCCTCAGGTGGAAGTATGTATATAAAACATCATCTCTTGTTTAATAGGTTTATTTCTCTCTTTAATAAGGAAACTTCCTGTGAAAAGAAGAAGCTATCTCTGATGACATGGTGGATACATAATCAATATATTCAGGTGATATACTGCAGTTTGTTAGCATAATATTTTGGTCAAAACATTAGGGGTATATTTGAAGAGGTGAAATCAAGATTCAATTATCCAACTATAATGAATTTTCTAGTGTAATAAAAGAGTGTCCCCCCCCCCCACACACACACACATTTGGAATAAATAGAAAACAATGTTAAAACTGGATATAGCATAATTTTGCCTTTGAGTTAAAATATTTAATTATAACCTTTGCAGGCCAGTAGATGCAACATATTATTTAAAAAGCAAGTAGAGATGTTAAAAGATAATCTGTTTGTTTATAAATATTGTCAGCAATGGACCTGAGTCTCCCTAATACAAATCAGAGTACTTTCACTGAATTCAATATAGTTCTAAAGGTGTAAATTTGTGGTGTAAGAAAGGAAAATCTAACTCTCTATATTTTGTGGGTTAAAAAGCAATAGTGCAAAATAGTTCAGTTAACTGGATAAAATAAAAAATTAAAATAAATAAAGCTTACAATAAATCCAAATGGAAAGATACTTTGAAATACAGGTGTAAACTAGTCTCTAAATATACAGTGGCCAAAGCCATATTATTCAGAGGGAGTGAACAGAAACATCTAATCATCAAGCAATCCCTCTCCTGTCATCCATTTCCAGCCCCTGACAAACAGAGACTAGGGACACCATTCCTACCCATTCTGGCTACTGGAAGAACAGGGAAAATGGCTATTTTCCATAACATGCAAAGGGAGGTGCTGCTGTTCATAAGAAGATGAGTGGTGGTGGTTGGGGATTCCCTCCTAAGAGGGACTGAGTCATCCATCTGCCGTCCAGACATAAGATCTTGAGAAGTGTGCTGCTTACCAGGAGCATGCATTCAGGATGTGACTGAGAGTCTTCCAAAAGTGATTAAACCTTCAGATCGCTACCCCTTCCTGCTTCTCCATGTAGGAACTAACGGAGAAGCTACGTAGTTAGAACTACGGCCAAGAATGACCTTGAGCGGGTCACAGCAGATTATGTAGCTCTGGGAAGAAGGATCAAGGAATTTGAAGTGCAAGTGGTGTTCATGTCCATCCTCCCTGGAAAAGGTCCAGGTAGGAATTGTCGAATTCAGGAAGTAAATGCGTAGTTGAGCAGGTGGTGTCAGAGAGAGGGCTTTGGTTTCTTAGACCATGGGACTCTGTTCCGGGCACAAGAATTGTTAGGAAGAGATGGGATCCACTTAACCAAGAGAGGAAAGAGCATCTTCGTGGGCAGGCTTGCAAACCTAGAGAAGAGGGCTTTAAACTAGGTTCACTGGGGATGGTGACCAAAGCCCTGTGGTAAGTGAGGAAGTCGGATACCAGGAAGAAACACAAGGAGGAACAAGCAACAAAGGAGGACCCTGGATTCGGATGGAGAAGGTAGGGCCATCAACTGGTTATCTAAGGTGTTTGTACACAAATGCGAGAAGCCTGGGAAACAAACAGGAAGAATTAGAAACCCTGGCCCAGTCAAAGAACTGTGATTTGATTGGAATAACAGACACTTGGTGCAATGAGTCGCATGACTGGAGCAATGTCATGGAAGAGTATAAACTGTTCAGGAAGAACAGGCGGGGGAGAAAAGGAGGAGGAGTTGCATTGTATGTAAGAGAGCAGTATGATTGCTTGGAGCTCCAGTATTTAGAGGGAGAAAAGACTGTTGAGAGTCTATGAGTTAAGTTTAGAGGTGAAAGCAACAGGGGTGATGTTGTGGTTGGTGTCTGCTATAGACCACCAGATCAGGTGGATGACGTAGACAAGGCTTTCTTCAGACAACTCAGAGAAGCTTCCAGATCACAGGCCCTGGTTCTCATGGGCAACTTTAATTACCCTGACATAGTGACAGATGAAGTGGGAAAAGCTAAAGTACTCAGTGGTTTCTTTGCCTCTGTCTTCACGGACAAGGTCTGCTCCTAGACAAATGCACTAGGCAACACAGTACGGGAAGAAGGTAGACAGCCCTTGGTGGGGAAAGAACAAGTTAGTAACTATTTAGAAAAGCTAAACATATACAAATCCATGGGCCCAGATTTAATGCATCTGAGGGAACTGAGGGAGTTGGCAAATGTCATTGCGGAGCCTTTGGCCATTATCTTTGAAAAGTCGTGGAGATTGAGAGAGATCCCGGATGATTGGAAAAAGGCAAATATAGAGCTCATCTTTTAAAAACAGAAGGACAATCCAGGGAACTATAGACCTGTCAGCCTTCCCTCAGTCCCCGGAAAAATCATGGAGGGGATCCCCAAGGAATCCATTTTGCAGCACTTGGAAGAGGGGAGAGTGATCAGGAATAGTCAACATGGATTCATGAAGGGCAAGTCATGTCTGACCAATTTGATTAGCTTCTATGATGAGGTAACTAGATGAAGGGATGGATTGCACCCTTAGCAAGTTCACAGATGACATTAAGCAAGGGGAGAGGTAGATATGCTGGAGGGCAGGGATAGGGTCCAGAGTGACCTGGACAGATTAGAGGATTAGGCCAAAAGAAATCTGATGAGGTTCAACAAGGACAAGTGCAGAGTCCTGCACTGGGGATGGAAGAATCCCAAGCATTGTTACAGGTTGGGGACTGACTGGCTAAGTAGCAGTTCTGTAGAAAAGGACCTGGGGATTACAGTGGATGAGAAGCTGGACATGAGTCAACAGTGTGCCCTTGCAACCAAAAGTGTTAATGGCATATTAGGGTGCATTAGGAGGAGTATTGCCAGCAGATCCAGAGAAGTGATTATTTCCCTTTATTCTGCTCTGGTGAGGCCACATCTGGAGTATTGTGTCCAGTTCTGTCCCCCACCCCCCACTATAGAAAGGATGTGGATGCAGTGGAGAGGGTCCAGCGGAGGGCAACCAAAATGATTAGGGGACTGGAACGCATGACCTATGAGAAGAGGCTGAGAGATTTGGGTTTGTTTAGTCTGCAGAAGAGAAGAGTGAGGGGGGATTTGATAGCAGCCTTCAACTTCGTGAAGGGAGGTTCCAAAGAGGATGGAGAGAGGCTGTTCTCAGTGGTGACAGATGGCAGAACAAGGAGCAATGGGAAAGGTCTAGGTTGGATATTAGGAAAAACTATTTCACTAGGAGGGTGGTGAAGCACTAGAATGGGTTACCTAGGGAGGTGGTGGAATCTCCATCGCTAGTGGTTTTTAAATCTTGGCTTGACAAAGCCCTGGCTGGGTTGATTTAGTTGGGATTGGTCCTGCTTTGGGCAGGGGGCTGGAATCGATGACCTCCTGAGGTCTCTTCCAGCTCTATGATTCTACGATTCTATGACCTGATATGAAAAAGGCCACTGGGAGCAGCCCAGGAGAGAGCTATCCTGCAAAGTGTCCACTGGGGGCAGCTGTTCCACCAAGGGAGTGGCCAGCAAGGCTGAGGCTTCGACATCTTACCTGCTAGCACACCAAGAAAGTGTAGCCCCTCTGCCCCAAACCTTCCCCCCTCCCCCCCCCCCCCCCCGCCCTTGGCTGCAGTGCCAGAAAGAGGGGAGAAAAAAGGCCCCTGGTGGCCAGGGGATATTTTGGGGGGGATAGAATAGGGCCCCTGGCAGCTGGAGGTGAGGGACCTGGGGAAGAAAAAAGGCCCTTAGCAGCTGGGGGGGAGGCTAAAGGGAGAGAAAACTCCCCTGAAGCTGTGGGTGCTGAAAGGAGAGAAAATGCCCCTGATGGCCGGAGGGGGGAATGCTGAGGGGAGAAAAAATGCCCCAGTGGCCTGTTCTAAGGATTCTATTGACCCAATAAGAGACACAAATTGCAGTTTCTTCACCAGCCCAGCATTACCATACAGGAAAATCACACAGAGGAAGAAAACTTCATTGTCTTGGGCCATCTGCATTTAAATTGATATGCAGTATCCTAAAAGAAAACACAACAGGAAAGCTATTATACTCTCCTATAGTGGATGTAATGATTTAAATTTTTTTAGTTCATTGGAGGCAAAACCTTAGTGTTGGTAATACTGCACAAAAATGAGAGTTCCATGATTACTGAAATATCACAGAAAATAAATCACACTTTTGACATATTTTGCAAAGTTGTTAGTTGCATATACAATATGTGAACTAGTTTTGTTTTATTAGTGTACATTAAGCTTTATTATTGAACAATAGAAGTGAATAGCAGGAGAAAGAGTATCATAATGAGGTCAGAGGATCAGAAAATAACTGAGATGTATGAAAAATAAAACCACAATGCGATCTTGACTGGAATATGATTCCTTTAGGTAATCAGAAACATTAAGAATGTATCAGTCCCAAGTGAGGATTTTAAATGAGCCAAGCTTACTTGGTTTGACATAATGCTTTTTATTAAGAAAATATTACAGCAATGGAAAAAGCTTTCCTAGATTTCCTAACAATAAATATTATATTACTGAAATTCTTTTGAACTCTGTTTTAGAAATCAAATACATTTGGGGGGGTTGGTTTTTTCCAACTAGCATATCTGGATATGTTTTATCTGATTTTTCAATATAATCATTTTTATATCATTTTTCTGGGTTGTGACAATTCTATAAATATTTCAGACTATTCTTTCTTGGCATAAATATCCCCAATTTTCCAGGATCACCATTTGATCTAAGTTGTTCATTACTCTGATAAAGACTGAACACTACACTACCCTTTCATCTCTCCCCCCAGCACATACCCTTTTTCTCTTTTTTTCTCTGCCTAAGCATACCTTTCTTGTAGTCTGAACTCAGGCTTCATACCCATATATGTATCAGTGGGTACTTTGATCACTATGGCCTAGTCTACACTAGGACTTTACATCGACTTTAGCCACAAATGGTCAATTTTCTAAGTGATGCGTCCACACTATCAAGCCTCTCACATCAACCTTCAAGGCCGCTGAAGTCGATTTAAGTGCTCCTGCTTTGCAAAAGGAGTAACACTATTCCTGACCTTGCATGGACAAATTTACGATAGTGTAAATATAACTGTGATGTAGTGGGGGTACCTTGCTGGTTGCTATGCTGGGCAGTGGGTTGTCAGTGACCTCCACTGGCTGCTGTCTGCAGCACGGCCCAGCAGGGCAGGGGATGAATCATTATGCAAGGGGGCTTCGAAACTCGTCAGACAGGTATCTCCCATGGAGCGGAACAATGGGAAGGAGGGGGGTGGAGCCCTGGCTGGGGGCAGGACTGGAAGTGAGTGAGTTAGTTTCTGTCTGGGATCATCGAGGAGACAGCCTAGGGAAAGGGGCTGGAATTTAGGGGCCCAGTCCCCCCCATCTCAAGGGGGGCTGAGGCATCCTAGGCCCGGTTCCTGTAACCAGATGACATCTATGCTGTGCTGTATCCTGGAGAAGCAATAAACTCCCTCTATTCTACTGGCTGGTGGAGTCTGTCCGAGCCATTACGGGGGTGCAGGAGTCGGGGGACCCCAACGTGCCGTCACAGTAACATCACTGGAAAGTTGAGGCTATTGGCCTCTGGGAGGGCTCTTACAGTTCCCTGATTGCTCTGGTCAGAACTTGTGCTTCTGCTGTTCTCCCTGATGAGCATAAAAAGCCATGGGAAAAGTTGATTGATCTTTCCCATGTGGCCAGCGTTGCAAGCACATTCAGGGTGAGCAGCATACCGTGGGCACACATGGAGATGACCTTGAACAATTCTACCAACACTGCAATGACTTTGGATACTTCTGCTCTCATGGGTTCCAGTTCCCAGAGGTACAGAAGAGCACCAGTGTAGAGGGTCCAAGAGATCTAGGACCTCATTGAGGCATAGAGAGATGAATCCATTCTCTCCAAGTTCCAAGAATGTCGACACTTATCACAAGATCACAAGCTGCCTGGTGTCTAAAAGTTATTCCAGCAGTGCTGAGTGAAAATCAAGGAATCAAGGACCTGAGGCAGTGCTACCATAAGACGAAGGAGGTGAGCGGAGGGTCTAGCACAGCAACTCACACGTGCCACCAGTGTGAGTAACTGGACATCATTTGGGGGGGCTTCATTTTCCCTAACGTGATTATGGAGTCCAGCTAAGACACACATTCTCCTCCCCCCTTCCCCTGCCTCAACCAGGACAGAAAAAGAAGTAGTGTTCCCAGGAGGCTGAGTGTGCTGGACCCAGTGTGTGCCAGACACAGCTGGAAGCCACCCTTTCCTGTCCCCCCCACCTGCAACCTGCCTTCCTTGGCTGGCTCTTTACCATGCCTGCCTGCCTCCAGACCTGTGTGTCCTGATGTTTCCTTGAGAAGACTGTGCACCTGAACAACAGGGTGTGGCAGGGTGGGATGGGGGATTAAAGGCAAACACAGGGAATGCAGAGGCAACTGGTCATGCATAAAACTGTTCTTCAAGGCCTCTCTCTGATTTGCACTGCCCCTTGCTGTACTCTCCTTATTGCCCTGGTGGTCAGCCACTCAAACTCTCTGCCTAGGCGCTCTACCTCAGCCCCCTCTCCCCCCCCCCCCCCGCCAGATGAGTTTTCCCCTTGCTCTTGCACAGATTATGGAGCACACAACAGGCTGCCACCACAAAGGGAATATTGCATTTGCTGAGGTCCAACTGAATCAGAAGTCTCCTAAATCTACCCTTTAAACACCCAAAACCACATTCAACCACCATTCTGCACTTGCTCAGCCTGTAGCTGAACTCTTTCTTATTGGGGTCCAGGCTGCCTGTGTACAGTTTCATGAGTCAAGGAAGCAAGGGGTAGGCTGGGTCACAAAGATCAAAATAGGTATTTCCACCTCTCTGATTTTGATTTTTCTGTATGGGAATAAAGTTCAAGCATGCATCTTTCAGAGAGGCAAGAGTTCTTAAACATGCACACATCATTCACTTTTCCCAGCCAACCCTTTGATGTCTGCGAAACAGCTCTTGTGACCCATCAGTGCCTGCAGCACCATGGAGAAGTACCACTCGTGGTTTATGTATTCCATGGCAAGGTGGTTGGGGGCCAACATGGGGATGTGTGTTCTGTTTATTATTCCACCGCAGTTAGGGACCCCATTGCAGTGGTATCCACATTTCCCAGAGTCACATCCTTCTGAAGCAGAATGGTCTTGATCACCTTGGCTACTTGTATGACAACAGCCCCCCATTGTAGATTTCCCCATTCTGAATTGATTCCCCATGGAACAGTAGCTGTATGGCTTTGCAAGCTTCTATAAGGCTATTGCCACATGCTTCTCCATGGTCCGAGTGAGTCTTAATCGGGTTTTCTGACACTTCTGTGCAGGGGAAAGCCATTTGCAAAGTTCCAAAAAAGTGGTCTTCTGCATTCAGAAGACTTTGGAATGTCTACTACCATTGGCCTCCTGCTGCCAGAATGAGGCTGCTCAGACCTGAATGACCTTCCAATAATTAATCAGATGAATGGGACTGCAGCGTGTAACAGAATGCTCCTCCAAAGCTACTTAGTCTCTCTCTAAAAAAAAAAAAAAAAAAAACCAGAGAGAGAGAGAGAGAGAGAGAGAGAGAGAGAGAGAGAGAAGCAGCTCCTTCTTCTCACACAATGCCCTTATCCAAATATATGATGGGAACAATCATCCTGACTTCTTTGATGTCATCTTAAAGCATGAAATTTGATTAACCTTATCTTAACATTCATCATTCCAAATATTGACACTGAGCCACAAAAGCTCTTAAGCTCATGCTTAGCTTTAGACACAGATTTCTATGTGATTTATGCACGTCTTCAGTTAAGCATGTGCTTAAGTACTGATCTGTATAATGATGCTCTTCTCTACTGGGGCCATAATTGGCCCAAATGTTATCCAACATACTGCAGGGGTAAGTTGTTGACTTGTTTGTTTTGTGATGCTCTTGTTCAATTTTTTACTCTTCTATATTTCCTCTGACCTACCCAGTATTTTAAACAAACTCACAAATTTAAAGGAAGCAAACAGTAAAGAGTGCTGAGGCAAACATTTTCTTTTACACAATGGGAAAGAATTATAAGCATGCATTTCCATGAAAACAAAGCTTTTCAAAAGCAGCAATATTTTTCAACAAAGAAAGAGTTGCTATTAGCACAAAGCTGAGAGAAAAAGAGTTGTCTGAGAAAAGGAAGACAGAAAATAGCAATGGAAAGACAAAGAAGTGCTTTAGTAAACTGGCCATTTAGCTCTATTTTGACTATGTAAGACTAAATGTTTTGTGCAGAAGATGAAAAGAAGTTGATTAAACATGTTCTCCTTCTCTTGCATCCTGAACACCCTGTGATGTAGGATTGCCAGAATGCAAGGTAATAGTTAGACCTTGAGACATTTCCATGTGATTCTGATATATGACTATGTTACAGACTAGCAATCACAGAAATGGTCTCTAAAAGCCATATACAACTCACCCATTCAATAAGCTGTTCAGGGAAGGCAGGGAATTTGTGTTCTATAATAAGGCATATGTTAAAAAGGCATTATTTATAATATATGTCTTGCAGATGAGTCTTAACTTCTCAATGTGGATTATAGCTTGTGAAGACAAGAAAGAAAAGTTATATTTAACATTATGTCCTTGACATGTTCCTGTTGTGAGTAGATACTGTCAGTATAGCAACCCAACCCAGATGAAGACACTGCCAATTGTATGGTTTTTTACACCGAGCGCATAATTAGTAGTTTAACATCCACTTTTACACTATTTTGACAATTCAGAAATTTAACGAGAGAAGGATGTCAAGAAACCACTCATGATCAACTTTTCTTCTACAATTAGAAGTCAAACTTGAGAATTAAGTGACAATTCACACCTTTTCTGAGTTCCTTGTAAATAGAATTAGGATTTAAGTAACTGGTTATTATGGGGTTTCAGAAGAGACCTGAATATATACTAAAGCTTGTATTGAAAACTGATCTTTGATAAGTGAATTAGAAAAAGTCTGGGTGCGCTGAGGAGACCAACAGTGGACCCAAAACTTCAGGATGAAGAAGGACACTTTCCTGGAGCTCTGTGAGTGGCTTGACCCTACTCTGCAGTGACGGGACACGCACATGAGGCCCGCCATTCCCCTCCAGAAGCATGTGGCCATCACCCTATGGATAGCTACCAATCCATGGCGAACCAGTTTGGCATGGGGAGATCCACCGTTGGAGCGGTGCCCATGCAGGTATGGCAATCTCTGGCCACTGTGCCAGGAGGGGGGTGTGCATGGAGGGAATGGGCTGCCCTAGGGAAAAGGGAGGAAGGGTGAAAGTCCCCTCCCGGGGGGGGTTGTTCTGTCCTGCCTGCACTAAGGACTGCCCGCGGTGGCCAGGATTGGAGGGGGGGTTGCTCCTGAGTAGTGGGGGCTTGGGGCAGTGGCGGGGAGGGAGCATTCTCAGCCACCCTGGCACTCCAGTGACTCTCACTTTTGTTTGTCCCTGTGCTGGTGGTCAAGGCCATCAACAGAGTGCTGCTCCGCTGAGTCATCCGCCTCACCGATGAAGCCGAGGGGTTTGGCGCCCTGGGCTTCCCCAACTGCGGGGCAGGGGGGGCAATCGACGGGACACACATCCCCATCCATGCCCTGGAACACCAGGGCTGCGTCTAGACTGGCATGAATTTGCGCAAATGCTTTTAACGGAAGAGTTTTCTGTTAAAAGTATTTGCACAAGAGAGTATCTGAATGGCACGGATGCTTTTGCGCAAAAGCACTTTTTGCGCAAAAGTGTCTGTGGCCAATCTAGACGCGTTTTTGCGCAAGAAAGCCCCGATCGCCATTTTAGCCATCGGGGCTTTTTTGCGCAAAACAAATCTGAGCTGTCTACACTGGCTCTTTTGCGCAAAAGCTTTTGCGCAAAAGGACTTTTGCCCGAACGGGAGCGTCAAAGTATTTGCGCAAGAAGCACTGATTTCTTACATTAGAACGTCAGTGCTCTTGCGCAAATTCAAGCGGCCAGTGTAGACAGCTGGCAAGCTTTTGCGCAAAAGTAGTCGCTTTTGCGGAAAAACTGGCCAGTCTTGACACAGCCCAGGCCTCCCTCTACATCAACTGGAAGGGATACTTCTCGGTCATCCTGCAGGCTGTGTCTGACCACTGGGACCAGTTCGTGGACATCAATATGGGTTGGTCCAGCAGAGCACACGATGTGCAGGTCTACCGCAAATCCTCCGTGTGCCAGAGGCTGCATGCCGGGACTTTCTTCCCCAACTGCCACATCAGGGTCGGGGACATGGACATGCCTTTGTGCCTGATGGGGGATGCAGCCTATCCCCTACCACCCTGGCTCATGAAGCCATACACGGGACACCTCAACCCCTCCTGACAGGCATTTAATGCCAGGCTCAGCAGGGCCTGCATTGTGGTCGAGGGTGCCTTCAGCCAGCTGAAGGCCCGTTTTAGATGCCTCCTGCTCCGCCTGGACCACTCTGGGCAGAATATTCCGCACATAGTGGCAGCGTGCTGTGTGCTGCACAATTTGTGTGAGCAGAAGGGGGAGGCTTTCCTGCCAGGCTGGATGGCAGAGGCAGAGCACTTGGCCTGCCTATACACACAGCCCCACACGGCTGCCAGCCAGGAGGCCTATCAGGGGGCTGTCCATATCCAGGAGGCCCTGTGGGAGAGCTTCCACCTGGAGGAGGACTAACAGTCTGCCTGGTGTGCCCCACCGGGGGCTTGTGCCTCATTCCACTCTCACATCCTTCCACTTATCCCTCCCAACTCCCTTTCCTGATGTACAATAAAGACACATATGCTCATTACAACAAAGTCTCTTTATTGAACAAAACTGGGGTGGGGGGAATGAAACTGAGGTGCCTCAGCATCCCCGGGGGGGGGAGGGTATGGAAGGTGGGAAGGGTGGGGAGGAAGAAGCAGGAGGGGGAGCAGGAGTGGGAGGAGGAGCGGTAGCTGGGGAGGTGGCAGGAGCAAAGGTTGGACGCTGACCAGGAGCTGTGCCACACCACCTGGTAGGAGCTGTTGCAGCAGGCTCGGAGCATGTGCATGGCATACACTGCCACTGTTGACTGCCTGCTGGCTGCCATTGAGTTGTCCAGCAGCCAATCCCCCTGCTCCTGCTGCTGCTCCTGCTCCTGTGGCCACCAAGGGCCCCACACACAAGGTGGTGGGACCACCTGAGGCAGGTGCCAGTCCCAACCCCATCCCTGAACCTCTTTCCTCCTTTCTCCCCACTCCTACTTCTCCCTCCGCCCTCGCAGGTTCTTTCACCAGTCTCCCCCAGTTATATTTATCCCCAGATTTAAAAAAACAGTTTATTCTTTCAAAACAAAAAGTGTGGTTTATTGTGTCTACAGGGGAGGGGAAAGGAAGGGAAGATGGAAATGAAGGCAGGGGAAGGGAGGGATGGGGGAGGAAAGCAACAGAGGGACAATGCAAAGGCCCCTTGTGGAGAGGCCAAGGGAAGAGTATCACAGGTGTCCTTGTCTGAAACTCTCTTTCAGGGCCTCCTGGATGCACACAGCTCCCTGATGGGCCTGCCAGATGGCAACAGTGTGCAGCTGCTCAAAGGACCTGCCCCCCCACCCTGTCAGGAATGTCTCCCACTTGTTCTCACACAGGTTGTGCAGGACACAGCACGCCACTGCCACCTGCGGGATGTTCTGTTCTCTGGAGTCCAGGTGGATAAGGAGATAGTGAAACCTCCCCTTCAAACAGACAAAGGTGCCCTCCACCATGATGCAGGCCCTGCTGAGCCTACTGTTGAAATGTTCCTTGGTGGGGTCCAGCTATGCTGTGTAGGGCTTCATCAGCCACAGGAGTGAAGAGTAGGCCTTGTTCCCCATGATGCACATTGGAGAAGCCCATGTCCCCGACCTTGATAATGCAGTCGGGGGGAAAAGGTGACAGCATTCATCTTCTGTAACAGGCTAGAGTTGCAGAATATGCAGGCATTGTACATCTTTCCTGAACACTCAACAAGGATGTGAGTGAACCAGCCTCGGTGGTCCACAAGGCCTGCAGGACCATTGAAAAGTACCCCTTCTGGTTGATATAATCGGAGGACCAGTGGTCAGGGACCTGGATGGGGATGTGGGTGTCATCCATGCCTCCTTCCCTTGCAACTGGGGAAGCTCACGGCAGCAAAGCTGGCCACAATAGGGTTGATGTCACCCAGGATGACGACCCTGCTCAGAAGCTATAGAAGGACATGAACAGAGAATCACAGGGCTAGCTGAGCCCTCAGGAATTCCAGAAGCCCACCCCCCTTCCCACAGCAGGAGCAACCTCAAGTTCACCATCCTCAGCAGGGCTTTGTGAAGGCAGGACTACAAAAGCTCCAGGGAGGGAGAGTCCACCCTCACCGATCCCCTAGGAAACCCTGTGATGATTCACCCCTGCCATGCTTTATGAAATGGGCTTATCGACACAAATATACATACCTCAAAGATGCTTGGGACAAATTGCTTCATGTAACCTATCAATCTTAATGTCTTAATCCACTGGGTCTGCATATCTTATTTGGTGTGTGTATCATTCTTGTGTGTAAAGTTAGATATATGCAGTATGGAATGCTTAATGGTTTTAAAAGTGAAAAAGCAAGCCATCAAAGGTGTTTCCCTCAAGGTCAGGTCAACTGTAAACAACTCTTTTGTCCTTAAATCTTAGTAGTGCTTGGTTATGACCCTAACTGTTAGGGACTGGCCAGGTAACTTCCCACTATGAAAATTGCTTATCTTATTTCAATTCTATTTCAGAACAGGCTATTTTGAAATTTGGCACAGCTACACCATGCCAAATTTCGAAATAACACACTATTTCGAGACATCACTTATCCCTCGTGGAACAAGGTTTACAGGGTCTGCTATATTTTACAATAGCAGACACATTCAAAAGATGCAGGGTAGCTATTTCGGGATCCCGAAATAGCCTTGCAGTGTAGATGTACCCTAAGGGTAGAATGTAGAATCAGAATTCCCACCCAAAGTGTAATTTATAAAACAATGGGACCCTTAGGAGCTTTTTTGCCTTTGGCTGGCTGGACACTCCCGAGGGAAGGAACCAAAGACCCCAGGATGAGGAACAGCCCTGGTTTGGAAAGCTTAGCTGGAAAATAAACAGTTTCGGGATGAGTTTGTAATTAGTCTGTAATAAGTTTGTACTGAGGTTTTAGTATAGATTTAACTAAGGGTACATCTACACTGCACACTAATTTCAAAAGAAACTATTCCAGAATTTATTTTACAAAATAGATTATTTCCAAATAGCGTGTCTACACACAAAAAGCACACTGAAATAGCAATTAGCTGTTTCGAAAAAGAGCGTCCACGGTAATTGGATGCTAACTCACATTTAAGGCCACCTGGAAGCACTTCAGGCTGAGCATCAGGTCAGCAATTACTTCCTGGAGCTGCTGCCTGAGGCTATCTGAGACGTGTGCTTAAAGGGACCTCCTGGACAGCCATTTCTCAGGTTCTTCTCCTGTTTGCCTACCTCTCTGAGGAAAAGCAAAGCATATTCACTGCGTGCTTTGGTTGCCTTGTTATTGGACACCACAGCACTCCTAGCTATGGAGCCAGAGATGCCTCTAGGCACTCGATGGTCCCTGAGTATCATGCTGCATTTTATGCAGCAGTTTCTGCAGGCTGTCCCTGAAGAAACACAACCCCCATCTGCTTGAGCAGACCCTCAACTTCTGTATGGGAGCACAGCCCTTCAAGCTGCACCCCACTGTGCACCACCACTTCTGGCGGTTGGACGGGTTGGTTCCAACTGGTGGGATGGGCTCATATGGAGCGATGAGACAACCAGCCATTGCTCCAGAATTTCTGCATGTGGAAGGAGACCTTTCTGGAACTGTGTATCTGACTTGCCCCTGCCCTCATGTGACAGGACACCCAGATGAGACCCACCATCCCCCTGGAGAAGTGGGTCACCATCGCGATCTGGACGCTCGCCATACTAGACAGTTACCAATCCATCGGGAACCAGTTCAGTATGGGGAAGTCGACCATCAGGGCCCTCGTCATGCTGGTATGGCGCTCTCGGGCTGTAGTCCCAGGAGTGTGTGAGGGGTGAAGTGCTGGAATGGGGAACCCTAGGGAAAAGAGGGGTGGGGTGCAGGTGGGGCTGGTGGGGAGGGAAGCCCCCTTTCCGGGGCAGTTCTCCAGTCCCACCCTCATACAGCCCTGCTGAGGGAGTGGGCTACATAGGGAGTGGCTCCTGGTGTTGTTAAGGGGAAGGGGCGGGTGGTTGGTGACCTCCCAAAGGCTCTGGCACCCCTGTGATTCTGGTTTGTTTGTTTGTTCATCTCCTTCTGTAGGTGGTGAGGGCCATCAATACCATCCTTCTGCACAGGGTCATCCACCTCAGCGATGTGGACACCATCGTCACTGGCTTTGCTGCCATGGGCTTCCCCAACTGCAGGGGGCTGCTATTGACAGCACCCACGTCCCCTTCTGGGCCTACTGGGCATAGAATCATAAAATCATAGAACATTAGAACTGGAAGGGACCTCGAGATGTCATTGAGTTCACTCCCCTGCCCTCACAGCCGGACCCAGTACCATCTAGACCATCCCTGATAGATGTGTATCTAACCTGCTCTTAAATATCTGCAGAGATGGAGATTCCACAACCTCCCTAGGCAACGTTATTCCAGGGCTTAACCACCCTGACAGGAAGTTTTTTCCTAATGTCCAACCTAAACCTCCCTTTGCTGCAGTTTAAGCCCATTGTTTCTTGGCCTCAGAGGCCAAGGAGAACAATTTTTTCTGCCTTCTCCTTGTGACACCCTTTTAGATACCTGAAGCCACCTATCAAGTCCCCACTCAGTCTTCTCCTTTCCATACTAAACAAGCCCAGTTCTTTCAATCTTCCTTCGGAGGTCATGTTCTCGAGAACTTTAATCATTCTTGTTGCTCTTCTCTGGACTTCCTCCAATTTCTCCACATTTTTCTTGAAATGTGGTGCCCAGAACTAGACACAACACTCCAATTGAGGTCTAATCAGTTCAGAGTAGAGCAGAAGAATGACTTCTTGTGTCTTGCTCACAACACTCCTGTTAATGCATCCCGGAATCATGTTTGCTTTTTTTGCAGCGGCATCACACTGTTGACTCATATTTAGCTTGTGGTCCACTATGACCCCTAGATCACTTTCTGCAGTACTCCTTCCTAGACAATCACTTCCCATTCTGTATGTGTGAAACTAATTATTTCTTCCTAAGTGGAGTACTTTGCATTTGTCCTTATTAAACTTCATTCTATTTACCTCAGTCTATTTCTCCAGTTTGTCCAGATCATTTTGAATTATGACCCTATCCTCCAAACCAGTTGCAACCCCCACCCCCAACCTGGTATCATCTGCAAACTTAATAAGCATACTCTCTATGCCAATATCTAAATAGTTGATGAAGATATTGCACAAAACCGGTCCCAAAACAGACCCCTGCGGAACCCCACTTGTTATGCCCTTCCAGCAGGCTTGTGAACCATTAATAACTACTTTCTGAGAATGGTTATCCAGCCAGTTATGCACCCACCTGATGTTCCCTCACAGGTCTTGGAGGATGCCTAGGACTTATCTAGACAGTGGGGTACCAGCTCCAGTATCACCAAGGTGATGGTGCTGGCTGCATCAGGATCTTCCTCCTCCTCCTCCTTCTACTCCTCCTACCAGCTCTGGCCCCTGGGCAGGCAACAATGGGTGTCTTCAGCCCCAAGTTGACCACCAGAGGTAGGGAAGGGGCTGCACCACCCCCCGGGATGTGGTGCAGATCTTGGTAATAGAGGCAGGAGTGTGGTTCTGCCCCTGAGCAGGAGCTTAATTCCCTCACCCTTGCTTAGCCCTGTCAGAGCCCTTTAACTTTCATCCTGCTCCTGTGTCCAGATGTGGCCCTTGGTGGCCAGGCTATCAGCCATGTGACCATAGATGTCAGCATTGTGCTGTCCGGAGTGGTGATCCTGGAGGTTTTCCTCCTTGCCCTAAACCTTAATGAGGGCCAGGATCTCCACCCCATATCTGGATGGTACATGCCTCTTTTTCCATCTGGTAGGCTCCTGGGAGTGGAGGAGGGCTTTTGGGGGGATCGAAGGTCAGAAATGCTGGCCCACTGAGTTGCTGTGGCCAGCTTCCTGCTGTGAGGACCAGCTTCCTGCTGCAAGCCTTTTCCCCTGTAGCTGCAGCTTTAAGGGCTGCAGGGAAAGAGGAACTATAGAGTCCTGAGGAATGTGGATGGAGTGGCCAGTAGGGCACCTGTGGAATTTCCTGGAGGCCCCTTATTCCAAAATAACTCTGTGTGCTGTGTCCACACATGCCCTATTCCTAAATAGCTATTTCGGAATAAGTGGAATTTGCAGAAATTTGCAGAGGTTTGCAGAAATTGGAAAGAGCTATCTATTATTTTGATTTTCTTTTGAAATAACACAATCTCTGTGTAAATGGTCACATTGTTATTTCAAAATAACACTAGTTATCTTGAAATAATGGTGCAGTGTAAATGCACCCTAAGAGTTTTCTGTTATTTTGAGTTTGTAATCTACTTTGCTCTGACTGTTCTCACTTATTACCACTTAAATCCCACTCCTTATATTGAATAATACACTTTTATTTTCTATCTATCCCAGTGTAAATAATTGTAACCTGGAGGAGGGGCAATTAGTGTGCATATTCCCCTTTTTATTGTCAAAGGGGGCTTACCTAAATGATTAATTTGAGGGTTCTAATCCCATTTGGGAAGTGGTATCATCGGAAGCTGGGCCCTAAACTGCATTTTCCTTGGACCTGAAGAGATTAAGTGTCTGTATTGCTTCTCAGGAAGGCAGTGATCTCAACTTTGTGCCTTGGCTGGGGAAGACCAGGGAACTGGCCAGACAGAGCAGTGAGGAGCCCCAGAGAGCAGGAATGCAAGTGTCAGTGGGTTTGTCAGCACCCTGGGAATCGCCCCTCAGGGGTCTTCTGTGACCACACCCTGTCACAAACCCCATTCCAGCAGGTCACCACTCTCCTAGGACAATTGTAATAGAACCAAACCTGCATGAGCATGGCCCCAACAGTTGATCTCCCCACACTAAACTGGTTCCCGATAGAGCGGTAGCTGTCAATGTGGCGAACTTCCACAGTGTGATGGTGACCCACTTCTGGAGAGGGTTGACAGGTCTCATGTAGGGGTCCCATTATGAGCCACTTGCAGAGCTCCAGGAAGGTGTCCTTCTGCATGCAGAAGTTCTGGAGCCATGGCTGGTTGTCCCACCACTCTGTAACGATCTGGTCCCATCAGTCAGAATTGGTGTCCCTTCTCCAGAAGTGGCAGTGCATGGTGTGCAGGGGAGGGTGGGAGGGCCTGTGCTGCATGAGCAGCATGTGGAGAGAGGTGAGGACGTGCCCCTAAGTGAGCTGCGGGTCCTGGTTCTGCAATGCCACATGGCTAGCCTACAGTAACTGCACCAGGAGGTGTGGCATGAGGTCTAAGAGCTGGCGAGTGCTTTGCAGCAGGTCTGGCTCCGTGGCCGATGTGCTGTGGTGTCCGCAAGGGCAACCAGACCATGCAGTGAGAAGAGTTTGCTGTCCCTTGAGGAGGTAGGCAAAGGTGAAGAGTCTGAGACACAGTTGTAGAAGGAAGCCGCTTTAAGCATGAGCCTCAGATAGCCTCAAGCAGTAGCTACAGGAAGTGACTGGTGTCCTGATGTCCAGGCCATTTTGCTTCTAGGGGGCCTTAAATGTGATTCAGCCTCCAGTCAGTGTGGACATGCTATTTTAATATAGCTCTGTTCTATTTCAATGGGCATTTGTAATGTGGACAAGCTATTTGAAATTGTTATTCTGGAAGTTATTATTCCAAAATAGCTTATTTCAAAATAAACACAGAGGCTACGTCTAGACTGGCATGATTTTCTGCAAATGCTTTTAATGGAAAAGTTTTTCCGTTAAAAGCATTTGCGGAAAAGAGCGTCTAGATTGGCACGGATGCTTTTGCGCAAAAGCACTTTTTGCGGAAAAGTGTCCGTGCCAATCTAGACGCAGTTTTGCACAAGAAAGCCCCAATCGCCATTTTCGCCATTGGGGCTTTTTTGCGCAAAATGGTTCTCAGTTGTCTACACTGGCCCTCTTGCATAAAAGCATTTGCGCAAGAGGGCTTTTTCCTGAACGGGAGAATCATTGTATTTGCTCAAGAACACTGACGCTCATACATTAGATTGTCAGTGTTCTTGGGCAAATTCAAGTGGCCAGTGTAGACAGCTGGCAAGTTTTTCCACAAAAGCAGCTGCTTTTGCGGAAAAACTTGCCAGTCTAAACGCAGCCCTAATGTAAATGTACCCTTCCAGACTATATTTCTGGGACTTAATTACAGCTTTGGTAAGATGTCAGTAAAAGAATAGGATACTAACATTTCAGCAGACCAACCCTAAAGTATGAAAAATGTAGCTATTTGCTTGCAATACTGTTTTCCAGTTGTCCTGCAGTTTTCATTGTATCCATACCACATAGGCATCATCATGGCATAATGTTCGGAGGGAGGAGGCAAGCCAATAAATTTAAATACATGTTTTGATGTAAAATATACTTCCTGTTAAGTTTCCTCAGTTTTATCTCCTACCAAGACAGGGAAATTATCAGGTAAATGGATATTCACATCCATCCAACCACAAATCAAATGTCTTAAAAGTTAAAGATATCCTTTCACTTATATTATATAGCCCAGTTTCATACAGCCTGAATTCTGAGCTCATCTAGAGGAAAATAAGCTATCAGACAACTTGCCTAGATTTCTTACCTGCCTTCCTAGAGATAGGGAGGGTGACTAATGTAGGAATAGAGCTAAGGATTTAGGGACTTGTCTGATAAGATACCTTGATAATAGAGAGCTGAATCCTAAGACATTCCTTCATCAGTTTAGCTCCTACTTCGCAAATTTGCATTGGCCTCAAGGGAAACTGTAGATGTCAACAGCTCAAAAATTTTGTAGTAGCTTAAATATGGGTAAAACCATAAATTTACCCCAAAATTTGAACTCTTGGTCACTATTTTAGAGTAATGTTATTAATCAAAAGACAATCTGACCCCTGCCATGGCCCCCTTTTGCTATCCCAACTACTGATGGGATGGTAAAGAATGCTCCCTCTATATGTCTCCCAGTTCCAACAGGGAGCATAATTTCCAAAGGAAATTAAATGAATTTAAGAACATGAAATGAGCATATTATTTAGCTTCTGTAAAACAAATCTTAACGATACAAGAGACCCATACACCTTTCATCTAAGACGGAAAACAAATATTGAGGATGGGAGCATATAGGGAAGTATCTTTTTCTTCAATACTGCATAATTAACATGTCTTATTCAGACTTTTACAATATTTATAATATGAAAAATATTTTAGCCATCCATAAGGAGGCAAAATGAGATTAAACTATTTCACTTAGCTCACTATCATAAAGGCTGCTAATAACACAAGGCTGTGTCTAGACTGGCCAGTTTTTCTGCAAAAGCAGTTGCTTTCGCGCAAAAACTTGCCAGCTGTCTACACTGGCTGCTTGAATTTGCACAAGAGCACTGACGTTCTAATGTAAGAAATCAGTGCTTCTTGCGCAAATACTTTGACGCTCCCGTTCGGGCAAAAGCCCTTTTGCGCAAAACCTTTTGCGCAAAAGGGCCAGTGTAGACAGCTCAGTTTCATTTTGCGCAAAAAAGCCCCGATGGCTAAAATGGCGATCAGGGCTTTCTTGCGCAAAAGCGCGTCTAGATTGGCCATGGACACTTTTGCGCAAAAAGTGCTTTTGCGCAAAAGCGTCCGTGCCAATCTAGATGCTCTCTTGCGCAAATACTTTTAACAGGAAACTTTTCCGTTAAAAGCATTTGCGCAAAATCATGCCAGTCTAGACGTAGCCCAAGTGAATTAAATTGGTCCACTTCACATTAAATTCTTGTTTTACATTGAAGATTTCTAATAGCAGAAATCCAACCAAATCTTCAGATCCACGCTCATAGTTTCTTATGCACTGAACTATCGTATTCCAAAAAGTTACAAATTATAAAACATGTTTACCAAATGTTCTGTTTCATGTTGTCTGCTTCCTCATAGAATAGCCTGCAGTAGTCTGATTTTATGCATTGCATATGGAACAAATTCTTGAGAGCATAACTCTGGAATCCAGTTTTAGTTTGGGTCTCCAGATGGTCCAACTATATAGAGATTCACTAGTCAAGTTACAAATAGAATTATTTATGCAAAAATAATAATCAACAAAAATGGCATGTATTTAGAGAGAAGAATCCAGTGACAGAAAGAAAGCTGTCCTGTGTAAACTAGAGCAGGGGTTGACAATAAGCAGCCCATAGGCCAGACACAGTTTGCTGGGACACAAGCAGCCCCTGGCAGACCACGTGAGTGTCCAGAGGTACAGCCACTTGCAGCTCCCGTTGGCCACAGTTTGCCATTCTCCCCCAATGGGAGAACAGGCCAGCTTACCACAACTCCCATTAGCCAGAAATGGTGAACCGTGTCCAACCGAAGCTATAAGCAGCCTTACCTGTGGACGCTCAGGTAAATAAAGTGTCTGACAGTCCATCAGGGACTAACTTTTGTGAGTCACATCCAGGCTGTGGGTTGCTTTTTTCCCCATCCCTGACCTAGAGAGACCTGATTCTGAATGCCTGAATAAGGGTCAAGCTGAATCAAGATCAAGGTCTGTTCAATATACTGTTTAATGAATTTAATTAACTAACCTTCTCTAATTTTTCCATCAAGTATGAGCTATATTACTTAGAGCACTGACAGTGTATGTGAGGCTGTACAAAAGTATTGGGTCTCATTTGGATTATTTTAGCTTAAAGGTGGTTCTCATGACTGTTAGACTGAGAACTACAGTCAGAAATAATGTAAAAGTTTACTGTAAGTTACACATTTCAGGGCCAAAATGGAATCAAGTTATCAAAAGGGAAAAGCTGGTGATCTTTTAAACTACAGCATATGCTGTAACATGTACATCTTTCTGATTCTAACATCATCCACTTTTTCAGCTAAACTAACCATAAAACTTGTATCCATAATTGAGCTATTATTTAACATAGTTTTAAATGTGACATTTCTATATTATCCACCCTACTTCCTTCTTTATATGGAACTATATTTGAATTGTAGGTTCTTTCCATCACTAATACTATGTAACCATTCCCTCTATAACCTTAACAACATCTAGTGCAGATAATAAGTTACATGCATCCCATTCAAGTTAATTCCATGAACCAATCTGTGAGGAAGCAAAGAAACCATTGACCAGCATACAGGGGGTTAAAGTGAGCTTTGGGGCCCAGCTGGCCACACCCCTTATATTTGCAAACTCCACTAGGCCTGAAGGGGAAGAAAAGGAGAACCTGGCTGACTGGTAAAGAGGTAAAGCAATGAGGAAGTACTAGTTGAGGGGACACACCTCAAACTAAAGTAAGATCAGTAAGAAGTAGCCCATGGCAAAGGATGTTGACTCCCTGCAGAGAGCTCCCTGAAACAGGGTCAGCATTCACCTCACATGAGTGCCCCCATTTTAGTCTAGTGCAGGTTACTACATTGCGTGTAGACAGCACCAAATTCAGAAATAAACTACTGAGTAGACATACCCCACTGAGCTATCTCTAGTCCTGCAGCTTCTTATATAGTCCCTCCTGGCCGCTGATTGGCTGGTTTCCTCCTAGTCACTCTAGCCACCTGGAGGACTTCTCTATGGCTCTTTTGGCATTAGGACTTAGCCCCAATACACTCCTTTACTCAGGTGTTGATTTATACCATGCGCTGGACTGAGACCTGGTGGATTGAGAGGCCCTACTTTCTCCCAGACTTAAAGACTGAGGCATCTTGACCAAGAAAGGGGTCTTCATGTCAGGGACTCCAACAACTAGGCAGCCTGGACCTTCAAGCCCCCTATTACAAGCCTTTGTAATACAAGTCTTTCTTATTTACCATATCGCCTCTACCAGATTTGTGTCTGACTTTATCTACTGAATTGGGAACTTTCTTTGACATCACCTCATAAAATAGTTTAAGATATATAGAGGTTAACCCAAGCAAAGTGTATCATGAAGTCAGACACTTTGAATGTTACTTTATACCATGGTGGTTTTTAATTAAAGCTGTAATCAATGTTAAATATTATGGCACCCACCATCAAACTTCCAGTCCCCACAAGTCACACTCCTGCGCAGAGATGTGTGTCTCTCACCCTCTTGACTGAGGTATTTCAAGACTGTGAAGTGCTCTGCTATACTGTGAATTCTCCAGCAATGTCAGACTTCCTCAGCAGGCCTTCTTTGCCTTCTTCTCGGAGGCCATAAACAGCATAATTGTCCACTGATATAAGTCACCACATAGTTCTTATTAAACAAGAACATTTCTTCTTTAGGTAAAAGTCTTACAAAGAAAATAGGAAAAAAATAAAATAACCTGCTTTAACACAATGGGTCTGTCTATACAGCAGCATTATTTCGGAATAATGTCTGCACTATGAGCCTTTATTTTGAAATAATATTGAGCTGGAAGACTCCTTACTCGGACTCATAGTAACCCTCATTTCACGAGGAATAGGGGAAGTCAAAGGAAGAGTGTTCTTCCTTCGACTTCCTGCTGTGTAGACAGCTCCAAAAGCCAAATTAAGCTATTTTGACTTGAGCTACACAATTGATATAGCTGAAGTTGCATAGCTTAATTCATCTTTAGCCCTGCTGTGTAGATGTACCCTAAAAAGTTTACCAGAGATCATTTTAATTCCAACAAGACCTCTGTAAGTCACTCCTTTATCCAGCTGTTGGTCTTTGATCTGCAGAGACCATCAACAGGTAATCAAACAGACAATGAGTTTCTTCTCAAGGCACAGCATTAGAACAGCGTACAGGTGAGTAATTTGTCTCCCCTACTTCTAATTATTTCCTAAGAACCCCACTCAACTCAAAGTTCAGTGTTATCTGGCCAATTGTTTGAAAAGAGTCCTTGGAAGCTCATAACTTTGAAGGATTTACATTAGCCTCACCTCAGTCCCCCCAGTCCCTAGAAAAATAATGGAGAGAATCCTTAAATGGAGAGAAGCACTTGGAAGAGAGGAAAGTGACCAGGAACAACCAACATGGACTCACCATGCCTGACCAACCTGATTGCATTATAGGATGATGTACCTGGCTCTGTGGATATGGGGAAGGCGATGGATGTAATATACCTAGACTTAAGAAAAGTGTGCCCTTGTAGCCAAGGAAACAGCATATTGGGGTGCATTAGTAGGAGTGTTGCCAGCAGATCTAAGGAAGTGATTATTTCCCTTTATTCAGCCCTGGTGAGGCCACATCTGGAGTATTGCATCCAATTCTGGGCCTCCCAATACAGAAAGGATTTGGACACATTGGAGAAAGTCCAGCGGAGTACAGTAAAATTGATTAGGGGGCTGGAGCACATGACTTATGAGGAGAGGCTGAGGGATTTGGGTTTATTTAGTCTACAGAAGAGAATAATCAGGGATGGGGGGATTTGATATCATCCTTCAGCTACCTGAAGGGGGGGTTCAAAGATGATGGAGAGAGGCTGTTCTCAGTAGTGATAGATGACAGAATGAGGAGCAATAGTTTCAAGTTACAGTGGGGGAGGTCTAGGTTGGATATTAGGAAAAACTATTTCACTAGGAGAGTGGTGAAGCACTGGAATGGTTTACCTAGGGAGGTGGTGGAATCTCCATCCCTAGAGTCTTTTAAGTCCCAGCTTGCCAAAGCCCTGGCTAGGATGATTTAGTTGGGATTGGTCCTGCTTTTAGTAGGGTGTTGGATTTGATGACCTCCTGAGGTCTCTTCTAGCCCTATAATTGTATGAGTCTATGATTAATTCTGTCTCCTTTTTAAAGAAGTTCCATATAATCCCACTATAATAGATAAACATTTGCATTAAAAATATAAGAGTGTAGCCGTGTAAATGGATAAATAATAAGTATGAGCGAATCCGTTATCCAAACAGCTACATGACTACACGCGGCTTCCAGTCCAGCTCCCAGGGAACTGTCTTGCACCCTGTGCTGCTATCTCTGAATTAGAGGCAGGAAAGTGGGATAGCAGGTGGGAGCTGGTATGCACGGGGAGCCAACTTAAAAACAGCTCCCTATGCGCACCAGCTCCCAGGGAGCCACCTGCTACCCTGCACTGCTTTCTCTGAATTGTTCAGTGGTTACATGGTAAATCAATTACATGCATTTCTACATCCCTAATTTGTATTTTCCAAGATATTGCAGGAAATTGATTTATTGGCTACAGTGATATCCATTGCTTCTTTTCCTTTTTTGTAATGAAATTCATTATCTTGGGGAAAGAAATCATCCCATTTCCAAATATACTTTCAATACTCTTTTAGCAGTAGAGCAAAGGTATCCTGTAGTGCTGAATAATACAGTTGTCTGTCCAAAATGCTTTTCAGTACAGGAGTTCAGTAACATCTTCCTGGACCAACTCCTGTGCTACTATTAACCCATCCAAAATGCCATTTGGGTCCAGGCAATGGCAAAGACATCTAACAAATATAAGCTTCTATTTCAGCTTGTGACAACAGCTAAGATGAGTGTATAAAGTTTCAGGTAACGTTTTGAAACTGTTGGCAATTTCATTATCAGTAGGAAGGCTTTCTCATCCATTATTTTGTCAATATTGTTTTACTATTCAACTTATTGGACCCAAAGATTTGTAGAACTTTTGTTTTCTAATATTGTATCTTTAATTCTGAACAATATAGTTAAACTTTATCTAATGTACTCTCCCTTGCTATCCATCACTGTGTTGCTTCCAAAATCTGAAAATTATCTTTCTCAGAACACCAGAAATATAATATTACTGTGCACACATTACAATTTATGCTGTGTAAAGATTAAATATCAAGGCTATGTTTTCTAAAAGATCACCACCCTGCCATTAAAGTTTAGCATGCAGTTTTATGCATATAACCATATCTGGGTTAATAGTAGAATATATTTATGCAAACAGGCTTGATGTTTACACTATGTAGACATTTAATTATTTGTAATTTAAATATTGTCTTGAATTGTGCTACTCACATTAGCAATATTTTTCACACTGTTAAGTGCTTTGTGGGATTGGTGCCTTAATACATTGGGCAACCATTTTTGTTTAGACTAAATTCTGAGGGCAAAGAGGGAGGAGATATGAAAATATGTTCCCTGATTCAATTATTAACTATTAAAATTACTCCTGAAGCTGGAGTTTGATTCTCTTAAAGAAGATATTACACCAATTGTAAAGATGCTAGATTTAGGGAGAAAATTGGAAATGGTTGCAAAATCTGAATGGTAATGAAGAAAAAATATAGTAAGTGAGAATACTTCAAAGACACCTTAATTAAAGTCTTAAAGAGAATACATCCCTCATGGTAAAACTGAAATATTAAGAATTCTGTCATGTGTCATAGTCTTTTCTGAGTAGATTTTGAATAAAGGTCTAATTGTTTATGGTATTGGTTACTTCACTCATTCTGTTTCATATCCAAACTTCATTATATTGTCAATAAAGTTACTCTAATCAAAACATAGCACATACACAATGACTCCCTCTGTATCTCAGGTTTCCTGTGAAAGATTATTTGGAAAAAAGAGGGAAACATTTATTTTTAGGAATAATAATTACACGTTTCCTGAGGTGTCAAAGAACAAATGAAGAGATGAGAACGCCTTTGAATGGAATTTCTGTCTTTTGCCTTCAGAATCTTCATTCTGCTTCCATGAAAGCTTTCCTATAACCAACCATGCTGAATCAAGAGTTGACTCAGTACCATGTCATTCAAATCTCCATCCCATATGTTAATCAAGACCTGATTGAAAGACAGACAATTGGTGAAGAGTGCCAATTGACTGAGTAGAGATACAGCTGAGGAGCTAATTAGGTGGGAGTAACACCTCCTCCCCCCCGCCCCCCACACACACAGAAGCTGGGACTTATATAAGCAGACAGGAAGGCTGGGCACCTGGAGTTAGGTGGGACTGGTTGCTGATAATACAGTATGCTTCCCCAGAAGCAAATGGGGGAAACTGGCTACTGACTGTAAATAGTATATGAGTAACATTCTAGGTTGTGGCCTGCTCAATGGCTATAAGAAAACACGGTGGTTAGGAACACATGGAGTGATGGTGGTCAGTTACTGAGGCTGGAAAAGACTCTCAGGTGATCATTCCATGACATTCTTTTCATCATTGCTATCTTTTGTCTTTATTTGGACAAGACAAAGGGTTTTATAACTTATTATTCAGATGACTTGTAAAGACAATAGTTATTAATGTCTGGAGTAGCACAAAGCAGGCAATTAGATTACAGTCTAGGGGAGGAGCACATTCAATAACAAACAAAAAAGATAGAAAAGAAACATGACTTCTCTCTGAAATGTGAGCTTTGATTTAAGTAGTTACAGCCAATGAATATTGAAAATATTTTATAAATGCCAGGGATGTGCATAGTTTTATAAACTGAACATAAAGGATCAGATTTTGTGTTTTATTGTGTGGGTTCACAAAAAGGAGGAAAAAAAGAGTTCTAGTAACCTTTTTTTCCAAACCTTTTTTGCATCAGTGTAGGGACCAACATCCTGCTTCTGAGGTGCAGACTCTGCTTTAGCTTAGCAGTCCCAGAAGTGGTAGCTTTTTCAAAAGAGGGGTGAAAAAGGTAGAAGGAGGGCAGAACAAAACTCCACAATCACTTAAGGGAATATGTCTCGAACTCCAGGATATGGTAGCTCAACACTCACTCCCTCAGGCTTCCATCTGCTATAATTAAAAATATCAGCAGAAACTACCTGTACCCTTTCCAGAAAGGGTCATATCATTGCTTTAGCTGCCTCCAACATTTACAAAATAGTGCTCAAATTTCACCCCAAAGGAGTAAACAATATGAGTTATTATTGCACTCTTCTCAAACAGAAGTCTTTTTAATGATTACCACCACTTGTTGGGGCGGGGGGGGTGCATTTTCAGACATGCGGCCTGTTGCAAGAAGGGCAGTGACAGATACTTACCAATCTTTGTTTTGTGAGCTCTAGGCAAAATGGCAGAAAGTTCTCCAGAAAAGACAGTATTTTCTACTTCACTGCTTCTACCAGTGGGTGAAAGTAGAGACCAGAGCAGTAGCTAGATCACTTAATGATGGACTGTTGCTCTGAAGCCAGAAGGAAGAGGGGAGTGGCTCTCCATATGGATGCAGCAAGTTCCAGAGAGACTTAATGAGATTTTATAGTAGAAAGGTAGAATATGATCCAGTGGATGAGGACTGAAGCTAGACAAACTAGGATAATTAAGCATTAGAACAATTTACCAAATATCACAGTGGAATTGCCATCAATGACTATTTTAAAATCAAGATTAGATTTTTTTCTAAGATTATTTTGGGAATTTTCTATTACCTATGCTATTCTTTGAGGTCAAACTAGACAATCCCAATGATTCCTTCTTTCCTTGGAATCTATGAATATCCGGGTACTTCTAAGGGCAGTGGACAGATCGTGGTTCCTGGCAGCAAGGTGCATGTGAAGCTATATGAGAGCAGAAGGCAGAAGATCTGCAGATTTTGGGATCTGAGCTATTGCTGGGATGGCAACTTCCACAATCTGAGAGCCCCATTCAGAGGGGTGCCCCACCTCACTAAGTTTCCAGCACCTGCCATGAGTTTGTAGCATGGCGAATTGTGAAAGCCAGTTTCTCCAGCCCAATATTTTTTTCCCTTTGGCCATTTAGGGTGCATCTACATAGCACCCTTACCTCAAAATAAGCTATACAATTTGCACTACGCAAATTACGTAGCTTATTTTGAACTTATTTCAAAATAGCTTATTTCAAAATATGGCACTGCTTACACAGCACCAAATTTTGAAATAATGCACTATTCCAAAATGTCTCTTATCCCTCGTGCAATGAGATTTACAGGGATGTCAGAATAGTGAGCCCATTATATTTTGATATAATGGGCTTGCTCTTAAGACATGGAATAGCTATTCGGGATACCAGAGGTATCCCAAAATAGCTCTGCAGTGTAGACATAGCCTAAGTTACTATTTTAAAATCACAATACGAAGGGTGCAAACAACGTCCTTGTACATTCCCCAATATCACGCAGAGAAATAGCACATAGAATCATAGAATCATAGAGCTGGAAGAAACCTCAGGAGGTCATCAAGTCCAGCCTCCTGCCCAAGGCAGGACCAATCCCTACTAAATCAACCCAGCCAGGGCTTTGTCAAGCCGAGACTTGACAAAGTGGAGAAAGGATGCTAGTCACACTAGCTTAAACACATGACATTTTAAATACAATAATTCAGAAAAAGACAACTCTTTACAACAACAGAGAGCAAGCAGCAGAGCCATCATTTGTTAAATTGGGTATTGTCTCATTAAATTTCTAAGCACAGTATCAAGAAAGATTAGGGGCAGAGTAGCAAATTCAACTGGCTCGACAGCTTTGTTATACTCCTATGACAACATTAGTAGAACTGTGAAGGGACAAAAATTGCGCAAGTAAAATAACAGCTTAAACAGGACATAGTTATAACTTTTTTGAGTGACCAGCTGATACCTGCAGAAGTAAGAATTTGATTCCATTACGCTTCTTTAACTACCTCAGCAAACATATCCTTGCCCTAGGCAGATAAATGGAGGATAAAAATATGAGTGAGGGATGGCATGAGAAAATATTTTCTTCCATGACTAATAAGGATATTCTTATTAAAGAAACATTGAAATGAAAGTTTTGTGGGTCTTCTGACCTAGCCAGGAATATGAGATTTTTCTCCATTCCAGCCTGATTTCAAGACGAAAGTCAGAATGTGCAAATTAGAAATGAGCTGAATCTTTGAACAAAATTGAATCCAAAGAAAACCTCTTTGCAAAATTCTGAATTAAGACTTTGATTTCCTTGTTCAACTCCCATTTTTGAGACTCTATGCATTGCCTATTTTTTTACTAGGACTAAATTCAGAAGTTCAAAAAAAAAAAGAACAAGGAGCTGATGTTCAAAAGTTAAGGTAAGAGATTTGGCAGATTTTTTTTTTTTTTGCACAAACTTGTGCATGGCATTGTGCATTGGGTCTATATTTCCATAATAAGTAGCTAATTCTGTTAGGATGCTTTAGTTGTGCAGAGAACTAATTGTGATCCTGCTAGAGCAGTGTAAATTCAAACAAATGTTTCTTATGTTTATTTTTGCCAGTGTATCATGATATTGTAATATGACCTAAAATACTTAAATTCTTGTTCTTACACTAAAATCTTTCCCATACTTAATGTGACACAATAAAAATAAAGCTCCCACAGGGCCAGCAACACAGCTGGTATGAATTGAATAGCCATGAGTATCATGACTTTAAAAAACTTAGAGCTGAGTAACTGATTTTTTGGTTTATCAGAAGTCCCCAAAAGTCATGTGGCAGGGGGCTGGGGAGGTTGGAAGGGAAAACAGAAACAAAAAATTGTGTAAAAACAACTAATGAAAAAGTAAACAAAACCTTTATTTTGGGTCAAACAAAATGCCTTATTTGGGGTTGGGAGCAATGAGGGTTTAAACATAAAAAAGCAAAGGAAATGAGGAGCTAGATCCACAAAATGGCCAAAAAAGGTGCTACTGCTGTCAGCCTCATAACTGAAGCTGGGAAATTATTTGGTTTATAGGCAGTTCACAAAGACTTTTTCAGCTCAAACTGAATTTAAAAAAAATGAAGAAAAATGTTGACAAAAACTATTTAGGGGGAAATGATTTTTGGATTCCTATCCAAAGATCAGAGTTACAAGATAGCTGGAGGAAAGTGTAGTTGTGTTCTCTGTGATCTTTAGCTCAGTGGTTAGCATGCTCTCAGGAGATGTGGGAAACCCAAGTTCATTTTTCCCCTTCTGCATTACGTAAAGAAGGGATTTGAATCTAAATCTCCCCCTTTTTAGGAGAATTCCCTAACTACTGGCTATCCTGCTGTGGACCTCCATCAATAACAGAGCTGGACTGAGTACCAAACTACAGGAAAGCAGTGAGACCTTCAGCATGGCTCAGCTGTGCCTCCACAACTGCTCCCATGCTGCTGTGGCTTCTCTATTCTTTATGCTCATGTCAGCTCAATGAGAGCTAGTGCAAAGATGTGTGCATGAGCCCGGGTCTTACAATAGAATACCCATAGTGGCACTTCAGAGAAAGAGAACAATGAATCATCATTATGAATGTGAATGTGGACCTCTCCTGTTCCAGGTGACTGCACTAGCCACTAGGCTATAGTTTTTAAGGAAAGCACCACCATGTCCTCCTCTGGCCACTTTTTGAAGGCATCTCAGCTCAGTCCTGAAAAGTATGTTGTGGACAAAACTACTAGCTTTGTGTGCTGACAAGCACATTTTCTGAAATGTTATATTTGCTGAAAAAAATCAGTCAGGTCTATTTATACTCTTTATAAATAGACTGCTTAAGCCAGTGTTTCTCAAACTGGGGCTCCACGAGACATCTCCAGGGGCTCTGTGAGGCTGACAAACTGGAAACATCGATAGGTACAACACATACAATCAGTGGATCGCTGGGGCTCCGCATAAATTTTTACGCATGTAAAGGGTTCCAGAGCCCAAAAAGGTTGAGAACCACTGGCTTAAGCCATTGGAAGGGAATAAATATTAATTCCCATCTGACATAGAGCAGTCATTGCAGTCATTTGCACTTTGGTTTCTCACCTTGCTGTAATGTGTCCTAAAGAGCTCGGATGAGTCTCCCTGAAGCTCTGCTGCTGAAGCTCAGACTTTCTGATTTTGACCCCTTTTACACAGCAAGCCTCTGAGCCACCTTAAATTAAAAATGGGGATTTAAAATTTAATTTAATGTGTGCACAGGGTTGACAACCTGAGCCTCACCAAGTTCACTGCTAACTTCTTCCAACCTCCAGGTAATAACCTTGTTATCATCTGAATGGTTGTGACCTCCCCGGTTTGAGAACCCCTGGCTAAACAATCATTGAACATTTACCTGCCAGGTAAATTTCCTAAGCATCAGGCTAGAAGGTAGACTGGGTTAGGTGTCTAACAGTCTCTCCTGTTAGAGCTGTTCAACCTAATGCAAAATACATGAATAACCACTGGGCCAGAGAAGTAGTATGGGAATGACTTTATAGCCTGGTACTTATGGAATGTGCCTGGGAGACCCAGGTTCCTGTATCTATTGCAATGATTATTTAATTTAGTTATACACTATGGAACAGCTTCACCAGGAGAGATTAAGAAATCCCTACACCATTTTCCAGGGGTTAGGCCATGCTCCTGTAATGTGGGAGACCAAAGTGCAAATCCCTTTTTTGTTATGCAAAGTGGGAAGTGACCTCAAGATGTTCCCATCTTGGGTGAGTGCTTTCTTACCACTGGGCTATAGAATATAAGTGAATTCCTTCTTCTGTTTTATTTATAGTACTTAAATCCCTTTCTGAATCTAGTCCCACCCCTTCCAACATTGGCCAAAATTATATGACAAATCTGTGAATAGTTTCAAGTCAAGTGAAACTGCAGTTTTCTGTGAAAAATCTGTGTTCAGCTCTAATGAAACTGCACACATTTATATCAGTAGGGGATCTGCCTCCTTATGTCACAATTGTGCACAGTAATAACGGTTGGAAACTAGTAAATGGTGCTCCAAAATCCATATTTTGAGGAGGGTTAAGAACATAAGAACGGCCGTACTGGGTCAGACCAAAGGTCCATCTAGCCCAGTATCCTGTCTGCCGACAGTGGCCAGCACCAGGTGCCCCAGAGAGGGTGGACTGAAGGCAATGATCAAGCGATTTGTCTCCTGCCATCCCTCTCCAGCCTCTGACAAACAGAGGCCAAGGACACCATTTTATCCCCTGGCTAATAGCCTTTTATGGACCTAACCTCCATGAAATTATCTAGCTTCTCTTTAAACTCTATTATAGTCCTAGCCTTCACAGCCTCCTCTGGCAGGGAGTTCCACAGGCTGACTACATGCCGTGTGAAGAAGAACTTTCTTTTATTAGTTTTAAACCTGCTACCCATTAATTTCATTTGGTGTCCTCTAGTTCTTCTATTTAGGGAACTAATAAATAACTTCTCTTTATTTGCCCTCTCCACACCACTCATGATTTTATATACCTCTATCATATCCCCCCTCAGTCTCCTCTTTTCAAAACTGAAAAGTCCCAGTCGCTTTAACCTCTCCTCATATGGGACCCGTTCCAAACCCCTAATCATTTTAGTTGCCCTTTTCTGAACCCTTTCCAAGGCCAAAATATCTTTTTTGAGGTGAGGAGACCACATCTGTACACAGTATGCAAGATGTGGGCGTACCATAGCTTTATACAGGGGCAGTAAGATATTCTGGGTCTTATTTTCTATCCCTTTCTTAATAATTCCTAGCATCCTATTTGCCTTTTTGACTGCTGCTGCACACTGTGTGGAAGTTTTCAGATAACTGTCCACGATAACTCCAAGATCTCTTTCCTGATTTGTCGTAGCCAAATTAGCCCCCATCATACTGTACGTATAGTTGGGGTTATTTTTCCCGATGTGCATTACTTTACTTTTGTGATGTGCACGTCTGAACAACTGAATAAATACAATATCTAAGATAATAAAGTTTTAAAACAAAATAACTCTTCACATCTGAAATGTCATTTTTCTTTTACAACTTTTCTCAATTTAGTATTCTTCACGTCAAGCCCTAATGCCTGCTACAAAGGCCACATGTATATACACAAGTAACTGTGTGTCTTTCTATAGCCCCAAACCTGACTCTGATTGGTAATGGCCCCTCCTGTAGGAGAAACTTTCCATATATAAACCCTATCCAACATTTTGAATTTCCTTTCATTTAAACAAACGACTTTCTGTATCAGAAGGTATTAATTTTGAATCAGGGTAAGGTGAGAAGGGGGTGTGGAAGAGAGATAGAAATTTCTTGCAGAGACATAGGACATGTCCACACTACAGAGAAGATCGACCCTCTGAAGAGTGATCTTCTAGAGTTTTAGCGGGTCTAACATAGGCCCCTAAATCAAACACTGAGGGCAGCCCCAGTCAGCATCCAGCACTCCTTGTTCTATGAGAAATAAGGGAAGCAGACAGGAGCATGTGCTCCTGTCCACCTCCCACAGTGTAGACGCTGCAGTGGCTTGGCTTAAGGTAAGCCGAATCCTGCTACACGTATTGCATAGTTGGATGATGTACCAGGGACACCATCCAGCTATGTATAGGCCAGTATAGTATAGACCAGGCCATAGGGGTTTTTTTAGGGGCTAGATTTCAGCAGGTAAAAGAAAGAAAGTAAGGAAAGCAAGAAAGCAAATGTGTGTATGTGTATATATCCATATACCGTAATCCACAAAATGACTAATGTATCCACAAAATTTCTGGAAGTAGAATTCTTTGCTTCAGACTCCCATGCTGCATAAAAATGTGGTTGATGTTGTTTGTAGAAATGGGTAGCTTATTAGGAGTAGATTCAGATCACATTTACATCTGGGCCTGTTATGGAAAATTTTCACTTACAAGTGGGACATTTTTGTAATTGTAGAATGTATTTACTAATCCAGTGAATGTGCTAGATTGACCCATCTGCAGGTTTTACTATGGAAGTGAGCTGGGATGAGGAGAGAAAAACATCGTCCTGTCCTCTGTTGGTGAGGGGAAATTTTTCCCCTTAATGTGAGCATCAACCCTCATTCTACACTATTTCTTATAGAGGCCCTGAACCACCCTTGTAGTGACTCTGTGCCTTTAAGCTTTGCTGCACCATCCCAGTATAGTGTTATGACTTAATTATACAAACTAGGCATTAGGTCTGAAGAATCTTCTTCTTTTCAGTGGGGTAATGTGTGAGTAAAGCAAGCAGGATGTGGTTTTTAGATACTGGGCTTCTTCATTCCAACTCTTTTGCACTACATTGGCAGCACAAAGGACCGGTAATCCTTGGCTCTCTGTAGGTGAGGATTTTTCTGGTGGGCAGAACAGCTCCAAGAGCTTCTTAAAATCTATTGGACCTGCAGCCAGCCTAAAATTGTTCTCAGGTGTCCAACACCATCTCTTTTGCAGCCCAGTTCCTTGAATTGCCCAGGTAGGTATCTGAGGTATCTGACCTGTTGGTTTTTAGATGCACAATGATTGAATATAGTTGTTCTGGAATCTGTATTAGCCAGAGTTTTCAACCCTATAAATATGTTCTAAAGAACTTTATACCAAAATCTCATTTTTTGATCATGCCTCTTTTTATATATTTATCTTTCACATAGAATCTGTTTTGTTTGTGTCATGGCTTTGCAAAAGATATATTTTGCAGATTTTTGTCAAATACAATTTTAAAATAAGAGCAACAAATTTATTTATTGATAGAAATGTAGTGCGTGGGTTGCTGAAGATAAGTTTCTCATTAGAACCAGGACTTAGCACTTCTTCTGAGCATTAAATTATAAGCAATAGTTGTGATTCTAGTTATGACAGTTGCTGTGATAGTATAGACTTCAAAAGATTCCCTTTTCCCACTTTCAGAGACATGGATATTGATATTGAGCCCCCTAATCACCAAATTTATATTTCTTAACTGTCCATCAAGTAAGCTGTAATATTGTATATACAAAATGTAAAAACCCACTTCGTTTTTATTGCACTGCTTGACAGAATATTTTCACATTATTTTATTCCAGTACAAAATTACAGGGGGAAAAATCCTAAAGATATTACAGAAAGATTAAGGCTCAGGGAGCTTTCTCTATAGCAAAGAGACACTTTCAGTGTAACAGGGCTGGGAGGCAGGAGTCTTGACTCATTATTTTAAAACCTTTTCCTGGTTATTTATGGCTATTTTACAGCGGTCATAAAACAGATGTTAATCAGGAAAATTCAATAAAACACTAGCCAGAGCCTCTGGAAAGGGTAGTAAATAGCTAAATTACCTTCAACAGCTATACAGTTCAGGAGATTTAACTGTTTGACACCTACACATGCTTGAGAAGAAGGGAACAAAGAATGTGTCTGAGAGATTGTTGGACTGTTTCTGCTGTGTTTTTTTACAAAATGTCCCTTGAGACTTTGGAAATTTCAAAATTCAAATGATGTTTTTTGGAAATGTAGGTGATTTATAAAATGATCTCAAATAACTTTGTCTCTAAAGTAATAGGCAGTGCATACTCTGAGAAATTACTAAACCCTAATCTACACTAGGACTTTATTTTGAAATAACCCCTTGCCTGCCTCTGTCCCCACCCCAAGATCGAATTTATAGTGGAGTGGCCATGATACTGTTGCCTGGGAGGGAAGTATAATATAATTTATGTGGGTAAGGCTCATCAATCTGACTAGAAGGCTCTAGATTTTGTCCTCCTTCCCCAGGTCACAATAGTTGAGTACCACAAAGCTCTATTTCTGGAGGTGGATCTCCGGGCCCACAACAACAGCCATGCTTATAATGAGGATAGTATCAAATTAAAACATTTTTTATTATGACAGGTATTAAGATGGCAAACAAAACAAAGCATACAGCACTGATCACACAGATTGATTTAATCACCTCTGAGGGAAACATTAACAAAGTTTGATTATGTAATTGTACTTCTCTTAAGTATACAGAGTAAGTTACCTAATATAATACCATACTCAGATACCCTTTTCCCAGAAGGCCAAGCATGGAAGGACCAGCCTCCCTCTGCTTGTGGGACTTTGGTGCAAGGTGAAGTATGGGAAACTTAGAATCAAAGACTTAAAAAGAATAAGTAAAGTAAAACAAAGAGCTTGGATGTGAAGGAAAAAGATGCTTGATGAGGAAGAAGAGTCCCTCTGATAAGGAAGAGAAAAGCACAACTTCCATTACTGCCATAGCTTTTTATTAGTCTCTTTATGTGATTAACACCCAGCCTCTAATGGCCATAAACAGATTTCCTCACCCTGAGATTTTATGGGTACACATACTTGATTGGATGGTGATATTGGGACATCTTTTGAATATTCATAAATAAAATCATCAGATACACCTCTTGGACTCATTCCCAAATGTGGGAAAAGAGGGAACTTGCAGTTAATTGCAAGGTTTCTCTTTCTTTGATCAGAATGGCTGTTTAGCTGGGTTTCGCATTTTTGGCTCTCACGAGGTGTTCAGTTACATACCATCACCCTAATTTGGCCGTTATATGTGTTCTTTCCCACCTGAAGATTGCACCACAAACTTTTCACAATTCCTAAAAAGATATTAAAAGGTTTTAATTTAACTTCTGAAAGATATTAACCCTTACTCACATTATACTACTGCTAAAGCCAAGTCATACAGGATAAGTCCTGCTGGCCTTGGATTACTGGCATGACTATTAAAATATAGGAAAAGGAAAAGGATAGGAGAATATATAGCTTGGCAGGCTGCACTACCAAGCCAGTTATTTCTAAATAATGGGCCATGAAATTAGAAATCTGTACTTCTGCTTTTCATCAGGAGTAACGCCAATTCCAAAATAGTTATTTCGAATAAACAGCAGTTTGGATTCTCCAGAGCCATTATTTCAAAATAATTACTCCCCAGAGTAATTTGAACTACGTGCTCCCCAGTGCTTCATAGGTGTTTAAGTACAAGGTAGCATGTCCACATTAACAGAGCCTGCCAGACTACTTTTGATGCTTCCCTGTAGTAAACACACACAAGTTAGAATTTGTTAAATCAGAAGATCTTGAGCCAAATTTAGTAATTTCAAAATAGTTTTCTAGTGTAGACATGGCCTATGTCTCCAATTGCAGGATGCCAGGATGGGAATCCCCTGCTCTAAGCAGAATCTAAGTTTTTGTGGAAGTTCCTTCCATTCACTGATGATGAGGCATGTTTTGGGTAAGAGGTCGACGACAACCTTGTGTAGAACAGGGGTGGGGTTAGCAGAGACATTACTCCAAGGGCCCATCGGCCATTTTCCCACATATGTGGGAATGACAATACCATAGCAGAGACTATTGCAAGCTCTCTGTTGTAACTGTTCTGCTCCTGCTGCTCTGTGGTGTTTGGTGTGGGAAGATATCTGTCCATGAAACTGAGTGAGTTCCCTGTGCTAAGTGCTTCTTGTAGAGTTTGATGCAAGATTTTCCTCCAAAATCAAATGGAGTGGTTTAAATTCTATTTGTTCTGCTGAAAATCCTAGAGTGAGCCTTTTTACCTCCTACTTCAACTATTATACTCTGCTTCCCACTGATCTCCCTGAATTTCACATCTTCTTCCTTCTGGGTACGTCTATACTTGATCCCTAGTTTGAACTAGGGATGCAAATATAGGCAACTGAAATTGCTAATGAAGCGGGGATTTAAATATCCAAAAAATGAGCAGTTTTGAAAGTTAGTTCAAAAAATGAGGAGTAACGTTAGTTCAAACCAAGGGGTTTGGTTCGAACTAACGCATCCTGGCGTGCACTTTTACTTTTGAAACAGCTGTTGAGAGGAGTAACGTGCCGGTGAGATCATGCTAATGAAGCATGGGATATTTAAATCCCCACTTCATTAGCAATTTCGGTCGCCTACATTTGCATCCCTAGTTCGAACTAGGGAGCAAGGGTAGACGTACCCTCTCTGCTCAAAGTATGACTGCTGAAATCATCATCTGCTGTGCCTTGTGTCTGTATACAACAAAAGTAATATGAAGAAACCAGGATTCCAAATAACTGTTTGCTAAATAAACATAAACACATAAGGCCTAGCTATAGCACATATTGCTGCACTGATGAGTTTCTGAAGTCTTTTAAAACAGAAGTCAGTAAGCCCCCTAGAAAGTTCACCATCGTCTCTGAAGCTCTGACCATATTATCCCTTCCCTGAATCCCTTTACTTGTTTTCATCTCTTTCCACATGAAACTCAAATTATTCATGCTGAGTTTTAGGGTATTTTATTTGCATGCTGTTTAGACATCTCTCTAATTTCCTGATTAGATCTACCTTTATATCTATCACCAATTGTTGGCTCCAGACTTCCTTTGATGACTTACTTCCTGCACACTAAAAACAATTAGCGGTTCTGTGGCACCTTAGGGCATGTCTACACTAGGAAATGATTTTGAAATAAGTTATTTCAAAATAATAACTCCCAAAATAACAATTTTGAAACAGCGCTATTCCTCATGACAAGCACGAGTTATATCGAAATAACAAGCCCGTTATTTCGAAATAATGGGCTTGGTAGAGTGGATGCTCTGCTTGCTCTTTTGAAATAAGGGGAGTTGTTTTGAAATAATTCCCTAGTGTAGACCAGGGCTTAGAGACTAACAAATTTATTAGGTCATGAGCTTTTGTGGGTAAAACCCACTTCATCATATGAGATGGAGTGGAAATTTACAGAATCTGGGGGATATATATACGAGCAAAAGTAGTTACCTGTCAACTGTAAGGCCACTGTTAATGAAGCTAATTAAGTCCTCTGGATGTGTCTCAATCATAGCATGTGATGCGGAAATGCAAATATCAAAGGTGGGGAAGTTGCTTTTGTGGTGTGTTAACCAGTTAAAATCTTTATTCAAGCCTAAATGGATAATGTTGAACTTGTAAATGAACTTCACTTTTAAATCCATTATTGAATGTCCAGGAAGGTTAAAATGTTCCTTTAAAAGTGTATCTGTGTTACCATTCCTGATGTCTGATTTGTGTCCATTTATCCTTTGTTGCAGTGACTGTCTGGTTTGGCCAATATACATAGAAGAGGGGCATTGCTGGCACTTGATTGCAAATATCACTGGGATGGCCAGTTGGCTAAGGCGTTGGGCTTAAGATACAATGGATGTTTGTCTGCCTGGGTTTGAATCTCCCTCTTGATCAGCTTTTTTTTTTAGGGGAAGGAAGGATAGCTCAGTGGTTTGAGCACTGTCTGCTAAGCCCACAGTTATGAGTTCAATCCTGAAGGGGGCCATTCAGGGATCTGAGGCAAATCTGTCAGGGATGGTACTTGGTCCTGCTACAAGGACAGGGGATTGGACTCAATGACTTCCTAAAGTCCCTTCCAGTCCTATGAGATAGGAATGTGCAGGCTTCCAAGCCCCTGATGTTATGGCTTAAGTGGTTAGGTCTTGTGATGGTGTTGCTTATTTGTGGACAGAGTTGGCAATGAGGTTTGTTGCAGGTGGGTGTGGGATATGACTTTTGGTAAGTTTTGCTTCATTGGGGGGGGGGGGGAGCTGTCTGTAAGCAAGGACTGGCCTCTCTCCCAAGGTCTGTGAGATTGTTTGGGATTATTTTCAAGAATAGGTTTTAGACTGTCAATGATACACTGGAGGAGTTTAAGCTAGGGGCTGTAGGTGATGCCCATTAATGTTCTGTTATTTTCCATGTTGGGCCTGTCCTGAAGTAGGTGACTTCTATTTCCTTATTTCCTCAGGTGGCATTTAAGTTTTAAGAATGCTTGATAAAAATCTTGTACCTGTTTATCTCTCTCTGGGTACTTCTAGACTGCAGAGTTTTTCCAGGATACCTCTGGTATCCAGGAAAAGCTCTGTTGTGTCCAAGGAATGCATCTGCTTTTCCAAAAAAATTTTTGGAAAAGCAGACGCGTTTTTTTGGCATTCCTGTAAACCTCGTTCTATGATGAAGAAGGGATGTTCTGAAAGAGCCTTTTTTCCCGACACTTGGCCCAGTGTAGATGGGCCAATTGTCAGAAAAGCCTCTTTCAGAAGAAAAGCGGAAAAAGATACGCAAATTGCAGTTCACAATTTGTGTTTCTGATAGTACTTTGTAGTCTAGATCAAGGGCCTCTTTCCCATGGGTCCATATGATGAAGATGTCATTAATGTAGTATAAGTACAGATAGGGGACAGGAGCTGAGGAAAAGTTCTAAATTAGGCTTGGGGGTCATAAGGGTACCCATAGCAGGGCCGCTGACTTGGTGTGCCATAACTTCATCGGGGATAGTGTTCTGGAAACTTGTATTCCATCCTCAAGTGAAATATTGGTGTAAAGAACTTCTATATCCATGCTGGTCAGGATGGTATTTTCAGGAAGATTACTGATGCTCTGTAATTTCCTAAGGACATCAGTGATGTCTCAAAACTAGCTAGGAGAGCTGGTAGCCTAGAGTCTGAGAAGAGAGTTAACATAGCTGGATAGTCCTCCTGTAAGGATCCACAGCCTGAAATGATAGGACATCTGGGAGTTCCAGGTTTATAGATTTTGGGTAGCAAATAGAATACTCCTGGTTGGGGCTCTTAGGATGTGCCTGTGTAGATTTGGTTCTGAGTTGTAGCAGGGAGTTTGTTGAGAAGATGGTGTAGTCTATTTTGGTATTCCTCAGTGGGGTCAGAGGAAAGAAGCCCATAGAATGTAGTGTTGAGGAGCTAACTGGCAGATTCCTGTTCATATTCTGACCTATTCATGATGACTACAGCACTCTGTCAGTCCATTTGTTTATAATGTCAGAGTTGTTTTTGAGGATGTGGCTAGTATTGTGTTCTGCATGGTAGAGACTATGTGTCACATGATGTTGTTTATTCACATTGTCAGCCTATGCACATTTATGGAATCAATCAGTATAGAAGTACAGACTGCCATTTCAACCATCAGGAGGAGTCCATATAGAATTCTTCTTCTTGAAGTGTTGGTAGTAGGGATATTATGAGTCAGTGCAATGTTCATTGGTGTGTGGAAATATCCCTTCATTTGGAAATGGTGAAAATAGGCTTCCAGGTCACTTCAGAACTGTAAATGTGTGGAGGGACTGGGGAAAGGGGGAAAAAAGAGTCCCTGAGAGAGAACAGACTCTTCTTCTAGACCAGGGGTGGCCAACCCATGGCTCGCGAGCCTCATGTGGCTCTTCAAAGGAAAAATTGTGGCTCCCGCACCCACGGCTTGGCTCCCGCTCTGCATTCCCCTGCTCTGACCATTTTTCCTTGTCTGGTCAGGGTGCTGCTTGGGGCAGCGAGATCTGACACTGAGGCCGACAGAAGCCTGCTTGGGCCACACACGGCTCTTAAAGGGGGAGCAGTTTTTTTGTTTGTTTGTTTTTTGCTCAACAACTTCTTTCCCTCAGCTCTTTGCACTGTATCCACCACTATTTTGGCTCTTTGTCTGTAATGGGTTGGCCACCCCTGCTCTAGATTAAGTGTGTGGCTGAATAGATTAACAAAATCGTTAGGTGAGCTGAAGGTACCAGAGTTGTAGTTCCCTGCGGCATGTAGGAGTTTAGATAGTTTATTGTCCTTTTTCTTCTGTAGAGAAGTAAAGTGAATGTTGTAAATGGCTTGTCTTGTTTTTGTAAAATCCAACCATGTGGATGTTTTTGTGGAAGCTTGGTTTTTATGAGAGTCTCTAGTTTTCAGAACTCATTCTTGATTTTCTCCTGTTTGCTATATAGAATGCTGATTGGTGTTTCCTGCATACTATCATCCCACTTTTCATTCAAATCCAATCTTCGTTTAAATAGGGCTTTGCTAATCACTATAAAATTTAGTTTGTTCTCTTTGAAGTAGTATGTGTGTCTTGTTGTGTGTTTCACAGGACCTGATTCAGTAGGCCCTTATCCTGATTGGGTATCTACACTGCAGCAGGGGATGACTTGACCAAGGGACAGGTAAGTTTGGACTTGGGCAACTAACCCAAGCAGCTGCCAATGCTGCAGTATCCATGCTGCTATTTTTTGTGAGTTAGCTCAAGCAGAACTGGAATGAATCTGTCTACTAAACCTGAGAGACTTGTTCCCTTCTGCAGTGTAGATATTCTCTTAAGGGTGCACCCTGACCTTGAAATATGTAGATGGATATGTAATCCATTTTTCCAGCAGATCAAGATTTTAATGAATTGTAATGTGATGTTAAACAGATCACTATGTGATACCATGAAGTTGTACTATTGTAACACTGCAGTCAATGTACATCAGGTCTATCGTTCATAATAAATAATTCCTCTAGTTCTGTTTGAGGGGGATGGGGTAACTCTAAAATGTCCACAGTGGAATAACCTGAGAAATAGAAACATTTGAATCTGAAAGTGTGAAGTTGTAGCCCTAGGCAACTTTTTTTGCAGCTGCTCCTGTCTGAAATCAACAGAAAGTATCAGAAGCACCTTTCAATGCATATTTCAATCATTTCTGAAATAATCAATAAAATGCAAGTTCCTGTAAGATGTAGTTAAAAGATGTCTAGTTAACTGTGATTTCAGTCAACTAGGTGAACCAAATGCAATATCCAGCAGTCGGGTCTGTCTCATAGATTTGACATCTTACATTTACTAGCCAATGTAGCAATCAAACATACACATTGGTGTAGTGTTGTTCCTCTCAGAACTGTACTACAGAAAATATTCTTCAGATCTGAGTGATCAAAATGCAATTTAATGCATATTGTCCATATGTATTTGAAATAGTTTTCACAACAGCATATATCAAATCTGTAAGCATAATTGAGTGGAATGTAGTTACGCAGTAATTTGCAATTGCAATAATCCATAACAGACTATAAGGAAAACTAGAGGAAGAGTGAGATACACTGGAGGGCAGGGATAGGGTCCAGAGTGACCTAGACAAATTGGAGGATTGGTCCAAAAGAAAATATGAGGGTCAACAAGGACAAGTTCTGAGTCCTGCACTTGGAATGGAAGAATCTCAAATATTGTTACAGGCGAGGGACCGACTAGATAAGCAACAGTTCCATAGAAAAGGATTTGGGGATTTCAGTGGATGAGAAGATGGATATGAGTCAACCATGTGCCCTTGTAGTAGAGAATGCTAATGGCATATCCGGGTGCATGAGTAGGATCATTGCCAGGAGATCTACGGAAGGGTTATTCCTCTTCTTTTGGTACTGGTGAGGCTACATCTGGAGTATTGTGTCCTATTCTGGGGGCCCCCACTACAGAAAGGATGTGGACACATTGGAGAAAGTCCAGTGAGGGCAACAAAAATAATTAGGAGACTGGAGCACATGACTTATGAGAAGAGGCTGAGGGATTTGGGCTTATTCAGTCTACCAAAGACAAGAGCCGGGGGGTGGGATTTGATGGCATACTTCAACTACCTGAAAGGGAGGGTCCAAAGAGGATGGAGAGAAGCTGTTCTCAGTGGTGAGAGATGACAGAATGAGGAGCAATGGTCTCATATTGCAGTGGGGGAGGTCTAGGTTGGATATTAGAAAATACTGTTTCACTCAGTAAGCTGTGACCCTGGCTTCTAGAAAAAGTAAAAGGCATTGTGGAGGGGCACAGCAAGCCTCTGAGCTATACAATAACCACCTAGAAGCACAGGACCTATGGGGCACAGCTGGAGCTTTGCCAGAACTGTTGACAAGAGTGGGATTATTCACAGTATGACAGTGAAAGTAGGATGAAAAGGAAAACAAACAAAAACAAAAACAAAAAAAGGGTATCAGGGTGTTGCTTTTTCTTTTCCTGTTTAATTGATGAAAGCCCTGGTGCAAGCCATGACAGTCCAAAAGGAGGCCACCCGGGTACAGGGGCTAGCACTACTGCATGCTACATGGTTTACAGCAGGAAACCAGCCAGCTGTTAGTGGCCTCTGATAGAGCCCTCCTCCAAGAGATAGCAAACCAGTTGAAAACCCTTCTCACCCAAACTCTGGGGCCTGAAAGGACGCAAACCCTGAAGGCCACAGTCTGCCTACCAAAAATGATGGCTGAGGATGATGTAGAGTCATATCGTCTATCTTTTAACAGAACCATTCAGTGTGAGGCATCGCCACAGGAAGGGTGGGTCAGCATACTCGCTGTTGAAGCAAAACAAGCTTCTCTGTGGTTAGGCAGCTAACAAACAGCTTTATTGATCAATAAGGCAAAGTGAGCCAAACGTGACCCCAGCAGAGCCGGGCCCAGTAAGGCTGCTCAACACAATCAATCCTAGTATTTTATACCCTTAACCAAACAAGTTTGATGCCAGGGCATTCCATCAAAACAAACTTCAAAGATAAATTGTTATCAGCACAGAAAGAAACAGGTTTTTAGGGAGTTTGAGCTTCAGCTCAAAATAGTTCATTAACACATTCCAACAGCCCATCCTCCTGGCCTTTCTCACATTGGCGAAGGTCAATTAACTCTCTAGTGTACGTGCAGAAGCGAGAAACTTAAATGGCTTCTGTTATATGAAGTGGCTTCTAGCTAAATATGAAATGGTTTCCACGTCGCCATTTTCTCTGTAGAGAAGCCCAAAAGGCCTACTATAATCTGTCTGACCAGGATGCTGCTGATTACCCCTGCTGAAAGATCCTGGCCTATCCTAGGGTGACAGCAGCCATACAAGTCCAGAAGTTCCATGACTGGAAGTATCAGGAGAGTAAGCCACGAGAGTGAGATCCTAACTGTATGATCTGATATACCTTGCTAGGAAGTAGCTGTGGTCTGAGACATGCAGCTTAGAGAAAGTTTTGGAGGTACTGCTAGTCGACCAGTTCATGTGGAAATTACCACCAGATCTTCACATGTGCCTAGGCCAGAATGACTCTACCACCTATGACAAGACAATCACCTTGGTGGAAAGATTACTGATGGCAGGAGAGTTGACCCACCTACCAAAGAAAGACCCCATGTGAGGTGAGCCACCCATGCCAACCCCAGGAATTCAGGTTTCCAAATGCCTGGGGAGCCATAGATAGATGGTGGCGGGGGGGGGGGGGCGGAGCGAGAGTCAGCCAGGAACCCAGAATGGAAATGGTTTGGGTGGAGGGGGCCCTGAGGCAAAACCCCCTCACCCACTGGATGGGAGAAATAACTGTGGGTGTTACAGGTGTGGGGAGCTGGGCCACATAGTGGCTCAGTGCCCCAACCATGAAGAGCTCATGCAGTGTAATTTCAGGGATAAGGGTGACACATGTGCCCTACACAATCTGGTGGGGGTCACAGTTACCCCCACATAATTACACAACTCTGGAGAAAGTAGATGGGGTAGATACTGTCATGCTTGCAGTCTCTGGGAACACTATCAACCTGATCTCCTGCAAGCTAGTGAAGTCCAGTCAGCTAGTGCAGGATAAATGTGCAGCAGTGACTGTTATCTATTGCCCCAGTATACCCGTAAAAATAGAAATCCAGGAAAACATCACTAACGTGAAAGCAGGGGTGGTCCCGCACCTCCCAGGCCCCATGCTCATTGGGAAGGATTTCCTCCCTGAGCTGAGGGAGGCTCCCACAGGAAAATGTTCTCCTCTCCTGTTCATGGAGATATCCCAAGAACTGTTCCCTGCCCCTGGGAGAGGCAAGAAGACCACAAGGGAATGGAAAGTGACCAAGGCCTTGGGTACCCAAATCTTGCAGCAGACACCTGTATAGATCAATGGAAAAAGGCTGTGTAAGGGGAGAACCCCCAGATGCTGGAGGGTTTAGAAACTTGTACCAGCCCCAATCCTATAGAGTCATCCAAGATGGTAGAAGCAGAACCCGGTGAGTTAGGGTTGCTAAGTGATGTTTGGATGGGACCAGGTGGAAGACCCCAGGTATAAGAGTACCATGAAGGAGGTGACCAAGGTAGATGAGGCTCCCATAGTAGGGAAAACCCAAGGTCTGGGGTCATATTTCATGATCAAGAAGGATTCCTATACAGGCTTACAAACATCCAGGATCAAGAGGTATACCAGCTTCTTGTACCCCGAATGAACCAAAGGACAATCTTGAGCTATATTCACAGTTACCTTTTGGGAGGACAAATGGGGGTGGAGAAAGCCCAGCCGAGAATCTTGAGCAGGTTCTTCTGGCCGGGGGTTCATGAAGATGTCCAAGGATACTATGCTTCCTGTGCTGAGTGCCAGCTACAGAGCTCTCGTCCCCATCTACGAGCCCTTTTGGTACTCCTGCCATTCATTGAGGTTCCATTTGAACAGATTGCCATGGACCTGATGGGACCATTAGAGGAAAGAGCTGGGACCACCAATATATATTGGTCATCTTAGACTATGCTATCCTCTTATAAAACACAGCATCTAAGATTATTGCCAAGGAGTTAGTAGTCATCTTTGCCCAAGCAGGACTACCCAAGGAAATTGTCACTGACCAGAGGACCCCATTTATATCTATGATGATGAAGGACCTATGCACCCTTCTCCACATACAGACTTACAGACCTCTGTTAACAACCCACAAGCCAACAACTTGACTGAAAGATTTAATCAAACCGTCCAGGCTATTATTAGAAAGGTGGTAAGCAAGGATGGGAAGGTTAGGTGAGGTGATACCTGTACCTTGAGACTTTCCAACAAGTTGGCCTGAACCCTGCCCTAGAGTTCACAGAAGACAAATATCTTGGTTATGTGCTGGGGAAAGATCCCCAACTGAACAAGTTGGAGGCCATCCAGCATTGGCCCCAATCAAGTCAGAAAAAGCAAATTTGGGCATTCCTGGAGATCGTGGGATATTACCAAAGGTTTATTCACCATTTTGTAACATGGGCTAGTCTTCTAACAGACTTAGTAAAGGCAGATGGATCTGATCCAGTTAGATAGTCAGACATAGCATAAAAGGTGTTTTCAGGCCTACAAATGGCCCTCTGCAGTAATCCTGTGTTAATAGCCCCATACTTCACCAAGAAGTTCATCATGGAGATCAGTGCCTCCAACATAGGCTTATGGGCGGTTTTACCTCAAGTGGTCATGGAAGAGGAGCAACTCATAAGATAGTTTAGTAGGAAACTCCTCCCGGTGTAGTTTAAATATGCAGTGATTGAGAGAGAATGCCTCACCATCAAATGGGCCATGGAAGCATTATGATACTATCTGCTTGGACGCAAGTCTGTTCTCATGATGGACCATCCTCCTCTCTAATAGATGCAGTGGAATAAGGAGAAAAATGCAAGGGTGACCAGGTGGTTTCTGTCCTTTCCACCGTTCTAGTTCCAGGTACAACATAGAGCAGGGAGCTGTCATGGCAATGCCAATGGCTTATCCAGAATGGACTGTTTGGGGTCCCAAATTGCCCAACCCTTTGGTGTTGAGCAGAGGGGTAGGATGTGGGATAGGGTCAGGACAGCTGGCTACAATAGTTTGGTGGAGGGTGGTAGAGGGGCAACCTTGCTCCAGAGCCCTTGGGAGGTCCCTGAGCCCTCCCCACTCCTTTCCCCGCAAACACCACAGTAGTGCTCTCGGGCTGCAGTCCCTGGAGAAGGACGGGAGTACTGGAAAGGGGGACCCTAGGGAAAGGAGGTATTGGGTGTGCAGGAGGAAATCCCATCCCTGGGGGCTTCTGCAGCCCTGCCCTCACACAGCCCTACAGGGGGGCGGCTTCATAGGAGGTGGCTCCTGGGGCATTTGTGGTGGGGGAGAGTGGACTTGGGGACCTCCTAAGGGCTCAGGCACCCCCTTCTCTGTTTTGTTTGTTTGTTTGTCTCCTTCTGGAGGTTGTGAGGGCCATTAACACCATCCTGCTTTGCAGTGTCATTCGTCTGGGCAACCTGGACCCCACTGTCACCAGATTTGCTGCCCTGGGCTTCCCCAACTGTGGGGGGGGGCGGCTATTGACGGAACACACATCCCCAACCAAGACCCTGACCTCTGGGCAGTGCAGTACATGAACTGAAAGGGATACTTCTCACTGGTCCTGGAGGCCCTGTTCGACCACCATGGCCAGTTTACGGACATCTTTGTAGGTTGGCCGGGAAAGGTGCATGACGCCCGTGTCTTCCACAACTCCAGCCTGTACCACAAGGTGGAGGCCAGCACTTTCTTCCCCGAATGCAACATCAGGGTTTGGGACTTTGAAATACCACTGTTCATTGTGAGGGACATGGCCTACCCCCTCACGTCATGGCTTATGAAGCCTTATACCAGCCACCTGGACCAGACCTAGGACTGTTTCAGTAGCCGCTTGGGCATTGCCCGCATGCAGGCTGAAGGCGTGGTTCAGGTGCCTGCTGACACGCCTGAATGTGGGAGAGCAGAACATCCCCCCAGGTGATATCCGCATATTGTGTGCTCCGCAACATAGTGGAGAAGAAGGAGGAGGCCTTCCTTCTGCATTGGGGGGCAGAGGCCAGCCAGGAGGGACAGGCCTTTGAGCAGCCGTGTACAACTGCCATCTGCCAGGCCCATAAGGTGGGGGTGCACATCCAGGAGTCCCCAGTAACTGTCCCCAGGGTCTCCCCACTAGAGGCCTGTGCCTTGCCCCTCTCTGCCTTTCCTCCAACAACCCCTCCCTTCCCCCTCCACTTCTCTTCTCTGCAGACACAATAAAAAAACTGTTTTGTTTTGAAAAACAGAACTGTTTGCTTATTTTGGGGGGATAGAAGTAACTGGGGAGAAGGTGGCTGAGAACCTCGAAATGGGGAGGGAAGAGGGGGAGGAGCAGAGAACCTTGGAGTGGGAGGAGAGGCTCAGGGCTGGGGTTGAGAAGTGGTGTGTGGCTCGGGTGCTTCCTCCGCCTCATATGCGAGGACCTCGGTGGCTCGGGGATGGGGACTCTTTGGAGGATAGGGAGAAAGGCAGAAGAAGGGGCTGGAGCGGGGTCAGGCATGGGAGGGGGAATGAGGATTGGGGCAGGGACTGAGGTAGGAGCCAAGGCAGGGACTGGGGCAGGAGCAGGAGCAGGAGCAGGAGCAGGAGCAGGGGCAGGAGAAGGGACTGGGACTGATGCCAGGTAGGTCATCATCTCCTGGACAACTGTTGCGGCCCTGCTGCAGCAGCTCAGTCCACATCTGGGCCTGCCACTGTGCATTGTCCCTGACCTTCTAGGACAGCATCTGCTACATGTCTTGTAAGATGGAGATGTGCTCCCTCATGAGGTCCTCCTGGACCCTCTGGCACCTGTGGCTCCCCCGGGGTCAGGAGGCTGGCTCGGTTGGTGTCGATTGCTCACAGTCATGGGGAGAATAAAGAGAGGTGGTCAGTCATCCCCAGAGACACTGTCCCCAAAGATTTGCCCTCATCTGTGAGCTGAGAGCAACAGTTTGCAAGTCAGAGGAAGGTGACGTCCTTGGAGCAAGGCCATCTGTGGCCGGACAGCGGGCCCTTTCTTACAGGGGCCCAGATGTCCCCAGGGGACCATGCCTCCCACCCCCCACATCTGGGGACAAGCAGGCATGGGAAATGGCCAGCTATACTGGGATCCAATGGATGGGAGGAGGGCCTTGAGCTGCCTGGGCTTCCATCAGTGCCACACACACAGCTGTGCCTGGCAGTGCTATCCCTGGGAGTGGGTGCTGCCTCGAGCATGCAGGCATGCCCATGTGCCGTGTGTGTGGCACTCCTCAGTCTGTGTGCATGCATGTGTGTGTCCTTGTCCCCAGCCTCCTTCCAGCAGTGGCTCATGGTGGGCGGGTGTTCTTTCCCCCCACCAAGGGATCAGAAGTGTAGGCAGCTTCCCCAGAGCCTGTGAGCAAGAGCTCAAGAGTGCTTCAGTGCTGTCTCCTGGGGCTGTGTGGTGCAGACTGGCGCTGCACGTGCATTCACATGCATAGATGCAGCGCAAGGCCAGGCCAAGAAGACTGAGCGATGATAGCACCATAGCCCCTCAGTGTCCACCACCCCCAACTTGTGATGATCCCCCACTCACCTGATGATCCCTCCCCAGTCACAGAGAATACCTGGGACACATCCAGGCTTTGGGGTACTGGCTCCAAAGTCAGTGTAGTGACGGAGCTGGCCGCATCCTCCTCTTCTTCCTCCTCCTCCTCTTCCTTGTCTTCCTCCTCTTGGGCTGGGACCCCCAGGTGGGTGACAATGAGTGTCTCCAGCCCCAAGTCCACCACCAGGGGACTCCCCAGGATGTGGTGCAGGTCATCAAAATAGGGATAGGAGTGTGAGCTGCCTCCCTCACCCTGGCGTAAGCCTGCTGGAGCTCTTTAACTTTGCTGCAGACCTGCTCAAGGGTCCTGGTATGTCTCTTTGTTGCCAGGGTCTCAGCCATCCGGCCATAGATGTCCTCATTGTGCCACCTGGAGCGGAGATCCTGGAGGTTCTCCTTGTTGTCCCACACCTCAAGGAGAGCCCAGACCAGGACAGCGCACACCTTTTGCAGCCCCTGGCAGGCTCCAGGGAGCCCTGTGCATGTTCTAAACCAAACTGTTTAGGATAGTCAAGACAGAAGCAGACTGTAAGGGACTCCAAGAAGATCTCACCAAACTGAGTGATTGGGCAACAAAATGGCAAATGAAATTTAATGTGGATAAGTGTAAAGTAATGCACATTGGGAAAAATAACCCCAACTATACATACAGTATGATGGGGGCTAATTTGGCTACGACAAATCAGGAAAGAGATCTTGGAGTTATCGTGGACAGTTCTCTGAAAACTTCCACACAGTGTGCAGCGGCGGTCAAAAAGGCAAATAGGATGCTAGGTATTATTAAGAAAGGGATAGAAAATAAGACCCGGAATATCTTACTGCCCCTGTATAAAACTATGGTACGCCCACATCTTGAATACTGTGTACAGATGTGGTCTCCTCACCTCAAAAAAGATATTTTGGCCTTGGAAAGGGTTCAGAAAAGGGCAACTAAATTGATTAGGGGTTTGGAACGGGTCCCATATGAGGAGAGGTTAAAGCGACTGGGACTTTTCAGTTTAGAAAAGAGGAGACTGAGGGGGGATATGATAGAGGTGTATAAAATCATGAGTGGTATGGAGAGGGCCGATAAAGAAAAGTTATTTATTAGTTCCCTAAATAGAAGAACTAGAGGACACCAAATGAAATTAATGGGTAGCAGGTTTAAAACTAATAAGCGAAAGTTCTTCTTCACACAGCGTGTAGTCAGCATGTGGAACTCCTTGCCAGAGGAGGCTGTGAAGGCTAGGACTATAACAGAGTTTAAAGAGAAGCTAGATAATTTCATGGAGGTTAGGTCCATAAAAGGCTATTAACCAGGGGATAAAATGGTGTCCTTGGCCTCTGTTTGACAGAGGCTGGAGAGGGATGGCAGGAGACAAAGCGCTTGATCATTGTCTTCGGTCCACCCCCTCTGGGGCACCTGGTGCTGGCCACTGTCGGCAGACAGGATACTGGGCTAGATGGACCTTTGGTCTGACCCGGTACGGCCGTTCTTATGTTCCCTGGGATGGGCAGGGGGCTCTTGAGGGGCTTATGGCTGGGACATGGTGCCCAGAAGACAGGCACTGTGAGCTGCGCTGCAGCTGAAGGCTCTGAGGTCCTGCTGTGGATGCAAACCACACAAAGCTTGAAAGTTTGGTCAAAGGACTGGGGCCTATACATGGTGCGTGCTGATTCAGAAGCAAGCATTCCTGAGCTGAGTTAGCGACAAAGAAATTACAAGGCTTGCAAAAAGAGAAAATGTACTTATCACGAACTTACAGATGTAACCACTTAAGTACATATGGTTCTGGTTTTCTGCTGAATTCCATTATATGCTCATGGGAGTTAAAAATGTATATAAACCCTGAAGCTTTCTTTGTCTGCAGAGTTTTGTATCATCCGAGGCTAGACCCCTGTTTTGCTGCATTACTTTCTTATGATCATAGAAAAATAAATCGCTTCTGCTGACCTGAAATTATAAATCGGACTGTGTGTTTATTCCGCGACACTGCCATAAGCCCTGTCCCCTGTGTCTGCAGCTTTAAGAGCTGCCCGGGAACATGAACTATAGAGTCCTGAGGAATGTGGACAGAGTGGCCAGCAGGGCACCTGTGGGATTTCCTGGAGGCCGTTTTTTTCAAAATAACTCCCAGGTAAAGAGTGGGGGCCTCAGGGCAGGTGGAAGGAGGTAGGGGTGCAGACATCAACGCAGGTGGGAGGTGCAGAACTCAGAGCAAGGGGCTCAGGACAGGGGGCTGAGAGGTGTGGGGGGTATTACCAAGGCCACCCGTGGTGGTGAGGATGGCACTGCTCTGGCAGCAGCTCCCACCAGAGTGCAATGGCAGTGCTCCCTGGCCATCAGCTTTTCCTGAGGGACTAGGGCTGTTCTCCCCAGAGGTTGATTTCACAACCAAATCCTGACATTGGTTTAAGTTAGGGTAAGAGGAAGCTGCATACCAAATTAGGTGGTCCTATCTCGTATGCTTTAGGGGGAGTTCTTGAACAGACGCAAGACGCACTTGAAAATATATGTAGAGATGACCAGTACCTAGCAGAAGGTTCATGCAATAATTCCACAATACAATTCAATTACAAAAAACAACAGAAAAGCCCAATCAAACCACTCTACAGGAAAACACATGTCCTCATACCCTACAAATACAGACTATAAAAGAAGCCATATCCATTCCTTTGTGTGACTCTACAGGAAGTCCTATGTGGAGGCAACTGGGAGAGACAGAAGCAGCAGATTGATTTCAAAAGTAGAAAATGTTTCCAGTTGAATCTGCTCATAAAAAAACATTTGAACAAACTATGAAACACAAAGAGACATTGTAAACATTTATGGCTAGATTAGAGGGGAAAATACAACACAAAAAAGTTATACTCAGACTTGATTTTAATAGAGGTTGATGGGTTTTTCTGAAATATGGTAACAATTTGTGTTAAGATCTTAAGCTCAGAGTCATGACATTAAAAGCTTATCATGTGTTTTTTAGGGTTTTTTTTCTTTCTTCAGTGGATGAACAGGACATAAACGAAGTAGTAACTGTCCATAGCTGGTCTGGTTGCATTGAAAAATTAAGTCAAAATAATTGCCTTTGTAAACAATAAGTGTCACATTCTCAGAACTTCAGACTGTCAGTCACATCTACAGTAAAGTATCTCAATTCATTTTGTACGTCTGATTCCATCATTTGTCTGTATTTACATGGTTAACATGTGAACAAGTGAACAAACATTTGGTCATGCTTGACTCAACTGACTATGCAAAGGTTTACAATTTGCATCTATGTATACAATATTTATATTTGTTGGTATAAGTAGAGATCCACATTTTGAAATGTCAGCCTTGGATTTGGCAACATTTGCCAAAATAGTTTATGATCAGTTTCTTTAGGGGCTTTTCACAGGAGAACATAAACCTGAAATATATTTTATAAATGAAATAAAACAATAACCATAAGGAAAAGGTGCCATTTCTATCACATTGATTTGCGCTGCATTTTGCATTTGAACAATACAAAGCCAAGTTAAGGGAATTGCAATACTGGAAATAAAGTCTGTTTTTTCATATTGAAAAAAATAGCCTGAGGGTAATATCCTGCAAATTTGAGGGCACTCTCAAAAGCTTCTGAAGTTACTGAGAATTTATGGAGCAAGGCACCTGAAGCATCTGGCCCAATGGAAGATATGACCTTCCATACAGCACCTTTACAATAATAGGAGCTGTTTAGAAAAAAGTTAGACAGTTCAAGGGTGTTACCTGTAGAGGATGTTTTGAACATTTAGAGTAAACCGTTTCCTGAAAAGGGGAACACCTTGATGTCTTTCTTTAGAAAAGAAAATTCCACCTGATGATTTCATTTGTTGTATTGGGTCAAAACTTTTATAAATCCATACAGTTTTCAATAAAAGACAAACTCTCACATACTTTGCCAAATAATGTAATTTTAGTTCAGGAGGAACCAATGCAAACCAAATTTAGAAAAATTCTGTGGCATTCAATTTCACATGGTGGTTTCCTCTGAATATCCATGCAAAAGGAGTAAGACAAAACTCTGTGAAGATATTAAAATATACACATGTGTAATGGTAGGAATGCTTTTTCCTGATTAAAGCAAAAAATATGAGTCAAAATTCCTGGATTTTATTTCCATTTCAGACCTAGAATCATAATGTGACTTTGACTAAACAATTTAAGTTTTCTATGTCATGGATTAACATATTTTAATAGATGGATTAGTTATGTCTTCTTTCTGGGGAAGATGGGATTTGTTGACACTTAATCCACTATATATTTTAGAGCGTTTATCTGTTAATCTGTTTTACCAACAACTCCTCCTAAATGATAAGAGCTAGGACAACCAAATCTGGTACACAGCTTCCTCCTATCATAATTTAAAGCAATGTAAGTGTTTGGTAATGTCAGGAAAATGGGATGTGCCTGGAGTGGTATTGATTTTCACAAAACCAAACAGAAAAAGACAAAATCACCAAATCAAGTACAGTCTTCAAAATTGATGTAACTAAGCATTCATTGAAAGACAATGAACCAAGAAGAGCCAGAAACATATGATGAACCTGGAATAGGATTGCATCTGAATAAACCTTACAGAAAAGTGATTAAAATGGAAAAACTCAAAATAGTGCTAAATCGTTACTTTAGGTTTGAAAAATAGAAGACAATATTTTTGGAAACCAAATTGCCCTTTTTTGTTAAAACATAGTGAATAATAAAAGCTCATAGGGATGAAGAAAAAATACATGATGGAATTTGCATTTTAAAAAATGTACTAAAAAATTAAACTAACAAATTTTAGCAATCCTTTTTTTAAGAAATCCAAAATAAAAATTAACTTCATAAAAATAACTCTGTATTTTTGAAAAATACAATCATTTAGATAAAGCGCATATGTTTCCCTTTTATTTAAAAAAATAATTGAGTTAAGGACATGAGTATTGCTGTGTAAATCTGCTAGTCTATTATATTTGCAAGTATGTGTATATATAAAACAAGGCACATATTTGATTTCTCTTTCTTTGTCTACTCTTTATGTCACATGAACCTGCAAACATTTGCACATGTGGTTAACTGTAACACAGAGAAATGTTCCAGCCACACATTTGGAAACATCAATTAAATTTGGAAATGTGGGTTCTGTACACGGCAGGTTAAAGCTGATTAGCAAGGCCCAAGATCCCAATGCTCCTCCCTTTAATATTTACCCCCAAGCTTATATGACATTTCAGTTGGCAGACATATAGGAAGTGTGTCTAGAACTCATGCACATATTCCCAGTGGAAGATAGTGATTAGTAAATAGAAGTTTCCTTTTAATATGAGAATAAGTCTAATTAGGGCTGTGATTTCAAGGGAGATATTTTGATTTCTCAGGTTAACTTGTTATCACCACAGACCTGTCACTCAGCCTGAAACATGCTACTGAAGCATGACCAGAAAACATCAGATTAGCTTAAATAGGCAGTGTAGGATCTGGGGGCTACTTGTAGCTACTGATTGGCAGAATTGCCTGAAGTGGCCCTGAATTACTATTTCATTTTTTTTCTTTATGGTTGTACTTTGTTCATGTGTATCCCCAGAACTCCTGATCTTGCTGACTGCTGTTCTGATGATATATAGCTGTGACATGTCATCATTGTGCTCTGAGAACCTATTATAGTGCTATACATCATCAGAGACCCATTTCTCTAAAGACACTTTACTATTATATATCATTAAATTGATGGCCTGTAGGAATAAGAGTCCTAGAGGGAGATTCTGAAAGTTTTATTTGGAAAAAAAATCCATAGTTTTTTGAGGTGGGATAGAGAAAATTTGAATACAATAGATCAGTGGTTCCCAGACTTTTTGGCATCACGCCCCCCTTTTTGATTTTTGAAAAACCCTCACACCCCCTCCCCACCAAAAATAGCAGCAAAACTTGTTGAGCAAAGAGCAAAAAAAAAAAAAAAGGAACTGAGCGGGGCAGCAAAACTTGATGGGGGAGGAGGCTGGGTCGCCTCATGCCCCCCCTGGAATTTCTTCACACCCCCCAGTTTGGGAACCCATGCAATAGATGGTACTTGAGTTATTATTAATATTTTTCTTTGTATTATGTTGTACATTGTTTAATTTTACCCTCCCTCATCCAAAACAGTTCATTAGTTTGTAATCTGAAGACATATTTATACCGTCAAAGACATATTTGAAACTGGTATTATATTGCAATGGACATGCTATACTGCAAAATAACTCAGTGGGTTGGACACACTGTACAAAACCACTACAAATATAACTTTGAAATTATGGTGGAATTTATGGTGGTCCTGAGTCTAGATGATAACTGCTTCCTAAGGGAGTTTTTAGATGCATAATTCCTACTGAAGTCACTAGGGATTTTATGTGTTTATTTGGGAGCAGAATTTGACTCAGAATGTATGTTATGAACTTGTAATCAGAGCAGGTTTTGTCAGCTTGTCTTGTTTGTGTATATGTTTACAAATACAGATGTATTGTCACTCATTTTAATGCAACCATATTGTATATGTATGAAATTAAAACCTTAGATATTCAAAAAGAAACACAAGAAAGAAGTGCATTTTCAGGGCCATGTGTCTACATAGATTTCTGAACATATACTGCATGGTCTTAGGGTAAATACCATATATTCTCTCTCTTTTCACTTTTTGCTAGATACTCTGTGTTAAATTGCTGAAACCCATTCTCTGTCTTTTTTCTATTCTGCCGTCTGGTGATCCAGAACCTCAAAGAAGCCTTTTCCTGTCTGTTAATTCTGATGTTATTAAATAGCAGTTCACCCTGAAGTGAAGCACACACAGGTGGAAAACTGAATAAAAAGATGTTTTATGTTTCCATAGCATCTGCCCTATGTGGTTCTCAGTGTTCTACACATACTAATTCATTAAAGCTCACACTTGTTAGTACTCCATGATTAGCACTTTAGGGATACCAAGAAGTACAGAATGTAAACATTTAGTTATACATACTCCTCTTAGTGAGACACATAAGTACAGATATTAGTAACAACACACATGAAACATTTTTTTACTCTAAGACTGTTCATATTCCTATATTATATATACACACATCTGTGAGGATGAGGTAGAATTTCTCGCTTAATACTGAGTTACAAATGCACTTATTTCATAAGGGAGGGAAAATGTAAAATGAAAGGTATTAGGTCTTACCCACCAGGAAGGCCCATTGAGCCATATGAAGCATCAAAGAACAAAGACTTTAATTGCATCCCTCTCCTCCCCCCACATAAAAAGGAAACATGTATGTGTATGTGAGCTCATCAGCTTGTTCTCTAGGGAGACAGAAATAAAAATCCCAACAAGAAGAAACTGTATGATGCTTGGAGTTTGGGAGGGCAAGATTTCTAAGCATAAGCAAGGGATCCCCATACTACTTAGCCTGGTTAGCCCTAGAGGACATAGTGGACTTCCTTATTACAGAAGCTGCTAATGCCTTTTGAAACTTAAGATTGTAACTCATTTATATGTTTGTTTATCTTTTTAATCTTGTAAATAATTCTCATTTCTTTTTCTTAAAAAATCTTGTTTGTTTATTATAGAATTGGTTACGGTCTTTGTTTTTAGTGTAAGATCTAAGGTGCAGTTGAACTGGGGCAAATGATAGGCCCTTCTGGGACTGGACATAACCTAAATATTGTTGTGCTTTTTGCTGTAAGGCACTATCTTCCAAAAAGGGAAGCTTGTTCAATGGCAAGATATATTGGAGCAACTAAAGGGACTTTCTGTGACTCCAAGGTTTGGGTCTTACGAAACATGAGAAATTCACACTTGATTGGTGATATCTAAGTATATAACTCATAACCAAATTGGGGTTTGTGCCCTGATCCTTAACAGTCTACCTTGAGACTGGCATTAATAGTGATGAATGACTCCAGTCTGCTTAACAACTAGTGCTGTGTCACCACCAAATGCAGACAGGTATTCCTAGGGAGCACAGTAAACATTGTAACAGAAAGCTCCATTATAAGGCAATGCCGAGATTTAGGGCTCACTGTGCTTATTCATTCACAGTGGGATGGCCAGAATTTGTCCCCTAATTCACTTATTGTCTATTGTTTATAGATACATGGTCTCTGAAAGGCTCTATCATAATATTAAAGCTCATATCAATAAATCTTAGATTTTAAGAGCATCTAGCACATTTACACTGATTTTTAAAGGTTATGATTTAATTAACTTTTTATTAAGATTTTTATGTGTAGTCCCCTTATTAAAGGTGCCTCTGCTTATTCTATGGGAAGATCCTGTGTGCTGCAATCTAGCTTCAGAGACTACAATTCCCATGAGCCCTGGAGGAAACCAGGAAGGAAGTGGCTTTTGTTGGGGAGATCTGAGTCTCTCCACATGTGTGGAGGAAGACTCAGCAGTCTGTGGACTCTTCCCTCTGTTTTTGGAGCAGAAAGGGAGCCAGGCTGCTGTGGAGGAGTTTGATCCAGTTCAGGAGCTGTTATGTTGCAGTTACAGACTGGGACAGCGAGCCTTTGGAACTGGGATCTAGCAGGCTGATTCTGATTGCCCTAGAGTGGAGGTCCTTTGGCTGTACTTGTGGCTAGAAGCTACTCTGCATCCAGCACACAGAAGGAGACTGTGAGTAACTGCGCATCTTTGGGAAAATGCTGCCTGGGACAGACCTCAGAGATACAGACTAACTCTGGGTTCAAAGAGAGGCAGAGAGGCCAATCCAGTGAACCAGAGCTGCTGCATAGCTTGGACCCACATACACACTACCTACAGAGAATCTCCATTACAGCTGCAGTTCTTCAAGCGTGCCCATGCAAGCAAGAGTCTGGGACTCTGAGTCCAGGGGTGTGCACACTCTGGGGTGGGATAAATATTGGCAGTGCAAATGGCAGCTAGACAAGTTCCTTTTACTTGTGTGTACTTTGTTAATTGATGTTATTCACTGTTAATTTGTTAAATCCTGTTTCTTTAAGTTAAGTAAACGTTGTTCATTCTAATGCAATCTATTAGATGTATATTATTTATGATTTGTAATTGTTGTTCTGGAGTTAGATCCAGTTTATTATTGGAATAAGTTTATTCCTGGAGGTTCCCAAGGCACACCAGTAAGTGTGTTACAGGACCAGCCAGGTGGAGGCACCATCATTATATGTTCTTTATGAGCAAGGGACAGCGGCAAGAGGGTGGATAGGGTTTCCCCAACTAAACAACATCACCACTGGGGTACTCAGGATCTTAAACTTCTTATGTTAAAAAGATACTCAGGATTTTAACTTTTTATGTTAAAACCAGCAGGTGCTCAGGCACACCTGTGAGTGTGACCTGCTCCCGAGTAACCCAGGGAGGAAAAAGGGGGTTACATATGTAAGAAAAAAGTGAAGAAAGTAAAAAGGTCAGTTAATCTAGTATAACTAGCCAATTAGCCCATCATAAGACGGGATTTTCAGGTCTCTCCTCCACATAGGTCTTCTCTCCTGAGCCTCCGGTCTCTCGCTCTGTGTCTCTCTCTCTCTCTCTCTTTCTCCTCCTCCTACTGCCTCCCCCCCCAGCTCTCTCCGCCTCCTGCCTCCCTCTCTGTCTCTCTCTTTCTCTTCTCCTCCCTCTCCTGCCTCTCACTTGGGGGACCACGGAGCCCAAATGGCCATTTGGGCTCCGCATTCCCTGTGCTGCATGGGGAGCACAGAGCCCAAACGGTCGCTTGCGCCGCTTGCTCCCCCACGGTGGCCCAGCTGAGCAGCGCAGAAGTCAGCCGAGCACCACTGTGGGAGGCAAAGGGGGGCAGGGTGGTGACGTTCACGGCCAGGGGGTGGGGCCTGGAGCCACTGTCATGCCACACATCACCGCCCCGCCCCCCTTCGCCTCCCACCATGGCGCTCGGCTGACTTCTGCGCCGCTCAGCTGGGCCACTGTGGAGGAGCAAGCAGCCATTTGGGCTCCCCCGCTGCGGCCTGGCTGAGCGGTGCAGAAGTCAGCTGAGAGCCATGGCGGGAGACGAAGGGGGGTGGGGTGGTGACGTACATGGCCAGGGGGTGGGGCCCAGCCATGTACATCAACGCCCCGCCCCCTTTCGCCTCCCGCCATGGCGCTCGGCTGACTTCTGCGCCGCTCCAGCGGGTCGCTGCGGGGGAGCAAGCAGAGCAAGCGGCCGTTTGGGCTTCCCTGCGGCAGCCTGGCAGAGCGGCACAGAAGTCAGCCAAGAGCCACAGTGGGAAGCGAAGGACGTGACTCAGGCAACAGCACCGCCCAGAGGGAACAGCCAGGGAGACAACAGTGCTGCCCAAAAGGAACAGCCAGCATTTCAGCGTTACAGAGTCTCAGACACTGGGCTACTATATATATGATGGTTGAATCTAGCCAAATGCAGATTGGAAATCAGGGCCTTTTTTACATAGTGAGGGTAAAACCATTGGAAAATTTACTAAGGGTTATGGAAGATTTTCTATAACTGAAAAATTTTAAGCCATGATTGGATGTTTTTCTAAAAGATATACTCTAGTTCAAACAGGAATTAATTTCAGAATATCCTTTGGCCTGCATTTTATGGGAGGTCAGAATAGATGATGACAGTGGTCCCTTCTGGCCTCGTAATCTACAAATAATACTGAATAAGAACAGGTTTTGCATTCAGCCCAGAATCTGAACAATTTGAGATAGATTCCAGCTCAATCTGTGGTGAAACATCATTGACTTCAATAGCACACTCTATACAAATGTAACAGAGATTAACATCAGTCCATAACATACAACGGTATCACGCGCTAAATGCAAATAACGGAGAGTGAAGCATATGATAATATATGTGTATGGGGTGACCAACAGACTTCGCTAGGCCTTAGGGGAGCAGTAAGTGATGGCAGCTCTGGGACTCTGGAAGGGACAGGGCCTCGGGCAAAAGGAGCAGGTCTGGGGTTGCATCTCTTAGATATATTTTGAATTCACAGTTGAAATATTAGTGTTTTTTTTGTTTTGATTATTTTCTTTTCTTCCCTTCCATCTATAAATTGCTTGAGCTCCAATTTGTTTAACATTGTAGTAGTCCTTCTTCTTCCTCTCATGCTGTGAGTGTTTTTGTGTGCGTAGCTTCTCTTCTTCTTGGAGGACTTTATAGTTGGATGTAAAATTGGAATAAAATAGTTACCATCTGCAACAAGGTCAGTAAATTACTGCCAGTTGACAAGAGCAAGCCAGGACTTGAGTTATGACCTCTGATTAACAGCTTGCTTTATGGTTATCTTATCCCTTTCTTGTTTACTTTCTATACATTGTATTATGTGTTTCTTGGGGGCGGAGATGGTCTTCTTTCTGCGTGTCTCTATGGTGACAAGCCCGATAAGGCTCTGATTCTTAACTAGTCACATAGGCACTACCATAGTTCAAATGATGGATATAATAAATGACCTATTTGAGTTCAATGGATGTTATTTGCATGAGTAAAAGATGCAGCATCACCCTCCAGGACTGTAAATTAGAAGTCACAAACTGGTCCTGATAAATATAAAAAATGCCTGGGATTGTTACTTAAAATATTTTGTATTTGTAGTGTAGCTAACAAGAAAAAGATGGGATAGTACTGCAGCTTGCCTTCAGAACTTGCTTGATTTTTAAAAATACTCTATTTTTTTAAACAGTAGGGAGAATCCTATAACTTCTTGTAGAATTAAAACTCACTCTGTGAGAGTACCCTCATCCAGTCTATTTAGTTGCCTGATATGCCTGCCCTTTGTTATCTGCTCAGAGTACAGAGTTTAATGAGACTTCAGACTTCTTTACCTACCACAAGCAAATCCCATGCCACACTCATGAAATTCCCCAGATGAGTGATGGAATAATTTCTGTCAGGGATGGCCTATATCCATGTCAGCTGTTGCAAAAATCTAGGTTTAATAATAAAGGACTCAACTGCAACACATAACTTCACCAGAGATGATATTAAAGGCATACAGTGCTCTGCTCCATTAAATAAATAATGATGAAAATCCAGAAAGCAAACATTCCCCTCATGCTAATGTTTCTGTCATGAATGGATTTTCTCTTTGCTTCTGGTTTCTTTTCTCTAGCTTAATAGAGGATCAGTTGATTTTTGCCTGTTACTTTTACATGTCCTGAATGCTGAGAACTTCAGGTCAATATGATTAATGTAGAGGAACATAATTATTTATTGGTGAAGAACTGTTTAAGCCCGACAGAGATATGTCAGTGGTTCTCAGTCATGGACACATAGGGTATGTCTACACTACAGCGTTAATTCGAGTTAACTTAATTCAAAATAGTTAATTTGAATTAAGCTAATTCGAATTAACGCATCTACACAGAAAATGCATTTCAAAATAGCATTTTGCTATTTCAAAATAGCGCATCCACACTAAGTGGACTCTGAATCAGAGTTAAGGCTGGCCGGAACCAGTGCTGGCAGGGCACCAGGTCAGGACCTCCTGTGTGGGGCTGCTGCCAGTGGCTATCTGAGGTCCGTGCTTAAAGGGACCCTACCCTCCATCCCGCACAGCCAGTTCTCAGGTGTCTCTCCTTAATTGTCTACCTCGATGAGGGACAGCAAAGCATTTGTGTCTCGGAGTGCTCTGGTTGCCCTCACTCAGGACACCCTACCACTCTGCAACATGGAGACAGAGCTGGCCCTGCGCACTCTGGTGCGTCTTGTGGACTCGTTGCCATCAGCCTGGCTGCACTTTCTTCAGGCTGCCATCCCGGAGGTCCATCGGGGGACTGTCGGTATCCAGGGGGCCCTGCGGGAGAGCTTTCGTCCTGAGGAGCACTAACAGTCTCCGTGGTCTGCGGCACTGGGGGCTTGTGCCTCATTCCTCCCTCACGTCCTTACACTTACCCCTCCATACCCCCCCTTCCTGATGTCAATTAAAATACAAGTATTTTCAAAAATATAAACTCTCTTTATTTAACACAAATGGGTGGGGGATGAACCTCTGGGGAGACTGGGGAAAGGAGGCGGGAGAGGGCAGGAGAGAGGGTGGGAGAGGGGAGGGGGAAAACTGGGAGGAGGGATCTGGAAGGGGGAAGCAAGGGGAAGAAGGGGGAGGGGAAGCTCAGGGCTCAGGGGTGCGGGGTCTTGCCGGGTCACATGTCTCCCAGCATGGTGAGTGCGGGGCCTCGGCATCCCCGGGGGGATGGGTAGGAGGGTGTGGAGATTGAGGAGGAGGGTGTGGAGGTTGAGGAGGGAGAGGCGGGAGGGGGAGAAGGAGTGGGAGGAGGAGCAGGCGCTGGGGGGACAGCAGGCGCGGGAGCAGCACGAGGCAGCACGCTCTGCACCAGTGTCTGAAGATGGGCACAGATGGCATGACCCTGGGTAAGCAGCTCCCACTGGAACTTCCGTTCTTCCTGCATCTGCTGCTCCATGATGCAGGTCTGGGCTCGCAGGGACCCCAGGTGCTGCTCGTGGTACCCCTGCAGTGTTGCGGTCATCCTGCGGAGCCCTCGGGTGAGGGAGCATGTCCTGGGCAGGGTGGTGCACCCTGCACATGCAGGTGGTGCTGTTGTGGAGAAAGAAGAGAAGTGGTCAGTTCTCCCTGGGGACACAGTGGGTGAAGCCCAGCCCCCCCTCTGCAAGGTGAGGATGACCATGCCCTGCACCGTCAGAGCCATTGTGCTTACACAGAGGCCATGTTTGAAATGTCCAGCTATCCCCGGGCATGGGAGGTGCCCTGAGACTGCACCCATGCCCCTGTGCCATGTATAGTGCGGCTGAGGTGGGGGGAGATGTCTCTTGCCTCTGTGTAGAGGGGATGTGTGAAGGGAGGGCGTCCTGCTGTGTCCCGCCCCAGGGTCAGGAGCGTGTCATGTCTCTTCACACACACCTGTGCCTATCAGGCCACGGCCCCTGGGTGTCACACAGCTGGAGCCACCTGCCCAAGGGTGGCATGGCATGTGCTTGCATGTGCACAGGTTGCTGTATGATGTGTGGTAGGCAAGGGCCACGCGTGTGGTCCCTGGTCTCCCTCCGCCCCCCCCCCCCCCGGGTAGGGGACGGTGATGGCACTTACCTGGTGTGGCCTCCCCAGACGACCCTGCTGACTATGGTGCTGGGACAGCTTGGGGGTTCTGCCGGCGTGGCACCCTCTGCGATGGCCCCTCTGCCACGCCCAGATCAGGGCCCTCCAGTCCCGGCTTGCTGCCCCCTGGGGTGACCGTCCCGCCCCCCAGGATGCGGTCGAGGGTGGGGAAGCAGGGGGAGGTGTCAGCCCCTGCTGCGGTGCCGTCCCTGGTGGCCCTGGCATACGCCTGCCGCAGCTCCTTTACTGTGAGGTGCACCTGCTCCTGGGTGCGCCTGTGGCCCTTTCTGGCCATGGTGGCCGATATGTGGCCGTAGATGGCCGCGTTCCTCCACCTAGCGCGGAGATCATGGACATTGGGGGCCTCTCCCCAAACCTCAAGGAGGTCCATGATCTCCGCACTAGTCCACGAGGGCGTGTGCCATCTATGGCCCCTGGCTGGCCCCTGGGTGCTGGGGGACTGGGCGGGGGACGGCAGGCTGCAACTGGATGGCATTGTGCGGCCACTGGGTGAGGGGCTGCGGCTGCTGGCAGGCCTGGCTCTGGCATGTGGTGTGTGGCCAGAGTCTACCCCTTTAAGGGCTCCGGGCCTGGGGAGAAGAGAAGAGTTTTCCTGGTTGTGCCCAGAGTGGCCACAGGGGAAACTGGGAAGGGCTGGAGGCCAGCTAATTCGAATTAAGTGTCTACACAGCACTTATTTCGAATTAGCTATTTCGAATTTGGCATTACTCCTTGTAGAATGTGGTTTACCAAATTCAAATTAATTGCTCCGCTATTTCAAATTAAATTCGAAATAGCGGTTTGCATGTATAGATGCTATTGAAGTTAATTCGAAATAACGACTGTTATTTCGAATTAACTTTGCAGTGTAGACATACCCCTAGTGTATTATTTCAGGTCTATATCACTTGGTGCATTTTTTTTTGTTGATTGAAATTTCACTATGGCATCTGGTGAGGATACTTCTAATCATGTGGGTTTTTCACTGATGACTTGTTGGGCAGTTTTGCTAGACACATTTATTCTTTGTTATTTTTAAAGTATTAGAGGACTTTATGATTCAGAGATGTAGTTATAGATCCTTTTCACCAGGTCATCTAGTTCATACAGTCATCTAATGAAGAGTTGTTTCCTATAGTACATTTATTAGTAGTTTGTCTACTTGTTTTAAATGTGTTAAGTTATAGAGCTTCCATCTTTTCATTCGAGCACTTATGTCCTGGGTTAATCAGTCTTGTTTTCAGGAAGTTTTTAATTCAGCAAAATTTGTCTTCTCTTAATTTCATAGAATTACTTCTACTAAGTTTTATGGCACTTTTTAACCTTAAATAAATAAGTACCTTTACTTTTAGTCTCATGTTTTGTTCTAAGTCAATCTATATTATCAGAGGTGTTGAGTTTACTGCTGATGTCAATGTGGCGAGGGCCTGCCTTAGGTTCTGGGCCAGGATCTGAGTGCCCAGTCTCTTGGCTGTCCTTCTCTCCCGCCTGGACTTCCAGGGCTTCCCAGACTTAGTGAACAGGTCCTAGGAAGACTCGTGGAAGATCAGGAGTGGGCTCTCTACCCCCACCTCATCTGTGGGGAGTAGGTCACTAAACCCAGAGAAGTCCCTCCCAATCACAACTGGGTATGGAAGTCTCAAGCTTCCCCCACTGCCTCCCTTGTGACATTTCCCTGGATCTCTATCTGCATGGGGACAACCGGGTAATAACTGACATCCCCATGTACACACGGATATCCCTGTGCACCTGGCGTGGGAGAGCTGGTCCTGTCCCACCAATTACCCTGAGACCAACGTAACAGCACTTCCCAAGTCCACTAGTGCCAGGGTCTCTATGCCATTCATTTTAATGGGCTGGGTGTACTGATGGGGGGCTGTTGTTACACCCATCAGATTTATGAGGTTTCAGGGGCCTCCCCAGGTCCCTGAGGTCACACTGCATGGTTTCTTCAATGGTTGGGCATTAGGCCGCTATATGCCCTACCTCCTTATATGCATAGCATCGACACTGTGCCTGCGGCACGCCCCTCCCCCCCCCCATTTCTTGGGCTACTTGGTCTTACCCCTGACCTTCCTTCCCCTGATTTTCCTTCCTTCATGGCCTCCAATGATCTTCCATCTCCTTCCACCCTTGCCAAGTCCTATTTGAGGATTTGGGGATGTGGGTCCTTTGGGCCAGGCCAGCTCTTTTACCCCTCCAGACTTCCTCCCTGAGGTTAGCTGTTCATTGTCTCACTATGAAAGCTACCATATCATCGTATGAAGAGGGGTCATTCTGGCTGACCCATACTCGCAGGTCAGGCGGCAGGCCCCTCATATATTGGTCCAGAACAACAATTTTTCTGGGCTGTGGGTCTCGGGTCACAACCATTTTCAGGCTAGGTGGATCAGGTCAAATAGCTGTGACCTTGGTGCTCTATCCTCCCAGTACCTCCATTTGTGGAACACTCTGACAGCAGTGGTTATTCCCAACCTGGCAAGGATCTTAGCTTTCAGCTGGGGATACTCAGCGGCTGCCTCCTTGGGCATGTCAAAATAGGCCTTGGGCCTCAACATACAGAAATGGAACTAGGATGCTGACCCACTGGGCTCGGGGCCAGCCTTCCTGCAGAGCTGTCCTCTCAAAGGCCAGGAGGTATGCCTCCACAGCATCCTCCCCTGTCATTTTCTGGAGGTAACTGCTGGCCCGCAGAGACTGAGCTCCATCTGGGTCATGTACCTGAGTAGTCAGAGCCTTCAGCTGCATTATTACCTCCTGTAGGTTGGCTCAATCCCGAGATTTGTCTTTTCTTAACTTCATGGAATTACTTCTACTACGTTTTATGGCACTTTTTAACCCTAAATAATACGTTCCATGGTATAAGTCCCATTTGCCTTTTTGTGGCGTTTGGCCTTCTGTCCCTTGGTAGAACAAAGGGGTGTCAGGGCCGATGCCCTTGGCCAGTTGGGGCTGAGTAAACAGTCCTCCTCAGCCACCGACTGAAGTCTCTGGCCACCCAGAGGAGAAGGGAGCCTCCAAACACTCCCTGTCGGAGCCCCTGCAAGCCTTTGCCAGTGCTGATGTTGTTCTGCTCAGCTCCTCTGAATCTCCTTATCAATTGTTAGTTCCTCTCCACCTCCACTCTCCAGACTCCTTCTCCACTCTTCCTGACCTTCTTCCACTGGAAAGCTTTTTAAAGAGGTTCTGTGGCAGCCTGAAGTCAGTGGCCTGAAGTCAGTTTTTTCCAGAACTGCCTTTCTCCCCTTCTGTCAAGCCCTTTCTCCTGCCCTTTCACAGTATTAATTTCTATTTCTCTTAATTCAATTTCATTTTATTTGTTTTCATACTTCTGATCTTTCTGGATCCATTTGTATTATTCAGGTTGGCATTCTATACTCTTCCCAAATGAGTATCCTTCACAAATGTCATTAATGTTTTGTTTGTTAGTTCTTCCCAGTCACTAATGAAGACATTCAATAAGACTGGCCTAACATACAATAACTGTAGCTCTTGAAATGCCTCCACCTAATCTTGTCCCTTGCTTATAGTAAAACATTGTTCCTTCTCTAATAGTTAGGTTTCAGTCCTTGCGATAGTGTTTATGTCCAAATTGTTTTGGATTATGTTTGAAAGGATTATTTCATGAAATACTGGAGCAAATGCTTTCCTAAAATCAAAGCTATTTCATCTGCTATTTTCACTCAATTCACTTATTTTGTAATTCAATCAAAGTAATCAACTTTTTCTGGGAAAACTGGTTCCAGTTTCAATAATATCAATGGGAAGAAAATGTCATATATGAAAAGTCTAGGACTGAGTGCTACAAGATGAGACAACCAGATGTCACTAATGAAATGTTAATAGTGCATGCCCCACAACAAGATGGTATGATATCTACTGCTTCTGCCAACACAAAGATATTCAAAGAATATCTTTCTCACAACTTATTCCCAAATGGTTTCAAAATTTATAAAACTAAACATATTGAATTGAATAGGATATCAGAAAATGTCTTAAGATGAATTGAGAAGACTTCCAGTCCCCCACCACCCTCCAAAGACCCCATTTTATATAAGTTTCTATCTGAGTCATTTTTAAGACTTAATAAAAAAAAATCAATTAATTCTTGAGGGAGAGTTTAAAGACATATAATGAATCAGAATTATTCACTTTTTATGGTTTCCTATTTTCTTTTTGACAATTTAATTTTCCTCACCAGCACCACCATTATGCCATCAAACTCCTTCATATAGCTTGTCTTTCCTGGCTGCAAAAAAGGATGCTTGTGGGCAGATAAGCTATTACTCATATTCATGTTTCCTAAATTGGAAAAGTGCTTCTTAACATCACTTGTCTGAATTTGTATTATTTAATATCCATACTTTCCCATTTATGACTTATGGTCTTATTATTTGTAGAAAACAGTAATTCAGGCCTGCGTTATTTATACCACTTAATATTCACAAGGGCTAGTTTTACTGGTACTTTCCCAACATCAGAAGAGTTGGCTGGAGAAGGGGGACTGTAAATATTCAATTAAAACCAATCTAATTCTATGCAGCTCAGCAAAGCTGATCAATCTAAGTGACAAATTGGAGCATTACAATAAAAACCTCAGTTATACTTTGGTTACAAAGAAGAAAGAGATAGTCCTTAGAAAAATAAGCTTAGGCATAACAGTGAGATGGCACAGAAACTTAGTCTATATTGGCAAGTTTTATCAAGGAAAAATAGCTTATGTCAACAAAACCATGTGAATGTTCACACTGCAATACAACTTTTGTTGGGAAAAATTGCTATTTTTATCAACAAAATCTTCCAGCTTTTTCTCTCCCTGTGTTGTTGACAAATATGCATGTAGACTCAGGGAGGCATTATGTCACTGTCTCCAGAATGTGGCCCAGAATTCCCAATCAGCTGCTCTGTTCAGAAGTTTGAACTCTGCTGCCCTGCAACCAGGTGATCAGCTACCCACCCTCCCTCTTGCAAGCCCCACAAAATTTCCCATTTCCTGATGGCTGGCTTTGCTGTATGCATTCATTGGCGAGGTTAGTGACTGTCTGGTTTCATCCACATGGTTGTTGAGGCATTTGATACAATGTATGAGGTACACCGCAGGGCTGACCTTACAAATTGAGGTGCCCTACATAGCCTGAGGACCTGGACCATCCCCTGTGGGCTGGCTCTGCATGCAGTAGTCTCATAGGGTATGTCTACACTAGCCCCCTAGTTCAAACTAAGGAGGCTAATGTAGGCATTTGAACTTGCGAATGAAGCCCGGGATTTAAATATCCCGGGCTTCATTTGCATGTTCCCAGGCAGGCGCCATTTTTAAATCCCCCTAGTCCGAACTAACTGCCCGCGGCTACACGCGGCAGTTAAAAGTTAATTCGAACTAAGTCCTTAGTTCAAATTAACTGTTACACCTTGTGGAATGAGGTGTAACAGTTAATGACTAAGGACTTAGTTCGAATTAACTTTTAACTGCCGCGTGTAGCCGCGGGCAGTTAGTTCGGACTAGGGGGATTTAAAAATGGCGCCCGCCCGGGAACATGCAAATGAAGCCCGGGATATTTAAATCCCGGGCTTCATTCGCAAGTTCGAATGCCTACATTAGCCTCCCTAGTTCAAACTAGGGACATACCCATAGGATATGTCTACACTACAAAGTTAATTCGAACTAACAACCGTTAGTTCGAATTAACTTTAATAGGGGCTACACATACAAACCGCTAGTTCGAATTTAAATCAAACTACTGGAGTGCTTAATTCGAACTAGGTAAACCTCATTCTGCGAGGAGTAACATCTAGTTCTAATTAAGTAGTTCGAATTAAGGGCTGTGTAGCCACTTAATTCGAACGAGCTGAAGGCTAGCCCTTCCCAGGTTGCCCTGGTGGCCACTCTGGGCCAAACCAGGGAAACTCTTCTGCCCCCCTCCCGGCCCCGGAGCCCTTAAAGGGGCACGGTCTGGCTACAGTGCTTGTGCCAGTTGCAAGCCTGCCAGCAGCCAGCCAGCAGACCCTGCACCTGGCACAGCATGAGCCAGTCACCTGCTGCCACCCAGCCCTCCGCCTCTTCCCAGGACCAGGCTGGCGGCTCCCAGGAGCCTGCCCGGGGCCGCAAGAGGCAGGCGCCCGCCTGGTCTAGTTCGGAGATCGTGGACCTCATCGAGGTTTGGGGGAGGCCTCCAACGACCACGATCTCTGCACTAGCCACAGGAATGCAGCTGTCTTCAGCTGCATGGCTGCCAGCCTGGCCACCAGAGGCCATATGCGAACCCAGGAGCAGGTTTGCATGAAAATCAAGTTGGTCCAGTGAGACCCCTGACCCTGAGCTTAGAACATAAGAACATAAGAATGGCCATACTGGGTCAGACCAAAGGTCCATCTAGCCCAGTAGCCTGTCTGCCAACAGCAGCCAACACCAGGTACCCCGGAGGGGATGTAGCGAAGACAATGATCAAGCGATTTGTCTCGTGCCATCCATCTCCAGCCTTCCACAAACAGAGGCCAGGGACACCATTCCTACCCCCCGGCTAATAGCACTCCATGGACCCAACCTCCATGAATTTATCTAACTTCTCTTTAAACTCTGTTATAGTTCTAGCCTTCACAGCCTCCTGCGGTAAGGAGTTCCACAGGTTGACTATGTGCTGTGTGAAAAAGAACTTTTGCTTATTAGTTTTAAACCTGCTGCCCATTAATTTCATTTGGTGTCCTCTAGTCCTTCTATTATGGGAACTAATGAAGAACTTTTCTTTATTCACCCTCTCCACACCACTCATGATTTTATATACCTCTATCATATCCCTCCTCAGTCTCCTCTTTTCTAAGCTGAAAAGTCCCAGTCTCTTTAGCCTCTCTTCATATGGGACCTGTTCCAAACCCCTAATCATTTTAGTTGCCCTTTTCTGAACCCTTTCCAAGGCCAAAATATCTTTTTTGAGATTAGGAGACCACATCTGTACACAGTACTGAAGATATGGCGTTTTATACTTCCCCTCCTCCTTCTTCCCCTGGCTTCCCCCTTCCAGCTCCGTCCTCCCAGGTTTCCCCCTCCCCTCTCCCACCCTCTTTCTTCCCCTCTCCCACCTCCTTTTCCCAGTCTCCCCAGAGGTTAATCCCCCCCACACACAGTTTTGTTAAATTAAGAGAGTTTCTATTTTTGAACACACATGTCCTTTATTTTTTACATCAGGAAGGGGGGCTAGGGAGGGGTACGTGGAAGGAGGTGAGGGAGGAATGGGGCACGAGCCCCTGATGGGGAGGACTGGGGTGGCTCTGCGGGCTCCTCGGGGTGGAAGCTCTCTTGCAGGGCCTCCTGGATCCTGACAGCCCCCCGATTAACCCCCCGGATGGCAGCCTGCGGCAAGTGCAGCTGGGCTGATGGCCGAGTGCTGTGATGTGCCGAGTATGGGCACTCAGGGCACTCCACGACAGGACTGCTTTGCTGTCCCACATCGAGGCAGACAGGCAAGCGGGGAACCCTGAGAACTGTCTGTCCGGGGTGGGGGTCGGGTCCCTTTAAGCACAGCCCTTGGCTAGCCTGAGGCATGAGCTCCACACTCTAAGTCCTAACCTGATGCCCTGCCGGCACTGGTTCCGGCCAGCCTTAACTTCGGTTCAGGGTCCACTCAATGTGGACATGCTATTTCGAATTAGCAAAATGCTAATTCGAATTAGTTTTTAGGTCTAGATGCACTAATTCAAATTAGCTTATTTCGAATTAACTAATTTGAATTCAGTTAGTTCGAACTAGTGCTGTAGTGTAGACATACCCATAGTGTTTTCTGCTTGAACAGCCATGGAGCTGTTGGATGTGATCTGTGTTTGAGGAGAAGGGTGTGTTCAGTCCCAGCTGCGAGTGACCCATGGGAAGTGGGACACATACAGGCACATTTCTCAATCCTTGCGTGAAAAAGGGTACAAGTGGGACACGCTGCAGTTCAGAGTGAAGATTAAAGAACTCAGACAAGCCTATCATAAAGCCTGTAAAGTAAATAGAAGCTCCGGTGCTTCACCAAAAACCTTCAATTTCTATAAGGAGCTAGATGCTATCCTCAGCAGTGACCCTACCTCCACCACGAAAAGCCAGGATACTTTGGAGGACATGAGGCAGTCAATAGATGATCCAACCTGGAAGATGAAATACTAGATGAAGAGGTTAAGGTTAAATGAGGACAAGGGTCTCCCCCGGGGTCTCCAGGAATGGTTCTTCACTGCTAACACACATTGCCAGTCTGAGCAACTGCTTTCCAGGGACCGGGAAGTAGGGGATGAGAGGCAGGGTAAGTGGCTGTGGCTTGTGGAATTCAGGGCTGAGGGTATGGAAAAGGGAAACTGGCAAGGTTCCCTCGAAGCTGTGCAGTAGCACAGCCGTGCACCTGTTTAATGAACCATGCCCAGGTATGCCACGTACAGAGCTGCCTGGCTGAGGGAGGAACACTTTTCCCTCAGTTGCAGCAGCTCCCTTCTGGGGGCAGAAGCTCACCTCTCCCAGCTAGTAGAGAGGGGGCATAATGAGGAAGGAGGGAATGAGTGGCTGGGAAAGGGGTTGTTAGGGTGCAGAGGTTGAGGCATCTGGGCTGTGGCATCCAGGGGAGGAGAGAGACTACTTGGATTAAAGCAGCTAGCTGTCTGTGAGACACCCAGCACTCTCTCTCAGCCCCAGCTTGGCTCAGTGGGGGAAGCAGACTGCATGGGGTAGGTGGGGGAAATAGGAGGTGGGTTGGTGCTGGCGTTGGTGTGATGAGGAGTGAGTTTGTGATGTATTCTCTGACTCCCAGCTGGGCGGGGGCCGAGGGAGCAGATTGCATAGGGAGAGGGAGTGTGTTAGTGTCTATGTGGTGAGGAGTTTGTTTGGTACATCTTGACTCCCATCTGTACTACAGCAAGAATCAGACCCAACACAGTGGAGAGACACAGGACTCTCTCCTGGGATGAGGAGGGGGCTGCATGGGAGGAGCACCAAAATTTCAGGTGTGTTATGTTGACATGCTGAGGTATGGGGGGCATGTGGCTACATGAGAGATGGAGTGCTGCTGGGGAACCTCTGTTTTCTCATTAATGCAACAACAGGTGCTTAGTACATCTTCCCTTTCCTTGTTGAGGCTGGAGTGAGGTAAAATGGGGCATACTGTAAACAGCAATATAAATAAATCAAACATATGGCCATTAAGTAAAAGCATAAAAAATATTCACCAGATCTCCAGTTTAACAATCTACTCCCATAGACCACTAAATCTTCAGAATCTCCAATAAATTAACTACCAACTGATTGGTGACATAATTTCAAGATCTGAAATATTCCAGGAAAAATATGATCAGGGAAAGACTAATGTAGCACTCTGCTATTTTCCACTGTTAGACTTACAGAGCAAACAGAAAACAATGAATCCTCTACAGTTCTAGACCAAACTATTTTTCTCCTAGTATAAGGAGGGAAAGATAAAGAGCTTGCTTTTGGTCATGTTGAGTTTAACTGCCTGGAGATGTTAGAAAGCCTGGGCTAAAATTTAGTTTGTTTGGAGGGAGACAGATCCAGAGCAGAGAAGAGGGCTGAGAGAGTCTGCATTATCAGAACTTAATGCAGGATCTGACTTCACTTGTTTTTTTTACTGTAAAGCAATTTTGGCTGTGAATCAATATGGCCAAGGAGGATGCTGATGCATGGTGTCCTGCAGTGAAAAGCTATCAAAACTTTTCCAGGGATACTTGTAAATTTTTAGTAACAGATTCCATGGCAGTACAGCTTTATCCTCTCTCCCAATGTAGGGCATTAACCCAAGCCATCCATCAATCACTTGTGCTCCAGCAAGCTTTTGGCCATGTTTAGAACACAGTAGAATATAGGTTCACTGTACATGGAGCATGGTGAAAAGCCAGAATCCTCTAGAAGTTGTGCCCCGATTTCCTTGCTTACCCTGAGCTTACCCCTGGAATCCTGATGTCTGTCAGGGTGTTCATAGAATCCTAGAATCATAGGGTTGGAAGAGACCTCAGGAGGTCATTGAGTCCAAACCTCTGCCCAAAGCAGGACCAACCCCAACTATATTATCTCAGCCAGGGCTTTGTCAAGATGAGATTTAAAAAAACTCCAGGGATGGAGATTCCATCACCTCCCTAGGTAACCCATTCCAGTGCTTCACCACACTCCTAATGAAATAGTTTTCCCAATATCCAACATAGATCTTCCCCACTGCCACTTGAGACCATTGCTCCTCATTCTGCCATCTGTCACTACTGAGAACAGCCTCTCTCTATACTCTTTGGAACTCCCCTTCAGGAAGTTGAAGGCTGCTTTCAAATCCCCCCCCCCCTCAGTCCTCTCTTCTGTATACCAAGATCCCACAGCATCTCCTCATAAGTCATATGCTCCAGCCCCCTAATCATTTTTCTTGCCCTCTGCTGGAGCCCCTTCAGTGTGTCCACATCCTTTCTATAATGGGGCCCCCAGAACTGGATGTAATTCTCCATATGTAGCCTCACCACTGCTGAATAAAGGGGAATAATCACTTCTCTGTGTTACCTGTCCATGGAGAATGTGGCATAATTAGAACTATGTTCCCACAAAGGGAATTTTCAAGTCTCAGATGGAATTTATTTTGTCTGTATGCACAGCCGCCCTTCACACGCCATGATCACAGTGCTCGCTGAGATATTTCCCTTGCAAGGGTCAGCAGGAAGGTGACCAGAAATGTTGGGAAAGGAGGTTATAAGTGAAATGTTACAATGTAGGAATCAGTGTTAACAAACTCATTTTTGCATTGTACTGAACAGTAGAGCTCCTCTTTGGATTCATCAGAGAGGTTGTGAACCATCCTGAAAGCAACTGTCAAGATTTGGTTCACAAAGTACTAAATCAATTATCGAGTGAGTGCTGTTGTCAGGAAAAACATTTGGAAAGGGAGCTGCAGAACCATAAGGACAACCAGGCCTTCACCGGGCAGATCATAAAATGCATGATCAGACAGAGATCTTCCAATATTTAGTCCAGCAGCACAGTGAGCCAACATGGGTATGCATCCCCCTCGCAGCAGATTGAAAATTCTGTGTCCAGCAAGCAGACCCCACCCCATGCCCTCACATTCCTTTTCCTTCTTTAGGAGAACAAATTTTCCCATGCACTCCACCCCATCTCAAACTTTGACTATGATACCTGGACCTACACACATTTGTGAGTTGTAACTCTTTGCCAGCACCCCCTTTACCAAATGTTGGTTATTGCATTTCAGGGCACTGTTTTCTGTTATATTTTTATAATGGTTCTACACTTTTACTTACTATTCAATAATCTCACAGACCAGCCACTGTGATCCCAGGTGCAGGCTTCAAAGGCATGTTCCTGGCTATGTGTTGCATTGGGAACAGGGAGTTGCACCCTGGAAGCAACAGTAACAAAGGTTTATTTCAGCGCCCTCATTTTCAAAGTGCGCTCTCAAAGCCTCCCTGCTGTTAACAGCAACCCTTTGAGCTCCTCTGACAGCTCTGGTGTCTGGTTGTTCAAACTCTGCAGCCAAGTGCTATGTCTCAGAGCTTTACCCCTGAGCAAACAATTCTTCCTTAGATTCACACAAATTATTCAAAGTGCAACATGCTGCTATAATCATGGGAATAGTGTCTTCAATGAGGTCCAGCCTGCCATAGAGACATCTCCATCTCAACTTCAACCTCCCAAATGCATATTTGACCACCCGCTCAGCCTGTTGCTAAAATGTTTCTTGCTGCTGTCCAGATGGTCCATGTATGATTTCATGAGCCAGGACTGCTAGGCATAAGCTGGGTGTCCCTTGGTCTTGAAAAAAGTCCTTGCCTTCAGCTTTATATAAAGGCCAGTGTTCCAGGTACATCATGCCCCTTTCCAGACCACCCCATGTCGATGTCTGTGTGAAATGCCCACGCTGATCCACAAACACCTGCAGAGGCAATTGGTGAGGGAGGACTCAGGAGACCAGCCAAATGACCCCCCCAGTCCGGGGAAGGGATGGGACAACTCTCCTCTGTCCCAGACCCTGCTCCTCCTCACCCTTGTTCTTCCTTGCTCCTCCTCTTCTTGCCCCTCTCTCTGCCTCTTCACCATCCCTGTCCCACCTCAGAGGAATAGCCGGGAAGCATCAGTAGCCGAGGTCCAGCCCCCGCCCCCTCCCCACACACACTTACCAGCAGCAGTGGGGGGAAACGGAGCAAGGCAGCCCCAGTTCATTTTGCTCCCCCAGATGTATTGCTGCACTCCCACTGGAGAGTGTGGGGCAGTCCCACCTTCTTCCCTAGAGCATCACACCGAGAAGGAAAAGTAGCTGGGGCCACCTTGCTCTGCTTCCCCCATTGGTTTTGGTATGTGCGAGGGCCTGAGCCCCCTGCTGCAGACTCTAGCACCCCCCTCCCCAGTAGCAGAATGATGTTTATTGACCTGCATACTTGCAGCAGTACAGCTCCAATGGTAAACTTCCCCACTCCAAACTGATTTGCAACTAACCGCTAGCAATCAGGAGTCACCAGCAATTTCCACATGCCTCTCAATAGTGAGGGCAGCTCTCATCTGGTGTCCTTGTGTCGTAGGTCAGGGCTAACTCAGCACACAGCTCCAGGAAGGTTGCTATACTCATTGTAAAGTTCTGTGGCCACTGGTCTTCATACCACACCTGCATGACAGTGTGATCCCACCAATCGTCCTGGTTTTCCTAATCCAGAATCAATGGTCTATCCTAAATAGCTGTTCTGTGAATGCCAAATGCAATGACAGGTTGCCACTGTTCATATCAGGCACACTGTCAAACTCCTCTGAGTCTTCTTCCTCTGCCAGTAACTTCAAGATAATCTCTGTTTCCATGCAAGAGGTCCTCGCAACAGTTAACAGAGCATGGAAGAGAAGTGCAGGATCCATTCTTTCTCACTGCAGATGCTGGAGTGCAGAGACTGGCAGTTGGAAAAAAGACACAAAAAGACACCAGAAGCTCCTCAGCAAAGAGGTGACTTACAGGACTTTTGCATGGTCCCAAGGTACCCCATGCTACATTCCACAGTATCACAAAACTTATCCACAGATGGTGTCACTAGGCATCATGGGATGCATAACCACAGTGCATTGCTCCTGCTGGAAAGCTCCTAATATAAACACCACCTGTCGACAGAGGGGGCATGTTCATCATACCAGGCCTTTTGCTTTTGCTGAGCATTCTGCAAGTTTCCTTGAGCAAGGGCTAACGAGTCTCTGATGGTGTTTTGCAGTTTGCCTATGTGACAGAGTTACCCTGGCCCAGCTGGCTGAAAAGGCCCCACCTCACAGTCCTGCTGGGCATGCACACAGGGAAGGCAGGGTATAAAAGCCTCTGGAGCCACTCAGTTAGGGCTGACCACCAGAGGGGAACGAGCTCAGGCCTGAGCACTGGAGAAGTCCCAGCAGCAGCCCCAACTGCAGCAGCAGCAGCCTCAGTAGCAGCCACGGCCACAGCCTCAGCAGCAGAGCCAGGGAGGCTGTCCAGGAGGGCTCAACCCACCGAGCGACTCAGCAAGAGCTAAGTATTGCACCGGTAACGGTAGGAAGTAGCCCAGGGAGGAGGATTGTCCTCCAGGAGCTCAGCATGTTTCAGTAGGAGCCCCACTGAGCAGGCAGCAGAATCCAATACTGCCAGTCCAGGTCCCCCTACCTCCCCACCCCCCGACAGGCCAGGTCCCTAGCAGTTGGGAGGCTTACCAATGGACTAGGCCGTCAGGCTGTATTTACCCTGATAAAGGGGAATTTCCTATGAACTAGGCCTCCAGACTGTGTTTACCCCTGTCGAGGGCGGTTGTTCTGTGGCCAAGGCCTCTAGATCAAATTTGCCCTATTAAAGGAAACAGTGGGACTTCGAGACCGTTGAGGGGGCCTGCCCCTCAATAGCCTACAAAATCCAAAATGTTAGCTCCTAGAGAAGGGGTATCCCCCTCCCATTGCTGCTTCACCAGTTGCAATGGCCCCTTAACCTCCTGGCCATAAAAAAGTTCAAAGGGAGAGAATCCCAAACTAAGATGGGAGTACATCTCTGTACATCTCTGTAGACAAACAGTAACTGCTGCAACACCAGGTCACCATCACTGGAGTGTTCATTTATGAATTTTTTTGTATTGTAGCTCCCAAAGTTCCATTAAAGTTCCATTAAATCTCTCCACAGGGCCACTTGTCTGGTGGTGGTAGAGGGTGGCAATCAAGTGGTTCACCTCATGAGCTTCCCAAAGAAGTTCCATGGTTTCTGCCCAGAAGTTGGTTCCTGAATCTGTAAGGATCTCTGAGGGTCAACCTATCTTGACAAAATATCTGTTAGTGCCTGGCACATGCTCTTGGCTGTGGTGTTCCCTAGTGCTGCTGCTTTAGGCCATGGGGTGGCAAAATCCATGAAAGTCAATATATACTGTTTTCCTCTGGATATCCTTTTAGGAAAAGGACCCAGAATATCTATCGCCACACACTGGAATGGAACCTCTATCATGGGGAGTGGCTGGAGAGGTGCCTTGACCTGGTCTTGGGGCTTTCCCACCTGCTGGCACACCTCACAAGACTGGACATAACTAGACACATCCTTTCCCATCCCCTCTCAGTGGAATGACTTTCCCAATCAGTCTTTGGTTCTTTTTACCCCAGCATGGCCAGTAGGGTGATCATGAGCTAAACTCAAGATCTTTTGCCAGTACTTAGTTGGTACTACTAATTGTCTCTGAGTTTGCCAGTCCTCTTTATGCCCACCAGAAAGAGTCTCTTGGTATAAAGGTCCTCTTTCTACCACAAACCTGGACATGTTGGAAAAGCTGAGAGGTGGGGGCTTGCTCCGGACTACCATCCAAACTCCCTTGAGGCTCTCATCTGCTTCCTGCTCTGCCTGGAACTGCTCCCTTGATGCTGGAGACATCAGCTCCCCACTGGATTGTAGACTTGGGATGGGTCCCTCTGGAAGTGATACAAGTGATGCGGGTGTCTCTGCTGGCTGTGAACTGCTGTCTTCTGGTGCACTGGGTCGCATTGCAGGCTCCGGCAATGCCTCTTGTGCAGGTGCAGTTCGTGCTGCAGGCTCTGTGGTGCCTTCTGCTTCTGGTTCCAATTCTGGCACTGGCTGCTCCACCAGTTCTGGCTCTTGGGTTGATTCCATCTGCATTCCAGGAACTGGATCCACTGCTGCTGTTGTAGATGCTGGTCTAGGGTCTGGTTCCACCATTTCTATCTGGGTCTCTGGTCCTGAGGTGTCTGGGGATACAGACTGGGCCCCTGTAGAAGGCTCAAGAATGGGGTTAGGTGTGGAGGCCTGCTTATCCCTGCTGCAAGTGACCATTCCCACCTTCTTAGTTTGTCTCATATGGTTGGCCAAGTCCTCTCCCACCAGCATAGCAATGGGACAATCAGCATAGACTTCAACAATCCAAATTCCTGACCAGCCCTGTAACTTGGCTGTAGGCAGGTCAAAAGAGTCTGCCTTGAGGGGTTGAACAATTACTTGAGCCTTTGGGTTGATGAGTTTGGGGTCCACTACGGACTGGTGGATTGTGAACACTTGTGCTCCAGTGTCTCTTCATGCAATAACCTTCCCTCTTGCACTCACAGTTTCCCTTTGCTCTGGGGGTGTCTGGGAGGCATCTGGGCCTGAGGATTTTTGGTGCGACCCCAGTGCGATGAACTGCACTCTGTTCATGCTCTTGGGGCAGTTGGCCTTCACATACCCCAGCTTATTACATTTAGAACATCGCCCAGCTGACTTATCACTGCAGTGAAGATGATTGCTAGAGAATGGGGTTGTGCGATGAGAGGGTGTCTGTGGCTTCCCCGGGGTGGAGAGGGCTCCTCCCTGTGAGGTAAGCCTTTGGATTGCCCCTGGTGGTGGGATGCCATCTCTGCACGCCCCTTCTGATACTCCCTGGAATGGCTGTCAGTTAGTCGATGTAGCTGGAGTGCCCAGCTTCTCAACTTTCTCAGCTCAAAGCACCTCTGCTTTTCTCTCTTCTCTAAATGCTTCATCTCCACTTTCACTTCCAAACGCTTCATCTGTAGGAAGAACTCCATCTCATCCTTAGTTAGAGGTCTGCCTGGTTCAGTTCCTTTTGTTTCCCCAGCACCTGGCTTAAAACTCACACAAAGAAGAAAAAGCAAGCAGGGTTTCTTTCATTTCAAATCTCAACTCCTTTCCACTGGCTCTTCTGACTCCCTGCCAATACCTCCTACCTCCCTGAATCTCTTTGGTTATGGGATGCTGGGATGTTCAGAAAAGGCCAGCACTCTTCCTATCCATCCCACACCCACATTAGGGCAGCTGCTTCTACAGTCAGATGTAACCTGATACTTCTCCACTCTCTGCAAACCAATTCTGACCAAAATTTGGCCCTTGATGCCAAATTTTGTATTTACTATTTTATTATGTTCAAGTTCCTTTATGTAGTACAATCTACAATAGGAGTTAGGAAAACCCCAAACTAATTAAATTACTATTAGTGTAGAGTGAATGGCACCCATCACACTACGCAAATTTACTGAAGCAAAATCTATTTAAACAGTTCAATTAGATGCCACCACCTCAGGAAGGAGAATGGAATGCCTGGATGAATGATTGAATTGCCTTTGGCAGTTTAAAAGAAATGTCCTTGGCATCAGTGATATGGCTTTTTTTAGTAACTAATACAAAGAAACCATGACTTTTTATTATCTCTCCAGTTAGCTTCATCCTGTAAGGAATATATTGCAGATGGAAAAAAATTGCTTCCGTTAGTCTTGATATCAAAGAGCAATTTTGAATAAATGACAGAATCTAGCACATGTAATCTAAAGATTTGCCATTTCTTGCTAATTGCATTGGCAGATATATTACAGGCCTGTATGTGAGTCTATTGAAGTCAGCAGGAAAACTCCAATTGCTTTCAATGAGAATAGAGGTTTGGATCCCTAATGTGCTTTGAAAGAGGTATGTAGTGTTCACTATGTCAACCAGTAGCTCAGTTCATCTTAACCATGGCAAATGTCATTGCAGAGATGCTTACCAGGAGCTCAAATTCACGATGTGACCAAGAGTCTTCCAAAAGTGATTAAACCTTTAGATGGCTACCCCTTCCTGCTTCTCCACATAGGAACTAATGATACAGCCAAGAATAACCTTGAGCACGTCACTGCAGATTATGTAGCACTGGGAAGAAGGTTCAAGGAATTTGAAGTGCAAGTGGTGTTCTTGTCCATCCTCCCTGTTGAAGGAAAAGGTCCAGGTAGGGATCATCGAATTGAAAAAGTAAATGTGTGGTTGCTCAGGTGGTGTCAGAGAGAGGGCTTTGGTTTCTTCAAACATGGGACTCTATTCCGGGCACAAGGATTGTTAGGAAGAGATGGGATCCACCTACCCAAAAGAGGAAAGAGCATCTTTGTGGGCAGGCTTGCAAACCGAGTGAGGAGGGCTTTAAACTAGGTTCGTTGGGGGACGGTGACCAAAGCTCTGAGGTAAGTGAGGAAGTCTGACACCGGGAAGAATCGCAATGAGGAACGAGCAGCAAGGAGGACCCCTGATTCAGATGGAGAAGGTAGGGCGATCAACTGGTTATCTAAGGTGTTTGTACACAAATGCGAGAAGCCTGGGTAACAAACAGGAAGAATTAGAAGCCCTGGCCCAGTTGAAGAACTATGATTTGATTGGAATAACGGAGACATGGTGGGATGACTTGCATGACTGGAGCACTGTCATGGAAGGGTATAAACTGTTCAGGAAGAACAGGCAGGGGAGAAAAGGAGGAGGAGTTGCATTGTATGTAAGAGAGCAGTATGATTGCTCAGAGCTCCAGTATTTAGAGGGAGAAAAGACTGTTGAGAGTCTATGGGTTAAGTTTAGAGGTGGAAGCAACAGGGGTGATGTTGTGGTTGGTGTCTGCTATAGACCACTGGATCAGGTGGATGAGGTAAAGGAAGCTTTCTTCAGACAACTGACATCTTCCAGCTTGCAAGCCCTGATTCTCATGGGGGATTTTAATCACCTTGACATCGGTTGGGAGACCAATACAGCAGTACACAGACAATCCAGGAAGTTTTTGGAGAATGTTGGGGATAACTTCTTGGTACAAGTGCTGAAAGAACTGACCAGGGGCCATGCGCAGCTTGACCTGCTGCTCACAAACAGGGAGGAACTAGTAGGGGAAGTAGAGGTGGGTGACAACCTGGGGAGCAGTGATCATGAGATGGTAGATTTCAGGATCCTGAAGAAAGGAGAGTAGCAAAATACACACCCTGGACTTCAGAAGATCAGACTTTGACTCCCTCAGAGAACTGATGGGCAGGATTCCCTGGGATTCTCACATGAAGGGGAAAGGAGTCCAGGAGAGCTGGCAGTATTTTAAAGAAGCCTTATTGAGGGCACAGGAAGAAACCATCCCCATGTGCAGCAAGAAAAGCAAATATGGTAGGCGATCAGATTGGCTTACCAGGGAAATCCTTGGTGAGCTTAAACACAAAAAGGAAGCTTACAAGAAGTGGAAACTTGGACAGATGACTAGGGAGGAGTATAAATATATTGCTCGAGAATGCAGGGGAGTTATCAGGAAGGTGAAAACGCAATTGAAATTGCAGCTAGCAAGGGATGTGAAGGATAACAAGAAAGGTTTCTACAGGCATGTTAGCAATAAGAGGGTGATCAGAGAGGGTGTGGGGCCCTTTTTGGATGAGGGAGGTAACCTAGTGACAGATGATGCGGGAAAAGCTGAAATACTCAATGCTTTCTTTGCCTCTGTCTTCACAGACAAGGTCAGCTCCCAGACAAATGCACTAGGCAATGCAGTATGGGAGAGAGGTGGACAGCCTTTGGTGGGGAAAAATAAGTTAGGAACTATTTAGAAAAGCTAAACATACACAAATCCATGGGCCCAGATTTAATGCATCCAAGGGTACTGAGGAAGTTGGCAAATGTCATTGCGGAGCCTTTGGCCATTTTCTTTGAAAACTCATGGAGATCGGGATGGAAAAAGGCAAATGTAGTGCCCATCTTTAAAAAAGGGAAGAAGGACAATCCAGGGAACTACAGACCAGTCAGCCTTACCTCAGTCCCCGGAAAAATCATGGTGGGGATCCTCAAGGAATCCATTTTGCAGCACTTGGAAGAGGGGAAAGTGATCAGGAATAGTCAACATGGATTCACGAAGGGCAAGTCATGCCTGACCAATCTGATTAGCTTCTATGATGAGGTAACTGGCTCTGTGGATATGGGAAAGTCAGTGGATGTGATATACCTTGACTTTAGCAAAGCTTTTGATATGATTTCTCCCACAAGATTCTTGCCAGCAAGTTAAGGGAATATGGATTGGATAAATGGACTGTAAGGTGGATAGAAAGCTGGCTAGACTGTTGGGCCCAACGGGTAGTGATCAACAGCTCAATGTCACATTGGCGGTTGGTTTCTAGCGGAGTGCCCCAAGGATCTGTTCTAGGACCGGTTTTGTTCAACAGTTTTATTAATGACCTGGATGAGGGGATGGATTGCACCCTCAGCAAGTTCACAAATGACACGAAGCTAGGGGGAGAGGTAGGTACTCTGGAGTGCAGGGATAGGGTCCAGAATGACCTGGACAGATTAGAGGACTGGGCCAGAAGAAATCTGATGAGGTTCAACAAGGACAAGTGTAGAGCCCTGCACTTGGGATGGAAGAATCCCAAGCATTGTTACAGGCTGGGGACCAAATGGCTAAATAGTAGTTCTGCAGGAAAGGACCTGTGGATTATAGTGGATGAAAAGCTGGATATGAGTCAACTGTATTTGTCAAAAAGATGAATGGCATATTAGTGTGCATTAGGAGGAGCATTGCCAGCAGATCCAGAGAAGTGATTATTCCCCTTTATTCGGCTCTGGTGAGGCCACATCTGGAGTATTCTGTCTAGTTCTGGGCCCCCCACTATAGAAATGATGTGGACGCATTGGAGAGAGTCCAGCGGAGGGCGATCAAAATGATTAGGGGGCTGGAGCATATGACCTATGAGGAGAGACTGAAGAATTTGGGTTTGTTTAGTCTGCAGAAGAGAAGAGTGAGGGGGGATTTGATAGCAGCCTTCAAGTTCCTGAAGGGAGGTTCCAAAGAGGATGGAGAAAGGCTGTTCACAGCAGTGACGTATGGCAGAACAAGTGGCAATGGTCTCAAGTTACAGTGGGGGAGGTCTAGGTTGGATATTAGGGAAAACTATTTCACTCGGAGGGTGGTGAAATACTGGAATGGGTTACCTAGGGAGGTGGTGGAATCTCCATCCCTAGAGGATTTTAAGTCTCAGCTTAACAAAGCCCTGGCTGGATTGATTTATTTCGGATTGGTCTTGCCTTGGGCAGGGGGCTGGAGTTGATGACCTCCTGAGGTCTCTTCCAGCTCTGATTCTATGATTTGAATGTGATACATTTGTTACTGCTCACTTACAATGGTGTCTGATAAAATAGCACTTTGGATGACCATTTTTAATGTCTCACTCATGCAGTTTGCACCAAACCCTTATCACGTACTGCATTACACCTTGAGTAGAACACCTCGAAAAACTGACTTGGAAAGTGTATCTCTCCCAGGGCTGCTTAACATGCTTTGCACTGTCCTGTCCATATGAGGGCTGATCAAATCAAGGCTAATAAAATATATCAGACAAGAACTTACCGCACTGAAATCAGTGGGGCCAGCTATTCACCCTTGGTAAATTCACTCAACTGATATTTGTTTTATATTCCATGTAGCCTTCCACAAAATAACACCCTGGAACCCCCATATTGACCACTGTAACATGATTATGATTATGATATGTTTTGTACAAATGTGCCTTGTCAGGCATCGATATGTCATAATCTGTTGAATGTGGCTATCTTCTTGAATTATGTGTTATCACTATATGTGAAGTGATGAAATTTTGCTGTGTGTGTTACTGAAATATGTTTTGAGTCTGGGAGAGGCCCAAAACTGGCCTTTCAATGACAACAAAGGGATAGTTCATACCCAAAAGACAGATTTGTATTAGGATTAGCATGGCCTGTTAAAACGAATGGTTAAGAAGAATCCCCTATCCCAGTGGGTCCCTCTCAAAGCACATAGACTGCACATAGATATGTGATCCATGACTCAGCATTGAGGTTATAAATGGGAGTCTGTTGTGACAGCCCAGAACATCTTTCCCCTCCCACTTTGAAGACAACATGAATTGGAAGAAGAGACTTTGAACTGGGAATAGTGGTCAAAGGCTGAGACAAGAAATCTGCCTAAAAATTAAGATCCGTGAGCTGTTTGCTTAGTGGGGAGAGAAAAACCTCTTGATTCAAATCTTGCTTAGTCTGATTAAGTTTATGATTTACACTAATTTTTACTTTTATGTAACTATCTTTCTTAACAAACTTATCTGAATACTCCTTACCAGTGAGTTGTCTAAAGTGCTTGGTAAACCTACTTAGATTACATAGATTTTCCTATGGCTTGTATCTCTTTTACAAGGCTGATGCATGTCCATTATCTTTTGATGAAGTGAACTAATTAATGAGTTTGCATTGTTCATAGAAGGTATTGAGCTCTCTAGGACAGTATATTATTGGAGGGCACTATAAGAAGACAGTTCAGGGAGTACAGTTAAGAGTAAGGTGGTTCCACAGTTCTGCATTATACCTTGGAGACTCATCACATACATGCAAAACTCTAATTTACATTTGATTTCTCATTGCTAAAGTGACTGAACAACCAGCCCTTACCAGAAGTAATCTCATAGAGTTTATGAATAACACAGAGAACAAAGATGATCAGCTCAAATGAGCCAAACGTTGCTAACCAGATTAACATATGGAGTTAATTACACAATGAATTAGCAACTGGAAAGAACAGAGAGATAAATGAAATGACTATAAAGTTGTTTTTGCTCTGTAGCCCCTATTGTGGACTTGAAACATGTGTGTACACTATGTATTTTTTACTTTATCTGTTAATAGATATCATATTAAATATCTCCATAGAGCTCCCCAGAAAATACTCAGCAATTCAAAACATTTGGTCCCTAGGTTTAGTGGGCCCAGGAGCATTTCAAGGGCACATAAAACTGTGATAGAAACTAATGAAAATATTGTTAGCTGAACAGCTGGCACTCATATAAGGGTGCTGCTACCCAGAGCATAGGTTTAAATTTATTTTTATTGTTCTCTATGTTGCTTGCCATCTGGGTTAAAATGGAAATTAAATATTTTCCTATGGCTTGTATCTCTTTTACATTTTCTAAATCTTTCATTGAATAAATTAGGGTATGTCTACACTGCAGCTTTTTTTCAGAATAATGGCCGTTATTCCAGAAAAACAATATGTGCGTCCACACTGCTATTGTGTTCTTACAACAAAAAGTCGGGGGGGTTCCGATGGCAGTAAACCTCTTTCTACAAGGAAAAAGCCTGTTTCTGAAAAAGCTTTTTCAGAAAAAGCCATATCTGGATGCGGCGTTCTATCAAAAAGAGAGGCCTCCAGGAAATAACACAGGTGCATTGGTGGCCACTCCATCCAGACTAATCAAAACTCTGTAGTTCCTGTCTCCTGTCAGCTCTTAAAGCTGCAGGCACCCAGGACAAGGCTTGTGGCAGGAAGACGGCCCTGGGAGCTGCACTCACTGTGCGGCTCTGACTGCCACACTGCTGCACAGCTATGGCCCAGCCACAAGACCCTTCTGGCCCTCACAGGGAGCATGACCAGGGCTCCCAGGACCCATCCAGGGGCCAGAAGAGGCACCATCGTGGTCCGGGGTGGAGATCCTGGCCCTGGAGGAGGAGGAGGAGACAGCCAGAACCATCACCCTCAGCCTCAAGCTAGTACCCCAGGGCCTGGATGTCTCACAGGCATACTCTGAGGGTGGAGAAGGATCATCAGGTGAGTGCTCTCAGTTTTTCACACACACAAGGTGGGGGAGGTGGGTGCCAAAGGGCTGGGGTGTGATCATTGCTCGGCCTTCTCGGCTGGGACATCACACTGCACTCTGTACACATGGATGCACATGCATCGCCAGTCTGTGCCACACAGCCCCAGGAGGCAGCCCGTAAGAACCCCGAGCCTCCTGCTCACAGGCTCTGGGGATGGCACACACACATCTGACCCCTGGGGAGATGCTCTCCCACCACCAGCCACCACTGGAAGAAGGCTGGGGACAAGGGCATACGCACGACAGACAGACTGGGGATTGCCGCACATGGCACATGGGCATGCCTGCATGCGCGAGGCACCACCCACTCTCGCGGACAGCTCTTCAAGGCGCAGGTGTGTGTGAGGCCCCCACGGAAGACCAGGCTGCTCCAGGTCCCTCTCCCGCCCATGGGATCCCAGTGTGGATGGACACTTCCTTTGCCTGCTTGTCCGAGGGACAGAGGGGTAGGGGGTGGTAAGCATCATCCCCTGGGCACCTCAGGGCCCCTGTGCAGCAGGACTGGCTGTGCAGGCCACACATGGCCTTGCTCCTTGGATATCACCACCCTCTGGCCCAAGGACTGTTGCTTACAGCTCACAGAGGAGGGCACGGCCTCAGAGACAGTGTCTGTATGGATGACTGACCACCTCTCCCTCTTTATTCTCCACAGCCAAATCAGCCATTGCTGAGGGGTGAGCACCGCCAGCAGAGGCAGCCGCCCAACCCCAGGGGAGCTGCAAGCACCAGCGGGTCCACGAGGACCTGATGAGACAGCACATGGCTGTCCTCTGGGACATGCAACAGACCCTGGCCCAGAAGGTCCAGGAGGATGTTCAGTGGTAGACCCAAATGTGGGCTTAGCTGGTACAGCAGGGCTGCAACATGTATGCCACCATCCATGAGATGATGGCACACCTAGCTCCTGTCCCTACTCCTGCCCCTCCTATTTCTGCCCCCCCTATTTCCCCTGCTATGCCTATGCTTCCGCCCCCTCCCCCTGCCCCTGCCATGCCTGACCCTGCTCCATCTCCCCTCCTGCCTACGCCCATGTTGTCCCAGGCCCCACCCACGCCCGAAGTCACCGAAGTCCCCGGACCCAAGGCGGAACTTCCAGCTACACCACGCACCACTCCCAGCCCTGAGCCCCCCTCCTCTTTGCCCCTATCCAGCTTCTGAGCCCCCCTCTTCCCCAATTACTTTTATTAAGATAAAAAATACAAAGTTCTTGATTTTCAACACAAAACTAGTGTCTTTATTGATTCTACAAGGAAAGGGGGAAGGGAGAGGTTGTTGTGGGAAAGGCTTGGGGGGGCAAGGCTCAGGCCCTAGTAGGGAGGCCCTGGGGAGAGTTACTGAGTCCTTGAGAGAAACTCTCACTCAGGGCCTCCCAGATGCACACCCCCATTTGATGGGCCTGGCAGGTGGCAGTTGTGTGCGGCTGCTCGAAGGCCCTTCCTTCCCAACTGGAAGAAGGCCTCTCCCTTCCTCTCCACAATGTTGTGGAGAATACAACAGGCCAAGATCACCTCAGGAATGTTGTGCTCCCCCACATCGAAGTGGGTCAAGAGGCACCTGAAGGCTCATTCCACCTGGATTCAGGCCCTGCTTAGGTGTGCATTGAATTGCTCCCTGCTGGGGTTCAGGTGGCCGGTGTACAGCTTCATCAGCTATGGCATGAGGGGGTAGGCTGCGGCGCACATGATGCACAGTGGCATCTGCACATCCCCAACCCGACAGTCACCCTGGGAGAAGAATGTGCCAGCCTCCAGCTAGTGGCAGAGCCTAGAATTCCTGAAAATGTGGGCGTTGTGTGCCCTGCCTGACCACCCGACAAAAATGTCCATGAACTGTCCATGGTGGTCGACCAGAGCCTGCAGCACCATCAAGAAATAGCCCTTGCAGTTGATGTACTGGGTGACTCAATATTGTGGTGCTCGGAGGGGAATATGGGTTCCATCTAGGGCCCCTTCGAAGTTGGGGAAGCCCAGGGCAGCAAATCTGGCCATGATGGGGTCGCGGTCTCCCAGGCAGATGACCCTGCGCAGCAGGATGGAGTTGATGGCCCTTGATACCTGCAGAAGGAGACAAAGAAACACACAAAACAGAGAATGAGAGGGGGTGCCTGAGCCCTTGGGAGGTCCCCGAGGCCTCCCCTTCTTTCCCCCTCAAACACCTGTCATGGCTCTTTCCCCACTCTGGCACGATAAATGCAGAAGTGGGGGCCAGCAAAAGTACCCCAAAACCTTATCTACCAGGCTTTGCTATAAAACTTCCCCCCAAATCTTAACCTAGATTTTGGGAATAAAAACTCAGCTGCCACCACCCAAGTATTGATTAAAAAATCAGGGGAAAGATCACTTGGGAAATCTCACCCCTAAAGTACAAACCAGGACACAACCATTAACAAATACCAGGTTAATAAAAAGGAAAGAGAAAGAACTTTTATTATTACCACAATATTCCTGTAGCAAGCATAATGACTAGATGGAAAAGTAACAAAATAATATACTCATGGAGAAAAAATTTACCATAGGCCAGGAACTTAGTTACAAAGGAGAGCAAAACCCATTTTTAAATGCACAGACATCAGATCCCATTTTCCAAACCATAAAACAATAAAACCTAACAGATGTATCTAAATTTTACCCTACTTACAGAAAGTGAAGAAGGGTTTCTTAGCGAGAGACACATGTTTGTCTCTCTCAGTAGCTGGAGAGGAACTCCCCAGAGACAAAGGAGGGAAAAACCCAAAAATTCCTTTGTCCCAGCTTGAAATTCCTACCTACATTTCTATTGGCTGCCTGCCACCTGGTTTAGGTAAGGGACATAGTTAACCCCTTAGTCCCCAGGATACTGGCTAACCCTCATGATTATGACAACACCCCAGGAGCTACCCCCTATGAAGCCCCTGCACAGCGCTGTGTGAGGGCGGGATGACAGAACCCCAAGGGGATAGGGCTCTCCCCCCCCCCCAGGCCAACCCTGCACTCCCCACCCCCCTTTCCCTAGGGTCTCCCTTTCCAGGACTCTCCTCCCCTCAGGGGGCCGCAGCCCAAGAGTGCCTTATCTCCATGAGGAGGGCCCCGATGGTGGACTTTCCCACACCAAACTGGTTGCCCACAGAAGGACCCGCTTCTCCAGAAGGATGGATGTGGGTGTCCCGTCGTCAGAGGGCAGGGGCAAACCAGGCACATAGCTCCATGCAGGTGGCCTTCCGTATGCAAAAGTTATGGAGCCACTGCTGGTTATCCCACCACTCCATGACCAGCCAGTCCCACAAGTCGGAAATGATGTTCAGCCTCCAAAATCATCTCTCCACTGTGAGGTGTGGTTGCAAGGTCCTTGCTCCCGCACACAGGGAGCGGGTCTCAATGATGAGCTTGGTGTCGTGCTCATGCAGGGCCAATGAAGGCAGCCTGCACAAACTGCTGTAGAAACTGCAGCATGGCAATGTGGGGCCATCACAAGCCTAGAGGCAGTTCCAGCTCCATGTCAAGGAGTATGCTGTGGTATCCAAAAGCAGGGCAACCAGCTCACGCACTGCAAAAGCTTAGCTGTCCCTTGGAGAAGTAAGCAAGCAAGCAGCAGAAGCAGAGAAACGGCTGTCCAGGGATGTCCCTTTAAGCACGCATCTCTGCTAGCTTTAGGCAACAGCACCCGGAAGCAGCTTCTGACCTAATGCCCTGCCTGAACTCATTCCTGATGGCCTTAAATGTGAGATAGCGTCCAATAAGTGTGGACGCTATCTTTCGAAAAAGCACATTGCTATTTCATTGTGCTTTTTGCATCTGGACACTCTCTTTCAAAATAAGCTTTTCCAGAAGATCTCTTCTGGAAAAGCTTATTCCGAAAGAAGCTTGCAGTCCAGACATAGCCTCCCACTTCTGGCATCCTACACTTATTGCTGGTGTCATTATAGTAAAGGCTTGGAGTAAAAATATGTATAAACATCCATGTTATCTTCAATAACATGGCATAAACAAGGCAAAGTTTTGTTCTTTTGTATTTGCTGATCTTATTAGGACTGGGAAAGACACCAAACTAGGGAGTTTTGGGGTGTGGGTTGCTTTGTTTGTTTGCTTCCAGATATATTTTCATTGTAAGTCTGAAGAGACAATAATGAAAATGCAAAAAATAATACCTTCGAAAGATATGTTTAATGTGAAGAAGTTAGGCATCTTGTAGACTTGTGATATCCTTCCATACTGCCATACAGGACTCCCAGGTTCAATACTTGGTATTCATCTCTGTGTAATAACACAGAGGGAGTAGCTCATATGTTAACAAGACACTAGCTAGGTTAAAACTTTATTAAGTAACAGATCTGGGAACTAATCTACAATATCTGTCCAGTTCAGGTCATATCTCCTTCCATAATTTATATTGCCTTTAACCCCTCCATTCCATGTGTCAGATGACTGTCCAGAATGAAGCTGAACACCTTCAAAAAAAAGGAAGAGACCAGAGCTTGGGGGTGTGATGCTTAAATGGGGTCAAGGTTTATCTTTTCCTCATGTGGTCCAGCTCTACCCTTCCAACCTGTGAGGCTGTGGGGAATAGTACATTATTAGAATTAACTTTCTCACAAGATTTAAGGTATTTCTGCTTGAAAATGAGCCAGAAATACCTTCATAATAGCATTTTACAACACCAGACAAGATCAGAGCTTAACATTTAAGAGGTTCAGACACTGCTTTTGTTTCAAGTTGTGCACATATTTATTTTATGTCTGAGAAGAATAAGATGGAAGGAGGGGACAACAGAAAGGAACTGAATAAGTCAGAAGGTAATAGAATCAAGGGAACGTTAGCTCCTCGCATATAGATATGTTTGTAGCGCAAAATGGCTCTGGTTGTGATTGGGATGTTTGGATGCTATCATGATACAACTAAATAATAAGTAATAATTGATAGAACAGTCAGTTCAACAGAAGTAATGAAGGGGAGAACATAAACTCCTTTCAAGATTTCAGTTCTGCTTACAATTTAGATATTTTAACACATTAACAGAACATGCACCAAATAGCAATATAACCTTTTAAATCGAGTGATATTTCTATGTACATTTGAATCAAATTAAAATAGAATATTACTAACATGGGACTTTCATTTTCTCTATGTGCTTGAACTCAAATGTTTGAGACAGTGACATATGTGCTGGCATTGACAACCTCATATAGTCTGACCCTATTTTTGAACTACTCTCACAGGGACATTCTATGGGTTATTAATACGATCTGCTTGTTCTTTTATTGATCAGCAGTGAAGATCACTACCATCATCATACATGTCTTTATTTCTGAAATGCCAAAGCCACCTTAAAGTAAGTGCTTCTTAGTGAAATGAGTCTCCTGAGTCAAAGATCTTGTAAGAAGTCTCAAGAGTATAAGATAATGAAGCAACTGACAGAATCACCTGTTACACGATACAAAATGGATTATAAGGACACTGAAAATGTCTCATTCAGTGAGACGGAGGGAAAAAAATCAGGTTTAAGTCATTTTTCAAGGAAATGCATATATGATTTAGAAACACCTTCTGGAAAATAATATTTGAAAAAATCAAGACTAAAATGTTTATTTGATTTGCTTGAAAGAATCTAATTTTTTTTACAAAAATATTTTTGTGTCAGGTTGGTGTTCATGAAAGGTAATAAACTGATCATCTTGGAGAATTAAGTCTTGTTCTAATGCACATAGGTTCCAATGCAGCCAGTAAAAGTTTCAGCACTCAATTGCCACAATCTGCTTCATCCCTGAAATGAACGTTGACATAATAATGTATTTCCACCCATTCAGTATTAGGCAGGAAAAAGAAAATGCAGTTTACATTGTAACACCTTCAGGGTTAGAACAAAACTCCTTGTAGGCAGTCTAAGTTTAGCTATCCCTGGATGCTTATTCTAACCCGCACATAGACACTAGTATGTGTTGCTAAATCATCTTGAATCATGATCCTCTTTTACTATAAAGATGACATTTTGTTTTGCAACTCTTGAGTTTTGTCACATGTTCCTGTTTGTTAGTCCTACACTGCTTAAATATGCTGTTGATTGTGGCCATTACATTCTGAACTTGTCTATAGGCTTCAATGATACACTTGATAGTTGCCTTTCAGTGCACAGCCAGCATATATATCATGCTACATAATTAATGTAGCTCTACTACACTGAGTCAGTGGCATTTACAATGAAAACAACTCCTGAAATACTTGAATATCAGTGAGAGACTAGAGGACAAATACCCTAGGAGGAGATTCTTATGTACTGTGGATATGGATTTTACCCAATAGCCTTCCTCTGCTGCTGATACCAAGAGGCACTTCAAGCATCTCTTATATGTAGCTTAGCATGTGGCATTGTTACTGAAAATAAAACAAGTGCAAGGACAGTATCAAGCATCACAGCAGACTCATTCTGTGTAATTGATTCAACTAAATACATTCAAAATGAAACTACCTTGATTCTATTGCGCATCTGTCATTGCAACCTTATGTTGTAAGGATGAGGTGAAAGTTGCTATCCATGATTAAAATTAAACAGACTTAAATTGGGGAGGGACAAAGTTGTATCCCAAAGTTTTCTGTATTGTAGACAAGTGATGCTCTATGACCAAATCTAAATACAGCATCAGAGTGTGAATCTTAGTTTATATCATATATTAGGAAATTTATGCAAAAACTCTTAGCCAGGCATTTGGAAAGATACCTCAGAAATATTAAAACTTCTGCTCCAGTTATACAGACAATAGAAGACTTGTCAGCCCTCTCTGAGTTAATCAAATAGAAGATGACTCTAAGGTGACACAGGACTACTCGATGATTTTAAAGATACAGACTAAAATGGTTACCCCTCTGAGACTTTCAAATAGAACATGGCCACCATAACTGCTTCTCCATGAATGTCATATCTTCTTGTACCTGAGTGTGGATTACCACTGTGGGAATGTTGGGAGCATTCCCCCATGCTCCTCCCCTGCAGTTTTCCTGAAGAGCAACTACCTTTAAATGATGGAAGGTGCCTTCATTGAATGATTTTTTTCCCCTGGCTAGCACTGTTTGCTTCAAGGTGGTGAGATCAACAGAAATGGAGAGGACAAGATACTTCCAGAAAGTTTATTCTCTGAGTATTTCAGGCTCCAAAAACAATAAGTATCAATAATGTACTGAGATCCTGAGTTCAGAAGATTTCTAACTTGATGCCAAGAATTATAAAGCTAGAGGACAGCATGTGTCAATTGATAGACCATCTTTGACATGAATTTAACCTAACAGAGGGTCTGGCCCAAAGTGTCTGAATAAGTGTGACATGAATTAGTTCACCTTTTGGAATTATAATAAAGCCTACTACTGTTAGGAGTTTCCCTTGCACATTACATAAAGGAATTCTGAATGTGGATCTCACCTGAATTAGGCATTGATAAGAATAATGAGGCACACTGCATCAGTCCATAGTTTATCTAACAAAGGTAAAAACATTTAGAAGGCTGTTACAACACTAGCTCCTATTTTCTTAGCAACTTTTTGTCATGTTACACAAACATCTTAGAATATGAGCATTTCATGCCTTTTGGTCTGTTAGGGTATGTCTACACTACCACCCTAGTTCAAACTAGGGTGGTTAATGTAAGCATTCGAAGTTGCAGATGAAGCCCGGGATTTAAATATCCCGGGCTTCATTTGCATCTTGCCGGGCGGGCGCCATTTTTAAATGCCTTAGTTCGAACTCCGTGCCCGCGGCTACACGCGGCACGGAGTAGGTAGTTCGAATTAGGATCTCTAATTCGAACTACCGTTACTCCTCATGGCACGCATGCCACGCATCTTAATGGGAACACTGGTTATTACCCATGCTGTGTCACATACTCTTTCAATATCCATCATGTTATTAATTCTCCAATTGCTTAGTTTTAAGAACCAAAGTTTTAAGGGTTCATCATCCACAACTGGCATCAGATTTTCAGTAGAGGTCTTGTCCCACTTCAACATGAATTGAGGGTGCTATATACTTTTGAAAATCTGAGTTAATGTATTTTCATAAAAAATCACCAATGCCTGTTGATGCAAAAGAAGAGGAAAGATTATTTGCTATTTGGAAACTGCGAGCTCTATTGAAGATACATAGATGTACAGCAAAAGGTTAAAAAAATCAGACTTCTCACCATGCACAATAACGGAAGTCTGCAGTGAGAGAACACCCTACTATTTCCAAAGTTAGAATTTATTTCCTTTATCTAAGACAAAAAGAACTGATATTTTCCAGTCACTGAAGCAATGGTAGTATCCAAAGAAAATCCAATCAAATTGTGAAGAAGGATGCCACTTTTGTTGAACTGAGTTCAGTGAACAGTCAAATAGAGACTTTCTGGATCCCAAAAGTGCACAGAGGCATAATGAAGAAATGAATTTTAAAAAAAACCCTGTAGTCTGTGATCAAAGAATCCCACTGATATTACAGAGCCAGCAATTTTTTCTCTCTCATGTCAATGCTTTGATCTACAATGAGTAAATGGAAAAAGACAATCTGACAGCACATCACAAATGCACCTGGTTGGTATCTTGAACCACAGGACTTTGCTTGAAAGATCTGTCCGTTTCTGCTCTGGTGGCTCATCTGGCATTTCTTTGAGGCCTCAGTGAAATAACATGTGTTGGACATCATAATTTCCTCCATGGTGAACAGTAAAGCCAAGGAAGCTAACGTCACAGAAAGCATCCTGATGTTCATCTTGTTTTCCTTCACCCACTCCATTGATGCCACACATCAATGTTCCCATTCTTTGCAATGTACCCATTCTTTTCAGGGTCATTGATTAGGACAAAGTCGATGATAACAACAAATATGATGAATTGTTATAATGTGCCAAGCTCTCTTTCTATATCCTGATACTATGATAAAGTATTTGGAAACTCAACCAATTTCCTAAGTACAACTGCCATACATACAAATGTACATTGAGTTTTATGTCCATTTTTCTTGAGATATGTAAAAGATGCACAAGCTGGATTTGATTTTGTTTTGTTTTCACTCTAATGGAGTAGCTCTCAAGAAGAATGTATGGGATAGCCACTCTTTCACTTCCATATTGTTATGAACCAAAATAAAGCTAAATTGGAGACATAGACACCACCAATATGTCTCTGGGGAGTCAGCAGTGGTTAGCTTGAAGCAAGATCGTGTTGAAGTTGTTACCTGCATTGTTGCCCCAGAGTCTCTGAACATAGCAAATGGTAATCATAGTAGGTGCAAATCCCCAGCTCTCCTGCTTTCTTGCTTCCTCTCTGTGGCCAAAAGGATAGAAACACCTGGGGGATGGGAAGCTGCCAATTGTATCTCTGCACCCAAGGAATTTTCCTTAAGAAAACTTTTTGGATTAAAATCATTCAGCTTACCTTTATGAATTAAAAATCATTCTTAAAATTATTCTAGCCATAGTTGAAGCACATATCCATGAATGTCCCCATTTCTGTATATGTATTACAGTATGCATTTGTGCCTAAATGGGACTCTATTCTCAAATATTTTATAATGGCAAATATTTTGGTTTGGCCTTATGTGGCAAAAAGTGGCAGAGTTTGTCTCTGTACACACGAGCACAGAATTCTGTGACTTTATTATCTGATCTAGGGCCGTGTCTAGACTACACCTCTCTGTCGACAGAGAGATGTAGATTAGGCATGTTGAAATTGCTAATGAAGCAGGGATTTAAATATGCCATGCTTCATTAGCATAAACATGGCTGCTGCTTTTTTTCAAAATGGAGCTTTTTCGGAAAAAAACCAGCAGTCTAGACGCAGATCTGTCGAAAATAAACCCTTTTTTGACAGATCCTGTAAACCTCATTTTTTGAGGAATACAGTATCTGTCGAAAAAGGGTTTATTTTCAACAGATCCACATCTAGACTGCCATTTTTTTTCAAAAAAGCTCCGTGTCGAAAAAAAACGGTGGCCATGTTTATGCTAATGAAGCATGGGATATTTAAATCCCTGCTTCATTAGCAATTTCGACATGCTTGATTTGCATCCCTCTGTCAACAGAGGGATGCAGTCTAGACATAGCCTAATAGTCTAGTCTGGAAAAGGAAGGACAGAAGAATGGGCCAGTGGCATATAAATCTGGAAATCTGGGCTCTGCCACTGATATCCTATTTTACTAGGTAACTCACTAAATTTGTATTCTGCCTCAGATTTCCTATTTGTAAAAGGAGAAAAGTCTTATTTCTGTCTCAGAGGTCCAAATGCATTAGTGAACAATTGAGAGGCTCTCAGACATGTAAACACTACGGAGAAGATCAATTCTCCAGAGATCGATCTTCTAGTGTCCAATTTAGTGGTTCTAAAGTAGACCCCCAAATCGAATGCTGAGGGCAGCCCTTGCCGATGTCCTGTACTCCTCATTCTGTGGGGAGTAAGGGAAGACGACGAGAATGTGCTCTGCGGTTGGCCTCCTGCAGCGTATACACCATGGCAGCTTGGGTTTAGGTAAGATGAATCCAGCTATACATTTTGCGTAGCTGGATGCCATATCTTAAGTCAACCTGCTTGGTCTACTGTGGACCAAGCCTCAGTTATAACAATGGAGTCATAATATGTAGAGAGATTATATAGAACATTATAGATCAGTCTGAGGGCCATTAAAACTTCAGTGATGGATTACACTTTCAAGTAAGGGTTTTCAGGATTAGGCTTGATATTTATAAACAGCTTGTTTAAACCAAATGTTTATTAAAGATTTCACTGTGATCTACCACTAAGCTCACTGATACCCTTCACTCTAACAGGAATAGTGTTGAACTAGTTACCTATTAACCTTTTTAAATAAATTATGTATCCTCAAAATTTCAAGAAACTTTATTTTATGTTTTAAAGACTGAAATTTCTTTCTCTAACAATTGCATAGATCACAAATGGATTTTGACTTACAGGGCTTCATTTTTTCATTCCGTAGTTTGAATTTCCATGTGCAAAGTGTTTTGCTCTCTAATTCAACACATGCAAATTAAGAATGTGACATTGCTCTGCTTTACTAAAAGCCACTTCATAAACAGAGGATTTTGCTGTAATCATTTGTTATGCCTGATATTTTTCTCTTAATCTTTATGCTCTCCTTTACTTATTTCACTTAGGCTATGTCTAGACTGCAGGCTTCTTTCAGAAGAAGCTTTTCTGGAAGAGATCTTCAGAAAAAACTTCTTCTGAAAGAGCGTGCCCACACTGCCAAAGCGCATCGAAAAAGCAATCTGCTTTTTCGAAAGATAGCATCCATACTGATTGGACTCTCTCTCGCATATAAGGCCACCCGGAACCACTTCAGGCAGGGCTTTAGGTCACCAGTTGCTTCTGAGTGCTGGTGCTGAAGCCTAGCTGAGACACGCGCCTAAAGGGACCCCCCCGGACAGCTGTTTCTCTGCTTCTCCTGCACGCTTGCCTACCTCTTCAAGGGACAACAAAGCTCTTGAGGGGGAGTCCTAGAAAAGGGGGCCCCTAAGGAAAGTGGGGTTGGGAGGGCGGGGGGTCTGGATGTCTTCCTGCCCTCACACCACCCTGCTGCTGGGGGGGCAGACTCATAGGGGGTGGTTCCAGGGGTTTGGGCGGGAAATGTGGGAGCAGGGGAAAAGGTGGGCACCACCCAAAGGCTCAGGCACTCCCTCTCATTCTCTGGTTTTGTGGGTTTTGGTCCCCTCCTGCAAGTAGTGAGGGCCATCAACTCCATCCTGCTGCGCAGGGTCATCCACCTAGGAGACCTGGACCTGATCGTCACAGGATTTGCTGCCCTGGGGTTCCCAAACTGCAGTGGAGCCATAGATGGGACCCACATCCCGATCCGCATACCTGAACATCAAGTGGCCCAGTATATCAACCACAAGGGCTAATTTTCAATGGTGCTGCAGGCCCTGGTCGACCACCATGGACAGTTTACAGACATTTTTGTCGGGTGGTTGGGCAGGGCACACAATGCCCACATCTTTCGTAACTACAGCCTCTACGGAAAGTTGGAGGTGGGCACATGCTTCCCATGCTGTGACTTTGCAGTTGGGGACGTGCAGATGCCATTGTGCCTCATGGGGGACAAGGCATACCCCCTGATGCTGTAATTGATGAAGCCGTACACCGGCCACCTGGCCCCCAGCAGGGACCAGTTTAACTCCCACCTCAGCCAAGCGAGGATTCAGGTGGAGTGCACCTTCAACCACCTCAAGGCACGTTTCAAGTGCCTCCTGACCCGCCTCATAGTGGGGAAGCACAACATCCCTGAGGTTGTGGCAGCATGTTGTGTCCTCCACAACATTGTGGAGAGGAAAGGGGAGGCCAGCCACAAGGGAAGATCCTTTGAGCAGCCATGGACAGCTGCCATCCGCCAGGCCCATCAGGCTAGGGTGCACATCCAGGAGGCCCTGAGGGAGATTTTCTCTCAAGGACCCAACTAACTCTCCCCAGGGCCTCCCCATAAGGGGCCTCTGGCTTGCTCCAATATCCCTTTCACACCACAACCCCTCCCTTTTCCCCTTCCCTGACCTCAGAAGACACCTGTTTTGATTTCAACAGGACGAAGTTTGTAATAATCTTTCATTAAAAAAAGCTGGGGAGGGAGACTCATAACCTGGAGGGGGTTCAAGGCTGGGAGTGGCATGGGGGGCGGCTGAATGTCCCACCTCGGGTGCGGGGACCTCGTTGAACTTGGGGTTGGGTGGGTCCAGGGACTACAGGGGAGTGGGTAGGAGGCAGGGCTGGAGCGGGGTCGGGGTACCAGGGGGCCAGAGAGAGGGGGCTTGGGCATTGCTTGGGGAGGGGGCAGAGGCATCATTTGGGGGCAGGGGGCAGGTGAATGGGCATAGCAGAGAGGGCAGGAGGGGTGGTAGGCAGGAGCAGCAACAGCAGCCGTGTGTGCCATCATTTCCCGCATGATGGCACACATGTTATCACCCTGCCACACGAACTGGTCCCACATGTGGGTCCTCCAGTCTGCATCCTCCCGGACCTTCTGTGCAACATGCTGCCTCATTAGCTCCTCCTGGTGTCGGGCAGCTGGCAAGGGTGGCGTGGCTCGCTGCTCAGTCCCAGCTGGTCTGGCTGGAGAATACAAAGAGGGAGAGGCGGTCAGCCATCCATGCAGGCACTGTCCTTGAGGCCATGCCCTCCTCTGTGAGCAGTGACCAACAGTCCTTGGGCCAGAGGACAGCGGGTGTCCTAGGAGCAAGGCCCCAAAGTGCCCAGGCAACCATGCAGCCCGCTGTTCCCCACCCCATGGACAAGCAGGCAAAGGAAGTGTCCAGCCACAGTGGGATCCCATGGGCAGCAGAGGAGCCAGGAACAGCCTGGCCCTCCCTGGATCCCGCACACACATCTGCGTCTCGCAGCGATGTCCACGGGAGCGGGTGGTGCCTTGCATGTGCAGGCATGCCCGTGTGCAGTGAGCGGCACTCTTCAGTGTGTCTGGGGTCATGCCTGTGCCCTTGTGTCTAGCCTGCTTCTAGCCATGGCAGGTGGTGAGAGGGCAACCCCCCCCCCGGATTTATCCCTGGGGTCAGACGTGTGTGGCCTCCCCTGAGCTGGGAGCAGGAGCCTGGGAAGGCTCAGGGGCTTCCTGCTGAGTCTGCATGGTGCACAATAACGCTGCACGTGGTTCCACTTGCACGGACTGCAGCACGATGTCCAGCCCAAGCAGGCCAAGTGACGCTCGCACCTCTCCCCCTCTGCACCCACCTCAGACAATGCCTGGGACATGTCCTGACTCACGGCAGCTGGTTCCAGGGACAGCAACACTGTGGCTGTGTCATCCTCCTCCTCATGCTGTTCCTCGTCCTCCTCCTCCTCCTCCATGACCTCTGGCAGTGTGACGACGGGAGTCTCCAGCCTGGAGACCATGACGACAGGTGGGGAAACAGCTTCCCCGCCCCCACCTCCAGGATCTGGTGGAGCTCCTGGTAGTTGGGGCAGGTGTGGGGTCCTGCCCTGGAGCACGAGCTGCACTGTCTGGCCCTCATGTATCCCTGGCGGAGCTCCTTCACCTTACTCCAGACCTGCTCCACCAGGGACTCGGCCATCTGGCCATAAATGTCCTCATTGTGGCATTTGGAGCAGAGATCCTGTAGTGTCTCCTCCTCACCCCACAGCTCAAGGAGGGATAGGATCTCTGCTCCAGACCAGGAGGGTACCTGCCACTTGGTACCCCTTGGTGGGTCCTGGGAGCCCTGGTGCTGCTCCCTGCAAGGGCCAGGAAGGTCTTGGGGGGCTTGTGACTGTGCCATGGGTGAGCAGGCCTGTGGCAGGGAGAGCCGCACAGTCAGGGTGCTGCCCCAAGGCTAGCTTCCTGCCACAAAGCTTGTCCAGGGTGCCTGCAGCTTTAAGAGGGTCCAGGAAACAGGAACTATAAAGTTGTGATTATTTTGGATGGAGGGTCCACCAGGGCACCTGTGTTATTTCCTGGAGGCCTCTTCTTTAAAAAAAAAAAATCCTCTTCCCTGTCTACACACGCCTTTTTCCGAAAGAGCTCTTTCGTAAAAGGCGTTCTTCCTCATAGAAAGAGGTTTACCACTGTCGGAAAAACCCCTCTGTTCTTTGGATTTTTTTTAAAAGAATGCGATTGCAGTGTGGGCGTAACTGAAGTTTTTTGGAAAAATGGCTGTTTTTCCGAAAAAACTCTACAGTGTAGACATACCCTTAGTCTGACACTTGATAGGAAAATAGATATTATAGATGACGTAATTAACTTAGCCACTAGTGTCCTAATTTTCATATTAGAACTCAAAACAGTATGCTGCATCTGTGTCAGATCTGACAGATGGAAATAGCAGATGGGAACAGTACTGCCAATCATACCCCTTCCTTTGGAATCAATATTTTTACAAAAGAGTTTCTATAAAACTTTTCACATCCAATAGTATTAAAGAATCTGTTAATTGCACACAGTTTTAGTATTAACAATCAAGAGACACGTATTCATGAAAGTTTAAAAATGTGAAAATAAATACAATACACCTAAATGTAATGAACTGAACTAAACACATATGTGATCATTCCATTACCCTGAAGAAATTCAAATGCTATTCTGACTAAAACTTTGAATCTTAAGAGCTCATTTTACTCCTTACAGATACCTAAAAAAGGTAAAAAGGCCACATTATGTATTATATTTAAATGTGTGTTGTTTAAGTAAATCTGTGTAACTCTGTGAGCTAAACATTATTTTTTCAGTTGTCCTTGAAGAGCTGAAATCTGCTTTAATTTTCTACAGTTTTCAGGGCATCACTCTCCACTGAAAAAATACGTGGAAAAAGTCAAAGTCACCTAAAAGAAAACCATTTTTCTCTTGAGGTTATTCTTGTATTTCATCTTAAGACTCAGGAAAAGCTTACTACACAGATGTTCCAGTCTGAATATGGGCCACCAAGCACATAAATATTTTGATACCTAATGACAACATTACTTGCCAATTATTCAGAAAAAATTCAAGCCACAAACATTGACTCTGATTTTTGGTCACTAATAGGACTAATAAAATATCTTAGCTAGGAAAGGGACTCAGATGTTCTGTTTATCTTTAATCTGACAATTCCCTGACCAGCACCTTTCCCTCCATGTACTGCTGTACTCTAAGTCACTGGTAAGATAATAATATTATAAAATTAAAGCAATTCTCTCAAAATATCACAACAGCATCAGGAAAATGAAACAGACTAGAATTCCAAGAAAATCACATCTTTCAAAAGTAAGGTTAAACTTCTCTTTGTTTTGTCGTTTGTATATTCTTTATCTCTTTCCAATGGCAAGCTTCCACTGGTGTAAGTGGGAATGCAGTACAAGAAATAAGTATTTTCTGAATCCTGTGTTTGTGTCTGAATAACCTTAAATGTTGGTTTAATTAAATCTGTTTTAAATTATGGGTATAAATTATAAGCTCTTTCTTTTTTCCTAGTATGTTCTAGTGGTTTGTGTATGTTCAGAAAATATTAATGTACATTTTTGTTTTGATGAAAATTAATTTTAAAGAATATGCAATTAAATTATCAGGGCACATCACAGGAGAAACATTTACCATTTTTATCAACCTTTTATCCTTTAAAAAACATGTACTTTTATTTCCATTCTATTTTTTGGCCCCTCAGCCCCTCTATAGATTTTTTGATAATTATAAATGGAGTGGAAAAAAGCTAACACAAGAAATGATCTCATTTCTTGATTTCTGAGGGATGTGTGTTTTCTTTTGTATTTTTGCCCAATGAAAGAGAAAAAAAATGTCTTATATCTTATAAAAAGACATGAAAGATAAATGTATTTTAAAGAGAATTAAAATAGATACTTTCTGTTTCAGGTGATTGTCTCCTGTCTCCTCCTTTCTAATCTATTCTTTGTTCCTTCTAGCAGTGAATTTTCTATCTGTTTAGTTTTGATATGTCTTATCAGGCACATGCTGTTTCTCATATTTTAGGACTAAAGATTTAGGAGTCTCTTGAATCAATACGAAGGTGAAGCCTATAGCCCTTCTAAAATATATTGTTTCTTTGTTTCTATATGTTATAGCTAATGCAAGTTAGGCTTCTCTTAACTGTGTTTGTAGATTTTTACTCTTTACTCATTGTACTATTTGTGTAGCTTTTAATATAAATATGGATTTGTTCTTTCTCTTCTATCCCTCTTTTCTATCACTTTCTTTGAACTTTGCTGTCAAAAAATGCAATGATACTTACTGATACCATCTCTGCAAATTTGATGACAGATCTTTAGTAGCAGAACAAAACTAGCTTCATCCATCATTCCATATTGGTGTGACAGTGGCCTATCAGTGTAGGGTACATTTAATTTCTTTCTTCTGTCTTTTTTCTTCCTTGCATGATGTCTCACTAAATCCATAGAGTTTACTTCTGAAATCTCATAGAAATTATTGTGAATATTATTGTGAATTATTTCTGCTCTTTAACACATAGTATGTGCTTTGACTTTAAGCCACTATAACCCCATATGTATGTAACACTTGGTTACATGACTGTTTATTAACCATATATATGTCAGCATTATTTTCCTAAACAAGTGTAATAAAACCTTTTCTCAGATCACTGTATGCTGTGTCTATTGATTCAGACTGAATCTTTGCAACATCTCACTTCTGTTGTACAATCTCCTTCACATATCTTAGAACAGGAGTGGGCAATAATTTTAATGAGGGGGGCCACTCCAAAATTTTGGCAAGTGGTCAATGGCAGGACTTCAATGGAGGGGGTGCAGGTTCTGGAACAGAGGTTGAGTGCAGAAGGGAGCTTGGAGTAGGGGACTGGGGTGCAGGAGAGGATGTGAGGTTTGAAAGGGAGTTTGAGTAAAGCAGGGAGTTGTGATCTGGGGCACGGGCTTGGGGTGCGGGTCCGGAGCAGATATGGGTTCAGGAGAGGATTCTTGCCTGGGGGAGGGCTGTAGGAGAGGATGCGGGGTCTGGGAAGGAGTTGTGACCTGGAAGAGGTGGAGAGAGGGAATACAGAGGGTTCGGGTGGTGACCTGGGACAGGAGGGGTTGGTGGCCTGGGGTAGGTAGTTGCAGCAAGAGTGCCATGGGGTGCCAGGGGCAGGCTTTGTCTGGGGGGAACTTACCTAGGAAACTCCCAGCCAGCAGCCCTGCAGGAACCTGAGGAAGGCTCTCTGCCTGCCTGCTGCAATCCCAGGCTGGTCAAAACAGCTGGCTGCTCCATGTGGCTCTGCTCCATCATGGCGGAAGGAGGAAGCTTCACACAGTGCCCCTGCCTGCAGCAAACTGACCAATGGGAGCTGAGAGATTTTTCTGGGGGGCGGGGAGAGCAGAGCGTGAAGCCTCCCCCTCCCTCTCCATCATCCAGAGCAGAGAACAGCCAGCTGTTTAAAGTGGTGTGAGCTGCTCTATGCCTAATGGTCCCAGTGAGGCAACTGCAGGCTGGATCTGTCAGTTTGGTGGGCCAAATCTGGCCTATGAGCCACATCTTGCCCATCCCTGTCTTAGAATGAGCCGGGGTTTCATTATATCCTCGGGCTATATATACCCTCTGCCTTGCTCATAGTGGACAGATTTGTGTCTGTAATATATAGATTCCCCCTAGGAGATGATGTATAAGAGATTCTCGGAAAATATATACCCTCAGATATGATGCATTCAATAAGTAAAACTACATCCTGTAGGTAAATTCTGTTTACAAGGACACAGCAATCAAAAGAGAAAAAGTGAAATAAAAGCACTGTGTACATGAAATGCTTTTCTTAATCTGTCCAATACTGAGGTCTTCCAACAGTTTTTTGTGGAGAAAAAAAAAAGAGACAGTCCCACAAAGGTTCAACTTTCTTCTGTCTTTAAGCAGAACTCCCTTTTATTCCTGCCAGTACTCCCTTCTCTGACCAGGGCTGTCAGAAATCCTCTGTAAGAGCAGTCATTTGTTAATATGTCTCTTTTTTTGTTGTGTTTCTGTGGTGTAAATTTATCTATGGACAAATTTGCTCTTGGTCCAAGAGTTGGAGATGTATCTGTGAGATTATGGTATGTCGCAGTAAGCAGCAACAACAATAGGATATTTTTTAAAAGGAGAAAGGAAATGGCAAAAAACAAAAACAAAACCCTAGTGCTACCCAAAGTGAAGAATTGTTAATATTTAGAACAAGAAAAAAAATACTTCTGATTTTGGGCTACTATTCAACCAGGCTCTTGTCTGTTCTAGCAGTAATTGAACTCGGTTAAAAGATACCTCCATGGTTATTGTTCATAATCCACAGTCAAAAGAATTCATACTTCCCTCAATTCATAAATAACTCAATTTTTCATATGTGCTCCAGAGCTCATAACCACATTGTAACGCAAGACTTCTCTTGGTAAAGCTACATTCTTCAGTTTTATTGAATCAACAAAATATGTGCAATAAAATGGCAACTCCATTAGTCAATTATTTCTCAAAAAATTGTGAGATTTAGTTCACTCAGCTCTTCAGGTATAAACTCCTGTGCACATGCTACTGGAAATTCTGGAGTGAAAGAATAATGTCCAGCGTAAATATCACTTTTCTGGCTCTTGAGACGTTGGTGTATAAACAAATATGCAAACTTCCAAAGAAGATAAGGTATCTTTAAATAATATATGCATCAATATAGTGTTCAGCAGCCATTTCTGGGTTGCATCATTTAACTACCTAATGAGAATTTAATTATTAATCCTTCCAAAAAGAAACCTAACTCAGCCCATTATTAACTCACAATTGCACTTATAATTTTATGACCTTTTAAATATGTTAAAATGTTACCTGCCACAGGATAATACTACATTACTTAAGATTGTTCTGGTATACACAAGAAAGCAAAATAAAAAATCTACTGACTAGCAAATAGAGGGGAACAAATCATACCTATTTTTCAGTTCAGACTGGCATCATATTCAAGCACTTATTGGAGTGTAATACTTAAAATTTGTTCCTTACAGGTCCATGTTGACAAGGAGGAAAGTGGTTCTAGGAAATGGAAGCAATCTAGGCAAGGACCCTAAGAACTGTGATTTTGAAATTCTCAGCTGGTTTTGTGGGAACCCAAACTCCTTCATCTGGAGGAAGGATTTATCTAGTAGATTTCTGCAAAGAGAACCTTACAGTTTATTAAATCCTTTTTTAGATCAGAAGGGTTCAAGTCAGCTCCTAGCTCTGGTTGACAATGTGTTAATATCTGTCGTGCTGTAAAATAGAATTGAGGAATAATCTGAATCATCACATTTCTGCAGACCGTATCACCATAAAGCAACTCCAAAGTCAAATCATATATTAAAGCAGTGAAACGCATCCCACCAGTCACGGAGCAGTCTACACCGGGATTCTAAATATTTCATTTTCCAGAAACATCTGCTACCATTTCATGCTGAAGAATATTAATATATATATCAGAGAAAGTAGGCTTACTTCAGAGAAACAAAGTATGAAGGGATTTTCTCTTATCACAAGTGGAGAGCTAGAAAGAAGAAGCAGAACATTAGAAAAATAATTTTAAACAAAATATATTTATCTACTTGAAAGTAGGTAACAATATATGGATAATGGCTTGCACTCTCTCTGGCTAGGTCTACACTACAGGCTTTTTGTGCAAGAAGCTTTTTGCAGATGAGATCTTCTGCAAAAAGTTCTTGCGCAAAAGCACGTCCACACCTCAAAAGCGCATTGCAAAAGCAATATGCTTTTGCACAAGAGAGCATCCACACTATTGGACACTCTCTCACCTATAAAGCCCCCCGGAACTGGATCTAGCCAGGCTTTAGGTCACCAGTCGCTCTCGAGTGCTGTTGCCGGAGCCCTGCAGAGACACGTGCTTAAATGGACCCGCCTGGACAGCTGTTTCTCTGTTTCTGCTGCCTGCTTGTGGACCTCTCTCAAGGTAAAGCAAAGCTTCAGCCGTGCCTGCTATGGTTTCCCTCTTCTTTTCGGGGATGCCACAGCTTTTTGCCTTCTTGTTATCTGCCATGGAGCCAGAGCTGCCTCTGGACAGGCAACAACCCCACATGGCCATGCTGCAGCTCCTGCAGCACTTGCTTCCAGCAGCCTACATGTTCCTGCTGGATGTGGACACCGAACTCCTCCTCATCACCCTCTGCATGGCTGCAGCGCTCCAGTTTGGCTGCTGCACCCCACCATACCCAGAAGGTTCTGGAGGCTGGAGACCAGTTCGGACTGATGGGACGGGCTGGTCATGGAGCGGTGGGACGACCAGCAGTGGCTGCACAACTTTTGGATGCGCAAGGCCACCTTCCTCAAGCTCTGTGCCTGTCTCACACCCGCCCTCCAAAGACGTGACACCCACCTGCGGCCCGCTATGCCCATGTGGAAGCATGTCGCTATTGCCCTCTGGAAGCTGGCCACCCCAGACAGCTACCACCCTGTGGCCAAACAGTTTGGGGTGGGGAAGTCCACCTTCGGGGCCCTGCTTATGCAGGTAAGGAGCTCGTGGGCTGCAGTTCCTACCCGGCCTGACCCCAGGGACTTGTGCAGTCCCACCCTCACACAGCCCTGCTGCTGGGGTGGGGGGGACATGGGCTAGTAGGGGGTGGCTCCTGGGAGGTTGGGGGAGGCAGAAAAGGGGAGGTGGATGAGCACCTCCCGAGGGCTAAGGCAACCCCTCTCTCATTCTCTGTTTTGTGTGTTTCTTTGTCTCCTTCTGCAGGTCATCTGGACCATCAACTCCCTGCTGCTGCGGAAAGTCATCCGTCTCCAAAACCTGGGTGCAACCATGGGTGGATTTGCTGCCCTGAGGTTCCCCAAATGCGGGGAAGCCATCAATGGTATGCACATCTCCATCCAGGCCCCAGACCCTACCCTGCAATGCACTTCCTGCAATGAGGAGTAACGGTAGTTCGAATTAGGAGCTTTAATTCGAACTACCTAGTCCGTGCCGCGTGTAGCCACGGGCAGGTAGTTCGAACTACGGGGCATTTAAAAATGGCGGCGCCCGGGAACATGCAAATAAAGCCTGGGATATTTAAATCCCGGGCTTCATTTGCAAGTTCGAATGCCTGCATTAGCCACCCTAGTTCGAACTAAGGTGGCAGTGTAGACATACCCATATATATGGCAGAGGGGCATTGCTGGCATTTGATGTAGTGGCTGATGTGGTTGGGTCCAGTGATGAAATCACTTGTGTAGATGTGTGGACAGACTTGGCACTGGGGTTGATTGCAGGGGTGGATTCCTGAATGATTATGACGGAGGTGTGCTGCATGGTTACTGGAAAGAATTTGTTTGAGGTAAGGGGGTTGTCTGTAGGCGAGGATTGGCCTTTCCCCCAAGGCCTGTGAGAGTGAGGGGTCATTTTCCAGGATAGACTGTAGATTGTTGATAATGCATTGGACAGGCTTAAGTTGTGGGCTATAGGTGACGACAAGTGGAATTCTGTTGTTTTCTCCTCTTGGCCTGTCTTAAAGTAATTCATATCAGGGTACTCTTCGCAGGGATTTCAACAACTTCTACCCCACTATTAACCTCAGCCTGGATCAGTCCACATGAGAGATCCATTTCCTTGACACTACAGTACAATCACATGGTGGCCACATTTCCACCACCTTATACCAGAAACCTACCAACTGCTACACTTACTTCCATGCCTCTAGCTTCCATCCAAGACACATTTCTCAATCTATTGTTTACAGCCAAGCCCTAAGATACAACCGGATTTGCTCCAATCCCACAGACAGAGACAAACACCCACAGGATCTATACAGAGCATTCTTAATACTGAAATACCCACCCAGAGAAATTTAAAAAACAGATAGGCAGAGCCGGAAGAATACCAGATAATCACTCAGCCACTGGGAATGAGTTAGGAGAAGAGAAGTGCCTCTCCTAAATGGCAAGAGCTGGGACCACCAAATTTGGTATGCAGCTTCCTCTTATAACTTAAAGCAAGGTCAGAGTTTGTTTGTGCCAGGACGACGGGATGTGCCTGGAATGAGATTGTTTCTCATAAAATGGAAAGGGAGGGCTCTGCTAGTAGACTGTGCTTATTACTGTATAATGATCACAGAGCGGGGGGTAGCAAGACACCAGAGATGAGGATCAGGACAGCTATAATATCATTAGGGCAGCAGGGATCAGAGGTAGAAAAAAGTACAGCTATCTAGTATATATTTGAGAGAGTTTCTCTGTGTATTTGTCTATCCCTGAAATGGGATTGCTTTTCATAAAACCATGCAGAAAAGAGAATCACCAGCCAAGGTGAAAAGGCCTGGCTGGGGGCATGCCCTTCATTAGGGACTGCCCCAGCCCCAAGCCTTCCACTCCCCCCTTGTACCCTTTAATGAGTGTAGAGTGGGCATGAAGCTCTCCTCTCCCCAATTCATACAGGCACACATAAAACCATACAGAAAAGAGACAAAATCCCCAGGCAGAAGAAGGGGGTAGCTGAGGACAGCCCACTCCAGGATTGCCCCAGCTGAAACCTTCCACCCCCAGTGTCCTTTAGGGAGGGAGTGTGGGGCTTGGCTGATGCTCCCCCCATTCATATGGGGAAGCATACAACCATATACAGAAAAGAGACAGAATCACCAGGTAGGTGACAGGTGTGGGCTGCAGCATGCCCCCTATCTGGGACTGGCCCAACCCTGAGCATTCCACCACAAAGGCACAGATGTGTGTGTCAAGCTTCCCGCCCCCCCCCCCCAATTCATACAGGAACATTGCTGGCAGTTCCATCAGGGAGCAAGGGGAAAGTTCACAATATTTTGTGTTCCTCACTCTGGCTGGAGAGCACAAGAGGCAGAGGAACCTGGATCTACCCCAGCCAGGGGACATGCACCCCTTTCTCCAAGCTGTGCCCAGTGCAGCTCCATCGGCTATGGAGAGGTGCTATTCACCTGGCCCCAAGCTGCTGTGTTGAGAAAAATAGTCTTTTCTGCCTAGGGCTGCCTGCATACTGAACCCCTCATCTCCAGTCCCACATCAGAGCAATGATTTAAATAAAGCATGTATTTTTTCTGTTTATTTTCCAAAAAAACAGTGATCAATTGAATCAAGGACCTGAGCAACTCTGGATAAATCTTCTAGTAAGTAAATTGATATGGACTTATACTTCCTCTCTTCCTTTTATTTCACCTATTCTGACAATGCATGATTCAAAGTCAGTGGAAAACTTTCCATTTGCCTCCAATGTTTTGGATCAATCCCTTAAATGTTCATTAGAATATATGATTAACCAAGTTAAGTAATTATTCATGATTACACTAGATCTTTTCCTAGTGCACCTGATCAGAACAGCTATCATTGAATAATGTGCATTTTTCTATTATTCTGCCTCTTCTCTGTTAAAGTAGAATAATATCATAAATCATAAAATCATAGAATACTAGAACTGGAAGGGACCTCAAAAGGTCATCAAGCCCAGTCCACTGCCCTCACAGCAGGACCAAGCACCATCTAGATCATCCCTGAGGGCATGTCTACACTAGGGAATTATTTCGTAATACGTTATTTCAAAATAATTACTCCCAAAATAACAATGTCGAAATAGTGCTATTCCTCTTCACAAGCAGGAGTTATTATTTCAAAATAACAAGCCCATTATTTTGAAATAACAGGGTTGGTAGTGTGGACACACAACTTGTTATTTTGAAAATAACTAGCTAGTGTAGACATGCCCTGACAGATGTCTGTCTAATCTGCTCTAAATATCTCCACCACCTCCCTGGGCAATTTATTCCAGTGCTTAATCGCCCTGACAAAGAGACAGGATCTATGTGCCCTTTCCTTCTGGGATTTCCCCAGTCTTGAGCCTCCCACCTCCTAGGCACAGTGGCGGGGCTCAAGCTCCCCCTTTTCCCCAATTCATACTAATATATCATGCAGCAAAACATGGAACATATACTTTTCAATAGTGAGGGACTTAGAAGATTCCTTGATTTCAAAGTACACTCACAAGATATGTAATTTAACACTTGGACAATGTTTCTTATTATATACTCTGCATGTATAATTGGAATAGTTTATACTAGTGGTTATTCACCAGGCCTGTGAAAATGTATCTATAAGTATTGTGGGCATATTTATTTGCTGTGCAAAACTCAGTCATAAGAACAGGCATGCAGAAATTTAGCCAGTTAATATACATGCGTAAATGCATTTTGATATGAGTCTGTGTCTGGACATAAGTTCATAAGAGCATTTTGGAATCCCAAAGAAAAGGTAATCCTAAAATGCAGTAGCTTTAATTTTATTTGCTTTCTGCCTCTGTGGGTGTTTTCTTTGGGGTGGGGGAGGGTAAGGGAAGGTACAGATTATTAAGTTCCACTCTTTTCCTAAAGCAGATCCATATAGTAGATTCCTATGTGTATCCCCCAAAAATGTAGTTTATAGGTATATTGTTTGTATAAATAATATCCTCTTATTGGAATGTATCAGGTTTTGTCTTTTGGGATCAATGCTGCTCCTGCTAAAGTCAATGGGAGTTTAAGAGGAGCAGGTTTGGGCTCCTGAATTCTAAAATATTATAAAGTCTATTTCCTGAACAATTGTATTTCTAGGCCAATTACTAAACACAATAGTTTGCAACTGTGCTGCAGTGGTTACATTCCCATTATGGTAGAAGCTAGCTAATTGAGATATTTGTTATGATATGTTTCCTTATTATTCAGTATCCCCCTTTCCCATTAGATGGCAATGGAGCATTTATGCAGCATTTCATCAATAGAATGTAATTCTTTCCAGTAGTTTTAGTTTCCAGATTTGTAACCAAAATAAAACACATTCACTTTCAAACTGAAGATATTTTATAGAGAAATTATATAGAGATCTTTTATAAAACATATTTTGTTTCACAAAGCTGCAATTATTAATGTCTTACATTACTTCCACATGAATACATGGGGGGGCGGGTTTCAACCTGGAATAAGAGTATTGTGTACTGATTGTGTTAAGCAGTCATTTTAATTTCCTCAGCTCTATGTCCTCCCTAAGTAAATTAATTCCAAATACTGAAGGCAATAGTTATTTGAAAATAGTCTGTCTCTTTTTTGTCACTGATATTATATGAGAAATTATAGAGGCACAGTTTCAAAACAGCTAACATATACATTGTATAGAACAGTAACTCACTAGCAACCATCCACAGAACTTTTTTTTAATACAACTTACCAATATCTTTAGAGAGCTTCTGATTCTTCATGACCACTATTACAGACCAGCACAATGTGGAGGCAAAAGTTGTAACTGAGCCAATCCAGCGTTGATTGATGGGACAATAATCTCATTGTGTGGTTTGTTATGAAGTCATGTATTGTGTTCAGTGTTTTAGTAGGCTAATTTAAAAACCACTCCAATGTCAAGGCAACAGAAGGCAAACAATTTGAGCTAGTAATGTGCCTCCCAGCAATTTATTTTGACCTTTTCTATAAGATGCATGGTATGAAGATAAGGCTAAAGAAGCTGTAACACTGAATTCCCCATTGCCTTTTGTTTAAAGTTAAAGAGTCTACTTCAACTCTAGCATGAGTAACTATGGGTGCTGCTCTCATTGCCTTCATTTGGATTTTTTTCCAAGTTTGTACCCAAAAGTTCAACATATAACATACACACCATCTGCAATTTGTAAATTCCATACTCCATGTGAGCTATAAAAATCACTATAATGCTCTGATGCTCATCGTATCGATAAAATGTTCTACTACTAATCCTCTAGTAAGAGCAAAATGTAATTAAACATTAGCAGAATTACATACTGAGTCACGACAGAAAAGAAAATGCAATCTGTTGTCACTGTTCTCTTTCGGTTGTATAGAAGTGGGTATAGATCTCAAAAATTTGACTGCCCTTTACAACGGTATTTAGTAGTAATAGTAGTAGTAACATTAACTTTCTGACAATTTTGCTTTTAAGTTTGTGATCCTGACAATTCTATTCTATTCTATTCTATTCTATTCTATGGGGGTATGCCTACACTACAGTGTTATTTCGAAATATCTTATTTCGAAATAGTTAATTCTACACACAAAATGCATTTCAAAATAGCGTTTTGCTATTTCAAAATAGTGCGTACATGCTGAGTGGACGCTGAATCGCATTTAAGGACGGCTGGAACCAGGTCCGGCAGGGCATCAGGTCAGGAGTTACTTTGTGTGGCTGCTACCTGAGGCTATCTGAAGCCTGTGCTTAATGGGACCCCCCCCCCCGGAAAACTGGTTCTCAGGTTTCCCTGCTTGCTTGCTTACCTCGATGAGGGACAGCAAAGCATTTTGTCTCTGCGTGCTCTGGTTGCTCTCACTCGGGACACCACGGCACTCTGCAACATGGAGCCAGAGCTGCCCCTGGGCACTCTGGTGCTTCTCATGGACGCATTGCTGCAAGCCTGGCTGCACTTTCTGCAAGCTGCCATCTGGGAAGTCCATCGGGGGGCTGTCAGTATCCAGGAGGGGCCAGTATCCCCGCCCCCCTGCCACGGAATTCAGTGCATGGGAGCAGATTGAACTGAGAGAAAATTAGAAGTGAGTATCAGGGAATGTGAGTCCAGTCATGTTCAGGGTAATTTATTTTGTGATGGTTTGAACTGCTCTGTGGGAATCTATGCCTCCCCTCCCCATTTTCTACCATCTAAGCCAGTGGTCTCCAACCTTTATACACCCAAGATCACTTTTTAAATGACAGAACAAGCCAAGATCTACCGCCCCACCCCTTCCCTTAAGCCCCTTCCCTCCCTTGAAGCCTCGCCCTCTCTATTCTCCTCCTCTCCATCACTTGCTATCCCCAACCCTTATACTGCTGCTTTTTCCCCCAATTCTTCTGTAGGAAGAGGTTTTTCCAATATTTAGCCTGTCTAGACTGGACCAAATGTCAGAAAAACCCCTTCTTTTGGAAGCCCCCTTATTCCTCGTGGAAAGAGGAATATAGGGGTGACCAAAAGATCATGTTTGCTCTTTCACGAAAAGAAGTGGAAGACCAAATGCATCCCTGGATGCAGAAGTGTTTTTCTGGGATATCTCCAGAATCCTGAAAAACTCCTGCAGTCTAGCCGTAACCTCGCTGGGTTGAGATAGGATGTGTAGGCTCTGGGGTGGGAATGAGGGATTTGGGTGTGGGAAGGGGTGAGAGGTGCAAGATCTGGGAGGAAATCTGGATGCAGGAGAAGGTGGATAAGGGGACGCGGGCTCAGGGAGGGGGCACCAGGCCAGGCAGTGTTGGGGTCAGATGTAGGGTTAGGGTACTAAGCAAGCCACGGACTTCTGGATGTGACCGTTCAGGAATTTGGGTTGGAGTATGTGAGGGGCTCAGGGCAGGGGGTTCCAGTGTATGACAGGCTCAGATGTAGGGTCTGGGGAAAAGGGTAGTGCAGGAGTGTTATGATGCTGTGGCCAGATGGGGGCTTGGCCCCAATTTGGGGTTTGTTGGCCAGGCTTCATTTTTAAATAAAATACTATGTCAAACAAAAAAAGTTTCTGCATTGTCTTTATCTCTGAGAAGGGCAGGGAACCTGTTTTGAGTCAGGGGTCACTGACCCAAGAAAAGTCAGTTGGGGTCACACAAGTGAGATGCAAAAAACCTCCTCCAACTCCTCCCCCCTCCCCGCAAGCTTCACTAATGTGGCCCCAACTGTGTTGGTGGGAAGAGGGGACATAGTACTGGGGAAGGGTGCTAGTGGGTGCTTTGGCAGGGTGCCAGTGGGGACAGGGTGCCAGTGGGGACAGAGTTCTGAGGCTGGGGAAAGGGGAGTGGGGACAGAGTTCTGGGAGTAGGGACGGGAATGGGGACAGAGTTCTGTAGCTGGGGACAGGGGAGTGGGGACAGAGTTCTGGGAGTGGGGACGGGAATGGGGACAGAGTTCTGTAGCTGGGGACAGGGGAGTGGGGACAGAGTTCTGGGAGTGGGGACGGGAATGGGGACAGAGTTCTGTAGCTGGGGACAGGGGAGTGGGGACAGAATTCTGTGGCTCAGGACAGGGGAGTGGGGACAGAGTTCTGTGGCTGGGGAGAGGGAACTGGGGAGTGGGGGCAGAGAAGAGGGAACTGGGGAGTGGGGAGTGGAAACAGAGAGCAGGGGAGTGGGGACAGGGGGCAGGGTGCCAGTGGAGGCAAAGAGTCCCCTGCATCTGCCTCCTCCCAAGATCCCCTCCCCCCCAGAGGGAAGCTGATGCGTGCCTCCTCCGGGGCCGACTCTGCCCTCCTCCCCGCCCGCGGCACAGAGAAACCCCGTGCATGCCTGACCTGGGGCCAAAACCCCCATGCGCGCCTGCCCCGGGGCCGACCCATCCCCCCCGCGGCGCAGGGAAACCCCACTCATGCCTGCCCCGGGGCAGAAACACCTCCACCCCACCCTGCAGTGCAGGCAAACCCCACGCACGCCTGCCCCGGGGCCGAAACCCCCGCGTGCACCTGCCCCGGGGCTGACTCACCCCTCCTGTGCCAGTGCAGGGAAGTCATCCTGCTCCTCCTCCGGGCCGACGGCCCCTCCCGCAGCACACCCGGCACAGCAGCCAACGCACTTCCGGAATGCCCGGAAGTGGCACTAAGCTGCGGGACTTCCGTCCACCCGCGGGAAGCTGGCACTACCTCCATTTTCGCTGGAGGTAGGTAGTGGGGCTTCTCGGGGGTCGGGGGAAAATGGGGGGGGGGGCCCGGACGCCTCGCGATCAACTGGTTGAGGCCTCGCGATTGACCAGTCGATCACGATCGACCTGTTGGTGACCATAGATCTAAGCATTGTGCCAGAGGTGTTTTTGTTTTAATTCGATTTCCTCAGTTGCTCTGTAACATCTAGCAATCAAGTATGCTTGCCGCTGCACACTGTGTGGAAGTTTTCAGAGAACTGTCCACGATAACTCCAAGATCTCTTTCCTGATTTGTCGTAGCCAAATTAGCCCCCATCATACTGTACGTATAGTTGGGGTTATTTTTCCCAATGTGCATTACTTTACACTTATCCACATTAAATTTCATTTGCCATTTTGTTGCCCAATCACTCAGTTTGGTGAGATCTTCTTGGAGTCCCTTACAGTCTGCTTCTGTCTTGACTATCCTAAACAGTTTGGTATCATCCGCAAACTTTACCACCTCACTGCTTACCCCTTTCTCCAGATCATTTATGAATAAGTTGAACAGGATTGGTCCTAGGACTGACCCTTGGGGGACACCACTAGTTACCCCTCTCCACTCTGAAAATTTACCATTTATTCCTACCCTTTGTTTCCTGTCTTTTAACCAGTTCTCAATCCAAGAAAGGACCTTCCCTCTTATCCCATGGCCATGTAATTTACACAAGAGCCTTTGGTGAGGGACCTTGTCAAAGGCTTTCTGGAAATCTAAGTATACTATATCTACTGGATCCCCCTTGTCCGCATGTTTGTTAACCCCTTCAAAGAACTCTAATAGATTAGTAAGACAGGATTTCCCTTTACAAAACCCATGTTGACTTTTGTCCAACAAATTATGTTCTTCTACATGCTTCACAATTTTATTCTTTACTATTGTTTCGACTAATTTGCCCGGTACTGAAGTTAGACTTACCGGTCTGTAATTGCCCGGATCGCCTCTAGAGCCCTTTTTAAATATTGGTGTCACGTTGGCTACCTTCCAGTCATTAGGTACGGAAGCCGATTTAAGGGATAGGTTACAAACCACAGATAATAGTTCAGCAATTTCCCATTTGAGTTCTTTTAGAACCCTTGGATGAATGCCATCCGGTCCCGGAGATTTGTTAACATTAAGTTTTTCTATTTGTTCCAAAACCTCCTCTAATGACACTTCAATCCGGGACAGTTCCTCAGATTCATTACCCACAAAGGATGGTGCAGATTTGGGAACCTCCCCAACGTCCTCAGCCGTGAAGACTGAAGCAAAGAAATCATTTAGTTTCTCCGCAATGGCTTTATCGTCCTTGATTGCGCCTTTTATAGTTCGATCGTCTAGGGGACCCACAGGTTTTTTAGCAGGCTTCCTGCTTCTAATGTACTTAAAAAACATTTTGTTATTTCTTTTTGAGTTTTTGGCTAGCTGTTCCTCAAAATCTTTTTTTGCTTTTCTTATTACATTTTTACACTTGATTTGACAGTGTTTATGTTCCTTTCTATTTATCTCACTAGGATTGGACTTCCACTTCTTAAAAGATGCCTTTTTGTCCCTCACTGCTTCTTTTACATGGTGGTTAAGCCACGGTGACTCTTTTTTAGGTCTCTTGCTATGTTTTTTAATTTGGGGTATACATTTAAGTTGGGCCTCTATTATGGTGTCTTTAAGAAGTTTCCATGCAGCTTGCAGGGATTTGGCTCTAGTCACTGTGCCTTTTAATTTCTGTTTAACTAACCTCCTCATTTTTGTGTAATTCCCCTTTTTGAAATTAAATGCCAGGGTGCTGGTCTGCTGAGGTGTTCTTCCCACCACAGGAATGTTGAATGTTATTATATTATGGTCACTATTCCCAAGCGGTCCTGTAACGGTTATTTCCTGGACCTGTTCCTGCGCTCCACTCAGGACTAAATCGAGAATTGCCTCTCCCCTTGTGGGTTCCTGCACTAGCTGCTCCAAGAAGCAGTCATTTAAGCCATTGAGAAATTTTATCTCCGCTTCTCTTCCTGAGGTGACATGTATCCAGTCAATATGGGGGTAATTAAAATCCCCCATTATTATAGAGTTCTTTGTTTTGGTAGCCTCTCTAATCTCCCTCAGCATTTCAATGTCAGTATCCCTGTCCTGGTCAGGTGGTCGGTAATATATCCCTACTGCTAATTTCTTATTTTTGGAGCATGGAATTACTATCCATAGCGATTCTATTGAACATGTTGATTCATTTAATATTTTTATTTCATTTGATTCTACATTATCTTTCACATACAGTGCCACTCCGCCACCCACCCGGCCTGCTCTATCCTTTCGATATATTTTATATCCCGGTATGATTGTGTCCCACAGATTTTCCTCATTCCACCAGGTTTCAGTGATGCCTATTATGTCAACCTCCTCATTTAATACTAGGTACTCTAGTTCACCCATCTTATTAGTCAGACTCCTAGCATTTGTGTAGAAGCACTTTAAAAATTTGCCACTGCTTATTTGTCTGACCTTCCCTGATGCATTGGATTCCTTTGTACACGGTTGTTTGTCTGCTCTGGCCCATGGTTTGCCCTCACCCCTCCTCTCTTTCTGACTACAGCTTAGAGAATCTCTATCAATGGATTCTCCTCTAAGAGTAGTCTCCCTCCGATTTACGTGCATCTCCACACCAATCGGCTTTCCCCCATCTCTCAGTTTAAAAACTGCTCTACGGCCTTTTTAATGTTTAGTGCCAGCAGTCTGGTTCCACCCTGGTTTAGGTGGAGCCCATCCTTCCTGTATAGGCTCCCCCTCTCCCAAAAGTGTCCCCAGTTCCTAATAAATCCAAACCCCTCTTCCCTACACCATCGTCTCATCCACGCATTGAGATTCTGAATCTCTGCCTGCCTACCCGGCCCTGCGCGTGGAACCGGAAGCATTTCCGAGAACGCCACCATAGAGGTCCTGGATTTCAGTCTCTTTCCTAGCAGCCTAAATTTGGCCTCCAGGACATCTCTCCTACCCTTCCCTACGTCATTGGTACCTACATGTACCACGACCACCGGCTCCTCCCCAGCACTACACATAAGTCTATCTAGATGCCTCGAGAGATCCGCAACCTTCGCACCAGGCAGGCAAGTGACCATACGGTTCTCCCGGTCATCACAAACCCAACTATCTATGTTTCTAACGATCGAATCACCCACTACTAACACCTGCCTCTTCCGAACTGGCTTTCCCTCCCCCTCAGAGGTATCCTCAGTGCGAGAGGATACCGCAACATCCTCTGGGAGGAGGGTCCCAACTACGGGATGGTTTCCCTCTGCTCCCATTGAATGCTCTGTTCCCTTGAGACTTTCATCCTCCTTAAGAGCACTGGGGCTCTCAGACTGGAGGTGGGACAGTACTACAGTGTCCCAGAAAGTCTCATCCACAAATCTCTCTACCTCCCTTAGCTCCTCCAGTTCAGCCACCCTGGCCTCCAAAGCCCGAACTCGGTCTCTGAGGGTCAGGAGCTCCTTGCAAGAGCCAGCAGGACCCACAACCCTGAGCTTTCCCTTCCCTTCTTCCCCTTCACAGTGCCACTCCGCCACCCACCCGGCCTGCTCTATCCTTTCGATATTTTACTATCGCGGCTTGATTTCGAACTAGGTAAACCTCATTCTACGAGGACTAACGCCTAGTTCGAATTAAGTAGTTCGAATTAAGGGCTGTGTAGCCACTTAATTCGAACTAGTTGGAGGCTAGCCCTTCCCAGCTTGCCCTGGTGGCCACTCTGGGCCAAACCAGGGAAACTCTTCTGCCCCCCTCCCGGCCCCGGAGCCCTTAAAGGGGCACGGTCTGGCTACGGTGCTTGTGCCAGCTGCAAGCCTGACAGCACCCAGCCAGCAGACCCTGCACCTGGCACAAGATGAGCCAGCCCGCTGCCACCCAGCCCTCTGCCTCTTCCCAGGATCAGGCTGGCGGCTCCCAGGAGCCTGCCCGGGGCTGCAAGAGGCGGGCGCCCGCCTGGTCTAGTGCGGAGATCGTGGATCTCATCGAGGTTTGGGGGGAGGCCTCCAATGTCCACAATCTCCGCACTAGCCACAGGAATGCGGCCGTCTACAGCCTCATGGCTGACAGCCTGGCCACCAGAGGCCACATGCGGACCCGGGAGCAGGTCCGCTGCAAAATCAAGGACCTGCGGCAGGCCTACTCCAGGGCCTCCCAGCCAGGGGCCGACCCGGAGGCATGCCCTCATTATGAGGCCCTGGACCTCATCTTGGGGGCTCACGCAGTCCATGCCCCCCGGGTGGTGATCGACCCCGGGGCAGAGGGCCCCGTCCCTGACACAGAGGAGGAGGAAGAGGATGCCAAGAGCCAGGAGCCTGCAAGGAGCCTGCCCAGGACCCAGGAACGCCAAGGCATCCAACAGAGCACATCGGCTGTGTCGTCCGAGGCCGGGGAGGGCTCCACATGTGAGTGCCATCATGCTCCCCTTATGTGTATGCGGGGGGTGGAGGGAGAGGGAGCTCAGGGACCGTGCGCCTGGGCCTTGCCCACCATGGAGCAGCAGCTGGGTGTCATGCAGGGGCCCTGGCCCGTTCCCCACACGCCGACCTCACCTTGCATAGGGGGGCTGGGTTTCACCCACTGTGTCCCCAGGGAGAACTGACCACTGCTCTTGTTTCACCACAGCCGCAGCACCTGGGACTGCAGGGCACACCACCCTGCCTGCAACAGCCACCCGCACCTGGGCCAGCAGGTGCACCAGGAACCTGGAGGACTACCACCGGCGGCACCTGCGGCTACTGGAGCACCAGCTCCGCACCCAGGACCACTGGGTCCGGGAGGACCTGCGGCTGTGGCAGCGGAGCTTGGAGGCACTGGAGGAGCAGGGCCGTGCCCTCAGAGGTCACCTCCAGACCTTAGTGGACAGGTTCCTGCCTCCTCCTGCTCCAGCCCCTGCGGCCGCCCCAGCTCTCGCTCCTCCTCCCACCCCTGTTCCCCCTCCCGCTTCCTCCGCACCCCCAGTCCCTCCTGTCCCACCCTCCACACCCACTCCCCCCTGACGCCCCCGCACCCGCAGTGCTGTCAGACGGGAGAGCCAGCAGGACCCACAACTCTGAGCTTTCCCTTCCCTTCTTCCCCTTCCTCCCCCTTCCAGCTCCCTCCTCCCAGGTTTCCCCCTCCCCTCTCCCACCCTCATTCCTCCCTCCCCCCACCCCAGTTATGTACAATAAAGAGAGGTTTTTTTGGCAAAACAGGTGTTTTTATTTTACATTAGGAAGGGGGGTTAGGGAGGGGAAAGGGGAAGGAGGGGAGGGTGGAAGAAGGCCCCAGTGGGGTATGCAGGGAGAGTTCAGTCCTCCTCCTCCACCTGGAAGCTCTCCTGCAGGGCTTCCCGGATCTGGACGGCACCCCACTGGGCCTCCCAGACGGCGGCGGTGCGGGGCTGCACGTACTGGCCAGCCATGCGCTCAGCCTCAGCCATCCAGGCTGGCAGGAAAGCCTCCCCCTTCCTTTCACATAAATTGTGCAGCACACAACATGCTGCCACCACGGGAGGGATATTGTGCTCGGCGAGGTCAAAGTGGGTGGCATTTAAGGCCAGCCAGAACTGGTTCCGGCAGGGCATCAGGTCAGAAGTTACCTTGTGGCCAGGGCAGCCAGCAGGGCACCCTGGGAAGGGCTGGAGGCCCGCTATTTTGAAATAAGCGTCTACACAGCGCTTATTTCGATATAGCAATTTTGAAATTGGCACTATTCCTTGTGGAATGAGGTTTACCAATTTCGAAATAAGCCCTCCGCTATTTCAAATTAGTTTCGAAATAGCATTTGGCTTGTGTAGACACGAGGAAAGTTATTTCAAAATAATGGCTGTTATTTCAAAATAACTTTGCTGTGTAGACATACCCATAGTGACCGAGTTTGTGCAAGGTTGTGTCAATAAGCACAAGTAATTCTATTACCTTCAATGAGATTACTGTTATCATAGTAGCCCAATGTCTGTGCCTCTGTAAGGCTGTAGCGTTATGTGTTGCCTGTGGGGGGCACTGTTGCCTCCCGCCGTGGTGCTTGGCTGACTTCTGCGCCGCTCAGCCGGGCCACCACAGGGGAGCAAGCGGCGCAAGCGGCCGTTTGGGTGCCGCGGTCCCCATGCAGTGCCCCTCCCCCGTTCTCCCCTGGCCAGCTATGCTGCCTCTGACCCCCCTCAGCTCTGCTTCCAGCCCCCCCCCCCAGACATCCCCGCTCCTCTCCTGGCCAGTCCCTCCCCCCTCCCGCCCCAGATCAAGTGTGTCCGGTTTTGTTTTTTACCCAACCTGGTAACCCCCTAGTGACATACTGGCCGGGGGCGGCGCCGTGTACGTAACCGCCCCACCCCCCTTCCTCTCCTGCCATGGCACTCGGCTGAGTTCTGCACCGCTCATCTGGGACGCCACGGGGGAGCAAGCAGAGCTTGTGCTGCTTGCTCCCCCATGGCGGCCCAGCTGGGCAGCGCAGAAGTCAGCCGAGCACCACGGTGGGAGGGGAAGGGGGGCGGGGTGGTGACGTGCATGGCCAGGGGGTGGGGCCTGGCCATGTATGTCACCGCCCCGCCCCCCTTCGCCTCCCGCCATGGCACTCGGCTGAGTTCTGCGCCACTCAGCCGGGCTGCTGCAGGGGAGCCCAAACGGACGCTTGCTCTGCTTGCTCCCCTGCGGCGGCCTGGTTGAGTGGCGCAGAACTCAGCTGAGCACCACGGCGGAAGGGGAAGGGGGGCAGGGTGGTGACATACACGGCCCTGCCCCCGGCCATGTATGTCACTAGGGTTACCAGGTAGGGTAAAAACCAAAACAGGACACACTTGATCGGGGGCGGGAGGAGGGAGGGACTGGCTGGGAGAGGAGCAGGGCTGGCTGGGAGGAGGGGGGGGGCAGGAAGCAGAGCTGGGGGGTGTCAGAGGCAGTGTAGCTGGCCAGGGGAGAACGGGGGAGGGGCAGCCGGCGGGAAGCAAAGCTGGTCGGGGATGGGAGTCAGGGGCAGCGAGGCTGGCCGTGGGAGATAGGGAGGAGGAACTGGCTGGTGGGGGCGGGGAGAGGGAATCGGCCAGCGAGGTGCCGGACTCACCTGGGCACGTGCAGATCCCAGGGCGCTGCCCACCCCGCTCATGGTCCCAGTGAAGTGAGTCCAGCTGCGGCTCCAGCACGTGCTGGAACAGAGCTCAGGAGCAGGGACAGAGCTTCTCCTGCTTCCCAGAGGCAACTAGAGGCTCCCAGCGCTGATCGCACCCTCCTCAGCCACGCCCCCGCCCCCACCAGGCTTCCGTCTGGCGCCCAGCCGGAGAACCAGAAAATACCGGACATTGCACATGGCCGGTATTTTCTGATTTTTTTTACCAGGCAGAGGGCCCGAAAACCAGACTGTCCAGTAGAAAACCAGACACCTGGCAACCCTATATGTCACCGCCCCACCCCCCTTCACCTCCCGCCATGGCGCTCAGCTGAGTTCTGTGCCGCTCAATCAGGCTGCCATGGGGGAGCCCAAACGGCCGCTTGCTCCGCTTGCTCCCCTGTGGCATCCCAGCTGAGCAGCGCAGAACTCAGCAGAGCGCCATGGCGGGAGGCGAAGGGGGGTGGGGCGGTGATGTGCGGCATGACAGTGGCTCCAGGCCCCGCCCCCTGTCCATGAACGTCACTGCCCCTCTCCCCTTGCCGAGCACCATGGCAGGAGGTGAAGGGTGGCGGGGCGGTGACATACACGCCCAGGGGGCTGGGCCTGGATGAGCGTGCATCCTCAACAGAGACAGAGGAGAGCGGAGAGAGAGTGAGAGGCAGGAGGGGGAGAAGAGAAAGAGAGAGACAGAGTGGAGAGAGAGTGAGAGGCAGGAGGGGGAGAAGAGAAAGAGAGAGACAGAGTGGAGAGAGAGTGAGAGGCAGGAGGAGGAGGAGAAGAGAAAGGGAGAGTGAAAGGCAGGAGGGGGAGAAGAGAAAGAGAGAGACAGAGAGAGAGGCAGAAGGCGGAGGAGAGCTGAGAAAGAGAGGGGGAGTCAGTAGGAGGAGGAGAGAGAGAAAGAGATGGAGCGAGAGACCGGAGGCTCAGGAGAGAAGATGGACCTGGAGGAGAGACCTGAAAATCCCATCTTATGACGGGCTAATTGGCTAGTGTTTAAATATTTTTGCTGAATTGAAGCTTTAATGTGGGTTATACTCAAATATCAGTGATATAGCCACTGATCTTGAATATTTACATTTATATAAGTGCATATGAATTCTTTGGGGGACCAGAGAAATTATATCAGATGATTTTTAAAGGGAGATTTATTAACTCGGGAAAAATGTTTTGAAAGTAGACAGCCCTCATTTGGTTAGAGTCTTCTAATGGCAAATTCTACATCTGACGATTATTTTCTGATTTAGTTTTTTAATGAGTCAGTCTTCTGAGAAGGAATATAATACAGATTACGAGTAATAGTGGTTCTAACTAATGATGAATATATAAGCAACTGCCTAAATGACAGAAATAACTCATCCCAATCAGTATAGTTCTCTTTTACAGTTATATTGTCTGACTGATAACAATTGATGTGACATAAAAAAATATTGTTAAGTGGAAGAACTTTTAAAAATTGTCATTATAAATAACATTATTGAAAAAACTACTTTCTCATAAAGCAAGCAGAAAAGGTTCTGTTAAAAAATATATTGGATAGGCCTCAATACCACTTTTTTAAAGAATGTGTATGCTCTGGTAATGCCCATCGAGAGACAGAATGGCGTCTTTCTACTACCCTGGCTGTGTACACAAATGTTTTATTGGTGTTCTTCTCACTTGTAAAAATGTGACGCATCATAGACATGTGTTGACTGATCTCCAAAATCAGGAATAGTTTGTCCACCAATGGTTGTTTCAAGACAAATGTCTGAAAGAAGACTTTGGAGATATGCTATTGATCATAATTCACATAATATGCTCACTAGAATTACTTACACTCATCATTTCTAGGACTTTACGGATGTAGAGCCACTAAGGAGTTTTCTGAGTAAATACCTATCTTTCATAAGCTAAATCAAAGATCCAAATGCAACATTTAATGCTCAAGGACATCCTGTGAATCTGTGACATTTCCTGGAGAAACTGGAGACCATAAACTAAGGACTGGACCAGTACAATGAGACCTATTGTATACATAGCATTTTCATCTGTTATACAAAAAAATCTTGCTTCTTTATAGAAAGAAAATATTGTTTATAGAAACTCATTTGCTCTGTCTAGTTCACTGAAAGTTAAATGACTAAAAAAGAATTCTCCAGAATGAATAAACCCTGAAATGTGTCTGAAATTTAAATGGATTTGCAGTACAAACTAAACATTTCTTTCAAAATATATTTCACAGATTGTTTATGTTGAAAGCAATTTAACTTTTGCACTTGCAGGCCCAAACTCCTCCTCAGAGTATTTCCATTTATTATAATTGTTAAAAGGCCTTTACACATAATAAATAAATTGCCACGTTATGCTGCTGAATTCATTTAGCCCTGAGATACGGGGCCTGTATGTAACACACATAGATTTCTTTTAATCATATGTCTACACAGCAAAGCTACTTCGGAATAATGGTTGAAATAACAATGCGAACATCTACACAGCAATTCCATTATTTCAAAATGATATTGAAATAATGGGCAGTTTATTCCAACTTCTATAAACCTCATTCCACAAGGAATAACTCCTCTTCCAAAACAAATATTCCAAAATAAGACGTGTGTAGACGCTACACTGCTGCTATTTCAAAATAGCCCCTTCCCATCCCCTTCCAGCTTCTCCATGTAGGAACTAATGATACAGCCAAGAATGACCTTGAGCAGCTCACAGCAGATTATGTAGAGCTGGGAACACGGATCAAGGAATTTAAAGCGCAAGTGGTGTTCTCGTCCATCCTGCCGGTTGAAGGAAAAGGTCCAGATAGGGATTGTCGAATTGAGGAAGTAAAGGCATGGTTGTGCAGGTGGTGTCGGAGAGAGGGCTTTGGTATCTTTGACCATAGGACTCTGTTCCGGGCACAAGGATAGTTAGGAAGAGATGAGATCCACCTAACCAAGAGAGGAAAGAGCATCTTCGTGGGCAGGCTTGCAAACCTAGTGAGGAGGGCTATAAACTAGGTTCGTTGGGGGATGGAGACCAACCTCTGAGATAAGTGAGGAAGTCAGACACCGGGAAGAATCACAATGAGGAACAAGCAACAAAGGAGGACCCCTGAATCAGATGGAGAAGGTAGGGTGATCAACTGGTTATCTAAGGTATTTGTACACAAATGCGAGAAGCCTGGGAAACAAACAGGAAGAATTAGAAGCCCTGGACCAGTTGAAGAACTATGATTTGATTGGAATAATGGAGACTTGGTGGGATGACTCGCATGATTGGAGCACTGTCATGGAAGGGTATAAACTGTTCAGAAAGAACAGGAGGGGGAGAAAAGGAGGAGGAGTTGCACTGTATGTAAGAGAGCAGTATGATTGCTTGGAGCTCCAGTATTTAGAGGGAGAAAAGACTGTTGAGAGTCTATGGGTTAAGTTTAGAGGTGGAAGCAACAGGAGTGATGTTGTGATTGGTGTCTGCTATAGACCACCGGATCAGGTGGATGAGGTAGATGAGGCTTTCTTCAGACAACTGAGAGAAGCTTCCAGATTGCAAGCCCTGGTTCTCATGGGGGACTTTAATCACCCTCACATCTGTTGGGAGACCAATACAGCAGTACACAGACAATCCAGGAAGTTTTTGGAGAATGTTGGGGATAACTTCTTGGTACAAGTGCTGAAGGAACCGATGAGGAGCCATGCGCAGCTTCACCTGCTGCTCACAAACAGGGAGGAACTAGTACGGGAAGTAGAGGTGGGTGACAACCTGGGAAGCAGTGATCATGAGACGGTAGATTTCAGGATCCTGGCCAAAGGAAAAAAGGAGAGTTGCAAAATACACACCCTGGACTTCAGAAGATCAGACTTTGATGCCCTCAGAAAACTGATGGGCAGGATTCCCTGGAATGCTTACATGAAGGGGAAAGGAGACCAGGAGAGCTGGCAGTATTTTAAAGAAGCCTTATTAAAGGCACAGGAAGAAACCATCCCAATGTGCAGCAAGAAAAGCAAATATGGTAGGTGACCAGATTGGCTTACCGGGGACATCCTCAGTGAGCTTAAATCGCGAAAAGGAAGCTTAAAAGAAGTGGAAACTTGGACAGATGACTAGGGAGGAGTATAAATATATTGCTCGAGAATGCAGGGGAATTATCAGGAAGGCGAAAACGCAATTGGAATTGCAGCTAGCAAGGGATGTGAAGGATAACAAGAAAGGTTTCTACAGGCATGTTAGCAATAAGAGGGTGATCGAAAGGGTGTGGGGCCCTTACTGGATGAGGGAGGTAACCTAGTGACAGATGATGTGGGAAAAGCTGAAGTACTCAATGCTTTCTTTACTCTGTCTTCACGGACAAGGTCAGCTTCCAGACAAATGCACTAGGCAACGCAGTATGGGAAGGAGGTGGACAGCCCTTGGTGGGGAAAGAACAAGTTAGGAACTATTTGGAAAAGCTAAACATACACAAATCCATGGGCCCGGATTTAATGCATCCGAGGGTACTGAGGGAGTTGGCAAATGTCATTGCGGAGCCTTTGGCCATTATCTTTCAAAACTCATGGAGACTGGGAGAGATCCCAGATGACTGGAAAAAGGCAAATGTAGAGCCCATCTTTAAAAAAGGGAAGAAGAACAATCCAGGGAACTAGAGACCAGTCAGCCTTACCTCAGTCCCCGGAAAAATCATGGTGGGGATCCTCAAGGAATCCATTTTGCAGCACTTGGAAGAGGGGAAAGTGATCAGGAATAGTCAACATGGATTCACCAAGGTGCCTTACCAACCTGATTATCTTCTATAATGAGGTAACTGGCTCTGTGGATATGGGAAAGTCAGTGGATGTGATATACCTTCACTTTAGCAAATCTTTTGATACAATTTCTCCCACAAGATTCTTGCCAGCAAGTTAGGGGAATATGGATTGGATAAATGGACTGTAAGATGGATAGAAAGCTGGCTAGACTGTTGGGCCCAACGAGTTGTGATCAACGGCTCGATGTCAGATTAGTGGTTGGTTTCTAGCAGAGTGCCCCAAAGATCTGTTCTAGGACCGGTTTTGTTCAACATCTTTAGTAATGACCTGGATGAGGGGATGGGTTGCACCCTCAGCAAGTTTGCAGATGACACGAAGCTAGGGGGAGAGGTAGATACGCTGGAGGATAGGGATAGGGTCCAGAGTGACCTGGACAGATTAGAGGATTGGGCCAAAAGAAATCTGATGAGGTTCAACAAGAAGTGCAGAGTCCTGCACTTGGGACGGAAGAATCCCAAGCATTGTTACAGGCTGGGGGCTGAATGGCTAAGTAGCAATTCTGCAGAAAAGGACCTGGGGATTATAGTGGATGAGAAGCTGATTATGAGTCAACAGTGTGCCCTTGTAGTCAAGAAGGCATATTAAGGTGAATTAGGAGGAGCATTGCCAGCAGATCCAGTGACGTGATTATTCCCCTTTATTAGGCTCTGGTGAGGCCACATCTGGAATATTGTATCCCGTTCTGGGCCCCCCCACTATAGAGAGGATGTGGACGCATTGGAGAGGGTCCAGCGAAGGGTGACCAAAATGATTAGGGGGCTGGAGAGCATGACCTATCAGAAGAGACTGAGGAATTTGGGTTTATTTAGTCTGCAGAAGGGAAGACTGATAGCAGCATTCAAGTTCCTGAAGGGAGGTTCCAAAGAGGATAGAGAGAGGCTGTTCATAGTTGTGACGGATGGCAGAAAAAGAAGTAATGGTCTCAAGTTACAGTGGGAGAAGTCTGGGTTTGATATTAGGAAAAACTATTTCACTAGGATGGTGGTGAAGCACTATAATGGGTTACCTAGGGAGGTGGTGGAATCTCCATCCCTAGAGGTTTTTAAGTCTCGGCTTGACAAAGCCCTGGCTGGGTTGATTTAGTTGGGATTGGTCCTGCCTTCTTTCTATAGTGGGGGGCCCAGAACTGGACACAATATCCCCCTTTATTCTTCTCTTTTCCAAGATGAAAAGTCCTAGTCTCTTTAATCTCTCCTCATATGGGACCCATTCCAAACCTCTAATCATTTTAGTCGCCCTTCTCTGAACCTTTTCTAGTGCCAGTATATCTTTTTTGAGATGAGGAGACCACATCTGTACGCAGTATTCGACATGTGGGCGTACCATGGATTTATATAAAGGCAATAAGATATTCTCCGTCTTATTCTCTATCCCTTTTTTAATTATTCCAAACATCCTGTTTGCTTTTTTGACTGCCACTGCACACTGCGTGGACATCTTCAGAGAACAAGCCACGATGACTCCAAGATCTCTTTCATGATTAGTTGTAGATCAATTAGCCCCCATCATATTGTATGTATAATTGGGGTTATTTTTTCCAATGTGCAGTACTTTACATTTATCCACATAAAATTTTATTTGCCATTTTGTTGCCCAATCACTTAGTTTTGTGAGATCTTTTTGAAGTTCTTCACAGTCTGCTTTGGTCTTAACTAACTTGAGCAGTTTAGTATCGTCTGCAAACTTTGCCACGTCACTGTTTTACCCCTTTCTTTAGATCATTTATGAATAAGTTGGATTGGTCCTAGGACTGACCCTTGGGGAACACCACTAGTTACCCCTCTCCATTCTGAAAATTTACCATTTATTCCTATCCTTTGTTTCCTGTCTTTTAACCAGTTCTCAGTCCATGAAAGGATCTTCCCTCTTATCCCATGACAACTTAATTTACGTAAGAGCCCTTGGTGAGGGACCTTGTCAAAGGCTTTCTGGAAATCTAAGTATACTATATCTACTGGATCCCCCTTGTTCACATGTTTGTTGACCCCTTTAAAGAACTCTAATAGATTAGTAAGACATGATTTCCCTTTACAGAAACCATGTTGACTTTTGCCCAAGAAATTATGTTTGTCTATGTGTCTGACAATTTTATTCTTTACTATTGTTTCAACTAATTTGCCTGGTACTGACGTTAGACTGACCCATCTGTAATTGCCAGGATCGCCTCTAGAGCCCTTTTAAATATTGGCGTTACATTAGCTATCGATCACTCCTCCATAGTTCGGGAACCCAAAAACACCAAATCCAGCCACGATAGGGTCCAGGTCTCCGAGGTGGATGATCCTGAGAAGCAGGATGGAGTTGATGGCCCTCACAACCTGCAGAAGGAGACATAGAAACACAAAACAGAGAATGAGAGGGGATGCCTGAGCCCTTGGGAGGTGCCCACCCCCTCCCCAAACACCCCGGGAGCCACCCCCTATGTGGGTGCCCCCCAGGATGGGCCTTTCCCCCACCCCCACTCCACCCCCCACTCCTCCTCCCCTTTCCCGAGGGTCCACCTTTTCCAGCCCCCCCTGCCAGGGAGTGTACCCCAAGAATGCCTTACCTCAATAAAGATGACCCCAGTGGTGGACTTCCCCATGCTGAACCGGTGTCCCACTGAGTGGTAGATGTCGGGGATAGCAAGCTTCCACACAGCAATTGCAACCCTCTTCTCGAGGGGTATGGTGGGCCGCAGGTGGGTATCCTGTTGTCAGAGGGCACGGGCGAGCCAGGCACACAGCTCCAAGAAGGTATCCTTCCACATGCAGAAGTTTTGGAGCCACTGCTGGTCGTCCCACCGCTCCATCACGAAGCGGTCCCACCAGTCAGAACTGGTGTCCTGCCTTCAAAATTGCTCCCACACCCAGGCAGAGTTCTCAATGCTGAGCTTGGATTCGAGCTGGGGCAGGACCATCATGACAGTCTGCTGAAAGTGCTGCAGAAGCTGTGGGGCAGTGTGGGGCCATCGCTTGCCCAGGGGCAGTTCCGGCTCCATGGCAAAAAGAGAAAAAATGCTGTGGCATCCAACAAAGCTGGGCAACCAAAGCACACAATGCAAAAGCTTTGCTGTCCCTCAGAGAGGTAGGCAAGCATGCAGCAGAACCTGAGAAGCAGCTGTCCAGGGGGTCCCTTTAAGCACGTGTCTCAGATAGCCTTAGGCAACAGTACCTAGAAGTAACTGCTGACCTAATGCCCCGGCTGAAGTGGTGCCAGGTGGCCTTTTATGCGAGAGAGCATCCAATGAGTGTGGACGCTCTCTTTCAAAAAAGCAGGTCGCTTTTTCAATCCGCTTTTGAAGTGCGGACGCGCTCTTTCGAAAGACGATTTTTCAGAAGATCTCTTCCAAAAAAACTTCTTTCGAAAGAAGCTTACAGTCTAGATGGACCCTGAATCACTATTCCAGAATAGCTTATTTCGAAATAAGCGTGCAGTGTAGATGTACCCTGACAGTAAATACAAAGGGTTCCATGTTCTCCATGATTCTTTATTCTAATCAATGGGAGATGAGTGCTCAGCAATTAAAAATATTTTATATATTAGAGGTGATCAGACATAAAAGCGATCCAAAAATTGAAAATCTATTTTCAAAAGGAACTAGAAATTTGAAAGTTGTTTTCATTTCAAAGTTTTAGCAGAGTTGGTTTAGTTTTTTTGTTCATTATATATTTTTTATCTTTTATATTTTTTCTAATTTTTATTGAAAATGTTATCAAAATAATTATTAAAATAGTTAATTGATCGTAAATATTGTGTACTAAAAACTGTACACAGACAAAGTAAAATCAGTCCACAGAGCTTATAAACTAAGCAAAAACAAAGTGGAGGAGACACAGAAGCACAATAAGGTGAAATGATTTGCCCAAGGTTAAAGAGCAGATCAGTGAAAGAGCTAGGCATGGAACCCAGGTCTCCTGCCAAGGGTGTTTCTGTGTTAGTAAAGAGCAAGAGAAAATGCTTGGTTGGTTGTAACCAAGGAAATAGAGGAGCCAAAACTACCCCAGGTTCAATGGAAGAGAAGGATTGCTTTAGAGCCCTTCCTATTTTCCATCCAATTGTGCTGAATGTAAACCAAGAACAGCTGAGGATTTAGCCTATATTGTACAGAACGTCATCACAGGACTATATTCCGTTCACAGTGAAGGTAGGGAGTCAATACTATAAACAGTACTATAAAACAGTTCTTATTTGGAAGGCTGAATACAAATGATAGGTGGTGTAGGTGAAATCTTCATTAAGATTCCCTGACATAAAGTGGGTTTTATCAGCATAACAGATAGATTTTTTTCCTTTCATGCTTTAAAGGAACTATAATATATTTTTATTCATGGTATTTATCTCTTCTGAATTAAGTATTTTTATACAGTCAGTACCAATTATAGCTACAGTTAATCTGTTTACTCGTGTGAATTTATGAATTATTTTCTTGTCAGAAGAATAGTATCTTTAAGGAATAAAAAAATGTCTGTATATAAGACAAAATGACAAAAAGAAAACAATCCCTGTTTTTGAAAACTGTGGATACGAGTTGTATTATACCTTAATGATGGGAAGACATGGTATGGTAATTTTTTTTGCATGTTCTGCAAGTGAATTATGAGTAAACTTTCAAAATGTCAGGAAGCAGACTGTTATCAATATGTATCAACATCCTTGAGCTACACGTTGGTAATAAATGTCAGTAGAAATTTTTATGGGTTTTACAGCTTATCTGCAATTTGTAATAAGCTTTGTGCATGACCCATTATTTTATAAGTGAGAACAACTATCAAATGAATATATTTGTAATGTCAGGAGTTTCATTACAACATGTCCGCAGGCTGAAGTCTAGGTGCTAAACTGCTGCTGGGTTTATATCTTGTGACCATACTTTGACAAAAAGGACCATGTAGCTTGCTACTTTCATTACTTTTTCTTTACCTTTTTTAATTAATAATGTAACTTACATTTTCTATGGTCTCATTATCACTCCACTATTTCATTAACTAATCATTACAGCATTGCAGTTTATAGCTTTATAGGCAAGAGACTAGAGGTATTAACCAGTAGCTTTGAGTTACGTAGCAATGGCTCTGATTTGCAAGCAGAGCCTGCAGCAATGTGGATTTTATGTCATTAGAAATCTTTTCATCTTTTTTTTTATTTAAAACAGAAGAAAAGATTTTAATTCTTTCTCTGAATGATTCATATCCTGTGGATTTTTTTTTAGGCAATGAAACTATGATATTAAGATTGAGTATATAAATAATTCTCATAATTCACAGAGAAAAAAGAGAAATAATTACCTCTGAACATTTCATTATGAATGGAATTCTGTCAAAAACTTTAAAAGGGGAGCATTAATACAAATTAAAAACTTGGGAACTTATTTTTTAAATACTTAATCCTGTATTTTATTTAACTTTAGCCAGACCAATGATAATTTTTATTGGAAAAATGAATGACTTTGTTAGAAAAATATTAAATGTAGAATGTACAATTTCTACCATGAACAAATATTTTATATTTCATTTTGTCTGCCAGTTTGGAATAGCTGAAATTGTATAATCCATCAGCAATATAGAGAGTCCATGATACATTTTATGTGAATCCATATCGAGCACGACTGTCAATCGCAGTTAACCCATGCGATTTAACTCAAAAAAATTACTTATGATTTAAAAAATTAATTGTGATCAATCACACTGTTAATAGAATGCCAGTTGAAATCCATTATTTTTTATATTTTCCTTTATATTCATATATGTTGATTTCTATTACAAAACAGAATTTTGCAAAATATACAGTTCTCACAAAATATTTTTGAATACAAATATTTGCAATGTAAAAATGACTTAAAATAAATGGTATCTTTCAGTTCACCTCATGCCAGTACTGTATTGCAAATTCTTTATCATGAAAGTGTAACATATAAATGTAGAATTTTTTTGTTACATAACTGAATTCCAAAACAAAACAATGTAAAACTTTAGAATCTATTAGTCCACCCAGTCCTACTTCTTGTTCAGACCATCACTAAGACAAAAAAAAGTGTTTAGATTTGCTGGAGATAATGCTGCCTACTTCTTATTTTACAAAATCATCTGAAAGTGAGACAGGTTTTCACATGCCACTTTTATTGCTGGTGTTGCAAGGTATTTATGTGCCAGATATGTCAAACATTCATATGCTCCTTCATGCTTTGGGCACCATTACAAAGGATGTGCTTGCATGCTGATGTTTCTTATTCAAAAAATAATGTTAAAATTGGTGACTGAACTTCTTGGGGGAGAATTATACGTCTCCTGTTCTGTTTCATCTTTATTCTGCCACATATCTGATATGCTAGCAACCTTGGATGATGAACCAGCACATTTTTGTTTTAAAACACTTTCACAGCACATTGGACATAATGGCTACACTACAAGGCTGCGTCTAGACTGGCATGATTTTGCGCAAATACTTTTCACTGAAAAGTTTTTCCGTGAAAAGTATTTGCGCAAAAGCACGTCTAGATTGGCACGGAGCTATCGTTATAACAATGCAATTTTGCGCAAAAGCGCGTCTACATTGGCGGCGCGCTTTTGCGCAAAAGCAGAAACCCGGAACCATTTTGAAGAGGGCAAAAGGGCACCAGCCCTTTCCGGGGGTGGGGCTGGAGCTCCGTTCAGACACGTGCTTAAAGGGGTCTCACCGGACAGCCGTTTGTCTCCTGCTCCGTGCGTTAGGACCTCTGGCAGGGACTGACAGCCATAGCAGGTTTGGTGGTTGCCCTCTGCCTTTTGGACACCACTGCCTTTTGCCCCCTACTGCTTTTTCCTGGTTTTGGTTTCTTGTGCCTTGCTATGTCTGCCATGGAACCAGGGGTGGCCATGTGCCTGCTCTGGCCCCTTCTGGCCATTTTTGAGTGCCTGCAGCTGGTGCTCCAGGCTGCTGCCCTCCTGTTCCAGGACCAGGAGGCACAGATCGCCTGGGACTCCCTCACCAGGGAGGCCATGGAGTCCCTGTGGCATCCCCACCCCACCGTGGAGAGGCCACTCTGGAGACTGGACACCAGTACAGACTGGTGGGACCGGCTGGTCCTTGGGCAATGGGATGACCAGCAATGGCTCCGGAATTTCCGCATGCGAAAACGGACGTTCCTGGAGCTGTGTGCCTGGCTCACCCCCGCGCTCCAGAGAGCCACCACCCGGCTGCGTGCACCTATCCCCGTGAAGAAGATGGTCGCCATTGCGCTATGGAAGCTGGCCACCCCGGACAGCTACCGATCGGTGGCACACCAATTTGGGGTGGGAAGATCCACCGTCGGTGTGATCGTCATGGAGGTAAGTCCCAGGGGGAGTGGAGAGTGGGGTGGGGGGCGGGTGCTGCACTCCATGCCCAGGGGCAGCCAAGACTCCAGGCTGGGTCACCCAGGGGTTTGGGCCATCCCTCCCTTGCACAGGCCTGCTGGTGGGAGGGGGGCCGTGGGGCGAGGGTGCCCTGGTGTGTGTGTGCGTGTACATGTGTGTGTGCGTGTGAATGAGGACAGAGGGAATCATGGGGGGGGGGCCCAAGGGAGCGCACACTCACCCCTGCCTTATGTGATGTGTTCCCTTGTGTTTCTCTGCACCCTTCTGCAGGTCATCCACGCCATCAATGATGTCCTGCTACCGAGAGTGATCCACCTGCGCGACATGGATGCTACGCTGGCTGGCTTCGCTGCCCTCGGGTTCCCCACTGCGGGAGAGCCCTGGATGCTACCCACATCCCCGTCCAGGCCCCAGAGCATCGAGCAGCCCATTTCACGAACAGGAAGGGGTACTGCTCTATTGTTCTCCAGGCCCTCGTGAACCACCAGGGCCGCTTCTTGGATGTGTACGCGGGCTGGTCCGGCAGGGAACACAACGCCCTCATCCTCCGCAACTCCGGACTGTTTCGCAGGCTGGATGCGGGCACCTACTTCCCCCGGCGGGAGTTGACTGTCGGGGATGTGCCTATGCCCATCTGCGTCATCAGGGACGCGGCCTACCCCCTGCTGCCCTGGCTAATGCGGCCCTACACGGGGCAGCCGGACCAGAACCGGGCCCGGTTCAACGACCGCCTCAACCGGGCCCGAAATCAGGTGGAGCTCGCCTTTGGCCGCTTAAAAGCCCGCTTCCGTTGTTTGCTCACCCGTCTCGAGATGGGTGAGCGGAATGCAATGGAGGTACTGGCCGCGTGCTGCGTGCTCCACAACATTGTGGAGCGGAGTGGGGAGGCCTTCCTCCCTGCATGGATGGCAGCCGAGGCACAGACATTTGAACAGCCCCACACAGCTGCCATCTGCCAGGCACACCAGGATGGGGTGCGCATCAGAGAGGCCCTGACAGACATGTTCGCACAAGCCCCATAGTAGGGTCGCCTCGGTCTCCCCATATGACTCCCTCCCATCCCCTACCCTTCCCCCTCCCCTCCCCTTACCTCCCCCCATTGTAAAACGTCGGTTCCAAGCACATCGGCCGTCATCGTGAATGTTCATCCAAGCAATCGGGTGCGTCAGACGTAGCTAGGGTTTTTCTTTTTAGTTTAGGCTAGGGTTTAGGCCACCATCGCCTGTCCGAGCTGTGCCAAAGAACAGGAAGAGGATTCGTGGTTCGTGCGGAAGGCTCAAGTCAGCGTACCCGATTCCAGTCATCTTCGAGGGATCTCCTGGCTGTTCCTCTCCCGAGGCCCGGAAGGACCAAGGATTGAGGTTGCCAGCTTCGCCGTCGTCTTCCATCGAGGGATCTCCTGGCTGTTCCTCTCCCGAGGCCCGGAGGGACCAAAGGATTGAGGTTGCCAGCAACACTACAATCGTCCCCTGCGTCTAGACTATGTACATATTCTTTTGTGTGCGTCTTTTAACCTTTCTTGCTTGTTTGTTATCTATGTTAATATAGTTGTGGTTTAAATTTTACTTAAAAGTGTCAGTATTTATTTATGCGCCACAAACCAATGACCACTTAAAGGAACGACCGGTGATAGATACAGAATTTGGTGTCCGCATTTTGTAATCCTCTTAAATTTAGTTGGCTAATTGGCATCTCAAATCATTTATTACAGTTACCTCGAGTAACACAATAACCAACACAGTTTTGTTTTCAACTGAAAAATGTCTGTTTTTATTTACAAGGGGGAGGGGGAGGGGGAAGAGACCTTCAACTGGGAGGGGGAGGGGGAGGTGACCTTCAACTGGGAGGGGGAGGGAGAGGAGACCTTCAACTGGGAGGGGGAGGAGCTACTCCCGGGAGGGGTGGCCCCTGCAAGCACTCCTGCGGGGGCGGACCTCGACATGCGGGGCAGGCCGCATCGGGGCAGGCTGCACGGGGAGGTGGGCAGGAGGGGCTATTGCAGGGGCGGCAGGAGGGGGCATTGGGCAGGAGGGTTGCAGGCAGGGGGGCATGGGCAATGCTAGGGGAGGGACGGCGAGGGCATGGGGTAATGCCATGCCATAATGGATGGCATGGGCTATGTGGGCAGTGAGGGTGGCGATGGAGTCAGCCATCCTGGTGCACTGGACCTGGAAGGCAGCCCAGGCCTCCTGGCGCCACTGCAGGTCCCCCTCGACGCATTGCCTAATCGCAGCCTCAATGTGCTCGACAGCCTGCACATGGCACTGAAGGGGCTGGTCCCGGTGGCGGAGCCTGTGACTGCGTGGTTGGGCAGCTGGGGGTGCCCCTGCTGCCAGATTGGAGGGTCCCCGGCTTGTGCTTGGTCCCGCTGCAGGGAAGAGAAGAAAGGATGGGTCGGTCAGGCAGGCCGGCCACTGTCCCCACATCTCATGCCCTCCACCCCTGAGCCCAGGTGACACCGCAGTAGTGTGGCTTGGGCCCACTCGGTTCACCCCCCTACCCCCCATGTTGTATGTTTGCAAGGAGGACCGCACCTCGAGTAGGGTCCTCCTCCAAGTATTGTAACCACCGGTCTGTGTCCTGGCCCCGTGAAGGGCGGGAGGGCGCTTGTGTTGTGTTAACCTGTGGAACTCCCTGCCGGTGGAGGCTGTGAGGCTTTGGGCTAATCACTGGTGTTTGACAGGGAGCGAGATGAATCCCCACACAGTGCCTGGGAGCATATCTGGCAGAGGTGGTCTGGGCTCTCAGATCCCCATCGCGTGGGATATCTCCTGGATGGAACCAGGAGAGTGACTGGGGGGGGGGGGTCCCATCCTTGCAGCAAAACTCAGGCAGCCCTAGGGGCGGCCCGAGCGCTTCCCCCCCTTCTCCCTCCCACTATCCCTCACACACGTAGCCCAGGGACACGTGTGGCCGCAGTGGGGACTTCCCTCAGGGAGCCAGCCAAGGCACCGGGAGCAGGCGAGGGGCTCAGTGGGGGCCACGGTCACAGGGCTGTGACACTGTGGTTTTCCCAGGAGCAGCTGGCTGTGCCTCACAGCCAGGCATGGGACAGTGTGCCGTTCTGCGTGCTGCACCCTTGCGGAGGTGCAGGCTCTGGCCTGAGTCACTGGGGCCCTGGCTGGTTCCAGCCGGCATCCACCCTTCCCCCTGGTCCCGCCGGATGTGTGTGAGCAGCACGGTCCCAGACATGCCCTGGAGCTGCCTGCCACGGCCACATGCCGCTTGGTCACCAGGCTGCACGTGATTGCACATGCTGCTTACTGCCTAATGCTGCACAGCGTGCAGCTCATGTGGCCTGAGTGACATGCTCTCCCCGTCCCCCCTCCGGGCACCTGGCCCCCCCCCGCCCTTGTGAGTGCAAAGTGCAAAACTCACCGGTGGATCCTTCCCCGGCCTCCAAGGATGTGCGGGAGACATCGGGGCTGCCGGAGGGGGCCTGCAGTGGTGGCCTCATCCTCTGACGCACTGCTGTCTCCTTCCCCTGCCTCAGTGATTCTGGTGACGGGGGGGCGCACGCTGCTGTCGACGGGGTCCTCCGGGCCTTGCGGGGCTGGCTGGCCCAGGATGGCGTGGAGCCGGTCGTAATGGGGGCAGGTGTCGGCTCCTACCCCCTGGCCCTCGCTGGCCTGCACGTAGCCCAGGCGCAGCTCCTTCACCTTAGCCCGGACTTGCTCGAGGGTCCGGGCTGGATGTCCCTGCTGAGCGAGCGCCTGGGCTATGCGGGTGAAGATCTCGGCATTGCGGCGCTGGGAGTGGGTGTCATGGAGGTCCTCCTCCTCCTGCCACAGGTCCAGCAGGCTGTCCAGCTCCCCTGAGGACCAGGATGGGGCCCGTCTTTTTCGGCCCCTGCGGGCCTCCTGCACTGGGGATGCAGGTGGCTGATCGGCTGGAGCTGCCATGCTGCTGCGGGGTGGCTGCTGAGCACGGCAGGGGCCACGTGGCAGACCTCTGCCTAGAGGTCCGTGCTGGTCTCCTGCCGTGTGAGCTCAGCAGCCCTGCGTCTGCTTTAAGGAGCTTGGTTGCCAGGAAGTCCGGGGCTCATATGGGGTCTCCCAGCGTCCAAACCGCTTTTTTTCGTGTAGCCTGCTTTTGCACAAAAGTCTCAGCTAGCTGTCTACACTGGCCCTTTTGCGCAAAAGCTTTTGCTCAAAAGGACTTTTGCCCGAACGGAAGCGTCAAAGTATTTGCACAAGAAGCACTGATTTCTTACATCAGTGTTGTTGCACAAATTCAAGCGGCCAGTGTAGACAGCTGGCTAGTTTTTGCGCAAAAGCGGCTGCTTTTACGCAAAAAGTGGCCAATCTAGACACAGCCCAAGGTTTTTGCGCAAAAATGGTGGAGTGTCCATACCTCAAGTGAATTTTTGCTCAAGTAAATCATCAAAACAGAGGGCTTTTGCCAGTGGAGTTAATCCTCTCCCCACGAGGAGTAACTCCTTTTTGTGCTACAGCTCTTGTGCAAAAAGGCAGGTGTGGAAACGCCGAAGGGGGTTTTGATAGAAACCCCTATCGGCAAAAGTACAGATATCCATGCAGTTTGAATGCTCTCTTGTGCAAAAGAACATCACTTTTGTGATGAGCTTTGAGGTCTGGATGCACTTTTGTGCAAGAAGTTTTCGTGGAAGATCTCTTCCGCAAAAGGCTTCTTATGCAAAAACCCTGCAGTGTAGATGAAGCCAATGAAAAGAAGGCAACAATGTGAGATTTCTAAAAATAGTTACAGCACTCAACCCAAAGTTTAAGAAACTGCCATTCGAAATCTGAGAGTGACAAGTTGTGGAGCATGCTTTCAGAAGTTACAAAAGAGCAAGATTCAAATGTGAAAACTACTAAATCCAAGCCTTCTGTTGGTGGCACTTGACTTATATTATCAAAATGAACATTCAGTGACCTGCTCTCCTTTATCGATCTGCTGATTATCAAGCAGAAGCCATCATCAACATGGACAGATATCCTTTGGAATGGTGGGTGAAGAACGAAGGAACACACGAATCTTTAGTGCATCTGGCAAAGCCAGTTACAACAGTGACATGCAAATGCCTATTCTGACTTTCAGGTGACATTGCAAAATAGAAGTGGGCAGTATTATCGCCTGCAAATTGTAACAAAACTTGTTTTTTCTGAGCAACTGACTGAAAAAGAAGTAGGACTGAGTGGACTTGTGTTTGTGTTTTACATTTTTAATAATTTTTGAATATGGTTTATTTGTATATAATTCTACATTTTTAAGTTCAACTTTTCATGATTAACAGATTGTACTGCAGTTCTTATATTAGGTGAACTGCAAAATGCTGTTTCCTTTGTTTTTTACAGTGCACATATTTGTAATCAATAATAAATATAAAATGAATACTGTACACTTTGTATTCTGTGTTCAAATTGAAATCAATATATTTTAAAATGTATTAAACATAAAAAATATTTAAATAAAGGGTAGTTTATTGTTTAACAATGTAATTAATCATGATTAATTGTTTTATTCATGTGATTAATCACAATATTTTAAATCACTTGACAGCCCCAATATCAATAACTATATCTTTTTGCAAAGCCCATGGAATACATGCCAATCAAACTAATTCTATAAACATAAACTAAATTGCTCTTATGTTAGAGCTGATGTGGAGTATACATTAATACAATCCTTTGTGTCATTATACAAGAACTACTGTCAGTTGGTGTGATTGCTGAATGCAAAATTCCATCAAATCTATATATTTAAGACAGATCCTGAAAAATGCTTAGCACCTTCAACTTGAATAAAAATCAGAGGGAGTTGCAGATACTCATTGGGGGTACATTTACACAGCAGCATTATTTCAAAATAAGCTATTTTGGAATAAAAACTCTGAAATAGCTTATTTTGAAATAGTATGTCTGCACTGCACATGCCCCCTCTGCCCCCCCCCCCGAAAGCACTTTGGGGAGGGCATCAGAACAGCAGTCACTTCATGTAGCTGCTGACTGAAGGTATCTGAGGCTAGTGCTTAAAGGAACCATCTTGTACAGTCATGTCTCAGGCTCCTCTCCCTTGCCTACCTTGTTGAGGGACAGCAAACCCATTCCACTGCATGCTCTGATTGCCCTTGTGAACACTACAGCACTCCAGCCATTGATCTAGACCTGCTGCAAAGCAGTCTCCAGCTTCTGGACCTCATGCTGCACCTTCTGGTGCAGTTTTTGCAAGCTGCTCTCATGGCACTGCAGAACTAAGACCTGCCTCTCTTTAGAGGGAACCCCCTCACCTCTCTCCATGTACTGCTTAGATAGCACAACCCTTCCTCTCCTTCCCTGCACAACATGCACTGCCTCTTCTGGCAAAGGGACAGCAGTTCTGACTGGTGGGACCACATTTTCATGGAGTGGTGGGATGACCAGCAGTGGCTCCAGAATGTCTGCATGCAGAAGGACACCTTCCTGAAGCTCTGCAAGTAACTCACACTTGCCTTCAGGATATGGGACACCCACATGCGACCCACCATTCCCCCCAGAAGTGGGTCTCCATTGCACTGTGGAAGCTCACCACTCTAGACAGCTATCGCTCTGTTGGGAGCCAGTTCAGTGTGAGATCTACCGTCAGGGGCCGTACTCATGCAGGTATGACTCTCTTACTATGTGTAAGCAGTATCTGAATCAATGCTTCCAATGTAGCCATCTGGGAGGGGAAAGGAATTCTGGGTGTGGTTATGCTCACTCATTTGTTTAACCCTGTGAGACAGTGGTCTCCAACCTCACTCCATCCTCTTTCCCTCCCCCATTCTCTCTACCTTTCATCAAGCAAGGGGCAGAGAGTTGGGGCACAGGCTCTAGTCTTGGGCTAAGGGATTTGCAGTGTGAGAGGAGATCTGAGCTGAGCCTTGGGCAGGGAGTTGAGATGCAGGAGATACAGGGTACAGGGTAAGGGAATTTGGGTCCAGGGGAGCTCAGGGTTAGGGCAGGGGCTTGGGGTATAGGAGGGGGTATATGACTGGGGCAGGGGGGATTGGGATGCTGGCTCCAACTGGACACCGCTTACCTCAGATGGCTCCTGGGTGGTGGTGCAGTGGGGCTAAGGCAGGCTCACCACTGTCCTGACCCTGCACCACTCTAAAAAGCAGCCAGCAAACTCCCTCTATCCCAAGCCTTGTTATGCACCCTCCTCTGTTCTGCGGAGATAGAATACAGGGTGGGAGAGCGGGCACCCTGACATCAGTGCCCTCCACTCCCTCCCCTGCCCTGCACAGCAAGCAGGAGGCTCCCAGGGAGAAAGGGCAGCTCCAAGGCAAAGGGCAGGAGATGCACAGCAGTGTGGGGAGGGGCAGCTGATGTGATGTGCTTGATAACCTCTTGGCCAAACCAGTCAGGATCACCTGTCAGACTCCAAAATCTACCAGTAGATCCCGATCTACTGGTTGGTGATCACTGCTGTAAGGTATTCAACTGTTGTTATGTAAATACAGTTTATGCTAGAATGGGAAAGAAATCCTGGATGTGCTTATGTAAATCCAGTTCAGTCAGTGCTATAGGCCTGATGGATGCTCAGTTGTTAGAATGGTATTTTGCCTGTTGTAATGAATTTGGCTGTTGTGGGGTCACAAACCATGTTAATACTAAATGTAGAAACTGTAAAATATGACCACCAATGTTTGCAGGAGAGATACTGTCATTGTAAAGAATCTCAGATGGACAAGCCTTTCCCTTCCAGACTCAAGCGGATTGGATGGAGTGAGGAAGCAGAGCTCTGAACCAGCAGGCTACATGCTCTCCAGGCATGATCTGTAAGACTGGTTGAACCTGTTTCTCCCGTTCTAATGGTAGAACTAAAACAGACTCTATAAGGAGTCTCCTTATTTTCTGCTGGCCTGCGCAGTGTGAAATCACTGAGAAGATGGAATCACAGAGAGCTGAAATCACTAGGTTTGGCCCAGATCCAAAACCATCATAAGCAAGTGGCCAGCAGAGCAGCTGGCAGGAGCAAGCGACTGGCAGGTGGCCGGCAGGAGCAGCAGCAGGCAGTCAGCAAGGCGGCTGGCAGGAGCAGTGGCGAGTGGCCAAAGAAGTGGGTGAGATGCCTCCTATCCCCACCCCCCAAGGATGGGAGGTGAGCTCTGAAAATTACCTCTGAGTTCTGATCTGCCCTGACCAAGGGCAGCAACTGTGAGTGGGGTACGGGGAAAGGTTGGGCATGTGAATGGGACACTTACATTGCTGGACTTGTGAGCCTGAGAGGCAAAGGACATTGCTCAATCCACTTGAGCTGGGACATTCACTCGTGGTTTGGTTATGAGCTGAGTTAGTGGTGTTTTCCCAAGTTAATGCTACATAGAACGGGAGAAACAGGTTCAACCAGTCTTATAGACCGATAAGTTTAACATCAGTACCAGGCAAATTAGTAGAAACACTAGTAAAGAGTAAAATTGCAAGGCACATAGAAGAGCACGAATTGTTGGGCAAAAGTCAGCATGGTTTCTGCAGAGGGAAGTCGTGTCTAACTAATGTTAGAATTCTTTGAAGGGGTTAATAAACATGCGGACAAGGGGCACCCAGTGGATATAATATACCTAGATTTCCAGAAAGCCTTTGACACGGTCCCACACCAAAGGCTTTTACGTAAATTAGGTGGTCATGGGATAGGAGGAAAGGTCCTTTCATGGATCAAGAATTGGTTAAAAGACAGAAAACAAAGGGTGGGAATAAATGGTAAATTTTCACAATGGAGGAGGGTAACTAGTGGTGTTCCCCAGGGGTCAGTACTGGGACCAATCCTGTTCAACTTGTTCATCAATGATCTAGAAAATGAGGTAAGCAGTGAGGTGGCCAAGTTTGCAGATGACACAAAGTTGTTCAGGACAGTCAAAAGCAAAAGGGATTGTGAAGAACTACAAAAAGATCTCAGCAAACTGAGTGATTGGGCAGCAAAATGGCAAATGAAATTTAATGTGGGTAAGTGTAAGGTAATGCATGTTGGAAAAAATAACCCAAATTACACGTACTACATGATGGGGTCAAATTTAGCTACGACAGATCAGGAAAGGGATCTTGGAGTTATAGTGGATAGTTCTATGAAGACATCCACGCAGTGTGCAGCGGCAGTTAGTAAGGCAAATAGGATGTTAGGAATTATTAAAAAAGGGATAGATAATAAGACAAAAGATATCATACTTCCCCTATATAAAACTATGGTACGCCCACATCTCGAGTACTGCGTGCAGATGTGGTCTCCTCACCTCAAAAAAGATATATTGGCATTAGAAAAGGTTCAGAAAAGGGCGACTAAGATGATTAGGGGCTTGGAAAGGGTCCCATATGGGGAGAGGCTAGAGAGACTGGGACTTTTCAGTTTGGAAAAAAGGCGATTGAGGGGCGATATGATAGAGGTATATAAAATCATGAATGGTGTGGAGAAAGTGATTATAGAAAAATTATTTACCTTTTCCCATAATACAAGAACTAGGGGACGCCAAATGAAATTGATGGGTAGTAGGTTCAAAACTAATAAAAGGAAATTTTTCTTCACACAGCGCACAGTCAACCTGTGGAACTCCTTGCCCGAGGAGGCTGTGAAGGCCAGGACTCTATTAGGGTTTAAAAAAGAGCTTGATAAATTTTTGCAGGTTAGGTCCATAAATGGCTATTAGCCAGCGATAAAGTATGGTGCCCTAGCCTTCATAACAAGGGCAGGAGATGGATGGCAGGAGATAAATCACTTGATCATTGTCTTCTGTTCTCCTTCTCTGGGGCACCTGGCATTGGCCACCGTCGGCAGATGGGATGCTGGGCTCGATGGACCTTTGGTCTGACCCAGTATGGCCATTCTTATGTTCTTATGTTCTTATTACTTCTCTCCCTCTTTCATTAAAAGTTTCTTTTCTACACTCAGACTCTGTGCTTGCGAGTAGGGAAACATTGCCTCTCGGAGGTGCCCAGGGGTGTGTGTGAATTTCCCAGGCTACTGGGTTGGGGCTCAAGCCAGTTCTGTGTGGGATGGATGAAAAGGAACCCCTAGATATTGAACCTGGCCCTGGCTGCTGCCAGTGTTACCTGGCAGAAGGGTTACATATGTTATTGGTGAACTGCTGGAATGGGGTTCCCTAGGGAAGGTGGGGGTGGACATGCCATCCCTGGGAGATTTTCACAAAGCCCTGCCAGGGAATGAGGTTTGTTGGGGTTTGGCCTGGTGTGTGGGGGAAGGAGGGTTGTGACTCAGAGACCTCCTGAGGGCTCTGGCAACCTGTGATTCTCTGTTTGTCTCCTTCTCCAGGTAGTAAGGACCATCAACAACATCCTGCTGTACAGGGTCACCCTCCTGTGTGATGTGGACAATACCATCACCAGATTTGCTGCCATGGGCTTCCCCAACTGCGGGGTGGGCTGTGTGTGCATTGACAGCACCCACATCCACATCTGGGCCCCCAACCACTGGGCATCCAATTACATCAGCTGGAAGGGGTACATCATCCTGCAGGCCATCGTAGGCCACTGAGGCTGGTTTACTGACATCAACGTAGGGTTATCAGGGAAAGCACACGACACACACATCTTCTGCAACTCCAGCCTCTAGCAGAGGATGCACACCAGCACTTTTCTTCCTGACAGCACCATTAGGGTTGGGAACGTGGACATACCCATGTGCATCGTGGGGGATGCAGCCTACCCTCTGATCCCCTGGCTTATGAAGTCCTACGCTGGACACCGGGACCCCCACCAAGGAACATTTCAACAATAGGCTAAGCAGGGCCTTCAACGTGGTGGAGAGCACCTTCAGCTGTTTGAAAGGGAAGTTCCACTGTCTCCTCACCCAGCTGGACCTCAGCAAGCAGAACATCCCACAGGTGGTGGCAGCATGCTGTGTCCTGCACAACCTGTGCGAGAACAAGGAGCAGACATTCATGCCAAGGTGGGTTGAAGAGGCCGAGCAGCTTGCCAGTGCTTCTAAGCAGCCACACATGGCTGCCATCCAGCAGGGTTATCAGAGGGCTGTGTGAATCCAGGAGGCCGTGAGGGAGAGTTTCAGAAAAGGACACCTGTGAGAGTCTCCCCTGAGCCTTCCCACAAGGGGCCTCCACAGTGCCCCTCTGTGCCTTTCCTCTCCAACCCCTCCCTTTTCCTGCCCTCTCTCCCCCCTCATTCTCTCCTCCCCTGCAGATACAATAAAGCAGACTTTGTGGTTTGAAACAGTTAACTCTCTTTTTTTTTATTTGGAGTAAATAAAACTGGGGAGGGCTTGGGGAAAGAACCTGGGTGTGGGGAGGTGGGGCTCAGGGATGGGGCTGAGAGTGGCACCTGCCTCCAGTGATCCCACTGCCTCTTGTGCAGAGCCCTCAGTGGCCATGGAGAGGCTAGGGGGAGAAGACAGAAGAGCAGGGGTAGGAGTAGGAGCAGGGACCGGGAAGGATCGGGAGCAGGAGCGGGTGTGGGAGTGGTGTGGAAGGGCGGCTCCTGGATCGTTCAATGGCAGTGAGCAGGTAGTTGACAGCAGCTGTGGATGTTGCGCACATTCTGCAGGTCTCTTCTACTGGCTCCCATCAGGTGATGCGGCACAGTTCCTGGTCCGCTTCCCACCACTGGTCCTGCCATTCCAGAGACCACTGGATGCCATGCAGGCAGGTGATGTGTTCCCGCTCCAGGTCGTCACAGGTTCATCTGCGGTGGCAGCTCTTACAGGGTCAGGAGGCTGTCACGGGAGGTGTTGCAGGTGCCTCACTTGCAGCTGGTCCAGCTGTGAAGAACAAAGAGAAGGATAGTCATCCCAAGAGACCTGAAGCCTAGCTCCCATCTCTGAGGCAACACCGAAAGGTCTCAGTTCAGATGAAGGCGATGTGCTTAGAGAAGGGCCATCTGTGACCTACTCAGTGGGCCCTTTCTTGCAGGACCACAGATGTCCCCAATGGGAACCTTGCTTCCCCCACATCCTGGGGACAAGCAGGCATGGAAGGGAAACCAGCTGGGCAAGGAGCCTGTGTGTGGGAGGGGTTGACCGGGCAGCTCAGCTTCCCTCCATGCCACACACACACTGGGTCTGGCAGCATCAGCATCATGCAGGGAGAGGACTTGTGCCCTTGACCGCTGGAGGAGATGGGGGAAGGGTGGTGGAGGAGGCGTGTGTGAGCGGCAGACACCACTTACTGGAGAGGGTGCTACTGGGGTCCCCTCCACTTCTTTCCCCTGTCAGCAGGTTTCCCTAGCAGGGGCTCGGTGTCCTCTGCCTCACCACACTTGCCCAGGAGTGGATGCTGCTCCGAGAGTGCAGGCCTGACCATGTGCAGTGTTGTGTGTGTGTGTCCATGACCCCATTCTCCTTAGTGGAGGCTTGTGGTGGGAGGGTGTCTCACCACAGAGTCAGGAGTAAGGCAGGCCTCTCCAAAAACCCTGTGAGCAAGAGTACAATGTTCCTACATGGCAGCTTCCTGGGGCTGTGTGCTCTGGACTGGTGCTCCATGTGCACGCATGTGCACAGGCTGCTGCACAATCCTCAGGCCAAGAAGGCCTGAGCGAAGAGCACTTGCCACCCACAGCCTCTCTCATGTGTGTCTACAGAAAGTAATGAAACTTATCTGATGGGCTTTCCCCAGCTTTGCCCGAACTCTGGGCGAAATCCTGGAAAGGGGTACCGGCTCCAGGAACAGTCTGAGCTCCTGGCTGGTGGGTATCATGGTTTCAGTGGACTGGTCCTGCTCCTCCACCTCCTTCTCTTCCTCCTCCTCGATCACAGGCCTGCCCTCTGTCAGTCAGCTCGGGGATTCACAGATTTATTTCTATGGCTCCTTTTTGAGTTTCAGATCACTGAAGATCTCCTCATTATGCCATGGTGATCTCTTGGCAGACATCCTATCTTTCCCATGCAGTGGGATAGTTTGCTCTAGTGCCCTTAATAATATCTCTTTGAAAAAATGCCAACTCACTTGAACACTGGAGGGCAGGGATAGAGTCCAGAGTGACCTAGACAGATTCAGGATTGGGCCAAAAGAAATCTGATGAGGTTCAACAAGGAGAAGTGCAGAGTCCTGCACTTGGGACGGAAGAATCCCAAGCATTGTTATAGGCTGGAGACTGAATGGCTAAGTAGCAGTTCTGCAGAAAAGGACCTGGGGATTACAGTGGATGAGAAGCAGGATATGAGTCGACAGTGTGCTCTTGTAGCCAAGAAGGCTAATGGCACATTAGGTTGCATTAGGAGGAGCATTGCCAGCAGATCCAGAGAAGCAATTATTCCCCTTTATTCGGCTTTGGTGAGGCCACATCTGGAATACTGTGTCCCGTTCTGGGCCCCCCACTATAGAAAGTATGTGGATGCTTTGAAGAGGGTCCAGCGGAGGGTGACCAAAATGATTAGGGGGCTGGAGAGCATGACCTATGAGGAGAGACTGAGGAATTTGGGTTTGTTTAGTCTGCAGAAGAGAAGAGTGAGGGGGGATTTGATAGCAGCCTTCAAGTTCCTGAAGGGAGGTTCCAAAGAGGATGGAGAGAGGCTGTTCACAGTAGTGACGAATGGCAGAACAAGGAGCAATGGTCTCACGTTACAGTGGGGGGTTAGATATTAGGAAAAACTATTTCACTAGGATGGTGGTGAAGCACTGGAATGGGTTACCTAGGGAGGTGGTGGAATATCCATCCCTAGGGGTTTTTAAGTTTCGGCTTGACAAAGCCCTGGCTGGGTTGATTTAGTTGGGATTGGTCCTGCCTTGGGCAGGGGGTGGGACTTGATGACCTCCTGAGGTCTCTTCCAGCTCTATGATTCTATGATTCTATGAACAGTGGTTCCCAAACACGGGCCATTAAACCTCTGGCTGCCAGGACGCAGTGGCTCAGGAGCTGGGGTACATCACTCTTGCCATGGCTGTTGGGAGAGGCATGTCCTGCCCTGCCTTTCAGCCAACCCACCCTGGGCAGGGATGGGGTCTCCTCCGGCCATGGAAGAATGCGTCCCTGCACGGTGCAGCTTGGCACAACCCTCCTGCTGTGCAGGGAAGAGCTTTTCCGTGGCAGGAAGGAGACACTACACCACATAGGGAATCACTGTTCCGTGGCCAGAGGACATTCCACCCCTGCCTGGAACTGGTTGGCTCAGAGGCATGTCAGGACACACCTTTCCTAACAACTGTGGTGGGAGGGGAGGTTCTGGGTGGTATTCCCCAGGCATGGCTCCCAGAGCCACTACGACACAGGCAGCAGTACAGGACTAGGTGAGGGGGGTAAGGCTGGCACTAGGGGGTTCTGGGGATGGAGCTAGTATTGGAGGCTGGCACTGGTGGAGGCTCTGGGGTGGTTGGGTGCAGTGGGGCTCTGGAAACAGGAGGCTGGTACTGGAGAGTCTGCTGGTGGAGGCTCTAAGGGTTGGGGGCTGGCACTGAGGCATTTGGGATGGAAGCTGGCACTAGGGGGCTCTGAGCATAGGAGGCTGGCATTGGGGGTATTGGGTGCAGGAGTCTCAGGGGTCAGTGGCTGGCACTGGGGGATAGTGGAGTGGTGGGGGGCTCTGGAGTTAGGTCTGGCACTGGAGGCTGTGGGGATTGGGCTTTCGGTGGACCAGTAAGGTTTTATTTGTATATTTGCATATTTGTCATTTGCATAATGAATATGTAAATATGCAAATAAAATAATACGGGTCTGCCAAAAGTTTGTGAATGGATTTACTGTTCTCCAGTATCAAAAATGTTGAGAACTGCTGATTTAGAATAACATGCTACCTTGATTTAAAAATTGTCAGAGAAGGAGAATTCTCCATGACTCTTGGTAAATTGTTCTAGTGATTAATTACCCTCCTTGGTAAAAATGTATGCTTTTTTCCAGTCTGAATTTGATCTCATCAAGATCTTTGATTTTTCAGGTGACAAAATGGCTAAGATACTTTGTATTATGATAGAGTAATGGTATTTTATTAAATTGTTACTTGTTTATAAAGTTAAGCTATTTAAGTAGTCTGCAACCTTATCCTTTAGTGCTATGCTGGCTGTGTTTCTGATGGTGCTGAGCCCCTTTAATTCTCTTCAAATTTAGTTGAAGATGTAGCTTCTCTGAAAATGAGATCAACTGGAGGAGGGGAGGAGATTTTCCAATTAAATATAGTCTTTGCAAATAATTGTGTGAGAAGGCCAGCAGAAGCTCCAGCATGTACACATAGGCTACCTCATAAAATAGTATACATTTTCTTTCTTTTGTTCATTTGTTCTTTCCTTCTTTCTTTTGTTCTTTCATGTTTTTCCATGGTATCACCAGCTTTGGGTATTCTCTGTTTCTCTTCTTTTAGGCTACTGTCTATATTTCCCAGATTTTGGAAGCCAGTATTAGTACAAAGAGATAATTTGCTCATTATAGTTACTTCTCTTATTTTGTAATAATTTGTATTAAATCAAAATTTTCTTAAAAACAGGGAATTTGTGCTAACGAGGTTTTTACACAATGTTAGATGCCTGCCATATTAAGGTATTAATTTACAAGGTGGCATCAGTGGCCACACAGACAGAATGAAAAGAGAAAAGCAGATGTGAAGGCTCCCACACCTTGTGCTCCCAGTTTTGAGGAAATTCAGTTGCTGTTGTGCCAGTGAGAAGAGGCATGTGAAACATAGGAAAGAAGATAGCAGCACCTACTGATGTGTGGCAGCTGGAGACATTAACTTATAGATTGTTATAGATTGGGGTTATAGATTGTTGCAATCAGCCATAAATCCTGCATGTCTCTTCTGTCCATGCTTTTTAGTGTCTAATGATGTTATGAATTTAAACTCTCGGGTTCCTTGGTTTCCATTTAGACAATGACTTATGTGTCAGACATAAAATTATCAGTATGTGAAAAATATTTACCCACAGCACTGGCCCTCTGTAAAGTAAATATGACACCCCAGTCTTCACATGGTATATATATTTTATCTTTGTAGCAGTGGAGATGTATCTGGAGGTTTTGCATCTTTTGTTCTGGCAAGGTCTAGTGCCACTTAGAGCTGATGTGCCCTTGTCTGTGGGGAGCTTGCTTCTGATGATGAACTTGGAACTACAAATAGAATGCATCTGGGAATGTCAAAATATTTGGAATCTTCTGGCATTCTAAAATTGAAATTATTTGGAAATTTCCGTTCTGTATTGTGGATTGATACTCCAACTTTTCATTCCAAAAGGAAACAAATTCAAAATATTGAAACATTAGTATTTCACACAGGATAGAATTTCTGATTTTTGTTCCACTCTATTACCTACTATTTTTTTTTATTATGAATGATTCCAGTTTAATTTTAATATGTCACATCTTTCTAACTTTCTCCATTTTTATACTTCTTATAACCAACAATATTTCTTTTTAAGAAGCTTTTGGGTGCACAATTATGTTTATGATCCTGCAGCAATGTGTCATTATCTTTTTTTATGCATGCATAATACTTAGTTAAAATGTCTTATGAGCTGGCAGGATAAGCACAACATTGATATTTATGTTGACATGTTTGGTTTTAACAATATTTGGTCTTCTCACAAGGACTGGGGGAGGGAGTTCAACATGCTGTGCAATGTCTAATTTTATAACCCTAATCCTAACCTATCCTGGAGAACGATCTCTCACTCTCACAGGCCTTGGGAGACAGGCCAGTCCTCATCTACAGACAACCCCCTAACCTGAAGCAAATCATTTCCAGCAGCCACATATCACACATCAAACGTATTCACCCAGGAACCTACCCCTTCAATAAACCCCGTTGCCAACTCTGTCCACATATCTATACAGGTGACACCATCACAGGGGTATGTCTAGACTACATCCCTCTGTGGTCAGAGGGATGTAAATTAGACATACCGAAATTGCTAATGAAGTGGGGATTTAAATATCCCACGCTTCATTAGAATAAAAATGGCCACCGCTTTTTGCCGACATGGCAATTTACCGGCAAAAAGCGGCAGTCTAGATGGGGATCAGTCGACAAGGAAAGCCTTTTCCAACCGATCCCTTATGCCTCGTGCAACGAGGTTTACAGGATCGGTCGGAAAAGGCTTTCCTTGTTGACTGATCCCCGTCTAGACTGCCGCTTTTTGCTGGCAAATTGCCATGTCAGCAAAAAGCGGCAGCCATTTTTATTCTAATAAAGCGTGGGATATTTAAATCCCTGCTTCATTAGCAATTTCGGTATGTCTAATTTACATCCCTCTGGCGACAGAGGGATGTAGTGTAGACATAGCCAGGATATAACCACATAAGCCACAACATCAAGGACTCATACAACTGCACATCCTCTAATATGATATATGCCATCAAGTGCCAGCAATGCCCCTCTGCCATGTATATTGGCCAAACTGGATAGTCTCTACGACAAAGGATTAATGGACACAAGTCAGATATCAGAAATAGTAAGACACATAAACCTGTAAGGGAACATTTTAACTTGCCTGGGTACTCTGTCATGGATTTAAAATTAGCCATTCTTCTACAAAGGAATTTTACAAGCCAATTATAAAAAGAGAGTGCGGAATTCACCTTCGTATGCAAATTTAACACTGTGTCCCTGGGCTTGAACAAAGACATTAACTGGATATCCCATTATAAAGCCAGCCTTCCATACACTTAATACCTCATTTACATCAAAAGCTAATTATGGGACACTTCCAGCCTTCTCTGTTAGCTTCATTAGCATCAGCAGTACAATTGAGAGGTACTTTTTTCTCTCTCTTCGTTCTTTTTCTGTTATAACTTCTGGATTCCCATTTTTTCCACTCCAGCTTATCTGAAGAAGTGAGGTTTACCCACAAAAGCTCATGATATTATGTGAGCTTTCTTATAGCTTCTCTTGTATCCTTGTCCCACTCGTATCTGGACACTCAGACCTGAAAGTTGCCATATTTCATTAAAAAAACTTCAAAAACAGAATTCAGTGTGAAATTGCAGAGCTAGAATTTGATACTATCAGGCTGAATCTGAATAGAGGCTGGGTTTTTTGGTATTCACACCTTCACATCAACTGTTGGGAACTGGCCACATCCACCCACATTGAACTGATCTACTTAGCACTGGTCTTCCATATAGTAATGTAACACCCCCCTCTTTGCATGTGTGTGTGTGTGTGTGTGTGTGTATCTATCTATCTATCATCTATCTATATATTATATATACACACACACCTGCCAAAGTGAAGTTTCGAAGTTTTGACTTTCGAAGTTTCGATTCATGCATCTGACATAGTGGAATTCAGCCCATGAAAGCTTATGCCCAAATAAATATGTTAGTTTTTAAGGTGCTGCAGAACCAGGGTGAACAGATGTCCCATTTTTAAAAGGACGGTCCAGTATTTAAGGCCTCCTGCATGTCTCCCAACTGTTTCTTAAAATTGGAAAATTATCCCACATTTTCTCTTTCGCCCCTTCAGTACTGGTGAATCCTGCTGCTGGACCCCTGCTCGCCCTGTGGTGAGTGGGGGAGGCCAGTGATGGGGGCAGATGTGCAAGGCTGGTGGAGGAGTAAAAATGCAGCAAATGATGCCAGCTGCTCCCCTTATTGGTCTGTCCGCATAGCCATTTCAGCTTGCTAGCTCTTAGCCAGCAGGGCCCTGTCCCCATCTCATTTTTAGCTGGCACTGGCTGCAGTGGTTGGTGAGTGGAGGCAGGTGTCAGGCAACACCCAGTTACATGTCACCACTGCTGACCAAGCAACTCCCGGTGTCGGACGTGCTGCCTCCGTGGTTGGACGGCTGGGGGTGCTGCTGCTGCCGGACTGGAGGGTCCCCCGCTCCTGGTTGGTCCCGCTGCAGGGAACAGAAAAAAGGATGGGTCAGTCAGGCAGCCCGGCCACTGTCCCCACACCTCATGCCTTCAACCCCACCCCTGAGCCCAGGTGACACCACAGGGGTAGTGTGGCTTGGGCCCCCTCGGTTCCCCCCTTGTCCCCTCCATGTTGTATGTTTGCATAGAGGACCGCCCTTGGAGTAGGGTCCTCCTCCATGTATTGGAATCCCCGGTCTGTGTCCTGGCCCCATGGAGGGTGGGAGGACGCTTGTGTTGCGTTAACCTGTGGAACTCCCTGCCAGTGGAGGCTGTGAGGCTTTGGGCTAATCAATAGTGTTTGACAGGGAGCGAGATGAATCACCACACAGTGCCTGGGAGCACGTCTGGCAGACGTGGTTTGGGCTCTCAGATCCCCATTGCATGGGATATCTCCTGGACGGAACCAGGAGAGTGACTGGGGAGTGTCCCATCCTTGCAGCAAAACTCAGGCTGCCCTAAGGGCGGCCTGAGCACTTCTCCCCCTTCTCCCTCCCACTATCCCTCACACACGGTAGCCCAGGGACATGTGTGGCCGCAGTGGGGACTTCCCTTGGGGAGCCAGCCAAGGCACCGGGAGCAGGCGAGGGACTCAGGGGGGGCCACGCTTACAGGGCTGTGATGCTGTGGTTTTCCCAGGAGCAGCTGGCTGTGCCTCACAGCCAGGCATGGGGACAGTGTGCCGTTTTGCCTGCTACACCCTTGCGGAGGTGTGGGCTCTGGCCTGAGTCCCTGGGGCCCTGGCTGGTTCCAACCGGCATCCACCCTTCCCCTCCCCCCCAGTCCTGCCAGATGTGTGTGAGCAGCACGGTCCCAGGTGTGCCCTGGAGCTGCCTGCCACGGCCACATGCCGCTCGGTCACCAGGCTGCACGTGGTTGCACGTGCTGCTTGCTGCCTAATGCTACACAGCGTGCAGCTCACGTGGCCCGAGTGACATGCTCTCCCCCTCCCCCTTCTGGGTGCCTGGCTCCCCTCCCACCCACCCTTGTGAGTGCAAAGTGCAAGATTCACCGGTGGATCCTTCCCCGGCCTCCGAGGACGCGCGGGAAACATCAGGGGCTGCCGGAGGGGGCCTGCTGGGTGGTACTGCTGGCCTCGTCCTCCGATGCACTGCTGCTGCTGTCTCCCTCCCCCGTCGTGGTGGTCCTGGTGACGGGGGGGCGCATGCTGCTGTCGACAGGGACCGCCGGGGCTTCTGGAGCTGGCTGTCCCAGGATGCGGTGGAGCCGGTCATAGTGGGGGCAGGTGTCTGGTCCTGCCCCCCGGCCTTCGCTGGCCCACACATAGCCCAGGCGCAGCTCATTCACCTTAGCCCGGACCTGTTCCAGGTTCCAGGCTGGATGTCCCTGCTGGGCTAGCGCCTGGGCCATGCAGCCAAAGATGTCGGCATTGCGGCACCGGGACCGGGTCTCATGGAGGCCCTCCTCCTCCTCCCACAGGTCCAGGAGGGTCTCCAGCTCCCCCGAGGTCCAGGAGGGGGCTCTCCTTTTGCGGCCCCTGGGGGCCTCCTGCGCTGGGGGTGCGGAAGGCTGAGCGCCAGGAGCTGCCATGCTGGGCTGCGAGGTGGCTGCTGGGCACGGCAGGGGCAACGTGGCAGACCTCAGGCCAGAGGTCTGAGGCATGCTTCTGCCACGTGCGCTCAGCAGCCTGCATGTGCTTTAAAAGCCCGGGTTACCAGGACGTCTGGGGTGGCTACGGGGTCTCCCAGCGTCCAAACGGCTTTTTTCCATTTAGTCTTAGCTAGCTGTCTACACTGGCCCTTTTGCGCAACAGTTTTTCGCAAAAAGGATTTTTACCCAAATGGGAGCGTCAAAGCTTTTCCTTAAGAAGCACTGATTTCGTACATGAGAACGTCAGTGCTTTTGCGGAAAATCAAGCGGTCAGTGTCGACAGCTGGCAAGTTTTTGCAGAAAAGCGGCTGATTTTCCGGAAAAACTGGCCAGTCTAGACACAGCCTTTATGTAATGTAACATATCTGATTTTAGATATTACAATAGGTTTTCTTAGTGCAAAGTTGCTATACCTATAATTCCCTATAAACAGTGAAATTTTAAATGTAGGGCAAGAAAATGTACTTAGTTACTTCTACTACTTTTATGTCTTGAAACCATAGTTCCCGTTAAGGTGCGAGGCTGCGCACAAAAAAATTCTTCCCCTGTCCACCTTCTCTGGAGAGCTGCATAGCAGCACTCACACAGCAGGCAGCTGCTCCGGCAGGCAGAGCCAGCTGAAACACTGAGGTGGGGGGCCAGGATTTGCCGCGGCCATGTGGCGGAAGGAAAGGCCTGCTCAGGTGCCTGGGTTCGCCATGTGGCAGGGGGGGCTGGAGCCTGTTCTGGCAGCTGGTGCTGTGAACAGGACCTGCTGCATGATGGGGGAGGGGGTGTCTGCTCCGACAGCTGGGAATGGGACATTTTGTGTGGCTGGGGGGAGGGTGGGGTCTGATCCAGTGGCTGGGAATGGGACATGCTGTATGGCAGGGGGGAGAGTGGGGTCTGATCCAGTGGCTGGGAATGGGACATGTTGCAAGGCAGGGGTGGGAGTTCTGCTCCGACGGCCAGGAATGTGTATGTGTTAATAAATTGGATACCATGGTAGCACACATCCAAACCAGTGCACGTGATCTCAATATTGGTGCACAAGCCAAAACTCACTCCACTCATGGTTGGAAAATATTAGGCTACGTCTACACAATAGGGTTTTTGCGCAAAAAACCCCAGTTTTTGCACAAGAACCTGAAGAGCATCCACACCTCAAGCGTGTTTTTGCACAAGAAAATGTACAGTCAATTGACAGAATAGAGGGCTTTTTGTGGTGTAAGTATTCCTCTTTCTACAAGGAATAACTCTTTTTTGCACAAGAACTCTTGTGCAAAAAGGTGCATGTGAATGCTCAGCAGGGGGTTTTGCGAAAGAATTGGCCTCCAGGAAAAAAAGCAGGTGGCCTCTTGGCCACTCTGGCCAAGTTAATCACAACTCTATAGCTCCTGTCTACTTGCCTCTCTTAAAGCCGCAGGCACCCTGGACAAGCCTTGTGGCAGGAAGTTTGCAGGGAGAAGGTTCCTTCACCCTGCAGCTCTGCTTCTGCGACAAATGGCATCCCAGCAAGCTCCCCGAGGCCCCTGTGGCCCTTCCAGGGAGCAGACCTAGGGGTCCCGGGACCCCCCTAGGGGGACGAAAAGGCATGCCCCCACCTGGAGTGGCCCTGAAATCTCAACCCTCCTCAAGTTGTGGGGCAAGGAGGAGTCACTGCAGGATCCCCAGGCCAAGCACCGCAATGCAGAGATCTCCTGCAAGGCCATATCCCGAGTGGAACAAGGTTACCCTGCCCAGATCATGGAGCAAGTCTGGGTAAAGGTGAAGGAATTTCATCGGGGTATGTCAGGGACACTGAGCACAGGGTACACTCAGGGGCAGGACCCCACACCCACCCCTACTATGCTGAGCTCTACCACATCTTGGGGAGTGGGGAAACTTTTTCCCACCCCATTGTGGTGGACTCAGGCCTGGAAATCCTGGTGGTCATCCAACAGACATTGCCCCCGAGGAGGAACTAGAGGAGGAGGAGGAGGAGCAAGAGCCAGGGACCATCACCCTGTCCCTCGAGCCGGTGAGCACCAACCAGGAGGTTTCCCAGGCCTCCTTGGATGTCTGGGAAGGATCTTCAGGTGAGTTGGCACACACACACACAGGGCGGGGGAGTCGAGTGCACAGGGAGCGGGGGCCATAGTGTAGCTTAGGCTGGTCAGCCACCACATGGTGCTGCAGTCTGTGCACGTGCAACCATGTGCCGTGGTAGGGTGCAGCACGTGGGCACAGCAGGCAGCTCCTGAATATTTCCGGATCCTGCTGCCAGCCTCATGCGTGGGCACACACATTCTGCCCCCAGTGGGGAAGGAGGTGCACCCAGCTGCAAGCAGGCTAACTGCAAGGGTGCCGGCATGACCCCACACACACACCAGAGTGCTGCACAGAGCACACAGGCATGCCTGCACATGCGAGGCAGCAGCCACTCCCACAGACAGCACAGTGAGCCGCAGCTGTGTATACAAACCCCAGGGAGAGCCAGGCTGCTCACAGCTTCTCTGCCGCCCATGAGGGGATCCCACTCTGTCTCCTTATCTGCATAAGCAGGGCCCCAATGGTGGACTTCCCCATCCCAAGCTGGTTGGCCACCAAGCGGTAGCTGTCTGGGGTTGCCAGCTTCCAGAGGGTGATTGCAACCCACTTCTGCAGGGGGATGGTGGACCGCAGGTAGGTGTTGCATCTCTGGAGGGCGGGTGTGAGCCAGGCACATAGCTCTAGGAAGGTGGCCTTGCGCATTCTAAAGTTGTGCAGCCACTGCCGGTCATCCCACCGCTCCATGACCAGCCAGTCCCATCAGTCCGAACTGGTCTCCAGCCTCCAGAACCTTCTGTGTATGTTGGGGTGTGACAACCAGACTGGAGCAGCTGCAGCCAGGCAGAGTGTGATGAGGAGGAGTTCTGAGTCCATGTCCAGCATTAACATTTAGGCAGCTTGAAGCAAGTGCTGCAGGAACTGCAGTATGGCCACATGGGGCCGTCACCTGCCAAGGGGCAGCTCTGGCTCCATGGCACACACCAAAGGCAAAAAGCTGTGGTGTCCCTAAAAAGAAGAGGGCAACCACAGCAAGAACTGCAGAAGCTTTGCTGTCCCTCAAGAGACGTCCTCAAGCAGGCATCAGAAACAGAGAAAAGGCTGTCTCCCCTGTCCCTTTAAGCATGTGTCTCTGCAGGGCTCCAGCAACAGCACTCGAGAGCAACTGGTGACCTAAAGCCCGGCTAGATCCAGTTCTGGGGGACTTTATATGCAAGAGAGCATCCAATAATGTGGACACTCTCTTTTGCAAAAATCTTCTTGCGCAAAAAGCCTGCAGTGAGGAAGTAGCCTTAGAGGGAACACTGCTTGAAACCCTAGAATAAGAAGACGTAGAATAAAAGACACTGTTAATCAGATCTTAAATAGAAGAAGAAGTTAAGAAAGGGCATACTGGATCAGACCAAAAGTCCATCTAGCCCAGTATCCTATCTGCCAATGCCAGATGCCCCAGAGGGAGGGAACACATCAGGTAATCATCACATGATCCCTCTCCTGTCCTCTATTTCCAGAAAAACAGAGGCTAGGGACACCATTCCTACCCATCTTGGCTAATAGCCATTGATGGACCTAACCTTCATGAATATGTCTAGCTCTTTTTTGAACCCTGTTAAAGTCCTAATCTTCACAACTTCCTCTGGCAAGGAATTCCGCTGGTTGTCTATGCGCTGAGTGAAGAAAAACTTCCTTTTGTTTGTTTTAAACCTGCTGCCTATTAATTTCATTTAGTGTCCCCTAGTTCTTATATTGTGGGAATAAATAACTTTTCCTTATTCACTTTTTCCACACAACTCATGATTTTATAGACCCTTAGGGTGTGTCTAGATTACAGGGTTTTTTCGAAAAAAATGGCCGTTTTTCAAAAAAAACTTCCCTTACATCTAGACTGCTGCCGCGTTCTTTCAAAAGTAAATCGAAAGAAAGTAAATCGAAATCAAAAGTAAATCAAAAGGCAGTTTTTTGACCGTGGAAAACTTCATTTTACGAGGAATGCTCTTTCGAAAAAAGGCGTCATGTAATGCAAACTGTGCTTTTTCGAAAGAGAGCATCCAGACTGCCTGGGTGTTCTCTTTCAAAAAAGTTGCTCGCTTTTTCAAAAGTACTGGCTGTAGTCTAGAAGCTCTCTTTCGAAAGAGGCTTGTAGTCTAGATGTACCATTAGTGTCCTCTTTTCTAAGCTGAAAAGTCCAGGTCTTTTCAATCTCTCTTCGTATCGGACCCGTTCCAAACCCCTAATCATTTTTGTTGCTCTTTTCTGAACCTTTTCCTATGCCAATATATCTTTTTTGAGATGAGGCAACAACATCTGTACACAGTATTCAATATGTGGGCATATCATGGGTTTATATAGAGACAATAAGATATTCTCTGCATTATTCTCTACCCTTTTTTAATTATTCCTAATATTCTATTTGCTTTTTTGACTGCCACTGCACACTGAGTGGATGTTTTCAGAGAACTATCCACAATGATTCCAAGATCTCTCTCTTGAGTAGTTTTAGCTAAATTAGTCCCCATCATATTGTATATATAGTTGGGATTACTTTTTCCAATGTGCATTACTTTACTTTTATCCACATTAAATTTCATTTCCCATTTTGTTGCCCAATCACTTAATTTGGTGAGATCTTTTGGAAGCGCTTCACAGTCTGCTTTGGTCTTTACTATCTTGAGCAGTTTGGTATCATCTGCAAATTTTGCCACCTCACTGTTTACCCCTTTCTCTAGATCATTTATAAATAAGTTGAATAGGATTGGTCCCAGGACAAACCCTTGGGCAACCCCACTAGTTACCTCTCTTCACTCAGAAAACTTACCGTTTATTCCTACCTTTTGTTTCCTATCTTTTAACCAGTTATCAGTCAATGAGAGGACCTTCCCTCTTATATCATGACAACTTACTTTACTTAAGAGCCTTTGGTGAGGGACCTTGTCAAAGGATTTCTGGAAATCTAAGTACACTATATCCACTGAATCCCCCTTGTCCACATGTTTGTTGACCCCCTCAAAGAACTAAGGTAGATTAGTAAGGCATGATTTCCCTTTTCAGAAACCATGTTGACTTTCCCTCAACACATTGGCTGCATCTAGACTGGCAAGATTTTGCGCAAAAGCGGCCGCTTTTGCGCAAAAACTTGCCAGCTGTCTACAATGGCCGCGAGAATTTGCGCAAGAGCACTGACGTTCTACTGTGCAAAATCAGTACTTCTTGCGCAAATACTCTGACGCTCCCATTCAGGAAAAAGCCCTCTTGCACAAATGTTTTTGCGCAAGAGAGCCAGTGTAGATAGGCAGCTAAGACGTTTTGTGCAAAAACAGGCTAAACGGAAAAAAGCCCTAGTGGCCGTTTGCAGGCTCCATAGCTGCAAGCAGCTCCCGGACTTCCTGGTAACCCGAGCCCCCTTAAAGCACACGCAGGCTGCTAAGGTCACGAGGCAGAAGCCCTTCTAGGACCTCTGGCCAGAGCTCTGCCACGTGGCCCCTGCTGTCGCCAACACCACCCAGAGCACGATGGCAGCTCCGGGGGGGATCAGGCACCCGCACCCCCAGCACAGGAGGCCCCCAGGGCCAGAAAAAGACGGGCCCCATCCTGGTCGTCGGGGGAACTGGAAGCCCTCATGGACCTATGGCAGGAGGAGGAAGACCTGCACAGCACCCGCTCCTGTCACCGCAATGCGGACATTTTTGCCCGCATGGCCCAGGCGCTCGCCCAACAGGGCCATCCAGCCTGGACCCTGGAGCAAGTCCGGGCAAAAGTGAAAGAACTGCGCCTGGGCTATGTCCAGGCCAGCAAGGGCCAGGGGGCAGGAGCTGACACCTGCCCCCACTACCAGCGGCTCCACGCCATCCTGGGCCAGCCAGCACCGCAGGCACCGGACGTCCCTGTGGACACCAGCATGCGCCCCCCCGTCACCAGGACCACTGAGGTGGGGGAAGGAGACAGCAGGAGTGGGTTGGAGGACGAGGCCAGCACTGCCACCTTGCAGGCCCCCTCCGGCAGCCCCGATGTGTCCCGTGCGGCCTTGAAGGCCGGGGAAGGATCCACCAGTGAGTGTTGCACTTTGCACTCACAAGGCCGGGGGGGAGGAGGGAAAGCGCTCAGGCCAGCCCTAGGGCTACCTGAGTTTTGCTGCAAGGATGGTGCACTCCCCAGTCACTCTTCTGGTTCCGTCCAGGAGACATCCCACATCCGTCTGCCAGACGTGCTCCCAGGCACTGTGTGGGGATTCATCTCGCTCCCTGTCAAACACCATTGATTAGCCCAAAGCCTCACAGCCTCCACCGGCAGGGAGTTTCACAGGTTAACACAACACAAGTGCCCTCCCACCCTCCAAGGGGCCAGGACACAGACCGGTGGTTCCAATACATGGAGGAGGACCCTACTCCAAGGGCGGTCCTGTATGCAAACATACAACACGGCAGGGAGGGGGGTAACCGAGTGGGCCCAAGCCACACTACTGTGGGGTCACCTGGGCTCAGGGGTGGAGGGCATGAGGTGTGGGGACAATGGCCGGGCTGCCTGACTGAACCATCTTTTCTTCTGTTCCCCGCAGTAGGACCAAGCACAAGCCAGGGACTCTCTAGCCCTGCAGCAGCAGCACCCCCAGCCACCCAACCACCACGGCGGCGGCTCTGCCACCGGGACCAGCTCCTTCGGTTCCACGTGCAGGCTGTCAAGTGCGTCGAGGTAGCCATCACTCGGCGCATGGAGGCGGATGTGCAGTGGCGCCAGGAAGCCTGGGGCTCCTTCCAGGCCCAGTGCGTCCACATGGTGGATTCAATAGCCACCCTCACTGCACACATTGGCCATGCCATCCATTATGGCATGGCCTTGCCCCATGCACCCGCCATCCCTCCCCTAGCACTGCCCCTGCCCCCCCCTGCAATGGCCCCTCCTGCTCCTGTCCCTGTCCCTCCTGCAATGGCCCCTCCTGCTCCTGCCCCTGTCCCTCCTGCCCACCTCCCCGTGCAGCCTGCCCCGACGCGGCCTGCCCCCCATGTGCAGGTCCGCCCCTGCAGGAGTGGTCGCAGGGGCCACCCCTCCCAGGAGTAGCTCCTCCCCCTCCCAGTTGAAGGTCTCCTCCCCCTCCCAGTTCAAGGTCTCCCCTCTCCCCATTGTAAATAAAAAAAAGACAAGTTTTTGTGTTCAAGAAAAACTGTGTTTGGTGTTTATTGGGAGGTAAGGAGAGGGGAGAGAAGGGGAGGGGAGGGGAGGGGGAAGGGTAGAGGATGGGAGGGAGTTGTAAAGGGAGACCGAGGCGACCCTACTATGGGGCCTGGGAGAACATGTCTGTCAGGGCCTCCCGGATGCGCACCCCATTCTGGTGCGCCTGGCAGATGGCAGCTGTGCGGGGCTGTTCGTACGCCTGGCCCTCGGCTGCCATCCATGCAGGGAGGAAGGCCTCCCCACTCCGCTCCACAACATTATGGCGCATGCAGCATGTGGCCACTACCTCTGTGACATTCCGCTCACCCATCTCAAGACGGGTGAGCAAACACCGGAAGCGGGCTTTCAAGCAGCCGAAGGCACACTCCACTTGATTGCGGGCCCGGTTGAGGCGGTCGTTGAACTGGGCCCGGTTCTGGTCCAGCCGCCCTGTGTAGGGATGCATTAGCCAGGGCAGCAGGGGGAAGGCCGTGTCCCCGATGACACAGATGGGCATAGGCACATCCCCGACAGTAAACTCCTGCCAGGGGAAGTAGGTGCCCACCTCCAGCCTGCAAAACAGGCCGGAGTTGCATAGTATGTGGAAGTTGTGTGCCCTGCTGGGCAGCCCGTATAAACGTCCAGGAAGCAGCCATGGTGGTCCACGAGGGCCTGGAGTACGATCGAGCAGTACCCCTTCCTGTTCATAAAATGGGCTGCTCGATGCTCCGGGGCCCGGACGGGGATGTGGGTTGCATCCAGGGCTCCCCCGCAGTTGGGGAACCTGAGGGCAGCGAAGCCGGCCACCGTAGCGTCCACGTCGCGCAGGCGGATGACTCTCAGGAGCAGGACATCATTGATGGCATGGACAACCTACAGAAGGGTGCAGAGAAACACAGGGGAACACATCACATAAGGCAGGGTGAGTGTGCGCTCCCTTGGCCTGCCCCCCCCGTGACGCCCTCTGTGCTCACGCATGCACACACACCAGGGCCCCCTCGCTGTTTCCCCCCCCCCCCGCCACCAGCAGGCCTGTGCAAGGGAGGGACGACCCAAACCCCTGGGTGACCCAGCCTGGAGTCTTGGCTGCCCCTGGGCATGGAGTGCAGCACCCTCCCCCCACACCACTCCCCATTCCCCCTGGGACTTACCTCCATCACGACGACACTGACGGTGGATCTTCCCACCCCAAATTGGTGTGCCACCTATCGGTAGCTGTCCGGGGTGGCCAGCTTCCAGACTGCGATGGCGACCCTCTTGTTGACGGGGATGGGTGCCCGCAGCCAGGTGGTGGTTCTCTGGAGTGCAGGGGCGAGCCAGGCACATAGCTCCAGGAATGTCTGCTTTCGCATTCGAAAGTTCCAGAGCCATTGCTGGTCGTCCCATTGCCCCAGGACCAGCTGGTCCCACCAGTCCGTACTGGTGTCCAGTCTCCAGAGTGGCCTCTCCACGCTGGGGTGGGGATGCCACAGGGACGTCATGGCCTCCCTGGTGAGGGAGTCCAAAGCGATCTGCACCTCCAGGTCCTGGAACAGGAGGGCAGCAGCCTGGAGCACCAGCTTCAGGCACTCCAAAATGGCCGGAAGGGGCCAGAGCAGGCATATGGCCACCCCTGGCTCCATGGCAGAAAAAACAAGGGAGATGGAAAAAAAAACAGGCAAAGGAACTAAGTGGCAAAAGGCAGTGGTGTCCAAAAAGGCAGAGGGCAACCACCAAAACTGCTACGGCTGTCAGTCCCTGCAAGAGGTCCTATAGCACGCAGCAGGAGAGAAACGGCTGTCCAGGGAGATCCCTTTAAGCACGTGTCTCAAAGGAGCTCCAGCCCCCGCCCCCGGAAAGGGCTGGTGCCCTTTTGCCCTCTTCAAAATGGTTCCGGGCTTCTGCTTTTGCGCAAAAGTGTCCCGCCAATGTAGACGCGTTTTTGCGCAAAAGCACATCGTTATAACGATAACTCCGGGACCAATCTAGACGCGCTTTTGCGCAAATACTTTTAATGGAAAAACTTTTCCGTTAAAAGTATTTGCGCAAAATCATGCCAGTCTGGACGCAGCCATTATGTTCATCTATGTATCAAACAATTATATTCTTTAGTATATTTTCAACTAATTTGCCTAGTACTGCCATTAGACTTACCAGTCTGTAATTGCCAGGATCACCTCTTGAGCCCTTTTTAAAATATTGGTGTGATGTTAGCTATCGGAAATCATTAGGCACAGAAGCTGATTTAAAGGATAGGTTATAAACCACAGTTAATAGTTCTGCAATGTCACATTTGAGTTCTTTCAAAACTGTTGGGTGAATGCCATCTGGTCCTGGTGACTTGTTACTGAAACAAAAAAAAGATAATCTTCAGATTTTTCTTTTTGCTGTTTGGTAAAGCATAGTAATTATTTACTAATAATCAAATTTGACTCTAGTTCTCTGCAGTGTCAGATATAAATATCTGGCATATAGTTCAGTATTTGTTGTCCTAAGTGGATTTCACATGTACTAATATGACATTGTCTAATTAATCAGATCTGCTTGCACTCACCAAACACTGTAGCCAGTGCTAGCTAGAACTAGGACGGGGACGGGACCCTACTAGTCAAGAGCCAGCACACAGGAGGGGCCATGCTAAAAGACCAGTATGCAATTGCAGTGTGAATGCAAGTATTGTATTTCCGGAAAAATGGTCGTTATTCCAGAAAAACACTGCAGTGTAGATGTACCCAAAGAGAGTGGCCAGGGATAAGTAAAGATTAGTGCAAAGCTACCTTTGTTTCTCCATCATCCAGGAAGTCAAGGGATGAATGTGGGCCATGTTTTTCAATGGGGGAAGAGAGGATGGGCGGCAACCAGGAGGGAGGAGAAAGACAAAAGAGACAAGGGGAATGGAGGCCAAGAAAGTGATGTTTCTCTTTTTTTCCAGCCATGGAAGGTTGAGACATCTATAAACCAAGGCCTAAAGAAAGAAGAAGCCACTCAGCAAAGAGATAGGCAGTACGCCATTGGGAAAACCCCGGTAAACTCCTTTGTAGGAAGTATGTGATGGGGTCATGCTGGACTTCACACTAGTTTCCTGCCAACCATAGATCTTCTTCCACCTCAACACATATTTCACAGCAACCTCTGGCTAATTTTAGTATTCTGCCTTGTAAATTGCCCAACCACTGTTTCATTAATGTCATGCTTTGTATGTAATACAGGGACTTCATGTAGAAAGAAAATAGTTCAAAAATACCCACCGGTAAAAGTGGCAGTAGCAGGTATTCCAATACCCACCCAGGACAAATCTCTGGCCTTTTTAAAGTCAGTTGGTGTTTTGCCATTGATTTAAATAGAATCATAGGGTTCAAAGAGACCTCAGAAGGTCTTCGAGTCCAATCCTCTACTCAAAACAGCACCAATCACAACCAAATCATTGCCAGCCTCACTTTAAAAGCCTCTAAGGATGGAGATTCCACCATTTCCCTGGGTAAATCATTCCAGTGCTTCACCACCTTGTAGAGAAATAGTTTTTCCTAACATCCAAGCTAAATCTCCACCACTGCAGGATTTCATTCATAAAGAATCTTTATTCATAATGATCCTATAGCTGCGATCCTTTAGCAGTTACCCACGTCATTTTCAGTTGGAGGATAGAATAGTTTGCCAGACATTCAAATTATTGTTGGATAATGCAGCACATTTGTAATCTGAATCTGACAGCTTTAGTTATGAGACTGAACAGGGTAGCTAAGGTAACGTGAAAAAATGATCTATTATATGCAGAACTGTTCAAATTAACCTTCATAAGCATTGAATATCACTGTTTTAGATTAGACTAGATTGCATTGGTGGGCTATTGAGATTGAGTGATAAGTAAAACCATGCATTAAGACTTGAATCCAATTCCTATCACCTATTTTCAGCTAAAAGTTCAAATGGTCCCATATTTCCCTCTAAAAATATGCAGCTTATTTTAGAGGTTTTAAGCATACCCAAGTGCACAGTTTAATTCAGACAGTTTTCCTGCTGGACATGACTGCTGTGTGATATTATACTTGCTCCTTAAAACTCCTTTGTCTCCTGTTCATCTCCAGTAAACTATCTACTGTTTGAAATCGAGAATACTATCCATACTATCCAGTGTGTTTGAATTACAGACATTTTAAAACTCTCAGAAGTGCAATAATCCTGCATAGCTACAATTTAAAAAAAAAAAACAGTAGTCCTGGGAGCACGCACGCTTTCTGGAATCAGGAAATACCCTGGGTATTGTAACTAGGGCTTTGTTAATTCAGCAGCCTCAATTTGTTTAATTTTACATGAAGTTAAATGTTTCACTTTGAGAATCAGATTTGAATGAATTCTAAACTTTAGATAAAAATCATTCCAAAATCGTGAGTCCTTCCTCCAAAATCATGAAATTGACTTATTTTTTTAATTGATGCATTTGAATTCTTGAATTTTCCCTTCTGATGTCTAAACCTTTTGCTCTGGTTTCATGGTTTTCTCAAAAACCACAAAAGCTAGAGACTTGCAATTTCTTGATTCTAGGAGCTGTTATGGCTTTAAGAAAAACACTAAATACCACAAGGCTTGCATTACATTCACAAACATTGGCAAGCTTGTGATCCATAGAGCAAGGTTGTTGATTGACAACTGGAGGAGGAGGAAAATATCCATCAGCTCTGCTCTCCCTAGGGAAGGAGTTGTGTTTTGCCAGCACTTACTTCTAAGGGTGCATCTACACTGCAGCATTTTTCTGGAACAACGGCTGTTATTCTGGAAAAAAAGTACGAGCATCCACACTGCCATTCCATTATTTCAACAGAGAATCTAAATTTATGCCATCATGTGCCAAGAGTGTCCTTCTGCTATGAATATTGGACAGACTTCTCAGACACTTCGCCAAAGAATTAATGCCCTCAAATCAGACATCAGACATCTTCACAAGGCAAAACCAGTTGATTTTCATTTTAATCTACCTGGACATAGTCTTAACAACCTTACTACATGCATCTTACTTCAAAGAGACTGTAACACCAGATTATAGAGGGAAACTTCAGAACTTTCATCCATGCTTAAATTTGACACTTTACGAATGGGCTATAACAAAGATGCTAATTACCTTACCAGACAAAGATAGCTTCCCCACTTATCACCCCTGACTAGCCATTCATTGACTCATAAATAGCTATTCCCTCTCTCCCTCTCCCTCGCCTCACCTTCTGTACTAAATCTGATTTGTCAGTTTAATAATGTGTTCACTTTTTTCATTGCATTCCTTTGGTATATATGATCATGCCAATTCTCTTCCAGAATATGATCAGAGGGTACGTCTACACTAGCTTGTTATGAGGTAATGAGGGCAACTGGGGTTGCAAACAAAGCCCGGGATTTAAATATCCCGGGCTTCATTTGCATGTTCCCGGGCGCTGCCATTTTTAAATCCCCCTTAGTCTGAACTCCGTGCCCACGGCTACACGCGGCACCGACTAGGTAGTTCGAATTAAAGATCCTAATTCGAACTACCGTTACTCCTCATTCCAAGGAGTGGTGGAGGGTCCAAGAGGACCTCATAAGGGAGCAGGTGCAGCAGACGGTGGCCCAGACATGCAGCAGACGCTGGCCCAGAATTTCCAGGACGATGCACAGTTGTGGGCCCAGATGTGGACCGAGCTGCTGCAGCAGGGCCAAACATGTGTGACGGTCCAAGAGATGATGAGCTACCAGGCATCAGTCCCAGTCCCTGTTCCAGTGCCTGCTCCAGTACACACACACACCCCACCACCCATGCCAGTCCCTGGTCCCCTCCCATGCCTGACCGTGCTCCAACCCCCCCTCCTGCCTATCCTCCTGTTCTCCCAGGACCCACCCCACTCCTGAGGCCTCCTTCCAGGAGGCATAAGGGATCTGTCGAAAAAGGCTTTCTTTGTCGACAGAGCCCCCTCTGGCATTAGGGGCTAGGCCGCATCCCCCATGATGAACAGTAACATCTCAATGTCCCCTACCCTGATGCTGTGCTCAGGGAAGAAAGTGTCAGCCTCCAGCTTCTGGTAGAGACTGGAATTGCGGAAGATGTGGGCATCATGCACCTTCCCCAACTAGCTGACAAAAATGTCCGTGAACTGTTCACAGTGGTCAACCAGGGTCTGCAGGTCCATCGAAAAGTATCCCTTTCTGTTAATATACTGTGTGGCCTGGTAGTTGGGGGCATGGATGGGGATGTGGGTTCTATCTATGCCTCCTTCCCCCCTCCTCACCCCCCACCGCAGTTGGGGAAGCCCAGGGCAGCAAATTTGGTCACGATGGGGTCCAGGTCTCCCAGGCAGATCACCCTGCGCAGCAGGACTGTGTTTATGGGCCTCACCACCTGCAGAAGGAGGTAAAGAAACAAAACAGAGAATCAAAGGGGGTGCCTGAGACCTTTAGAGGTCCACAAGCCCACCCCATTTTCCTCTCTCCCCTGCACATACACCTAGCATGCACCCCCTATGAAGCCCAACCCCCTTGCAGTGCTGTGTGTGGGCTGAGGAACCCTTGGTGGAGAAAGAACAGGTTAAGAACTATTTAGAAGAGCTAGACATACCCAAATCCATGGGTATGGATTTAATGCATCCGAGGATACTGAGGGAGTTGGCAAATGGTATTGCAGAGCCTTTGGCCATTATCTTTGAAAACTTGTGGATATCAGGACAGATCTCGGATGATTGGAAAAAGACAAATGTAGTGCCCATCTTTAAAAAAGGGAAGAAATCCAGGGAACTACAGACAAGTCAGCCTTACCTCAGACCCTGGAAAAAATCATGGAGGGGATCCTCAAGGAATCCATTCTGAAGCACTTGGAAGAGGGGAAAGTGATCAGGAATAGTTAACATGGATTCATCAAGGGCAGGTCATGCCTGACCAATCTGATTAGCTTCTATGATGAGGTAACTGGCTCTGTGGACATGGGGAAGTCAGTGGATGTGATATACCTTGACTTTAGCAAAGCTTTTGATACGGTCTCCCACAATATTCTTGCCAGCAACTTAAGGAAGTATGGATTGGATAAATGGACTGTAAGATGGATAGAAAGCTGGCTAGACTGTCAGGCCCAACGGGTAGTGATTAATGGCTTGATGTCAGGTTGGCGGTCGGTTTCTAGTGGAGTGCCCCAAGGATCGGTTCTAGGGCGATTTTGTTCAACATCTTTATTAATGACCTGGATGAGAGGATGGATTGCACCCTCAGCAAGTTTGTGGATGGCACTAAGCTAGAGGGAGAGGTAGATACGCTGGAGGCCAGGAATAGGATCCAGAGTGACCTAGAAAGATTAGAGGATTGGGCCAAATGAAATCTGATGAGGTTCAACAAGGACAAGTGTAGAGTCCTACACTTGGGACAGAAAAATCCCAAGCATTGTTACAGGCTGGGGACTGAAGGGCTAAGTAGTTCTACAGAAAAGGACCTGGGGGTTACAGTGGATGAGAAGCTGGAAATGAATCAACAGTGTGCTCTTGTAGCCAAGAAGGCAAATGGAATACTAGGTTGCATAAGGAACATTGCCAGCAGATCCAGAGAAGTGATTATTCCCCTTTATTTGGCTCTGGTGAGGCTACATCTGGAGTATTGCATCCAGTTCTGGGCCCCCCACTATAGAAAGGATGTGGATGCATTGAAGAGGGTCTAGCGGAGGGCAACCAAAATGATTAGGGAGCTGGAGCACATGACCTATGAGGAGAGGCTGAGGGATTGGGGCTTATTTAGTCTGCAGAAGAGAAGAGTGAGGGGGGGATTTGATAGCTGCCTTCAACTTCCTGAAGGGAGGTTCTAAAGAGGATGGAGAAAGGCTGTTCACAGTATTGACGGATGGCAGAACAAGGAGCAATGGTCTCAAGTTACAGTGGGGGAGGTCTAGGTTGGCATTAAAGGCCTGACGGAAGGGCCAGGGCTTCATGAGCCAGGGCTGTAGTGGGTAGGCCGCATCCCCCACCAGGCACACAGGCACGTCCACGTCCCCAACCCTGATGTGGCGGTCGGGGAAGAAAGTCCTGGTGTGCAGCCTCCGGCACACGGGGGAGTTGCAGTAAACCCATGCGTCATGTGCTTTGCTGGACCAACCCACATTAATGTCCAGGAAGCAGCCCCGGTGGTCAGACACAACCTGCAGGATGACCGAGAAGTATCCCTTCCGGTTTATGTACAGGGAGACCTGGTGGTCTGGGGCACGGATGGGGTTGTTCGTCCCGTCGATTGCCTGCCTGCCCCCCCCCCCCGCAGTTGGGGAAGCCCAGGGCGCCAAAGCCCTTGATGACCACATCCACATCAGTGAGGCGGATGACTCTGCAGAGCAGCACTCTATTGATGACCTTCAGCACCTGCAGAGGGACACACAAAACCGAGAGTCACTGGGGTGGCAGGGTGGCTGAGAGTGTTCCTTCCCCGCCATTGCCCTGCATCCCCTCCCCAGGAGTAACCTCCCTGCAATCCTGGCCACCGCGGGCAATACATAGTGTGGCTGGGACAGAACAAACCCTCCCGGGGAGGGGACTTGCACCACCTCCCCCCGCTTTTCCCTGGGGCAGCCCATCCCCTCCTCGCCCCCCCCCTTGGCACAGTGGCCGGAGACTGCCATACCTGCGTGGTGGATCTCCCCATGACGAACTGGTTTGCCACGGATAGGTAGCTATCCGGCATGGAGAGCTTCCAGAGGGTGATGGCCACACACTTGTGAAGGGAAATGGAGCATGTCCCGTGCATGTCCCGTCACTGCAGAGCAGGGGCGAGCCACTCACCGAGATCAAGGAAGGTGTCCTTCTTCATCCTGAAGTTCTGGGTCCATTGTTGGTCTCCCCAGCGCTCCAGGATGATGTGGTCCCACCAGTTGCTGCTGGTGTCCAGACGCAAGATGCGGCAGAGCACACTGATGCCCGGGCACTGCTGCTGCTCCTCCTCATCCCCCAGGAGGGTCCAGAAGAGGGCCTGGGGGTCGGGCTGCAGCAGAAGCTGTGAGGCAGACTCCAGCAATTGCTGCAGGCTTGCAGCAAGACATCCAAAATGAACACCAGAGTGCCCAGGGGCAGCTCTGGCTCCATGGCGCCGAGTGCTGTGGTGTCCCAAGTCAGGGCAACCAAAGCAGGCAGAGACAAAAATACTCTGCTGTCCCTCAGTGAGGTAGGCAAGCAAGCAGGGAAAGCTGAGAATTGGCTGTTCAGGGGGGTCCCTTTAAACACAAGCCTCAGATAGCCTCAGGCAGCAGCCATACAAGGTAACTCCTGACCTGATGCCCTGCCAGAACCAGTTCCAGCCGGCCTTAAATGCGATTCAGCATCCAATCAGTGTGGACGTGCTATTTTGAAATAGCAAAACTCTATTTTGAAATGTGTTTTGTGTGTAGACGCGTTATTTTGAAATATCTTATTTCAAATTAACTATTTTGAAATAAGATATTTCGAAATAACACTGTAGTGTAGACATACTCTTTCTGAATAAGTGCTGTGTAGATTCTCCCTATTTGGAAAAAAGCTATTTTGAAATAAGATATGCAATTGACAGCTCAATTTGCATAGCTTATTTCAAGTTAAGCCCTGCAGTGTAGATGCATCCTTACAGTATGTCTACAGTGCAAGCTTACTTCGGAAAAAGCTATTCTGGAAGGTAGATACCTTCCAGAATAGCTTATTTTAAAATAGAATGTTCATACCACAAGGAAACCTTAAAATTAGTCTGAGGCAGGCTCCCCTAATGTGGACTCATCATCTTGATTTAGAGCCCCAGGAGGCACTGGGGAGGAATAACTTAGAATGGCCCTGGGGAGGAGCTATTTAGACATAGCAGCAGTGGAGCGTCCGAAAGAGCTTTTTTGGCAGAGGCTTTATTCTTCGTGTAATGAGGTTTACCAACATCAGAAAAAGCCCTCCATTATTTCAATTTTCTTTTGAAATAATGCAATTGCTGTGTGGATGCTAGTATTGTTTTTCCAAAATAATGGCCGTTATTCCAGAAAAACAATACTAGCGTCCACACTGCCATTCAGTTATTTTGACAGAAAGTTAAAATAAGGGACAGCTTTTTCCAACAGTGGTAAACCTCATTCCTTGAGGAATAAGCCCTTTTCTGAAAAAGCTTTTATGGAAAAGGGTGTGTGTGGATGCATAATAGGGAGTTTTGTCAAAAAAAGAGTCCTCCAGGAAATAACGTAGGTGTCCTGCTGGCTACTCCGTCCACGCTCATCACAACTCTATAGTTCCTGTTCCCCGGAAGCTCTTAAAGCTGCTGACACAGGGGACAGGGCCTGTGGCAGGAAGCAGGCCCTCAGAGCTTCCAGTGCCAGTGCAGCTACCAGTGCCACATGTCTGAGCACTATGTACCCAGCCACAAGCCCCCCAAAAGCCCTCTGCCCATCCCAGGGAGCATGCACAGGGCTCCTAGGAGCCAGCCAAGGGTATCAAAAGGCGTGCACTGTCCTGGTCTGGGGTGGAAATCCTGGCCCTCCTGGAAGTATGGGGTGATGAGGAGAACCTCCAGGATCTCCACTCCAGACAGCATAACACGGACATCTATGGCCAGATGGTCTGTAGTAAAGTTTAGGAGTGCGGCAGACCTACAAGAGGATGAGGGTGGAGAGGGAAGGGAGGGGTTGTTGGAGGAAAGGCAGAGAGGGGCAAGCACATGCCCCCAGTGGGGAGGCCCTGGGGAGAGTTACTGGGGTCAAGTACCCAAAGGGCATTTGACCTGCATGCAGGTCTGGAGAGATGGCTATCGAACAGGTCCTTGCTTAGGTTGTCCCAGTGTGTTCCTGACAGGTCCTCTATTCCATCAGTGATGATAAACTTTCGGCTGTGGGTGTGCATGCGTGTGCTCCCTTTATCTAAAGCAATAAACCCTGTGCACTTGGGTCAACACAATAGATCTCTGAGAGCCCCAGAAATGACAGATTCAGACAAGGATGAAACCATTCAAGCAGGTTTATTGCCAAATGCTATGTATGAACAGTTGTCAGCAGAAAATCTCAATGCCAAGTCGCTGTGCATTCTGCAAGCGTTGGCTATGTACTGGCACTTAGCAGGCCTATTACAGACATTAACAGTGGTTAGCAAACAAACAATCTCACCTTTAAGCCACTGTACATTCTGTAAGTCTCAGCAATGACACCTGTCGTTACAGGTGTCTAGTGCACCCCCCCCAGGGTTGATTGGCGCTCACCCTTTGAGGTGCCCTTTTATAGACATGTACAAACAACTTACATCACTGCTTTACATACCAGGTTACCGCCCTCTGTTACCTACTTACCACCCCTCCCCTTGCAGAAGGGGGGCTTACCTTCTATCCTTCATGTTGTCAACTTTTACCCAGTCCTGAACCTAGGTCAGTATGTACATTAGTTTTTGGAGAGTTGTTGGTACCAAGACGTTTCTTATTAAGATGTTTCGGTACTGCCCTCTGGCTTACAATCTTTACATGGTGCCTCCCTATGTCCTTCCATGCTCAATCTAACTTACACAATCACACAATTATCAATAGGGCCTCTTTCTTGGCTGCCATGTTACTGAACTAAAGTTTTGCTCATTAGATTCCAGGCCTGTTGCTGTTTTTATGTTACAGGCCTTTATTCAGGCCTGCTGACTCCATGTTATCAACCCTCAACTTGCTATAACTGTGTCCCCCATGAAGCACCATGGCATCGCAACGTCCCCGACCCTGATGTTGCACTCAGGGAAGAAAGTGCCAGTCCCTGTGATAGAGGTTGGAGTTGCAGTAGACGCGGGCATCATGCACCTCCCCTGACCAGCTGATGAAAATGTCCGTAAACTGGCTGTAGTGGTGGACCAGGACCTGCAAGACCATCAAAAAATATCCCTTTCTGTTAATATACTGTGCTGCACAGTGATCGGGGGCCTGGATGTGGATGTGGGTTCTATCAATAGCCCCTCTGCAGCTGGGGAAGCCCAGGGTGGCACATCCGGCAACGATGGGGTCCAGGTTGCCCAGGTGGATGACCTGCACAGCAGGATGGTGTTAATGGCCCTCACCACCTGCAGAAGGAGACAAACAAAGAAAGAAAACAGAAAACCAAAGGGGGTGCCAGAGCTCTTGAGAGATCCCCGATCCCTTTCATTCCCTCCCCCCCCCCACACACACACACACACAAACACCCCAGCAGCCACCCCCTATGAAGCCTGCTTTCCCCCCCCTCCCCCCCGACCTCTGCAGGGCTGTGTGAGGACAGGACTGCAGAACCCCCTGGGGATGGGGCTTCCCCACCTCCACCTTCAGCTCACTCCTCGCACCCACAACCCTGCCTTTTCCTAGGTTCTTCCTTTCCTGTGCTCCCCCCTCTGAGCACACCAGACCTGCATGAGGAGGGCCCTGATGGTCAACTTTCCCACGCCAAACTGGTTGCCCACACACTGGTAACTGTCTGGCAGCTTCCAGACAGCAATAGCAATTCGCTTCTCCAGAGGGATGGTCGGTCACATCTTGGTGTCCCATTGTCAGAGGGTTGGGGTGAGCCAGACACACAGCTCCATGAATGTCTCCTTCCTCTTATGGAAGTTTTGGAGCCACTGCTTCATCACCAGCCAATCCCACAAGTCCAGCCTTCAGGACCGTCTCTCTACCATGGGATGCGGTTGCACAGGCATTGTTCCCACACACAGGGAGAGGTTCTTGATGATGAGCTCAGAGTCAAGCTTATGCAGGCCTATGAAGGCAGCCTGCAGAAACTGCTGCAGAAACTGCAGCATGGCAATATGGGGCCATCACGTGCCCAGAGGCTGCTTCAGTTCCATGGCAAGGAGTATGCTGTGGTGTCCAAAAGCAGGGCAACCAGAGCATGCAGAGGAAATGCTTTGCTCAGAGAGGTAAGCAAGCAAGCAGAAGAACCTGAAGAATGGCTGTCCAGAGGGGTCCCTTTAAGCACACATCTCAGATAGCCTTAGGCAGCAGTATTCAGAAGCAACTGCTGACCTAATGCCCTACCTGAACTGGTTCCAGGTGGCATTAAATGTGAGATAGCATCTTTCAAAATTGCACATCGCTATCTTGTTGTGCTTTTTGTGTGTGGACATGCTATTTTAAAATAAGCTTTTCCAGAAAAATCTCTTCTGGAAAAGCTTATTCTGAAAGAAGCTTGCAGTCTAGACGTACCCTTAGTCTACACAGCTCCTGAAACTTGAAATAAGATCCGCAAATTGAGCTATGTCAATTGCATATCTTATTTCAAAATAGCTTATTCGAATAGCTTATTTCGAAATAGGGAGCATCTCCACAGAACTATTTCAAATTAGAGCACTCTTCCTCTGACTTCCCTTACTCCTCGTACAATGAGGGCTACAGGAGTTGGACTGAGAAGTTCTCCAGCTGGACAGTATTTTGACACTATTTCGAAATAACTGCTTGCTGTGTAGATGTAGACTAAATTATTTTGAAATAGTACTAAATATTTCACAATAGTGTTGCAGTGAAGATGTACCCTAAGGCTATGTCTACACTACAAGGTTTTTGTGAAAAAACCCACGGAGCATCCATACCTCAAGTGCATTTTTGTGCTAGAAAAATCTACAGTGAATCAACAGAACAGAGGGCTTTTTGCAGTGCAAATATACCTCCTTCTACGAGGCATAACTCCTTTTTGCGCTACAGCTCTTGCGCCAAAAGGCATGTGTGGACACTCCACAGGGGTTTCTTCCACAAAAGGAGGCTATCCGAAAAAGCACAGGTGCTCTGATGGCCATTCTATGAATGGCAATAAGAGCTTTCTTGTGCAAGAACGTCCATGCAGTGTGGACGTCCATGCAGTGGTCTGGACACGCTTTTGAGCAAGAAGTTTTTGCTTAAGAACTCTTCCGCAAAAGGCTTCTTGTGCAAAAACCCTGCAGTGTAGACAAAGCCTTAGACTCCGAGGCTTTGTCTTCACTGCAGGTTCTTCCGGCAGAAAATATACTAATGAGGAACTTATTAGCATAAGTTGCTATCTCATTAGCATATTTTCTGCTGTTTCTTTTTGTGCAAGGGGTTTTTTGCACAAAAAGAAGCAGTGTGGATGGAGAGGTGCAAGGATCTTGCACAAAATGGGGGTTTTGTGCAAACCCCCTCCCCCATACTGTAGACATAGCCCTACAGCCTGCACAGCTCAGGTGACTCAGGTTGCAGAGATATAAAACTGCAATGTAAATATTCAGGCTACATCTACACTACGAGTTTTCTCAGCAAAAAATATACCAATGAGGGACTCATTTGCATGAGTCATGATCTCATTTGCATATTTTCTGCCAATCCGTTTTTGCGCTAGGGGTTTTTGCACAAAAACAAGCAGTGTGGATGTTTTCTTTTTGTGCAAAAGCCCCTTTTTCCACAAGATCCTTGTGCCCCAAAAAAGGAGATAACCCCCTTTTTCAACGAGATTGGTATATGTCCTTTTTTGGGGCACAAGGATCTTGTGGAAAAAGGGGGTTTTCTGCAAAAAGAAAACATCCATACTGCTTGTTTTTGTGCAAAAATCCCAGCGCAAAAACGGATCAGCAGAAAATATGCAAATGAGATTGTGACTCATGCCATGGGAGCACATAATAAAAAATTATTAGTATACAATTTTTAAAACTAAAATGTTATTTCCATGCTGTAATTTTTATTTCATATTTTGAAATGGGATGGCTATTTTAATTCTCCACATGCACTAAGAACGTTTAGAGATCACTTGACCCTGGCTTCCACATCAAGCTCCCCCCGTAGCAGGTTATGATAACCAGTTGTGATACAAAAACTAACATTTAAAAAAATGTCTCTCATTTTATTTCATATAGCGTTTTTTCTGATTCTTTCAAATACTTATTTCCTCAAAAGTTATTTTTTATCTACTATACATTTGAGAGAGTTTGTTCTGTATCTGTCTGTTCAAGAACTCCTCCTAAATGGTAAGAACTAGGACCACCAAATTTGGTATGCAGTTTCCTTTTATCATAAAGCAAAGTAAGGGTTTGGTTGCGCCAGGAAAATGGGATGTGTCTGCAATGGGATTGCATCTCACAAAACCATACAGAAAAAAGACAGAATCATTGGGTAGGTGAAAGAGACTGCTTAGGAGCGCTCCCAGGACTGCCACATCCCTGAGCCTCTCACCCTTCAGGTGCCCTTTAGGGAGGATGAGGAGTGACTGAAGCTCCCCCTCCTCCTCAGTTTCTACAGGGACGTTGCTGTCTATTTCCCTTTGTCAGAGAGTGAGGGGAAAGTGTTAGTTTGCTGCATTTCTCACTCTGGCTGGGGAACACAGGGGGCAGATGAATCTGGATCTGCCCCAGCTGGGGAACATGCACCTATCCCCCCGGCTCTGCCTGCTAGAGCTGCAGTGGCCATTGAGAGGTGCGTCTCACCTGGTCCCACGCTGCTGCAGTGGGAGAAGGCTGGGGTAGTCCTTTCTTCCCAGGCCAGCCTGCAGACTGAACCCTCATCTCCAACCCCATTCCAGAGTAATGATTTAAATGAAACATATACGTTTTCATTTTAGTTAAAAAAAATTATTGAAGACCCAAGCAATGCCTGGTAAATCTTCTTTTGCATATAATTTTAGATAATGAAGTACATGCTGAAAGAAACTGAAACTTCCACTGTAGAGTGAACATACTTTAAACTTGACAGCTACCATAAATAACTGAGGCTTGGTCTATACTGGGAGTTTAGATTAACTTTAGCTGCAAAAGGCTGATTTTCAAAGTGATGCATCCACACTACGAAGCCTGTTGTGTTGACCTTAAGACCCCCAGAAGTTGATTTCTGTACTCCTGCTTTTCACGAGAAATAACACTATTCCTGACTTTGCCAACGGTCAAATTTGACCTTCCCGATGGCCAAATTTATGCTCGTGTAGATGTAGCATCACCGGAAAGTTGACGCTATTGGCATCCGAGAGTCCTCCCGCAGCTTTCTGCTCCAGCTGATCTGGCCACAACTTGCATCTCTACTATTCTCCCACTGAGCTCAAATAGGCCCAGGAACAGTAGAAGGGTCTGCTGTGTGACCAGAGTTGCGAGCCCATTCACGAGTGAGCAGCACACTGCAGCACACATACAGATGGAGTCAAGTAACCTCAACAACAGTGTGACCATTTCAAGGACTTCTGCTCCCATGGGCTCCATTTCCCAAGGGCATAGAAGAGTGCCTGCCTGGTGTGTCCAGGAGATCTTGGACCTCATCAAGGTGTGGGGGTGATGAAGCCATCCTGAATGAGCTCTGAACCAGCAGGAGGAATCTCAAGATATCTGACAGGATCACAAGCTGCATGGGGGCTAAAGGATATTCTAGGGATGCGCATTAATGTTGTGTCATGATCAAAGAGCTGTGCCAGTCCTACCCCAAGGTGAAGGAGGAGTGGACAGTAACCTCATACACGCTATTACTACAACCAGCTGGACACCATTTTTGGGGGGGGGACCCAGCCAGCATTCCCAGCATGGTCATGGAGTCCAGCAAAACATGCCTGGCATCATCCTGGAGGACACCATGGTGGCAGAAGATTGAGGCTGGTTGAGGAAGAGGAGGAGAAAGAAGAGGAGGAGATTAATTGTAATCTACTAGTGTAATACTCAAAAGATATTTAAAAGTGCACAGCAATACTGCGGAACAGTTCACAAGCAGAACTGGGAGAACATAGTTAATGTACTGATTTGGAGTATCAGTATTAATAATATTTATTCAAAAGTCACTAATAGCCACAGGTAAATAAGATCGCCCAGACCTGTGAATGAGGTTTGATTCAGTGCTAGCTTGAAGAGTTCTATCTTCTCCATCACTACTAATACTTCCTGAAGCACTTAGGGTTTTTTTAGAACTACCCATTCAAAATACTGATGCAGTCCAATTCTGCTGTATTTGTGATAGCTGATTGGATTACACCACAGGTGCTGTAGATGCAAGAAATTCTCCACTATGAATTCTCCAGTATGGTGAGAGCTTGCCATAATGATTTATTCTACCAGAAGGAAAAGTAACTTCCCCAGCAGACTGAATTCTCCAGTATGGTGAGAGCTGCACAAAGTAATATTTTTAGCAAAACCAAGAATACATTAATGAGAATCTTGGTTGCAGCAGGTGAAGAGTTTCACTTCTAACATATGGACTCTGAGTAGCATATCGAAGAAACAGTGTGGCACACTTCTTCTGTGGACTCACTCCTATTAGCAAGGAAATTGATTCCTGGTGAGTCGTTGTGGCTGATATGGCTTGTGAGTACCATTCTTCATATAAAGGAAGACAGAATGCTTAAATTTGGTCAGAACAAACTGAGATCTAGGACGGAGAGGTCTTTGTATGTAGAGGAATCATGAGAAACTATCTAAATATACCACTAATGATGAGACATACTAATGTGTCTTATGATTTGCATATATTGTTAAAGCTTGTTAATTATTCAATTATTTATAATTCTTCCAATTGTTATTGTTAATTGTTTGTATCTTTGTAATACCATTAGTAGGATCAGATGGGATGACAAGCCCTGATTACAGACAGAAAACCCTTAAAACCCTCAAAGATACAGTTCACTTGGATTTTGACTCCAGGGTTTGAGTCTCTTTAACAGTTCCTGACAGATTTAAGTCTTTCCAAACACATTATAAAATCTCCCTCTCCTTCCCAGACAGGCCTTGAAGCTCCCTACTTTTGACTGTGTATTATGCAAAAATAAAATGCTCTTCATGGGCAGGTTTCCCTCCTTCCAGGTGTGTACGTCCTTGTCCTAGTAGCAAATACTATGTAATTATTCCTGACAACAACTACATGGGAGAACCCAGTGAAGCTGGGTCGACTATAGACTCCAAATGTTTTAGCCCCCCTAGAGATATAATTCATGGTCCGGGGCTTCAGAAGTACATGGTGTACATGAGGCTCACTTATAAGGTTAATTCCAAAGAGCTGCTGCAATGAATGAAAAATGCAATGATAAAAATGTAATATCTAGACCTCTTCTCCCCTCCCTCAGGATAACAATCTACTTTGAAGATGGAGAGATTACAATCTGACATTAATATTGGAGACTTAATTTCATTAAGTACAGAAATATTTGAAAAATATGGACTGAGTGTTTTACAATAACATACGGGATAAGAAACATTTATCATATTTTATATTACTTGCATAGGCCATACAGACTTTCTGTAATAATGCAACCTTGCTCAATAACCATAGTAATACTTATTTGGCTGAGCGTGGGGTTTTTAGGCTTACAATTTTATGCTTTTTTTCTGTGTTGTTAGTGTATGGACTAACTTTAGGTAGATCCTGAGGTGTGCAAATAAACAAACTGTCTTGTACAATACTTACATTAGTAAGCAGTTACTCACATAAGTAATTTCACTGAAGTCAGTGCCACTACTGAGTAAGTAACTGCTCACCAATATGAATATGCCTGAATGTGTAGATTTTAAAGTACATACATGCTCAAGGTTAACAGTCTTCTCTCCCTGTTAGAATCTTTCACAGAGTCAGTTGCAAGGGTAGGTAGGAGTGGGGAATTTAAAGCTTCAGTCAGCACAACCAATACTGCTTACCACAAACCCCACTGCACTAAGTAACCTTGTAGTTCCCCTTTCGAAATATTGCAGTAAATTGAAGATGCTGATGGCTGATATCTAATAAACTCAGTCAATCAATGTTAAACCTTTTCTTCCTAGATGGCCTTTCACAATGTTCATAAGGATATAATAAGAGAGAGAATAGGCAGCCTTTTGTTTGAGTAGCACATACTTATGGTGCATATATATCTGCCTTGGCCATGTAGCCTTATGAAAAGATCATGTTCATTGGATTAGAAATTTACCTTTTCTACCATACTCTACACTTCTGAAATTGCAGTTAGCTCCTTGGGAGTATAACAGTTATTCAAATAAGAATGCTGTCAAAAAAAAGGCATCAGTATTCTTCAATACTCCTTTAGGAACCCTGAAAAAAAATGCAGTTTTTAAGGTTGTGTTTCACAGATCAGTGGTATAACACTGCTTATGAGTACAGACTTGTCATATAAAGTTGTGTGATCATAAAACTTACCTACTTTGATGTTATCCATGTTCTGAATATCAGAGGAAGACTTGGAAGAGAATTTTTTGATCTGTTACTTTTCATCATTGCAAATTTTTTTGTAATAGAATTTGCTATTTTTCTATTCCAAATGTTATGCACAAACTGGATTATAGTGTATTACAGAAAATGGCTTGGGAGTTTGCAGCAGGCACTTGAATAAAGCTTACTCATTATAAAATCAATTATTGGAATAAGAACATTCCATGCTATTGTGATAAAAAGGCATATTTCTGGTTTTTTTATGTGCAGCTGGGACCAGTTATAGTGTTATATTGATCTTTTTTTGCTTTTACATTTTGATTTTTGTATAGAGCTTACAAGCGTCACTATTTGACTAGATGGTGGAAAGAAACCACGTGGATGAAATATTTACATGAAACACATGAAAATAGGCACTTGAAAAATGTGTCTGACTAACAAACCAAATCATCTTAGGAAAAGTATAATCCAGTCCAGAGACTGTATGAAAAAATAAAATGTATAAGGAGGATAAAGCCAGAAAATATATAATAAATTAATTTTGGTAGTTAACCTGTTTTCCTTAATTTTTCCATTGTGGATAGGGAGATTTACTTATATTATCTAAAGCATCTACATATTAAACATCTTTTTCTAATGTAGCATACTTCTCTGAACCAAAAGGAAATTATTAACTTATAAAGAGAGGGTTGAGTCTTTTTATATCATCAAATTTTATAAGATAAATGAATAGTCTTAGTAAATATGTTTTCTTTCTTAATCTATTTGTTAATAAAAATGAGCAGTTGCATGGAGATAAACATGAAGTACATTTATTATAATAGGGTATGTCTACACTAGCTCGTTAGTTCGAGCTAGGTAGGCAAATGAGGGCAACCGGAGTTGCAAATGAAGCCCGGGATTTAAATATCCCGGGCTTCATTTGCATGTTCCCGGGCGCCGCCATTTTTAAATCCCCCTTAGTCCGAACTCCGTGCCCGCGGCTACACGCGGCATGGACTAGGTAGTTCGAATTAAAGATCCTAATTCAAACTACCTTTACTCCTCATTCCACGAGGAGTAACGGTAGTTCAAATTAGGATCTTTAATTCGAACTACCTAGTCCATGCCGCGTGTAGCCGCGGGCACGGAGTTCGGACTAAGGGGGATTTAAAAATGGCGGCGCCCGGGATCATGCAAATGAAGCCCGGGATATTTAAATCCCGGGCTTCATTTGCAACTCCGGTTGCCCTCATTTGCCTACCTAGCTCGAACTAACGAGCTAGTGTAGACATACCCATATGTAGAAATCAAGTAGGAATAATTATATCCATATATATTTCTGAACAAGAAATGGATGAAGAAAATATGAAGACATAGATTTTACTTAGTGATATGTACTTTGTCTTAATTAACCCACTTCTGTATTTTTTTATTCACAGTTCATAGCATTTCTGTTTTGCCAATGGTTTCTTGTTAGCTTCTGATCTACATGTCCAGGGTCATATCCTTGGTCCAAAGAAGACTGCTTTGTGCCACTATGACAGTGCAAAAAAAAACCCCAAAGGTATCACAAGTTATTAGCTGGGAATTCCTTGGCTATGTCTATCTCCTTTCCACCACTGGGAGCAGAGAGTGTGGGAGGCTCCTCTAATTTACCCAGTAGGACAAACAAGAAACCAGTATTCCTGGGAACTGGCTAAATCAAAAGCTGCCTTTTTCTGCCCAGCTCTTGCTCTGACCCCATCTTGTCCAATGCTATAATTTCAATAGCAAGTTACTGACAGCTTAATGTTAGCACAGCACTGTAATGAAACTGTAATTACTCCTTTCTTTATTTTGTAATCATATACAGGAAAGATGAAATTACTGGTTGCAAGCATGTAGGGCTCGGGGAAGGGGCCTCCCTCTCAGGGTCAGTGGGTGGCCACTCTGACCCACTACACCCTGTTCAGTCTGTTTGGGGAATTAGTGGGGGTTTTGGTCCAGAGCCTGGGCCCTTGCTCAGGGCGGGCATTCGGAGGCCCAAGCCCTTGCTTCAGAGCGGGTCAGCAAAGCAATACAGGCAAAGCCCGGCCTCAGTTCAGGGCGGTAAACAATCAAAGACCAGCCTTGGTTCAGGGTGGGGCGACAAACAAACAATCAAAGACCAGCCTTGGTTCAGGATGGGGCAACAAAGTAAACAGTCCAAAAAGCCCCAACCTTAGTTCAGGGTGGGGCGGCAGGCAAACAGTTCAAAAGCCCCAGCGTTGGTTCAGGGCGGGGCGGCAGGCAAACAGTTCAAAAGCCCCAGCCTTGGTTCAGTTCAAAAGCCAGCTGGGTCCCCTTGCTCAGGCGGGATTCCGGTGGATGTAGGCTGCAACTCGGGTACAGCCAAGGGGGGAGACTGCCACCCAAGAGTGGGGTGGCAGGGGGCACGCAGGGCTCTGGTAGCAGCAGAGCAGTCTTCTGCAGGGTCAGCGGCAATCCGCTTCGCAACTTGCTGACCTGGCTCTGGCTCAGCCAACAGGCTTTCCCTGGGCTCATTCCAAACTCCCCCTCATGCTGTACCTGGGTCCAGGGCCAATCCTTGGTTCTTGATCACTCCAAAAACTCTGGCGTGGTACACAGTCCCTCCCGGTTGCCGTCCAGTAGGGCCCTTGTGGCCCAAGCCAGTTCTCCGCCTCTCCTGGGTCCAGCTCTTCCCCTGGGTGCACAGGGAAGGCTTCTGGCATTTGCCCCACACTGGCCTCCCTGGCTGACCTTTTGTAGCTCTAGCCCCACCCTCTGACTTCCCATCACGTGGGTCATCAGGGCCAGGTGTTGCCCACCAAGCCTCAGGGAGGGGCGCCTCCCCCTTGGGGTCAGTGGGTAGCCAATCCAATCCACTAAACTGGTCCGTAGGACTAATATTATGCACTTATCTACATATCAGAAATTTGTGCATTTGGCTTCTTCATCTGGGTGAGCCACACAGCAAGGAATTCATTCATGTCACAGAAGCATTTTTGCCAATACTAATAAAATCCTCAGTCCAAAAAATGTTTGGAAAATCCTTAGAAGTGAAAAAAAATGCAGCACTTAGTGATCTAAGTGATCTGATGCACACGGGTGAGAAAGTAGACATGGAAAGTAGCAGTAAGCTTGTGGTCACTGTCACCATCCATATTTCCAGGTATGCAAACAAAATATTTTTTTAAAACTTCAAATGAATTAACAAGAATGGCAGCTATTTGCATAGCCTGTTACCACAGAGTGAACTTATTTCTTTATCTTTTCAAAATACCAAGACCCTATGTATGGGTGTCATCAGGAATATATTGGGATCTCTGACTCTTTTCCACCATTGCATTGTGGTATGGTTGCAAGCAGTAAACCTTTTAACAAGCTGAGTCACTCTCAGTTACTCTAAGGTACATCCAAAAGAGAATTACTGAGTTCTCTGGTTTTACTTCAATATGACAGATCGGACATCAGAAACACAATCATACCACTTATAATAAGAGATAATTCAGTTCCATAAATTAATGCATCTTCTTGTGAATGTTCAAATTTATAATTTAACTGACAAAAAGAATAATAAGAGGGACTAAATCATGGCAAATATTGTATTAATTCTTGAGTCTTTCATGTCAATTGTAATTCCAATTACAATTTTGCTTCAAGAACCCAAATATTACAAATGAAAATTCTGCTGTACTGTCACCCTAGTCAAGATATTATGATGTATGAAATTTAGGGGGCTTACTACTCTACCAGAAATTCTTTGTCTCTCTGCTTTGTAATTACTGAGCTCTAATAAATACCATTTTAGGACTGAAAGATTGTTATGAAAATTTATCAGCACAGAACCTATTCATCTAGCCTAAATTGATGATTAAAGATCCAATGTCATTTTATTTACCTCTCAAATTACTGTTGGTTGACCTTGAGGCAAGTGGACATCTAGGGTGCTCCTAGACTGCAGGGTTTTTTCAGAAAAACAGCTGTTTTTCTGAAAAAACTTCTCTTACGTCCACATGGTTATTGCGTTCTTTCGAAAGAAAATTGAAAGAACACAGGGGTTTTTCCGACATTGGTAAACCTCATTCTACAAGGAAGAACGCCTTTTCCAAAAGAGCTCTTTCGAAAAAAGGCATGTGTGGACACAGAAGAGAGAATTTTTTTGAAAGAAGAGGAAAGAGGAAAAAGCAGAGGTACCCTGGTGGCCACTCTGTCCATAGTAATCACAAATTATATGTGAGATAGTGTCCATTCAGTGTGGACGCTATCTTTCGAAAAAGCAGATTGCTTTTTCGATGCGCTTTGGCAGTGTGGACACTCTCTTTCAGAAGAAGTTTTTTCGGAAGATCTCTTCTAGAAAATCTTCTTCCAAAAGGAGCCTGTAGTTTAGACATACCCCTAGAATCATGCAATTCTGAGCCTAAGACTTTGCTTGTGAACTTGCAACTGTAAAAGGAACAAACCTTTTGTAAATACTAGTAGTAAGACAGATATCTAGCTAGTACTAATTTTTGCTAAGAGAGATTGTAACTGTGCCTAGATTCTTGAAGCAGGTGTTTGAATTATTTTTTCCATACACCAATGCAAATCAACCTAGAGATATGCTCCCCCCCTTACTACAGATGCAATCTCAGCCTCATATGCTAATCGAGGTTATTCCTATTCAGATCAATAGCTGTTATTTCTGATTGTCTGATAAAAAAATGTAGCCAAACTCGCTCAGTATAAAGGGAGGTGAGCAGTTTCTTCTATCACATTATGAATTTACTAAGGAGTGGTTAGTTACAAGAGAGCACAATATGACATTATATTAAACAGCTATAAAACTGAAAAATTAAACAAAAGTTGCTCCCAAGGACACACTTGTTTTTTAACCAAAACCAAGATCTCTGAAAAGAAAAGCTTTCTGAAAATGAGACAAGTGTTTTCCAGGATTAATTCCTTTAATGTAATTTGAGGCAGTCATGCTTACTCAGGTCAACATAAATGTCTTCATAAAAATGCCTTTATATTAGCAAGTATAGAGTGGAGACTTTATTGAGGATTGTAATCTACTTTTTGTACTTCTGGCAATCATGTTTAATGAGATTCCATTCACACCTGTTTCCAAAGCTGCTTTCATTTGTATTTGAGCTCTTCAGAGGTTGCCATTAAATTGTTAATTCTTCCAGATCTGACTATTTTTTGATGTGTTGCAGAGCTAGCTGATGCATTTGTGTCACATAATGTACTGAAATGCCTTGTTGATTACACTTACTTCTTATAGTCCAGACTGACTTTCAGAGGAAATGGAAAAAAGTCTTCACTCTCTTTTTTCATTACGTGGTTTCATCATGATAAGTTCTAGCCATGACAATAGTCTGTAAAAGATCAGAATGTAGTAATTATCTTCCCTGACCCCTTTTTTAATTTTTGTAAATTCTGTGCACACAACTGATATATAGTTTGTACAAAGCTATATTGTGATTATTGTCACTACATACTATAGAGCTCGCAACAGCTCCCCATTTCTGGTCTCTGAGCTTTTTCTCTCAAATGTCATGATTCTTGTCCTTACCCATGTCATGATGAAATCTTGCAGTTCTTCTCCTTTTAATCCAGGTCCAAAGTACACATTCCCCATGTATACCAACCACTTATCACCATGCAGGACCATGCAGGTTTTGGTGTAGGCATTCCCTCCCACTGGGAACCTGTGATCAGCAATAGTGACCAACAGCCTTCCTAAAACAATCTAGTTTTAGTAGTTGGAAAAAAAAAATGTGAGAAAAAGGTATTATACAACAGCAAGAATGCTACATACAGATTTAATCTCAGCTGATCTTATGGTACAAAAGAACCTACATTAATTAGGTTTTCTTCTTAAGTTATAGGAACAGAACAGAACCAATTTACAGTCTCCTAGCAAATTCAGTCTCAGTCTGATTTTCTCTCCTCTTTTGGGTCCTCTCCCCAAGATTATGGCTACCAACTCCAGCATTAATAACCCATGAAAGTAAGATGCTAGGTGACTTTTAGAAAGGACCTCTTTCTTTGTGAGCACAGCTTTGCTACCTGGATATACTCCTAGGGGTGGACATACTCCTATGGAAATTGCCATCCTCATGTACGAGGACAGAAGTGTCATGTTAGTTACAGAATTGTTAAATGTGTCTGCCTACAGCTCGGCACCTAAATCAATATTTATCTTCCAAACATAAATTATTTTTCTGTTTTCAAAGGTTCATGCCACTTACAATTTCCACAGAAGTTTCCACAGGAGCTGATAATGCATGGAATTCCTGGAAATGACCACTAATTTAAGTGTTTAAATGTAGAATTTGCTTCCTAATTTTAAACACTCAAGTTTGAAATTTTGGGCCATATGCTTTTTCTGAGCTAGGAAAGACCACTAAGGAGGTAGCGCTTTGCTTTTCTGCAACAAGTCTCTCTGAGTGAGAGTTTGTTAAAATTCAGAGGTTTGTTAAAATTGTTGAAGTTTGACAGAATGTATTATCCGCTTGTGTTAGAAATCCCTTCCAGAAGAGTTACATGTAAAATGGGCCTAATGATGATTACCTGTGACACTGGAAGGTAGTGAGGCTCAGTAATTGATTGTAGAATGCTCTAACATTCTCACAATGGGTGAAAAGCGTTATTAATGAACAAGCAGTAAGTATTTTCTTTTCAGAGCAGAAGGTAGAATTAGTACATTGGAATCAGTCCTACAGAGGGTGAATCAGCAGTCCATGCAAACTTTTTAGCTGTCTCTCATAAAAATCACATTTCTGCAGAATAAGCTCTACTCATATTAAATTCATTTGATAGCCAAGTCTAGTTCATATAGATTTTGTTTATCCATATCTCAAGTGCAGCTATCCAAATGGTTTAAGTGATTAAAGATTTTTAATTAGATGGTACTAATAATTCACATCAGTTATTATTAGTAAAAAAGTTCAGTTATTTAAATTTTTTTCTAATATAAATTTTACAAAATACCTTCATGAATGTTTGTTTTGCATCAAGATGAATACTTTTTAATTATCCAGACTCAATTGCAGGACTGATGAGGTTTGTAAAAGAACAGATGAAGAGACAGGATAACACGATGTAGTTCTCATGATTAATAGAGAAATCTGTATAAATTAGATTATAGTGCATCTCTTTCTAGCTTGTTAGATATTATAAAGGCAATAACTATTTCATATATGGACTTATTATACAGCTTTTCACATTTAAACTGTTAGGAATACAGGAAGAAAGGGGGAAAGAGAAAAGAATTCTAATGTCCCAATCCCACAACCCTTACTTTGATAAAGTTTTAAGCCAGTGGGAGATGTACATGTTTATTTTTGTCCTCTCTGGTTTACTCCTTATGTGTATACATTGAAGATGTACAGGTGGAATTGTTTATCAGCATAGATTGTTACAGTTGAAATTAAGCAAGCCATTGACTCCCCTGCCAAAAAATCTGTATATCTAGTAAGGATGTTAAATATCAATTAATTTACTAGTTGAGTAGTCGATGGAATTTCCATCGACTACTCGACCAGTCGATAGGCACTTCCACATTCCTCCTTTGAAATGTGCATTTCAAAGTTGGAACTCACATGCAGCCTGGGGCTAGCGGGAAGTTCAATTGACTCCAAGTTCCATGCGGTTGCTTCCGCTTTGAAATGCACAGGGGCTCTTGTGCATTTCAAAGCAGAAGTGCCCACGTGGAGCCCGGAGTAAGCGGGACTTCTGGCTGGCCCCGGGCTGCATACGGCATGCCAGCTTTGAAATGCACAAGCACTCCCAGTGCGGGCTCTTGTGCATTTCAAAGAAGAAGTGACCACATGGAGCCCAGGATCAGTGGGGGACCTCACAGACCCCGGGACTCCCTAGCTGACCCCAGGTCCTGCGTGGTGCTATCATTTTGAAGTACCCCCTTTTTCTCTTCCCCCCCTTGCTGCCTTTTTCTGACAGAGGCAGCAAGGGGGGGAGTGACTAGTCAACTAGTCTTTTACATCCCTAATATGTAGATAGAATTGGAGAGAGAAAGCTGGGCAAAGGAACTGAGAAAAGCAGGATATGAACAATAATCATCATACTTTCATAAATATAAAAAGCATTTTAATCCACTAGATGTGAAATTTGGTCATCATTCTTCCCAAAGTCCCATTGGATGTGTGGGCAAGAATAAGAACATTTACAGTATTCAAATACAATTGAAATTAAATCTCACTGAATGGGAGTTGAATTTTTTGGGCTTATTTAATAATCCTAGCCTTCAGGTTGCACTGATAATATTTCATAAACTGAATCCTGGATATTTTACCCTTTTCCACTGCAAAATTTGTCCCTGAAAAGGACATTGGCTTAGAGTCTGAGGGTATCCACTTTTTTTCAATAACACAAACTTTGCTCAAACTGAACTTGAATAATTCTTATTAAAATAGTAACATAAAATATGCATGTCAAAAATAAAACTATCAGATCCTGAAGAGTTTCTTCTGTTTTTACTCTGCTGAACTCTCATTAAAGTAAATGAGGATTTTGTTGAAGTAGTAAGCCTAAACCCCACTTAAGTCCTATTTTTAGGGACTAGATAGGCTACAGTTTGAGCATAGACCTTGTACTGCATTTAGTAAATTTTACCTAATCTCATAGGGAATCACATGGGACCCTAAAACACAAGTTCTACTTGTTTAAACAGACATGGGTTATAATGGGTTTGTATGAGGAGATTTTAGAAGAAACGGGTCCAGATCTTTTGTGCATTTGAGGTTTGTTTTGCACATGTTTTTCTGGCGCACTCACAACACACTGTATGGGAATTTAGCCATGGCTAACAAGATGGTTAGCACTATTGATGGAAGGGACTTAGTGTGGCAACTGAGGTTCTGTTTTATACAAAATGTTGTGTCCCAATAGGCTAAACTGGTTAAGTATTTGCTAATAGACATCTGCTTATGGGGATAGTATTAACCATGCCTACTGTTCTGTATTTATTCAATATTCTGTTTGTCCTAATTAACTACTTGCCAAGGTCTCCTCATGAATGTGATGGAAAGAAATCAGCTGTTTGTGGCTCTGATACATTTCTGGTTCAGCTGCCTCTGATTGCTTCATTGTAAATCTGCATCAGAGTCAACTTTGGGGGCCTGAGTGGAGATCTTGAACAAACTGAGGGCCAGCTCATCCTATTGTACACTTTCCCTCTTGTCCTGAAAATGGATTTGCGGAGGAAGGGCAAAGAATCTTTTGGTTTCAGAGCACTACCCCTTTCTTCACCTTAAGTGCATGGTTCTATGCTGGAACAAAAGCAAAAATAGCAAGAGAGATGGTACTGTCCTAGGCATTGCCTTCAGAAATCTGAGAAAGAAGTACTAGAGGCAAGCTGTCCTCTTTGTCCCCTCCATGGCAGCTGTTAAGCTGTTGCAAGAAGACTCCAGCCAATGACAGTACTTCCTTCAGGAATGGTGCTGTCATGGAGAAGAAGCAGTGGAGCCATAGCATGCCCACAACACATCTGTAAGATCCAAAGAATTGTGTGTAAGTGATCCTAACTCCATTCCTACAAGAGGGTCTATGCAAGGAACAATGCTTATCCCATGCATTAGGGCATATAGTACTGAAAATGTTACTGTCATCACCTTGCTGGTATTTAAAATGATACAGAGAGCCTTGACCTAGCACGAAAGGAAAATGTTTATATCCATGGTTGTCAAATAGTAAATATATTCTAATTCATGCAAGCTTTACTTAATAGTTTTGAGTCACCTTATAAAGAGCTAATGGTAAAAATAATCAACTGTAACTAATGTATAATTTGATCCATAGGAAAACAGAAGTAGTTCAGTTTTATAAGATTTTGTCTTTTTGTTAGTTTTATTGTTTTTACTTAAACAATATGTCTAAATAAATGGATAATGTAGGCAAATAAGGAATATAAATTGACCATGAACAAGTTTACATGGGAAATTGAAAGGTTTTGGAACAGGAGTTGTGGGGCAAATAATTTAATTAGTTTTTGGAGAGCTCCAGACCAATTTGAGAGTGATTTTTTATGACAAGGTTATATGTGAGGGGACAGGAGTTTAGTAGACCTGGGATTCACTTACAGTTTGTTCTTAGATTTCTAAAATTCAGTGTTTCATCTGGTCATTAGGGGGTCTGGAAAGATTTTCACACACCCTTTCCAGTATATAGACTGCACTATCACCATATCAACGAAAGGCTCACTATACCAACCAAAATTAAACTATATCCAGGTGGACAAACCTGACCAATTTTTGCCAGCAGAGTCCCTTTCCAATGCAACATAACAACCACAATAATTGCTACAGACGTCTTCCTCAACAGCTGGGTGCTTATCTCAACCACCACACCTTACAGGCTGCTGGACTCCCAAGGAGTCCAAACTTCATATAAATCTCCTTGAGCTCTGAACTGTCCACAATGTCATCACTTCCTGCCTCTCATCCACAACAAAATGTTTCAGAACTTCACAGACAATTACAACAATGTATTACGTCAACCGTCAGAGCGGAGCCTGCTCTTAACCACTCTGGGCAGAAGCAGTACAATTATGGGAATAGTGCATTCCCTACAGGATAGACTTAGTAGCAGCCTATTTGCCACGCATGGACAACACAGCAGAAATCCTCAGCAGACACTTTTCCCAAACACACAAATGGGAAATCAACCCCAAGATCCTGGCCCAGCTATTCAGGTATTGGGAATACCCCACAATAGACCTCTTTGCAACCAGCAGCAATGCCAAATACTCTCAATACTGCACTCATGCAGATCTCAGCTCCCATTCTCTAGGTGACACTTTCACCATCAAATGGAACATACTGTCTTCTTCCCTGTCCCACTTCTCCATTGGGTACTTCAGACAGACAAGCAAGACAAAGCCACAGTCATCCTGGTGGCTTTGAATTGGCCCAGACAAAGTTGGCTCCCCTATCTCCTCCAAATGACCATGAGATCTCCATGGCACTTTCCCCCAGTATCTCACCTTCTCGCACAAGATGCAGGCTGAATTTGTTACCCAAACATCCTGATACTTCAGCTCTGAGTATGACTCCTCATTGGCTAGTCCCACTGGAATCATCTTGTTCTGTGCTGGTTCAGGAGATTCTCCTTAATTGCCACTGACCCCATACAAAAACATACATGTATAAGTGGCGATGTTTCTCCATATGGTGTCATGCCCACCAGACCTTACTTACAACTGCTTCACTCCTGACAGAGGTCTATCTATTCTCTCTAAAAATGACAGGCCTTTCCCTTGGTTTCTTAAAATTACACTCTGCTGCAATAACCACCTTCCACACCACTATGGATGGTTTCACCAAATTTGCTCATCCCACTACTAAATGCTTCATTACGGGGATACAGAATGCCTATTCCCACCACCAAGCCCCAGGACCCAGCATGGAATCTCAACCTAGTACTCCAGGCACTCAGGAATGGTCCCCTTTGAACCTTTTTCCACTTGTTGGCTGCTACACTTTCCAATTAAAGAAGCATTCTTAGTGACAATCATTTCCATGAGATGGGTTGGAGAACTGGAAGCCCTCATAGTGGACCCCACCTATGCAACATTTTACAAGGACAAAGTAGTCCTACAACGACATCCACAATTTTCTACCAAAAGTATCCTTTTCATTCCACTGCAGTAAGCCAATATACCTACCTGTCTTCTTCCCCAAACCACACGCAGGGAACAGGGAGGTGGCACTGTACATATTTGACATATGCAGAATGCTATATAGATAGACTACAGCGTTCTGCAAATACTCCAGACTCTTCATAGAGACGTCAGGGGGAGACTATCTCTATACAGTGACTATCCAAATGGATTTTGGAGTGCCTCTGACTCTGTTACAAGAGTAACCAGCAACCTCCAACAGTCCTGCACATGCACTCCATCAGGGCCGTGGATACACCAACCACCTTCCTGAAAATGTCCCCATAAGTGACATTTGAAAGCAGCTACCTGGATATTTACTCACATCTTTAACAAGCACTACCTACTGGAGACACACTCAGCCTCTGATGCACATTTCAGACACATGATATTGTTTACGATTCATTCTTAAGCTCTGAAGTCCTCTCCTCTGAGCATGGACACTACTCCATAGTCACCTAAAGTGGAGCACCCACAGGGACACTCCTTGAAGAAGAGAAGGTTACTCACCAGTGCAGTAACTGAGGTTCTTTGAGATGGTTGTCCATCTGGGTGCTCCACTACTCTCTCTCCTCCCCTCTGCTTTGGTGTATTCTTCCATCCTCTGCAGCAGAGAAGGAACTGAGGGAATGGTTGGTTACACATGCAAGATAGTTGCTCTGAATGGCGCACATGCAGCCTACTGAAGGCACTGCTACCACAAATCTATGACTAGAGGCACAGAGGTGCACAGGCACTGAAAGTGGAGCACCCACATGGACAACCATCTTGAAGAACCTCAGTTACTACGCAGGTGAGTAACCATCTCTTTTTATTCTCCTTCTGAAACATCTGAGATGGCCACAGCTAGAGAAAGGATATTGATCTTGGAGGCTGAGGGCTTTCAGGTGTTTCTGAGCATTCTGTCTCAGGTGCTTGGTTGTTTCTTGTTCACAAGTGCAAGATCTAACTAGTTGCTATCTGTGGGGCTGGAAGGAATTTCCCCCCAAGTAGGTTGGCAGTGACTTTGTTTTGGTTTTGCCTTCATCTGCAGTATGTGGATTTGAATCACTTGCCAGAATTGTCTAAGTATATCTCTGTAGCATGGTTGCTGGTTTGGTCAACATGAAATTGGTCAAGGCCTGCTTCTCCATCTCTCTCTTCACACAGTCTATGTGTCTAGTACCACTGCATGGGGTTCAAATGAGTCAGCTTCCCTGTCGGTAAACTCCTGGTCCTGCCCCTTCCAAAGTGTAGGGGAACCTGAGTCCTACTGCTCCATCCATGTCTTGTCCCAGAGCTCTGAAATTGTGATAGTGAAGGATGGCCTGCACTTGGCCCACCTCCTATTCATCTTTGTGGTACTTCCTACCACACCTAATATCTCAGTTTGGCATCTGGCTGCTGTTTAATGTTAGTACTTTGAACCAAACCCTGAGAGTCTAAGACAATCTTCTGGTGTGCCCACATCTGCTTCTCCCTATCTCTGCAGTGATGTCTCAAAGTAGCAGAGGAAAGATTAATAGTTAGATCACCTCGTTAAGAACTGTTTCTCTTCCTATCTTTTCGCACAATTCACTGGGCATCAGAACTCTTCAATATAATTTTAACATAATTCCAGTGGCAGAGATCCTGAAGCCAATATTTCTTACCCAGATGAAATTCGTACTGTACACAAAAGGGTTACTGATAACAATTGAGAAAAAACTGCAATGTGATTATCTACAATCTAAATTAACATTGCCATGTAAAGATGCAAACTATGGAAATATCAGCGGGTCGCTGAGTCATGATGATTATCTGTGTTAAACTCTTTGTTTTATTTGAATACACAACTAGCTGGACTCTCATCAATCTTGATCTTATATCTTTTTTTCTTATTTACTGTAATAAATGCAGAGGTTAGGAAGTTATGTCATCTGGTAAATTCCCTGGGTATTATCTTTGCTCTCTTGTAAGTCCCTATAAATCAAATATAATTTTGACTATGAAATAGAGCTTGTTTATACAAATAAATATATAAAATCAGTAGAATATTGTACTCTTAGAAAACTGGATACCTATACTAAGACCAAAATATATGAAGTTCAAGAGGTGATTGACCTTTTGACGCAAGAGGATTGTTTCTTCGTTTTCAGCTAATATTGGTACAAGGATGGTAAGTTTGATTTGAGAGCTATTCATATATATTTTGAACTTTTTATCATGGGACCTTAATATTTACTGATCCATCTGTTTATCTCTGTGGTTCATATTTTGGTTTGTCATCTTTAAAAATGGAAGTTTCTGTATCTGTTCTTAATGTATGTTTGTATTTTCTTTCCTTCATGTTTTAAAAAATACCATACTTTTAGCAGCACAGTACGCCTTGAATATATATTGCACTGTAATGTCCTATTAATTATCATTTTAATTCCATAACAGTCAAGAGTAAATGAGAGCATTTTCTAAATTGTTTATTAGAATTGAAATCATTCTACTAAATAAGAGACAATGTAGTTAATGTTACATTAAGATTATTTTTCGAGATAAAATTTAACGGCAGTTTTTCAGAGGTTCAAAATCAGTTGTATGTAAAGCTTGCGTGTTTACTACTATTCACCCCATAAGCCTGCTTTGCACATCAAGCATGAAATTAGTCACTAGGGACATATCTACACTAGGAAATCATTTCAAAATAACTTATTTCAAAACAATATCCCCCAAAATAACTATTTCAAAATAGCACATCTACACTACAAGGCACCAACAAAATAGCACAGAATTATTTTGAAATAGCACGTTCACACTGATTGGAGCCTGCATCACATTTAATGCCCCCAGAAGAACTCTGGAGGGGGCACCAGGAAAGCAAACACTCCCTGTAGTTGCTGGCTAAGGCTATCTGAGACGTGCTTAAAGGGACTCCTCTCTACAGCCACATGCCAATTCTCCACTGCCTACCCCCTCGTGGGACACCAAACTCATGTTGTGTGCTCTGGTTGCCCTTCTGGATGCCACAGCACTGACTATATGGAGCCGGAGCTGCTGCAAAGTAGTGCCAGGCTCACGGACATCATGCTGCACCTCATCATGCTGCATCTCAGTGATCCACGCTGCCCGGGTGCTGATTCAGGACCACAACAAGCAGCCCAGACCGGGGACCACTTCACCCAGGCTCTGGCACTCCCAATGAACACAAATGATCCTTCATCCTCTGCACACCATTCAATGCCACTTCTGGCGAAGGGAGATGAGTTCTGACTAGAGGGACTATGTCGCCTGCAGCGATGGGACAACCAGCATTAGCTCCAGAATTTCTGCATGCAGAAGGAGCTCTGTGAATGGCCCACCCCTACCCTCATGCAACAGGATACCTGCATGAGACCTGCCATTCCCCTGCAGAAGTGCATTGCCATTGCCCTCTGGAAGCTCACCATGTTGGACAGCTACTGCTCCATGGGGAACCAGTTTGGCATGGGGAAATCCATGTTTGGGACCATGCTCATGCAGGTAGTCAAGGCCATCCCGCTGCAGAGGGTTGTCACCCTGGGAAACATTGACCCCATTGTCACTAACTTTGCCACCATTAGCTTTCTCAACTGTGGGGGAGGGGGGAATGGACAGCACCCACATCCCCATCCTAGCCACTCCCCACCGTGTCTCAGACTAAACAGGAAGCGGTACTTTTCAGTGGTGCTGCAGCCCCTCATGGACCACAAGGGCTGATTCATGGACATTTATGTGGGGTGGTCAGTGAAGGCACACAAAGCCTGCATATTCTGGAACTCAAACCTGTTCCAGAGGATGCACCCCAGCACTTTTTTCCCTGATCACACAATCAGGGTTGGGGAGGTGGACATGCCTATCTGCATCCTGGGTGATGCAGCCTAATCCTTGCTCTCAGGGCTCATTAAGCCCTAAATGGGCAGCCAAGACCCCAGCAAGGAGCAGTTCAACACCAGGCTGGGCAGCTGCTGAAGGGTGGTGGAATGGAAGGTAGTTTTTATTCCCTTAATGAAGCATTTAGTGATGGGATGAGTGAATATGCGGGATATACAACAGGGGAGTGCCTTGCTCTGCTCCCAGTCAGCTTGGCATTCCTTGCAGTCAGTGGCCTACTCCTAGTGCTCCTCATCAAAGCTCCAGATGAGGAACTGGAGGCAGGCCATCTGGTCCAGCAGCAGATCCTCATGGGTTTTTTTCTGCCTGAGGATCCTGTGCAGTTATGCAGATGGTGTGGGAGGTCTTGGACAATCCACAATCTTAGCTGGGCTAGCTGAGAAGAAAAGTGACAAAGGCAGTAATCCCAGGAGACACTATGCATGAAGCCTAGTCCTAATCTCTGAGCTGACACCGAAGGTGTCAATTCAGACAATGGCCATGTGCTTCAAGCAAGGCCATCCGTTGTTACACAGAGGGCACTTTCCTGAGGGGGCATAGATGTCCTGGGGAGCCTTGTTACCCCCAGGTCCCGGGGATAAGCAGGCATGAGAAGGTGCCAGCCAAGCCAGGAGCCTGCAGGTGGGAGGGGAAGATAGGGTGGCTTGGTTTCCTTTCATGTCCTGCACACTCTGGATCCGGCGGTATCCCACAGAGAGAGAACTTCTATCCCTGCCCGCTGGAGGGGGGCAGGGATATTCGGGGAAGGTGTGTTTGAGCATTACAGGCTGCTTGGCAGAGCGAGTACTACTAGGGTCTCCTCCACTTTCTCCCACTGACAGGTTCCCACGCACAGGATTCGTCTCCTCCACATCGCTGCACTTGATCTGGAGGGATGCTGCCTGAGTGTGGGCATGTGCCTACCCTGTGTGCTGTATTGCTGTGTGGTTTCATGACCCCAGCCTCTATAGTAGTGGCTTGTTGTGGGAAGGTGTCCCACTACGGAGGCCGGAGTAAAGCAGGCCTGTTCAGGAACCTTGTGAGAGGAAGCAGGGGGTTCCTGTATGAGACCCTCATGGGGCTGGATGTTCCGGCCTGGTACTCCATGTGCACCCACGTGCACAGTCTGTTGTGCGAGCCCCAGGCTGAGAAGGCCAAGAGGGGAGTGTTGCAGCCCCTTGCAGCCCACCACCTGCCCCCATGTGAGAATAGGGAAAGTGATGGAACTCACCTAAAGTACCTTCTCCAGGATTTTCCAAGCCCTGGGAGACATCCTTGGAGTGGAGACCAGCTGGTGGCATGGTTTCCTGGCTATCCTGCTGCTCCTCCTTCTCCTCCTCCTCCTCCTCCTGGTCATGCTCCTCCACAATCCCACCCTCATGGAGGCTGACACTGGGCATGTCCTGGCTGGAGTCAACAATGATGGCTGGGGGGAGGTGACCAGCTCCCCTCCCAGGATGGCAGCCAGCTGCTTCTAGTAGTGGCAGGTGTGCGGTGCTGCCTCAGATCAGGAACTTTGCTCTCTGGCCTTGGTGTAGGACTGCCAGAGGGTGAAATAGAAGTGGAATTAAATTATATTATGAAAGATTTAAAACAACTGTTGTGTAAATAAGAATTGGACCTTTTAAGATTATTTTAATTCAGTTTAAAATCCCTAAAAAGACAACTTTATTACCATAAATTAGCGAATATAGCCATGTATATACCTACCACGCCCCGCCCTCCCCACCGTGGGGTATATATGTCCGAGTCTTATGCAGTTTGATTTATACTCATATTTTACTCGTATTACAAGAAGATCAACATAATAAAATCAGCATCTTTGATTTAATAATAATTTAATAAAAGTGGCAATGTTGTGTCTACTAAAATAAAATAATAAGACCTAGTATTATCAGGCTGCATGATGTCATAATCTTCAATCTTTATAGCTGGCAAGTGGCAACTACATCAAAGACCACCAGATTCTTTTATGAAGGCAGCAGAAGTCTCTGCGGGTTATGTACATCCGCGGGTTTTCTAATATATTTTTTACACACGCTAGAAAAACTGCGGGTAATACATGGGTATGCGTTATACTTGTACGCATGTTATATTCGCTAATTTATGGTAGTTTGCCATTAGACAAAACGTTTTTTTTTAGTTTACCATCTATCATTGTATTGCATTTACAACTTGAAGTTAAAGACTCTTATTAAATATTCAGTACAACAGAAAAGTCAAAATAATTATTTTTTTCAAAACCTAGTGTAAAATAAAATAATTTGGAATGTTAATTCATAATATATGTTATGAAGTTTCATTCCAGAATCTGTATAAACATTTCCTGGTATTATGCCTCAGGTGTGTTATTTGACACTTTGGTCTGTCCCTGCTTGACAGAAAGCAGAGACCTGGTAAGTTCCTTAGCTTGAACATTTCATATTATCAGGTTATAAAATCAAAAGTATAAGTATGTGAGTTACCATATTTACCAAACATAATGTGTGTGAAAGTAATTGTTAGAACAATTAAAACTAAGCAGAAGCATAGATGTGGCACCTTCAGCTACCCTACCTAAGTATAACCTAAAGGGGTAGGGAGTTGTGAGAACACTACCTAGAACTCCCTCTCTTGTACTCAGGTGGTTAATGGCACAATGAGGTGCAATTCTTAGCCCCCTTCTGGAAGTGTCTTGGGATTAGCTAATTCAAACTTTGATATTGTTCACAAGGGATATTATAGCTCTAGAAACAGTTCATATGAAAAGCTGCTAATGCCTGTGTAACTGCTGCCAGGCAAAACCAAACCTGGGACTCCTGGAGCTTAATAAAGGCGCCTTTATAGCTTGAGCTATGAAGCCAGCTACCTCCCAGCTTAGGCTGTAGAGCTCCCTCATTCTTATTGCTCATTGTAAGTGGTCTAAGTGCCACTATATGGGACAGTGAACCATGCCCCATAGGTGTGTGGGCATTTAGAACTAGGCTTATATATAAATAGTATAACATACAGGCCTTCTCTTCATACCATAAGTACAGAGCATAATACAGAATGGTTGCGTCTAGACTGGCATGAATTTGCGCAAATGCTTTTAATGGAAAAGTTTTCTGTTAAAAGTATTTGTGCAAGAGAGCGTCTAGATTGGCACGGACGCTTTTGCGCAAAAGCACTTTTTGCGCAAAAGCATCCGTGGCCAATCTAGACACGCTTTTGCGCAAGAAAGCCCTGATCGCCATTTTAGCCATTGGGGCTTTTTTGCGCAAAACAAAACTGAGCTGTCTACACTGGCCCTTTTGCGCAAAAGGTTTTGCGCAAAAGGACTTTTGCCCAAACGGGAGCGTCAAAGTATTTGTGCAAGAAGCACTGATTTCTTACATTAGAACGTCAGTGCTCTTGCGCAAATTCAAGCGGCCAGTGTAGACAGCTGGCAAGTTTTTGCGCAAAAGCAACTGCTTTTGCGGAAAAACTGGCCAGTCTAGACACAGCCAACATGTTTATGGGGCGGCTTCCCATTTGCAAACAGAACTTGCACCTGCAAAATTTACATTGGCTATTAAATAGCACAGGCCTGAGTAGTTGTACCACTAATGAAGTCAGTCAGGACGTTATATTGCCTTTAGCTGCATATGGTCGATTTTCTAAGTGATGCGTCCACACTACCATGCCTGTCATAGCAACCTTAAAGTAGCTGAAATCAATTTAATTACTCCTGCTTTGCACAAGGAGTAATGCTATTCTGTAAATTTGCTTGGCTGAATTTACAGTAGTGCAAATGCAGCATTTCTGGAATGTCGAGGCTATTGGCCTCCAGGAGGCTTGTCACAGTTCCCTACCCTTACCACTCTGGTCAGAACTTGTGCCTCTATTGCTCTCCCTGGTGAACTCAAAAAGCCATGGGAAAAATTGATTGGCCTTTCCCATGTGGCCAGCATTGCAAGCACATTCAGAGTAAGCAGCACACTGCAGCACATGTGGAGATAACCTCGAAAAATCCTACCAACACTGTGATAACTTTGAATATTTCTGTTCCACGGGCGCCAGTTTTCAGGGGCAGAGAAGAGTGACAATATGGGGTGTCCAGGAGATCTTGGACCTCCTTGAGACATGGGAAAATTAAACCTTCCTCTCCAAGCTCTGAACCAGCAAAAGGAATGATGACATTTACAGCAAAATTGCAAGCTGCCTGGTGGCTAAAGGCTGCTCCAGGGATGCCCAGAAGTGCCGAGTGAAAATCAAGGGACTGAAGAAGTCCTACCATGAGGCAAAGGAGGCAAGTAGATGGTCTGGTGCAGTACCTCACATGTGCCGCTACTATGAGCAGCTCAACACCATTTTTTGGGGTGTGTGGGGGAGGGTCCAGCCAGCTTTCCCAACATAGTTGTGGAGTCCAGCAAAGTCTTTCAAGGCCTCTCTGATTTGTGCTGCCCCTTACTGTGCTCTCCTGATCACACTGATGTCTGACTGCTCAAAGTCTCTGGCTAGATGGTCTGTCACACACACACACCCTGCAAGATATGTTTTCCCCTTGCTCTCACACAGATTATGGAGCACACAATACACCTTCACCACAAAGGGAATATTGCCTTTGCTGAGGTTCAGCCGAGTCAGGAGACTCTTTAACCTTTCCTTTAAACGCCCCAATGCACATTCCACCATAATTCTGCACTTGCTCAGCCTGGTTTTGAACTCCTTCTTGATGGGGTCCAGGCTACCCGTGAACAGCTTCATGAGCCATGGGAGCAAGGTATAGGCTGGGTTATCCAGGAACACTATTGACATGTCCACCTCTCCAACTCTGATTGTCATTTGGGGAAAAAAGTTCTGGCATGCATCTTTTGGAAGTGGCAAGAGTTCCTAAAGATGCAGGTATCATGCACCTTTCCCAACCATTCACATCAGTGAAACGGCCTTTGTGAGTCACCAGCACCTGCAGCACTATGGAGAAGTACCCCTTGCAGTTGATGTACTCTGAAGCAAAGTGGGTGGGGGACAAAATAGGGATGTTTGTTCTGTCTATGGCCCCACACAGTTAGGGAACCCCCCCATCAAAGCAAAATCATCCAGTATGGTGTCCACGTTTCCCAGAGTCACAGCCCTCCCTAGCACAATGTTATTGATTGCCTTGGCTACTTGTATAACAGCAGCCCCCTACTGTAGATCTCCTCACTCCAAACTGATTTGCCACTAACCATTCAGAAGTTCTGTGGCCACTGCTAATTGTTCCATGTGCTCATCACAATGCGATCCCACCAGTCTGAGCTTGTCTTATGGCACCAGAACTGGCATTGCACTGTGTCCAGAAGAATGACTGGCAGCTGTGATAGTATCAGTGCCAGCCTTACATGAGCCGGGCCTCCATGCCACACTGAGTTTCATCCTTGTTCTCTTCCTGGAGGAGTGACATGCTCTCAAAGCAACATGCCATTAGGTACACCATGACGCACATTACCATCACAATGGTTTGCTATAAATCGGGCTCCATGCTCATGCTGCTCTGGCGGGTGACCAGGGCTCCAAAAGGTGCGAGCACACTACCTCCCCTTTAGGGGGAAGGGACTAGACGAGTGCCTTATGGGGATCCCCTTTAACCACCATTTTGGTCACAGCAGACACCATGAGCATAGCCCACAATGCAAAGCTGCCAATGGTACCTTCCTTTCTGAGCTGACAGTAGGCTCCCTAATGGAGACACGTTACTTCAGACTACATTTGATTCTTCCCTGCTGTAAAGAACACAGATCTTTGACTTTGCAAAATCAGGTGGTAAGAAATCAATCATATTAGATTTGACCTTACCTTGTAGTGTACACAAGCCTTGTAAATGTAATTAATTGTGGGCTTTAATCAAGCAGGATTTGCTGCTACCAAGTAGCCTGGGCCTTAGTCTATCCAAAAATATGCATTTTGAGAAAGTTATATACATCGTTTCCTTAGTGAATGAATATCCACTGTCTGCCACAGTAGCTATCATTTTATTTATATCCCTGTATTGTGGACCATGCTGGCTGTAAGTCCTTGATACAAACTAATAATTTTGGAGCAATAGCAGTTTATCTATGGAGCCCACTCTGAGGTCTCATATCACGTTCACCGATTATCAAGCTGAAAGATACTTTTGTTATCTTCTAGTGCCCTCCCTACATACCACAAGCCACAAGTCTTTCCTGAATTAATTATTGTATGAACTAGCGCATATCTTTTAGCAAAAAACTTCCAATCTTCGTTTCAACATTTCCAGTGATAGTGAACCCTTGGTAAGTTGTTTCTGTGGTTAATTACCCTCAATATTTAAAATATGCACTTTATTTTCACTGTGAATTTGTCTAATTTCAACTTCCAGTCATTGGCTCTTGTTATGCCTTTGTGAGCCAGACTAGAGAGCCCATTATCATTTCCCTTCCACGTAATTGCTTTCAAACTTAAGCTCTGCTTGGTAAGCTAAATATATTGATCTCTCTTAGTCTATCACTATACGGCATATTTTGCAATCATTTAACCTTTCTCTTCTCTGAGCCTGTTCCAATTTGTCAATACATCCTCCTTGTATTTTAGCCATTAGAACAAGACATAGTATTCTAGTAGTGGTTGCAAATATAAAGGTAAAATAATCTCTCTACTCCTATCTGATAGTCCTTGATTTATACATCTAAGGATTGCATTAGCCCTTTGGCCACACTGTTGCACTGGGAGTTCATGCTTAGCTAATTATCCATCATGAATCCCAAGCCTCTTTCAGCTTCACTTCTTCCCAGGATAGAATCTCCCATTCTCTAAGTATGGCCCACATTCTTCCCTGCATCCTGATTCTGTAATATATCACAGAGGAATACAGTGTCAGTTCCCTGAGTAGTACACATAGTTGGACAAATGAAATGAAAAAAGCAAAATTTGCTGGTGCTGGTAATTCCTTGCCACATAGAGAAGTCATCCATCCACCACTACTGTGCTTTTTGTTTAACAGGTAGGAATTTAAAAAAAACACATCAGAGAAGATGGTTGCAATTGGACCCTTAACACACAATACAATTTTCCATTATACATGCTAGTCAAACACTTCTGACATAAAGGGAAAATAAATAAATATATTCCTTTAGCCTTGAAAGTTCTTGTGCCTAACCTTGATCCAAAGGAGGATTTATTGTATGGAGGAAGCTGAAAGTAAATCCACTAAACTATGAATAGCTATCTATCTATCACAGGTGATACATTGGGATATAAATGGAAGTACAAAAACACCCACTGGGAAACTAGTTTAGTTAGCCAGTTCTACCTTTTGCTAATTCTTCCTAGGGCTACGTCTACACTGTGCATTCTTGCACAAGAAGATATGCAAATGAGGCACGGTGATTAATATTGCCACACTTCATTTGCATACCTAATGAGCCTCTGTTTTTGCGAAAGGGGCTTTTGCCCAAGAAGGAGCTGTCTACACTGCTCCTTCTTGCGCAAAAAAACCCTCTTGCACAGGAGCCGTTCTGCCGCTTATTTGCAGTGTAGACAGCTCCTTCTTGTGCAAAAGCCCCTTCTGCAAAAATGGCGGCTCATTAGCTATGCAAATGAGGCGCAGCAATCTTCATCGCCGTGGCTCATTTGCATATCTTCTTGTGCAACAATGCACAGTGTAGACGTAGCCTAAGAGATTTGTGATATGCTTGCCTCTAATTTTAGGTTGGCCTAAGTAAGATGCTACCACACAAGCAATGATACTATGCAAGGGAAAAGCCATAAGTGAAAAGGTTTTTTTTGTTTGTTTTTACTTAATTTTATGTATATCCTTTAAAAAACCTGGCACTGAAAGCATCTTTGTTCTAAATTATCCTTTGACTGTTCACAAAGATAATATGTGTAAAGAAAAGAGATGGAAATATTATAAGTCCAATCAAACAACATGCCATCAGAGGTTATTCTTAGAAGCTTCTTTCCAGAACAGAAAAAGCAAACAGCACTACTCCAGATAATTCATTTACAGCAAATACTGTCCCCTACCACTCAGTCACAGTTTTCAGAAGGTGTCAGATAGGTAAAAAGTAATACTGATTTAGGATACAATGCTCCTTTGAACCTAAGAAATGTATGCTGCTGAACAATAATCACAAAGGAGACTACATATCTTCTGGAGATTTTCTTCTATTATACTAAAAAAAGTACATTTCTGAGTACTTGATAGATAACAATTGGTGCCTGGCTTACGGTTGTGAAAATTGCTATAGCTTACATCTTGTGATGTACACATAACAATAAAGTTCCTCATTGCAATTCAGCTTCCATTAAAAAGCCCTCTGTATTGGGAAAGTCATAGCCCCCAACTCAAAAGAACATAAATAAAAGAGCTATGTCTTCTTCCACCAGTATATCTGTGTGTTCCTCCAACTCACTGGTGCCACCTCTTTTAAGAGCAGATTAGTTAAACACTGGTCAAGGATGGTCAGGCCCACCAATGGGGGTAGGGGTAAGGGAATGGATCAACTGCACTTGAGATTGGTGATTCAAAAGGGCCCAGGGCCCCTGGCCACTACTGTTGCGACTGCAGCTGAGGCAGCGGATAGAGTCCTGGGCCCTTTAAATCACCACCAGAGGCTCACACAGCATGATTCAGAGCCATGAGTGGTGCATGTCAGGCAGTGCTGAAGTGTTGGTGATCAGAGGTTAGCTCCAACTCCAGCCCCGCCCTTTCATGAGGTCCTGCCCCTTCCAGGAGCGTGAAGATTCCCACACTCATAACTGGCACAGGGGCTCGGCAATTCTAGGGAAGGTCTTGAAAATACTGCCATGAGAATTATGGGACTGGAATAGATGGCTTCTTTCAGTATTTATGCAGATTGCTTACTTTATTAAAATATATATTCAGAATAGAAAGGAACCAACAAACTCTAAGTATTATAATAATTTATATAAAGGTATAGTTTAAGAAATCAAGGGCTAACACCATCAAGCTATTAAATTATGGAATAGAAACTATAAATATGAAATAAAAACAGCAAAATAATGCAATGAGATAATGCAGACAATGAATAGTGGTTCTAATACTGAGTAAATAGTGCAATAGTGCAATTACAGAATATAACCTCTGTATAATAAAATTTATAATATGATATGAAATTCAAAACAGCCAAGTGCTTTTTCGGGACTTCTGGATGGCAAAATATGTATATATGTGAAAATCCAACCTAAAATCAATAAGGCCATGTCTACCTAGGAAACTATTTCAAAATTAGTGAATTTGACTTAAGAACACCCAGTTTAACAGATTTAAACTACTGTGTCCTCTTTACAGTTTGAATTAGTCCAAAATAGCACGTCCACACTGAACAGAGCCTGTCTTGGACTTAGAGCCCCAGGAAGCACTCTGGGAAGGACACCAGGAGAGTGGATACTTCCTGTGGCTGCTTGGTCCGGCAAGCTGCAACACATGCTTACAGGGGCTCCTCTCCATGGCCATGTCTCGCAAACCACTCCTACACTGCCTCCCCTTTATGGGCCAGAAAAGGGATGCAGTGGACACAAACCTTCTTGTGCTCTGGTTGCCCATGTGGACACCACAGTACTGACACCATGGAGCTAGAGCTGCTGCAAAGCAGTGCCAGGCTCATGGGCTTGGTGCTGCATCTCATGGTGCAGTATGTCGAGAGTCTCTGCATGTTGCTCCAGTGGGAGGAGGACAAAGACAAGAAGGACAAACACCAGCCTGCCCCACAGGCCCTGCTCATCCAGGTCCTGGCACTCCTGCTGATGTGCGTGCCCCTCAGTCCCCTGAACACTGTGGAATGCCACTTCTGGAGGAAGGAGATGAGCTTGGACTGATGGGACCACATTGTCATGCAGGGATGGTACAATCAACAGTGGCTGCAGAACTTGCGTGTGTGGAAGTCCACCTTCCTGGAGATCTGAAAATGGCTCATCCCTGCCCTCAGGTGACAGGACACCCATGTGAGATTTGCCATCCCCCATGCAGAAGCGCATGGCCATTGCCCTGCAGAGGCTAACCATGCTGGACAGCTACTGCTCAACTGGGAACCAGTTCAGTGTAAAGAAATCTCATGCAGATTGCCAAGGCTGTCAATCATGTGCTGCTATGGAGGGTCATCACTATGGGAAACGTGGACAGCATTGTTGATGCTTTTGCCACCTTGGGCTTCCCCAACAGTGGGGGGGAAGGCATAGATGGCACGTGCATCCCCATCCTGGTCCCCGACCACCAAGCCACAGAGCTCATCAACAGGAAGGGGCACTTCTCCATGGTGCTGCAGACCCTCATGGATCACAAGGGATGCTTCACCGACATCAACATTGGATGGTCAGGAAAGGCGCACTATGCCTGCATCTGAAAGATGCAAGCCAGCACTTTTTTCCCCTACCATGCCATCAGAGTTGTGGAGGTGGACATGCCCTGAATGATCTTGGGTGACACAGCCTACCCTTTGTTCCCTGGCTCATAAAGCCCTATGCAGGCAGCCTGGACCCCATCAAGGAACAGTTTATCACCAGGTTGAGCAGGTGCTGAATGGAGGTGGAATATGCGTTTGGTCATTTAAAGGGGAGGTTCTGTAGTCTCCTCACCCATCTGGACCTCAGTGAGCGCAATGGTCCCTTTGTGGTGACCTGTTGAGTGCTCCACAACCTATGTGAGAACAAGAGGGAGACTTTTCTGCCAGGATGGGGGGCTGAGGCTGGACATCTGACCCAGGAGTTTGAGCAACTGGACATCAGTGTCACCAGGAGAGCACAGCAAGGGGCTGTGCTCATCAGAGAGGCCTTGAATGACAGTTTTATGCAAGGCCAGTTCTGAGACTCTCCTCTGTGCCTCTCCACAAGGGACTCCTGCATTCTCTGTGTGTGCCTTTCTCCCCCATCCCTGCCTTCCCATTCCTTCCCTTCCCACCTTCCCCCCTCCCTTGCAGAGTAAACAATAAAGACATCATTTTTGAAAAATAAAAAGAGGACTCTTTATTTGGGGGACATACAACAGAGGAAGGAATGGAAAAGAACCTGGAATGGGGGTGGGGCTAGGAGTGGAGCCTGCCTCTGGATTACATCTCACCCTCTTCCTTATTGCTTTTCCTTTTTTTGTATTCTCTGACATTCTTCTCACTCTGATACCTCTGAAAAGCATACATTTCCTCCTCTCATATACTTCATATTCTGTTTAAATAATTTGAAAAAAGTGAAAGGTTAATGATGAAATAGTCAAATTAAATAGATAATTTATTTAATTTGCACTGACTTCATATTGGTATATGTAATGATATTTATAACAGACAAAAATATAAATAGTGTTGATGCTGGGCACAAGCAAAATACAATACAGTTCTTGAAACTATATTTAATTAGAAAAAAATTGAAAAGCATCAGTAATTTGAATTAAGTTGATTGTTTTTTCCCACAGTAAAGTAGCTCTTATTGAAAATATACTGCCAAATGAATAAGCACTTCAATTTTCCAAAAGAAAAGCCAATTTTTACAGAGCAGTTGCACAGTACAATTTTCAGCTGTCTTCCTGAGGCTTTAGTTTGCTAGAAAATCATGTGTACAATTTTGAATATAATAAAACTCATCTTTTTCTACAAAACTAGGACATGCGCTGAAATGCTTTGTATTCCAGGAGTTATATGTAACAGATGCTTTGCAAAATTAAGTGTTTGGATACATTTCAGAATTCATCAAAACACTGTAAGCTTTTCACTAAATTTGAAGTTTTGGCATTCCATGATGCCAAGCATTTGTCAATAAAATCAGTTTAGTACAAACATTAAATTGTGTTTTCTTTATCACAGAGCAATGAAGATCAACAGATTTTATTTAGCTTTCAAAATTTAAATTTGTTCTGAATTAATGAAGTTTGCTGGAAACAACTGTTCTTTATTTCTGTTATAAATGCTCAAGAAAACATATTTTTTCTTAATGTTTCAATAAAAATATAGGTATAAAGTGCACTATATGAGAACTTAGTTAACTTATAACCAATCAAATAAGTAGAACATGTTAATAAGGCGGGAAATGGCTTTTGGAAGCACTTTTTTGTATTGATATTATGTTATGCATGTGTAGTTAGATATATATCATATCATAGTAAAGAGTAATTTATAGTCTGTTGGCACAATAAGTAAACAGAGAGGACTGTAGCTTAGGAATTAAGGCTGGAAATTTGGAATCATTCTATTTGCCTATCTGATTGGGAAGACAAGAAATAATGTTCCTACTTATAAAGACAATATTAAATATTAAATCCAAACCATTTGGTATGGTCTTGTACAGACAAATATGAAGACAGTAATCAATTACTAGAGGTTTATTCAAATTAACTGGGCAGAAAGGGACATTCACAGTACTCTTTTTGGTCAAAATTTTCCCCAGTCTTGCAAATGAAGCAGTTAAAAACACTTGATATGTACCCTTCATGGTTAACCAATTACACTGTCATGGGGCATCTGCCCTGCACTGGCCCTATAAGGGTTAAAACCCAGCCCTGGGAAAAGGCTGAGTGAGTGTAGCCTGCAGCTTAGGCAGATATAGCCAATTAGGGCCCAGCTGGGGCTGTATAAATAATGGCTCATGGTGGGAAGAAGAGGACACACTCTTGCTCTAGCTGGGGAGCAGGAGCCACCTGGCTGACAGGGAAGCTGGAGACTCCCTGACACAGAGCAGTGCTGGGAAAAAGCAGGCAGAGGTGGGGAGCTCTAGCCTGATCTTGGTCCCAGGCTGCAGGGCCTGAGGCAAGGCTTGATAATACTAGGGGCATAACTCAAAATAAGCTATGCAACTTGAGCTACGCTAAGGCTACATCTTCACTGCCAGTTCTTCTGGCAGAAAATATGCTAATGAAGGACTCATTAGCATAAGTCACACTCTCATTAGCATATTTTCTGCCTTTTCTTTTTGCACAAGGGGTTTTTGTGCAAAAAGAAGCAGTGTGGACTCTTTTTTTGCGTGAAAACCCTGTTTTGCGCAAGATCCTTATGCCTAGGATCTTGCGCAAAACAGGGTGTTTGTGCAAAAAAAAGTCCACGCTGCTTCTTTTTGCACAAAAACCCCTTGTGCAAAAAGAAACAGCAGAAACTATGCTAATGAGAGCATGACTAATGCTAATGAGTCCTTCATTAGTATATTTTCTGCTGGAAGAACTGGCAGTGAAGACGTAGACTAATTGTGCAGCTTAAGTCGAAATACCTTATTTTGACTTTTGGCGCAGTCTACACAGCAGTTATTTCGAAGTCGAGCACTCTTCCCCTGACTTCCTTTACTTGTACAATGAGGGTAATAGGAGTCGGAGTAAGAAGTCCTCCAGCTTGACCATATTTTGACATTACGTCAAAATAACTGCTTGTGTGTAGACGTGCACTATGTTATTTTGGAATAACGTCAGTTAACCAAAATAATGCTGCTGTGCAGACATAGCCTAGGGCTGTAGATACATAAGTGCTGGGAAAAAGTAGGCAGAGCTGGGGAGCTTTGGTCTGACCTCGCTCCCAGGCTGCAGGGCCCGAGGCTAGGCCTGAGGGTACTAAGGCTGCAGGGAAACAACCCGGATAGGAAAAGGCAGCAAGTCCACACCCCCTTGCCAATGATGAGTGGCCATTTCAGACTGCAGTTTGCCCTTGAGGTAAGGGGCTAGATACCCCTTTCAGATTTCAGACTGGCAGTGGGTCACTGAGGCAAGGTAGGTATAGGGAATTGGGGGTTCCCTAGGAGTGGAGGACCCTGGAGTGCCGGGGCACTGACCTAGGACAGTCTGAGGAGGAAAGGGCACCGTGGCCCTGAAGGGACACGGCACTGAACCAGCAGAAGATCTGTAACAGAAGCTAACCAGCAGAGGGCACTCTGAGGCAAAGGTGCTGATTCCCAGAGTGACTGCCTATAGGCACTGTAGGGTGAGTGAATGACAAAGAATACTTGGGATCTTTGCTGGCTTAGCCCAGTCACCTGGAAACACACAGGGATATGGGCTTTTCTTGCTGCCAATGACCTCACAATCTACTCTTGTTTTGAATGCAGACTTTGCTCTAGAATCCTAGGACTGGAAGAGACCTCAGGAGGTTATCGAGTCCAATCCCCACCCAAAGCAGAACCAACCCCCAACTAAATCATCTCAGCGAGGGCTTTGTCAAGCTGGGACTTAAAAACCTCTAGGGATGGAGATTCTACTACCTTCCTAGGTAACGCATGCCAATGCTTCACCACTCTCATGGTGAAATAGTTTTTCCTAATATCTGACCTAGACCGCCCCCACTGCAACTTGAGACCATTGCTCCTTGTTCAGCCATCTGTCACTACTGAGAACAGCCTCTCTCCACCCTCTTTGAAACCCCCTCCCTTCAAGTAGTTAAAGGCTGCTGTCAAATCCCCCCTCACTCTTCTGTAGACTAAACAAGCCCAAATCCCTCAGCCTCTCCTCATAGGTCATGGGCTCCAGCCACTTACTCATTTTCATTGCCCTCCGCTGGACCGTCTCCAATGTGTCCACATCCTTTCTATAATGGGGTTCCTAGAACTGGACACACTACTCCAGATGTGGCCTCACCAGTGCTGATTAAAGGGGAATAATCAATTCTCTAGATCTGCTGGAAATGCTCCTCCAAATGCACCCTAATATGCCATTAGCCTTCTTGGCTACCAGGGCACACTGTTGATTCATATCCAACTTCTCATCCACTGTAATCCCCAGGTCCTTTTCTGCAGAACTTCTACTTAGCCATTCGGTCCCCAGCCTGTATCTGTGCTTGGGATTCTTTCGTCCCAAGTTCAGGACTCTGCACTTGTCCTTGTTGAACCTCATCAGATTTCTTTTGGCCCAATCCTCCAATTTATCTAGGTCACTCTGGACCCTATCCCTACCCTCCAATGTATCTACCTCTTCCTCTAGCTTAGTGACATCTGCAAACTTGCTGAGGGTGCAATCCATCCCCTCATGAAAGTCTTTAATAAAGATGTTGAACAAAACTGACCCTAGAACCTTTGGGGTACACTGCTTGATACAGACTGCCAACCAAGTTACTTTTCAAAAATTTTGTCACTTTAAGATTGGTCTACAATAACATGTTCTACTTGGGCCTATGGTGACCATATTTTCTAAACCAAAATTAGGGACACATTAGCCATGCCCCCTGACCCCAGCTAGCCATGCCTCCTGCTACAAGAAGTCTCACTCCTGGAGGTAGTATTTCCAGGGGTCAAGATGTACACATGACCGGAAGTAAAGGGTGTCGTGTGACCCCCCCTAAGAACTCCTCCCACGATCCTCTACCAATAGGGATGAGTTTGGCCCCCACAGGACCCCCCTCCCATGCAACTATCTTGCAATTACATTAACCTAACTTGCATTTCATTAACTCGGGGGGAGAGTCTGGGGGAAATGTTTCCTCTAAGATTTTCCTCCTATGAGCGGAGTGAATTTTGTCTTGTGCACCAGTATTGAGTCCATGTGCACTTGTTCGGATGGGTGCCACTGTGGCAACCAAGTTATTAATAAATATCTTATAAACTTCTCCCTTTTCCTTCTGCTGTCATGTCTACTTCCCACCCCTCACCCTCCTCTGCTGTCCTGTCCTTCTTACACCCCTCAGCTCTTTGGGGACCTGCCCCCCTCCCCTGCACCAGCCCTTCTCTTCCCCTTGTGTCCACTCCACCGCTAGCCCCACTCGGATCATCAGTAGCTACCCCTGCTCATCCCCTCTCCTAACACCTTCCTCTACCCACCTGCCCGGCCTCTCTCCTCTGGTGCCCATCCCTCCCCTCCACATGTCTGCCTTTCTGCTTCACTCCCACAATCCCCTGGCACCTGCACCTTCCCTTACCCCTGCACCTTCCTGGTGCCTCCCCCTTCCCTCACTGCCCTTGCCCTCTTTCTCCTTGATGCCCACCCCCTCACCACCCTCTGACCCAGTTCTCCTCATGCCCCACTGCTTCCTCACACATGACTTGCTCCATCCCCTGCCTTCCTCATGTCCACCCCTCCTTTCAATCCCTCTTCTCCCAGCACCCACTCTACCCCTCTCCTCTTCCTCCTTCTTGCCCCCATTGTCCCTCTCCTCTCCCAGCATCACCCTGTCCTCTCCTTTCTCTCACCCCCTCTGATACCCCCCCCTACCCTTTTCCTCATTGTCTCCTCTTGGCACCCTGGTATTTGTCTTTCCTCCATCCTGCCCTTTGGTGCCTTCCCCTTTCTTCTCCTGCCTTGCCCCACCTACCCTAAGCACAAGCCCCTTCCTCTCCTCACCCCCCTTGCCCCTTCCTCTCCCCTACCCCTTCCCTCACCTTCTGCCTTACAGTTTGCGTGGCTGGAGCCCATGGTCCGGCCCTAGTTGCTCCCAGGGCAGATCCACTTGCCAGGACTGGAGCAGAAGCCACCCATAGTGCTATTTTTAGTGTCACAGTCCAGTCACTGTGGGCGGCCCCAGCTCCAGCTAGAATCAAGCGGCAACTGCACAAGGCCCGTCCCAGTGAGGCTGCCCCAGCTAAAATGCATCTTGTGCAGCTGACACTTGACTCCAACTGGAGCTGGGGCTGCCTGCAAAGACCCATACTGTGGCACTAAAATTAGCTCCACAGAGGCCTCTGCTCCAGTCCCAGCACCTGCTGAGGCTGAGCGCGCCCTGCCCACACAGCACCCCAGCCGGGCTTCTGCCAGGGCTCCAAGGCAGCCTGAAGGAGAAGGAGGCAGGGCCACCTGACCAGGACTCCATGCAGTGGAGGCACTCTGGCGGGGGAAAGGAGGGGAGCAGGAGAGGGAGGGGCTGTGCGCCACTGGAAGCCGGCCCGGCTGCCCTACGCACTGTGCGGGGGAAGAAGGAGAGGAGGATGCTGCGCCATGCCAGTGTCCCCATCAAGTAGTGAAATGTCCGCCAGGGCTTTCCGGGACATTTCACTATTTGATGGGGCACTGGGACAGAGCATTTAAATTTAGGACAGTCCCAGAAAAATCGGGACATATGGTCAGCATAATTCTAGTACAAAGTTCTCTATTGCTATCCAAAATACTGAAGCTGCCTAATTGTAGTATGAGGGCCTGCAGGCTATGATGATAAGGGCTCCCTCCCTTCAGGGGGGGTGAGCCAGTGCTGGTGCTCCAGCCACTGTGTAGTGGAGTGCCAAGGCTTGCTGCCCCTCCCCCATTGTGGTACCAGTTTGCCCTGCTGTGCAGGGAGAAGGAGCACCTTTAAACCTCACAGGCTGGATCCATGTTAGCCACTGGTTGCATCCAGCCCGTGGGTGCTGCCTGGCAGGAGGAGGATGCGACTCTTTGAACAGCAGTGTGGGGAATCTCTAATTTTTTGCTAGATCTATATTCACTTTTAGGCTACACCCCAGCCGCTCCCAGTAATTAGGAACTGCAGCCAGTGGGGGCATGGGGTGAAGGGCAGTTGCTGTTGCATAAAAAGCAGATCTCTTTTTCGATTCACTTTGGCAGTGTGGATGCTCTCTTTCAGAAGTTTTTTCAGAAGATCTCTTCTGGAAAAGCTTCTTCCAAAAGAAGCCTGCAGTCTAGACATAGCCTCAGCTTCTGCTGCGTGCTTGCCTATGTAGGGATAACATATTAAAGTATTAAAAATGATTCCCCAAGTAGAAGAAGCATATAAGTGTTTAGATTTATTCTTCTTAAAATGTTTAGATTTAGTGTTATCAAGCTTGATAAGTGTTTAGATTTATTATTATTATTATTATTTGTTAAGATTGTTAAATGTTTAGATGTATAATTATTGCCACTCTAGAATATAATTTGTTAAGAATATAATACTATGTAGCCAGAAACAGCTCCCCTCTCTGTGTCCCAGGGCACTCTCAAACTTTTGCAAGTGGCTGCTTGTCAAGCCACTAACTCTGCTCTGGGAGCCAAGCCCTATAATTGATTAAGGGCATTGTTACACAATTGACGCCCGTTCTCTTACCAATTAACCCTAATCGCAAAGTGAAACATTGTAACTATAACAGTAACTAACTCAGCACTCAGAGAGAATGTTTTAAGAAATGCCACCCAGAAACTTTTGTAACTTTTTGTAACTACAACTCTTGTATATGTAAAATTATTAGTATACAAAATACTGTATGTGAAACATTAATTAGGGAATGTATGTAAGAGAGAGCGTGCTTGGACAATGAATGAATGGTTTGAGAGGTGCCAGCCTGAGAATACAGTATCAAAGGGCTGAAGAAGGCGTCAGGTGCCAGTGCAACCAAAAGGTGTCAAGTGGAGAAAAACTGGAGACTGGAGGTCCACCCTATGAGATCACTGACGAGCACCTGGCAGCCACCCTGTAGACATCAGCATGACGCAGCAATTCCCATAGACTGGCATAGGAAGAAATTCCTATGAAGACTGGACCAAAAGACTATGGAGTCAGAGTCCAAGGTTCTACTGCCAGCCTACCAGGAGCTTCAGATGCGCATCTGATCAGGACTTTGCTCCCCACTACCATCACTTGTGTACAGAATACCTGGCCAGTACTCTGTCACAAGCAACTTCCAGGCTGGTAACTATAACAACTACACAGAACCTGAATGAATGATTGAATGAATGTTTGCTTCTATCTTTTCTTTATTCTTTATTATTATCTTTACAATAAATGTGGCTTTTTGCCTTATCCCCCTCATAAGATCCTGCTTGCTTTTACTGGTACAACACCTACCTCTCCAAGGGACAGCAAAGTTTTAGCAGTGCATACTCTGGTTGCCCAGCTTTTGGACACCACAGCATACTCCTTGCCATGGAGCTGAAGCTGCCTCTGGGCATGCGATGACCCCACACTAATAGGCTGCAGCTTCTGCAGCACTTTGTGCAGACTGTCTTCATGGTCCTGCATGAGCTCGACACCGAGCTCATTAGCGAGACCCTCTGCCTGGATGCAGGAGCAAGTCCCTTGCAACCACACCCCGTGGTAGAGAGACGCTTCTGGAGGCTGGACACCAGTTCCAACTTGTGGGACCGGCTGGTCATGGAGTGACGGGACAACCAGCAGTGGCTCCAAAACTTCTGCATGTGGAAGGCCACCTTAATGGAGCTGTGTGCCTGACTCACCCCTGCCCTCTGTTGACAGGACACCGAGATACAACCCGCCATCCCGCTGGAGAATCGGGTTGCCATCACCGTCTGGAAGCTCACCACCCCCAGACAGCTACTGGTCTGTGGACAACCAGTTCGGTGTGGGAAAGTCCACCGTTGGGGCCCTCCTCATGGAGAAAAGGCACTCTTGGGCTGCAGTCCCTGGAGTGGGGGTTGAAGTCCTAGAAAGGGGGACCCTAGGAAAAGCGGGCTGGGGAGATGTGGGGGTGGGCTGGGGGTGGAGGGGAAGCCCCATCCCTGGGGTTCTGCCATCCCACCCTCACACAGCCCTGCTTGGGGGGCGGCCTCATAGGGGATGGCTCCTGGGGTGTTTGGAGGTGGAGGGGGGGCACCTCCCAACGGCTCAGGCACTCCCTCTCATTTCTCTGTTTTGTGTGTTCCTTTGTCTCCTTCTGCAGGTAGGGAGGGACATCAACTCTGTGCAGAGTCATCCACCTGGGAGATCTGGACCTGATCATTGCCAGATTTGCCGCCCTGGGCTTCCCCAACTGCGAGGAAGCCATCGATGGAACCTACATTCCAATCCACACATCACATAATTGAGCCACCCAATACATAAATCACAAGGGCTATTTCTCAATGGTGCTGCAGGGCCTGATCCACCACTGTGGACAGTTCACGGACATTTTCGTTGGGTGGTCAGGCAGGGCGCATGACACCCGCATTTTCCGAAACATTCTTCCCCCAGCATGACTTTCAGGTTGGGGTGTGCAGATGACACTGCATCGTGTGGGATGTGGCCTACCCCCTCATGCCGTGGCTCATGAAGGGCTACACTGGCCACCTAGACCTCAGCAGGGACCAATTCAATGCCCACTCAGCCGGGCCCAGATGCAGGTGGAATGTGCCTTTGGGTGCCAGAAGGCACGGTTTAGGTGCAAAGAGGCTCATAACCTTCAACCAGCACTGATTGCAGCTTTTTCATGACAAGTGATAAAGGCATATCACAAACTCTTATCAGCTATGCCAGCCACTTCAGCAGAAAACCTAAAATTTTACCAGCCTTTCACTTCAAGGAGGGACATGTGCAACTCATTCTCTTGTTTGGCACAGATAACTTCTATGCAGTTTTTTAAATTATTATTCATCTTGCTCTGAAACGATTCCTTTTTGAGATCCATTTCTGCTGAGACAGCTGTTGCTGATTTATTTGAGGAATAATTCAGAACATTTTAATCAAAAGTGAGGTTTGTTTTTAACAGAATATTAGCTTTATAGTACATATCCAGTCACCATTTTGTCCTTGTTATTTAAATGTTCTTCTTTTTCCCCTGCCTGCTCTTCCTTAAAATGATAATTTTCTCAGGGCATAGACTGTGACTTTTCCATTTGGAAGCTACTTAGTATCATTTAAAATTTACAAGAATTCTCTTTTTTTACATTTTGATGACTTAATTAAATAACAGTTCTACAAATCAGAGCAGTGATAGAGATGCAGCTGTGTTAGTCTGGTCTAGCTGAAACAAAAGACAGGACTATGCAGCACTTCAAAGACTAACAAGATGGTTTATTAGGTGATGAGTTTTCGTGGGCCAGACCCACTTCCTCAGATCAATATGTAGTCAGATCAGATCAGAGCAGCCACAGATGAAAAGCTATTAAGTGTATTACTTTTTAGCTATTTACTTGTTTAAAAACTTAGTTCTCACAAGTATCAGATCCCCCAAATGTCTCAAGTATTAAATGTATATGTAGCTCTCTGAGGTTTCATGTCTTTCAGCTAAATCACATGTAGGGAGACTGAATCCTGTTGACTAAACATCTAGGAGGCTCATATTCAACTTCTGTGTTCCAGCTGTGATAAACAGTTCTGAGCAGGATTTTTGTTTAACCAAGTGCCACTTCAAGGATTATTGTAACTCTGGAACTAGAAGTTCCTCTACTATGGACCTCCATATTATTCAAGCACAAATTGATTTCTTGTCTTTCCACCTGTAGGGTATAGTTCAAGATACTTTGATTTGTGCAAGTCTTTTCATATTTACTGTGGAAAAATGACCAGTTGCAGAGACAAAACAGAAACAACCTAGTGAAGAAAGCAATGTAAACCCAGGAATGATGGATTCTTCCTAAAAGCAGGGGCCCCTCTTTTTCCATGGCCTTGCCTCTGCCCCTCTTCTTCTTCTCCGGGACCCTTCCTTCCAGCCAAGCCCCACCCCCATGCCTGACTGGAAGCTAGACGTGGGTTCGGGTAAGAGTCCAGCAGACAGCTGTGGGAAATCCAGGCCGCTCCACTGGTAGGGTCTGTGGGCTGGGGGTTCAAAAGCAGCTCCTGGCCCATGTCCCCACCTCCTAGATCTCTCACTCAGGGCAGGTGGAAAAGTCATGGCTCCCCTCACCTGCCTGAACAACTTTTACCCAACCCAGCTTGGCTTCTGGTCTGACCTTGTGGTGGGACTTTGGTGACCGAAGAGCAACAACCATGCCATAGTAAGAGATGCCCTGTGATGTTATTGGATTTTAGTAGGAACATGCAGATCATTGTTGCATTCACTGATGTGTTTTTTCCCCAAATTCTGTGCAAAGTAGACCAAGTGAGGTGTCTAATGAAAGCTTATGTTCTGCTGATTCTATTTATGCTACTCATTTATACGTATGATTTGTGTATGTAAAACTATGAATATTGGCTCTGTACTTGTATTTTAAACGTTTTCTATCTGGAGACAGCAGCAGGTGTCACCCACCTATTGTGAGTGGTGGTTACTCAATTAATTGTTTGAGATTCTAAGGACTAATAGAAAGGGCAACAACAAAACAAAGACAATGATTTCAAGAAGGCAAACATTAGCAAATTTAGAGAATTGGTAAGATCTCACAATAAGCAAGTCTAAAAGGAAAAATTATTGAAGATAGTTTGCAGTTTTTCAAAGAGTCATCATTAAGGGCACTTCATAGGAAAGATAAGAAATAGGGCAGGAGACCACTCTGGTTTAACCAGGAGATTTTAAATGATCTAATAATTAGACAGGAATCCTACAAAAAGTGGAAACTAGGTCAAATTAAAAAGGATGAATATAAACAAATAACCCAAGTATGTAGGTAAATAATTAGAAAAGCCAAGGCACAAAGCAAGCTCAAACTAGCTAGAGATATAAAGGGTAACAAGAAAACATTCTACAAATACATTAGAAACAAGAGGGAAACCCAGGAGAGGGTAGGCCCATATATTACAGGCCCATGTTCAATGAAGAGGGATAAACAATAAGGCTACGTCTAGACTGGCATGATTTTCCGCAAATGCTTTTAACGGAAAAGTTTTCCGTTAAAAGCATTTGCGGAAAAGAGCATCTAGATTGGCACGGATGCTTTTCCGCAAAAGCACTTTTTGCGGAAAAGCGTCCGTGCCAATCTAGACGCGCTTTTGCACAAAAAAGCCCCAATCGCCATTTTTGCGATCGGGGCTTTTTTGCACAAAACAATACCGCGTTGTCTACACTGGCCCTCTTGCACAAAAGCATTTGCGCAAGAGGGCTTTTGCCCGAACGGGAGCAGCATAGTATTTCCGCAAGAACACTGACAATCTTACATGAGATCGTCAGCGTTCTTGCGGAAATTCAAGCGGCCAGTGTAGACAGCTGGCAAGTTTTTCCGGAAAAGCAGCTGATTTTCTGGAAAAACTGGCCAATCTAGACACAGCCTAAGGGTATGTCTACACTACAGTGCAATTTCAAATTAACTTAATTCGAAATAGTTAATTCGAATTAAGCTAATTCGAAATAACGCATCTAGACACAAAAACTATTTCAAAATAGCATTTTGCTATTTCGAAATAGCACGTCCACACTGAGTGGACCCTGAACTGAAGTTAAGGCTGGCCGGAACCAGTGCCAGCAGGGCATCAGGTTAGGACTTAGTATGTGGGGCTGCTGCCTGAGGCTAACTGAGCTCCGTGCTTAAAGGGACCCTACCCCCACCCCAGACAGACAGTTCTCAGGGTTCTCCGCTTGCTTGTCTACCTCGATGAGGGACAGCAAAGCAGTCCTGTCTTGGAGTGTCCTGAGTGCCTGCACTTGGGACACGACAGCACTCGGCCACATGGAACCAGAGCTGCCCCTGGGCATGCCGGTGCGTCTCGTGGGGTCGTTGCCATCAGCCCGGCTACACTTGCTGCAGGCTGCCATCCGGGCTGTCAGGATCCAGGAGGCCCTGAGGGAGAGCGTCCACCCCGAGGAGCCCTCAGAGCCTCCCCAGTCCTCCCTACCGGGGGCTCATGCCCCATTCCTTCCTCATGTCCTTCCACTTACCCCTCCCTAACCCCCCTTCCTGATGTCAAATAAAAGACACACATGTTCAAAAATAGAAACTGGGTTTATTGAACAAAACTGGAGGGGATGAACCTCTGGGGAGACTGGGAAAAGGAGGTGGGAGAGGGGAAGAGAGAGGGTGGAAGAGGGGAGGGGGAAACCTGGGAGGAGGGAACTGGAAGGGGGAAGCAAGGGGAAGAAGGGGGAGGGGAAGCTCAGGGCTCAGGATTGGGGGTCTCGCCAGACCAACTTGACTTTCATGCTAACCTGCTCCTGGATTCGCAGGTGGCCTTTGGTGGCCAGGCTGGCAGCTATCCTGCCATAGATGGCCGCATTCCTCCATCTAGTGCGGAGATCATGGATGTTGGGGGCATCCCCCCCAAACCTGAATAAGGTTCATGATCTCCACCCTGGACCAGGAAGGCACTCACCTTCTCCAGCCCCTGTCAGGCTCCTGGGAGCTGGCAGACTGCTCCTGGGGAGCAGTGGAGGGCTGGCTGCCAGTGGCTTGCTGGCTCATGTTTTGGGGCCACTGGGTCAGGGGCCTCTGTGGCCACTGCTGGCTCTGGGCTGGCGGTCTTGGAGCTGGCACAGGCACTGTGGCCAGGGTCTACCCCTTTAATGGCTCCGGGGTTGGGGGAGAGGAGAGTAAGTTTTCCTGGTTGTGCCCAGCGTGGCCACCAGGGCTCCCTGGGAAGGGCTGGAGGCCCCCTATTTCGAATTAAGTGTCTACACAACACTTAATTCGAAATAGCTATTTCGAATTTGGTGTTACTCCTCATAGAATGAGGTTTACCAAATTCAAAATAAGGGCTCCACTATTTCGAATTTATTTCGAAATAGCGGTTTGCCTGTGTAGACGCTATTAAATAACTGCTGTTATTTCGAATTAACTTTGTAGTGTAGACATACCCTAACAGAAAATGTGGAAATGGCAGAACTGTTTAATGACTTCTTTGTTTCGATTTTCACCAAGAAGGTTGTTGGCAATTGGATGCCTAACATAGTGAATGTCAGGGCATGTTTACACTCGGAAATTATTTTGAAATAACTTATTTCAAAATAACTCCCAAAATAACTATTTCAAAACAGCGTGTCCACACAACAGGGAAGCCTCAAAATTAGTCTGAGACAGGCTCCATTAATGTGGACGTGCTACCTTGACTTAGAGCCCCAGGAAGCACTGGGAAGTAATTAATTTGAATGATTCTGGGAGCTGTTGTTTCAAAATAGCAGAAGTGGCTATTTTGAAATAAGGGTTATTCCGAGTGGAAAGCAGGAGTTATTATTTCAAGATAATCAGCCTGTTATTTCAAAATAACAGACTTGGTAGTGTGGACGCTCTGCTTGTTATTTCAAAAATAAGGGGTGTTATTTGAAATAACTCCCTTTTCTAGACCAGGGCTCGCTGAAAGTGGGGTAGGTTCAGAAGCTAAAATAGGGAAAGAACAAGTTAAATATTATTTAGACGTATTAGATGTCTTCAAGTCACCAGGGATTGATGAAATGTATCCTAGAATATTCAAGGAGTTCACTGAGGTGATGTCTGAGCCATTAGCTATTATCTTTGAAAAACTGAAATACAGGAGAGATTCCAGAAGATTGAAAAAGTGCAAATAAAAGGGAAAGAAGGACAACCCAGGGAGTAACAGACCAGTCAGCTTAACTTTTATAAAAGGAAAGATAACAGAGCAAATAATTAAAGAATCAATTTGCAAATAACTAGAAGATAATAAGGTTATATGTAATAGCCAACATGGATTTGAAAGTGAGATTATTCAAGAGAATACATTATATACATCAGTCCCCAAGTTCTTGATGCAAGTTCTTAGTAGAGATGTTACAAACTGCTAGCTGAAAAGTCTCTGGTGTATACTGAATCAGAACAGGTCAGCAAATCCTTCTCAGCTTTCTGTCCCTAGCAAGGATGCATCTGGAATCAGTAGCAGAATTGAAGACAAGATGGAGGCAGCTTCACTGCATTTTTATATTCCTCATGCCTCCCAAACTGGAGCTGATCACATGATCAAGTGACCTGTCTGTGTTTCATGTACAAGTAGCCATGAGGCTCTGGCTGGTTTGCAGGTTTCCAGACACATTCCTCAGGTGTGTATTGGCCACTCTGAGAGCCATTGTCCGGGAAGCACTGCTTATTAGCACAGCCATTCACTGAACAATCATTCCTCACAATAGGTGGTCCAGGCCCATTGCTCCCTCCCAGACAGAGAATATTTAGAATACAAGAACAGATCCCATATTCATAACTCCACATACAAAAATCACACAAGTGTATGAGTAGCACACATAGAATCGGTAGAGCATAAGCTTTCATTTGACACATCACATGGCCCACTTTGTACAGAACTTGAAGCAAACACCACGTTTGGTGCAACAGTGATCTTTCTGCTCACTTTAAAATCCAATGCCTAGGGAGATTGTGGAATCTCCAACATTAGAGATTTTTAAGAGCAGGTTAGACAAACATATGCCAGGGATGGCCTACAGGGTGTTTGGTTCTGACACAAGTGTAGGGAACTGGACTTGATGAACTCTAAGGTTTTTTCCAGTTCCATGAATCACATTTTTCTGGTTAAATTCTTCTTCCCAACTCATTTGGCTCAAAATTCCTTTCACCTTTGTGAAATTGACCCTTTTAAAGAACCAACTATACATATTACTACTTTGAACTTTATTCTGTTTACACATTATAAATGTGATTGGATCACAACTTTTTGTTCTGTGATCAGTTTCTATTTATCTGTCAAGATGAGGTCTAATTTGACCTGATTACTGCAATACTTTTTGAGCTAGCAAATTATCATCTATAATATTAAAAAATTCCAAGGAGATTCTAATACTGGCTGTATGAGACCTCCCTCCAGAATATGTCACTCAAATTGATGTTCCCCATGATCACACAGCTTCTTTTCCTTTCACATTACAGATAGGTGCGTAAGGAGCTGGTCAGCCTGAGTTCTAATGTGATTTAGTAGTCTATAGCAGACACTGACTAGTGATGAAGAATAGGAGGGATTGTACCCTTTTCTGGATATCCCAGCTAACTAAATTGACTTTAAGGTTTAAACCGAGAGGGTCCGGGAGAGTCTCCAGGAAATGTTGACAGAGAGCCACGAGACCCAATGAAAACAGTGTAGGGTTTTGAATTGAAAAACAGGGCCTAACTAAATCCTGGGGAAGTACTTCACTGTGTTTTTAATCTTGCCTTTTTCAGTTGCTCTGTAACACCTAGCAACCAAGGGATGCTTTACCAAGTATGTCTGATTTGTTTTGTTAATATAATCACCTTTTAAAAACTATTATCTGATTCATGTGTCCTAGAAGGCAACAGGTTCTCTACACGTACCTAAAACTGCCTGGTCAGCTGTTAGGAATTACAGTTTGTTTTCAAGCTCTCTCCTGAGGGAGCTTTAGGATACACTTAAGAATTTATTTCTGAAGGGTATCTTCCTGGGTTCTCAAAGAAGTTTTTGCATTTCAGTTGTGGCAGCATACCACACAAGACCAGGGAATCTGTGACCTTGGGGACTTTTTTAAGCCGAAGCCTTTAGTGGCAGGGTATTTTAAAGTATCTTACAGGCCCCCACCTTCTTCACTCAAAGTGCCAGAGTGGGGAACAGCCTTCACACCCCCATATTGTGTTTTAACTTTCAGGACATTGATCCATAAGCAATTAAAATCATATTCCTTTGGGTTGTCAGTCACTCAAAATGATAATGCCACTATCTACATGAGGGCCCTTTCACAGGGAATGTTTTAAAATGTTTGTATATCATAGAACCATAGAGCTGGAAGAGACCTTAGAAGGCCATCAAGTCCAGCCCCCTGCCCTAAGGCAGGACCAATCCCAATTAAATCAACCCAGCCAGGGCTATGTCAAGCCGAGACTTAAACATCTCTAGGGATGGAGACTCCAATACTTCCCAAGGTAACCCATTCCAGTGCTTCACCACCCTCCTAGTGAAATAGTTTTTCCTAATATCCAACCTGGACCTCTCCCACCGCAACTTGAGACCATTGTTCCGTGTTCTGCCATCCATCACTATTGTGAACAGCCTTTCTCCAGCCTCTTTGGAACCTCCCTTCAGGAAGTTGAAGGCTGCTATCAAATCCCCCCTCACTCTTCTCTTCTGAAGACTAAATAGACCCAACTCCCTCAGCTTCTCCTCGTAGGTCATATGCTCCAGCCCCCTAATCATTTTGGTTGCCCTCTGCTGGACCCTCTCTAATGCATCCACATCCTTCCTGAAATTGGGGGCCCAGAACTGGACATGATACTCCAGATGTGGCCTCACCAGAGCTGAGTAAAGAGGAATAATCACATCTCTGGATCAATTGGCAATGCTCCTCTTAATGCAACCTAATATGCCATTAGCCTTCTTGGCTACAAGGGCACACTATTGACTCATGTCCAGCTTCTCATCCACTGTAATCCCCAGGTCCTTTTCTACAGAACTACTACTTAGCCAGTCGGTCCCCAATCTGTAACAATGCTTGCGATTCTTCCATCCCAAGTGCAGGACTCTACACTTGTCCTTGTTGAACCTCATCAGATTTCTTGTGGCCCAATCCTCCAATTTGTCTAAGTCACTCTGGACTCTTTCCCTGCCCTCCAGCTTGTCTACCTCTCCCCCTAGCTTAGTGTCATCCACAAACTTGCTGAGGGTGCAATCCATCCCCTAATCCAGGTCATTAATAAAGATGTTGAACAAAACCGGTCCCAGAACCGAATCTTGGGGCACTCCGCTAGAAACCAACCGCCATCCTGACATCGAGCCGTTGACATCTGGGCCTGACCTTCCAGCCAGCCTTCTATCCATCTTACCGTCCATTTATCTAATCCACATTCCCTTAACTTGCTGGCAAGAATGTTGTGGGAGACCGTATCAAAAGCCTTGCTAAAGTCAAGATATATCACATCCACTGACTTCCCCATATCCACAGAGCCAGTTACCTCATCATAGAAGCTAATCAGATTGGTCAGGCACGACTTGCCCTTCATGAATCCATTCCGACTATTCTTGATCACCTGCCCTTCTCCTAAGTGCTTTAAAATGGATTCCTTGAGGATCCCCTCCATGATTTTTCCAGGGACTGAGGTAAGACTCACCGGCCTATAGTTCCCTGGATCATCCTTCTTCCCTTTCTTAAAGATGGGCACTACATTTGCCTTTTTCTTATCACCCGGGATCTCTCCTGATCTCCACGACTTTTCAAAGATAATGGCCAAAGGCTCCTCAATGACATTTGCCAACTCCCTCAGTACCCTTGGATGTATTAAGTCCAGACCCATGGATTTATGTACTTTTAGCTTTTTAAATAGTTCCTAACCTGTTCTTTCCCCACCAAGGGCTGTCCACCTTCGTCCCATATTGCGTCACTTAGCGCATTAGTCTGGGAGCTGACCTTGTCCGTGAAGACAGAGGCAAAGAAAGCATTACGTAGTTCAGCTTTCCCCACATCATCTGTCACGAGGTTACCTCCCTCATCCAGTAGGGGCCCTACACCCCCTCTGATCACCTTCTTCTTGCTAACATGCCTGTATAAACCTTTCTTGTTATCCTTCACATCCCTTCCAAGTCTCAATTCCAATTGCGCTTTTGCCTTCCTGATAAACCCCCTGCACTCTCAAGCTGTACATTTATACCTCTCCCTAGTCATCTGTCCAAGTTTCCACTTTTTGTAAGCTCCCTTTTTGTGCTTAAGTTCACCAAGGATTTCCCCGGTAAGCCAATCCGGTCTCCTATCATATTTGCTTCTCTTGCTACACATTGGAATGGTTTCTTTCTGTGCCTTCAGTAAGGCTTCTTTAAAATACTGCCAACTCTTCTGGACTCCTTTCCCCCTCATGTTATGCTTTTTGAAGTCCAAGGTGTGTATTTTACTACTCTCTTTTCTTTCTTTGGTCAGGATCCTGAAATCTACCATCTCATGATCACTGCTTCCCAGGTTGTCACCCACCTCTACTTCCCCTATTAGCTTCTCCCTGTTTGTGAGCAGCAGGTCAAGCTGCGCACAGCCTCTGGTCGGATCCTGTAGCACTTGTACCAAGAAGTTATCTGCAACATTCTCCAAAAACTTCCTGGATTGTCTGTGTACTGGCGTATTGGTCTCCCAACAGATGTCAGGGTGATTAAAGTCCCCCATGAGAACCAGGGCCTGCGATCTGGAAACTTCTCTCAGTTGTCTGAAGAAAGCCTCATCTACCTCATCACCTGATTTGGCAGCCTGTAGCAGACACCAACCACAACATCACTGCTGTTGGTTACACCTCTAAACTTGACCTATAGACTCTCAACTCCTCCTCCTTTTCTCCCCGCCTGTTCTTTCTGAACAGTTTATACCCTTACATGACAATGCTCCAGTCATGCGAGTCATCCCACCAAGTCTCTGTTATCCCAATCAAATTGTAGTTCTTGGACTGTGCCAGGGCCTCCAGTTCTTCCTGTTTGTTACCCAGGCTTCTTGCATTGGCGTACAAACACCTTAGATAACCAGCTGATCGCCCTACCCTCTGCATTCGAGTCAGGGGTCCTCCTTTGTTGCTTGTTCCTCTTTGCATTTCTTCTCAGTATCCGACTTCCCGACTCCTCTCAGGGTTTTGGTCACCGTCCCCCAACGAACCTAGTTTAAAGCCCTCCTCACTAGGTTTGCAAGCCTGCCCACGAAGATGCTCCTTCCTCTCTTTGTTAGGTGGATCCCATCTCTTCCTAACAATACTTGTGCCCAGAACAGAGTCCCATGGTCGAAGAAACCAAAGCCCTCTCTGCAACACCACCTGTGCAACCATGCATTTACTTCCTCAATTCAACGATCCCTACCCAGTTCTTTCCCTTCAACAGGGAGGATGGACGAGAACACCACTTGCACTCCGAATTCTTTGATCCTTCTTCCCAACTCTGTGTAATCCGCAGTAACCCGCTCAAGGTCATTCTTGGCTGTATCGTTAGTTGCCACATGGAGAAGCAGGAAGGGGTAGCGATCCGAAGGTTTGATCAGTTTGGTAAGCCTCTCAGTCACATCTGAGCACCAAGCAGCACACCTCTAGAGATGCCAGGTCCGGACAGCAGATGGATGGCTCAATCTCTCTTCGGAGGGAGTCCCCAACCACCACCACCCGTCTTCTGCTTTTGGGGGTGGTGGTCGTGGAACCCCCATCCTTAGGACTATGCTTCCCATGCCTTCCAGTTGAAGTGATTCCCTTCCAATTTGTTCCTTGTGAGGTCCCTTCCAAAGCATTCTCCATCGCAGAGCCTGTGGAGAGAGCCTGAAAGCGATTACTTACCTCTGTAGGAATGGGGGATTCCCGTGCTGGCTTTTTTTCCCTTCTAGAAGTTACATGCTGCCAGTTCTCTTCCTTGTGCTGTACTGCCCTCTCTGGCTCTTCTGCCTGCCTTGCTTGCAGGATTAAATGCTGCCTTCTATCGAGGAAGTCTTCATCCTCTCTGATTGAGCATAGGGTTGACACCTGGGCCTCCAGTCCTCTAATTTGTTTCCTCCAAAATGGCGACCAGCTTGCACTTAGTGCAGATGAAATCCGTTCTTTCTTCCGGGAGGAAGACAAACATGGCACATGCTGTGCAGGTAACAACAGCAGAACTATCACCATCCGTACCTGCTGTCCTGGAGAACTCCCTCTCTAAACTCCCTGTTTGCAATCACCTGTTTGCACATGATATTTGTATATGGTGCAATGTTACCTCTAATCTTTCCATCTATTTACGGATTCTTTCCATCCATGTGCAGAATACATTTTATGTGCATCAAAGCAGGTGCAAATGTGTACCACCAGTAGAATAAACAACCCAGTTGCGAGTGCTCTGCTAATCATCTGGGTGGCATTTGAGCCTCTTCTGAGCAGCCGTATAAGCATCCATATTACCAGGAACACTGATATGGTACCTAGATACCATGAGTGTGGGCATATTAATGCCTGAGGCTATGTCTACACTACAAAGTTAATTGAAATAACAGCAGTTATTTCGAATTAACTTTAATAGCGCCTACACAGGCAAACCGCTATTTCGAAATAAATTCGAAATAGTGGAGCCCTTATTTCAAATTTGGTAAACCTCATTCTACGAGGAGTAACACCAAATTCGAAATAGCTATTTCGAATTAAGTGCTGTGTAGACACTTAATTCGAAATAGGGGGCCTCCAGCCCTTCCCAGGGAGCCCTGGTGGCCAGGAAAACTTACTCTCCTCTCCCCCAGCCCCGGAGCCATTAAAGGGATAGACCCTGGCCACAGTGCCTGTGCCAGCTCCAAGCCTGCCAGCCCAGAGCCAGCAGTGGCCACAGGGGCCCCTGACCCAGTGGCCCCAAAACATGAGCCAGCAAGCCACTGGAAGCCAGCCCTCCACTGCTCCCCAGGAGCAGTCTGCCAGCTCCCAGGAGCCTGACAGGGGCTGGAGAAGGCAGGCGTCTTCCTGGTCCAGGGTGGAGATCATGAACCTTATTCAGGTTTGGGGGGGATGCCCCCAACGTCCATGATCTCAGCCCTAGATGGAGGAACATGGCCATCTATGGCAGGATAGCTGCCAGCCTGGCCACCAAAGGCCACATGAGAACCCAGGAGCAGGTTTGCATGAAAGTCAGGTTGGTCCGGTGAGACCCCCAACCCTGAGCTTCCCCTCCCCCTTCTTCCCTTTGCTTCCCCCTTCCAGCTCCCTCCTCCCAGGGTTCCCCCACCCCTCTTCCACCCTCTCTCTTCCCCTCTCCCACCTCCTTTTCCCAGTCTCCCCAGAGGTTCATCCCCCCCCAGTTTTGTTCAATAAACCCAGTTTCTATTTTTGAACATACGTGTCTTTTATTTGACATCAGGAAGGGGGGCTAGGGAGGGGTAAGTGGAAGGACATGAGGAAGGAATGGGGCACGAGCCCCCGGTGGGCAGGACCCTGAACCGAAGTAAAGGCTGGCTGGAACCAGTGCCGGCAGGGCATCAGGTTAGGAATTAGTGTGTGGGGCTGCTGCCTAAGGCTAACTGAGCTCCGTGCTTAAAGGGACCCTACCCCCACCCCAGACAGACAGTTCTCAGGGTTCTCTGCTTGCTTGTCTACCTCGAGGAGGGACAGCAAAGCAGTCCTGTCTTGGAGTGCCCTGAGTGCCCACACTCAGGACACGACAGCACTCAGCCACATGGAACCAGAGCTGCCCCTGGGCATGCCGGTGCATCTTGTGGGGTCGTTGCCATCAGCCCGGCTGCACTTGCTGCAGGCTGCCATCCAGGGGTGTCCATCGGGGGGCTGTCAGGATCAGGAGGCCCTGAGGGAGAGCGTCCACCCCTCGGAGCTAGCTCCCTTCAGGTAACAAGAAGGAGTAGCCCAGTTATCTTGTCTCTGTCATCTAAATAAAAATTCCATTGTCTTTTTCCTTTGAGGGGAAATATCTTATGCAGAGCACTTCTTATAGGTATCATCCTAGCAGCTACACAGGGAGGATCTGATTTTCAGAAGAGCAGGGCAATTCCCACTCCCAATGAATTCAAGTGGTGATATGAATACTCTGCACTTCTGAAGATTGGGCCCTGAGGAGTTTATTATATATCATGTTCCCTTTGAAATATTCTCTGGAAAATAATTCAGAAATGAGCTTGCAAATATGACATTTAAAACTAAAATCTCCCACTGAGCTATATTATGCTTTTCTTAGAACACATGTATGGTTTATTTTATATGTATCTCACAGTGCCTTTTTGAAAGACAACTGATAAGTATCAGTTTGGTACAGAGACTACTAATATACTCCCCTGTGTATTGATAGATTAGGAGAGCTGATGGAATGCACTATTGTCTGTCTTTACACCATATACAATCATGGACGGTTGGTGAAGGCACAGCTGGGGGAGGCAAGCCACCAGCCCCACCTCCAGCCCCTCCCCTTCTTCCGAGGCCGCTTCCCCACACCCACAGGGAGGTGGGGCAGTGCATCATGCATGCAGTCCTCCTCCCAACCATGGGGAAAGGAGGAGAGCAGACAGGCACACACTTGGGCCAGCCTCCTCAGCCCCAGAGGAGGTCAGAAGAAGTGCAGCAAGGCCCCAACCTCCCCAGCCCCAGAGGAGGATGGAGGGTGTGCAGCAAGACCCCAGACTCCCCAGTCCCAGAAGATAGTGCACCACATGGCCTGGCCCACCCCTGACTCTCCAGCCCCAGAGGATGGGGATGGTGGGCACTGGGAGAAGCAACACTCCGCCCCCAAAACACCTATGTAGCATCATTATATGTAAACCTCCCAAATTAAACCTCCCAAAGCCCTTGCTAGTTAGGTAGGTATTGTGATTCTCAATTTAGAGGTGGAGATACTGGAATTCAGAGAGGTTGTGACGGAGTCAAGATACCATACAAGGTCTGCAGCAGAGCCAGGATGAAAATAGTCATGAATCCAGATTAATCCGCCTAGATGATATTGCCCCAAGTCATGTACATTAACTGCAAGATCATCCTACCTCTCCATTCAGTAAAGCAAATAACCTTCATACATTAGTTTCCCATTATACATAACTGTATCCACAAGGTTTTTAGCATTTTGGCCAATATGTCAACAAAGACTGGTTTTCCATATGACTTTTCAAAAAAAGAAGGGTAAACCATCCTTTTATTATGAAATTGGCACCTGCAAGTGACAACAGGGTTTTTATGAAAACAATGAGGAGTTCTGTGGCACCGAAGGCTAGACCCAGCAGTTTGTTGGCATCCTCACAGCAGGAGGCCAATGGGAGCAAACACTCCTGTTCGCTTCCCTTACTCCTGGCAAGAGCAGGAGTACTGAACACCAGCAGCGTTGCCCGCTGAGTTTGATTTAGCGAGTTTTAACTAGACTCGCCAAATCAAACTCCAGAAGATTGATCATGGCAGCATTGATCTTCAGCAGCGTGAAGACATGCCCTTAAGACTAAGGATATGTCTACACTACAGTGCTAATTCGAACTAACTTAATTCGAACTAAGCTAATTCGAACTAACGCATCTAGACCCAAAAACTAATTCGAATTAGTGTTTTGCTAATTCGAACTAGTGCGTCCACACTGATTGGATGCTGGGTCGCATTTAAGGCCAGCTGAAACCAGTTCTGGCAGGGCATCAGGTCAGTAGTTGCTTTGTGTGGCTGCTGTCTGAGGCTATCTGAGGCTCGTGCTTAAAGGGACCCCCCCGGACAGCCGGTTCTCAGCTTTTCTGCTTTCTTGCCTACCTTGCCGAGGGACAGCAAAGCATTTTACTCTCCGCCTGCCTGTGTCGGTGGTTCCCATTGGGGACGCCGCCGCAGTTGGCACCATGGAGCCAGAGCTCGCCCTGGGCATGCTGCTCCAGTTTTTGGACTTGCTGTTGCAAGCCTGCCAGCAATGGCTGGAGGCTGCCTGGCACCACCTGGTGCACATCAGCCCCCTGCCTCTCCCCCTGGCCTCCCTGGGGGTCGTGGAGGAGCCGCAGCAGCGGCCGGATGCCAGCGTGCCCTGCCGCGTCTGGCGTCTGGACACCAGCAGTGACTGGTGGGACCGCATCGTCCTGGAGCGCTGGGGAGACCAACAGTGGACCCAGAACTTCAGGATGAAGAAGGACACCTTCCTGGAGCTCTGCGAGTGGCTCGCCCCTGCTCTGCAGCGACGGGACACTCACATGAGGCCCACCATCCCCCTCCAGAAGCGTGTGGCCATCGCCTGTGGAAGCTCTCCACGCCGGACAGCTACCGATCCGTCGGGGAAATCCACCGTCAGAGCAGTGCTCATGCAGGTACGGCACCCACCCGCCACTGGGCCGGGGGGAAGGGGGGGCTGCAAGGAGGGGATGGGCTGCCCCAGGGAAAACGCGGGGGGAGGAGGAGAAAGTGCCCCGCACGGGAGGGTTCGGTCTGTCCCAGCCATATTACAGGCCGCCCGTGGCAGCCAGGATCGCAGTGGGGATTGCTTCCGAGAGTGGGACGTGGGGCAGTGCCAGGGAATGAACACTCCCAGCCACCCGGGCGCCCCAGTGATTCGCGGTTTGCCGTGTCTCTCTGCAGGTGGTCAAGGCCATCAACCGGGTGCTGTTCCGCAGGGTGGTCTGCTTCGCTGACCCAGACGCGGTCATCCAGGGGTTCGGTGCCCTTGGCTTCCAACTGCGGGGGGGCCATCGACGGGACGCACATCCCCATCCGTGCCCCGGAACACCAGGCCTCCCAGGACATCAACCGCAAGGGGTACTTCTCCGTGCTCCTGCAGGCCGTGTCTGACCACCGGGGCCAGTTCACGGACATTAATGTGGGCTGGTCCAGCAAGGCACATGATGCCAGGGTGTTCTGCAACTCCTCCGTGTGCCAGAGGCTGCAGGCCGGGACCTTCTTCCCCGACCGCCACATCAGGGTCGGGGACATGGACATGCCCGTCTGCCTGGTGGGGGATGCAGCCTACCCCCTACAGCCCTGGCTGATGAAGCCGTACACGGGGCACCTCAACCCCTCCCAGCAGGCCTTCAATGCCAGGCTCACCAGGGCCCGCATTGTGGTCGAGGGGGCCTTCGGACGCCTGAAAGCTCCATTTTGATGCCTCCTCACCTGCCTCGACCTCACCGAGCACAATATCCCGCCCGTGGTGGCAGAATGTTGTGTGCTGCACAATTTATGTGAAAGGAAGAGGGAGGCTTTCCTGCCAGCCTGGATGGCTGAGGCTGAGCGCATGGCTGGCCAGTACATGCAGCCCCGCACCACTGCCGTCCAGGAGGCCCAGCGGGGGGCCGTCCAGATCCGGGAAGCCCTGCGGGAGAGCTTCCAGGTGGAGGAGGAGGACTGAACTCTCCCTGCATACCCCACTGGGGCCTTCTTCCACCCTCCCCTCCTTCCCCTTTCCCTTCCTTAACCCCCCTTCCTAATGTAAAATAAAAACACCTGTTTTGCCAAAAAAAACTCTCTTTATTGTACATAACTGGGGTGGGGGAGGGAGGAATGAGGGTGGGAGAGGGGAGGGGGAAACCTGGGAGGAGGGAGCTGGAAGGGGGAGGAAGGGGAAGAAGGGAAGGGAAAGCTCAGGGTTGGGGGTCCTGCTGGCTCTCCCATCTGACAGCACTGCGGGGGCGGGGGCGTCGGGGGTGAGTGAGTGTGGAGGGTGGGGCAGGAGGGACAGGGGGTGCAGAGGAAGTGGGAGGGGGAACAGGGGTGGGTGGAGGAGCGAGAGCTGGGGCGGCCGCAGGGGCTGGAACAGGAGGAGGCAGGAACCTGTCCACCAAGGTCTGGAGGTGACCTCTGAAGGCACGGCCCTGCTCCTCCAGTGCCTCCAAGCTCTGCTGCCGCAGCCGAAGGTCCTCCCAGACCCAGTGGTCCTGGGTGTGGAGCTGGTGCTCCAGTAGCCGCAGGTGCCGCTGGTGGTAGTCCTCCAGGTTCCTGGTGCGCCTGCTGGCCCGGGGGCGGGTGGCTGTTGCAGGCGGGGTGGTGTGCCCTGCAGTCCCACGTGCTGCGGCTGTGGTGAAACAAGAGCAGTGGTCAGTTCTCCCTGGGGACACAGTGGGTGAAACCCAGCCCCCCTGTGCAAGGCGAGGTCGGCGTGTGGGGAACGGGCCAGGGCCCCTGCATGACACCCAGCTGCTGCTCCATGGTGGGCAAGGCCCAGGCGCACGGTCCCTGGGCTCCCTCTCTCTCCACCCCCCGCATACACATAAGGGCAGCATGATGGCACTCACATGTGGAGCCCTCCCCGGCCTCGGACGACACAGCCGATGTGCTCTGTTGGATGCCTCATTGGTCCTGGGTCCTGGGCAGGCTCCTTGCAGGCTGCTGGCTCTTGGCATCCTCTTCCTCCTCCTCCGTGTCAGGGACGGGGCCTTCTGCCCCGGGGTCGATCACCACCCGGGGGGCATGGACTGCGTGAGCCCCCAGGATGCAGTCCAGGGCCTCATAATGAGGGCATGCCTCCGGGTCGGCCCCTGGCTGGGAGGCCCTGGAGTAGGCCTGCCGCAGGTCCTTGATTTTGCAGCAGTCCTGCTCCCGGGTCCGCATGTGACCTCTGGTGGCCAGGCTGTCAGCCATGCGGCTGTAGACTGCCGCGTTCCTGTGGCTAGTGCGGAGATCGTGGACGTTGGAGGCCTCCCCCCAAACCTCGATGAGCTCCACAATCTCCGCACTAGACCAGGCGGGCGCCCGCCTCTTGCCGCCCTGGGCAGGCTCTTGGGAGCCGCCAGCCTGGTCCTGGGAAGAGGCGGAAGGCTGGGTGGCAGCGGGTGGCTGGCTCATGCTGTGCCAGGTGCAGGGTGTGCTGGCTGGGTGCTGACAGGCTTGCAGCTGGCACAAGCACCATAGCCAGACCGTTCCCCTTTAAGGGCTCCGGGGCCAGGAGAGGGGCAGAAGAGTTTCCCTGGTTTGGCCCAGAGTGGCCACCAGGGCAAGCTGGGAAGGGCTAGCCTCCAACTAGTTCGAATTAAGTGGCTACACAGCCCTTAATTCGAACTACTTAATTCAAACTAGGCATTAGTCCTCGTGGAATGAGGTTTACCTAGTTCGAATTAAGTTCGTACTAGCGGTTTGCATGTATAGACGCTATGAAAGTTAATTCGAACTAACGGCTGTTAGTTCGAATTAACTTTGTAGTGTAGACATACCCTAACAGATTTATTATGCATAAGTCTCTGAGGGTATGTCTACACTGCAAGGTTAATTCGGAATAACAGCCATTATTCTGAATTAACTTCCATAGCGTCTACACAAGCAAACCGCTATTTCGAAATTCGAAATAGCGGGGCACTTAATTCGAGTTTGGGAAACCTCATTCTACAAGGAGTAACGCCAAACTCTAATTAGCTAATTCAGAATAAGCACTGTGTCGACGCTTAGTCCAAATTAGCTGGCCTCCAGCCCTTCCCAGTTCCCCCTGGTGGCCAATCTGGGCCAAACCAGGAAAACTCTACTGCTCCCCCCCCCCAACCCTTAAAGGGGCAGAGTCCCTTTGGCCACAGGGTCTGTGCCAGCTGCAGACCTGCCAGCCCAGAGCCCGCAGGCACTGCCCCTGACCCAGGTGCCAGCATGAGCCAGCAACCCAGTGCCAGCCAGCCCTCCATGGCTCCCCAGGACCAGACTGGCAGCTCCCAGGAGCCTGCCAGGGGACGGAAAAGGCGGGCGCCATCCTGGTCCAGTGCGGAGATCATGGACCTGATTGAGGTTTGGGGGGATGCCTCCAACATCCATGATCTCCACACTAGATGCAGGAACGCAGCCGTCTACCGACAGATGGCCGACAGCCTGGCCACCAAAGGCCACATGCGCAACCAGGAGCAGGTGCGCACTAAAATTAAAGAGCTGCGGCAGGCCTATGCCAGGGCCGCAGCAGGCAGCTCCCAACCAGGGGCAGACCAGGCCCCTTCCCATATTTTGATGCCTTGGACCGCATCTGAGGGCCCTGACCAGGTCACGGAGGAGAAGTAGGAGGACGACGATGGCCAGGAGTCCCAGGAGCCTGGAGGGAGCGTGCCGCGCACCCTGGAACCCAGAGCCATGCCAGCAAACCTGTTGCCTGTGTCGTCCGATGCCAGGGTGGCCTCGACATATGAGTGCCATCACTGTCCCCTTATGCGGGGCGGGGGAGGGGGCAAGGGAGCCCAGGCACTGCGCGTGTGGGCCTTGCTGACCACGGATCACGCAGGAACCTGTGCATGTGCCACGCCAGCCGGGGCATGTAGCCCCGGCTGCCTGCCACACAGGGGCCCTGGCCTCTTACCCACACGCATGTATGTATGAAGGCACATGACATGCTCCTGACCCCGGGGAGAGACACTGCACAATGCAGTCCATCCAGAAGCCCCCTCTACGAAGAGGCAGGGCACATCTCCCCTTCCCCCCTCCCCCACACACACCCACACTATATGCAGCACAGGGGCATGGATGAAGTCCTGGGCCAGCTCACACTCCCGGGGATAGCAGGACATGATGGTGCAGAGACCTGCTGTCCTCGCCTTGCAGAGTGGGGCTGGGTTTCACCCACTGTGTCCCCAGGGATAACAAAGCACATCTCTGGTTTCTCCACAGACGCACCAGCTGTGAGTGCAAGGCGCACCACGCCGCCCAGGACAGCCTCCCGCACCTGGGCCAGCAGGATGACCCGCCACCTGGAGGAGTACCACCAGCAGCACCTGGCACTATAAGCTAGGCAGGTCCGCTGGGCAGGAGCGCTGGGCGGAGGAAGACCTGCAGCTGCAGCGGAGGGCTTGCGGGAGCTGTTTGCCCAGGGCTGTGCCATATGGGATCACCTGCAGACCCTGGTGCAGAGATTGGTGCCTGCTGCCGCTCCAGCCGCTGTGGCCACCCCAGCTATCGCTCCTCCTCCCACTCCTGCTCCTCCTCCCACTTCTTCCTCCCCCTTGACCCCGCTCCCGACCTGCCACACCTGCCCCACCTGCCATACCCGCCCCCCCCGGGGATGCCGACGCCCCCGCATGCACAGTGCTGTGAGACAGGAGGGCCGACAAGACCCCCAACCCTGAGCTTCTCCTCCCCCTTCCTCCTCTTGCCTCCCCCTTCCAGGTCCCTCCTCCCAGGTGTCCCCCTCCCCTCTCCCACCCTCTCTCCTCTCCTCTCCCGCCTCCTTTCCCAAGTCTCACCAGGGTTTCATTCCCCCCACCCCCCAGTTTTGTGAAATAAACAGAGTTTGTGTTTATGAAAATACATTTATTTTATTTGACATTAGGAAGGGGGGCTAGGGAGGGGTAAGTGGAAGGACACGAGGGAGAAATGAGGCACAAGCCCCCAGTGGGGCAGACCAGGGAGGTTCTGAGTGCTCCTCAGGGTGGACGCTCTCCCACAGGGCTTCCTGGATACTGACAGCCCCCTGATGGACATCCCGGATAGCAGCTTGCAGCAGGTGCAGCCAGGCTGATGGCAACACGTCCACAAGATGCACCAGAGTGCCCAGGGGCAGCGCTGGCTCCATGTTGCAGAGTGCTATGGTGTCTCGAGTGAGGGCAAACAAAGCACTCTGAGACACAAATGCTTTGCTGTCCCACAGCGAGGCAGGCAAGCAAGCAGTGACACCTTGGAACCGGCTGGCTAGGGGGGAGAGGGTGTCCCTTTAAGCACAAGCCTCAGATAGCCTCAGGCAACAGCCACACACAGACACTCCTGACCTGATGCCCTGCCTGACCTGGTTCCATCCGGCCTTAAATCCAATTCAGTGTCCACTCTGTATGGACGCGGTAGTTCGAATTAGCAAAACGCTAATTCGAACTGCATTTTGTGTGTAGACGCGTTAATCCGAATTAGCTTAATTCGGATTAACTAATTCGAATTAAGATAACTTGAATTAACGCTGTAGTGTAGACATACCCTAAGGTACCGCTGGACTCCTCATTGTTTTTGCAGATATAGACTAACATGTCTACCCCTCTGAGACTTTTCAGCCTTTTTATGTAACTCATAAATGTTAAGAAAAACACCATTACAAAATGGGAATATTAAAGTCCCTGATAAAGAAAATGTTATAAAGATATGGGCATTTGTTGAAAAACTATTGATCATTATGGGACTCAATTGAATATGACAATTCCTAGAGTATACTGTCTTATTATGATTTACTATGAATCTTACTAGTAACAAAGAAAAAAATGTATAATCTTATTGCCAGTGTAAAATCAGACTGTTCTACAGGAAATTATAATGACACAATTTCTGGAAAATGCTAAGTGACTGCATTATTGTTAAACAATCTGAGGCTCTGATTGCTGATTGACTAAACAATTTCAAGTGAAGTTCAGAGTGAGTGGAGAATTGTCCTTTAAATGTTTTATTGATTCACATTCAGCATGCTGAGCTGAGGTAAAACTATCTGTATGTCTCAGTGAGTTAGTCTGAGGGGATGGTGGACCACATTGTTATCAAAGCATTCTCAAATTGAATCTCATGCCACTCACTTGATTAGCAGAGCAACCAAAAGTAAGATCATCTTGGAAGTCCATAATCATCTGTAGGACAGTTGTGCCTTTTGCCTCTTCCCATTATACATAACTATATCTCTAAGATTTTTAGCATTTTGGCTAATACATCAACAAAGACTGGTTTTCCATAACATTCTTCAAAAACAGAAGAGTAAACCATCCTTTTATTATGAAATTGGCACCTGTAAGTGACACCAGGGTTTTTATAAAAACAACGAGGAGTTTGTTAGCCTGTTGGCCTATATTTTTATTAAAACAGGGTCTTCTCTTCTCTGCTGACATGTGGAAATGACACAAAATTATATCCATTGTCTGAACTCTCTTCTCCACTGCGATCTTTTAACCCATCTGAAGACTCCCTCCCATGCTTTATGAAATTGACTTATGGACACAAATATGCATAACTCAAAGATGCTTTGGATGAAATACTTAATGTAACCTATCAAACGTAATGTCTCAGTATGCTTGACCTGTACATCTTCTGTTGGTGTGTGTATCACTTTTGTGTGTAAAGTTAGATATATGGTTTTATATGGTTTATGGTTTTACATGTGCAAATGAAAGCCATCAAGGGTGTTTCCGTCAATGTCTGGGTAATCACTTATAAAAAGCCCCTCTTGTCCTTTAAGTCTTAGCAGTGATTGGTTTTAGGAAGTCATGTGACCTCCCTAACTGGTAGGAGATGACCAGGGGGAGATGACCATGCAGGGGGAAACTGTAAAACAGAGGATTCCCACCTGAAAGGGAGACTATTTAAGATGCATAGTTTTTCAGTTCTTTGTCTTTGGCTAGCATGGCACACCCAAGAGGATAACTAAAGATCCCAGGGAAAAAGGGGACTTCCCTGGTAGGTTTCTGGGTGAGCATATCAGTGGAGTAGTATGTGGCTGCTGGTAAGGATTTGGCTAAGGCTGGGGAGCTGTAGGAGAGGATTGGCCTGTCTCCCCAATGTCTGTGGGAGTGAGGGGTCATTTTCCAGGATAGATTGTAGATTGTCAATGCACTGGAGGGATTTAAGCTGGGGCTAGTGGTGTTCTGTTATTTTCCTTATTGGGCCTTTAAGCCTGTCTTGAAGTAGGTGACTTCTGGGTACTTGTCTGGCTCTGTCAATCTGTTTCCTCACTTCCCCAGGTCAGTTTTAAGAAAACTTGATAGAGATCTTGTAGGTGTTTGTCTCTGTCTGTGGATTTGGAGCAGATACTGTTGTATTTTAGGGCTTGGCTGTAGACAACAGATCATGTGATGTGTCCTGGATGGAAGCTGGAGGCATGTAGGTAAGAATAATGGTCAGTAGGTTTCCGGTATAGAGGGTGTTTATGTGACCATCATTTATTTGTACTGTAATGTCAAGGAAGTGGATCTCTTAATGTTTCATTATTTGTCAAATCCATACTAGTTAAAAGAGCTTGATCCTTTAAATAAGGTCAGTTACATGGAGCTATTTAAAAAAATAAAGCAGTTTCTTAATTTCTGAGTCATTCAGAATATGTGATCACATTTTCAACCACCATAATTCTGAGGCCAGGTAACCTGTCAGAAATTAATATATTTCTGACTACTTCAAAGTAGAGGTTAAAGTATCAATTTCCTCGACACATTTTCTAATATTCTCTTTCACATGCAGCAGTATTTTCTTTGATATGCTTGATTTTCTCTCCTGTATTGGCTTATTACTGTATTTTCAATGCCTTTCCAAAAGGATATAAAACATAATGTTGATACTATAGTTATCATGATCTATGGTTTCCTTCTTATTGGCATATAATCTGACTGTAACCTGAGTTTGGCCAGTCACGCAGGTATGTCTACACTAGGCCCCTAGTTCGAACTAGGGAGGCTAATGTACGCATTCGAAATTGCAAATCAAGCCCGGGATTTAAATATCCCGCACTTGATTTGCATCTTCTCGGCCGATCGCCATTTTTGAAATTTAGAAGTCCAGACTAACTGCCCACGTCTATACGCAGCAGGGACCCAGTAGTTCGAAATAAAGCCCTAGTTCCAACTATCTGTTATTCCTCCTGGAATGAGGTTTAACAGGTAGTTCGAACTAGGGCTTTATTTCGAACTCCCGGGTCCCTGCTGCGTGTAGACGCGGGCAGTTAGCCCGGACTTGTAAATTTAAAAAATGGCGACCATCCGGGAAGATGCAAATCAAGCGCGGGATATTTAAATTCCGGGCTTGATTTGCAATTTCGAATGCCTACATTAGCCTCCCTAGTTTGAACTAGGGGGCTAGTGTAGACATACCCTAAGGGTGTGTCTAGATGACAGAGTTTTTCTGAAAAAAAAGTAGCCATTTTTCAAAAAAACTTCACCTGTGTCTAGACTGCTGTTGTGTTCCTTTGAAATTAAATCGAAAGAACACGGCAGTTTTGTTGACAGCAATAAACCTAATTTTATGAGGAATAACACCTTTTTCTAAAGAGATCTTTCGAAAAAAGATGCGTGTGGACGCAGGGGAGCCAGGTTTTTTTTTTAAAAAAATGGCCTCCAGGAAAAAGCCCTAGTGGACACTTCATCTCCACTAAACACCTCTATTGTTCCTGCTGGCAGCCATGTTTTAAAGCCACAGGCAGCCAGGAGAAGCATTGTGGCAGGAAGCCAGCTTCTAGCAGGACCCTGATCACACAGCTCACCCTGGTACTGCAACATGGAGCCATGTCACAGGCACAAGTCCCCTGGCCCTTCCAGGAGGGACATCCCAGGACCAAGCAAGGGGCAGGCAAATGCCAGGCACGTCTTGGTCTGGACCAGAGATAAAAACCCTCTTGCAGCTCTGGTCTGAGGAGGAGTCTCTTCAGGCCCTGCAGTCCAGGCAGAGGAATGCAGATATTTATGGCTGAATGGCCAATGCTCTAGCAAAGGAAGGCCACCACCCCTACACCCTAGACAAAGTCAGAGCCAAGGTCAAGGAACTGCAGCAGGGGTTTGTGAGGTCCCGTGAGCACAGCTCCTGCGAAGCACTGCAGTACTGTGCACACTATGAGGAGCTGGACCGAATCCTGGGGAGTGGGGAACCCCTGTCTCTAGGGACAGTTGTGGAGTCTGGGATAGAGACACCTGTGCAGCAGTGGCCGAAGCTCCAGGATGACAACCCTGATGACCAGCAGCTCCAGGACAAGGAGGATGCCAGGACCATTGTGAAACCTCATCCTGGAGCTGGTCCCCCAAACGCAGAAGGCCTCCCAGATGTCTTTGGACACTAGGAAGGGAACATCAGGTGAGTTGTGAGGTCGCAACACACACAGGTCAGGGGAGGCAGGAGCACAGGAGATGGTGTGCCACTGTGATGTGTCATGCTGATCACAGCCCCCCCCCCCACATGTCCAGCCCCAGGGAGGGCTGTCCTCCTCCTGCTATGTGTACAAGGCACCACCTACTCCTGCAGACAGTGCTGCCAGGTACAGGCATATGGGTTGGGGGCCCTGGAAGGGCCAGGCTGCTCCAGGCCCCTCTGCAACCCATGGGAACCAACTGTGGTCAGACACTTCCCTGTGCTGCTTGGCCATGGGGGGGCAGGGCAAGATGGTGCCCCGTATACCTCTGGGCCCCTGTGAGGCCAGGTCTGCTGGCCAGACCAGACCTGGGCTTGCTGTGGGAACATCAGCATCCCCTGTCCCTAGAACAGGTACTCACTGCTCTCAAGGAGGGCATGCCCTCAGGGACAGTGTGTGCACACATGACTGACTACTTCTCCCTCTTGTCCTCCACAGCCAGACCAGCCATCCAGGAGAAGTGAGCCACACCTGTCCCACCACCCAGCCAGGTGCATGGAAGCCACCGGCACAGGCACATATGTCAAGACCTTATGCGCCAGCACATTGGGGTCCTCCAAAGAATGCAGAGGACATTCACAGAGAGGATGCAGGCAGAGGGGCACAGCCACTTGCTGGACAAGCTCGTCCAGCAGTGCACCTCAATATGTGCTGCTATCCGGGAGGTGATGGCCTTCCCAGGTCCTGTGTTTGTTGCAACTCCTCCTGTCCCCCCTGCCCTCCCATACCCTGCCCCCCCTCATCCCTGGCCATCCCATACCCAGCTGCAGCCCCACCTCCTGCCCAGCCCCCTACTGACTCAGGCTGCACTCAAGCATGACTCTGTCTAGGCCCCCATGCCTGCAGTCCAGGAGGCACCCTCAGCCTCCCTCCCCCCCTTCCCACTCCAGGTTTACAGCCCCCCTTCCCACCAGTTAAAGAAACAGTTTATAATTGAATACAAAGTTTATTTTACAAACCAACAGTGTGTTAATGTTTTTTCATACAAGTTTGTATTAAAATCAAAGCATTTGTTAAACCAAACCTGGTGTTTCTCTGTTAGTGTCCACAAAGTGGGACAGGGATGGGTTTTGGAGGGAAGCTATTGGGGAGGCCCTGGGAAGAGTCATGGGCCTCCTTGTGAGAATCTCTTCCTCAGGTCCTCCCGAATGTGCACTCCTGACTGGTGGGCCTGGTGGGCTGCCCAAACTGCCTCCCCTCGACATCAGCCAGTGTCCCCCATCTGGCCTCCCTTTTCCTCTCCACCAGGTGTGGAGCACGCAACACGCGGCCATCACTTGGGGGAATGCAACATCCCCCCATGTCGAGGTGAATGAGCAGGCACCTAAACCTCCCCTTCAGATGCCCAAAGGCACATTCAATTTGCAAGCGAGCCTGGTTCAGGTGCATGTTAAATTGTTCCCTGCTCACATCCAGGTGGCCAGTGTAGGACTTCATAAGCCAGGGCATCAGGGGGTACACTGCATCAGCCACGATGCACATTGGCATCTGCACGTCCCCAACCACAAAGTTCCGCTGCGGGAAGAATGTTCCAGCCTGCAGTACAGGTAGGAGTTATAGAAGATGCGGGCATCATGTGCCTGGCCTAACCACCCAACACAAATGTCCGTAAACTGTCCGCAGTGGTCAACCAGAGCCTGCAGGACCATGGAGAAGTAGCCCTTTCTGGTAATGTACTGGGCTGCTTGATGGGGTGGTGTGCAGATCGGGATGTAAGCCCTATCAAGCGCTCCACCGCAGTTCGGGAATCCTAGCCCAGCAAAACCAGCCACAATGGTGCCCAGGTATCTGAGGCAGACAATCCTGTGCAGCTGCTCTGAGCTGATGGCTGTCACCACCTGCAGAAAGGGACAAATAGAAACACAAACCAGGAAATTAGAGAGGGTGCCTGAGCCCTTGGAGGTTCCCCCCACCCCTTCCCACCCAAGACCTCAGGAGCCCCCCCCAGGTGGCCCACCCAGCATCAGGACTGGGTGAAGCCAGGAGGGTTCCTCCCACTCCATCCAACTCCCTCTGCCCCCACAGCCCGCATGGACTGTCCCCTGAGAGTGACTTACCTCCATCAAGACAGACCCAACAGTAGACCTCCCCACGCCAAACTGATGCCCCATGGAGCGGTAGCTGTCAGGGGTAGCCAGCTTCCACAGGGCAATAGCGACCTGCTTCTGCAGCGGGATTGTGGGCCGCAAGTGGGTGTCCTGCCATTGAAGCACAGGGGTGAACCAGGTACACAGCTCCTGGAATGTGGCCTTCCACATACAGAAGTTATGGAGCCAATGCTGGTAGTCCCACCGTTCCATGATGAGACGGTCCCACCAGTCATCAGAACTGGTGTCAAGCCTCCAAAATTGCCTTTCCATGAGGAAGTTCGGTGGCAAGGCCATTGATCCTGTACCCTGGATGAGGGTCTGAAAGCTGGGTTCTGAGTCCAGATAGGGCAGGAGCATCATGGTGTCATGGAGGTGCAGCAGAATTTGCTGCATGGCTGTGTGGGGCCATTGCCTGCCCAGAGGCAGCTATGGCTCCATGGCAAAAAAAAAAAAAAAAAAAAAAAAATTCAAAACCAGAAAAAACCAACCAAGAACCAAACTGCTGTGGCATCCAAGAAAGCTAGGCAACCAGAGCACGCACTGCAGAAGCTTTGCTATCCCTCTAAGAGGTAGGCAGGCCAGCTGCAGCAGCAGAGAAACGGCTGTCCAGGGGGGTCCCTTTAAGCATGTGTCTCTGCATGGCATGAAGGCAAAGGGCATGAAGCCGCGCCCAGAAGTAAATGCTGCCCCCATGCCCTGCCAGAAGTGTTTCTGGGTGCCTTTTTTTCGACAGAGCCTAAAGGCAGTCTGGACACTTTCAAAAAAGCAGATCACTTTTTCAATCCACTTAGTGCAGTCTAGATGCTCTTTTTTGAAAGAAGCTTGTAATCTAGACTCATCCTAAGTGACAATTTAAATATGACCCTTATCAGATTTTAATCATTGCTGCTTTTGTCGTCATTTCAAAGGCTAAAATAACCCATTTTATAAAATACCAGTTGGAAAAAATATAAGTCAGTTGTTACAGTGTATTGATATGTTAAGTAATCCCAGACAACACTGTGCATTTATATAAAAATAAAATGCACATATTATCTGCCTAGTCAAATGGACACATGCAGTGTATCTTACATTTAACAGAAGCAGAAGTTATGGCAACTTGTTTAGTCAGCCAGGTTTGTTGTTTGCAATCTGTATTAGGAGCTACTACTATTTATTGTTTCTTCTAAGTGCCTATTATAGACAAGTGCATTTTGGTTTCCACTTGTATAGTCCCTAATTATGAAGACTATCACTCAGGTATCAGGTTGCTCCTTCTTGAAGCCTTGATTCATGCAGTTCCCTCCCTTTCTCAAGAACAGCACATCCCCTATTCTTTGCAACTCAAGCTGTCTCTTTCATGCTTTTTCTCATAACAATTTCTATATCAGGCCTGGGCAAAATACGGCCTACAGGCCAAATCCAGCCTGCCAAGCCACAGGATCCAGCCCACAGAGGCAGCGGGGAGCCCAGGCAGACTCCCCGGCTTGCCCCGCAGCCCCATGCACTGTGCAGAAACATGGCTGCAGAGCTGTGTTTCTGTTTTGAAACTGGAAAGGAGGGGGGAAGTTTTAGGAGCCACCCCACCCCCAGCACATTCCCATTGGCTAGTTTCTGGCAGAAACCAGCCAGTGGCAGCTGCTTGTTATAATAACAGGCAGCTAAGAAGAATCACACCCCCTCTCCTGGGCTCAGATATTCATGAAGTACATGGCCAGGCTGGCTGGGAAACATTTTAAGCTCTGCAGACAGGCTAGTTTGGCAGCTGACAAGTAAGTCTCTTGACCACAGCCTGCTTCTGGCACTCCAGCCCTTTCTTGCCCCAACTCTCTGCCTCCTCCCCCCACCACTCAACATACCCAAACTCTGTCCCCCTTGTACACTCATACCCCTCCCAGATCACAATCCCCTCCTACCCTAGGTCACATCCCAAACCCCTGCATGCACTCCAGTCCCCTGCCCTAGGTCACAACCACCTGCTTCATCCCAACTCCCTTCCAGACTCCAGTCTCCCTCCTGCACCCCAGTCCCTTATTGCAAGCTCCCTTCTGCACCCCACCTCCATTCTAAACCCCACATCTCCATTAATATCATGGAAGAGTGTGGCCCTTGACCACTTTCCAAAATCTTGGAGTTGCCCTGTCAAAAATTACCCACACCTGTTCCATATCCTCAAATGACAACAAAACAGGTAAGTTACCTGAAGAACAGAATTAAAGAATAATTATTCAATCGTGTCCTTCTTATGATTTGCTATTTGGAAAGTGAATTTGCCAGGCAAGAAGGAGCACACATAGGCTATGTCTACACTCGCAGCTTCTTGTGCCAGAAATATGCAAATGAGGCTAAGCATGGAATATTGCCAAGCCTCATTTGCATACCTAATGAGCTGCCATTTTTGCAGAAGAGGCTCTTGCGCTAGAAGGAGCTGTCTACACTGCCCCTTCTTGCGCAACAAAAACCCTCTTGCACAATGCAGTTATTCCTGAAAAGTAATCGGTGTAACAGCATTGCACAAGAGGGTTTTTGTTGTGCAAGAAGGGGCAGTGTAGACAGCTCCTTCTGACGCAAGAGCCTCTTCTGCAAAAATGGCAGTTCATTAGGTATGCAAATGACGCTCAGCGATATTCCATGCTTAGCCTCATTTGCATATTTCTGGCACAAGAAGCTGCGAGTGTAGACATAGCCATACAGACCTGGGAGTGTCAACTGAGAAAAGAATCAGATTATTGCAGAAAACTTGAAAGCACTGCATTGTGGTAACCTAAGAAGTCAAGTATGGCTGGCAGTTAGTCTGTTATTACAGCTGGCAGTTACCCTGGTGCTGAGGCTGGTAGCCATACAAAGGAAGAGGAGTGCTAACTCTTCTGGTCCCCCAGCTGTAGTGATAATTATTTTCAATTGATAGCCAGAACAGAGAAATTTAAGCCTCTGAGCTCAAAGGAAGGGAAGTGGAGATTCTTCAAAAGTAATGATTCACAGTCATGCTGGAAGGGCATAGCAAGTGGGGTTCCACAAAGACCATTTCTGGGTCCAGGTCAGTTCAATATCTTCATCAACAGTTTAGATAATAACATGCAGGCTGTGTCTAGACTGGCCAGTTTTTCCGCTTTTGTGCAAAAACTTGCCAGCTGTCTACACTGGCCACTTGAATTTGCACAAGAGCACTGACATTCTAATGTAAGAAATCAGTGCTTCTTGTGCAAATACTTTGATGCTCCCGTTCGGGCAAAAGTTCTTTTGCGCAAAACCTTTTGCGCAAAAGGGCCAGTGTAGACAGCTTAGTTTTGTTTTGCGCAAAAAAAGCCCTGACAGCTAAAATGGCGATCGGGGCTTTCTTGCGCAAAAGCACGTCTAGATTGGCCACGGACGCTTTTGCGCAAAAAGTGCTTTTGCGGAAAAGCATCCGTGCCAATCTAGACACTCTTGCGCAAATACTTTTAACGGAAAACTTTTCCGTTAAAAGCATTTGCGCAAAATCATGCCAGTCTAGACATAGCCAGAGAGTATGCTTATAAAGTTTAGATGATACCAAGTTGGGAGGGGTTGCAAGTGCTTTGGAGGACAAATTGAAGAAATGGTCTGAGGTAAATAGGATGAAGTTCAATAAGGACAAATGCAGAGTATTCCACTTAGGACAGAACAATCAGTTTTATGCATACAAAATGGGACGTGACTGTCTAGGAAGAAGTACTGCAGAAAGGGATCTAGGGGCCAGAGTGGATCACAGGCTAAATATGAATCTAAAGTGTGACACTGTTGAGAAAAAAAAAAAAAAAAAAAAAAAAAACCACCACACGCAAATATCATACTGGGAATCTGTGGCAAAGTTCTGGCCATGCCCTGAGGGTCCTGTGCTTCTGGCAGCTAGTGTAAGCCTCAGAAGCTTGCTGTGACCCTCAACACGGCCTCTTATTTTCTAGAGGCAAGGGTTACAGTCTACTGAGCCATACTCATTATAGGCTAGTGCACAGTTTGGGGGGGACCCACCTCCATACCCCTGGTCTCCCTCTCGGGAAAGACACTATACTGGCATGGGGAGGGTTAAGAGTAACCCAGGCCCACCCATTACTCCAGGTTCCAGACCAGGAACCCTAGGGCTGCAGCAACAGACAGGGTTTCTTCTATTCCCAGCTTGGCAGCTTTTCTCTTAGGCCACTTCCCTAAATGATCCCTCCTAGTACCCTTCCTCTGGTACTTAAGTAAGTCAGTCCTGCTCCTCCATGGCACTCTGCCCTGCTTGCAGTCCTTAACTATCACTCAGAATAGCTCTCCCTCTCCCTGCCTTAGAAACAAGCCCCAGCAGGCCTCAATGGGCTGCAGGTGCCCTGATTAGCCTAGTGCTTCTGGCAAACTCTTGGTCCCAGGTGCCTGCCTGATTATACTGCACTAGACTCATCCCTGTTTACTCAAAGAAGAGAAAGCTTTTCACCCAGAGCCCAGCATACCTTCCCTCCATTAGAATGTGACAGCCAGCTGGTCTGGGTCTGTCACAGATGCAGCAAATTAAATAGTTCAAACAAACAGTTCAGACCTGAACCCTGGTTCAGGGCATGACAGCAGCGAACAAACAGCAGTTCAAGGCCAAGCCCTTGCTCAGGGCATGCAGCAGTGGAGGTCAGCTGCAGTTCCAGCACAACCAAGGGGGGAAGTCTGCTACCTGAGAGTGGGGGGGGGGCGGGGGAAGGGGGGGGGGGGAAGGAAGACACAGGCCCACACACTCCACTGCATCCCAGCCCAGGGCTCTGGGTCAGCAGGGATCCATTCCACAATGCTCCCTTAGCTCTGTTTCAGCTAACGGGTAGTCACCTTTCCATGGGCTACTTCCAGAACTCCCCTCATGCTATACCTGGGTTCCAGGCCCATTTTCAGGACTCCAGCACATCTGCAGCTCTGGCCAAGTAGCAACTCCATCCTGGTTGTCTGGGAACAGCAGACCCAGGAACCCAAACCAGCTCTCTGATCCTCCAGCAAGTGCAGAGTGGAAGCTTACGGCCCCATCCACCACCGAAACCTCTCTGACCTTCTGGGCAGCCCTTTTATCTCTCTGGCCCCTCCTCCTGGTTGCTGGTCAGCTGCTTCATCAGGGCCAGCTGCTTCCCACCAGGGCTCAGGGAGGGGTGGCTCCCCCTTGTGATCAGTAGGCACCCACTCCCCTCCAGAGAAGGAAGAGAGGCAGTAGGGTGCAGTGCTGCTGCTCTTCCTTCTCCTCCCCTTGCTCCTGCTCCTGCTCCTGCTCCTGCACCAGCTGGGGCTCTCCCTGCTCCACCCAGCCACCACCGGAGGCCTCCGTGCTGCTGGACCTGCTCCCCCTGGACACCGCCGCTTCTCACCACCACCGGCTACTGCTGCTGCTGCCGCTGCCTGAGGGGAGAGGGGGGGCCTGCCGGCTGCCCCCCCTCTCCCCTCCTCCACTCCAGAGGAAGAGGACCCCACCGGCACCACCACCCAGAGGCCTTTCCCACCTGGCTGCTGCCCACCCGCTGCTGCCGCCGTACCACCTGCACCCCACCGAGGGAGATCAGAAGCCAGTTGGACTGTGGAGGGGGTCTGTGTGTTAGGACTGAGCTTTTCATCTGCTCTTGGGGTGGTGGTGGACTGAGATACCAAGAGGGGGGCCGGGGGTGAGGTGTAGAGCCTTCCCCCCGGTCCAGCTGCCACTCACCCCCCCCATACCACCACCCCCACAACCCCCTCCACCAACCTTTGCACCACCAGGACTCGCCCCTCGGTGGGGCTGTCTGTTCCTCCCCGCTTTTTGCCATCTGGGACTGTCCCGCTGCAGCAGTGGGCGAGAACTGAGCCTCCCACAAGCACTCGTGGGCGTGTTTCCACCCCACCCTTGGACTTGGCCCCCCCTCCTCAGCAGTGTTTGGTTGGGGGGCCCCCCTCACTCTTGCTCTCCCTGCCCTACCCCCCACTGCAGAAGCCTTGCCCACCCCGCCCCGGTAGCCAGCTCTCTTTCCCCCTCCCTCCCTCAGTTTGCTGACCGACCCCGCCCAGCCTCAGTTTGTTTTACCTGCCCCGCCCTCATTCAGTTAGTATTTTGATTCCTGGCCCCCGCCTTGCCCTGCCCCATCTTGTTCACCCAGTGCCCCCCTTCCCAGCCTCCCAGTAGTCTTCTAGCCCCACCCAGAGTTTCGGTCCCTGCCCCGAGTGCTTGTGCCCCCCCTCCCCTTTTTAGTTAGCCCCCCCCTGCACATTGCACCCCCCCCTCGACAGCCGCATAGTCCCCTTGATACCCCAGTGCAGCCGGAGGAGCCGGCCCCCGCCCTGCATCTGTTACTTTGCCCCCTGCCTGCCCTGCCAGCGCCCTCCTCCTCTGCTTCCAGCCTTGCGGGGAGGAGTGGTTGCTGGCCTCTTGGTTCCCCTCATTTCCACCCTGCCCTTCTTGATTCCCTCCCTCCCTGCAGTCAGTCGGCGGGAGGGAGTGGTTGTCCCTCCCCTTTCCCTCCCTCCCCAATCCGTACCCCTTTCCTTACGTTCCTCCCCTCCGCATTAGCGCCCTCCTCCTCCGCCACAGCTCAGCAGGGAGGAGAGGCTGCAAACCCCCCCCCCTTTCCAGTTGCCCCTCTCCGAAACCAGTGCCCTCCCTCCCCCCTGCCCTCTCCCTCACGAACACCCTCCTCCCCTGCCTGCTGTTTGGTGGGGAGGAGCGGTTAACCCTTCCCTCCCTTCCTGCCATTGTGCCTCCCTCCTCCTTCCCCACATGATGGAGGAAACCCTTCCCTTGTCAACCCCACGGTCTCCCCGTTGCCACCGGGCCCAAAGAATGCCGCGGCTGACCTCCCGACCCCAAGCCCGAGCTCCGCCGCTGCCACGACCGATGCTCCCCCAAATCCGGGAGCAGCTTCCACCTCGGCCAAAAAAGGGCCGGGGGGGGAAGAAAGGCAAGGGCCCGGCCCCGAAGCCAAACCCCCCACGGCGAGGCTGCCCCGCCCGCTGTGGCTCCAACGTCCGCCACAGCCCCTCCTTCCCCTGCCGTTCCCTCCACCAGCTCTGGGGGAAATCCACCCACGGCCCCCAGAGCGTACGCCCAGGTGGCCGCTGCCGCCCCCCCACGTGCCGGGTCATCTGCCCATACCGCCGCCTCCAGCGCCATCCCTGGTGGCCGAGGTCCCTTTCCCACTCTGACCAGGAGGCACGGTGTTCGCTGCCTCCTGGTCGCCGCCTCGCCCCATGTCGAAACCTACGTGCGGGCGTTGGCGAGGGTGGTGGGGGCCTCGGCCGTGGTGGCGGCCTCCAAGATGTACGGCAAGGTGGTGTTCTTCCTTGCCTCGGAGGCCGCCGCCCAGGAGGCGGTGGAGAGGGGCCTGGCCGTGGGGGGCGTGCACGTGCCCCTCGAGCCATTGGAGGACCTGGGCGTACGGGTGGTTCTCACTTCCGTCCCGCCCTTCCTCCCCAATGCCGCCCTGTTGCCTTCCCTCTCCACTCTGGGGAAGCCAATTTCTGTGATCAGCCCTCTCCCGTTGGGCTGTAAGGACCCCGCCCTCCGCCACGTCTTGTCATTCCGCCGGCAGGTGCAACTGCAAATGCCGCCGGCGGCGCGTGGCGGGGTGGCGCTCGAGGGGTCCTTTATGGTGCCCTACCAGGGGGCCCTCTACCGGGTCCACTATTCTTCGGGGGAGGCCCGGTGCTTCCTCTGCCGGGCGGTGGGGCACGTCCGGAGGGACTGTCCCTTGGCCCGGTCGGAGGGGGCGCCCGGGACCCCCGGGGCCCGGGAGGACGCCGGCCTTACCACCGCCGGCCCCCCTGGAAGTCCGGCCTCCGCGGCTGCCCCTCCTCCAACCGACGGCTCTGCTCGGCAGCCGAAGGCATCCCCTTCGGCGTGCCCGAGCGAGCAGGCGGGCCCTGACTCCATTCGATCTGTTTCTGCAGGGCCCGAGGAGGAGAGGGTGGCGCGGTTGCCGCCGGGCGAGGGAGAGGGCTCCCCCCAGGTGGAGGTCACCCTACCCTCCTCCTTCCCTCCCTTGCCTCAACGCCCCCCCCGAAAACAAACTGCGCCCCCCGGCCTTGCCCCTGCTGACCAGCCCTCCAGCTCCACCTCGGAGGGCTGGACGCTCGTTCGGGGGAAGCGCAAAGCCCGCCCTTCGCGGGCTCAATCCCCCCCTCCGATGGGGAGGGCGGGAAGGCCCCCCTCCGAAAGATCTCGAGGGGGGCCAGCGCTGCCGAGAGCGCCCCCGACGAGCTTCAGCAGGAGGCGCCGGACGAGGTGGCCGTGGCAGCGAGGGGGGACGATGTCGCCCCCCCTGTGGAGCCCTTCCAAGAGGAGGCCTCGGGTGGAGCCCCCCCGGCCCCGGCTCCAGCTGAGCCCTCCCCCGCTCCGGCTGAGGTAATTGTCGCCTTGGCGGCCGCGGGGGGGGGCTCCGGGGCCGAGGGGATGGAACTTAGCTCCATCTTCGAGGAGATCGAGGCCCTGGGTCTGACCCCGCTCGCTCAGGGGGAGGACGACCCTCCGCCAGCGGGCCTCGGTCTGGGCGGCGACTCTGCGGCGCCGCCCCCTCCCCCTCCCAATCCCAACTCCGTGTCCCAGGTGGCCGACCCCGTCCTCACACTTGGGGCGCCCCTGATATTGCCCACTGGCCCGGCCGACTCGAGCGCCAGAGCCGATGCCGCCGAGCCCTTAGGGGCGACGGCTGGTGCCGAGTGGCCGGGTCTTGAGTCTGGGGACGCCCCCTTTCCCGCAACCGAGGCGGGGCGGTCATCTCCCCTTCCCGCTGGGGGCCCAGCAGAAGACACCGCTCTGGCCGACGCCGAGGTATCTATTCCAACCTCGTCACCTGAACCCGGCGTCGGCGTGGGCCCCCTTCCCGTTCCTGCTCCCGATTCCCAGGTCCCCATTCGGGAGGTGCCGCGGCCCGGTGGGATAGCCACCGGAGACCCCTACCCAGACCCTGCCCGGGATTCCGATCCTCTCCCGTGTCCCGATCCTCCCCCCACCCCTGTTTCCGCCCTTTATGAACCCATTCCAGCCCCGAGTCCTCCCCTGTCCCTGACTCCCATCCAACCCCCACCTCTTCCCTGCTTCCCAACCCCGACCCACCGTCCGGCTCAGAGCCCATTCCTTCTCCCGCCCCTACCGTGAAGAACATTCCTCCGCTGCCGTCCCCCCGTTCCTTTCCCACCCCGGCCCCTGCCGCAACACCAGATCCACCCCCATCGCCCCCCCAAACGTCCGCTAGTGCCGCTCCCACGGGGGCCGTCTCGTTCCCGCTGGCCGCGGGCGGCCCTCAGGGGGCGGTATTTGTATCCCCGGTCCCCAACCCGTTAGGGGCTGCCTTGTTCCCTCCGCCGCCCCCTCCCTTGCCGGAGTCGGGGACGGGCAGCGCGGCGCCATCGGTGTCGGCGCCGCGTTGGGGATCGGATCCCTGTTTGCCCGCCTCTGTGGCCCGTGAGCTCCACCCGGGGGCCCGGACGGAGAAGAATCCTGGTTCCCCCTTAGCGCTGAGGGGCGAGCTGCGCCAATTCCTCGCGGATAACCGCGGGGTAAAAGGGAAGGTGCAGCTCGCCCTCCAGCGCTGGGGGGACTTCCATCCCATCCTCCAGGCCACTAGAGCCCTGTTGCAGGAGGGGAGAGGGACCGATAGGCAGGGCGACGCGGCCTACCGCCGGACCCGCAGATTTCGAGACGCGCTCCTGACCTTCGGGGCGGAGTGCGGTCTGCTGCGGGACCTGCGGGGGGCCGACGATCGTCCTGCCCGTGAGGATCCACCCCAGCCCTCTCGATGAAGTACACCACTATCGCGACGTTGAATGCCCGGGGCTGTAGGGCGGGTCTCCGCAGGAGCCGGGTGCTCTCCTTCCTTCGGGAGGGGGGGTACTCGGTGGCCTTCCTGCAAGAGACCCACACGACTCCGGCCGTCGAGGCTGGCTGGCGGCTGGAGTGGGGGGACGGGGTATATTTTAGCCACCTCGGCGTCCGCTCGGCCGGGGTGGCCACCCTGTTCTCCCCTGCCCTACGGCCCGAGGTGCTGGGGACGGCCGAGGTTGTCCCGGGCCGCCTGCTGCACGTCCGGGCCCGCGTGGAGGGGCTGACGTTGAACCTGGTCAACGTCTACGCCCCGAACGCGGGCCCGGACCAGGTCACCTTTTATCGGCAGGCGGCCACCTTCCTCGGCACTCTGGATCCTCGCGAGTGTCTGGTCCTGGGCGGGGATTTCAACACCACCCTCGATGACCGGGACCGTGTAGGACTCGCGAACTGCCAGGCCGCAGCAGGCGTCCTCAGGGAGATCGTGGATCACCACTCCCTGGTGGACGTCTGGCGAGACCACCACCCGGACGACAACACCACCTTCACCTACGTCCGGGTGGGGGACCATCGGTCGAGCCACTCCCGGTTGGATCGCATTTACCTCTCCCGCTTCCATCTGGCACGAGCCCACTCCTCCAGCATCCGGCCGGCCCCGTTCACGGACCACCATTTGGTGGCCGTGAAAGCCTCTCTGAATTCGGAGAGGCTGGGGCCGGCCTATTGGCACTTTAATAACAGCTTGCTGGAGGACGTGGGCTTCGTGGCGTCCTTCCGGGAGTTCTGGCTGGCCTGGCGGGGGCAGCGGCCCGCCTTTCCCTCGGCGCGGCGATGGTGGGACGTGGGGAAGGTGCGCGCCCGGCTCTTCTGCCGCGACTACTCCCGGGGCGCCAGCCGGCGGAGGGATGCGGCGATAGAGCAGCTGGAACGGGAGGTCTTGAAGCTTGAGAGGCGTCTGGCATCCGCCCCCGAGGATCCACTCCTCCGCGAGGCGTACCGGGAGAGGCGGGAGGAGCTCCGGGCCCTGGAAGATCACAGGGCCCGGGGCGCCTTCGTTCGATCTCGCATCCAGCTCCTTCGGGAGATGGATCGCGGCTCCCGCTTCTTCTACGCCCTGGAGAAAAAGAGGGGGGCCAAAAAGCACGTCACCTGCCTTTTGGCGGAGGACGGCACCCCCCTCACGGATCCGGCGGAGATGCGTGGAAGGGCCAGGGCCTTCTACGCCAGTTTGTTCTCCCCGGACCCGACCGAAGCCGACGCCTGCAAGGTGCTCTGGACCGAGCTCCCGACGGTCAGCGAGGGCGACCGAGACCGGCTGGAGATGCCTCTCACTCTGGCCGAGTTCTCGGAAGCCCTCCGTCTCATGCCCAACAATAAAAGCCCGGGCATGGACGGGCTGACCGTGGAGTTTTACCGCGTGTTCTGGGACGTCCTCGGCCCGGACCTCGTCACCGTCTGGGCCGAGTCCTTGGAGAGCGGGGTCCTCCCTCTGTCGTGCAGGCGAGCCGTGCTCGCCTTGCTGCCGAAGAGGGGGGACCTCCGCGACCTTCGGAATTGGCGTCCCGTCTCGCTCCTCAGCACGGACTACAAGGTCGTAGCAAAAGCCATCTCGCTGCGACTGCGGTCCGTGCTGGCGGACGTCATCCATCCCGACCAGACCTACACCGTCCCGGGCCGTAGCATTTTTGATAATTTGTATTTGGTCCGGGATCTCTTGGAGCTCGGGTGTAGGGACGGCTTGTCGTTCGCCCTCCTGTCCCTGGACCAGGAGAAGGCGTTCGACAGGATGGATCACGGGTATCTCCTGGGCACCCTGCGGGCCTTCGGCTTCGGGCCCCGTTTTGTGGGTTTTCTCCGGGTGCTGTATGCTCTCGCGGAGTGTTTGGTCAGGCTCAACTGGACCCTGACCGAGCCGGTCAGCTTCGGGCGGGGGGTACGTCAGGGGTGTCCGCTGTCGGGCCAGCTGTACGCTCTGGCGATCGAGCCCTTCCTCCGTCTCCTCCGTCGGAGGTTGACGGGGTTGGTGCTCCGAGAGCCGGAGCTGCGGCTGGTCCTGTCGGCGTACGCCGAGACGTCCTCCTCGTGGTCCAGGACCCGGGCGATCTGGCGCGGGTGGAGGCCTGCCAAGCCGTCTACTCGGCAGCCTCCTCCGCCCGGGTCAACTGGGTCAAGAGCTCTGGCCTGGTGGTCGGGGACGGGTGGCGGGCCGGCTCCCTCCCGCCCGCGCTTCAGGCCATCAGGTGGAGCGCGGGTCCGCTGCTCTATCTGGGCGTTTATTTATCTGCCACGCATCCTTCTCCGCCGGAAAACTGGCAAGGTTTGGACGCCAGGGTGGGTGAGCGGTTGCGGAGATGGGCAGGACTGCTCCGGTGTCTCTCCCTTCGAGGGAGGGCACTGGTGCTGAATCAGCTGGTCCTGTCCATGCTCTGGCACCGGCTCAACACCCTGCGCCCGGCCCCGGAGGTCCTGGCCAAGCTCCAGAGGACAGCTTTGGAGTTTTTTTGGCCAGGACTGCACTGGGTCTCTGCAGGGGTCTTGTCTCTCCCCTTGGAGGAGGGGGGCCAGGGCCTGGTCTGCGTGCGCAGCCAGGTCCGGACCTTCCGCCTCCAGGCCCTGCAGAGACTCCTCTTTAGTGCAGGTAGTCCGGCATGGAGCACTTTGGCGTGCGCCTTCCTCCGCCGCCTCCGAGGGCTCCGATACGACCGGCAGCTCTTTTTTATCCACCCGAGGGGTCTTCCGCGAGACCTCTCCGAGCTGCCGGAATTCTACCAGGACCTCCTCCAGACCTGGAAGCTGTTTTCGGCAACCAGGTCCGTTGTGGCCGCCGAGGGAGGAGACCTCCTCGCGGAGCCCCTGCTCCACAATCCAGCCTTGTGCGTGCAGGTGGCGGAGTCTCCCTCGGTGCGCCGGAGGCTGATCCTGGCAGAAACCACCATGATCGGAGACCTCCTGGACTACGACAGAGGGGACTGGGTGGATCCCCGAGCGCTCGCTCGGCGCATGGGGCTCTCCACCCCCCGAACCCCTCTGCGCCTACTCCAGGAGGTGAAGGCGGCTCTGCCGCGGCCCGCTCTCGACTTCCTGCAGCGGTCCGTGCGAGAGGGTATCCCCCGCCCCTCCCTTCCTGCAAACCCTCCGTCCCTTTTTATCGGGCCCCTGTTCCGCGGGCCCCCCCGGCCTCCCCACCCTTGGACCCCCAGCCGGCTGCAAAAGTTGCAGCCGGTTTGCTTTCGAACCGCGCCTCGAGAACATCTGTACACGCTCGTGCTCCACACCTTGCATTTCCCCACCCTCGTGTCCCGCCCCGATACCAAATGGCGGGACTACTTAAGACCCGTTGAGGGTGGGGAACCCCGATGGGCCAGCCTATATTCCACCTTAATCCCGCGGCCCGTCGGGGATATCAGTTGGCGGCTCCTTCACGGAGCCGTGAGCACGGGCGTGTACCTGGCGCGGTTCACCCCCATCCCGGACACCTGCCCTTTTTGCGGCGTGAGGGAAAACCTGGCGCACGTCTACCTCGAATGCGCCAGGTTGCAGCCCCTATTCCGGCTCCTCCAGAACCTCTTACTGAGGTTCTGGCTGCACTTTTCCCCACACCTTTTCCTTTATGCACACCCAATCCGTGGCCCCACAAAGTCGCGGGACCTCCTCGTCAACCTCCTCCTGGCTCTAGCCAAAGCCGCCATTTATAACACCAGGGAGAGGATGCTAGGCGAGGGGGTTCCCTGCGACTGTGGGGCCTATTTTCGTTCATTCCTAGCGTCACGTATCCGGGCAGAGTTCCTCTGGGCGGCGTCCACTGGCTCCATGGACAGTTTCGAGGAGCAGTGGGCGCTGTCCGGGGTTCTCTGCTCGGTGTCCCCATCCGGTCTCCTAGTTATAAACCTTTAACCTGCACTCCTTGCCCCTTTTGTCATTTTTTGTCCCCAGTAATTAGTTGGGCATGGGTCCAGTCGTCCCTCCCGCAAGGCCGGGGGAGGGGCTTTTAGAAGTGGGCAGGCTTTGCCTACCCACTCTCCCGTGTTCCAAATAGACTCCCCTCCTCCACTCCAGAGGAAGAGGACCCCACCGGCACCACCACCCAGAAGCCTTTCCCACCTGGCTGCTGCCCACCTGCTGCTGCCGCCGTACCACCTGCACCCCACCGAGGGAGATCAGAAGCCAGTTGGACTGTGGAGGGGGTCTGTGTGTTAGGACTGAGCTTTTCATCTGCTCTTGGGGGGGTGGTGGTGGACTGAGATACCAAGAGGGGGGCTGGGGGTGAGGTGTAGAGCCTTCCCCCCGGTCCAGCTGCCACTCACCCCCCCCATACCACCACCCCCACAACCCCCTCCACCAACCTTTGCACCACCAGGACTCGCCTCTCGGTGGGGCTGGCTGTTTCTCCCCGCTTTTTGCCATCTGGGACTGTCCTGCTGCAGCAGTGGGCGAGAACTGAGCCTCCCACAAGCACTCGTGGGCGTGTTTCCACCCCACCCTTGGACTTGGCCCCCCCTCCTCAGCAGTGTTTGGTTGGGGGGCCCCCCTCACTCTTGCTCTCCCTGCCCTACCCCCCACTGCAGAAGCCTTGCCCACCCCGCCCCGGTAGCCAGCTCTCTTTCCCCCTCCCTCCCTCAGTTTGCTGACCGACCCCGCCCAGCCTCAGTTTGTTTTACCTGCCCCGCCCTCATTCAGTTAGTATTTTGATTCCTGGCCCCCGCCTTGCCCTGCCCCATCTTGTTCACCCAGTGCTCCCCTTCCCAGCCTCCCAGTAGTCTTCTAGCCCCACCCAGAGTTTCGGTCCCTGCCCCGAGTGCTTGTGCCCCCCCCTCCCCTTTTTAGTTAGCCCCCCCCTGCACATTGCACCCCCCCCCTCGACAGCCGCATAGTCCCCTTGATACCCCAGTGCAGCCGGAGGAGCTGGCCCCCGCCCTGCATCTGTTACTTTGCCCCCTGCCTGCCCTGCCAGCGCCCTCCTCCTCTGCTTCCAGCCTTGCGGGGAGGAGTGGTTGCTGGCCTCTTGGTTCCCCTCATTTCCACCCTGCCCTTCTTGATTCCCTCCCTCCCTGCAGTCAGTCGGCGGGAGGGAGTGGTTGTCCCTCCCCTTTTCCCTCCCTCCCCAATCACGTACCCCTTTCCTTACGTTCCTCCCCTCCGCATTAGCGCCCTCCTCCTCCGCCACAGTCTCAGCAGGGAGGAGAGGCTGCAAACCCTCCCCCCCTTTCCAGTTGCCCCTCTCCGAAACCAGTGCCCTCCCTCCCCCCTGCCCTCTCCCTCACGAACACCCTCCTCCCCTGCCTGCTGTTTGGTGGGGAGGAGCGGTTAACCCTTACCCTCCCTTCCTGCCATTTGTGCCTCCCTCCTCCTTCCCCACATGATGGAGGAAACCCTTTCCCTTGTCAACCCCACGGTCTCCCCGTTGCCACCGGGCCCAAAGAATGCCGCGGCTGACCTCCCGACCCCAAGCCCGAGCTCCGCCGCTGCCACGACCGATGCTCCCCCAAATCCGGGAGCAGCTTCCACCTCGGCCAGAAAAAAGGGCCGGGGGGGGAAGAAAGGCAAGGGCCCGGCCCCGAAAGCCAAACCCCCCACGGCTGAGGCTGCCCCGCCCGCTGTGGCTCCAACGTCCGCCACAGCCCCTCCTTCCCCTGCCGTTCCCTCCACCAGCTCTGGGGGAAATCCACCCACGGCCCCCAGAGCGTACGCCCAGGTGGCCGCTGCCGCCCCCCCACGTGCCGGGTCATCTGCCCATACCGCCGCCTCCAGCGCCATCCCTGGTGGCCGAGGTCCCTTTCCCACTCTGACCAGGAGGCACGGTGTTCGCTGCCTCCTGGTCGCCGCCTCGCCCCATGTCGAAACCTACGTGCGGGCGTTGGCGAGGGTGGTGGGGGCCTCGGCCGTGGTGGCGGCCTCCAAGATGTACGGCAAGGTGGTGTTCTTCCTTGCCTCGGAGGCCGCCGCCCAGGAGGCGGTGGAGAGGGGCCTGGCCGTGGGGGGCGTGCACGTGCCCCTCGAGCCATTGGAGGACCTGGGCGTACGGGTGGTTCTCACTTCCGTCCCGCCCTTCCTCCCCAATGCCGCCCTGTTGCCTTCCCTCTCCACTCTGGGGAAGCCAATTTCTGTGATCAGCCCTCTCCCATTGGGCTGTAAGGACCCCGCCCTCCGCCACGTCTTGTCATTCCGCCGGCAGGTGCAACTGCAAATGCCGCCGGCGGCGCGTGGCGGGGTGGCGCTCGAGGGGTCCTTTATGGTGCCCTACCAGGGGGCCCTCTACCGGGTCCACTATTCTTCGGGGGAGGCCCGGTGCTTCCTCTGCCGGGCGGTGGGGCACGTCCGGAGGGACTGTCCCTTGGCCCGGTCGGAGGGGGCGCCCGGGACCTCCGGGGCCCGGGAGGACGCCGGCCTTACCACCGCCGGCCCCCCTGGAAGTCCGGCCTCCGCGGCTGCCCCTCCTCCAACCGACGGCTCTGCTCGGCAGCCGAAGGCATCCCCTTCGGCGTGCCCGAGCGAGCAGGCGGGCCCTGACTCCATTCGATCTGTTTCTGCAGGGCCCGAGGAGGAGAGGGTGGCGCGGTTGCCGCCGGGCGAGGGAGAGGGCTCCCCCCAGGTGGAGGTCACCCTACCCTCCTCCTTCCCTCCCTTGCCTCAACGCCCCCCCCGAAAACAAACTGCGCCCCCCGGCCTTGCCCCTGCTGACCAGCCCTCCAGCTCCACCTCGGAGGGCTGGACGCTCGTTCGGGGGAAGCGCAAAGCCCGCCCTTTGCGGGCTCAATCCCCCCCCTCCGATGGGGAGGGCGGTAAGGCCCCCCTCCGAAAGATCTCGAGGGGGGCCAGCGCCGCCGAGAGCGCCCCCGACGAGCTTCAGCAGGAGGCGCCGGACGAGGCGGCCGTGGCAGCGAGGGGGGACGACGTCACCCCCCCGTGGAGCCCCTCCAAGAGGAGGCCTCGGGTGGAGCCCCCCCGGCCCCGGCTCCAGCCGAGCCCTCCCCCGCTCCGGCTGAGGTAATTGTTGCCTTGGCGGCCGCGGGGGGGGGGCTCCGGGGCCGAGGGGATGGAACTTAGCTCCATCTTTGAGGCGATCGAGGCCCTGGGTCTGACCCCGCTCGCTCAGGGGGAGGACGACCCTCCGCCAGCGGGCCTCGGTCTGGGCGGCGACTCTGTGGCGCCGCCCCCTCCCCCTCCCAATCCCAACTCCGTGTCCCAGGTGGCCGACCCCGTCCTCACACTTGGGGCGCCCCTGATATTGCCCACTGGCCCGGCCGACTCGAGCGCCAGAGCCGATGCCGCCGAGCCCTTAGGGGCGACGGCTGGTGCCGAGTGGCCGGGTCTTGAGTCTGGGGATGCCCCCTTTCCCGCACCCGAGGCGGGGCGGTCATCTCCCCTTCCCGCTGGGGGCCCAGCAGAAGACACCGCTCTAGCCGACGCCGAGGTATCAATTTCAACCTCGTTACCTGAGCCCGGCGTCGGCATGGGCCCCCTTCCTGTTCCTGCTCCCGATTCCCAGGTCCCCATTCGGGAGGTGCCGCAGCCCGGTGGGATAGCCACGGGAGACCCCTACCCAGACCCTGCCCGGGATTCCGATCCTCTCCCGTGTCCCGATCCTCCCCCCACCCGTTTCCGCCCTTTATGAACCCATCTCCAGCCCCGAGTCCTCCCCTGTCCCTGACTCCCCTCCAACCCCCACCCCTTCCCTGCTTCCCAACCCCGACCCACCGTCCGGCTCAGAGCCCATTCCTTCTCCCGCCTCTACCGTGAAGAACATTCCTCCGCTGCCGTCCCCCCGTTCCTTTCCCACCCCGGCCCCTGCCGCAACACCAGATCCACCCCCATCGCCCCCCCAAACGTCCGCTAGTGCCGCCCCCATGGGGGCCGTCTCGTTCCCGCTGGTCGCGGGCGGCCCTCAGGGGGCGGTATTTGTATCCCCGGTCCCCAACCCGTTAGGGGCTGCCTTGTTCCCTCCGCCGCCCCCTCCCTTGCCGGAGTCGGGGACGGGCAGCGCGGCGCCATCGGTGTCTGCGCCGCGTTGGGGATCGGATCCCTGTTTGCCCGTCTCTGTGGCCCGTGAGCTCCACCCGGGGGCCCGGACGGAGAAGAATCCTGGTTCCCCCTTAGCGCTGAGGGGCGAGCTGCGCCAATTCCTCGTGGATAACCGCGGGGTAAAAGGGAAGGTGCAGCTCGCCCTCCAGCGCTGGGGGGACTTCCATCCCATCCTCCAGGCCACTAGAGCCCTGTTGCAGGAGGGGAGAGGGATCGATAGGCAGGGCGACGCGGCCTACCGCCGGACCCGCAGATTTCGAGACGCGCTCCTGACCTTCGGGGCGGAGTGCGGTCTGCTGCGGGACCTGCGGGGGGCCGATGATCGTCCTGCCCGTGAGGATCCACCCCAGCCCTCTCGATGAAGTACACCACTATCGCGACGTTGAATGCCCGGGGCTGTAGGGCGGGTCTCTGCAGGAGCCGGGTGCTCTCCTTCCTTCGGGAGGGGGGGTACTCGGTGGCCTTCCTGCAAGAGACCCACACGACTCCGGCCGTCGAGGCTGGCTGGCGGCTGGAGTGGGGGGACGGGGTATATTTTAGGCACCTCGGCGCCCGCTCGGCCGGGGTGGCCACCCTGTTCTCCCCTGCCCTACGGCCCGAGGTGCTGGGGACGGCCGAGGTTGTCCCGGGCCGCCTGCTGCACGTCCGGGCCCGCGTGGAGGGGCTGACGTTGAACCTGGTCAACGTCTACGCCCCGAACGCGGGCCCGGACCAGGTCACCTTTTATCGGCAGGCGGCCACCTTCCTCGGCACTCGGGATCCTCGCGAGTGTCTGGTCCTTGGCGGGGATTTCAACACCACCCTCGATGACCGGGACCGTGTAGGACTCACGAACTGCCAGGCCGCAGCAGGCGTCCTCAGGGAGATCGTGGACCACCACTCCCTGGTGGACGTCTGGCGAGACCACCACCCGGACGACAACACCACCTTCACCTACGTCCGGGTGGGGGACCATCGGTCGAGCCACTCCCGGTTGGATCGCATTTACCTCTCCCGCTTCCATCTGGCACGAGCCCACTCCTCCAGCATCCGGCCGGCCCCGTTCACGGACCACCATTTGGTGGCCATGAAAGCCTCTCTGAATTCGGAGAGGCTGGGGCCGGCCTATTGGCACTTTAATAACAGCTTGCTGGAGGACGCGGGCTTCGTGGCGTCCTTCCGGGAGTTCTGGCTGGCCTGGCGGGGGCAGCGGCCCGCCTTTCCCTCGGCGTGGCGATGGTGGGACGTGGGGAAGGTGCGCGCCCGGCTCTTCTGCCGCGACTACTCCCGGGGCGCCAGCCGGCGGAGGGATGCGGCGATAGAGCAGCTGGAACGGGAGGTCTTGAAGCTTGAGAGGCGTCTGGCATCCGCCCCCGAGGATCCACTCCTCTCCTCACTCCAACGCCCCCCCCCGAAAACAAACTGCGCCCCCTGGCCTTGCCCCTGCTGACCAGCCCTCCACCTCCACCTCGGAGGGCTGGGCGCTCGTTCGGGGGAAGCGTAAAGCCCGCCCTTCGCGGGCTCAATCTCCCCCCTCCGATGGGGAGGGCAGGAAGGCCCCCCTCCGAAAGATCTCGAGGGGGCCAGCGCTGCCGAGAGCGCCCCCGACGAGCTTCAGCAGGAGGCGCCGGACGAGGCGGCCGTGGCAGCGAGGGGGGACGATGTCGCCCCCCCTGTGGAGCCCCTCCAAGAGGAGGCCTCGGGTGGAGCCCCCCCGGCCCCGGCTCCAGCTGAGCCCTCCCCATCCGGTCTCCTAGTTATAAACCTTTAACCTGCACTCCTTGCCCCTTTTGTCATTGTTTGTCCCCAGTAATTAGTTGGGCGTGGGTCCAGTCGTCCCTCCCGCAAGGCTGGGGGAGGGGCTTTTAGAAGTGGGCAGGCTTTGCCCGTCCACTCTCCTGTGTTTCCAAATAGGACCCTGTACAAATCCATTCTCAGTGAACTGTAATGAATCACTCATAGTCAGTCTTTTTAAAGGAATAGGTAATTTTCTAGCACAGAAAAAACATAAGATCATAACTGTTGTTTTTAGTCTCATATATATTTTTCCAATTCCTAGAGTTAGCCTCTGCTACCAGAAGCCTTGCCTTTGGGATTTTTATTTTTAATGGTACTTTCTGCTTTGACTAGTTCAGGGATCTCCTACAAGCCATTTCTATATGTCAACATATGTCGCAAATGGCAGGAAGGCTCTGAGAATCTGGCATTTTTTTTCTGATGCTTACCTATCTCAGTGGTCTGTGCATGGTTGACTTCAGTTTCCTCTGTTTGACAGACCATATCTTATCAACACCTTAAAACATGTTTACAAATACAATACAATCATAGTGTTCTGCTTCAGATATCAAATTATTAAGTAAGCCATTGATCTTTATTACACATTTGCGTGTGTTACTAAATAGGTTGATAACTATATAGCTGGGCTGTCAGAGCATCTACTCTTGGGCAATCTCCTTTTATTTTGTATTTGCTTATGTACTGTAGGCTTGAATCAAAATACATTTAAAATTGAAACTTTGATTTGCTAAATAATGTAAATTATTTCAACATTTCAACTTAAACATAAGCTGGGAGGTCAGTGGTGGGAGGAGAAATACCTAGTGGCCTACAAAATGTAGTGCATGCATGAATTCATTTTTCCAAGCCAAGCATAAAGCACTAGGTTTACAATGAACAACTGTCTGCCTACTTTGAGGAATGCAATGTCAGGAAATATTTGTTTAGTAAGCTAAAAATGACAGTAGAATTTGTTCTCTTCCTCTTTTATACTGTCAGAATGATATATACAAAATCTAAAACCTCATTTAGTTATAACAGTAAATAATATATTATTTTCTGTCAGTTTTGAATAATGTTACTGTAAGTGTTTGTGATTAACTGGAGAGAGGTTCCCATTGTAAATGACTGTGAAGACTGCTCATTAAAGTTGAAATTCACCTGTCAGAACAGTGGATATGAAAGGCACCCAACAAAGTGAAATCACCACCGTTCTTCTATAAGGTCACCAAAGAAGTGTGGGCACATATGAGAATTCTGCACTACTTGTGTACATCAGAGGCAAAGCTCCATGCTAATATAGTTACCTGTAATCCAAGCTTGGGAAATGATTTGAGTTAAACAGGTTGTGGGTATGATTAGTATGTTCGTGATTATGCACATCCAGTGGTCATAAAGCCCTTCTTAGGGGATGTATGGGTATGTCTACACTAGCCCCCTAATTTGAAATAGGCAGGCTAATGTAGGCATTCGAAGTTGCAAATGAAGCCCGATCTAAATATCCTGGGCTTTATTTGCATCTTCCCATCCGGGTGCCATTTTGAAATCCCCTTAGTCCAAACTAACTGCCCGCGGTTACATGCAGCAGTCAAACGTTAACTCGAACTAAGTCCTTAGTTCGAATTAACTGTTACACCAAAGGCTTCCTTTGTTGACCGTGCCATGTCTAGACTGCCGCGCTGTGCCAGATCAGCTGATCGTTGGCACAGCGCGGCGGCCATTTTTATTTTAATGAAGCGGGGACTATTTAAATCCCCGCTTCTTTGACTATGCCAAATAAACTATTTTACATGGCTCCGTCGATGGAGCCATGTAGTCTAGACATAGCCAGAATGCCAACAACATTGTATACTTCCATACATGTGTTTAAATTCAGCAACTATCTTATTTTCATGCAGCTGTTAAACTTGGCATACAAATTAAACTAAAAACAATTTTGCTTAAATGCTTTTATTTTTTTACTTCTTTATATATGTTTTTATACATTTAATATTAGAAAATCCTCAATACACAGCACCTCTCAAGAAATCAAGTCATTAAAATTTTAACACCTTAAAAAAACTAATTCACCTGTATAGGAAGTCTGAATTCCATTAAGGAAAGGTATCAAGACCATTAGAATGAGAGAACTTACAGAAGTCATATTAATGGCACTATAAAATTTTAATGCATAGTCTTCATTTTTTTATTATATTTCATTAATGTAAAATAAAATAATTATTTCTCTCCTACCTTAAATAAAACATTAATCTAATATTTTTCATAAGTTTTCAAACACATATTTTCCTTCAAACATAAATTTATTAAAATATTGAGTGCTGTACCCCAGGACATGGCAGTGGAGGAGGACGATGAGGATGAGGAGGAGGAAGACGGTATCACCACACACAGCATGCCCTCTATCCAGGACCTCACCCTGTCCCTGGAGTCGGTACTCCCCTCCCAGGATGTCACCCAGTCCCGAGATGTGCATGGAACAGAGGGAAGCCGAGCCTCCCTGTCACCCTTCTCCTGCCTGCAAGCTCCCAGCCAGGCTGACACCTTCCCGTGCCTGCACGTCCCCAGGTTGTGGGGATAGTGAGACTCCCCGCTGGGACGTCTATGCCCCTGCACGAAGGGGCCATAGATGGCCTTGCTCCAAGCACTTTGCCTTTGTCTGATCCGAGACCTCAGGTTGTTGACTCAGACATGAGGGGTAGGCTTAGGGCATCCTGTCTCCTGGGACGACTGGTCATCTTTTTGCTCTTCACAACTGTGAGTGAGGCACCTGCTACATCTCCCATGCTAGCCTTCCAACCCCATGGGAGCCGCCACTGAAGACAAGCCCAAGAGGACCTGGAGCAGGAGCACATCACTGCACTGCGTACCCTGCGTGTCTTTGGAGGCAGACATGGAGCTGCACAACACCAGCTGGCAGGAGCTTTTGCAGCAGGCCTGGACCATGTGCATAGTTACACTGCTGCCATGGACCACCTGCCCCAGCTTCTGCCCCTCTGGCTTCTCTCCCTAGTTCCTGCATCCCAGTCCCTCACCATAGCCACCGAGGGCCCTGCATATGAGGCAGTAGCACCACCCAAGACAGGTGCCACTCCCAGCCCAATCCTTGAGCTTCTCCTCTCCCTCCTCCCCCTTCCTTTGCCCTCCTCCCCCTGCCCAGGTTCTTTCCCCAGTTACAATTACCCCTAATTAAACACACACACAAAGATTTTCTTGGTTCACAGAAAAGGTCTGCCTTATTGTGTCAACAGGGGAAGAGTGGAAGGAAGGGGTGGGGGAGGAAAGGCACACTGGGGCAATGCACAGGCCCAATGTGGGGAGGCCCAGGTGAGAGTGTCACTGGGGTCCTTGTGTGAAACACTCCCTCAGGGCCTCTTGAATGAACATAGCTCCCTGATGGGCCTGCCATATGGCAGCCATGTGCAGGCCCTTCTGAGCTGCTCAGCCTCAGCCCCCCAACCCTGGCAGGAATGTCTCCCCCTTATTTTCCCATATATTGTGCAGGACATAACAGGCTTCCACCGCTTGGGGGACATTTTGCTCGCTGAGGTCAAGGCAGGTGAGGAGACATGGAACCTCCCTTTCAGATATGCAATGGTGCTTCTACTACCATGCAGGCCCTGCTGAGCCTGGCACTGAAATGATCTTTGCTTTGCTCCAAGTGTCCCGTGTAGGACTTCATGAGCCAGGGCATAGAGGGTAGGTTGAGTCTCCCGCTATGCACAATCAGCATGTCCATGTCCCTGACCCTCATGGACCAGTCTGGGGAAAAAAATGCTGGCATGCACTTCTCATAGAGGATGGAGTTGCAGAAGACGCAGGCATCGTGCGCCTTCCCTGATGACCTGATGTTGATGTTTGTGAAGTGGCCATGGCCACAACGGCCTGCAAGACCACCAAAAAATACCCCTTCCGGTTGATGTATTCGGATGTCCAGGGGCCCAGATGGGGATGTGGGTGCCATCAATGCCTTGCCCCCCCCCACAGCTGTGCAGTTGGGGAAGCCCATGGATGCAAATCTGATGATGATGGGGTCCACATCGCCCAGGATGTCGAGCCAATGCAGCAGAATGGTGTTGATGGCCCTCACCACTTGCAGAAGAAGACAAATAGAGAATCACAGGGTTGCCAGGGCCCTCAGGAGGGCCCCAAGCTGATCTCCTGCCTCCCCCCCGCCCCCTCGACACATTAGGACCAACCCCCTACTTATCCCATCCCTCATTAGGGCTTTGTCAAGGTGGGACTGAAAACTCTTCCAAGGAGGCAGTTTCCACCACTCTCCCTCCTTCCCTAGGGAACCCCATTCCAGCAGTTCATCACCCTCCTGGGACAATAGCACAAGAGCGCCTTACCTGCAGACCCCGACAGTCGATCTCCCCATGCCAAACTGGTCCCCGGTGGAGTGGTAGCTGACCTATGTGGTGAGCTTCCAGATAGCGATGGTGACTCGCTTCCAGAGGGGGGTGGCAGATCTCATGTGGGTTGCCAGAGGGCAGGGGTGAGCCACTCACACAGCTCCATGAAGGTGTCCTTCCCCATGCAGAAACTCTGGTGCCACTGCTGGTCGTCCCACTGCTCCATGAAGATCCGGTCCCACCAGTCAGAACTGGTGTCCAGTTGCTAGATGCAGCAGTGTACGGTGTACAGGGAAGGGTGGGAGGGGTTGTGCAGCAAAAGCAGCATGTGGAGAGAGGAGAGGATGCTACCTGCAATGAGTGGGGGTCCTGAGGTCCATGAGGGCAGCTTGCAGTAACTGCAGCAGGAGGTGCAGCATGGGATCTATGAGCCGCCGACTACTTGGAGGCCGGTTGGGCTCCATGGCTGGGAGTGCTGAGATGTCCACAAGGGCAACCACAGCAGGCAGAGAAAAGGCTTTGCTGTTCCTCGAGGAGGTAGGCAAAGGAGAGGAGCCTGAGACATGATTGTAAAGGGGGGGTCCTTTAAGCTTGAGCCTCAGCCTCAAGAAGCAGCTCCAGGTCATGAGCGCTGCCCTAATGCCCTGCCTGGAATGGTTCCAGGTGGCCTTAAATGTGATTCAGCATCCAATGAGTGTGGACGCTCTATTTCAAAATAGCTCAGTGCTATTTCAATAGGCATTTGCTGTGTAGATGCACTATTTTGAAATAAGCTATTCTGGACTTTCTATTCCTAAATAGCTTATTCCAAAATAAGTGTGCAGAGTAGATGTATCCTGGGAGACAGCAATGGGTATTGACCATCTATTGTGAGGAGTGGTTACTCAATGAATAGCTATGCTAAATAGATATGTTGTGTGGACAATGGCTCTTGAGTGTTGCCAAAACACCTGAGGAATATGGTTGTGAACCTGCACACCAGCGGGTACACCATGGCTGCTTGCCGAAAGGGACATGGACATGGACAGGGACATGGACAGGTCATTTGATCATGTGATCAGCCCCATTTTGGGAGGTATCATCACTCAGGAGAACAGTGGTTTTCCCTCTACATGGGCAAGATTACAAAAGGATCCTGAGTGTTCCTCCATCTTCGTCAGCAATACAGCTTTTTACTTCAGAAGCATCCTTGTTTTGGACAGAGAGCTGGGAAGGATTTGTTGACCCATCCTAACAAAGGATTTACTCCAAAGATTCTTAAGCTAGCAGTTTATTACATCTCTGCTAAAAGCCTGCATTAAGAACTTGGTGATTGTTGCGTGTAATGTATTTTCTTTAACAATCCTACTCTCAGGTTTTCTTTTTTTCTATTAATAAACCTTTAGGCTACATCTACATTGCAGGCTTCTTGTGCAAGAACTGTTTTGTGCAAGAGTTCTTGCGCAAAAGGTCTTGTGCAAGAGCACATCCACACTGCCATGTGCTTTTGCGCAAGAGATGTGGACGCTTTCTTGCACAAGAAAGCTCTAATGGCCATTTTAGCCCATCCACACTGCCTTCTTGCACAAGAGCTCTTGTGCAAGAGGGCTTATTCCTCGTGGGGAGAGGAATAACTCTTGTGTAAGAAGCCCTCTGTTCTGATGCTTTACTGTAAATTTACTTGCACAAGAACACACATGCAATGTAGATGCTCTGCAAGTTTTTGTGCAAGAACGGATATTCTTGCACAAGAAGCCTGCAGTGTAGACATAGCCCTTAAGTTTAGAATCTAAAATCTAAGGCTATGTCTACACTGCAGGCTTCTTGTGCAAGAACTATTTTGTGTAAGAGTTCTTGTGCAAAAGTTCATGCGCAAGAGTGCATCCACACGGCCATGTGTTTTTGCGCAAGAGCACCCATGGCAGTGTGGATGCTCTCTTGCGCAAGAAAGCTCTGACGGCCATTTTAGTCATAGGGGTTTCTTGCGCAAGAAATCCATGTGGCCTGTCCACACTGCCTTCTTGCACAAGAGCTCTTGTGCAAAAAGACTTATTCCTCATGGGGAGAGGAATAACTCTTCGGCAAGAAGGCCTCTTTTCCAACGCTGTACTGTAAATTTACTTACACTGGAATACACGTGCAATGTAGACGCTCTGCAAGTTTTTGCGCCAGAACAGCTGTTCTGGTGCAAAAAGCCTGCAGTGTAGATGTAGCCAAGGAGTGCCACAGCATCCTCTTTTGGGTAAGATCTGAGGTATAAATTGACCTTGGACTGTGGCTGGTCCTTTGGAACGGGGAGAACCTCTCATCTGTGTAAGGTGTGGTGCTGGTTGTGGAACAGGTAAACCTGGAGTGTCTAAGGGGATTGCTTATGAGACTTCTTGCTGACCAGATTGGCAGCTGAAGTGCTCTGTGTGACTGGTTTGGTGCCCTACAGAGGAAGACCCTATTCTTGGTCTGTAAGTAGCCCTGGTTATCAGCAATTTGCCTTGATTTGACCCTCTGGTCAAATTTGACCCTCTCAGAGATGCCCCCAGACAACCTGATATGTTACAGTAGTATGCTAGGTATTTATTATAAGACTAAAACATGCCTTATGCAATGTAATGTGCCTCAGTGTGCCCTAACAGCCACCCTTCTGACTAGCAGGAAGGAATGGACTAGTGCCATTGGTAAAGATGCATCAAGCAGGCTGTCTGTGTCTGTGATTGATGTTAAGATAGGAACAGACCAGAAGGGTCCTCATGACTCACTATGGTCATTCTTTTACCCTTAGGACTGCTCTCTTCTTTAATTTAACAGTGTGAGAAAGTTTTTGTATTATGGGAGAATTTGTTAGAATGTTTTGTACTATTTGTATAAGATTCAAATAACTAAGTCTGTCTTTCCAAACGCAACTATGTAATTCATGTTTGTGTGTGTGAAGGTTGTGAGTGTTTAAAGAGAGTTAAGTCTGAAGGTCACCTTAGCATCCAGCTAGCCAGAAGAGTGGTCAGAGACTCAGGTTCCCTTTGTATTTGAGGACTAAGGAGGAGGAGATTGATGAAAGTTAGAAGTAAGCAATCCCAACATCTGAAGATAACACATTCCATAGAAAACCCACAAAAGTTGTCAACAAACAGATGTTAAACAACAATGATAACAATTTCCAGATATATTGCAAAGTGACTGATTACAGCATGATGCAGCAAAATTCATAGATTTGCATGAGAATGGATTCCAATACAAAATGGGGTGTCTTGCATGGTACTTTGACAAATCTAATGGCCAGTTAGATTGGGCCTGAGTGGGGGAGTTGGTTCTGTCAGGTGGGATTCCAATGCTCTGAGGCTGTTGGCAGGATGAACTCAAAGACACAGATTGGTAACTATAGAAACTTCAGCAGTACTGGAGGGAGGGGTTTGCATGCACATACTTTGTACTTTGTATTTTTAATAAATGTGGCATATTGTCTTTTCCCCTAAAAAGATCTTGTGTGCTTCTTATAACAAGCTTGCATGCTCCTTAAGGCACAAATATGCTGCAACCAGCAGCACTGTTCTTGGATTGCAACTTAGAATTTCTCAGCATGGAGGCAGAAAACAGGTTTTGAAGGTTGGTGCTCAAACCTAATTCTGTTTTCTGTCTCCATGAACCCTCTCCCATCTTTAAATGGATCTACAAGTAAGAGAACATGACTATCATGCTTTAAAGTTGCATAGGAAGGACATTAGGTTGAACCTATCTAATCTGGCATTCTCCAGTTTGGCAGCATGCTTGGTCCGGCATTATTTTAGTTAGCCAGATGTCCACTTATCATGGGTATGGCCATGTTTCCCACAGTCCCATAAAGTTTGTTTACAGCCACCAGTCCTGTCTCTCAGGCCCTGTCTACACTACAGAGAAGATCGAAACTGCCACAGTCAATCGTCCAGGGTTCAAATTAGCAGGTCTAGTGAAGATATGCTATTTCGAACTGAGAGGATGCTCTCGTCAATGCCAGTGGTTCTGCTCCTATGATGAGTAAGGGAAGTGCTCCCATCAACCACCCACAGTGTGGACAATGCCAAAATTCAATTTAAGATACTTCATCTCACGTATCTTAAATTGCTGTAGCTGAAGTTGCAATTAAAGTAGCTTGAGCTCCGTATCTTAATTCGAACCTGAAGTCCTGTTGCTGGGTTAATGTCCTCTTGCTGTCTGTACCACTAACTGGTGTGGAATTAAACTGCTGCTGTTTAGTGTAGGGGTATGTCTACACTACAGAGTTTTGTCAGAAAAACGGCCATTTTTCTGACAAAACTTGAGAAACATCCACACTGCAATCGTGTTCTTTTGCAAGTAAATAGAAAGAACAGAGGGCTTTTTCTGACAGTGGTAATCCTCTTTCTACGAAGAAAAAGCCTTTTTGCGAAGCCTCGTGGACTCTGGCCTGAAGACACCCATCATCACCCAGCCGGAGATCTCCATGGAGGAGGACCAGGAGGGCCAGGGCCAGCCAGCCACGGCAGAGGAGGAGAAGGAGGTGGAGATGGGCACCGTGACCCTCTCCCTAGAGCCGGTGCAAGGGAGCCGGGATGTCTCAGATGCCTGGGAGGGCTCTTCAGGTGAGTGCTCTCACTTTCACACACACAGGGCAGGGGAGGCTGGTGCACAGGGGGAGAGGGTGAGTGTGACTCTGGCTGCTGGGGCTGGACATTGTGCTGCAGTCCATGCACATGCAACCACATGCTGCGTTCACAGCAGGCATCCCTTGAGCACACCTGGGATCCCACTGGCAGGCTCAGGGGAGGCCACACATGTCTGTTCCCAGGGAGAGGGGGGTGGCACTGCTGGAAGCAGGCTATCGACGAGAGCGCAGGCACGACCCCACACAGACCGAGGAGTGCTGCACGCAGCACAAAGGCATGCCTGCATGTGCAAGACAGCAGCTGCACCTGTGTGTGCGGATCCAGGGAGGGCCAGGCTGCCCTCAGCTCTTCTGCCCCCCATGAGGGGATCCCACTGTGGCTGGACACTTCCCTTGCCTGCTTGTCCATGGGCCGGGGAGTGGGAAAGCGGGCAGCACAGTCCTCTGGGCACATTGGGGCCCGTGTGAGCCATGCCCTGCTGTGCAGTCCGCACATGGCCTTGTACCTGGGACATCCCCCTCCTCTGGGCTGTGGACTGTTGATCACTGCTCACAGAGGAGGGCACGGCCTCGGGAACAGTGTCTGCAGGGATAACTGACCGACTGTCCCTCTTTGTGTTCTCCACAGCCAGACCAGCTGGGACTGAGGGCCGAGCCACACCACCGTAACCACCCACCAGAGCCTGGGGGACCCAAAGGCATGCCAGGGTCCATGAAGACCAGATGCGCCAGCACATCAGTGTCCTTCATGACATCCACCAGACCTTGGCACACAATGAAATCCGTTGTCCTGATAAGAAAAAGGAGAAACAAATTTTTCACATCAATCTATTAAAACCCTGGAGATTACAAGAAGCTCTGTTCATAGACCCCCAAAGAAGAACCAGAAGACTTAGGCCCGGAGGTGCAATCCCCGGCAGGCCCAGTGGATGTACCCATTGCAGACTGCTACCTCCATGGTTACAAGAGCAAGCCAGGAATCTGCTGGAGCATTTCAACTATCTCTTCTCCTGACCAGGTTGAACCCACCTGGTGGTACACCAGATCCGAACCACTCAGGCAGCTAAATCTCACCACAAGACATACAGAAAAACTCTGGAGGGCCCTAGAGCAGGAGGTTCAGGCCATGTTAGATTTGGGTGTTACTGAAGAGTCCCAAAACCCTTGGTGCAGTCTGGTGGTCCTGGTACCTAAACCCGATGGCACCATCCATTTCTGTGTGGATTTCAGAGCTTTGAATGCCGCCTCACAGTTTGATGCTTACCCCATGCCCCATGTGGATGAACTCTTGGACTGGCTTGGGAAAGTATGGTACATCACCATGTTGGACTTAACTAAAAGCTACTGGCAAATATCGCTTACAAAGGACTCCAGAGAGAAAACAGCATTTGCTACCCCACTAGGACTCTTCTAGTTTGTAACTATGCTCTTCGGGCTCCTTGGGGAGCCCGCCACCTTCCAGCACCTAATGGACCAGGTCTTGCGACATTGTGGGCAATTCTCCATGGCCTACTTAGATGACATAATACTCTTTAGTGAGGACTAGAAACCACATTTAACTCATGTAGCATCTGTTCTGCAAGCTCTGGGTGAACCTGGATTCACAGTGAACCCTAAGAAATGCAAATTTGGCATGCAAGAGACCAGATATTTGGGATACTTGGTGGGGAATGGAAAGATACAACCCCTACAAGACAAAACCAAAGCCCTAGACAAAAGCCAGTTCTAATGATGAAAAAGCAAGTGTGGGCCTTCTTGGGGCTGGCCAGTTGTTATCGCCAGTTTATTCCCCACTTTGCAATTCTGGCAGCACCATCGTCAGACCTAACCAAAGCCTCGGCCCCAAATGTGGTAGTTTGGACACCAAAATGCCAAAAGGCATTTCAAAATATAAAAGACATTTTTGGGCAGCAACCAGTGCTTTGATGCCCTGATTTTTCTTTGCCATTTATTTTACATACAGACACGCCCACAGTAGGCTTGGGGGGCTGTACTATCCCAGAACTTCCAAGCGATAGAGCACCCCGTCCTACAGGATACTGGAGGCCTTGCTGCACTTCACCCCAGTGAGAGGAGCAGAAAAGAGGTCTTCTAGGCAAGATAGAGTGTCTGCCTCCATGATGGCCAATCAGGACCCAACAGACCAGTATGAAAGACCATGCTGGGTTAGGGCCTGGAAGCTCCTCACAGGAGCTGGACCCAAACAGAGTTATGTACTGACTGGGAGAACAGTAGCACCACAGACAGCTCCGAGTGTAAGCTGAACTTTAGGCCTGGGTGAGGCCCAGGTCCAGTGGCCAAAAACTTGCCACAAGCTGACTACAAGAGTTAATAGCACCCTGGACAGGGTCTATTGAGAACCCAGCCTCAGAACCCTGAGATGACCAGACAGAGCAGCACTCTGGGGAAGTGGCCCAAGGAACAAGGAAGTAGCAGATAGCGGAGACTCATAGCAGGCACCTGCTACTTATAGGGTCCCTGAACCAGGACCCAGAGGATTGGGCAGTCCGGGGTCCCACCTAACCTCCCAGCAGCCATGGCAAGGGGGCAAGAAGAAGCCTGTTCATTGTTCAGCTTCTCTTTAGATTGTGCCCTGTGGCACTTAGGAACATGATGTTAAAATAAATGTTGAAATGTTAGTTTGTTCTACGGTGTTATAGTTCCTACTAATATTGAACATCTATTCTCTATCACTGTCTTCTCAATGCCTTCCTCTTAACCACAGTCATTTAACCCTGCTCAGAGCCATCTCTCCCATCATGTTAAACACGGGGGGAGATGGGGCTCCCAATGCCTTGTCTACAACAGTTGGAATGCACTGCTTGTGTTAATGGTGGGAAATTTGAAATGAAATAGTGTATTATAGGCAAGGTCATTGATTGCAATAGTTTTCTCATCAGTCTTCTCAGCAGTAGGCGATTTGTGGAAACAAGCCTCAGACTCATTGTTGAAATGGTAATGAAAAGTTTTTGTTGTCTATGCTATCATTTAAGTTTTCTAAATACCACTGCATCCTTGCAGCAAATTATATTTAGTAGTGGTTCAACTTCCTAGTGTAGACAGTGTTCACGCACTTACCTCTGCTCCAGTTAAACAGATTTAGTCTCTCATGCTGCTTTCCTCATGAGGAAGGAAAAGTGACAAGCATGGCATTTGTATCAGTTAAAATGCATTTATTTTGGTAAATGTGTAACCGCTGAAAATTTCACGTTCACATGCAAATTGTGTGTGGACATGTGCACCTGATCCTATCTATTCTGATTTGAAGGAACCATTTGAAGGAACATTGGAAATACATATTGGATGTCCCTGTGGTAGTGTCAAGGACAGAACCACACAGATACGGCCCCAGAGATCTGCTTCTGCAAGAACATAGATGAGATGTGATTCATTCTATGTAATAATGTGATAAGCTTTTACTTTAAGAAAAATGTGTTTTCTCTTTCCCTACACTGTGAGGACAATAAGGAAAAATAGTTAGACTATGGAGAAGGGGAATGTATGAGAACACCAAGAGGATGAAAGAGAATTGTTTTGTTGATCATTAAAAATCTTTTGGCATTTCTCTTCCGGAATGCATGCAAGTATTTTATATGTAAACCCCTACAGAACTATTTGTTCTCTCACCCAATGATCATCAATAATGTTCCTTCTTTTGCTTTCTTTGCAGCTTCCAGGCCCCTTGTCTTGGTGAATAATGCTCATGACATTTTTCACAAGACTTCTTTCTGAACCTCACTCTTTTTTACAACTCAGTCCATGCCAATATCTTTCCTGCTTAGGCTTAAAACACCACTAAGAGTATGTCTATACTACATGGCTCCATCAATGGAGCCATGTAGATGAGTTTACTAGACATAGGAAAATGTTCGTTTACATCAAAATGGCTGCCATGCTGTGCCGACGATCAGCTGATCCAGCACAGTGGGCAGTCTGGATGCTCCGCGGTCGACAAGGGAAGCCTTTGTCGACCGCTCCAGTAAACCTTGTTTCACGAGACAGACTGGAGCGGTCGACAACGGCTTCCCTTGTCGACCGCGGAGAATCATAGAACCATAGAACCATAGAGCTGAAAGAGACCTTAGGAGGTCATCAAGTCCAGCCCCCTGCTCTAGGCAGGACCAATCCCAACTAGATCAACCCAGTCAGGGCTTTGTCAAGCCGAGACTTAAATACCTCTAGGGATGGAGACTCCACTACTTCCCTAGGTAACCCATTCCAGTGTTTCACCACTCTCCGAGTGAAATAGTTTTTCCTAATATCCAACCTGGATCTTTCCCACCACAACTTAAGACCATTGCTCCTTGTTCTGCCATCCGTCACTACTGAGAACAACCTTTCTCCATCCTCTTTGGAACCTCCCTTCAGGAAGTTGAAGGCTGCTATCAAATCCCCTCTCACTCTTCGCTTCTGCAGACTAAACAGACCCAACTCCCTCAGCCTCTCCTCATAGATCGTATGCTCCAGCCCCCTAATCATTTTGGTTGCCTTCCTCTGGACCCTCTCCAATGCGTCCACATCCTTTTTTGTAGTGGGGGGCCCAGAACTGGACACAATACTCCAGATGTGGCCTCACCAGAGCCGAATAAAGGGGAATAATCACATCTCTGGATCTGCTGGCAATGCTCCTCTTAATGCAACCTAATATGCCATTAGCCTTCTTGGCTACAAGGGCACACTGTTGACTCATATCCAGCTTCTCATCCACTGTAACCCCCAGGTCCTTTTCTGCAGAACTACTACTTAGCTGGTTGGTTCCCAGCCTGTAACAATACTTGGGATTCTTCCTTCCCAAGTGCAGGACTCTGTACTTGTCCTTGTTGAACCTCATCAGATTTCTTGTGGCCCAATCCTCCAATTTGTCTAAGTCACTCTGGACTCTATCCCTGCCCTCCAGCGTATCCACCTCTCCCCCTAGCTTAGTGTCATCTGCAATCTTGCTGAGGGTACAATCCATCCCCTCATCCAGGTCATTAATAAAGATATTGAACAAAACTGGTCATAAGAACATAAGAATGGCCGTACTGGGTCAGACCAAAGGTCCATCTAGCCCAGTATCCTGTCTGCCGACAGTGGCCAGCACCAGGTGCCCCAGAGAGGGTGGACCGAAGACAATGATCAAGCGATTTGTCTCCTGCCATCCCTCTCCAGCCTCTGACAGACAGAGGCCAAGGACACCATTTTATCCCCTGGCTAATAGATAATTTCATGGAGGTTAGGTCGATAAAAGGCTAACTTCTCTTTAAACTCTATTATAGTCCTAGCCTTCACAGCCTCCTCTGGCAAGGAGTTCCACAGGCTGACTACACGCTGTGTGAAGAAGAACTTTCTTTTATTAGTTTTAAACCTGTTACCCATTAATTTCATTTGGTGTCCTCTAGTTCTTCTATTTAGGGAACTAATAAATAACTTTTCTTTATTGGCCCTCTCCACACCACTCATGATTTTATATACCTCTATCATATCCCCCCTCAGTCTCCTCTTTTCAAAACTGAAAAGTCCCAGTCGCTTTAACCTCTCCTTATATGGGACCCGTTCCAAACCCCTAATCATTTTAGTTGCCCTTTTCTGAACCTTTTCCAAGGCCAAAATATCTTTTTTGAGGTGAGGAGACCACATCTGTACACAGTATTCAAGATGTGGGAGTACCATAGTTTTATACAGGGGCAGTAAGATATTCTGGGTCTTATTTTCTATCCCTTTTTTTAATAATTCCTAGCATCCTATTTGCCTTTTTGACCGCTGCTGCACACTGCGTGGAAGTTTTCAGAGAACTGTCCACGATAACTCCAAGATCTCTTTCCTGATTTGTCGTAGCCAAATTAGCCCCCATCATACTGTACGTATAGTTGGCGTTATTTTTCCCGATGTGCATTACTTTACACTTATCCAAATTAAATTTCATTTGCCATTTTGTTGCCCAATCACTCAGTTTGGTGAGATCTTCTTGGAGTCCCTCACAGTCTGCTTCTGTCTTGACTATCCTAAACAGTTTGGTATCATCTGCAAACTTTACCACCTCACTGCTTACCCCTTTCTCCAGATCATTTATGAATAAGTTGAACAGGATTGGTCCTAGGACCGACCCTTGGGGGACACCACTAGTTACCCCTCTCCATTCTGAAAATTTACCATTTATTCCTACCCTTTGTTTCCTGTCTTTTAACCAGTTCTCAATCCAAGAAAGGTCCTTCCCTCTTATCCCATGGCCATGTAATTTACACAAGAGCCTTTGGTGAGGGACCTTGTCAAAGGCTTTCTGAAAATCTAAGTATACTATATCTACTGGATCCCCCTTGTCCGCATGTTTGTTAACCCCTTCAAAGAACTCTAATAGATTAGTGAGACAGGATTTTCCTTTACAGAAACCATGTTGACTTTTGTCCTAGAACCGAACCTTGGGGCACTCCGCTAGAAACCGACTGCCATCCTGACATCGAGCCGTTGATCACTACCCGCTGGGTCCGGCCTTCTAGCCAGCTTTCTATCCATCTTACCGTCCATTTATCCACTCCACATTCCCTTAACTTGCTGGCAAGAATATTGTGGGAGACTGTATCAGAAGCCTTGCTAAAGTCAAGGTATATCACATCCACTGACTTTCCCATGTCCACAGAGCCAGTTACCTCATCATAGAAGCTAATCAGATTGGTCAGGCACAACTTGCCCTTTGTGAATCCATGCTGACTATTCCTAATCATTTTTCTCTCCTCCAAGTGCCTCAAAATGGATTCCTTAAGGCTCCCTTCCATGATTTTTCCTGGAACCGAGGTAAGGCTGACCTGCCTATAGTTCCCTGGATCGTCCTTCTTGCCTTTTTTGAAGATGGGCACTACATTTGCCTTTTTCCAATCATCCGGGATCTCTCCCGATTTCCACGACTTTTCAAAGATAATGCCCAAAGGCTCTTCAATGACATTTGCCAACTCCCTCAGTACCCTCGGATGCATTAAATCCGGGCCCATGGATATGTGTATGTTTAGCTTTTCTAAATAGTTCCTAACCTGTTCTTTACCCACTAAGGGCTGTCGATCTTCATCCCATCTTGCGTCACTTAGCGCATTAGTCCGGGAGCCCACCTTGTCCATGAATACAGAGGCAAAGAAAGCATTGAGTACTTCAGCTTTCCCCACATCATCTGTCACTAGGTTACCTCCTTCATCCAGTAGGGGCCACACACCCTCTCAGATCACCTTCTTCTTGTTACCATGCCTGTAGAAACCTTTCTTCTTATCCTTCACATCCTTAGCCAGTCACAATTCCATTTGCGCTTTTGCCTTTCTGATAACCCCCCGGCATTCTCGAGCTATACATTTAAACCCCTCCCTGGTTATTTGTCCAAGTTTCCACTTTTTGTGAGCTTCCTTTTTGTGCTTAAGTTCACCAAGGATTTCCCCTGTAAGCCAATCCGGTCTCCTATCATGTTTGCCTCTCTTGCTACGCATCGGGATGGTTTCTTTCTGTGCCTTCAATAAGGCTTCTTTAAAATACTGCCAGCTGTCCTGGACTCCTTTCCCCTTCATGTTAGCATCCCAGGGGATTCTGCCCATCAGGTCTCTGAGGGAGTCAAAATCTGCTTTTCTGAAATCCAAGGTGTGTATTTTACTACTCTCTTTTCTTCCTTTGGTCAGGATCCTGAAATCTACCATCTCTTGATCACTGCTTCCCAGGTTGTCACCCACCTGTACTTCCCCTATTATTTCCTCCCTGTTTGTGAGCAGAAGGTCAAGCTGCGCATGGCCCCTGATCGAATCGTTCATCACTTGTACCAAGAAGTTATCCCCAACATTCTCCAAAAACTTCCTGGATTGCCTGTGTACTGCTGTATTGCTTTCCCAACAGATGTCAGGGTGATTAAAGTCCCCTTCGAGAACCAGGGCCTGCGATCTGGAAGCTTCTCTCAGTTGTCCGAAGAAAGCCTCATCTACCTCATCCACCTGATTCGGTGACCTATAGTGGACACCAACCACAACATCACTGCTGTTGTTTGCACCTTTAAACTTAACCCATAGACTCTCAACAGGTTTTTCTCCCTCTATATACTGGAGTTCAGAGCAATCATAGTGCTCTCTTATGGATAGTGCAACTCCTCCTCCTTTTCTCCCCTGCCTGTCCTTCCTGAATGACAGCGCTCCAGTCATGCGAGTCATCCCACCAAGTCTCTGTTATCCCAATTAAATCATATTTCTTGGACTGAGCCAGGGCCTCCAGTTCTTCCTGTTTATTGCCCAGGCTTCTCGCATTAGTGTACAAACTCCTCAGATAACTAGTTGATCGCCCCATCTTCTCCATTCGAATCAGGGGTCCTCCTTTCTTGCTTGTTCCTCTTTGCATTCCTTCCCAGTATCCGACTTTCCCACTCCCCTCAGGGTGTTGGTCACCATCCCCCAACGAGCCTAGTTTAAAGCTCTCCTCACTAGGTTTGCAAGCCTGCCCACGAAGATGCTCCTTCCTCTCTTGGTTAGGTGGATCCCATCTCTTCCTAACATTCCTTGTGCCCGGAACAGAGTCCCATGGTCGAAGAAACCAAAGCCCTCTCTGCGACATCACCTGCACAACCACGCATTTACTTCCTCAATTCGACGATCCCTGCCCGGTTCTTTCTCTTCAACAAGGAGGATGGACGAGAACACCACTTGCGCTCCGAATTCTTGGGTCCTTCTTCCCAGCGCTACATAATCCGCAGTAACCCACTCAAGGTCATTCTTGGCCGTATCGTTAGTTCCCACGTGGAGAAGCAGGAGGGGGTAGTGATCCAAAGGTTTGATCAGCTTGGTAAGCCTCTCAGTCACATCCTGAATTCGAGCTCCCAGTAAGCATCACACCTCTCGAGATTCCAGGTCCAGACAACAGATGGATGGCTCAGTCCCTCTTAGGAGGGAGTCCCCGACCACCACGACCCGTCTTCTGCTTTTGGGGGTGGTGGTCGTGGAACCCCCATCCCTAGGACTACGCATCCCATGCCTTCCAGTAGATGGTGTTCCCTTGAGGTTTCTTCCTTGTGAGGTCCCTTCCAAAGCATTCACCACCTCAGAGCCTGTGGAGGGAGCCTGAAAGCCAATACTTACCTCTATAGCATTGGGGGATTCCCGTGCTGGTCTTTTTCCCCTTCTAGAAGTTACATGCTACCAGTTCTCTTCCTGGTCCCGTACTGCCCTCTCTGGCTCTTCCTCCTGCCATGCTTGTAGGAGTAAAAGCTGCCTTCTATCGAGGAAGTCTTCATCCTCTCTGATGGAGCATAGAGGACTGGAGGCCCAAGTGTCGACCCTAAGTTTTTCTTCCAAAATGGTGACCAGCTTGCACCTTGTGCAGATGAAATCCGTTCTTTCTTCCAGGAGGAAGACAAACATGGCACACGCTGTGCAGGTAACAACAGCAGACCTATCACCATCCATCCCTGCTATCCTGGAAAAAGGATTAAAAAAAAAAGGCAAGAGAACCTCACGCCCTTCCCTCTCCCCTTCCAAACTCCCTCTCTAAACTTCCTGTTTGCACTCACCTGTTCCCAAGCTCCTTGGTCGCTTGCCCACTGCCTTATAAAGCCCTGGACTGCCTGAAAGTCCCTCCCCCTTCCAAGGCTCAGCCAATCAGCAGAGGCTTCTAGAATTCAAACTTTAATTAGAAGCCAACAGTTTCCACCTGCCACTCACAGCACATACTCCATGAAGGAGAGGGGGAGGGGAAAAGGGAAGTGAAAAAAAAAAGCCTCACTCCCAAATAGGGGAAAAAACAAACAAACAATCAAACAAAAAACACACCAACCCTCACTCACAACACAAGCTCATCACACGGCAAGAAAGCCCCAAACACAACACTCACTTCCCTCAAGAGTCCTGTATCTCCTTCTCCTCTACCTGGAGAACTCCTTCTCTAAACTCCCTGTTAGCACTCACCTGTTCACGTCCAGACTGCCTGCTGTGCCGGATCAGCTGATCGCCGGCACAGCACGACGGCCATTTTGATGTAAATGAAGCAGCGATTATTTAAATCGCCGCTTCATTTTCCTATGTCTAGTAAACTCATCTACATGGCTCCCTCGATGGAGCCATGTAGTCTAGACATACCCAAAGTGTATGAAGATTTCTAGATGCACCATCACAACTTAATGTGTCATCATGGAGTACAAGTAACAGAAAAAATGTAAATAAATCATACTCACAGAACTTTTCTCAAGGTCAAATCTGCCCTCAGATGTATGCAACTATAAACAAATATTTGGTTCTAAGGCTTTAGACCCAGGAGGAAATTTCAAAGTCAAGGAGTCTCAGTGTACTGGACAATTTCTTGTGCATTCTCTTATTCCCATTGTAAAAAGAATATAAAACCCTACACGGCACTGCCCTGAAAGGATGTTTCTGGCTTCATTTCTATTGATATTTATATTCACAACAGAATTTACTTAAATATACACTTAAAAGGAGAGAGAATATTTCCTTATGCAGAGTTTTAATTCTGTTAATCATCAGATATTAATACTAACCAAGTGAACTTAAAAATACACACTTTAGGGGTGAGAATCATCAATAGATCTTAATGCTACCTGAGTTTTCTTTTGAAAGCATCAATGTAGCTCATATCTGCATAACTTTTAATAGGTTTTAGGTGCTGTGACAAAACCTTTGAAAGGGATTAAGATAATAAGAAAATAGATCACAGGGTTTCACTCAAGTTGCTGTGGCTTAAGCTGTTTGGGACCAAAAAAAAGGGATTAAAAATCATGGCAAACCAACCTGATAGCTTCTTTGATAGGATAACAAGCCTTATGGATTAGGGGGAAGCAGTAGATGTGGTAGATTTACTAGATTTTAGTAAAGTGTTTGATACAGTCTCACATGACCTTCTAATAAATAAACTAAGGAAATGCAACCTAAATGGGGCTACTATAAGGTGGGAGCATAACTGGTTGGGCAACCATTCTCAGAGGGTAGTTATTAATGGTTCACAGTCATTCTGAAAGTACATAACAAGTGGGGCTCAGCAGGGATCAGCTCTGGGACTGGTTCTGTCCAATATCTTCATCAATGATTTAGATACTGGCATAGAGACTAAAATGGCTAAAGGTCTAGAAAACATGACCTGTGAGGGAAGACTGAAATAATTGGGTTTGTTTAGTTTGGAAAAAAGAAAACTGAGAGGGGACATAACAGCATTCAAGTATCCAAAAGTTTGTTACAAAGAAGGAAAGAGAGTTATTCTCCTTAATCTCTGATGACAGGACAAGGAGCACTTGAATAAATTGCCTATGGTTGTTATGGCTTCTCCATCATTGGAGCTATTTAAGAGCAGGTTAGATAAACATCTATCAGAGATTATCTAGATCAGGGGTGGCAAACTTGTGGCTCCAGAGCCACATGTGGCTCTTCAGAAGTTAATATGCAGCTCCTTACACAGGGCTGGCCCGCAATATTTTGGCACCTGAGGCAGGGAGCTCAAATGATGCCCCCATGCCACCTTTTCTCCTGCCTGCCTGTTATGTCTCGTGCCCTCCTTCCTCCAGCACAGCACTCCACCAACTCTGTGCATCTAGAGCAGAGAGAATACATATGCACCAGCAGCAGACACAGTTTTCTACACTCTGGGTCCTAGCAGTGCCCCCCCCAAAGTCTGGCACCTGAGGCAGCCACCTCAGTTTGCATCATGGTAAGGCCAGCCCTGTCCTTACGTGGGTACCAAATCCAGAGCTGGAGCTACAGGTGCCAACTTTCCACTGGGCCAGAGGGTGCTCACTGTTCAACCCCCAGCTCTGCCCTAGGCGCTGTCCCCCTCCACCCTTTTCCTGCCACTTCCTACCCTCTCCACTGAGCCTGTCACACCCATGCTTTCCCCCTCCAGTGTCTCTCATTGAGAAAGAGCTGATCATGGTGGGCAGAAGGAAAAGGAGAAAGAAGCACTGACCGGTGGGGCTGCCAGTGGGCGGTATGTGCCAAGAGTGGTGGTGGGGAGATGATCAGGGCTGGTGACATATAACTGTTGCTCTTTGGCAATGTTAATTGGCTCCTTCTCGGGTTTAGGTTGGCCACCCCTGATTTAGATGGTGCTTGGTCCTCCTATGAGTGCAGGGGACTGAACTTAGAATCTACACACTCACACACAGCAATTGGATTAGCAGGACAAGAGTAAGCATAGAATCATAGAATCATAGGGTTGCAAGAGACCTCAGGCAGTCATCAAGTCCAACCCCCTGCTCAAAGCAGGACCAATCCCAACTAAATCATCCCAGCCAGAGCTTTGTCAAGCTGGGATGTAGAAATTTCTAAAGATGTAGATTCCACCACCTCCATAGTGGTGCATCCATACAACAACATTACTTCAGAATAACACGTTATTCTGAAATAACTTTGTGTAGGGGTAAACTGAGGCAATCCATGGTATCTTGCTGAGAACTGAGAACTCAAATCCTAAATCAGTAGACAAGGCCTGGGAAGCATACAGACAGGCTGTTACCATGACCCTGGTTCCCCTGGCAACTACATTCCAAAGGGGCCTCACTCTGATAAGGCCTGGCTGGTACCAGCCAGGCTGCGCAGTTTTCTCACTGTCTCCTGTAATTTCAGATTAATCAGCTTAGATCCCAAGGACTCTGCTAATGCAAGGAAGTAGTCATCTCTCAGTAGACATATCAAAATTTCAGCAAAACAAATTAACATCAACATGTCCATTTTGTTTATGTTGGCTCATTTAGCTTGTTAGGAATAACTACCTGTATTAGTGATAACATGTTTAATTGGCAATGGGCAGAGATACTGTGTAACCTTCGTAGTTCATTGGCTTATGTGCTCATCTAATTTCCGCTGCTAGACGTACCAAATCACTTCCCCTCCGTCCATCTGCTGCCTATATAATCTCATGTATGTTTTGGTTAAGTTAGTGCTCTCCAGGTTAACACCTGGTTGGTACTCCACCAGAGCTGGTGTTCAATAAATCCTCAGCTTGTTTTCACCTGCACCCAGTGTGTCTGGAATTATTCCCTACACTTTGTAAGCATCTACACAGTAAGCAAATAACAGGTGGCTTATGTTGGTGTTTGTAAACCTCATTCCACATGGAATAATGCCTCTTCCAAAATAGCTATTTTGAAATAGTGCTTGGGTAGACAGGGCAGCTGGAGTTATTTCGATAGAGGGGGCATCCAGTCCTTCCCACAGTGGCCACTCTGTCTACACTCATCAAACCTCTGTAGTCCCCCCCGCCTTCCCCTGGAGCCCTTAAAGCTTTAGCTTCAGGGGAAAGGCTCGTGGCAGACAGCAGGCCCTGACAGCCTGGAACCACCCAGCAGCTGCCACTGCTTCACATTTAGGCCACAATGATTGACTCTGCTGCTCCCACCCAGCCCTCCACTATTCACAGGGAGTAGTCTCCCAGCTCCCAGGAGCCTGCCCGGGGACGCAAGAGACACACGCCTTCCTGGTCTGGTGCAGAAATCCTGGACCTTATTGAGGTTTGGGGCAACAAGACCAACCTCCAGGATCTCTGCACAAGATTCCGGAACACATGGCTGACAGCCAAGAGGCACATCAGCATCCAGGAGCAGGTGCGGATGAAGGTCAAGGAGGTCCACCAGGCATATGCCAGGGCCTGGAAGTGCAGCTCCCACTCTGGGGAAGAACCCCACACTTGCTCCTGCTATGAGGACTTGCACCACATCCTGGGGAGTGGGGCCTGGGTGGGAGCAGCAGAGGCTCCCCCTCCACCTCCCTATAATAGACTCAAGGCTTGAGATGCCTGTCATTGCCCTCCCAGAGGACAGAGCCGGTGAGGAGGAGGAGGAAGAGGAGGAGCTGAACGAGACCAGCACAACAACCCCCCTGACCCTGGAGCTAGTACCCCACACTCTGGACATGTTCCAGGCATCATCTGAGGCCGGGGAAGGCACATCAAGTGAGTACTATCAGGGTGGAGGTGGTGGGCAATGAAGGAGAGCTGTGTGTTCCTCTCTGGACCTTTGCATCCTGGGGATCACGCAGCAGCCTGTGCACATGGGAGCATATGCAGCGTCACTCTGGGGCACGCAGCCACAGCAGCTTACAACAGAGGACACTTGCACTATTGGCCACAGGGTGTCTGGACAGGCCTGCCTTACTCCTGACACCGGGGGTGGGACACCCTCCCACCACAAGACACCACTGGAAGTAGGCTGGGGACATGGAGACACACACATACACATCGACAAACAAACATACTCAGCAGTGCCGCACTTGGCACATGGGCATGCCTACAATCTCAGAGCAGCAGCCATTCCTGGGGACAGTGTGGTGAGGGGCTCACACACACCTCCCCTCAGCAGCCTGCACCCCTCTCCTCCAGTGGCAAGGATTCAAGTTCTCTCTCTGTGGGACACCGCCACTGCTGGACCTGGTGTATGTATGGCACAGAGGGAAGCCCAGCCACCCCATCGTCCCCCTCCCGCCCTCAGGATCCTGGTCTGGCCAACACCTTCATATGCCTTCTTGTCCCCAGGATGTAGGGGTAATGAGGCTCCCCCCTTGGACAATTGGGCCCCTGCAGGAAAGGACCCACTGGCTAGACCATGCATGGCCTTGCTCCAATCACATCTCTTTTGTCCCAAGTGAAACCTTTTGGACTCACCTCAGAGATGAGGGCTAGGCTTCAGGCACAGTGTCTCCAGGGATGACTGACCATTTCTCTTTATTTTCCATAGCCAGACCAGCTGTGGGAATGGGGTGGTCAACACCATCCGGGGCAGCCTTCCAACCCTGAGGGTATGTTTACACTAGCTCATTAGTTCGAGCTAGGTAGGTTAATGAGGGCAAGCGGAGTTGCAAATGAAGCCCGGGATTTAAATATCCCGGGCTTCATTTGCATGTTCCCGGGCGCCGCCATTTTTAAATCCCCCTTAGTCCGAACTCCGTGCCCGCAGCTACACGTGGCACAGACTAGGTAGTTCAAACTAAAGATCCTAATTCGAACTACCGTTACTCCTCGTGGAATGAGCTAGTGTAGACATACCCTGAGGGACTCGCCATGCAGGAGACCAATGGATGAGTTCCAGCAGTCACACTTTGCGGCACTCTGATCCCTGGAACAGACCCTGGACTGGAGACTGCAGGAAGACATCCAGCTGCAGCAAGATACCTGGGAAGGGAGGAGTGTGGGAGGAGAGACAAAGAGGGGGCAATGCACAGGGCCCTAGTGGGGAGAACAAGGAGAGAGTGTCACTTGGGTCCTTGTGAGAAACTCTCCCTCGGGGCCTCCGGGATGTGCATGGCCCCTGCCAGGTGGGCCTGCCAGGTGGCAGCTGTGTGCAGCTGCTCGAAGGCCCTGCTGATCCAGTCAGTCTTTGCCCACCACCTTGGCAGGAATGCCTCCCCCTTCCTCTCACAAATATTGTGAAGGACACAACATGTGGCCACCACGTGTGGGATGTTCCACTCATAGACATCCAGCTGGGTGAGGCGGCATCAGAACCATGCCTTCAGATGCCCAAAGGTGCCCTCAACAACCATGCAGGCCCGCTGAGCCTGGTGTTTAACCATTCCCTAGAGTGGGCAAGATGACCAGTGTAGGGCTTCATTATCCAGGGCAAGAGAGGGTAGGCCATGTCCCACACCATGCACATGGGCATGTTCATGTCCCCAACCCTGATCGTGTAGTCAGGGAAAAAAGTCCTGGCATGCACCTTCTCAAACACACTGGCATTTCAAAAGACATGGGTGTTGTGTGCCTTCACCGATGTAGATGTCCATGAACTGGCCATGGTGGTCCGTGATGGCCTACAGGACCATCAAAAAATACCCCTTCCAATTAATGAATACAGATGCCCAATGGTTGGGGGCCCAGATGGGGATATGGTGCCATCAATACCCCCTGCTTCCCCTTCTTCCCCCCAGCATTTAGGGAAGCCCATGTTGGCAAATCTGGTGACGATGTTATCCACGTCGCTAAGTTGGTGACCCTGAGAAGCAGGACTGTGTTGATGGCCCACACGACTTGTAGAAGGAGACAAACAAACAAACAGATCATTGCAGGGTTTCCAGAGCCCTCAAGCAGTCCCCAAGCTCTCCCTTCCCTCCCCAGCAGGAGCAACCACTCACTTAACCCATCCCATAGCAGGGCTTTGTAAAGGCAGCACTGAAAAACCTCCTAGGGAGGGGGCTTCCAGCACCACCCCCTTCCCTAGGGAACCCCATTCCAGCAGTCCACCACCCTCCTGGGACAATAGCCTGAGAGCACCATACCTGCATGACCAGAGACCCAACGGTCAATTTCCTCATGCCAAGCTCATTCCCAATGGATCAGTAGCTGTCCAGCGTGACGAGCTTCAACAGGGCGATGGTGACCCGCTTGTGGAGGTGGATGAAGGGTCTCATGTGAGTGTCCCATCACCTGAGGGCAGGGGCGAGCCACTCACAGAGCTCCAGAAATATGCCTTTCTCATCTGGAAATTCTGCTGGTTGCCCCACTGCTCCATGACAAGCCAGTCCCACCAGTCTGCACTGGTGTCCAGATGCCAGAAGCAGCGGTGCACAGTGTACAGGGGAGGGCAGGTGGGATCCAACAGCATGAACCACACCCAAAGAGAGCCGATGAGGGTCTCTCAGAGGAGCAGGGATTTGGGTTCCTACAGGGCCTTGGAGGCAGCTTGTGGAAACTGCTTCATGAGGTTCAGCACAAGCTGCAATAGCCGTCAACTGCCCAGAGGCAGCTCCGGCTCCATAGCTTGAGTGCTGAGGTGTCCACAAGGCAACCACAGCAGGCAGAGAAGAGGCTTTGCTGTCCCTTGAGGAGTTGGCAAAGGAGAACAGCCTGCGACATTGCTGTATGAGGGGGGTCCCTTTAAGTACAAGCTCAGATAGCCTCAGGCAGCAGCTCCAGGAAATAACTGCTGCTCTGGTGCCCTGCCTGAAGTGGTTCCAGGTGGTCTTAAATGCAATTCATCAGCCAATGAGTGTGGATGCTCTATTTCAAAATAGCTCAGCACTATTTTGATGAGCATTTGGTATGCAGATGCAACATTTTGAAATAAACTATTTTGGATTACTTCTTCCAGAGTAGCTTATTCCAAAATAAGAGTACAATGTAGACGTAACCTAGGTAACACATTCCAGTGGTTCACCACTCTGCTAGTGAAATAGTTTTTCCTGATATCCAACCTAGACCTTCCCCACTGCAACTTGAGACCTTGATGACCTCTCAAGATCCCTTCCAAGTCTAGTAGTTCATGATTCTATGTTACCCTTCCTACCTGCCTTGCAAAGCTGTGGCTCTCTGATTCTGTTTAAGAATCGTGGCATTTCCTTTTGAATACACATACAAAACAAAACTCACCAAAGTCAATCTTGCATAAAGTGACAGCTGTTTATTTAAATTATACTAGCCTCAGTGTACAACCATCTCTTTCTGACAGACATATGTTCAGTTAGTGCATCAGAAATAGATGCACATATTGTTTGCCATAATGTAATGACTAGGGACTGGACAGTACCAGTTGCTCAGACAGTTGTACTATGTTTGGGACATATTTAAGAAGAATAATGTTTTTATTTAAATCAAATCAGTAGCACATATGTTTCAAGAAATATTTTGACTATGTTTTTGTAACAAGATATGACTGTGATTACATTAATAATAAACAAACGTCAAACAAGTAAATGTCTAGTCTCAAGCTTACTAAGTAAAATCAATAACTGGGTATATGTTTGTTGAAAATAGGATTTACTGGTAATGTTCATATGGATTTATGTCAGTTGTTCCCATTAGAACGTTTAATATGCAAGTTAAAGATGAAATAAAATCTCCAACATTTAAAATAAGTTTTATTGTTTCCTATTGTATTTAGGTTATCAAAATGCACTCCCTTATTACACTATTCTATAGTATTTTTTCTTGGTAATGGACTATGATATCTGGGCAGTTCTATTTCTTAGAGCTGGATTTTATTAATTTCTCCTTTGGCTGGTATTCCCTGAGCCATACAGTGTTTGTTTGTCCTTTTCTTTTTCTTGTTTCTGTATGTGAATGTAATGCTCATGAAGGATACTAGGTTGCTTGTGCTAGAATATACATATTGGCTGCGTCTAGACTGGCATGAATTTGCGCAAATGCTTTTAACGGAAAAGTTTTCCGTTAAAAGTATTTGCGCAAGAGAGCGTCTAGATTGGCACGGACGCTTTTGCACAAAAGCACTTTTTGCGCAAAAGCGTCCGTGGCCAATCTAGACATGCTTTTGTACAAGAAAGTCCCGATCGCCATTTTAGCCATCGGGGCTTTTTTTGCGCAAAACAAAACTGAGCTGTCTACACTGGCCCTTTTGCGCAAAAGGACTTTTGCCCAAATGGGAGCATCAAAGTATTTGCGCAAGAAGCACTGATTTCTTACATTAGAACATCAGTGCTCTTGCGCAAATTCAAGCGGCCAGTGTAGACAGCTGGCAAGTTTTTCTGGAAAAGCGGCTGATTTTCCAGAAAAACTGGCCAATCTAGACACAGCCATGATGTCTTTTGTGGAACGGAACAAAGTTTTAGTCTTCTCATCCTTTATAGTTCATCCAGAAAAATATCCAGAATCCACCAACACCAGTTCATACCCCAGCTTAATAAAACTTGAATTTTTTTGTTTTCTTGGAAATTTCAAAATTTTAGCTCTTTTAGCTTTTTATTTTAATTTGGAATGAAATAGAATTTGAAATGGTAGAAATTTGTTTTCTGACCAGCTCTAATCTAGAGTCTGTCAGTAAAGTTCACTGAGGTTCTGGAAAAGGTTGATGATTTCCCAGTGCACAGGGTGTCAGTTGCTTGAAGCCTATTTTCACATATGCTGGACATGATGTAGGTTCGTTGGGGAAGGAAGTAGAGGAAGCATGTTTCCACTTATGACTGAGGCGGTCTATCTCCTCCCACTGTACAGGGGTATTTTGGCAAACCACTACTGATTATTTCTAAGAGCAGTCAAGCTAGCAAGCCATAAATAGGCCTCTGAAGCAGCTTTAGCATGACCATGTCGTAGGAGGAGGGGTGCCACAGAAAGGTCAACTTGAGGCTGCATCCTCCCTGATCAGATCTTTGTCAAAATTGCTGAGATATGCATTTAGGAACCAGGAAGCTTGTCTATGTGCCCTCAGGGATGAGGCTATCAGGGCCTCAAGGTATGCAAAGTCTGAAAAAACATATCTGGCTAATTGATGATCAGAAGGCACCCTCTTGCCTAACCTTTAACATTTTTTGTTTAACAAGTTTCCTTTGACTGATGTGTTATTGTAATATTAATGAATAAATAAGGGAAGAAAGTTTGGGGTAATTGGACTCTTCAGGGACTCTTCCTCTGGACACAGCTTATGCTGAAAATAATCAGCATAACGGCTTTGCTCAAGCGGGTTTTTCTTGCACAAGACGGGACAGTGTAGACAGCTCCGTCTTGCGCAAGAGCCTCTTCCGCAAAAATGGCGGCTCATTAGTTATGCAAATGAGGCTCGGCGATATTCCACGCTGAGCCTCATTTGCATAGTTCTGGCGCAAGATCGCGCCAGTCTAGACACAGCCCATGAGATTGCTGTATGCACACTTGCACTACATCTCATGGAGCTAGATCAAGTATAAATAGTAATGTGTCTGTGACAGCACAGGTAGCAACAATGGAGGCTGTGTACATACCTCCTCGTTTCAAGGAGATTTGGGTTTTGATTGAGTCTCTGATGCTGCTATCCATGTTACCATAGCTACACTACTATTAATATGTTGAAAACTAGTGTATGTGTATTTGCACACAAACAGGGGAATTATACCTCTAGTGTAGTCATAGCCCAAATCTTGAGATGATTTCCATCATTTGTCTTATATGAGGACTTTGTTACATGCCTTCTTGACCGCCAGAGTGCTTTATCAGAAAGCCTCTGAATGGGGCTGCTTTTCTGAAAACTGCTCAGAAGGTGTAGAATGGGTGGGCCACTCTCCTAGGGCTAGTAGTTGGTGATACCAGTGTCCCATAATCTGCACTGAATTTCTACTTACTTTCAGGTTCAGTGCAAGACTTAATGCTGAAGTCCAGAGTGGTTTGGGTTAATTATGTGCTTTAATTATCTCCTTTCTCTGTCACATCAATGGAGACTACAAAAGGACAGACAGCAGTATCATTAGCCTTTGAAGCTGATTTCCAGTTGAGTGACTACTTGTGAGGTGCTGATCCCATGCCAGTAGAAGTTCTATTTGTGAATGTTAGAGACACAGGCCTCTTTATTGTACTTTATTATAGCATTACACTAATCAATTTAATGTAATTCTTCTAGAAACCAAGAAAAAGACCATGACCTTACCTCTTCACTTTTGAATTTCACTAGGATAAGTGTGATGTATTCATTATACTTTATATTTTCAGCTTGGCCCAAACCCACCGTCAATTCTTTTTTTGGGGGGGGAGGGTCTGGAGTTGTAACAGGGGGTTTTTTAGTAAGTGTTTGCACATTGGAATTATTTATTTATTCATCATTTTCAATCACAAACTGATTGCAAGATAGATAGATATAATTAGAGGATATATGCCATCAAGTGCCAGCAATGCCCCTCTGCCATGTATACTGGACAAACTGGACAGTCTCTGCGACAAAGGATAAATGAACACAAGTCAGATATTAGAAATGGTAATACACCAAAACCTGTAGGAGAATGTTTTAACCTACTTGGGTACTCATTTATGGTTTTTAAAGTAGACATTCTTCTACAAAGGAATTTCAAATACCAGGTACAGATGGTACAGACTGTGGAATTGGCCTTCATATGCAAATTTGGCTTGAACATAGACATAAACTGGATGGGCCATTATAAAACCCGCTTTCCTTACAGTCAACACCCAATTGACATCAAAAGCTAAGTATGGGACACTTCCAGCCCACTAAATTAGCCTCATTAGCACCAGCACTACACTTCACAGGTATCTTCCACCCCTTGTTTTTCTGTTATAAATTGACAGCGTCCCCCCTTTTCTATCCACTCTGTTCATCTGAGAAGGTGTGTTTTTCCCATGAAAGCTCATGATCTAAGTGTACGTCTACACAGCAGTGTTATTTTGGAATAACTGATGTTATTCTGAAATAACATCATCTGCATCTACACTACAAGCAGTTATTTTGACATAATGTCGAAATAATATAGAGATGGAGGTCTTCTTACTCCAACTCCTGCAACCCTCACTTTATGAGGAGTAAGGGAAGTCAAAGGAAGAGTGTTCTTCCTCAGACTTCCTGCTGTGTGGGCAGTGCCAAAAGCCAAAATAAGCTATTTCGACATAAGCTGTGGAATTGACATAGCTGAAGTTGCATAGGTTATTTTGGCTTTAGCCCTACTGTGTAGATGTGCCCTAAGATGCTACAGGACTACTCCTTTCTTTTTTGAAGTTACAAACTCTCTGAGGGGGTGTGTGTGTGTGTGTGTGTGTGTGTGTGTGTGTGTGTATCATAAAATGTGCTTGCAATTATCTGAGCCTGCAAATTATAAATGAAAAAAAAATGAAGACTACTGAACTACTGTTTTTAAATCTTGAGTCAAGCCTATGCAAAAGGCAGCATGGGTAATGTATTGCTATACAGAGATGTGCAAACCTTCAGGCTGTCTCATCACAATAGAGTTAACCCAAGCTCTAATTTGCATATTGTGCCCATTTTCTCTCCTGACCATAAACAAAATCCCCTCATTTGAGGTGGTGCTGTCTAGCTGGGTTAGTTGGCACAACTGGGACTGTAGGCTAAACCCCTACTTCTGCATTAACCAAGGCTGGTAACCCATAATTTTTGCAGTGTTGACCCAGGCTAAATCACTCAAATACTGGTGGTCCTCCAATGCCTTCCCATAATTTCTTCATGGTCTCAGAATGGCAAACATGGTTCCCCCACAATTCACTTGGAAAAAATCATAGACCTCCTCAGCTTACAGCTCACTGCAGCACAAAAACAACTGGATAGGCCCCCCCCCAGAAGACACACATGGGGAAGTGTAGTGCCAATGAAGACACAGTAACTGGAGAATATTTTACAATGTGATTGCTCACTTCTAGACAAGGCTTATGTGGGAACTAATTACCTGATTTAACTCTGCAATGAAGATATACCCTTCATTAACTGGGAGATTCTATGACTGAAGTTTATCTTACTTTACTCCTCCCTTCCTACCCTCCCGAGACAAAAAAAAAAGAGAAAAAGAAAAAAAGAAAGTGAGGCTAATCTAAGTAATAAACACACCTCTCTTTGTAAGTGGATATGATAGATTACAGGCATTACAGGCAATTGGAGATTTTCAAAGTTCTAAACAGCTCCTATTTTTAGTTGCCAAAATGGGAGCTGTTGGGTGCTGAGCTCTTTTAAAAATATGGTAAACAGAGACTTGCATACACTGGAGACAGGGGTATGAAATAATATCCTCAATATAGACTGCAGAACCATATGGTAAATTACATGTGCCATGCATCTTCAACTATCTCTTCTGCACTTTGTCCACTTATCTATTTCCCATAGAATAACTTCTAAAAATCCAAACCTCTCCTTTACAATTTATCATGTGTGTATGAATAATGGAGAAACAAGAGTTTGTACTAAGTAATGAATGACTGCATGCTAGATGAGATGAGTTCACAGAGAAATAGATTATTTTCTGCTCTAAAGTGTTCATATATGAATAATAGCAATACATTTATATATCAATGCCCTCTACAGTGATGAATGCTGTAGAAAGACCTATAAATAAATAAAATGCCACCTTTGGTCAAGATATGTTGCAGCTGGATTTTCCAGTTTAACAAGATAAATTTGATGCCAAGAGTCAGTATCTTGAATAGTCCTTATGAGCAGTACATTGTAAGAAGGTTGAAAGCCACTGTGCTTTACGAATGTAGTATGATGGGAAAGAGAGATCAGGAACATCTTTCATAAGGGCAACGATCACAGAAACTCATGCTGAGAAGACATAATCTTGTTTAGATCTATCCAATCATATTCCCTTTGAAATCACTGGCAAAATTTGCAGTGATTTCAGTGGGAGCAGGTTCAAGCTGAAAGTGATTAGCCAAATGGCCTGTAATCCTGGACAATCAAAGTATTTTATCATATTTTAATACACATGTTCAATTTGAAAGTGTTTCTTTGTCTGTTGTCAGGATATGGATAAACTCCCCCAGCCTTACACAAATAAGAGAACGTAGAGAGGGCTTATATAAGTTTGGATTCTCTGTGCTTTTAGGAATATATTTTACCTTTGTGGATTTTACCTTCACTAATGTGGAACATGAAGCAATAGAGCACAGGAAGATCATAGGTCACTCTCTCTGGGCTCCCCCCTTCTTCTTTGGGTGGAGGCAGCATTCTGCTTTGTAGGTGGGGGATTGATTAGGCTGTGATTGTTTGAACTTATTGACAAAGGGGAACAGAAATGATTCTGTGGGGATAGAAGAAACTCAGGGTATGTCTACACTACAGCACTATTTCGAATTAACTTAATTAAGCTAATTCAAAATAACGCATCCAGACACAAAAACTATTTCGAAATAGTGGACCCTGAACCGAAGTTAAGGCTGGCCGGAACCAGTGCTGGCAGGGCATCAGGTTAGGACTTAGTGTGTGGGGCTGATGCCTGAGGCTAACTGAGCTCCGTGCTTAAAGGGACCCTACCCCCACCCCGGACAGACAGTTCTCAGGGTTCTTCGCTTGCTTGTCTACCTCGATGACGGACAGCAAAGCAGTCCTGTCTTGGAGTGCCCTGAGTGCCCACACTCAGGACATGACAGCACTCGGCCACATGGAACCAGAGCTGCCCCTGGGCATGCCAGTGCATCTCGTGGGGTTATTGCCATTAGCCTGGCTGCACTTGCTGCAGGCTGCCATCCGGGGGTATCCATCGGGGGGCTGTCAGAATCCAGGAGGCCCTGAGGGAGAGCGTCCACCCCCAAGGAGCCCTCAGAGCCTCCCTGGTCCTCCCCAACGGGGGCTCATGCCCCATTCCTCCCTCATGTCCTTCCACTTACCCCTCCCAAGCCCCCCTTCCTGATGTCAAATAAAAGACACGTATGTTCAAAAATACAAACTGGGTTTATTGAACAAAACTGGGGGGGATGAACCTCTGGAGAGACTGGGAAAAGGAGGGGAAGAGAGAGGGTGGGAGAGGGGAGGGGGAACCCTGGAAGGGGGAAGCAAGGGGAAGAAGGAGGAGGGGAAGCTCAGGGCTCAGGGTTGGGGGGGTCTCACCGGACCAACCTGACTTTCATGCAAACCTGCTCCTGGGTTCGCATGTGGCCTTTGGTGGCCAGGCTGGCAGCTATCCTGCCATAGACGGCCATGTTCCTCCATCTAGGGCTGAGATCATGGAAGTTGGGGGCATCCCCTGCAAACCTGAATAAGGTCCATGATCTCCACCCTGGACCAGGAAGGTGCCTGCCTTCTCCAGCCCCTGTCAGGCTCCTGGGAGCTGGCAGACTGCTCCTGGGGAGCTGTGGAGGGTGACTGCCAGTGGCTTGCTGTCTCATGTTTTGGGGCCGCTGGATCAGGGGACCTGGTGGCCACTGCTGGCTCTGGGCTGGTAGGCTTGGAGCAGGCACAGGCACTGTGGCCAGGGTCTACCCCTTTAATGGCTTCGAGGCTAGGAGAGAGGAGAGTAAGTTTTCCTGGTTGTGCCCAGAGTGGCCACCAAGGGCTCCCTGGGAAGGACTGGAGGCCCCCTATTTCGAATTAAGTGTCTACACAGCACTTAATTCGAAATAGCTATTTCGAATTTGGTGTTACTCCTCATAGAACTTTGTAGTGTAGACATACCCTCAGTGAGTATCCAACCCTAAGAAACAGCCCTGGTCAGGTGCTCACCAGGTTATACCTTCTGCAGTGATGTGGAAAGATTGCTGTTAGATATCCGTCCTGGGACTCTGCCTCATCCCCCTCTTTATGTTCCCTTTTCAGAGAGAAGAGATGCAAAGTTCTCTCCAGCAATGAATTCTTTATATAGTGCAAAAATGTGTACTTCATCTTGCCATGTGAAAAGAGGAGAAGGCCTCACTCATGAAAAATGGGAGGTGAAAGACAGACAGAATAGATGAGGGTAGGAGAAAGGAAAAGTAGAAAGTTAAAGGCTAGAGGTAGGAAAGACCAAACTACTAGCAAACTTAAGAAAATAGGAGAAATGAGTGGAAATTTGCAGCTTCTAAGTCACCCACTAATAATGCTACATTGCTATCATGCAGTACTTTTCATCAGCAGATTTCAGCGTGTTTTACAAAGAAATTTAGAATCTTATCTTCATTTTTAAAATGGGGAAACTGAGGCATGGAATAATATGATTTGCCCAAGTTTAACAGGCAGGCTAGTGGCAGAACCCAGGGATCACTGCAATGCTCTATTCACTACTCCTATTGGAATGTTGGGTAGAAAGAGAAGATGCAGTTGAATTTTAGTTGCTAGCCACCATGTGATGCTCTTTCGGGCTATAAATCAGGAGCACTCCTGGGCTATGTACATGTGGTTCAGAATTACTTCTTTGAAATGTTTCTGGCTTTTGTAAGGGGTTCAAGGATCTTTCCACAGAGAAGCCATGCTGTGTAAGGTTAAGAAAGGGCCCAGTAGTTTCTATAGTAGGGGAGACCAGCTCTATAGTAAGTTCTTCTGTCTCTCAGCGCCTCTTCCATCACCCAGATTTGCTCTTAGTCCTCACAGATTTAGTGTCTTGTTTTATGTGGTCCCATTTCAAATACTTTGCCGCAGAGTTTTATTAATTTCAAAATTCACATGAGTATAAATCTTTAAAGAGGATTCAATACAAACAGGGAGGGTTCAAATATTTAAAGAGGGTTCAATAAAAAACAGGGAGACCTAAAATTAGCTTGCTTAGCTACCCATTAGGTGTGCGTTGCATCTCCAAGCAGGAGAATCATCTTTGGTTTCAGTTTTCAACCACTTGCCGCAATTTGCAGTCAGATAATGCAGAACACTGCAGTCAGAGAGGGCAGAACACTGCTCACCTGTACCTTATTGTTCCCCACTGAGATATCTAATGAGCAGTATTACTAATAATTGGGAGGATTCTTTTCCTCTACAAGAATGTTATATACAAGGTGGGAGTGAAGAGGGAAAAACATGGGATTTATGTAGCTGTTTATAAAAAACAATGGAAAAACAACTTCAATTCCTATAACATATATAATGTGCAAACTTCATTAGCCAGTAGCAGTCTGGGCTTCTTAAGTGTCTGGATTTCCAGTTTTCTATTGAAACAGAGCTTATTTCAAAGTACTGAGACTTCACTGTTCCTTTTTGTGACCAGAATGGAGAGGTTTCCCCCAAGGTTCCGTACTGGGACCAATCCTATTCAACATGTTTATAAATGACCTAGAGAAAGGGGTAAACAGTGAGGTGGCAAAATTTGCAGATGATACCAAACTGCTCAAAATAATAAAGTCCAAGGCAGACTGTGAAGAGCTTCAAAAGGATCTCACAAAACTAAGGGTGCATCTACACATCAGCATTATTTCAGAATAATGGCCATTATTCCGAAATAGTAATGTGAGCATTTACACAGAAATTTGGTTATTTTGATATAAATTTGAAATAACGGATGACTTATTCCGACTTCTGTAAACCTCATTCCACAAGGAATAATGGCTAATCCAAAATAGCTATTTCATAATAGCACTAGTGTGGATGCTCCACTGCTGATATTTCAAAATAGCTCCTTCCCAGGGCCATTCAAAGCAATTCCTCCCCAGTGCCTCCTGGGGCTCTAAATTGAGGTAACATGTCCACATTATGGAAGCCCGCCTGAGACTAATTTTGAGGATTCCTTGTAGTGTAGATATGCTATTTAAAAATAAACTATTTTGGAGTATTTCTTCCGAAATAGCTTATTTAGAAATAAGCATGCAGTGTAGTCGTACCTTAAGGGTACATCTGCACTGCAAGCTTCTTTCAGAATAAACTTTTCCAGAAGAGATGCTATTTTGAAATAGCACTTCTGCACACAAAAAGCAATGTACTATTTCAAAAGATAGCGGCCACACTGATCAGGCAGGGCAATAGGTCAGCAATTGCTTCCAGCTGCTTCTGCCTAAGGCTATCTGAGATGCATGCTTAAAGGCTTCCCCCCCCACCCCGACAGCCATTTCTCAGTTTTGTCTGCTTGCTTGCCTACCTCTCTGAGGGATAGCAAAGCATTTCCTCTGCATGCTCTGGTTGCCCTGCCTTTGGACACCACAGCACACCCTGACATGGAGCCGGACCGGCCTCTGGGCATGTGATGGCGCCACACTGCCATGCTGCAGTTTCTGCAGGCTGTCTTCATGGTTCTGCATAAGCTGAACTCCGAGCTCATCATTGAGCACCTCTGCCTGTGTGAGGGAGCAAGGCCTTGCAACCACACCCAACAGTGGTGAGACGCTTCTGGAGACTGGACACCAGTTCTGACTGGTGAGACCAGTTGGTGATGGAGCGGTGGAATAACCAGCAGTGGCTCCAAATATTCCTCATGAGGAAAGAGACATTCCTGGAGCTGTGTCCCTGCCCTCCAACAACATGACACCCACATGTGACCCACCATCCCCCTGGAGAAGTGGGTCACCATCGTTGTCTGGAAGCTCACCATCCCAGACAGTTACTGGCCCATGGGCAACCAGTTCAGCATGGGAAGTCAACCATTGGGGCCCTCCTCATGCAGGTATGGCACTCTCAGGCTGCAGTCCCTGAGGGGGAGTACTGGAAAGGGGTACCCAAGGAAAGGGAGGTTTGGGGGGTGCAGGGAGTGGGCTGAGAGAAGTCCTGTCCTTCAGTCCCGTGCTCACACAGCTCTACAGGGGAGGCGACTTCATAGGGGTTGGCTCCTGGGATGTTTGTGGGGAGGAGAGCTCTGGGACCTCCCAAGGGCTCAGGCATCCGCTTTGATTCTTTGTTTTGTTTCTTTGTTTGTCTCCTTCTGCAGGTGATGAGGGCCATTAACACTGTCCTGCTCTTCAGGGTCATCCACCTGGGAGATCTGGACCCCATCATGGCTGGATTTGCTGCCCTGGGCTCCCCCAACTGCAGAGTGGCTATAGATGGAACCCACATCCCCATCTGGGCCCCCCCCCAACCACAATCCAGCGTAGTATATTAATAGAAAGGGATACTTTTTAATGGTCCTGCAGGTCATGGTCAACCACCGTGGCCAGTTCACAGACATTTTTGTCAGCTGGTAAGGGAAGGCACACAACACCCACATCTTCCGCAACTCTAGCCTGTACCAGAAGCTGGAGGCTGGCACATTCTTCCCTGTGCACAAATCAGGGTCTGGGATGTGGACATGCCACTGTGCATCATGGGGGACACGGCCTACCCCCCCCCGTGCCATGGCTTATGAAGCCCTACACGAGCCACCTGGACCCAAGCAAGGACTGGTTCAATGGATGCCTGGGCAGGGCCCTCATCCAGGCCAAATGCACCTTTGGGCAATTGAAGGTGCAGTTCAGATGCCTCCTGACCTGCCTCTATGTGGCAACACCCCCCAGGCGAATTCTTCGTATTGTATGCTCCACAACATCGTGAAGAGGAAGGGGGAAGCCTTTTTCTGGGGTGGAGGGCAGAGGCTGACCCAGAGGAATGGGCCTTCAAGCAGCCACGCATAGCTGCCATCTGTCAGGCCCATCAGCTGGGGGTGCACATCTGGGAGGCCCTGAAAGAGAGTTTCTCTCAAGGACCCCAGTAACTCTCCCTAGAGTCTCCCCACTAGGGGCCTATGCCTTGCCCCTCTCTGCCTTCTCCCCAACAACCCCTCCTTTCCCACCTCCACCCTTCTTCCCAGCAGACCCAATAAAAATAACTATTTTGTTTTGAAAAAAGAACTCTTTGGTTATTTATTTGGGATAGAAGTAACTGGGGAGGAGGGGGACTGAGAACTTGGATATGGGAAGGGAGAGGGTGCTGAGAACCTGAATATGGGGAGGGCGAGGGGGGGGGCTGAGAACCTTGGAGGCAGGAGGAGAGGCTCAGAGCTGGGGCTGAGACTGGCGCATGGCTCAGGTACTTCTTCCGCCTTGTGTCCGGGGACCTCAGTGATCTCGGGAGTGGGGGGGTTGTGGGAGGATAAGGGGATACTCAGGAGGGGGCCTGGAGCTGGGTCAGGCATGGGATGGGGAGTGGAGGCTGGCATGGGAGGGGGAGCAGGGACTGGAGCAGGGGATGGAGCAGGGACTGGTGCAAGGAGTGGAACTGGTGCTGGGTAGATCATCATCTCCCGGACAGTCACACACATGTTGCTGCCCTGTTGCATCAGCTCGGTCCACATTTGGGCCCGCCACTATGCATCGTCCCAGACCTTCTGGGCCGGCGTCTGCTGCATGTCCCAGAGGATGAACACGTACTCCCTCATCGGGTCCTCCTGGACCCTCTGATGCCTGTGGCTCCTTGGGGGTCAGGCAGCTGGCTTAGCTGCTGGTGATCACCCCACAGTCATGGCTGGTCTGGCTGGGGAGAATAAAGAATAAAGTCATTCCTGGAGACACTGTCCCTGAGTCCTTGCCCTGATGAGCTGAGCTGAGAGCAACAGTTCTTGGGTCAGAGAACAGTGAAATCCCATGAGAAAGGCCTCGGAGGATGCCTGGGAGACATCCAGGTCCTGGGGTATCAGCTCTAACGTGAACGTGGTGATGGTGCTTGCCGTTTCCTCCTCCTCCTTTCCCTCCTCCTCATGATCTTCCTCCTCCTTCTGGGCTGGGACCCCCAGCCAGGTGACAGTGGGTGTTTTCAATCCCAAGTCCACTACCAGAGGTGGGGAAGGAGCAGCACCACCCCCCAGGATGCAGTGCAGGTCATTGTAATAGGGGCAGGAGTGGGGTCCTGCCCCAGAGTGTGAGCTCTGCTCCCTCACCCTTACATAGGCCTGCTGCAGCTCTTTTACCTTGCTCTGGACCTTGTATGGCCTTTCGTGGCCAGGCTGTCAGCCATCTGGCTGTAGATGTTAGCATTGCGCCATCTGGAGGTGAGATCCTGGAGGGTCTCCCCATCACCCCACACCTTGAGGAGGGTTAGGATCTCTGCCCCAGACCAGGAGGCACATAGACTCATAGACTTTAAGGTCAGAAGGGACCATTATGATCATCTAGTCTGACCCCCTGCACAATGCAGGCCATAGACTCTCACCCACCCACTCCTAGAATAATCCTCTCACCTATATCTCAGATATTGAAGTCCTTGAAACAATGGTTCAAAGACCCCAAGATGCAGAGAATCCTCCAGCTGTGATCTGTACCCCATGCTACAGAGGAAGGCGAAAAACCTCCAGGGCCTCTGCCAATCTACCCTGGAGGAAAATTCCTTCCCAACCCCAAATGTGGCGATCAGCTAAACCCTGAGCATGTGGGCAAGACTCATCAGCCAGACACCCAGACATGCCTTTTGTGGCCCCTGGCAGTCTTCTGGGAGCCCTGTGCATGCTCCCTGCGATCGGCAGGGGGCTCTTGCAGGGACTTGTGGCTGGGACATAGTGCTCAGGCATGTGGCACAGGGAGGTGCGTGGTGTCTGGAAGCTCTCAGGGCCTGCTTCCTGCCGCAAGCCCTGCCCCCTGTGTCTGAAGCTTTATGAGCTGCAGAGAAACAGGAACAATAGAGTTGTGATGAATGGGGATCGAGTGGTCAGCAGGGCACCTGTGTTATTTCCTGGAGGCCTCTTTTTTTGACAAAACTCTCTAGTCTACGTCTACACACACCTTTTTCTGAAAAAGGCTTATTCCTCGTGGAATGAGGTTTTCTGCAGTTGGAAAAAGCCCTCCACTATTTTGATTTTCTGTCAAAATAACGCAATTGCAGTGTGGCTGCTAGTATTGTTTTTCCAGAATAACAGCACTGTAGACATACCCTAAAGGGGGTATGATAGAGGTCTGTAAAATCATGACAGATATGGAGAAAGTGAATAAGGAAAAGTTACTAATTTGTTTTAAAACTGCTACCGATTAATTTCATTTGGTGACCCCCTAGTTCTTATGTTATAGGAACAAAGAAGTTTTTCTTCACACAGTGCACAGTCCACCTGTGGAACTCTTTGCCAGAGGATATTGTGAAGACCAGGACTTTAACAGAGTTTAAAAAAGAACTAGATAAATTCATGGCGGTTAGGTCCATCAATACCTATTAACCAGGATGGGTAGGAATGGTGTCCCTAGCCTCTGTATGTCAGAGGCTCAGAATGAATGACAAGAGAGGAATCACTTGATGATTCCTTGTTCGTGTCACTCCCTCTGAGGCATCTGGCATTGGCCACTATCAGAAGACAGGATGCTGGACTAGGGGGACCTTTGGTCTGACCCAGTATGGCTGTTCTTATGTTCTTAACATTTGTCTAAGTGTGTACTCTCTCTCTGGTGTCTAGCAAAAGTCCAGCCATCATGAACTGTTTAAAAGGAAGAATAATAAGTAAAGGAAGGCTGGAGGAAGTAGAAAAAGGAGTTTTGGGAAGTTTGTCCAATAATATCAGAGATCAGTCGTTTCAGATTAATTTTATAACTTGCAATAAAAAATCTTTTTTTCTGAATTGAGAAATGAATACTATGTATTTTTGCCATTTTTCCTTGATTTGCTATTCTTGCTTTTCACTCAGTTCTCTTTAATCATATTGATCCCAGCATTAAGAGTTTGCGACCTTTTCTTACCTCTTCCTTATGGTCTTTGCAATCTGATTTCTAAAAATCAATATACTGTAAATAAAGAGATTATATCATTCTCAGCTTGCCAAACTAAAAAGCCCCAAACCAATAAAAAAATCCAACAAAGAATGAGTAAAACTTACAGAAGAATGTTATGAGGACATCAAACTGTGTATGTTTTTAGCATGCCAGAGAAGGGCTGGGATAACAAATTATATATACTGTAAAACAGGGCTTTGACAGGACCAATTTTCACTGGAAAATATAGTTGTACTGAAATTCAATTTGTTCACAAAATCATGCTGAATTTGCTTAAATTTTGTTTTAGAAAAAACATGGTCAAAACATCCCACTTCAATACGTGTATTTCACTTTCACTTTTCCTTTTGAAATTATTTTTGTTTCAATGTTTATTTTATTTTGTATTGTATGTTATAATTTTAAAATTAACATTGAAATGAAATATTTTGAGCAGTCAGAATCCGAATTATTTTTTGGAGAATTTAACATTTTTTAACATTTTGCTCTAATTTGGAACAAAACCAAATTACAAATCTCAAAGTCCTTCATGAAAGGGAATTTCTGCTCTCTGCTCCATTGTAGTACTCATTTCTATTTTGGGAAGTAAAGTTTTGTTGCAGACTCTAACTTTATTTTTCACATTTACAAGGTCTCTAACCATTGTATGATAAATGTTTCGTGTTAATTTAATAGTCTACACACTAAATTTATGAGCTGTCAAAAACAAATCCTATTTTTGCACAAAGGCACCTGTGCCAATCTTGACGCTTTTTTGCGGAAATGCTTTTAGCGGAAAAACTTTTCCGTTAAAAGCATATCCGCAAAATCATGCCAGTCTAGACGCAGCCCTTCTATCCTGCTCTGTTGTCTTCTCCCTCCCCCTCTCTTCGCTCTGCTGAGTCACTTTCCATCCATGATGTGGACTAATTTGGCTACAACTACTCAAGAGAGAGATCTTGGAGACATTGGCTGTGTCTAGACTGGCAAGATTTTGCACAAAAGTGGCCGCTTTTGCCCGAACGGGAGCAGCATAGTATTTCCGCAAGAACACTGATGATCATACATGAGATCGTCAGTGTTCTTGCGGAAATTCAAGCGGCCAGTCTAGACAGCTGGCAAGTTTTTCCGGAAAAGCGGCTGATTTTCCAGAAAAACTGGCCAGTCTAGACACAGCCAGCGGAGTGTAAACAACGTGGTAATGTTTTGCACAAAAAAGCCCCGATGCTAAAATGACGATCGGGGCTTTCTTGCACAAAAGCGCATCTAGATTGGCCAGGGATGCTTTTCCGCAAAAAGTGCTTTTGCGGAAAAGCGTCTGTGCCAATCTAGACATTCTGTTCCAAAAATGCTTTTAACGGAAACCTTTTCCGTTAAAAGCATTTCCGGAAAATCATGCCAATCTAGACGCAGCCCCTTTGTTTTAAGGACAGACCTAAAGCAGACTCCCTAAAGAGTCTTTTCTTTTGCTAGTCCAGTGGAAGCTGGATTCCTTTGCCAGTCCACCTGGTGGCTAAAGAGTTGAAATCCCTGAAAGCTGAAATCACTGGTTTGGCTGAGAGCCAGACCCATTGCAGCCAGCGAAGCGGTGGTGGCCAGCAGAGTGGCTGGTGGGAATCATTGGCCAGTGGTGTGGTGTGGCTGGTAGGAGCGGCGGCAGGCGAGGAGCGGCGACTAGGGCTGTGTCTAGACTGATGCGATCTTGCGCCAGAGCTATGCAAATGAGGCTCAGCGTGGAATATCGCCGAGCCTCATTTACATAACTAATGAGCCGCCATTTTTGCGGAAGAGGCTCTTGAGCAAGACGGAGCTGTCTACACTGCTCCTTCTTGGGCAAGAAAAACCCTCTTGCGCAAAGCCGTTATGCCTGAAAATAATCAGCATAACGGCTTTGCGCAAGAGGGTTTTTGTTGCGCAAGAAGGGGCAGTGTAGACAGCTCCGTCTTGCGCAAGAGCCTCTTCCGCAAAAATGGCGGCTCATTAGTTATGCAAATGAGGCTCGGCGATAGTCCATGAGCCTCATTTGCATAGCTCTGGCGCAAGATCACGCCAGTCTAGACACAGCCAAGCAGTGTGGTGCGGAGCGACGACCAGCGGCATGGCGTGGAGCGGTGGCAGGTGAGGAGCAGCGTGGCACGGAGCGGTGGCAGATGAGGAGCAGCAACCAGCGGCATGGCAGGCGACCAGCAGAGCGTCCAGTGGCGTGGGACAAGAGAGCTGGTGGAGCGTGGCGGAGTGTTGTAAGGTGCCCCCATCTATCCCGCCACCCCCATTTCTACCCAGGTTGGGAGGTGAAACCCTGCAGGTGAACTTTGGGACTCTGGATGGCACTGACCAGGGACAGAGACTTTTGGGGTGTTGGACTCTTCGGACTTCAGGTGATTCTTGGCTGGGGGTGGGCTTAGCTCATGTTTGGGTTAAGAACTCTGTTTGTGGTGTTTTCCCCAAGTTAATGCCGTATGACTTCTCTCTGCCTACGTCTAGACTGGCATGAATTTGCGCAAAAGTTTTCCGTTAAAAGTATTTGTGCAAGACAGCATCTAGATTGGCACGGACGCTTTTGCGCAAAAGCACTTTTTGCGCAAAAGCGTCCGTGGCCAATCTAGACGTGCTTTTGCGCAAGAAAGCCCCGATCACCATTTTAGCCATCGGGGCTTTTTTGTGCAAAACAAAACTGAGCTGTCTACACTGGCCCTTTTGTGCAAAAGGTTTTGTGCAAAAGGACTTTTGCCCGAATGGGAGCGTCAAAGTATTTGCACAAGAAGCACTGATTTCTTACATTAGAACGTCAGTGCTCTTGCGCAAATTCAAGCGGCCAGTGTACACAGCTGGCAAGCTTTTGCGCAAAAGCGGTTGCTTTTGCGGAAAAACTGGCCAGTCTAGACACACCCTCTCTGTTTCATTAAATGTTTCTTTCCTACACTCAGACTCTGTGCTTGCAAGTGGGGAAGCGTTGCCTCTCAGAGGCACCCAGGGGTGTGTGAATTTCCCAGATTACTGGGTGGGGGCTCGAGCCGGTTCTGTGTGAGATGGACCCCCCCAAGATATTGAACCGAGCCCTGCTTACTGCCAGGCCTACCCAACAGAAGGGTTACATTAAGAATAATTTAAAAAGGGATAGAGCATAATGCAGAGAATATCTTATTGCCTCTATATAAACCCATGGTATGCCCACATCTTGAATACTGTGTACAGATGTGGTTGCCTTATCTCAAAAAAGATATATTGGCACAGGAAAAGGTTCAGAAAAGATCAACAAAAATTATTAGGTTTTGGAACAGGTCCCATATGACTGGTGTGGAAAAAGTGAGTAAGGAAAAGTTATTTACGTATTCCCACAATATAAGAACTAGGGGGTCACGAAATGAACTTAATAGGCAGCAGGTTTAAAACAAACAAAAGGAAGTTTTTCTTCACTCAGTGCACAGTCAACCAATGGAATTCCTCGCCAGAGGATGTTGTGAAGATTAGGACTTTAACAGGGTTCAAAAAAGAGCTAGATTGATTCATGGCGGTTATGGCCAGCAATGGCTATTAGCCAGGATGGGTAGGAATGGTACCCTGGCCTCTGTTTCTCTGGAGGTGGGTAACAGGGAAGGGATCATGTGAGGATTACCTGTTGTGATCTGTCCCTTGGGGCATCCAGTATTAGTCGCTCTCGGCAGACAGGATACTGGGCTAGATGGACCTTTGGTCTGACCCAGTATGGTTGCTCTTATGTTCTTAAAGCCCTCCTCACTAGGTTTGAAAGCCTGTCTGTGAAGAGATCCCATCTCTTCCTAGCAATCCTTGTGCCTGGAACAGCATCCCATGGTCAAAGAATCCAAAGTTCTCGCTCCAACACCACCTGTGCAACCAAGCATTCACTTTCAAAATTCGATGATCCCTATATGTTTTCCTTCAACGTGGAGGATGGACAAGAACACAAATTACACCTCAGACTCCTTGATCCTTCTTCCCAGTGTAACCCACACACCCAGTGAGGTTCACTGTCCCATGCAGTGGCACCTAGACCACAGCAACAGATATGAACAAGAGACCTCTACAGCATGGGCTGAGAGCCAGCTGGCTTTTAGCTCAAAGGATAGAGGCTCCTATACTAAGCTCCAGAGGTCCCAGATTCAAATCCGCCTGATGACGGTTATACCAGCACCACATAATCTGCAGTGACCCTATCAAGGTCAGTCTTGGCAGTATCATTGGAGACGTAAGCAATGGTTGGAGGGCTTGATCACTCGCTGAAGACTCTCAGTCACATCCTGAATACTAGCTCCAGACAAGCAGCACAATGAGCCTTATCTGAATTGAGGTAGACACTGGCTCTTGGGTGCATGACAGTCTGCTGGAAGAGACATTTTGAGTGTAGCCTGTAATACAAAAGGGAGTTGGGGGGATAAGAAGACCCAGACACACAGCAGATTGAGTAATAGATGTTTTAGAAGAAATAAAAAAAAAGGCACTGTCTCTGGCTACAGGTGCTGACACAAGGTTCCCTCTAAGCTACACGGCAGCACAGCCCCACAGCTGCTTAATGAGCCTGGTCCAGCCAGGGGCTCAGGGCTGCTGTGCACAGAACGACCTGGCTGGGGAAGGAGCCCTTCACCCTTAGGTACAGCAGCAGTTTCCTGCTGAGGACACAACAACAAGTGTGGTTGGTTACTAATTGGGAGAGACTCACGACTCTGTCCTCCCTCCCTGTAGCTGAGGGAGAAGTGCCCATCCCCCAGCCAGGTAGCTCCCTGCATGGTAGCCCTGAGCCCCTGACTGGGTGGGGCTCATTAAGCAGCTGCAGAGCCGTACTGCCGTGCAGCTTAGAGATAATCTTGGTGCTGAGAACTGTATGTCTAAAGACAAGTGTTTCTCTGGTGGAACTTTCCTGATGTTCCTGATGTTTGTTTATGGTTGAACAGAAACTTTGGACATATTGGCTATGTCTAGACTACATCCCTTTTTCGTAAAAGGGATATAAATTAGATGTATCGCAATTGCTAATGAAGCGGGGATTTAAATCTCCCCCGCTTCATTAGCATAAAAATGGCTGCCGCTTTTTTTCCGCATGGAGCTTTGCCTGAAAAAAGCACCAGTCTAGATGCTTATCTTGCAGAAAATAAAGCCTTTTCTGAAAGATCCCTTATCCCTCTCCGAAATAAGGGCTCTTTCGGAAAAGGTTTTATTTTCTGCAAGATCAGTGTTTAGACTGGCGCTTTTTTCCGGCAAAGCTCCATGCGGAAAAAAAGCGGCAGCCATTTTTATGCTAATGAAGCGGGGGAGATTTAAATCCCCGCTTCATTAGCAATTGCAATACATCTAATTTACATCCCTTTTACGAAAAAGGGATGTAGTCTAGACGTAGCCATTGTGAATAAAGCAGCACAGGAGGAAACAGCCTGAATCTTTTTCATTTGCTTCTCTTCCAGTGAGGCCTCAACCCATACAAAATCCCACATCTCTTAGAAGCTGGAACTCCTGATAATTACAGTATGCATTTTATTTATTTAAACACCTTGTGGCTGATGGGCTCAGTCAGCCTAAGTGGGGAACCTTCCCTGTTTTCTGAAAATGGAAAACTTGGTTGGCAAATGTTTTAAATAACAGTGTACACAGTGGCATGAGAAAGCTCATCCTACCTATCTGTGGCACAAACTTGTTCAAAGCCTTAGAGCATTAGAGAAAAAATAATGTTTTCATCTGAATTTTTGTGGTCTATTATGACAATTAAAAAGAAATAAACTCAGTGATTTAGAAATTAAGAGAATGTCATAATTGTTTTGATTGTGTTATAAATAACATAATAGTAATGCTTTCGAGCCAACTGGTAACACACTTGATGTTTCAAGTTTTTCTGCTTTTAAAAAAAAACTTACTACTTATTTCTAGGATGCTACCAATGTTTTGGAGAATTCTTATAGTAGTTTTTTACTCAATAGCTATTTAGAAGTATGAACTTATACTTTGCACACACTCATAAACCATCTGGTCGTAATACCTTTTTTTCTTTTTATATTGCTAGTCTGGTGGCACTAAGGAGACATTTTTATACTGTTAACACTCCATCTCTGCTGTTCTGCACTAGGAAAGTGGAACACATTGAAAAAAAATTGTAATGAGTATTGTGAAGCACAGCAGTCTGCAATCATTTAATTCATATTCCCTATAACCTAGTCAGAATCACTGAAAGAGCTCTGGACAGATAAGACCTTGACAAATGAAAGAGCTCTGGACAGCTAAGACCTTGCCTTCAAGAATACGTTCTCAAAGGCCATGTCTACACTAGGAAAGTATTTTGAAATTAGTAAATTCAAAGCTTTGAAATTAGTTCAAATTATTCTGAAATAGTACATCAACATTGAACAGAGCCTGTTCTTCAGAGTTCATCAACAGGAAGGGGTATTTCTCCATGGTGTTGTGAGCCTTCATGGCTCACAAAGGTTGCTTCACTGACATGAACATCAGATGGTCAGGAAAGGAGCACAATGCCTGCATCTTTTGGAACTCCTTCCTCTTCCAAAAGATGCATACCAGCACTTCTTTCCATACGGCACCATTAGAGTCCGGGAAGTTGACATCGGCAGCGTGATCTTGGACAACAGAGCCTACCCCTTGCTTCCCTGGCTCATGAAGCCCTACTTGGGCAGCCCAGACCCAGCAAGGAGCAGTTCAACACCAGGCTGCAAATGTGCCAAATGGTGGTGGAATGTTCATTCGGCTGTTTAAAGGGGATGTTCAAGAGTATCGTCAGCAAGCACAAGATCTGCTTTGTGGTGGTGGCCTGTTGTGTGCTCCAGAACCTATGTGAGAAGAAGGGGGAGACTTTTCTGCCAAGGAGGGGAGCTGAGGCTGAACATCTGGCCAGAAAGTTTGAGCAGCCAGTCACCAGCGCCATCAGACGAGCACAGCAAGGAGCTATGCTCATCAGAGAGACCTTGAAGGATAATTTTATGCAAGGCCAGTCCTGAAACTCTCACCTATGCCTCTCCACAAGGGGCCTCTCTATTTCCTGTGTGTGCCTTTCCTCCCCCATCCCTGCCTTCCCCTGCAAAGCAAACAATAAAAACATTGTTTTTGAAAAAAAACAGGACTCTTTATTCGGGTAATATACAACAGGTGAGGGAATGGGAAAGAACCTGGAATGGGAGAGGTATGGGACTGGGAAGTCTCGAGGCTCCAGCTGCTCTAGCGATCCCGCCGCCTCATGTTCTGGGGCCCCAGTGGCCTGTGAGGAGCCTTGGAAGGGAAGCTATTAGGCAGGAGGGGAGGTGGCTGGTGGCCCAACTCCATGTACAAACAACACCATGCCTCCCATCACCAAGGTGAGGGTGGAGAACATGGTGTTGTGCTGCCACACTATTTCTTCCCACATAGACTTCCTCTCCTCCCGTGCAACTCCTCCGGGTCAGTGGTCTGCTCCTGGCACTCTGCCTCACATCCCTAGACGAGGGACTGCAGACACACCATCTGACCCCTTATGCATTTCTTGCCTGCATCTCCCACTCAGTTGGGTAGATGGAGTGGGAAGTAGGGGATGCGCCAAGCTTGCAGCTGTCCCAGCTATGAAGAAAGTTACAAGGGCAGTCATCACAGGAGACACTGCGTATGAAGCCTAGCCCTAATCTCTGAGCCAACACCAAAGGTCTCAGTTCAGACGATGGAGATGTACCTCAATCAAGGTCATATGTTTCCTAGACAGCAGGCACTTTCCAGCAGGGATAAAGATGTGCCAGGGGAGCATTGCAACACCCATTACCTGTGGACAAGCAGGTTGGAAGCCTGCGGAAGGGAGTAGGAGATGGGGTGGTTTAGTTTCCTACTGTGTCCAGCACACACTGGGTCCAGAGCTGCTAGCAGCCTGCACAAAGAGAATTTCCATACCTGCCTGCTTGAGTGTGGGGGTGGTGTGTATGAACAGTAGATGCCATTGGCAGACAGAGTATTTATGGGTTCCCCTCCTCTTCTTTGTCCCAGAAAGTTCCCATGCATGAGATCAGTCTCTTCCATATCACTATGCTTGATTGGAAGCAGATACTTATTGAGGGCGGGCATGACCCTGAGCCATTTGTGGCACTGCTTTGGGGTTCCATGACCCCAGGCTACTTAGTGGTGGCTGGGTATGTGAAGGTGTCCTACCATGGAGGCTTCTCCAGGAAACTTTTGAGAAGGAGTGAGGGGTTCCTGAGTGAGAGTGTCATGGGGGTGGAGTGCTCCAGACTGGTACTCCATGTGCAAACATGTGAACAAGCTGTGGTGAGACCCCCCTAGGTCGCACAGGACAAGAGAGGAGCATGCAGCCCCTCACAGTCCGTTGCTTACCCCTGATTGTAGATAGAGAAAGGTAGCGAACTCACCAGAAGTGCCTTTCCTGGGTTCCTCAGAAGCCTGGGAGACCTCCTGGGTGTGGGAGGACTGGCTCCACAGTGAGGAGCAGCTCCTAGCTGGTGGGCTTAATCATCTGTCTGGCCTCCACTGCCGCCTCCTCAACCTCTTCTACCACCCCAACTTCCTGCAGGTTGAGGTCAGGCGTGTCCTGGCTGGACTTGACTAAGATGGCAGGGAGGTGACCAGCCCTCCCTCCCAGGATGGCATCCACCTGCTCAAAGTAGCTGCAGTTGTGTGGTGCCACCCCAGAGCATCTGCACTGCTCCCTGGCCTTGTGGTAGGCCTGGAACAGCTCTTTTATTTTGAGCCAGCACTGTTCAAGGGTCCTGGCATCAAAACATGCTGGCATCATTCCTGCCATAGATGTTGGCACTGCACTTCTTGGTGTGGAGATCCTGGAGCTTGGAATCCTCCTCCCACACCTTGATGAGGTCCAGGATCTCTGCACCAGTTCAGGGCAAAGCTCTCATATGTCCCTGGGCAGGTGGAGGCTATGGGAACAGCAGAAATACTTGCAGCAATCAGAGGGTCCAAGAAAGCACTGGGGGGGTCACTCATGTCTGTCTCAGGTCCTGGTCTCTCACACAGGGCTCATGCAGCTGGCCATGTGTGACAAGCCGTTCTCCTCTTTTTGGGACTTTTACAGCTCTGCAGGAGGAGAAGAGCAGTGGAAATGCCTGGTATGATCAGAGAGTCAGAGCTGTAGCTGCGGGAGGCCTCCAGAGGCCAATTATTTCAAATGAGTGGCACGAGAGCGTCCACACCACCATTATTTCAAAATTACTATTTCTAAATTAGCGTTACTCCTCATGAAAAGCAGGAGTACGGAGTTTGAATTCCGGGGCCCGTTATTTTGAAATAATGGATTTGGTAGTGTGAATGCTCCACTTATAAATTCAACCTGTGGCGGGGGGGGGGGGGGGGGAGGTATTTCAAAATAAAGTGCTAGCATAGACCAGAGCAGAGTATTTGTTCTTTTTCTTCTATAGGTGAGCATAAAGATGGGGGAGTAATGGTGCTTACTGACTAAATAATAGGAATGTAGCACGTATGAGTGATAGCATGCAGAGATGAAATTATAAGGAATGTATGACCGATGCAGCAAATCCAGTAATTGCTCATGGCCACAGAATATGACAGTGAAAACTGCACTGCAACAAACAAGCTTTCAAATTGAAACAAATTTTCCATTTTAGACAATGAAGTGTCCCACATTAGTTTTCAAACAGCCAATCTTTCATGCTACTTTATCCAATAGTGTCTCCTGTCTGAAATGAATAGTTTTTACAGTTAGTTGTGTTCGGTATCCTTTTTTGGTATATTAATCTGCCCCATAATAGCTAAAGGCACACCAAGTAAAGGAGACATTATTGCTTTTCTTTTTATGCAGTATGGCTAGGTCTTTGTGGTTTTTTTTCATTCTGCATAATCTCTTTCTAGTCTATCCTATTTAAAACCAATTCATATTTAGTACAGTAGATAGTAAATATTTCAGGCACAGATGAAAACCACTGAGAATCTCACAAGACCAGGCTGCAGCAGGTATGGAAATCTAATGATTCTTAGAACTTTTTTTATTTAAGTTCCAAAAAAGCATCTTTAAGAGCTTTCATTCCCCTGCTATTGATTTATTTCCAGCAAAAACAAGTTGGAATAGATGTCTGCAGGTATCAATTTTATACCTTGGTGTGCTGCTCTAGAGTTTTCTAAGTATGGACTCTTATGTCACCAGGTTCCACTCAATCTGAAGCAGGGTCTTGCTCATTTTGTCCCTCAGAATCTGTTGTATTACTGTTGAATGGTACACTCACAGACACTACAACAGCAGCTATAGGAGAGACTTTCACAGTATCTGTCTCTGGGACACTTTGCATGAAGTGAAGGTGGAAGTCCACCTAGGGAGGACGTATCAGTTTTACTTCCATTCTATAAATGAGTATCTACATACCCCTCGGTTTTAGAATAAGAGAAGAAGCATCTTCGCTACGGTTGTGACTACAGTCACTTCAAAAGTAGGGCAAATTCTTCATGTTTGCAACATATCATGTAATTTCTTGATGCAAGTAGAGCCAGGTCCATGTATGGGCTTGCTGCTCTTTCTGTGCACGTGAGCTCCCAGTGGGCAGGCATTTGCAGTAATATGAAAGTGGGCTGTGGACAAAATTCAGGTACAGAGGAGAGGATATGGCTTTTGTTTTAATACCCTCATTGTGCGTGGCTTTTGAGGAATGCACTTCTTGCTATAACCCATACCTGTCTAAAGCCAAAAGTCACATTTAGATCTGTGATGCAGCACACTATTTTCTATAAACTTAAAAAACAACAAATGGTCTGGGTAGCACTTTATAGACTAACGAAACATGTAGCCAGTATCATGAGCTTTCGTGGGCAGAGCCCACTTCTTCAGATGACTGAAGTTTTACATATTTTCTGTGTTCTATTACATATGACATGGTGAAGTACAATGCTGCTAACATTTTTATTGTGTTTTCATGGGAACCGAAAGTTTAAAGTGGCTGTTTTCCATTGTGACACTGAGTAAACTTCTCATACATATTGAAGAAAACCATTGTTGCTTATACAATACTCGCCTAAAGAAATTATAGTTCTCCTATAAAATGCCATATTTTAGTCTTTTAAAACCTTACGATGATTTCATTTGGTGTTCTCATTTCTATAAGAATAATATCTTTCCCACATCTTCCTAATTTTATGACAATAACAAATTATGGGCTACAGGAGAATTTCAGCTTTTAAAGCACTTAATATGAACTGCATGTTTAAAGCTGCTTTTGTTTCGAAATAAGTTCTAAAGAAATCATATCTAAAAGTAATGAAGCACACTTCCAACTTGTTGACAGTGTAAAAACACAATTTCAATTGGTCTTTACCCACTCACTACAAATAAGTAAGATATTTATGAAGAACTATTGAATTAGCACAAATTGGCTTGTCTACTAAATGACAGGCTTTGCAAGTGAAGTTATATTTAATTAATTGGTGCTAATTACCTCAGAGGTGTTAACATTAATGTTTTACTTTTGTGTGACAGTGACTGGGATTGCACATGAAATCCAGTGTGTCAATTGCTGAGTCACTTTTGAATTATACAATTGCTGAGGATGGCAAGAATTTAAAGTTTTGGATGGTTTTTATGGATAAGAATTCCAAATATAGAGTACGCCATACTCCTTTAATCTAAGGCTATATCTAGATTACCTAGAATTTTTGAAAGAGGAAATGCAAAAAGTAGTCTGGACATGGGTTTTTTTTTTTCTGAAACTTTTTTGAAAAAAAACAACTCTGCCTTAAAAAAGGAGGTTTACGTGGTTTTTCGAAAAAGGTTTTTTTTTTTTAACCCCTGAAAAAAACCAATGACCAGAGGCTTCTAGACGTCAAACCCTGATTAGACACTCACAGCTTCCACCTGCCAGCCATAGCACACACTCTGTGATGGGGGGAAGGGGCGGGGGGGGGGGAAACCAAACAGCCAAATACAAGCTCAACACAAGCTCTTTTATGACAAAGCAACTGGCTCTGTGGATATGGGGAAGGTAGATGATGTGATATATCTTTACTTTAGCAAAGCTTTTGATATGGTCTCCCACAGTATTCTTACAAGCAAGTTAAGGAAGTATTCATTGGATAAATGAACTGTAAGATGGATAGAAAGCTGGCTAGACTGTCGGGCCCAACAGGTAGTGGTCAACGCCTCTTGTCAGGTTGGCGGTCGGTTTCTAGTGGAGTGCCCCAAGGATCAGTTCCTGGACCAGTTTTGTTCCACGTCTTTATTAATGACCTGGATGAGGGGATAGATTTGTACCCTCAGCAAGTTTGCAGATGACACTAAGCTAGGGGGAGAGGTAGATGCGCTGGCGGGCAGGAATAGGTTCCAAAGTGACCTGGACAGATTAGAGGATTGGGGCAAATGAAATCTGATGATGTTCAACAAGGACAAGGGCAGAGTCCTGCACTTGGGACAGAAGAATCCCAAGCATTGTTACAGGCTAGGCACTGACTGGCTAAGTAGCAGTTCTGCAGAAAAGGATGTGGGGATTACAGTGGATGAGAAGCTGGCTATGAGTCAACAGTGTGCCCTTGTAGCCAAGAAGGCTAATGGCATATTAGGGTGCATTAGGAGGAGCATTGCCAGCAGATCCAGAGAAGTGATTATTCCCCTTTATTCGGCTCTGGTGAGGCCACATCTGGACTATTGCGTCCAGTTGTGGGCCCCCACTATAGAAAGGATGTGGATGCATTGGAGAGGGTCCAGCGGATGGCTACCAAAATTATTAGGGGGCTGGAGCTCATGACCTATGAGGAGAGATTGAGGGATTTGGTCTTATTTATTCTGCAGAAGAGAAGCGTGAGGGGGGATTTGATAGCAGCCTTCAACTTCCTGAAGGGAGGTTCCAAAGAGGATGGAGAAAAGCTGTTCACAGTAGTGACAGATGGCAGAACAAGGAGCAATGGTCTCAAGTTACAGTGGGGTAGGTCTAGGTTGGATTAGGAAAAACTATTTCACAAGGAGGGTGGTGAAGGACTAGAATGGGAGTTCAGCCAGGGTTACCTAGGGAGGTTGTGGAATCTCCATCCATAGAGGTGGTTAAGTCGAGACAAAGCCCTCGCTTGGTTGATTTAGCTGGAATTGGTCCTGCCTTGTGCAGGGGGCTGGACTTGATGACCTCCTGAGGTCTCTTCCAGCTCTATGATTCTATGAAAAGGTACTCAGGTTGGTCAGGCATGACTTGGCCTTGGTGAATCCATGTTGATTGTTCCTGATCACTTCCCTCTCATCCAAGTACTTCAAAATGGATTTCTTGTATTCTATTATGTTCCTTGAGTACTCCTAATGTACTACAACTGTACATATAGGCATACAAATGGGAATGTAAATATGTTTGTGGTCAATGCTTGGAAAGATATTTGAGATCCTTGGATGAAGGTGCTATTCATGTTGAAATATTCATATACCCCCTAAATAGGATCATTTTCAAGAATTGTATCATTTACAAACTGAGTAGCAATTTTGTTTGGAATAACAATGTTTGACTCTGTTCTATGTGCAGTTCTTGTGAACACAGCCCCTTGTCAATTCCAGGCACCACTTCTACAAATCTGTATTATGGTAATATTAAAAAAAAACCCATCATGTGCTTATAGCAGAATGAGAGTTGGGAAGGTGCTGGCGGCGGTGGGGAGAGGGAGGGTTGGGGAGATAGAAAGAAATGAATATTGCAAGCTTAAAAAAAATGTGGTCAGCAACATAGTATTGAAGGCCTGAACAAGAGGCCAAATACTTTAATCCAAGATTCTTTATATATAACTAAAACACTTACCTGTTTTTGCTCCTGTCTTTAACTCAAATATGTGTTGTTTTGTTACATTTAAATAATTTTTCTGGGTTGGAACTGGGGATGAGGGATCCAGTATGCTGGCTGCCCTGGGGGGAGAAAGGACTACTCCAGCCCTCTCTTACTGCAGGAGCTTGAGGCCAGGTGAGAATCACCTTTCCATGGCCACTGCAGTTGTTGGGAGGAATCCATGTCTCCCAGCTGGGGGGACAGATATATAGTACATACATGTCTCCTCCCATGCTCCCTACTGGCCCAATGGGGTTATAGCTGTCCCAGTCCCCACCCTGGTCCTTTGCTGCCCTCTGTGATCATTCTGTAATATAACTCAATTCCCGCTTGGCAGAGCCTTCCTTTCCATTTTATAAGAAACAACCACAATCCACACACATTTCATTATCCTGGCACATCAAAACCATGACCTTGCTCTAAGTTATGGTAAGAGGAAGCTGCATACCAAATTTCGTGATCCTAGCTCTTATCATTTAGGAGGCATTCTTGAACAAACTGTCTCACATATGGGCAGACCAGACAGATGTCTAAAATATATAATAAGAAGATGAAACTGAATCATAATTTAAATCTCACTCTTGTAGTGTATAGTCATAGTGACAAATATCAGAGGGATAGCCCTGTTAGTCTGGATCTGCAAAAGCGACAAGGAGTCCTGTAGCACCTTATAGACTAACAAACAGATGTATTGGAGCATAAGGTTTCATGGGCAAAGACCCACTTCGTCAGATGCAAGTCATAGTGACACCCTTATATTTTGGGCTTGGGCTGATTGACATCAGGCTCATAAGAGGAAATGAATCTGAGTATAGGTTTACATTCTTGAATGATATGGAGGGAGGGTGTGGGTGTGCAAGTAAAGCCCAGATCCTGATTTATACAGTTGGATTTGACCTTAGCAGTCTCGCAGAGCTGACGTTGTATTTCCACGGTTTTGCCTCTTTTGATTTTCTCTGTTGTGATTTGCTGTGGAGTTCAGCTCTGCAATGCACATGAAAGTTATCTCTCTTCATAGTTTCTTCATGTTATCTCCTTGTGCTGTGAATCATTTACCCCTTTTATCCCTTTTGTAAGAGTGGAAGAAGGTCTATAATTTCAACGTAAAATACTTGAAAAATCCAAAATGATTTTGCATCTATAGCTTAGTCCTGTTTTGGTCCAAGGTTTGAAAAATCTGTCCTTAATATACTTGAGTCTTTCCATCTGTCTGCATAAATGTTCTGCATAATTAATTATCTCTAGTAAGCATGACTGCATGAAAATAAACAACTATATCTGAAACACAGTTCTTTAATAATATCACTTGGTTGTTATACTGTGGCAGAAAGATATTTCTCTTGTTTGCCTGTAAAGGTTAGGATCACTCTCCGGTAACTTTGAGTTTGCAACTCCTACTGTAGACTAATCCCAGCTCATATTAATCATGAGTCTGTTTTTTTTAAAGATGTGCTTTATAAATTGCATTAATCTGTATTAATAAAAGACCAATAATTGAGTTGTGGACAGACACATTAGATCTTCTATGGCATGTACATGTTCAGTTTAACAAAATTAATTTTAATCTTGGAATAATTTGTTTTACTTAGGCTGGGTAGCCTAAGTGGCTAGACCACTGAGTTAACAGGTGGGTAAAGTGAGGGGGGGCATTGGCCTCCTGCCGCCCTGTGACCTTTAGCCCAGGTGCTCCGAACCACTCTCAGTTCAGGTCCTTCAGTTTGGGGCATGGCCTCAAGAGTCCAAATTCCTCTTAGTTGGAACTTCTCAGTACTCACCCCTTTTCCCAGAGGCTTAGGGGTAGACTAGCCTTACTTGTTCCCATGGCTGCTGAGTGGGCAGACTCTGGTTCATGTCATCAGTTGGCTGAACCAGGCTCCTGCCTCCTCGCTAGTCAACTCCAAACTGAGCCAAGCTCCTTCCTTTTCTCCTCCCTGCAAGCCTGGCATGTAACATGACGCAGGGCTAGCTGGGACCAGGGTTACGGTTTTCTCCTTTTCTCCACTCCCTCGCATGGGGAAAAGACATATTCTGAAGTACTGATCATTAATCTCTTCTATCGTTTGTGTTTTCGATTATTACCTCATTTCATTGAGGCATAGTATGCATTTCATTTTTGCTCATGTTTTTCTGCTGGGCGGGCTCAGATCCCCACAGGTCCAATCAAGCCCATTTCTGGGTTTGATCTCCACACGAAGTTTACTTTGATCTCAGTAAGAGAATCCAACTGAGGGTAGTATATTATGCTTCCATTTTACAAAGGAGCACTTGTGACAGCTTCACTTTCAAATGTTTGGCCTTGTCTGACTTTGGATGACGTTCTGGCCTCATGGAATGCAATTGGAATTTTGCCATTTATTTCAGTGACTGCGTATACAACAAAAAAGTAAAATACGCAACTGCCCGGGGTTTGGGACTTTAGGGCTATTTCATTGGCTGGGTAGATCTTTGGATCCTAGGACCTACAAGGTAGAATATGTGTGACTGGAGGAGCGGGGTAATTTTGTTAGGCTTTCTTACTGCAAGGAGCTAGTACATACTTCATTAACACAACTGAGCCAAAAAGCAGACTTACTGAAATGAAAAACTTACACAGATGGTTTTGGATAACCCTCTATTACCTGTGCATGTAATACTGGTGTCCAGGAAGGCAAACTGATTTCTTGTCTGCCTAACATTAAATGACCAAAAAAAAAATCATATAAAGAAGATGGAAAACATTGTTTTATTTGGTCTCACTGAATATTTAGATGCTGAGGAATAATAGAAGCATAGAATCATAGAGCCGGAAGAGACCTCAGGAGGTCATCAAGTCCAGCCTCCTGCCCAAAGCAGGACCAATCCCAAGTAAATAAACCCAGCCAGGGCTTTGTCAAGCTGAGACTTAAACACCTCTAGGGATGGAGAGTCCACAACTTCCCTAGGTAACTCTGGCTGAACTCCCATTCTAGTATTTCACCACCCTCCTAGTGAAATAGTTTTTCCTAATATCCAATCTAGACCTCCCCCACAGTAACTTGAGACAATTGCTCCTCTTTCTGCCATCCGTCACTATTGAGAACAATCTTCCTCCATCCTCTTTGGAACCTCCCTTCAGGAAGTTGAAGGCTACTATCAAATCCCCCCTCATTCGTCTCTTCCACAGACTAAATAAGACCAAATCCCTCAGCCTCTCCTCATAGGTCATGTGCTCCAGCCCCCTAATAATTTTGGTCGCCATTCGCTGGACCCTCTCCAGTGCGTCCACATCCTTTCTATAGTGGGGGCCCACAACTGGACGCAATACTCCAGATGTGGCCTCACCAGAGCCGAATAAAGCGGAATAATCACTTCTCTGATCTGCTGGCAATGCTCCTCCTAATGCACCTTAATATGCCATTAGCCTTCTTGGCTACAAGGGCACACTGTTGACTCATATCCAGCTTCTCAGCCACTGTAATCCCCAGGTCCTTTTCTGCAGAACTACTACTTATCCCTTCGATACCCAGCCTGTAACAATGCTTGGGATTCTTCTGTCCCAAGTGTAGGACTCTGCACTTGTCCTTGTTGAACATCATCAGATTTCATTTGACCCAATCCTCTAATCTGTCTAGGTCACTGTGGATCCTATCCCTGACCTCCAATGTATCTACCTCTCCTCCTAGCATAGTGTCATCTGCAAACTTGCTGAGGGTGCAATCCATCCCTTCATCCAGGTCATTAATAAAGATGTTGAACAAAATCGGCCCTGGTACCAATCCTTTGGGCACTCCGCTAGAAACTGACCGCCAACCTGACATCGAGCCGTTAATCACTACCCCTCGGGACCGACAGTCTAGCCAGCTTGCTATCCACCTTACAGTCCATTTAGCCAATCCATACTTCCTTAAGTTGCTGGCAAGAATATTGTGGGAGACCATATCAAAAACATTGCTAAAGTCACGGTATATCACATCCAGTGTCCACAGAGCCAGTTACCTCATCATAGAAGCTAATCAGATTGGTCAGGCATGATTTGCCCTTGGTGAATCCATGTTAACTATTTCTGATCACTTTCCCCTCTTCCAAGTGCTGCAAAATGGATTTCTTGGGGATCCTTAAGGGGACTGAGGTAAGGCTGACTTGTCTGTAGTTCCTTGGATTGTCCTTCTTCCCTTTTTTTAAGATGGGCACTACATTTGCCTTTTTCCAGTCATCCAGGATCTCTCCCAATTGCCACAAGTTTTCAAAGATAATGGCCAAAGGCTCTGCAATGTCATTTGCCAACTCCCTCAGTATCCTTGGATGCATTAAGTCCAGACCCATGGATTTGTGTATGTCTAGCTTTTCTAAATAGTTCCTAACCTGTCCTTTCTCTACCAAGGGCTGCCCACGTCCTTCCCATACTGTGTTACCTAGTGCAGTGGTCTGGGAGCTGACCTTGTCTGTGGAGTCAGAGAAAGCATTGAGTACTTCAGCTTTTCCCACATCGTCTGTCACTAGGTTACCGCCCTCATCCAGTAAGGGCCCCACACCTTATTAAATACCATTGACCTCAAAAATATGATTAAACCATGGTGGGCTTAATGCTTATAGCCTATTTATTTATGGAATGGTCTTTCAGTGCGGGATGTGAAACACGCTATTATAGAGCGAGGTACCATATAGGATGACTAGCACTGTCCCTTTCTCAGGTTAACCTAATAAAAATGTCTCCGTTTTTTGAGCTTTCGTGACTGTCTCTTTAGCAGAGAAATCTTATACAATAGAAATAAACCTTTCCTGTGCACTTAGAACTTTTTGTGTTTTCAGCTTCCTGATGCCTTTCCCAGATTATCATTTCTCGCTCTCTCTCTCTCTCTCTCTCTCTCTTTAGACAGAACAAATGAGTTTTTAAAAGTAAATATATGAATAACAGATGCTTCTGGCCTTCCTGGACTCTTTTTGGCCTACTGAGGTGAATTGTTTGTTTGAGTCTCTTTTTTTTTCCTGAAGCCGAGCCTGAGGGCTTGTTCTCTAGGGCTGCATCTAGACTGGCATGAATTTGCACAAATGCTTTTAATGGAACAGTTTTCCGTTAAAAGTATTTGCGCAAGATAGCATCTAGATTGGCACGGACGCTTTTGCACAAAAGCACTTTTTGCGCAAAAGCGTCCATGGCCAATCTAGATGCGCTTTTGTGCAAGAAATCCCCTATCGCCATTTTAGCCATCGGGGCTTTTTTGTGCAAAACAAAACTGAGCTGCCTACACTGGCTCTTTTGCGCAAAAGGTTTTGCGCAAAAGGACTTTTGCCCGAACGGGAGCGTCAAAGTATTTGCGCAAGAAGCACTGATTTCTTACATTAGAACGTCACTGCTCTTGCGCAAATTCAAGTGGCCAGTGTAGACAGCTGGCAAGTTTTTGTGCAAAAGCGACTGCTTTTGCGGAAAAAACTGGCCAGTCTAGACACAGCCTAGATGTTTAACTCTCTCTAGCCAACCGCTGAAAAAAGATGTAATTACCAGTTATCTAATAATTTATTCAACTTTTAGAATTTATAATTTTAAAATATTTGGTGATTTTTTTTTTTTTCATTCTCAGTCTCAGCTTCACATCTTGTTTCTTTACCTCTAATCACACTAGCTGCTAGGCATGTGAACTACAAAATAAACCAGATGAGCAGCAGCTGGCAGTTGAGTTTAAGTTCTGAGCCCCTCACGTGCTCCCCCACCCACCCAAAGCCCTGAGGGCTTGGGCGCAGGAGGAATGCGTGAAGCCTCCGCCCATCCTTCCAGGAGCGTCTGGTGCTTCTAAATGCTGTGCACTCCTTGTAGGATGGGAGCAGGGTGGGAGGAGATTTCACACATTTGGATCAGCAGGGCCTCTGCAGGCCAGATCAACTCGCTTAACCGTCCAGATTTTGCCCACTGAGGCCCTTTTGCCCACCCCTGAGCTAAATGGTGCTTGGTCCTGAGTTGATGACTTCTTGAGGACCGTTCCAGTTCCTATGTATATTAGCATTCTATAACCTTCTTTTATACACTAACAATAGCTCAAATCATTCAGAGAGAGGCTACATTCTATAGTACCTAAAGAATCTAGGTATGCTTCAAGATGAGGATCTTTCAGTCTAGGACGCTGGGCTTCAATGCCAATCTGGTTAGCCTAGAGAAATTAGTGCACATATTTCCTCTGAACTAAAGAAGACAAACTTTTTTTTTCATTATCAGGAAAAAAGCTGTAGAATGTGCATAATATCACAAATACACAGTGTTGAATCAAGCACCTTGGCAAAGAATAAACGAATGATGCATAGTGACTAGCTCATTATGGAAGCCACCTGTTTATGTATTGCTTGATCCCCAATAAGCAACTTCACGATAAATGCACCTCTCCTAGGACCACCTGTCTGGAGAGATCTTTATTTTCTAATCACAAAGTAGCTCTTTTTATCAGATTCCACTGTAATTGAAACATCTGTTGGTATTCCTAAATATGGATTACAGTTCAGCAGGTAAACCTTTCAAAAATTGTTAAGTAGGATGACAGTTACAATGGGGGGGTTTTTACTTCTTAACTCTTCACCACTGGAAGCAAATTACTTATATCTTCATAGGGATAAATGCATGGCTTTATTGCTGAGAAGTAATCCTACACTTAACATGTTTGCTCCATCAACAATTCAATCGTGATTTTGGGTTGAATTCTCCATTTTAATTTGTTACTTGAAAAAATGAAGTGGTTTGACTGCATTGCATGGCCTATAGTACCTTTATACGATTTGAACACTTAACAGATTATTTGATTCAGGAAAAGCACATTACAAGAAGTCAGTGATTTGTTTCCAGTGGTTTAGCTAAACAGATTCTTATGTTTCAAACTCAATAAACAGTAGCATTTTTATAGTGGGAATGATTTTAAAGGACGTTACTTCAGTCTGAGGACCAGCAAGTGTTGGGGGGGGGAGGGCGAGAGGCATCTTGCTTCCCATAAACTAAGGATAGTGATGTCACTCCCCCCGATCACTGGCGATACTAAGCTCTATAATTTGCGCTGTCTCCTGCTGATTGCCCACTCCCTCCATCCTATAGTTATTCTAAGTGTAAAGGAACGCTGACCCCCCCTACTGGTTCCACAGCACCTCTGTGTCCATCAGAGGTGTAAAAGGTAACTCCATACCCTCAGAGCAGGAAAGGCTGCCGCTCTGTGTTCTGCATAGTATTTACTTCAGCCATGAGAAGAGATTGCTAAAGATGACCCTATAGTAAAAGAGAAAACTGAGAAGGCTGTCTTTGGGGACTATCCTCTCATCCAAGAGCAGTCTGCAACTTCTCCATGTAGTTGAACTGAATATCACCAGAAACCTGGCTAGCCACTACTGGCACCACAGAAGAGGAAGATACATACATCCTCTCTCTCTCTCTCTCCTGGAGATATCAGTCACTAATGTTTGATCCAATGGTGCTGAGAGCAGAACAGCTACTGAAGCACTAAGGCTGTCCCTGGGATCCCTGAAAAGAGCAGGAGAGAAAACCTGACACAATAGTAAATGCACCAGGCTTGTTTCAGATTTTCTCAGCCAGCTTCAGCGAGATTAGTGAATGGATCTCACCATGGCTGGTGAGATCACCTCTGGCCCAATAGCAGATACATAGATACCCATGTTTGAAGGGATGATTATCAACTAGTCTGACCTCTTGTATAACACAGGCCATAGAACTTCCCCAAAATAATTCCCAGAGCAGATTTTTTTTCTTTAAAAAAAAAATGGATAATTTACCATGAATCTTACTAAGTCACATGAATGGATAATTACCCTCTGGGAAGTGGCCGTTAAATATGTCTCATATCCATTCTAGCTTAAATTTCCATACAGTGTATTACATTCTACCTTGCTATGCTAGGAATCACATTAGTACCTGTAATCAAGTCACCCTTTCACTTATACTGAAGGTCATTTTTTTGTAATGCATGCCTTGTAATCCTTTAATCATTCTTGTGGTTCTTCTTTGAATTCTCTCCAATTTGTCTTGAACTGTGCATATCAAAACTGGACACAGTATTCCAACAGCATGTTAGTGGCAAATACTTCTGTAAATAACATATGTACTCCTACTCGATATTGCCCTGTTCATGCATTCCACTAGTGCATTAGCTCTTTCAGCCACAGTAATTAAATGGGAAGTTTATGTCCATCTGATTATCCATCATGACTCCAAAACGTTTTTAGAACATGCATTACAGGATAGTTTCCTCCCCAGCTCCTCCGTTATAAGTTATATGTGCTTTTCTCTTAGACACATACCTTTTACATTTAGCAATATTAAGATACATATTATTGGTTGTACCGAGTTTACTGAGCTGTGTATCAAGCTAGATCTGTGACACCCCCCCCTTATGGGGAAAAAAAATTAAATAGCATAGGGCCAAGAAGAACGCACTCCAGGAATCCATAGTAAACATACCCATTTGTTGATGATGATTCCCTGTTTTTCATTTATAAACTTATAACTGAGCCCATTTTTATTCATTTAATTTGTGCTGTGTTGACTAAATAAGTAAAAAAATTAAAATATTGTATGGTGTCGAAGGACACACGCCGTGTCGGGGTGCCGCCCGGCCTCAGGATAAACTTCAGCCCTCCCGGGACTAGTTCTCCCAAAGTACAATGCCCCTGGCTTAGGGGAAATACAGCCCTCCGGCCTAGTCCCAAAATACAATGCTCCTGGTTTAGGGGAAATACGGCCCTCCAGCCTAGTTCCAAAGTACAATGCCCCTGCAGTCTCTGCTGGTGGCGTGCAGCATGGTGGGAGCTGTAGGGGGTCTGGGCTCTTCCACTCCACCGGGTCCCAGCCCAGGGCCCTGATGGCAGTGAAGGTTTTTCACTGCCTGGTCAGCGGGGATTCCTGCCGGAACACGCCGACCTCCCGGAGGTTTTTCCTCTGCCCTGGGTTCTCTCCTACTTCTCCCCTTGCCGGGTCGGGCCCTCTGCAGATTACTCCTGGGCTGCTCCTGGAGTGGCTTGGACAGTGAGCGAGACTCTTACGGGGGTTGATCGGACTCCTGAGGCGGCAGCAATGGCAGACTGGATTCAGGTGGTGGTTTGGGCTGTTTTGGAGCTCCTCACTGAGCCCCTGTCTCTTTGACCACACCCCCTCCCTCTGCCTGCTTGTCCGGGTATTTATCCCCGGCCTGCAGCCTGAGCATGCTCCACAGGGCTGCGGGGGTGGGGCCCTTTCAGCCACCTGGGCCAGGTAGACTCCTTGGGCTTGAGTGCGGGGCAGTGCCACCCCATCACATATGGTCATAAGTCTAGTATAGCCAACACTGTTATCTTACTGTTCTGTACTTCCGCTAGCAGCTATCCTAAGAGTCCAATTGCAGTGCAAACTGGTGGGTGTTTAAATTATTACAGTTTCTCTGCATAACTTTCAGCTAACACTGTTTGGTTTAACACACGATTTTTCAGACATGAGGATGGAAGTTCTACAGTCACCTTGTAGATCAAGATAAGGAAAACTAAACAATGTGTATGACAAGGCTGAGCTGTAAATGGCTGTGTTGAAATATGGATTCACAGACCTAGTGCCTTCTACCAGCTGAAAGGCACCATATATGCTCATTTCCATTTTGCTGCCAGATACTAACCATGCTTAAATGTCTAATGCAGCTTGCTTTATGTTTTTAGGCTGTTTGCACACTGAAAAGCACATGAATTTACTTCTGGATTGCATTTGAAGCCTTGTGTTTTAAAACATCATGTTAACAAATTCAATCAGGAAGGCACTGGGAGAGAAGAAATTTGGAACAAAGTGCTGCTGGTTATTTCATGGCATTAAGCGTTGCTTTTTAGCAATGCTAACACATTCTAATCGTCAAACTTGGTTTTTTTGATAGAGCTCTTGTTTTGTAGATCTAACTGGTAAATTTTTGGAACACTTTTGTAGTGTTTTTCTACGATCAATCTACTGTTTGGTTTGCAGACTCAGCAAACTGAATTATTTGACAGAGGTAAGTAATTCCATCAGCAAATCTTGTGCATACACAATGAAGATATGATTGACAGGGGAATGTATATCTGGGCGATTTAACTTAATTTAAAAAAATGGGCAAGTGTAGAGTTGTGGTGCATTAAAAGTTTGGAGATTGTGCAAACACAGTTATCACAATGTGGATAAAAGGAGCATTTTAAATGCTTCCTTTAGAAGAAGTTAGAAAACGTTTTTAAGACAGATCTATTTCTAATTATTGTGTAAACTTTGAATTCCATCATTCCACCAGTTATTTCGATGTATTTTTCTATGTAAAATGTGTTCGCCATTTATCTACTGATTGCATTCAGATACACAATTATAGGAAGTGCAATTTTTACTTATTTAATTACATTTACCTCACTAATAAACTAATTCTAGCTTTACTTTATTCACTACTAAACAAATACAGTTACCTTTCGGATTTTTACACAATCTATTTATTTGAGTATAAACCACACACTTGAACTCTAGGTCAAATGCCAAGGTCTGATGTTTTGTTTGGCCTTGTCTCTATTTATAAGATGCATGTTGCTTCATTAACAAAAGTTATCACTTATACTTAATAAACAGTTTAAGGAGGATTTATTTTTTTTAAAATCTAATTTACCAAGTGATATCCTACGGTATGGAACACTTAGAAAACTAAAGCTTTTAAACCAAATATAGGAATTAACTATAAGATTAACATTTTCTATAAAATGTGCCTGTTACAATGAACCAGCTTCAGGGAACCCATGTAGGTGTAAAGTTTGAAACATGGTAAAATGCTACCCTCTGCTGGCATTCTAAAACTCACTTTTCTCAGCTGTCTCGCCCATTTATAGTTCATGACCATCTTCAATATTGTGTATCATCTGTGATTTCCAAGCAGAAAACTTCCATAAGTAAATTTAGCGAGGTGGCAATGTACTTAAGTTTCCGAACCTATTCAAACAGAATTCCTATACTAATAATTTAGTTGCGCGGAAGCACTAAACAATCAGAAACATTTGCATTTTCTTGTATCATATGTAATGTAAATTCTTAAAAATAAAAACTTTATTAGAGATAATAAGGTAGAATTGAGAAGATTTTTCTTTGAATTGCACTTTAACTTGTGTAAGACTCATTTTTTTTGGATGACCATGAGTTTATCCTTTAGCTGTGTCCTATTGTGAAATGGCAAAGCTTCTTCAAAAACACTGCTAGAAAATTCAGCAATTTTTTTTTAGCTTTTCCTGGTACATTTCATTCTTAGTGTTAAACTCTAGAGTTCTGTGTTTAAAACCTACTTTCATATATAGAGGAGTAATTTCCTTAGATGTTATGTCTTCTCTTTCGGTTTCAGACTATGTTACGAGAGCTGTGCTATGAATATTTTTTTCTGCTAAGGCCAATGTAGCTCTCACTATACACTGACCTTGGGGCATACATATCAAGACAGTGAAATAAATGTATTTTTAATTTATGTTGTGATTCACATTGGAAGCTATATTTTTCGGCATTTCTAGTCTCAATAACAACTTGTAAAGAATGGTAAAAGGACTTAAATGAAAACGGATAATCAAGTAAATTACAAAAGTATTGTTTTGAGATTTAGTTGTCAGGACTAGGGCTTTTTTTGTAAGAAAAAGGTTTGCAGTAAGTAGAATGCTCGATATTATCTTCTGGTTTTGGGGAAGAACATTTCTACCATCTGGACTTGAGTGCAGGCTCTCAGGAAAAGAAGTCCGATGAAGAGATGTAAAAAGTATATTTTCCTTTTATTAATTGTTTTATGAAATTTTACTGTTTACATTATACCTGATTCATCTGTTTATTTTCTGCAGAAAATAATGAAAATGTATTGAGGTCCCTCTTCAGCTCATATACTGTTTTATTCTCACTTTATAACACTTATAAAGAGCTAATCTGTGGCCTTTTTGTGAACAGTCATTGCTATATAGTAGGGTAGGTTACTATTCTGGTGGCTGTGAAACAGTCCCTGTCAAGCCTACTATATATGCTGACACGTAAAAATTATCATATGTTGCTTCTATGGGAGCTCCTCCAGTGGCACAGTGGATAAGGTGCCTGCCTGGAAGTTAAGCGTTCAAGGCCTGCCTATCCTGAGGAAACCCATCACCAGCCTCCCAAGGGCGGGATGGAGCTGGCTTGCTTGGAAGTTCGGAAGGATAAGGGTGCCCATTAAGGTCATGAGACTGCGAGGCTCCTCCAGCACCTGAATGGATAAGGTGCCTTTGATTGGCACTGATGTGGTATTTGATACCTCTCCCTGGAACTTCAGCTTTCTAATATGAGGTACTGAAATAACTGGATAGTGAATCAAATATTGTTTTCCAGGTGAATCAAAACCTTGATATAAAAGCTTTGGTAATTTATGTTTGCTTTAGCAGCCAAAACTGTAAGTATGGGGGAAACAAGGCAAGTTTAAAATGTTAGATTGGCTCTTTTTGGAAAACTATAATCAATCCCTTTGTGTCAAGCTGCATTTGATACTGTATCACTTAATCTATGTGATCATCCTGAATTTGACAAACTGTTTGGATTAGGACTTGTCACAAAGGAAAAATTCAATTTAAATTTCAAAAGATTTCTGCAAAATTTTAATTAAAAAGGTGATTCAAATTTGAAAATGATATATGAATGTGGCAACAATTCAGTTACTCACAGTAGTTCATTTGAAGTGTCTACCACGTTAATCAGATTTTGTGTTGGTGAACATGACAGCGTATCAAGGTAAAGCTGTACTTTAACCTGATGACGAAAACATTGACATCAGCCTCAGTTAGCCACAAAGGAAATGCTTTCTACACAGTTTGGTGATCCCAATGCTCAAAGAGAGAGAGGCTGAAAGCCAAGAAAGGTATTAGTGGAATCTGAATTCTCTGGACCCAAAGCAAACTTTTATTCTAGTAATTGATGACACCCATTAATCTTTAATCTTTCATACTTAACCTTATAAGCAGCTTTACTACACAGCCTCATAGCCTGAGTCTAGACAGCAGAGAACATAAATGTTGGGTTCCTTCAGTGCTTAAATGGGAAACATTTTGTCTAACTGTATACATAATTTGGATTTGGTGAAGAATGTTGTCGTAAGGTATTTGAATGGTCCTGGAATGGTTTTCTGCTAATAGCTTGGCAAAGTTTTTTTAGTCAAAATCTTTTTAAATTAAAATTCTCAGAGGGAAAACCATGTTAGTCTCAACTTTAAAAAAAAAAGTACTCCTATGGCCCATTAGAGAGTATAATAAATATATGGGTGTGTGTGCATGCACAACGAGAGTATAGTTGTATCATGATCGTCTAAATTGTCTCATCTGAAGAAGTAGGTTCTAAAGAAGCATGAGCTATCCTGTGCTTTTGTGGGCAAACCCCACTTCTTCAGATGAGATGATCTGGAGACAAATATTTTTCGACTTTCGCTCAAATTGCACAATTTTTATAATTGAAAACTTTAAAAATACTCTAATTTTCTATTTTTTAGTTTGTTATTATATCTGAAATTTAAAACAAAACTCATGAGGGGTTAACTCGCTCATATGGATGTCACTGGACAAAAATCAACCCCACTAACAGAAACTATTCGTACAGCAATTTTTTTTAATCCATCACGTTTCACTCTGGCAGCACTGTCAGATACCATCAGTAGAAAGCTTACCTCTTAGTAGTGTTGACATCACATCCACTCGTGGGGTAGCAGAAGCAAGACTTTCTTCTGAGACCACGCAGACATTTTTCCTTAAGGAAAACATTCAGGCAAATAGGCTTAGAAACTACTCAGTAGCAGCATGACTTGCTTTGGAGGTAGTTCAACCAACCTCCGTGATAGTATCTGCAACATTAAGCGTTACAAATGTTTTAATTTCACAAAATTGAACACACTTGCTCCCGTCTGTGAGCCCCCCCCCCCCCCCCACTCCCACTAAGTGCATTTCCCCTCCCTTTGTTACGTGTTCTGCCCCACCTTTTCTCACTCACTTACGGAGCAGACAAAGAGGGCGCTGTAGTCATCATGAACAGAACAGATTATGAACAGGAGGCAACCATATTCATACCAATACCACTCACCAATACCATATTCTAGAAGCCTCTCACCAATACCATATTCTAGAAGCCTCTCTCCTTTGATCCCACTAAAGTATACCTAAAAAACCTGAAACAGCTGCCCATGAAGCTCCCTGATGCTGCTCAGGACCAAATTTACACTAACACCCCCTCCCTCACAATTCCTGACCAGGATTTTTCTATCTGGTACCCAAGATACACAAATCTGGAAATCACGGACAACCCATCATCTCAAGCATTGGCACACTTACAACAGGATTATCTGGCTATATTGACTCTCTCCTCAGACCCTATACTACCAGCACCCCCAGCTACCTTCGCAACACCACCGACTTCCTGAGGAAACTAAAAAACATCAGTTACTGTAAAGTAGAGCACAATACACGCGTCCAAGTATAACACGTACTCATGTATTACCCTTCAGTTTTTCTATCATGTGTAAAAAATATATTAGAAAACCCACAGACGTAGATAACCCACAGAGACTTCTGCCACCTTCATAAAAGAATCTAGTGGTCTTTGCTGTGGTTGCCTCTTGCCAGCTATAAAGACTGAAGATCACGTCATGCAGCCCAATAATACTGGCTCTTGTTATTTTATTTTAGTAAACACAACAGCATTGCCGCGCTTATTAAATCGAAGATGCTGATTTTATTATGTTGATCTTGTCTTTTTATAATATGAGTAAAATATGAATAAAAATCAAATTGCATAAGACACACATAGCCCATGCGGGGGAGGGGGCATGGTTGGTAAAAACATGGACAACCTGCGGGCTATATTCGCTAATTTACAGTAATCTTCCTCAAAATACCATCCTGGCCACCATGGACATAGAAGCCCTATACTCCAACATTCCACATGAAGATGGAGTACAGGCTATCAGGAACACCATCCCCGATGACAGCACTGCATACCTGGCTACAGAGTTCTGCAACTTTGTCCTCACTCACAACTACTTTGATTCAGAGACAATTTGTATCTTCAAGTCAGCTACACAGCCATGGCCACCTGCATGGCACCACAATAGGCCAACATTTTTATGGCTGACCTTGAACAACGTTTTTCTCATCTCTCGCCACCTAACACCTTTACTGTACTTAAACTACATCGATGACATCATCATATGGACCCACAGGAATGAGAACCTTGAAGAATTTCACAAGGATTTAACAACTTCTCCCCCATTTCCCCATCAACATCAGCTTCGATAAATCCACACGAGAAATCCACTTCCTTGACACTACAGTACAATTAAATGATGGACAAATTTCCAACACCACATACCGGAAACTTACCGACTGCTACACTTACCTTCATGCCTCTAGCTTCCATCCCAGACATTGTATCTATTGTAGACAACCAAGCCCTGAGATATAACCGGATTTGTTCTAATCCCAGAGACAGAGACAACAAACTACAGGATCTATATAGCACATTCTTTAAACTGAAATAACCACCCAGAGAAGTGAAAAAAACAAATTGTGAGAGCCAAAAAAGTACCCAGACATGAACTACTTCAAGACAGGCCCAAAAGAGAAAACAACAGAATTCCACTTATCATCACCTACAGGCCACAACTTAGACCCCCCCCCCCCTCTAGTGCATTATCAAAAATCTACAACCTATCCTGGAAAATGACCCCCTCACTCTCAGAGACCTTGGGGGAAAGGCCAATTCTGGTTTACAGACAATCCCCTAATCTGAAACAAATTCATTCCAGTAACCATGCAACACGTAAGCATCCAGGAGCACACCCCTTCCCCCCTGCAATCAACCCCAGGGTCAATTATGCCCACACATCTACACTAGCAAGCACATGTCACCAAATCAGAGGCTCATTTAACTGCACATCCACTAATGTGATCTATGCCATCAAATGCCAGCAATGCCCCACTACAATGTATACTGGCTTATGCCTATGGTTTGAATTGGGATATCAGATGGCTCGCACATTATCAACCAACCAATGAAGATGCTAATGGGTCTTGATGTCTGTTTAAAATCTAGTGTTGGTTAGCTTCCTTTCCAAGTGCTAACTAGTGGTGCTTATCAGCCTCTTATAACTATTTAGTCTTTCAGATGCTACTACTCTGCTTGTTGTGTTTAAGTTTTTCCTATTAGAGACTCATTCAGCTATCCCTCTGAAGCTTATCTGCTCACTATCTTTTTTTCTTCCTCTCCTTCAATTTTTTTTCCTTCTCCTCCCCGTATTTATCCTTGGATCTGGACTTCCAAAATTCTTGTCATCTGAAGAAGTGGGTTGTGCCCACGAAAGCTCATGATAACATGTTTTCTTAGTCTTTAAAGTGCTACCAGACTTTTTGTTGTTTTTTTAAGTTTTTCCTGCTACAGTTACTCGGCTGCCCCTTTGAAGCTTAGCTTTACCTATTTATTTAAACAACCATCCATTCTCTCCACTAATTGGGATCTTTCATGTTCTCTTTTTATGTGATTGGTCTAGAAAAGTTTTCTTCATTAAACATGATGGTGAACTCTGTGCCCATCATGAGACAGAAAGAGATGACAGTTACCAAAAAAGAGTGAGTAGGTCTGATTCGCCACAATTTCTCATCTGTAGTGAGATACTATCCTTGAACAAAAAACATTGAATTTGGAATGGCATTTCATGATGAAATTTGCAGCATTTGCTACAGAATACCTCAAAAGTGACAAGTTAAAAAAAAAAGGCTGTGGAGGAAAAAAGTGAATAATGGTTAAAAAAGTGTGGGAGCATCAACTCTGAAGGTGTTGGGGGTTCATTCATCATTATTTCAGCGGGAAAGCCTTTCACTGATGGGAATTACATGAAGCTATGCATGCTAATAATTGGACATGCTTTAGTTGAATAGTTTCACAGCAAAGACAAAACCTTTCAGAAAAACGGCCATTATCCACAAAAAGAGTTCATGACAGAGCTGTAAAAATGGCACAGCAAATCAACAAGTAACAAATGCAAAGTATGACTTTAGCTACTTATTTTTCATTTGCTTTGGATAGACAACTGACATGGGATTCCTTATTATTTTGTCAGACCAGTTGAATGCCCTGGTTTTGAATTTTCATTTTATTGTCTATCAGGAGTCACTTTTTGTGCAAGTTTGGGGAGTTGAACTCAGAAATGTAATGAGACTTGTCATTTGCATTGTCAATTAGATTCTTGCCCAAAACGTATGATTTCAGTTAGTGTTCGAGGAAGTATATTCTAAATACCCTGATCTACTAACAGTAGCAATGCTCACTGGCTGTCTTGTGGCAAAGTTTTGTCTTCTTTTGCCACCTGCATTAATGAGATGAAGTCATTTTTGGATATGAATTATGTTATACACGCTGAGCTTGTTTTACTATCTCAGCAATATTACTCATCATTTGAATGAGTTGAACAGCAAACTATCAAGATGCAGAGATGGCACATTTCAAAGGGTTGTTAATGTTTCATGATTCGTATCAGAGAGAGAATCCAAATAACAGTCTGGATTTGCAGCAGCTATATGGGGTTTTTTTGGTTTTTTTTTTTTTTGAACATCTAAAGGCATTCAAGTCACTTTTTAGAGACTTTTGCAAGCAGCGTGTATCCATTGAATAACTGGATCTCACAGTCATGCCAGAAATCTAAGTCAGCGATTTCAAAACTATCAGATTTTAAGGAGTTAGCTATTTGAGTGGAAAAATTGATCCAGCTGAGTTCTAATTTGGAATTCCAATTACAAATGGGCTGACATAAAGAAATTGGAGCATGATGATAATCTAATTCTGTAAACTTGCAACGAACAGTCTGTCTACACCATACAGCATGTCAGCTTGGCCTTTCTTTCAATATTTGGCTCTATCTATATATGTGAGCAGACTTTCACATCAAATATAATTTGTGGTGAATATTGACAGAAGTCAGCATGAATGCATGCATTAAGCTGAATTTAACCAGTTATTCTGTAAATGTCAAAGAAATTTGCGAATAGATGCAGCAGCAGAATTCCCATTAAATTAAGTCATCATACCAATGATCAGTAATATTAAGTTGTATGTATTCAGTCATGCAAATGGGGAATTCTTACCAGTTCATTCACTACTGGTTCTGAATTTTGATGTAGTTCGAGTATTTGGTTTGAAAAGATTGTTGACCCATGTTTTAGTAGATGCTGTATAGTTGGTTCCTCATTTTCTTTGCCCTGGACTACACTATGGATTTATTTTGGAAATAACCCCCCCTTATTTCAAAATAAAAAGAAGAGCACACATACTACCAAGCCCGTTATTTTGAAATAATGAACTGGTTATTGCAAAACCTGTACTTCTGTTTTCTTCAGGGAACAATGCTAATTTTGAAATTGTTATTTTGAAATAGCTTTAATGTGTATGACCCAAAGCTGGCTACCCCTATCTTAGCTACTGTGCTGATTGCTCTGGCCACCCCTAGCGCCTCTTCTCCTGTGGCATTTTAAACTCCAGGCTGCAGGAGATGGCTTTATCGCATGTGGCCAGCTTTGCTAGTCCTATATGCCACACCAGCACCCCATTCTCCATGACTGACTCCGGTGCTTTTTGTTTCAAAATAACTCCCTAATGTATAGACCAAGGCCAGAAATATAGAACTCCAAAAAGGGCCACAAACCCAGCCCCCTCTGCTGCACCCAGTACTAGGTAAATAGAGATCATATATGGCAGCTGTTTGTCCAGCGTTTAAGAAGAATTCTCATTCATACCAATTTGAGATTAAGATTAAGCATGCACAGTATTTTAAGCCTTTCTTTATTGGCAAGATTTTGTAAATCTTCTCTATTTTTGTTGCTGTCCTCCGGACTGTCTCAGTTTTTTTCATATCTTTCTTGCACCACCTGATTACAAACTCCTGTAAAAACTACCACTTTAATGGGAATTAACAAACACTTAAATTCAAACTGTTAGTTTAAACTAAAAGTAAATCAAGTTTATTAATAAAAGAAAAACAGGATTTCCAGTGAGATCAAGTACAAGATTGAATTGGCTTCAAAAAATAAAAAGGAAAATATGTCACTAAAAGTCCAAAACTTAATCTAAACAGATAAAGACTTCAATCAAAAATGTTTCTCATGCCACTCATTCTCCCCAGTAATGAATGACTTTCCCTCAGCCAGGATCTTCAACAAAACGTATAAGAACTTCGTTTCCTTTGTCTTCATAGGACAATTTTTTTCATCCTCATAGCATCTTAGAATCAGAGAATCATAGATTCCTAGGGCTGGAAGAGCCCTCAGGATGTCATTGAGTCCAAGTCCCTCCCCAAACCAGGATCAATCCCAACTAAATCATCCCAGCGAGGACTAATCGCCAACCTACACCTCCTCCACTGCAAGTTGAGCCCATTGCTCCATGTTCTGCCATACGTCACTACAGCCTTTCTCCATCCTCTTTGGAACCTCCCTTCAGGTAGTGGAAGGCTGCTTTTAACTTCCCCCACTTTCCTCTCTTCTGTAGATTACATAAGCTCAAAACCCTCAGTCTCTCCTCATAGGTGATGTGCTCTATCCCCCTAACGATTTTGGTTGCCCTCGCCAATGCCTCCACATCCTTTCTGTAGATGCAATACTCAAGATGTGGCCTCACCAGTGCCGAATAAAGGGGAAAAATAATTCTCTAGTTCTGATGGCAATGCTCCCCCTAATATGCCATTAACCTTCCTGGCTACAAGGGCAAACCCATTTTCAACAACTCATTTCCAGCGTCTCATCCACTGTAATATCCAGCTCCTTTTCTGCTAACCTTCTGATAAGGCAGTCAGTCCCCAGCCTCTAACAGTGCTTGGGATTCCTCTGTCCCAAATGCAGGACTCTGCACTTGTCCTTGTTGAACCTCATCAGATTTCTTTTGGCCCAATACTCTAATTTGGCTAGGTCACTCTGAACCCTCTTCCTGCACTCCTACGTATCTACATTGTCTGGACTTGATGACCTCCAGAGGTCTCTTCCAGCTCTATGATTTTATGATTCTATGAGTCTACCTCTTCCCCTAGCTTAGTATCATCCAGAAACTTGCTGAGGGTGCAATCCAGCTAGGTCATTGAACAACGATATTGAACAAAACCAGTCCTAGGGGGCACGCCACTTGAAACCAACTGCCAGCTCGATGTCTGCATCAAGTTGTTCACTACCTGTTGGGCCTGACAGTCTAGACAGCTTTCTATCCATCTTACAGTCCATTTATCCAACACATGTTTCCTTAACTTGCTGACAAGAATATTGTGGGAGACCGTACCAAAAGTTTCGGTAAAGTAAAGGATATCACAGCCACCGACTTCCTCATGTCCACAGAAATCTTTTCTTATAGCACAGAAATAATCTGATTTAATGTGGCTATTTCCCCCACTTGAAACAACCACTAGAAATTACAGAATTTTTTTGTGGATGGTTGATCTCTTCTTTTGACAGTTTATGTTAGAAGATGTTCATACTCTGGCTTTAATGACTGTCTTCTTTTTTAAAGATCTATTTTGATTTCTCATCTATATTTAGTTCTCAAAAATTCCAAACACTTCTTGAGTGAAGCTCCATCTTTCTTAGCTTGTAAGAACTCTGGTCTCTCATCTATCTAGTAAAAAAGCTTCAGCCTTTGCTAAAAATTTCCAACATTCAATCACCTTGTTTCAAATAGCACAATGACCTCATGCTGTGCAAGACTTCCCAAGACGCCTTGGGGCTTATCAATAACTGCCAATATCTATAAAAATTAATTTGGTCACACCTTGCTTAATTACTTTAGCTGCCTTCCCTCCTGTCTCCATCTAGCTATGTTGGGGAAATCCTGTTTCCCTTTGATTGGTTACAGACTGTAAAATATAATCTCAGTGTATATCCATAAATGCTTATGTAATGTTAATACACACAATTCATGCTATCACCATTGTTGTATGTTTCCATAAAATACCTGTTATATTTATATAACATATATTGTCCCCAGTTGTTTGATTCAGTTACTTATTATGTGAGGTTCATTCTTTCAGTCTTTATAGACCAGTCACCATTAGCAATGTAGTATCTGAAAATTAAAACTCAAACCACGTCTCTCTCTCTCTCTCTCTCTCTCTCTCCTTGCTGAATATAGACACGATGCTTTCTCCTCCCCCATTTGTTTCTGTAACAGGTTTGTTTAACCTAATCTGTAAATTGACTTAATTGTCTCTGATCAAGCAGGATTCAGGAAAGACAGAAATACCATACAGCAGATCTTGGCAGTAAGATTGATAGCAGAGAAAGCTTGGTGAAAGAACAAGAACATCTATAATTGCTTCGTCGATTATCGGAAGGCATTTGACAGTATAGATCAGAAAGTGACTTGGGCAGTGTTGGAGTCGTACGGAGTAGATAGCAGACTGATACGGTTGTTGAAGGACATCAATGATAATGCGGAGGCAGCAGAGAGAATGTGTGGAGAGTTTTGAAGTTGGTTTAGAACAACTAGCGGTACGAGGAAAGGAGATCTGATATCATCACACACACCTAAAGAAAGAGATGGACAATATCAAGGAAGAGGTAGAAGGAATATCTGTGCTCAGGATGAGAATTAACAACTTGAGGTGCAACAGATGGTATAGTTGCCATCAAGGAAGATTAAGAGAACTTAGCAAGAATGGTGCAGGTGCTAAATAAGGAAGGGAAGCGGTATGGACTGATTATGAATAAGAATAAAAACAAAGACAATGGTATTTGGAGATAAGGAAATAGGAGGAAGAACAGTGTAGGTGGGATCGAACTAGAGAACATGGAGAAGTTCACATATTTGAGGAGCAACATGACATATGATCTAGATTGTAAGAAGGAAACAGCGACTAGACTAGAGAAAGAAAGAGTGTGTTTGAAGGTAATGGAAAAGTAAATCAATTAGCTTAGGAACGAAGCTGAATGTCTTGAAAATGTATGTATTTAGTAGCATGTTGCATGGATGTGAGATATGGGTGCTAAAGAAAGATTTGAAGACAAGGATATTGGTGTTCGAGAAGAGTTGCTATAGAAAGTTCTTGGAAATAGGATGGATACAGAAGGTCACCAATAAGGACCTATATAGGAACCTATAGCCGAAAAAGAACCTACTGCAGAAGGTTATACAGCGGAAGTTACAGCTAGTTGGGCATATCTGCAGAATGAACGATGATCAAAAAGTTAAGACCCTGGTATTCAGCATAATGGATGGACAGAATAGAAGAAGCAGACCCCACAGAGAAAGGGTAGATGACACAATAGATTGGTGCGGCACTACTCTACAAAAATTAACCCACTCCGCACTAGACAGGAAAAACTGGAAGGAATAATGAGAGAGGTATCGGACACCAAAGGGTGTTGAGCCCATGGTTGTGGATGCTGAAAATAGACCTTGTGACAAGTTATTTTTCTCAGATCTAATGAAGGAACAGATTTTTTCTGAAAGTAAGAATGCCCCAACCACATGCTGAACATGAAGAGATTTGAGGCATTCTCTATAATGTGTGACAGGCTTTTCACGCATTTCTGAGGCACGCCAGGAAATGTTGGGGTAAAAGGCTCGCTCAAGAAATCGCACACTAAAACACCCCATGGGAGGAAGCCCCATAGATTTTTGGTCGGAGCCGTCGACAAATCAGCTTGCCTGATGAGGGCCATTACTGAAAGCTACAGCTTGCGTGATCAGTTTCTTCTCAGCCATTAGGCAGGAATAGGCTTTTCTAAAAGAAAGCATGTCCCCACCAAGCCTCTCTAGTTACACAGTTGAGGCGTTCTCAAGAATGTGTGAAAGGTTTTTAACGCACTTCAGAGGCGATATAATACTTTATCAAGAGACTGTCGAGTGCTTGAGAGCGCCTTACACCTATGTCAAAACGGTCTCCAAAACAACTTTTTGCTTGTGTTTCCTGCTCACTGAAAGGCATAGCTCGAGTGACAAGTTTCTTCTCAGACGCAAGGATGAACAGGTGTTTTTTTTTTTTCCCCGAGCGTAAGACGTGCCCAAATAAATCCTGTCCCGAAAGAGATTGAGGCGTCTCCAGAATGCGCGACACGTTAGTAACGCTTTTTTCGACCCAGTATAAAAATGCTGCGAGAAAGGAGCTCGTTTCTGGGGAACCATCTTACACCTACTGCCAAGCGGTCTCCACACCAACTTCCTTGATGCGGACAATCGCGGATTTGTAAAGCTCGCGTGAAAGGGATCTTCTCAGCCCTAACGAAGGAGCAGGGTTTGGGTTTTTTACTCTGGAAGTAAGACTGCCCCATGCGTGAGGCCATTCCTGGCGTTCTTCGGAACGTGTCAGCTTTTTCACGCCTCTCTGACCAAAACTAGGGCCTGGCCTGCGAAAGTGCTTCTGTGTGTGGCAGCCCCTCACATTGAGTTCCAAAACGTCGGCAAGTCACCTTCCTTCCTAAGGGCACGTCCTGAAAGGTACAGCCCGCGGGAACACCTCTTTCTGAGCTCTACAGATGAAAGCGATGTTTCTGAAAAGAAGTCAGTCCCCGGCAAATACGGACCATAGCAGGATTTCCGGAGGTCTCCAGACTGCGAGACAGCTTTTCAACGCATGTCGGAGCCAATTTAGGCATGGCTGTAAAACGCTCGCTCCTGGCAGGAAGCACCTTCCATTTAGTTCCACAACGTCTCCAAAGGATCCTCGGGCAAGTGCTGAAATTCCGTGAAAAAAAAAAATCTTCTCGGCGCTAAATAAGGACGAGGTGTTTCAGAACCAGTCAATCCTGTACATGACAGGTTGTGTGGCGTTCTCCAGAGTGACTGCCACGGTTTTACGCCCATCTAAAGAGCTATGCGAAAATGTATCGCGCCTGCTTGGATGTAACTTCCCTAGAGCTCAGAAACAGCCGCAAGTCAGCTTCCTTGGTGAGGGCAAATGGTGCAAGGTACCTAGCGGGTGAAAAGTTGTTTCTTCCCTACAGAGATGTCCTAGGGTCTTGGGGGGGGGGGGGGGGCGTCTCTTCTTTTTTTTTAATTTTTGGTTCTGAAAGAAAGATGGTCCCAAGCCAAGCCTGTACATCAGAAGAGGTGAGGCGTGCAGAAGAATGTATGTCAGATTGTCAAGGCGTATTTCTTCGCCAATCTAAGAAAATGCGTGACAACGTGTCGTCTATGTGTGGAAGGGCCAAAACGGTTAGGTCCCAAACGGCTGCAAGTCAACTTTCTTCATGAGGGCAGTGCATGAAAGGTAGAGCTCGCGAAATAGAGTCGTCTCAGATCGAAGGAAGCTAGAGGGAGTTTTGTTGGAAAGCCCAGGAGGAGATTTGCGGCGTTCGCAAGAATCCGTGACAGACGTTTTGATGCAGCTCTGAGCCACGCTATCACGGTCTGTAAGAGTGTCCAGGCTCGCTCGAAACACCTTCCATTTATTAGTTTCAAAAGGTCTCGAAACTGTGTGACATGTTTGTAACGCACTTTCTGAGGCACGCCAGGAAATGTTGGGGTAAAAGGCTCGCTCAAGAAGTCGCATAGATTTTTTTTGCTCGGAGCCGTCGACAAATCAGCTTGCCTGATGAGGGCCATTACTGAAAGCTACAGCTTGCGTGATCAGTTTCTTCTCAGCCATTAGGCAGGAATAGGCTTTTCTAAAAGAAAGCATGTCCCCACCAAGCCTCTCTAGTTACACAGATGAGGCGTTCTCAAGAATGTGTGAGAGGTTTTTAACGCACTTCAGAGGCGATACTTTGTCAAGAGACTGTCGAGTGCTTGAGAGCGCCTTACACCTATGTCAAAACGGTCTCCAAAACAACTTTTTGCTTGTGTTTCCTGCTCACTGAAAGGCACAGCTCGAGTGACAAGTTTCTTCTCAGACGCAAGGATGAACAGGTGTTTTTTTCCCCCCCCTGAGCGTAAGACGTGCCCAAATAAATCCTGTCCCGAAGGAGATTGAGGCGTCTCCAGAATGCGCGACACGTTAGTAACGCTTTTTTCGACCCAGTATAAAAATGCTGCGAGAAAGGAGCTCGTTTCTGGGGAAACCATCTTACACCTACTGCCAAGCGGTCTCCACACCAACTTCCTTGATGCGGACAATCGCGGATTTGTAAAGCACGCGTGAAATGGCTCTTCTCAGACCTAATGGAGGAGATGGGTTTTTTTTTCTTTTTTTTGAAAAAACCCATTTGATTTCATGGAGACCTGCTCCTGAGTGCACATGTGGCCTTTGGTGGCCGGGCAGGTATCTATTCTGCCGTGGACGGCCGCTTTCCTCTATGTAGTGCGTAGATCATGGACATTGGGGGTTAGTCTTTCCCGCCCCCCCCCCCCCCAAGCTGAATATGGTCCATGATCTTCACCCTGGAACAGGAAGAGGCCCTCATTCTCCTGGCCCTGGCAGGCTCTTAGGAGCTAGGTGACTGGTCCTGGGGAGCGGTGGAGGACTGGCTGCCAGTGGCTTGCTCGCTTATGTTTTGCTGGCTGTGGGTTGTCAGGCTTGGCACTGGCAGAAGCACGTTGGCCAGAGTCAACCCCTTTAAGGGCTCCAGGGAGGGAGGTGGGAGAGAAATGTTCTTAGTTGAGGCCAGACCGGCCACTAGGGCACCCCAGGAAGGCTGGAGGCCCCCTATTTTGATCTAAGTGTCTACACAGCTCTTATTTCGAAATAGCTATTTCGAATTTGGTGTTATTGCTCGTGGAATGAGGCTTACCAAATTCCAACTAAGCACTCTGCTATTTCGAATTAATTTCAACATAGCTGTTTGGCTGTGTAGATGCAAGGACTGTCGGCTAACATGTACATAGATGGCTGTTATTTCGAAAAAACTTTGTTGTGTAAACATACCCATATCACCTCAGGATAGAATGCTCAGGCTAAGCTTTCTGAGTACCTTAAATGACTGCTTCCTGGAGCAGCTAGTTCTGGAACGCAGAAGGGGAGAGGCAATTCTTGCTTTATTCCTAAGTGGAGCACAGGCTCTGGTTCCAGGGGTAAATATAAAGGGACCGCTTGGAAATTAGATTATAATGTAATGAAATTTAATATATCGTAAAATCGCGAGTATAATGTGCAGTTTTTTTCCTGGTTTTAAACGGTTAACGCCGGGGTGCACATTATACATAGGCAGTCATCTGTAAAGTTTTTAACTCACCTGCCCTGCCGGGGGGGGGTGGGGTCCCTGTGACAGGCGCGAGGTCAGCATACCGGGCAGGCAGGTGGGCAGGGGGCCCCCGCAGCAGGCGCAAGCTCAGCCAGGACCCCGGACAAGGTGAGGAGCCGGCGGGTGCGCATTAGATTCGAGATTTTATGGTACCTGTGGTGGGAAAAACACCTCAGGAGCCCAACACTGTGGCATTTAATTTCAGAAAGGAAACTTTTCAATGATATCATAATAGAGGCCGAACTTAAATGTATGCCCCAAATTTAAAAAAACAGAGTAAGAGAAACAGAAGAGTGCCACCATGGCTTAGCAAGCAGGTAAAAGAAGCAGTGAGAGGCAAAAGGGCATCATGTAAAAATTAGAAGTCAAATCCTTGTGAGGGGAAATAGAAAGGAACATAAACTCCATCAAATTGAATGTAAAAATATAATAAGAAAAGTCAAAAAGGCGTTTGAAGACTAGCTCGACAAGCAATCAAAAAGTGAGAGCAAAATGTTTGAGTACGTCAGAAGGAGGAAGGCTGGTAAACAACCAGTGGAGCCCCTGGACAATTGAGATGCCAATGGAGTTGTGGAGAAACTAAATGAATTCTTGTCTTCACTCTTCAATGGCTGAGGATGTTCGGGAGATTCCCAAACCTGAGCCATTCTTTTTAGGTGATAAATCTGAGGAATTGTGCTAGACTGAGGTGTCATTAGGAGAGGTTTTGGGACAAATTGATAAATTTAACAGTAACAAGTGACCAGGACCAGATGTCATTCACCCAAGAGTTCTGAAAGAAGTCAAATGTGAAATTGCAAAACTGTTAACTGTGGTTTGTACCCCAAACTATAAATAAGCTTCTGTACCTAAATACTGGAAGATGACTAATGTGACATCAATCTTTCAAAAGGGCTATGGAGGTGATCATGAAATTACAGACCAGTAAGTGCAATGTCAGTACGAGGCATATTAGTTGCAACCGTAGTAAAGAATAAAATTGTCAGACACCTAGATGAACATAATTTGTTGGGGGAAAAGTCAAAATGTTCTCTGTAAAGGGACTGTATGGTTTCTGTAAAGGGAACCATACTTATGCCTTACTAATCTTCTAGAATTCTTTCAGGGGGTCAACAAACATGTGGAAGAGAGGGATCCAGTAGAGAAAGTGTACTTAGATTTCCAGAAAGCCTTTGACAAGGTCCCTCAGCAAAGGTTCTTAAGGAAAAAAGTTATCATGGGATAAGAGGGAAGGTCCTGTCATGCGTTGATAACTGGCTGAAAAAATTTTAACTGATTAAATTTGCAGATGATATTAAACTGCTCACGCAAGTTAAAAACAAAGCTGACTGTGAAGAGCTTCAAAAAGATCTCACAAAACTAAGTGGCTGGGCAACAAAATGGCAAATGAAATTTAATGTTGATAAATGTAAAGTAATGCACCCTGGAAAAAATTACCCCAACTATACATACAATATGATGAAGACTAATTTAGCTGTAACTGCTCGAGAGAGAGAGATCTTGGAGGCATTGAGGATAGTTATTGGAAAACCGCCACTCAATGTACAGTGGCAATCAAAAAAGCAAATAAAATGTTAGGAATCATTAAAAAAGGGCTAGAGAATAAGACAGAACATCTTATTGCCTCTATATAAACCCAAGGCAACCCCACATGTTGAATACCAGATACCGATGTGGTTGCCTAATCTCAAAAAACATACTTTGGTATTGGAAAAGGTTCAGAAAAGAGCAACAAAAAGGATTAGGGGTTTGGAATGTGTCCATATGAAGAGAAATTAAAAAGACTGGGACTTTTCATCTTAGAAAAGAGGCGTATGGGGGGGGATACTATAGAGGGTGATAAAATCATGACTAGTGTGTAAAAAGTGAATAAGGAAAAGTTAGTTATTTGTTCCCATAACATAGGAACTGGGGGGGGGGTCACTAAATGTAATTAATAAGTAGCAGGTTTTAAAAAACAAAATTAAGTTTTTTTTCATTTAGCACATGCTTGGCCTGTGGGACTCCTTGCTAGAGGAGGTGGTGAAGACCAGGACACTAACAGGGTTCAAGAAAGAACTAGGTAATTTCATGGAGGTTAGGTCCATCAATGGCTATTAGCCAAGATGGGTAGGAAGGGTGTCCCTAGCCTCTGTCAGAGACTGAGAGTGGGTGAACGGAGCGGGATTGCTTGATGTTTTCCTGTTCTGTTCACGCCCTCTGTGGCATCTGGCATTGGCCACTGTCAGAGTACTAGGCTAGATGGACCTTTGGTCTCGCCACTCTTATGTTCTCATGCACCTTTCCTGACACTTCCAGGTTGATGTCAATGAAGTGGCCCTTGTGCTCCACAAGCACCTTTTCTGGTTGCTATACTCCAAGGCACAGTGTTCGGGGGGGGGGGGGGGTCATGATGGAGATTTACGTGCCATCCATAGCACCACCATAGTTAGGGAAGCCCATGGCAGCAAAACCCTCCATTATGATGTCCATGTTCCTCAGAATCACGACCCTCTGTAGCAGGATTTTATTGATGGCCTTGACTGTTTGTATTAGACCAGCCCTGACTATAGATGGCCCCATCCCAAACTGATTCCAAACCCTCTAGCCTGGCAAGGTTCCATACAGCAATTACCATGTGCTTCTCCATGGTCAGAGCAGGTTTCATGTGGGTATCCTGGCACCTCAGGACAGGAGAAAGCTATTTGCAAAGTTTCAAGAAAGTAGACTCGCTCATTTGTAAGTTCACAATGTGGGCCACCAATCTGAGCTCATCTCATGGCAGGAAAACTGGTGTTCCACTGATTCCAGAGGATTGACTGGGAGGTTACGCCAGCATGAGCACCAGGCCTTGCCAGACCTGGGCTTCCATGCCACACTGAGCTTCCTCTTCAAGTAACAGGTTCTTTAAGTACAGTGCCATAAGGCATACCATGACACCCATGAGCATGATGATGCGTTCCTACACACTGGACTCCATAGTTACAGTGCTCTGGCATCCATGTGGGCAACCGGTGCATAAAAAAGGCATTAAAAAAAAACATATTGCATCTCCTTTATCTCATGTGAGGGGGAAGGGCCTTGAGAAGTGCCTTATGGGATGCAGCTGACATAAGTCCCTCTAACCAACTGCTGCAAAGTTTTGGACCCAGTGGGCACCGAAAACATAGCCCTGACTGCAAAGCTGCTCACAATGCCTTGCTCTCTGAGTCAATGGTAGGCTCCCTAATGGGGAGACAGCATTTTTCCCCATAATGAAGACATGGTCCTTCGACGTCACAAAATCAGGTGCCCAGAAATTGACTCTCATAGATTTGATCTTATCTTGTAGTGTAGAAGTGCCTTTAGTGTGTTCAGAAATATGTTAGCGCAAAACATGCAGTTGCGCCAATTCATAATGTGACAGGGTCAGAACAAAAAGCAGTCCTATTGGATTCCGGGAGGTGGGCGGGCATTAGCTTACATCTAAAGGACTTTCCCCACAGAGCCCAGGATGCCAAATGTTTACTGGGGGCAAATAAAGAGGGAAAAAATACAGGGATTGGTGTGAAGGTCATAGGGTTAAAACGAGGGAGCTGGATGGGGACACCAAGCCTCTTGAGAAGGCCTTGAGAAGCCAGCTGATGCTGCCCAGTGGAACTCTGCCCAGCTACTGGAGCGGAAATAGGCCTCACAGGCCCGTCCCTCAGCCAACCTTTGCTCCCTGGTCTTGTAACGTGCCATCTTGGCTGTAGCCAGGAGGAGGTTGATGAGGAGGTCCAGTGACTTTGAGGAGCTACAGATGCGGTGTGCATAAATTAATAGGTGAGCGGAATCGAGAGAGGGGCTGTAACTTGGCGCCAGGGTTTTCCTCATGCCACAGAAGGGGCAAATGTCGGGAACAGGGGTGAACCGCACCAAGTACAGACTCATGCTCACAGTGCCATGGAGGCAGGCTATGGAACCAAGCTGGAGTAGAGGCTGGCCCACTGGGGCTTCCCATTCTCTATTGGTGGTAGGAAGTCCCACCAGTTGATATTTGGGTGGGACACGAGGGTGGGGAAGTGAAGACTGTGAAGCACGAGCATGTACAGATGACCCTTTGGCATGGTTCGACAGGGAATTGACTGCAATGCATGCAGCTGGCTTGAATGATGAGGGAAAGCTGGTCAGAAAGGTATGCGGGGCTGGAGGCTGATGGAGAGATCAGAAGGGCCAGGAGTGAGGAGTGGGTGGGGTGCACCGAGGAGTACATTGGGTAGAGAGCCCCATGCGCTGGGCAAGCGCTGGAGGATCTACCCAGGTTCCCCGGTTGTAATCCAGGAGGTCTCTGATCCTGGTGACTTCTGCCAGGACCAACCTCTGGTGCACTGACGGGGTCTCCGCTGCCTGCACAAAAAGATGGGGATTGTGTAGTGGGGTTTCTGCGAGGCGGTCTCCCTCCACAGTGGCTCAACAGATGACCATTATATCGACTACTTTTTTGTTTTGGCTCCCACCTGCAGGCAGCAAACAAACTGGCCATGGGCCATGTGTTGCGTCGGCCTGTGTTAGCCAGAACTATTTGTCAATTATAAAAAAATGTCCAGCTTTTAAGTTATCACTTCAAGTATAATTTGCTTGTGAGCTTCCTGAAAGCGTTGCAAAGTGTATGTACCAAAGAAGTTGTAAAATAAGTAGTTAAGCTATACTGGAGCACTGAATTTTTTTTTCAAATTTAATCTCTAAATAGTCACTTTTGGTCCTGTTTCATTACCAATATTTCACACACAGCTCAAGAAATTTAGGAGTCCACTTACAATGTCCATTGAAGCACAGAAGGGCTGTTCACTCATTGGAGAAAGTTCAGCAAAGGGCAACAAAAATGATTAGGGACTGGAGCACATGATTTATGTAGAGCGGCTGAGGGATTGGGTCTTATGTAGTATATAGAAGAGAAGAGTGAGAGCGGATTTGATTAGCAGCTTTCAGCTACTTGAAGGGGATTCCAAAGAGGATGGAGAGAGGCTGTTCTCAGTAATGACAGATGACATACAAGTAGCAATGGTCTCAACTTGCAGTGAGGGAGGTCTAGATTGGATAATAGGAAAAACTATTTTAGTAGGAGGTTGGGGAAGCAGTGGACTGGATTACCTAGAGAGGTGGTAAAATTTCCATCCCGAGAGGTTTATAAGTCCCAGCTTGACAAAGCTGTTGGTGAGATGATTTAGTTAGGATTGGTCCTGCTTTGACAAGGGATTGGACTAATGACCTCTTGAGGTCTCTTCCAACCCTGTGATTCTATGAGTCTATGGTTTTCACCTCTCTATTTTTGTTACCTACTATATGGAAACCATCATCACTTACGTCTAGACTACATGCTTCTTTCGAAAGCTTTTTCGAAATATTCTTTTGAAAGAGATTCTTGTGAAATAGGGCATCCAGACTACTTAAAACGGATCGAAAAAGCGATCTGCTTTTTCAAAAGAGAGCTTCCAGACTGCCTGGACAATCTGTTGAAAAAAGGGCACCTTGAACCACTTCTGGCAGGGCATGGGGGCAGCATTAACATTTGGGTGCTGTTGGGAACCGTCCAGACAGCTGTTTCTCTACTTCTGCTGCTGTCTTGCCTACCTCTCAGAGGGTGTGTCTTACTAGACCTCTGTCGACAGAGAGATGTCGATTAGGCATGCTGAAATTGCTAATGAAGTGGGGACTTAAATATCCCACGCTTCATTAGCGTAAACATGGCCGCCCCTTTTTTTTTTGAAATGGAGGTTTTTCAAAAAAACCTGGCAGTCTAGATGTGGATCTTTCGAAAACTAAAGCCTTGCCCGAAAGATCCCGTAAACCTCATTTTATGAGGATAAGGGATCTTTTGAAAAAAGGCTTTGTTTTTTTGTAAGAGCTGCATCTAGCCTGACTTTTTTTTTTAAAAAGCTCCATTTCGAAAAAAGCGGCGGCCATGTTTACGCTAATGAAGTGTGGGATATTTAAGTCCCCGCTTCATTAGCAATTTCAACATGCCTAATCTACATCTTTCTGTTGACAGAGAGGTGTAGTCTAGACACACCCAGAGAGACAGCAAAGCTTTTGCAGTGAGCACTCTGGTTGCCCAGCTTTCTTGGATGCCACAACAGTTTGGTTTTGTGTTGGTTTTTGATTTTTTTTTTTTTGGCCATGGAGCTGGAGCTGCCCCTGGGCAGGCGATGGCTCCACACTGCCATGCTGCAAATTCTCCTGCACCTCCATGACACCATCATGATGCTCCTGCCCCATCTGGACTCCGAACCCAGCCTTGAGCACCTTGCCCAGGGACCAGCACCCATGGCCTTTCCACTGAACTTCCTTGTGGAAAGGTTATTTTGGAGGCTGGACACCGGTTCTGACTGGTGGGACTATCTTGTCATGGAGTAGTGGGACAACCAGCATTGGCTCTGAAATGGCCGTATGCAGAAGGCCACATTCCAGGAGCCTACAATGACAGGACACCCATTTGTGGCCCACCATCCCCCTGGAGAAGTGGGTCGCTATTGCCCTGTGGAAGCTGACCACCCCTGACAGCTACCGCTTGGTGGGACACCAGTTTGGTGTGGGGAGGGCTACTGTGGGGGGGCCAACTTGATGGAGGCAAGTCATGCTTGGGGGACAGTCCTTATCGGGGGGGGGGGGCTGGAAGAGGGGGACTGTCAGGAAAGGGCAAATGGAGTGGGGGATGGAGTGGGAATGGGGGGGGGGGCTCCTGGGCTCACCCGACCCTGCTGCTGGGGCGGGGGGGCTGTCTGAGGGGGGAGCTCCTGAGGTCTTTACGAGAATGGTGGGGGGAACCTCCGAAGGGCTCAGGTACCCCCTCTAATGTCCTGTTTTGTGTGTTTTATTTGTCTCTCTCTCTCTCTCTCCAGGTGGTGAGGGCCATCAACTTGGAGTTGCTGCACAGGATTGTCTGCCTCAGAGGCCTGGATACCATCGTGGCTGGCTTTGCTGGGCTAGGATTCCCAAACTGTGGAGGAGAGCTCGACATCCCGATCCATGCACCACCCCATTGAGCAGCCCAGTATATCAACAGAAAAGGCTACTTCTCCATGGTGCTGCAGGTCCTGGTCAACCACCAAGGACAGTTTATGGACATTTGTGTTGGGTGGTCAGGCCAGGCATATGATGTCCACATCTTCAGGAACTCCTATCTGTACCGCAGGCTGCGGGCTGGAACATTCTTCCCGCAGTGGAACTTTGTGGTCAGGGAGGTGCAAATGCCAATGTGCATCATGGCTGATGTGGCATACCCCCTGATGCCATGGCTCATGAAGCCCTACACTGGCCACCTGCAGGAAACAATTTAATGCGCAGGAAACAATTTAATGCACACCTGAACTGGGCTCACTTGCAGGTAGAATGCACCTTTGGAGTTATGAAGGGGAGGTTTAGGTGCCTGCTCTCTTGCCTCGACATGGGGGAACCGCAACATCCCCAAGTCGGTGGTCATTGTAGTAAGTTGAGGGTCAGTAACATGGAGTCAGCAGGCCTAAATAGAGGCCTATAACATGAAAGCAGCAACAGGCCTAGAATCTAGTAAGCAAGACTTTGTTTCAGGAACACAGGAGCCAAGAAAGAGGCCCTACTGATAGCTGTGTAATTGTATAAGTTAGGTGAAGCATGGAAGGACACAGGGAAGTACCAAGTACAAACTGTAAGCCAAAAGGGGAGTAATGGACCATCTTAATAAGAAATGTCTTGGTACAAAGACTCCCCAAAAACTAATGCACATACCAACGTAAGTTCAGGACCAGGTCGGAATTGACAGCATGAAGGACAGTAAGTAAGCCCCCTCTTCCATAAGGTGAGGGGTGGCATTTAGGCAACAGAGGGTGGCAACATGGTACATAAAGAAATGATGTAAGTTGTTTGTACCTGTCTATAAAAGGACACCGCAAAGGGTGCTCTTCGGCTGACCTGGGGGGGGGGGGGGCGAACTCGGCGCCTGAAAGGCAGGTGTCATTGCCTAAACTTACAGAATGCACAGGAGCTTAACTTTGACTAACTGCTGTTAATATCTGATATATGGCAATAGGCCTGCCCGATGTTGGTACCGTGTCAACGCGGGCCATAGTGCCCAGTGGTGTACCATTGTACTGATCTCTGTCACCAACTGGTAGAGCTTCGCATTTGACAATAAACCTGCTCGATTGATTTCAAACCTTGCCTGCATCTGTCGTTTCCGGGGCCTTTCAGGGTACGTCTAAACTACATGGCTCCGGCGATAGAGCCATGTAGATTAGTTTACTCGGCAAAGGGAAATGAAGCCGGGATTTAAATAAGCGCGGCTTCATTTAAATCAAAATGGTTGCCGCGCTGTGCCGATCAGCTGATTGTCGGCTCAGCGCGGCAGTCTAGACAGGGATCTGCTGGCCCCAGAACCCCAGAACCCTTCGCCGACCCCAGAACCCTTCGCCGACCCCAGAACCCTTCATCGGCAGATCCTTTATGCCTTGTGAAACAGGCTTCAGAAGGCAGTGATGGGTGGAGGAGGAGCAGGCGAGCCGAGGTATGATAGCGGGAGCAGAAGGGCAATTACCGCCCCCCCCCCCCCCCCGCAACACCTACTTTGCTACCTCAGTGACTGTAAGGGTACATCTACACTAGCTTGTTAGTTCGAGCTAGGTAGGGTGATGAGGGCAACTGGAGTTGCAAAAGAAGCCTGGGATTTAAATATCCCAGGCTTCATTTGCATGGTCCCCGGCGCCGCCACTTTAAAATCCCCCTTAGTCTGAACTCGTGGAATGAGGAGTAATGGTAGTTCAAATTTGGATCTTTAGTTTGAACTATCTAGTCCGTGCCATGTGTCGCCGTCGACACGGAGTTCGGACTAAGGGGGGATTTAAAAATGGCGGCACCCGGGAACATGCAAATGAAGCCCTGGATATTTAAATCCCAGGCTTCATTTGCAACTCCAGTTGCCCTCATTACCCTACCTAGCTCGAACTAATGAGCTAGTGTAGCCGTACCCTAAGAGATTAACTTACCTGTTAAAATAACACTCAGAAATTTTTTTTTAAATAAAACTGACACACAGTGCGAGAATCACCCTCGCTTTCTTGAAGGCACTTGAAGCAGTAAGTAGCCTAAGGCTGAGGATATGGCAAGTATGGCTTTCTGTCTGCTATGAGGACTTTTTCCTTCAGGCTGCTATGAGAGTCTATCCTTAAGTAAAGGAGAGCGGTCTCTCTCTGAGTTGCTCTTCCAAATTTCACACAAGCCATTCAACTGAAGCTATAGAGATCAAATTTCAAGGCCAGCCTTGCCTTTGGCAGATGGCCTAACCAGCTAGTCACAATCACAACGCCCGAACATGTATAAGACTTTTAGTTGAGAAAGCCATGTTTAATCTCAAGTCTCTGCTATGATGTGGAGATGTGGGTGATCTATAGAAAACACCAGCATTTTCTTTGGAAAATCCACAACAAAACATGGGGGGATTGATTACCTCAGTAATGCCAACTCCTTTAGAAAGGAGGCTCTGATTAACCAGCACCAGCAGGCACTGTGTGCGCATGTCTGATATATTTTTACCAAAACTGCTACCTGCCCAACTTGTCGAAGAAGGGAAACAGGGAGACCAAAAGGAATGGTTTAGAGCAGTGTTTCTCAACCTTTTTTTATAAATTACCCATTTAAAAAAAATTATAAGTACCCTCAGTACCTACAGTTTTCAGACACATAAAATTTTTTTCTACCCTTGCAACATATTTGTTTAAACAATGTCATCATATCCCTATCACTCCTTACAGGGTACATTGCCCATGGAGGTCAATGGGGCTGGGCTATTTTATATGTAAAGGTATATGTCAATATCATGATGGCAATGTGTATATTACGTAAATAATACCAAATAATAATTGCCAAATGAGACCACTTCCCAACCTGCTAACAAAACACCTAATCCAATTTAAATTTTAAGCTAGGATTGGGCCAAAAACAATCTGTTGATATGACCCAAAAAGATCCAGATAACATTTAGTCACCATCAAACATATAAGGGACCAATCAGTAAAAGCCCCACTGCCTGGTAGAGGTGATCTTTGAAGGAAATTGAAGAGAGTTTGAATTTACTTTTTCTGACAGCAGTGCTTTCTCTCACTGGATGTGGAGTCTTCAGCACAGGTTTTACTTTATGTGTCAGAATAACACAGAAATGTGTTGTCACAGCTAACTCCATTCAGGTCAAAGCAATGTGCACCCCAAAGACAGAAGAACAAATCCCTTGAAGCTGGAAGTCAAAACATCTCACCTCTTCACAGAGCTCACAAAGGCTGCATCTAGACTGGCAAGTTTTTCTTGAATTTGCGCAAGAACACTGACGATCTAATGTATGATCATCAGTGTTCTTGTGCAAATACAATGACTCTCCCATTCGGGAAAAAGCCCTCTTGCACAAATGCTTTTGCTCAAGAGGGCCAGTGTAGACAACTGAGAACCGTTTTGCGCAAAAAAGCCCCAGTGGCGAAAATGGCAATCGGGGCTCTCTTGCGCAAAACCGGGTTTAGACAGGCACAGACGCTTTTCCGCAAAAAGTGCTTTTGTGCAAAAGCATCCATGCCAATCTAGACGCTCTTTTCTGCAAATTCTTTTGCAGAAAATCATGCCAGTCTAGATGCAGCCAAAGGGTCTTGTTCACCCAGAGACACAAGTCATGACAACTCTCTCTGGAGAGAGACAAAACATCTTGCCTGTCTGTGGACACACCAAGGCTATGTCTACACTGGCTGGTTCTTGCACAAGATCGTCCGATTGACATAGCCCCTAGTGTTTTCATGTGGCATCTTACCATGCTGCTTAAATCGACTGCTTGGATGAAGAAGACTCACAAAGAGTCTGTCCATCATCCACACTGGAGCAACATGGTGATTTCACCACCGTGGTAACCTGATCTCTCTGTGGGCTCTTTGTGGAGCAGCAGGGAGTCTGCAGTGGTCTCTTGGGGGGAAAGGACAGGGGTGCCTCTATTGCAGTGGTTCTCAAGCTTTTTGGCCAGTGTACCTTTGTACAGACCGCCAGTTGCTAATGGAAACTCACCTTTAATTACACAATTATGCCCAAGCCATTTTGCTAGTGCTGCAGATGGGGAGACTGGTTTAATTTCAATTACTGAACAGATTAAATATTGTAACTTTCTCATGTTAGTTTATCAAACTTCAGTTTAAATAAAGTAAAATATTAGTTTATGTCCAATACAAAAGGTTTCAATGTTTTCTTTACTCATGGCAGGGGTAGCAACCCTTTTTTGGATCAGGGCCACTGATCCACAGAAAAATCAGATGGGGACCACGCAGGTGAGAAACAAAAAAACTGCTCCCAAAACCCCAACCCTCACTTAGGTGGCCCCCCCCAACTGAGACACCTCACTCCTCTGGCATTCCAGCCCCAAGGGGAGAGGGGAAAGGACAGGGAGGACTGATGTTCATGGCTTTCCATAGGATAGATTTGCTTTTCTGAGGAATTTTATGGACCCCTTAGGTTCTAAAGTGGGGACAAAAATAAGGGGTTCAGTGTGTGTGAGAGGGCTGCCAATGAGTGGGATAGGGATGGGGTGCAGGATCTGGGAGGGAGGTGGGGGGGGGTGGAAGGAGGTGAGGTTGTGAGGTCTGGGTGGGAGGTAGGGTAGAGAAGCAGGCTGGATGTAGGGTGTCTGGCCAGGGGAAGGGAGCAGGCGCAGATTGGGGTTAGGGTGTCTGTCTAGGAGGGAGGGTGCAAGGAGGGGACTTGCGTAGGAGTTGGACCTCCCTGGTCTCACACCCTCAGGACCTGACTGGTCCCAGATGAGGGATTTTTTTGGACCAGGGGAGGTCATTTCAGGGCTCCTGGTGCCACCCCTTCCCCACTAGGCTTCTTTGCGTCTCCATCCCCTGCAATCTAGCTGAGCTGCCCACCCCCACTGGTTCCCTGTGCCTCCCCCAGAGCCATCCCTCACACTCCAAGGGAGTGCAGCACCAGTTCCCTGTACCTCCTCTCAGCCCAGCTGAGCTCCCCGTCTGTTCCCTATGCCTTCCCCCATCCACCTCAGCCCAGTTGAGCCCTGCACTGGTTCCTTGCATGCCTCTCCCACAGCATAGCTGAGCCCCATTTTCCTGCACCTCCCCGCAAGTCCCGCACACGTGCTGAACTCAGCACTGATTTCCTGCCCCTTCCTCCCTTTGAGTCCAGCCCCAGGTTCCCAGCACCTCCCTCCTCCCGCAGTCCAGCTCAGCACAGCACCCTGCACCGTCTCATTCCTGCAGCCCAGCTCAGCCCAGCACCCCACACCTCCTCACTCCCGCAGCCCAGCTGCGCCAGCTCCTCACTCCCTGCATCTCCCCCCAAACTGCGCAGACCTTCTGAGCCCAACACTGATTCCCTGCCCCTCCCTTCCTCCTTCCCCTTCAGTCCAGCCCCGGGTTCCCGGAACCTCTCTCTTCCTGCAGGCCAGCTGAGCCTTAACAGTTCCCACAGTTAATTTAATAGTATTTCCAGATAACAAGTGCCAGATCAATAATGGAAATCTCGACCCAAACCCTAAAGGTTATCCCCCCCCATGATTTAAACACTGCTGCTGAGTGCAGTTCAAGACAACTTGACATTTTGCAAATTTGTTTCATATGCCATTTTACCAAATAACTGTAGAAACAATTCACCATGTGGTGTCAACAGTCAAAAGTGTATAGGAATTATGAGTTTTTCCCATGATTTCTAATGATTTCATGTAACCACATTTTAAAAACATAACCAGCACTCCTTCCAACAATTCTCTTTGTCATGTGTTGGTTAAGAATAACTACAGTTTATACAGTGTTGGCATTTTCATGTCTCTCTTGAGGTGAGTAGTAAAGCAATGTTATCACAGTAGTTTCACTGATGGGAAGGAATTACTCCCTTTACCTCTATCATCTCCTACAGTGTTCCTATAGGAAATAAATGATAGAAGCAAGCTGTAAAATGTTAGATACCTCAATTTTTGAAACAGCTTGAATTTACAAGTATATGAGGACATCAATAATTTTCTCACATTTACCTAATCTTCCCTGATGGATTCAGGCCATGCTTTTCATTCACTCCAGATGTGATAACCAAACTGTCTACTATGTTTCAGATTTTCTTTTAATCTTTCCCTGGAGCCAATAATGAAAGATTAGTAATTGACAGTGGTTGCTAAGCAAAGAGTAATGCTTATTTAAAATATGGAATGCCAGAGCTGTATTCTTTGATGGGATAATTTGTGGGAGTCCAGAAAATTGGATTACTTTGTTATCTGCTATGTAAATGACAAAGATATTCAGTGTCCTTAAAATGTCAAGGAAACTTCAATTAAAAATTCACTACCTAATTTTTTTGAGGGGATATGGAAGTGTTGAGACAATTTACATACTCCACAAGGCAACACGAGAATGTGATAAAAATTATTTAAAAAGCAAAGATGAAGGTGACCATGATCTGTTGTCTAAATATGCAATGCCCACAAACTATCTTTCATTTCAATGAGGGAAAAAACCCTATTATCAACAAAAATGTTTTATTTGGAATATAAATGTACTACCATAATTCATCAATGTTTTGACACTCAAGGGTCCAAAAACCTTGCTCTTTCCCAGTGCAAGCTGGCAACCTATATATCCCACTTTGTTATACTTGAGTCCCTTGTCTTCTGGGCACGTACAGGCTGCGGCTAGACTGGCAAGTTTTTGCCAGCTGTCTACACTGGCCGCTTGAATTTGCGCAAGAACACTGATGATCTAATGTATGCTCGTCAGTGTTCTTGCACAAATACAATGACGCTCCCGTTCGGGCAAAAGCCCTTTTCCGGAAATGTTTTTGCACAAAAAGGCCAGTGTAGACAGCTCAGGACTGTTTTGCGCAAAAAAGCCCCATGGCGAAAATGGCGATCAGTGCTTTCTTGCGCAAAACCGCGTCTAGATTGGAATGGACGCTTTTCCGCAAAATGTGCTTTTGCGCAAAAGCATCCGTGCCAACCTAGACGCTCTTTTACGCAAATGCTTTTAACGGAAAAACTTTTCCGTTAAAAGCATTTGCGCAAATTCATGCCAGTCTAGACGCAGCCTCTCTGTTTCATTAAATGTTTCTTTCCTACACTCAGACTCAGTGCTTGTGAGTGGGGAAGCATTGCCTCTCAGAGGCACCCAGGGGTGTGTGAATTTCCCAGTTTACTGGGTGGGGGCTCGAGCCGGTTCTGTGTGCGATGGACCCCAAGATATTGAACCCAGCCCTGGTTACTGCCAGGCCTACCCGGCAGAAGTGTTACACATATATCTTAAATTAGAAGCATCTCACAATCTTAGCTTAGTTTTTAGCTTTGAGCCCAGACTGCACAGTTAAATATTCAGAAGGTGGTTGGACATAAGAGTAATATGTACATCTGTACCTAGTTACCTATAGCCTGTAGCTACCTAAAGTGTAGCAACAAAGAAAACAAGGAACAGACACCAAGGAGATTTGATAAATCTCTCTGGAAGACCCAGGAAATAAATATGACTTTTTCATACTTGATCAAGAATATTGATCCTAGATTCCATCCCATCAGTGCTAAGCAGTAGTCACTGAGCTAGGTCTTAAGCTGTTCCTGTCTTGCCCTTTGCACAGCTAAGAATGGAATTTTATGGCTGTAACTCACCGAGGTTTTTCCCTGAACCTTTATTAGTTATAGTTATAAACTCCCAAAAGGATGATAGTAGCACCTATTCAAATCCTCATAGCCTTCATTAAGCAGGAATGGTCAAGCAGGTCTATGTTAAAAAAGGGAAAGTATGTTTATCTCAATTTACATATATGCAAATAAGGTCAGAGGGAGAAAAGGGAAATCTGCATTGTTATGAACAGCAGCAAACCTCTTTGACTAGGAGTCACCATGTCCCTAATCACACAGGTAGATGGAACTATAGCTAGGGATAACCTGAGGAAAATACATTTCAAAGGGTGACTGAACTATAGAACCTGCTATGTTTTAAGGAGCTAAGCAATGCTAGGTAAGTCCACAGTAATGCTCTTTGCAAGCTATATTTACCAAAAAGAACTTTTCCAGCAGTTAACTGAGGATTTTCCCCCAGAGAAGCGAGCTTTAATATCACTGCTGGTAATATTGATCCATGTACTATAACAAGTTTCCTGAGGTCCCATAAAGTTTGTTTACAGCCACCAGTCTTAGATCTCAGTGTTCTGGGCTGTTATTTAGCTCTCGTTTACCCTTAAATGTCCTCTAATATCCAGTAAGCAGTGGAAGTGTAGGTAATGCTGCTGGACAATATTGACCTGCTGTGGTATAGAAAATGCTCTTGTGTGGAGCCGGTCAGGTCTTGAGGGTGCCAGATTAGAGAAGTTCAACCTGTACTCACTGGCCTGTAGCTGACTGAAAAGGACTCGTAGTGAAGGAACTGTGAGTAATTGTGATTGTTGTTTGGGAAAGGGCTCCATGGAAAGGAGACTGGCAGAGAGACTGAATATGAATCTGAGGAGAGGTCCAGTGAATAGTGGTTGGCATTTGGTGGAGCCTGCTCCAGTTTCAGAAGGGTTGTGGAGCTTGCATCCTTGATTTGATTGACATACAGAACCTGCACAGCAGTGGCTTCACTCCAGCTGCAGATCTACAAGCATGCCCACACAAGTGTCTGGGACTCTGAAATCCATAGAAGTGTATACTTTGGGATGGGGTAAATGATGGCAGTATAAATGCCAGTTAGGTAAGTCTCATTTATTTATGTATACTTTGTTAATTGATTTCACTCAACTGCACATTGCGAGTGTAATTTAATTTAGATATTTAATTTTAGTTGTTAAGTAAAGGTGGGTTAAGTCTTTTTTACTTACATTATACATATATTACTTATATCTGTTACTTTTGAGTGAGATCCAGGCCCTGGATTATTATTGTGTTTATTCCTGAAAGTTTCCAAGGAACTTTCCTTTCCCAAACAACAATCACAGTTACTCACAGTTCCTTCACTGCAAGGTCTTCTCAGTCAGCTACAGGCCAGTGAGCAGTAGATAAAAATACTTAATATACAGAATAACTCATCAGAACTTATCTGGAAAATATGTGATCTGGAAGAAAGGGGTAATATGTGAGATGGCAAAATTTGCAGATGAGATAAAATTGCTCAAGATACAGCCAAAGCAGAAATCGGAAGTCAAAAAAACCCAGTAATGTTTGGAATATTTAGGAAAGGGATAGAAAACATCATATGATCTATATCTATGATAGGCCCACATATGATGTGAATCTATGATAGGACCAGATTTTGGACACTTGATGCAGATCTTATCTAAAAATAAATCTATTGGAATTGGAAAAGGTAAAGAGAAAGACAACAAAAGGGAGTGTGTGTGTGTGTGGGGGGGGGGGGCGGTATAGAACAGGTTTCATATGAGGCAATATTAACTGTGACTTAGCTTGGAAAAGAGAAGACAAACAGAGAATGTGATAGAGTTCTAGATGAGTGGTGTGGAGAAAGTAAATAAGGAAGTGCTATTTACTTTTCATGACACAAGAACTAGGTGTCACCCAATGAAATTAATAAGAAGCATGCTTAAAACAAACAAAAGAAAGTATTTCTTCACAAAATGCACCATCAACCTGTGGCACTCCTTGCCAGGGCATGTTGTAAAAGCAAAGACCATGACAGGGTTCAAAAAAAAGAACTAGATACATTCATGGAGGATTTGGTCAATCACTGGCTATTAGCCAGGAGAGGCAAGGATGGCACCCCCCCCTAGGCGAAGCTGGAAATGGATGACAGGGGATGGATCACTTCATGAATACTTGTTCTGTTCATTCCTCAGGAGCACCTGGCATTGGCCACTATTGAAAGACAGGATATTGTGCTAGATGGACTTTTGGTATAACCATACTTATGTTCTCAAATAATTATACTTTCAGAACAAATGTCAGGTATTTCGGGAATTGTTCTTTTCTTCTCATAGGGTTTCATTGTAGTCCATTGACTTCAGTGGGAACAGAACAGATAAAATTAATTATACAAACGATTTTGATTAAGGTAGCTGTATCACTACACAATTATGAAATAAATAATACTATGGTCAAGAAATAAGACAAAACAATTAATAAAAATTAAAATGTCCAAAATTCTGAAATGAAGGTGTTAGTAAGAAATCTTAGTATTCTTTGCTCTGACTTTTATAACAGTGTCATGAGATTGGATTTTAATATAATATTCTCAATAGCAGTCTAACATTATTCTGATGCTGTGAACATTGAATCTTCTTAATTTTGTATTCTGTCAGGAGTAGATCATCTGCACACTAGATTGAGTTACACATCAGATTAAATTAATCAATGGATCAAACCAGAACACTGGATCAGGTTAAACATCAAAGCAAGTTAGCATCAGAAAAAGTCAAACGTCAAGGCAGGCTATATAGCCAAACAGGTGAAATATCGGTTTTGATTAAGCAAAGGAGAGAGCTGAGAGAGTCAAACATCAAGCCAAAAAGGGTCTTTCCTCTATGCCTTATTTTCTTAATTTTTACATGGCTACAAAATTACACATCAGATTAAGTTAAACCTAATCTTAAAAGTGTAAGGAATGCCCTTTTCTGGCTTAACCATGATAGGTTGACTTATATTTTTGGACTGTTAGGGTAAGTATCCACTGCATGCTTATTTCGGAATAAGCTATTCTGGAAGAAATACTTCAAAATAGCTTATTTCCAAATAGTGTGTCTATACAGCAAAAGCCCATCAGAATAACACTGAGCTAGTTCGGAATAGAACATCCACACTGACTGGACTCTGTATTGCATTTAAGGCCATCCAGAACCATTTCACACAGGGCTTCAGGACAGCAGTTACTTCCTGGAGCTGCTGCCTGAGGCTTTCTGAGGTGGGTGCTTAAAGGCACCCCCCGCACAATATAACCGTGTCTCAGATTCTTCTTCTTTGCCTCCCTCCTAGAGGGACAGCAAAACCTTTTCTCTGCTTGCTGTGGTTGCTTTTGCAGATACCTCAGCATTGTAGCCATGGACCCAGAGCTGCCGCTGGGCAGCCAACGACCATTATGTGTCATGCTGCAGTCTCTGCAGCAGTTTCTGTAGGCTGTCCTCCTGGTCCTGCAGGAAACGCAACCTCTAGCTCTTGCAGCTGTGCCCCACTGTGCACCACTGCTTCTGGTATCTGGACACCAATTCTGACTGCTGGGACCAGCTCATTATGGAGCGTTTGGACAACCAGCAGTGGCTCCAGAATTTACACATGAGGAAGTAGAGCTTCCTGGAGCTATGTGCCTGGCTTGCCCCTGCCCCCACGTGATGGGACACACACATGCGACCTGCCATCCTCCTGGAGAAGTGGGTCACCATTGCTTTGTGGAAGCGCGCCACATGGGACAGCTATTGGTACTTGTGCTATTTTCCCAGGAGTGTGTGCGTGAAGTACTAGCAAGGAATACCCTAGGTAAAGGGGTGGGGGTGGGGGTGGAAGCCCCCTTCCCAGGGAGGTTTTTCAGTTCTTCACTCACAAAGCCCTTCCAGGGATCAGGTAAGTAGGGGGTTGTTCCTGGTGTGTGTGGGGAAAGGGGATGGTGGACTTGGGGGACCTCCCAACGGCTCTGGAACCCCTGTGATTCTGTTTGTCTCCTTCTACAGGTGGTGAGGGCCATCAACACTGTCCTGCTGCACGGGGTTATCAACCTAGGTGATGTGGACCCCATCAGGATTGGCTTTGCTGACATGGGCTTCCCCAACAGTGGGGAGGGGCTATTGATGGTACCCACATCCCCATTTGGGCCCCTGATCATTGGGCACCTAGCTATATCAGGGATGGACAAAAGGGCCTCCACAGGCCGGATCTGGCCCGCCAAGTGGGTGGATCCAGCCCACGGAGGCCCTGCTGCTCCCCCGCCCCCAAGCCAATTAGGTCCTGGGGGCATGGGAGTGCGCAAAGCCTCCTCCCACCCTGCCAGGAGCACGTGGCGCTTTGAAGCACTGTGCGCTGCTTGCAGGGCGAGGGGGAGAGTGGAGGAGGCTTTGTATGCTCCCCCGCCCCCAGGCCCTAATTGGCCTAAGGGCAAGGGAGTGAGGGATGTCGCGTCCCAGGCCACGGGCATGGGCACGGGCACCTTAGTGGAACAAGGGGTGGGGTCAAAGGCATTCCCTCACCTCCAGGCCAATCATTGTTTGGGGGTGGGGAACCCCTTCTGCTCAATGCCCCGCCCCTTCCTGTGAAGCCCGGGGCCACTTCAAAAATTTCTGAAGTGGCCCCTAGCAAAAAATTATTGCCCACCTTTGGTCTATATCAACTGCAAAGTATACTTCTTGTTGGGCCTGCAGGCCATTGTGAACCACTATGGGCAATTCACCAACATCTGTATTGGGTGGTCAGGGAAGGCACATGACACCCGTGTCTTCCACAACTCCAGCATCTTCCAGAAGTTGCACACTGGCACTTTTTTCCCCCAACCACACCTTCAAGGTCGGGGATGTGACATGACAATGTGCATCATGGGGGATGTGGCCTACCCTCTGTTGTCCTGGCTCATGGAGCCCTACACCAGATACCTTGACCCCACCAGGGAATGGTTCAACACCAGGCTTAGCAGGTCTGTATGGTTGTTGAGGGTGCCTTCAGGCTTCTGAAGGTGCAGTTCTGACACCTCCTCACCTGGTTGGACGTCGGGGAGTGGAACATCCCCCAAGTAGTGGCCACATGCTGTGTTATTCTCAATATTTTTAAAAGGAAGGGGGAGACATGCCTGCCAGGGTTGGGGGGCAGAGGCTGGCTGGCTCAGCAGGAGTTTCGAGTAGCCATGCATAGTTGCCATCTGGCAGGCCCATCAGGGGATTGTGTGCATTCAGGAGGCCCTGATTGAGAGTTTCTCACAAGGACCCCAGTTTTTTTTTCCCTGTTGTTGTGAGTGAGGCTTTAGAGAGGGAGTTCTCCAGGTAGAGGAGAAGGAGATACAGGACTCTTGAGGGAAGTGAGTGTTGTGTTTGGGGCATTCTTGCTGTGTGATGAGCTTGTTGTGAGTGAGGGTTGGTGTGCTTTTGTTTTTGTTTGATTTTGTCTGTTTTTTGTTTCCCCTGTGTTTGGGAGTGAGGCCTTTTTTTTTTCTTTCCACTTCCCCTGTCCTTCATGGAGTGTGTGCTGTGAGTGGCAGGTGGAAACTGTTGGCGTCTAATTAAGTTTGAATTCTAGAAGCCTCTGCATATTGGCTGAGCCTTGGTAGGGGGAGGGACTTTCAGGCAGTCCAGGTCTTTATAAGGCAGTGGGCAAGTGACCAAGGAGCTTGCGAACAGCTGAGTGCTAACAGGGAGTTTAGAGAGGGAGTTGGGAAGGGAAGGGGGAAGGGCGCGAGGTTCTCTTGCTTTTTGTTTGTTTGTTTGTTTGTTTTTAATCCTTTTTCCAGGACAGCAGGGATGGATGGTGATAGGTCTGCTGTTGTTACCTGCACAGCGTGTGCCATGTTTGTCTTCCTCCTGGAAGAAAGAACAGATTTCATCTGCACAAGGTGCAAGCTGGTCACCATTTTGGAAGAAAAACTTAGAGGACTGGAAGCCCAAGTGTCGACCCTATGCTCCATCAGAGAGGATGAAGACTTCCTCGATAGAAGGCAGCTTTTACTCCTACAAGCATGGCAGGAGGAAGAGCCAGAGAGGGCAGTACGGGACCAGGAAGAGAACTGGCAGCATGTAAATTCTAGAAGAGGAAAAAGGCCAGCATGGGAATCCCCCAGTGCTATAGAGGTAAGTATTGGCTTTCAGGCTCTCTCCACAGGCTCTGCGGTGGTGAATGCTTTGGAAGGGACCTCACAAGGAAGAAACCTCAAGGGAACACCATCTACTGGAAGGCATGGGATGCGTAGTCCTAGGGATGGGGGTTCCACGACCACCACCCCCAAAAGCAGAAGACGGGTCGCGGTGGTCGGGGACTCCCTCCTAAGAGGGACTGAGCCATCCATCTGTCGTCTGGACCGGGACTCTCGAGAGGTGTGCTGCTTACTGGGAGCTCGAATTCAGGATGTGACTGAGAGGCTTACCAAGCTGATCAAACCTTTGGATCACTACCCCCTCCTGCTTCTCCACGTGGGAACTAACGATATGGCCAAGAATGACCTTGAGTGGGTTACTGCGGATTATGTAGCGCTGGGAAGAAGGACCCAAGAATTCGGAGCTCAAGTGGTGTTCTCGTCCATCCTCCTTGTTGAAGAGAAAGAACCGGGCAGGGATCGTCGAATTGAGGAAGTAAATGCGTGGTTGCGCAGGTGATGTCGCAGAGAGGGCTTTGGTTTCTTCGACCATGGGACTCTGTTCCAGGCACAAGGATTGTTAGGAAGAGATGGGATCCACCTAACGAAGAGAGGAAGGAGCATCTTCGCGGGCAGGCTTGCAAACCTAGTGAGGAGGGCTTTAAACTAGGCTCGTTGGGGGATGGTGACCAACACCCTGAGGGGAGTGGGAAAGTCGGATACTGGGAAGGAATGCAAAGAGGAACAAGCAAGAAAGGAGGACCCCCTGATTCGAATGGAGAAGATGGGGCGATCAACTAGTTATCTGAGGAGTTTGTACACTAATGCGAGAAGCCTGGGCAATAAACAGGAAGAACTGGAGGCCCTGGCTCAGTCCAAGAAATATGATTTAATTGGGATAACAGAGACTTGGTGGGATGACTCGCATGACTGGAGCGCTGTCATTCAGGAAGAACAGGCAGGGGAGAAAAGGAGGAGGAGTTGCACTATCCATAAGAGAGCACTATGATTGCTCTGAACTCCAGTATACAGAGGGAGAAAAACCTGTTGAGAGTCTATAGGTTAAGTTTAAAGGTGCAAACAACAGCAGTGATGTTGTGGTTGGTGTCTACTATAGGCCACCGAATCAGGTGGATGAGGTAGATGAGGCTTTCTTTGGACAACTGAGAGAAGCTTCCAGATCGCAGGCCCTGGTTCTCGTAGGGGACTTTAATCACCCTGACATCTGTTGGGAAACCCAATACGGCAGTACACAGGCAATCCAGGAAGTTTTTGGAGAATGTTGGGAATAACGTCTTGGTACAAGTGCTGAAGGATCTGACCAGGGGCCGTGCGCAGCTTGACCTTCTGCTCACAAACAGGGAGGAACTAATAGGGGAAGTAGAGGTGGCTGACAACCTGGAAAGCAGTGATCATGAGATGGTAGATTTCAGGATCCTGACCAAAGGAAGAAAAGAGAGTAGTAAAATACACACCTTGGACTTCAGAAAAGCAGATTTTGACTCCCTCAGAGACCTGATGGGAAGAATCCCCTGGGATGCTAACATGAAGGGGAAAGGAGTCCAGGACAGCTGGCAGTATTTTAAAAAAGCCTTATTGAAGGCACAGAAAGAAATCATCCCGATGCAATGCAAGAGAGGCAAACATGATAGGAGACCGGATTGGCTTACAGGGGAAATCCTTGCTGAACTTAAGCACAAAAAGGAAGCTTAAAAAAAGTGGAAACTTGGACAAATGACCAGGGAGGGGTTTAAATGTATTGCTCAAGAATTCCGGGGGGTTATCAGGAAGGCGAAAGCTCAATTGGAATTGCGACTGGCTAAGGATGTGAAGGATAAGAAGAAAGGTTTCTACAGGCATGTTAACAAGAAGAAGGTGATCAGAGAGGGTGTGCGGCCCTTACTGGATGAAGGAGGTAACCTAGTGACAGATGATGTGGGGAAAGCTGAAGTACTCAATGCTTTCTTTGCCTCTGTATTCACGGACAAGGTGGGCTCCCGGACTAATGCGCTAAGTGATGCAAGAAGGGATGAAGATGGACAACCCTTAGTGGGTAAAGAACAGGTTAGGAACTATTTAGAAAAGCTAAACGTACACAAATCCATGGGTCCGGACTTAATGCATCTGAGAGTACTGAGGGAGTTGGCAAATGTCATTGAGGAGCCTTTGGCCATTATCTTTGAAAAGTTGTGGAGATCGGGAGAGATCCCGGATGATTGGAAAAAGGCATATGTAGTGCCCATCTTCAAAAAAGGGAAGAAGGATGATCCAGGGAACTATAGGCCGGTCAGTCTTACCTCTGTTCCTGGAAAAATCATGGAAAGGATCCTTAAGGAATCCTTTTTGAGGCACTTGGAGGAGAGGAAAGTGATTAGGAATAGTCAGCATGGCTTCACAAAGGGCAAGTAGTGCCTGACCAATCTGATTAGCTTCTATGATGAGGTAACTGGCTCTGTGGATATGGGAAGTCAGTGGATGTGCTATACCTTGACTTTAGCAAGGCTTTTGATACAGTCTCCCACAATATTCTTGGCAGCAAGTTAAGGGAATATGGATTGGATAAATGGACGGTAAGATGGATAGAAAGCTGGCCGGAACGTGATCAATGGCTCGATGTCAGGATGGCGGTCGGGTTCTAGCGGAGTGCCCCAAGGTTTGGTTCTGGGACAAGTTTTGTTCAATATCTTTATTAATGACCTGGATGAGGGGATGGATTGCACCCTCAGCAAGTTTGCAGATGACACTAAGCTAGAGGGAGAGGTAGATACGCTGGAGGGCAGGGATAGAGTCCAGAGTGACTTAGACAAATTGGAGGATTGGGCCACAAGAAATCTGATGAGGTTCAACAAGGACAAGTGCAGAGTCCTGCACTTGGGATGGAAGAATCCCAAGCATTGTTACAGGCTGGGGACCAACTAGCTAAGTAGTAGTTCTGCAGAAAAGGACCTGGGGGTTACAGTGGATGAGAATCTGGATATGAGTCAACAGTTTGCCCTTGTAACCAAGAAGGCTAATGGCATATTAGGTTGCATTAAGAGGAGCATTGCCAGCAGATCCAGAGATGTAATTATTCCCCTTTATTCAGCTCTGGTGAGGCCACGTCTGGTGTATTGTGTCCAGTTCTGGGCCCCCACTACAAAAAGGATGTGGACGCATTGGAGAGGGTCCAGCGGAGGGCAACCAAAATGATTAGGGGGCTGGAGCATATGACCTATGAGGAGAGGCTGAGGGAGTTGGGTCTGTTTAGTCTGCAGAAGCGAAGAGTGAGGGGAGATTTGATAGCAGCCTTCAACTTCCTGAAGGGAGGTTCCAAAGAGGATGGAGAAAGGCTGTTCTCAATAGTGACGGATGGCAGAACAAGGAGCAATGGTCTTAAATTGTGGTGGGAGAGGTCCAGGTTGGATATTAGGAAAAACTATTTCACTAGGAGGGTGGTGAAACACTGGAATGGGTTACCTAGGGAAGTAGTGGAGTCTCCATCCCTAGAGGTATTTAAGTCTCGGCTTGACAAAGAGTTAGATCAACCTGACTGGGTTGATCTAATTGGGATTGTTCCTGCCTAGAGCAGGGGGCCGGACTCGATGACCTCCTGAGGTCTCTTTCAGCTCTATGGTTCTATGATTCTCTGAACACTCTCCCTTGGGCCTCTCCACAAGGGTTGTGTTCATTGCACTTACTTGCCTTTCCTCTCACACTCCTCCCATTTCTCTCCTCTGCAGAAATAATAAAACAAAACTTTTGTTTTGGAAAAAAATAAACTCTTTGCCTTTTATTTGGGGTAGAAGTAACTGGGGAGGGACTGGGGAAAGAATCTGAGAGAGAGGAGGAGAGCAAGGGAAGGAGTATGAGAACCTTGGAGTGGGGAGGAAGGAGCGGGAAGGTGGAGGAGGGGTGAGGAGAGGCTCAGAGCTGGGTCTGGGAGTTGTGCCTGGGTCTGGTGGCTCCATCACCTTGTGTGCGGGGGCCTTGGTGGCCACGATAACAGAAAAAAAGCAAAAATTGACTTTTACAATACAGTGTTACAGAAAACATATCAAACTACTCTATGAAACTATTTCATCCTTGCTGAAATAAATGATCTATTTCATCATTTATTGCCAAGCGAGGTACCATAATAGTTGTCAGTGAACAGACTCACTGCTGCACCACTGTACGTATATACGCCATGACAATGAACTAACTCAACCAATACTATGGGGCTAGCATTGCCCCCTAGGTCAACCAACAACCACTCTTGGGGGGGGGGTACACTTTTATACATAGGTACAAATATATACACATCACTCCTGACATATCAGGTTGCTTCCCTCTGTTGCCTAGTTACTGCCCTTTACTTCACAGAAGGGGAGACAGGGGTTCAATTACTATCCATCATTTTGTCAGTTTAGACACTCTTCTAAAACTGGGTGGCTACATCTAGACTGGCATGATTTTGCGCAAATGCTTTTAATGGAAAAGTTTTCCGTTAAAAGTATTTGCGCAAGAGAGCGTCTAGATTGGCACGGATGCTTTTGCGCAAAAGCACTTTTTGCGCAAAAGCGTCCGTGGCCAATCTAGACGCGCTTTTGCGCAAGAAAGCCCCGATCGCCATTTTAGCCATCGGGGCTTTTTTGTGCAAAACAAAACTGAGCTGTCTACACTGGCCCTTTTGCGCAAAAGGTTTTGCGCAAAAGGACTTTTGCCCAAACAGGAGCGTCAAGAAGCACTGAAGCACTTGCGCAAGAAGCACTGATTTCTTACATTAGAAAGTCAGTGCTCTTGCGAAAATTCAAGCGGCCAGTGTAGACAGCTGGCAAGTTTTTGCGCAAAAGCGGCTGCTTTTGCGGAAAAAGTGGCCAGTCTAGACGCAGCCAGTGAGTATGCTCTTGTAATCTGTAGGGTATGTGGTGGTACCAGGATATTTCTTAGCAAGGAGTTCTGTTATGACCTCTCTGGAATGCGCTTATAGCCTGTGCCTAGGACCTCTCAGGTATAAACGTTTCTGCAATATCAGCCCTGTTCTTGCCAACTTGTGTGAGCAGAGCCTGCCTCCTGCTCACAGCTTAATTGTGCTTTCTATGAGCAAAGTCTTGCTGTCTAGGCCTCAGGCCTCATACCCAGCCTGTGACACATGGGCTTATGTTTCAGGCCCTCATCTTATTACATTGGTTAGCCTTCAATAAGCTTTTATGTTTCTTAATGTAACATTTGTAGATTTTTGTTTTTCAAGAATTAAAATAAGTTATCTTTACTTGTCTTACTGGAAGCGCATGAAAAATTCTATCTAGCATCCTGCCTCTTATCTTTCAAAATTCACAGCCATCAGCAAGCAAATGTAAGTATCTGAATTAAATGAAAACTCCCCTTTCAATAACAATCTTATATAGTTTCCCATTTGGTATAACCCTTATTATTACATCTTTATGTACAAGTTTTGCTCGGTAGGCTATAAACTAGGTTGCAAACTCACTTTATAGAACAAAATTATTTGAGTAGGCTGAACATACCAACTTAGGTCTATCCAGAAATGTATTATGGAACAAAATGAAGAATAAGAACTTACCTACTGAAATGGATGCACATGAAGTCGAGAAACATCGAATATAAACAAGAAGTAGTAAAAGTAATTCCAGATGACAGTGATTATGATTTGCTGGGCATAACTGAAAGTAAAAGACAGGACTATGCAGCACCTTAAAGACTAACAAGATGGTTTATTAGGTGATGAGCTTTCGTGGGCCAGACCCACTTCCTCAGATCAAATTGTGGAAGAAAATTGGCATGACCATATATACCAAAGGGATACAATCAAAAAAAGTGAACACATATAAAAAGGACAAATCAAATTTCAGAACAGAGGGAGGATGAGGGGGGAGGTTAATGTCTGTGAGCTAATGATATTAGAGGTGATAATTGGGGAAGCTATCTTTGTATTGGGAAGATAATTATTAGCATCTTTGTTAAGGCCCAAGTCGTAAAGTGTTAAATTTAAGCATGAATGACAATGAATAACTGAAAGTAGAAAGTCCATAAATGGAATGTCAATACAAATGAGAATGAATACATAAAGGAGATCTAAAAAAGAGAAGATTAATTAGAGGGGGTACTAATAGTATTATGTCAAACAAGTATAGCTTACTGGCACTGAAAATTCAGTGACAAAGAGTGTGGTAGCATTCTATGATCTGCTCCGGACCACCAGAACTTGAAGACAGTGAAAATGAAATATTTTCAGTTGTGAAGTTATCTGAATCTTCATAACACTGTATTCTGGGATTTTTTTTCAACGAGAAGGGGATAGTTGGGAAACTGTTAACACACAACTCATAATCCAGTTTATGAGCATCTTTAGAGTACTAAAGAATTTTGGGAAAATATAATATACCAGTACAACTCACAATAACACCAAAACAAACCCCACCGTACAACTAAAAACTCCTTTGCAAAAAGTAACGTGCAACTCAGAAGGTAATTAAAGATTGGCACAAAGTGAATGAAATGACAGATTTCAGAAGAGAATAGAAGCATGTGCCTGACACTGCAGATATAAATTTTCAAATACATCTAAGTGATTCCAAAGCCAGCACTCATTTTGAATATTGATAACATGTGGGTTCCTAAATCTTAGTAATTTTTTTCAAGGGCATTGAGAGTGTTAAATGCCCAAGGCATTTTGAAAATTTTGAAAATTGTGTGCCTAAATCTACCAGTAATTTATTTCCATTATGATTTCATACTGGTAACTATAGTACAGCAGCTAGTTTATAGTAACGCTATATAATGAAATGTGGATTTCAGATGGCAGATATCAAGGAAATGCTAACAAAAGTGCTAATGAGCTGGAATCTTTATTTGTCCTATCTTGGCAAAAGAAGTGTAAGAAAGTTCACCTTTATCTACCATATTTGCACATCAACTATGTACAACATACTAACCATAGGACTGTGAGATGACCGATGACAAGTTGACAGCCACGCAGGGTGAACTAGGTTCAGTGAGTGCAGACTGTCTGAATTAGTAGCTTTAAAAGGTCAAAGTCAAGCCATGCCTTTATTTATGCGAAATTAAATACTATTAATCAGCCATTGTGGTATATATCTTTTTAAAAAGTTAATATTTCTTTGAAATATCAGCATTAAAATTTACTTCCTTCCCAGTACAGATCGATATCAGTGTTGCATAGTGCTTATTTAAATGTTTTTACATAAATTCAGATAAAATGCATTATAACAAAAAAGAAATGAAGAATCAGTTAAACCATCATACTAATGAGAAAATGTGTTCTCCTGAGGGGGAAAAAAGTATTATGGATGTTTGGCAACTGCCTCTCCAATAAGTAGAATTGACAGAAAATACACTGAAAAAGGTTTATTAGCAAAATCTTGTAAAATGCAAAATTTGGCAGGAATTTTAACTAATATGTAGCATTCATGGGAAAACAAATCTATCCTTGGAAAAAGATGTCTCTGAAAACAGGCTTATATCCACAAGAAGCAGTTACATTATTTTGAATTTTTTTGAAAGTCTAATATTGAATTGTAAGTTTCAGCCTCCAAAGTAAAAGACAATTTGAATCAGCACTACATGCCTGGACAAATAGGGGAAACGTTGTTCCTGTTTCACAAGTCACAGTTTCAAAGCGTTTTGGGGTCCATTTTGGTTAAGAAAAGATCTCGCTGAACTGGCCACTTTCACTGGCATTTATTGCACATAAAAATTAACTTCTTCTAACCAAACTGTTGAGCCAGTGGTTAGTTCTTGCATGAATACTGCATCAAAGTGACTTTGAGACACTAGGGCTACGTCTAGACTGGCATGATTTTGTGCAAATACTTTTAACAGAAAAGTTTTTCCATTAAAAGTATTTGCGCAAAAGCGCGTCTAGATTGGCACGGAGTTATCATTATAACGATGTGCTTTTACGCAAAAGCAAGTCTACATTGGCGGTGTGCTTTTGCGCAAAAGCAGAAGCCAGGAACCATTTTGAAGAGGGCAAAAGGGCACCAGCCCTTTCCGGGGGCGGGGCTGGAGCTCCGTTCAGACACGTGCTTAAAGGGGTCTCGCCGGACAGCCATTTGTCTCCTGCTCCATGCATTAGGACCTCTGGCAGGGACTGACAGCCATAGCAGGTTTCGTGGTTGCCCTCTGCCTTTTGGACACCACTGCCTTTTGCCCCCTAGTGCTTTTTCCTGGTTTTGGTTTCTTGTGCCTTGCTTTGTCTGCCTTGGAACCAGGGGTGGCCATGTGCCTGCTCTGGCCCCTGTCGGCCATTTTCGAGTGCCTGCAGCTGGTGCTCCAGGCTGGTGCCCTCGTGTTCCAGGACCAGGAGGCGCAGATCGCCTGGGACTCCCTCACCAGGGAGGCCATGGAGTCCCTGTGGCATCCCCACCCCACCGTGGAGAGGCCACTCTGGAGACTTGGGCAATGGGACGACCAGCAATGGCTCTGGAATTTCCGCATGCGAAAGCGGACGTTCCTGGAGCTGTGTGCCTGGCTCACCCCTGCACTCCAGAGAGCCACCACCCGGCTGCGTGCGCCCATCCCCATGAAGAAGAGGGTCGCCATCGCGCTATGGAAGCTGGCCACCCTGGACAGCTACCGATCGGTGGCACACCAATTTGGGGTGGGAAGATCCACCATCGGTGTGATTGTCATGGAGGTAAATCCCAGGGGGAGTGGGGTGGGGGGAGGGTGCTGCACTCCATGCCCAGGGGCAGCCAAGACTCCAGGCTGGGTCACCCAGGGGTTTGGGCTGTCCCTCCCTTGCACAGGCCTGCTGGTGGGGGGGGGCATGGGGCGAGGGGGCCCTGGGGTGTGCGTGCATGTGCGTGCGTGTGTGTGTGTGTGTGTGTGTGCGCGCGTGTGTGCGTGAGGACAGAGGGAATCACGGGGGGGGGCCCAAAAGAGCGCACACTCACCCCTGCCTTATGTGATGTGTTTCTCTGCACCCTTCTGCAGGTCGTCCACGCCATCAATGATGTCCTGCTACCGAGAGTGATCCGCCTGAGCAATGTGGACGCTACGCTGGCTGGCTTCGCTGCCCTCGGGTTCCCCAACTGCGGGGGAGCCCTGGATGCAACCCACATCCCTGTCCGGGCCCCGGAGCATCGAGCAGCCCATTTCACGAACAGGAAGGGGTACTGCTCTATTGTTCTCCAGGCCCTCGTGGACCACCGGGGCCGCTTCTTGGATGTCTATGCGGGCTGGTCTGGCAGGGCACACGACGCCTGCATCCTCTGCAACTCCGTACTGTTTCGCAGGCTGGATGTGGGCACCTACTTCCCCCGGCGGGAGCTGACTGTTGGGGATGTGCCTATGCCCATCTGCGTCGTCGGGGACGTGGCCTACCCCCTGCTGCCCTGGCTAATGCGGCCCTACACGGGGCGGCCGGACCAGAACCAGGTCTGGTTCAACGACTGCCTCAACCGGGCCCGAAATCAGGTGGAGCTTGCCTTTGGCCGCTTAAAAGCCCGCTTCCGTTGTTTGCTCACCCGTCTCGAGATGGGTGAGCGGAATGCAACGGAGGTACTGGCCGCGTGCTGCATGCTCCACAACATTGTGGAGCGGAGTGGGGAGGCCTTCCTCCCTGCATGGATGGCAGCCGAGGCACAGACATTTGAACAGCCCCACACAGCTGCCATCTGCCAGGCACACCAGGATGGGGTGCGCATTAGAGAGGCCCTGACAGACATGTTCGCACAAGCCCCATAGTAGGGTCACCGCGGTCTCCCCATACGACTCCCTCCCATCCCCTACCCTTCCCCCTCCCCTCCCCTTACCTCCCCCCATTGTAAAGCGTCGGTTCCAAGCACATCGGCTGTCATCGTGAATGTTCGTCGGGTGCGTCGGACGTAGCTAGGGTTTTTGTTTTTAGTTTAGGCTAGGGTTTAGGCCACCACCGCCTGTCCGAGCTGTCCCGAAGAACAGGAAGAGGATTCGTGGTTCGTGCGGAAGGCTCGAGTCAGCGTACCCGATTCCAGTCGTCTTCGAGGGATCTCCTGGCTGTTCCTCTCCTGAGGCCCGGAAGGACCAAAGGATTGAGGTTGCCAGCTTCGCCGTCGTCTTCCATTGAGGGATCTCCTGGCTGTTACTCTCCCGAGGCCCAGAAGGACCAAAGGATTGAGGTTGCCAGCAACACTACAATCGTCCCCTGCGTCTAGACTATGTACATATTCTTTTGTGTGCATCTTTTAACCTTTCTTGCTTGTTTGTTATCTATGTTAATATAGTTGTGGTTTAAATTTTACTTAAAAGTGTCAGTATTTATTTATGCGCCACAAACCAATGACCACTTAAAGGAACAACCGGTGATAGATACAGAATTTGGTGTCCGCATTTTGTAATCCTCTTAAATTTAGTTGGCTAATTGGCATCTCAAATCATTTATTACTGTTACCTCGAGTAACACAATTACCAACACAATTTTGTTTTGAACTGAAAAATGTATGTTTTTATTTACAAGCAGGAGGGGGAGGAGACATTCAACTGGGAGCGGGAGGGGGAGGAGACCTTCAACTGGGAGGGGGAGGAGCTACTCCTGGGAGGGGTGGCCCCTGCGAGCGCTCCTGCGGGGGCAGACCTGGACATGCGGGGCAGGCCGCATCGGGGCAGGCTGCATGGGGAGGTGGGCAGGAGGGGCTATTGCAGAGGCGGCAGGAAGTGGCATTGCAGGGGTGGCAGGAGGGGCTATTGCAGGGGTGGCAGGAGGGGCTATTGCAGTGGCGGCAGGAGGGGGCATAGCAGGAGGGGACATTGCAGGGGCAGGAGGGGGCATGGGCAGTGCTAGGGGAGGGATGGCGGGGGCATGGGGTAGGGCCATGCCATAGTGAATGGCATGGGCTATGTGGGCAGTGAGGGTGGTGATGGAATCAGCCATCCACATGCACTGGGCCTGGAAGGTGGCCCAGGCCTCCTGGCGCCACTGCAGGTCCCCCTCGACACGTTGGTGAATCGATGCCTCGATGCGCTCTATGCGCTCGATGGCCTGCACATGCTGGTGAAGGAGTTGGTCCTGGTGGTGGAGCCTCTGGCTCCGTGGTTGGGCAGCTGGGGGTGCCACTGCTGCCGGACTGGCGGGTCTCTGGCTTGTGCTTGGTCCTGCTGCAGGGAAGAGAAGAAAGGATGGGTCAGTCAGGCAGGCCGGCCACTGTCCCCACACCTCATGCCCTCCACCCTGAGCCCAGGTGACACCGCAGTAGTGTGGCTTGGGCCCACTCGGTTCCCCCCCGTCCCCCGTGTTGTATGTTTGCAAGGAGGACCGCCCCTGGAGTAGGGTCCTCCTCCATGTATTGTAACCACCGGTCTGTGTCCTGGCCCCGTGAAGGGCGGGAGGGCGCTTGTGTTGCGTTAGCCTGTGGAACTCCCTGCCAGTGGCGGCTGTGAGGCTTTGGGCTAATCACTGGTGTTTGACAGGGAGCGAGATGCATCCCCACACAGTGCCTGGGAGCACATCTGGCAGAGGTGGTCTGGGCTCTCAGATCCCCATCGCGTGGGATATCTCCTGGACGGAACCAGGAGACTGGCGGGGGGGGGTGTCCCATCCTTGCAGCAAAACTCAGGCGGCCCTAAGCGCGGCCCGAGCGCTTCCCCCACTTCTCCATCCCACTATCCCTCACACACATAGCCCAGGGACATGTGTGGCCGCAGTGGGGACTTCCCTTGGGGAGCCAGCCAAGGCACCGGGAGCAGGCGAGGGGCTCAGTGGGGGCCACGTTCACAGGGCTGTGACACTGCGGTTTACCCAGGAGCGGCTGGCTGTGCCTCACAGCCAGGCATGGGACAGTGTGCCGTTCTGCGTGCTGCACCCTTGCGGAGGTGCAGGCTCTGGCCTGAGTCCCTGGGGTCCTGGCTGGTTCCAGCCAGCATCCACCCTTCCCCCTGGTCCCGCCGAATGTGTGTGAGCAGCACGGTTCCAGGCATGCCCTGCAGCTGCCTGCTGCAGCCACATGCTGCTCGGTCACTAGGCTGCACGTGGTTGCACGTGCTGCTTGCTGCCTAATGCTACACAGCGTGCAGCTCACGTGGCCTGAGTGACATGCTCTCCCCCTCCGGGTGCCTGGCTCCCTCCCCCGCCCCTCGCCCTTGTGAGTGCAAAGTGCCAGACTCACCGGTGGATCCTTCCCCGGCCTCAGAGGATGCGCGGGAGACATCAGGGCTGCTGGAGGGGGCCTGCTGGGTGGCAATACTGGCCTCATCCTCCGATAGACTGCTGTCATCTCCTTCCCTCACCTTGGTGGTCCTGGTGACGGGGGGGGCGCACGCTGCTGTCCACGGGCACGTCTGGGGCTTGCGGGGCTGGCTGGCCCAGGATGGCGTGGAGCCGGTCGTAATGGGGGCAGGTGTCTGTTCCTGCCCCCTGACCCTCACTGGCCCGCACGTAGCCCAGGCGCAGCTCCTTGACTTTTGCCCGGACTTGTTCGAGGGTCCGGGCTGGATGGCCTTGCTGGGTGAGCGCCTGGGCCATGCGGGTGAAAATGTCCACGTTGCGGTGCCGCGAGTGGGTCTCGTGGAGGGCCTCCTCCTCCTGCCAGAGGTCGAGCAGGCTGTCCAGCTCCCCCAAGGAGCAGGATGGGGCCCGTCGTTTGTGGCCCCTGGGGGCCTCCTGCGCTGGGGGTGCAGGTGGCTGAGCGCCCGGAGCTGCCATGCTGGCTGTGATGTGGCTGCTGGGCACGGCAGGGGCACCGTGGCAGACTTCAGGCCAGAGGTCTGAGGCACGCTCCTGCCACATGCGCTCAGCAGCCTGCATCTGCTTTAAGAGCTTGGGTTACCAGGAACTCCCAGCGTCCAAACCGCTGTTTTCCGTTTAGCCTGCTTTTGCGCAAAAGTCTTAGCTAGCTGTCTACACTGGCCCTTTTGCGCAAAAGCTTCTGCACAAAAGGACTTTTGCCCGAACGGGAGCATCAAAGTATTTGTGCAAGAAGCACTGATTTCTTACATTAGAACGTCAGTGCTCTTGCGCAAATTCAAGCGGCCAGTGTAGACAGCTGGCTAGTTTTTGTGCAAAAGCGACTGCTTTTGCGGAAAAACTGGCCAGTCTAGACACAGCCTAGGGGTATGTCTAGACTGCATCCCTCTGTCGGCAGACGGATGCAGATTAGGCAGGTCGCCATTTTAATTTAAATGAAGTGGCGATTATTTAAATCGCTGCTTCATTTCCCTTTGCCGTGTCAACAAATCTACATGGCTCCATCGACGGAGCCATGTAGTCTAGATGTGCCCTAATTGTTTCCATGCATATGTGGAGTGTTTTCTGGTCAACCATACACTTTTAAAGTGCACCAGGGCACGTGAGAATGTGCACCATCCGTAGAAACAAAAAATCCTGGCTGTGGATGATCTGCTAATCAGCTGGGCATCATCTGAATCTCTGCTGAACAGCTGCGTAATTACACCTTACAGGAGACACTACTATAGGCCCAGGCACAAAGTTGGGAGCTGTGATGATATGCATGTTTTTGAAGAAGTAAATAGCATTAAAAGAGAGTTAATTTTTTTCAAAAGCTATAGGTCCATTTTCAAAAGACAATAAGACATTTAAAACTCAGGCTTCAGAAAATATTATCCACAGTCTAAAAATCATACTGGAGACTGATGCCCCTCATGGGTAGTTGGTGGCTAAGTTTGGCACCATGACGAAAACTTTGGAATTCGGGACACAAAGTTAAGCTCCTAAATCCCATATAGGTGCCCATTAGTGGGAATTTTCAAAATGTTGTTAACTCCAATTTCCATTGTATTCAAAGGAACTAAGTCACTAGAAGGGCTTGACTATACTATGAGATATGCTCGAATCTACTATGATCAGTTTCTGGGTCCCTGATGTTGGGAAGGTGAGGGGACATTTCCCCACTACAGGCAAGATTCAAATGTTCTTCAAGGTAGCGCATCCACATTCACAGATCCTCGCTTGGACTCAGAGAGTGAGGAAGCACCGTGGGGAGCTTGGCAGGCCAACCTATACTTCCAGTGTCTGCTAGGTCCAAAAGGGCACTTGCATGGGCTCCTCTCAGCCATGTCTTAGAAGGCACACCTCTAGCCCCTCCCACTTCGTGTGACATAAATGGGACACAGTGCCATGGAGTAAATCAACTGCAAAGGGTACTTCTCCATGGTGCTGCATGCACTTGTGAATCACAGGGCTGCTTCATCAATATCAATGTGGGATGGTCGGGAAAGGTGCATGACATGCACATCTTTCTGAACTCATGCCTCTTCTGAAAGATGTACCCAGAACTTTTTTCCCTCACTGGACAATCAGAGATGGAGAGGTGACATGCCCATTGTGATCCTGGGTCATCTAGCCTACCTCTTGCTCCCTTGGCTCATAAAGCCTTACATGGGCAGCCTGGACCCCAGCATGGTGGAATTCAATAACAGGCTGAGCAGATGTAGGAAGGTGGTGGAATGTACATTTGGATGTTTGAAGGGGAGGTACAGGAGTCTCCTCATCTGCATGGACCTCAGCGAGCACAATGTCTCCTTTGTAGTGGTGGCATGTTGTGTGTTCCACAACAAACGTGAAAATTAGGTGGAAACGTTTCTGCCAGAGGAGGGGGCTGAGGCAGAGTACCTGGCCAGGGAGTTTGAACAACCAGACACCAGTGCAATAAAGAGAGCAAAGGTCAGTGCTAATCAGAGAGGCCTTGAAGGACAGTTTTATGCAAGGCAAGTTGTGAGACTCTTCCTTGTGGCTCTGTATTCACAAGGGGCCCTGCATTCCGTCTTTCCTTTTCATCCCTGCAGTGGGGCGGAGTGGCTGCCCACTGACCCCAAGGGGAAGGAGCTTGGTGGGCAGCACCTGGCCCTAGCAACCCACTTGACCAGAAGCCAGGTGGCGGGGCCAGGGATATAAAAGGCTTGCCAGAGAGGCTAGTCAAACCCCAGTGACCAGAGAAGTCATAAGCCTCCCCTGTGCACCCAAGCAAGGAGATGGATCCCAGGAAAGCTGAGGACTGGCTTGGGCCACTGGGCCCACTACTAGATGACTGCCTTGAGAGTCTGTTTGCCTGGTCAGAGGTTCCTGAACAATGGTGCCTAGTGGACCTGCACTGGACCCAGGTACAGCCCAGGGGGAGAGTGGAAAGAGCCCAGGGATAGCCGATCCCCATTTGGCTGAGCTAGAACCAGGTCAGCATGTTGTGGAGTGGATCCCCGCTGACTCAGCAGCAGACCACTTGGCTGCTGCTAGGGCCCTGGGCTGAGACAGTGGAGTGGGTGGGCCTGTGTCGTCCCCTGCCACACCACTCTTGGGTGTCAGTGTCCCCCCTTGGCTGTTCCCAATAAGCAGCATACGTCTGCTGGACTCCTGCCTGAGCAAGGGGACCTGGCTGGGGTTGTTGTGAACGGGACTTGAAGTGTTTGTTTTCCTGCTGCCCCACCCTGAGCCAGGATCTGGGCCTACAAACTGTTTTCCTGCCATCCTGGCCTGAACCACGGTTTGGGCTTACAAACTGTTTCCTGCTGCCTGCCCTGAACCAGGGACTGGGCATTGAACTGCTTGGTTGCCTGCTGTCCCACCCTGAGCTAGGGTCAGGCCTGAAGATGGGCTTGGGAGTTATTGTCGCCCTGCCCTGAATGAGGGCCGATGTTTAAAGACTTGGGTTACAGACTGTGTGTGGGTCTGTTGCCACAGCTGATTCCCCCCCGAGAACTGAATGGGGTATAGTGGGGTGGAGTGGCCGCCCACTGACCCGAAGGGGGAGAAGCCCCTCCCTGAGCCCCACTGGGCTACAAAACCCTCCCCTGTCCTCCTCTCTCCTCCATTCCCTCTCCTGCAGTTCAAGCAATAAAAAAATGTTAATCAACAAGCAGGACTGTTTATTTGGGGACCAACAACAGGGGAGGAAATGGATTGGGGTAAGAGGGGCTCAGGAATTGGATTGGGCCTGCCACCTGCCTCTGGAGGCTCTGGCCGTCCTAGAGGTCGCCCCACCCCATGTTCTGGGGTCGTGGGGGCCCCTGGGACCCTGGTGGTTGAAGCAACAGGGCAGATGGGGTTCTGGCCAGTGGCCCACTCCAGGTAGGTCACCATGTGCTCCATCAATGCTGTAAGGGTGGAGAATATGGTCTCCTGCTGGTGTGCAAGTTGTGCCTGGGTGGCCTTTCTTGCCTCTCACTCAGCAACCCAATCTGGTACCCTGCCTTAACTCCACTTGTAGTTAGAAAAAGTTTGAGAACTCACCAAAAGTGCCCTCTCTGGGATCATTGGTGGCCTGGGAGAGGCCTTGGGAGGGGAGAACCAGCTCCAAGGGCAAGAGCAGCTCCTTGCTCTCAGGCATCATTGCCTGGCTGGTTTCTTCCTCATCCACCTCTTCCTTCTCCTCCTCCTGTTCATGGACCTGTGCCACCAAGCCCTCCTGCAGGCTGATGCCAGGTAGACTTGATGACCACAGCAGGGAAGCTGCCCCCCCCCACCCCCAGAATGGCATCAAGCTGCTCATGGTAGTGACAGATGTGTGATGCTGCCCACTCTGCTCTTTGGCCTTCTGGTAGGATGTCATGGTTCCTTGATCTTGAGCCTATACTACTCGAGGGTTCCGGCATGGTCTTTAGCCATGAGGCTGGCAATGATCCTGCTGCAGATGTTGGCATTCTGTTTCTTAATGCGGAATTCATGGAGGATGGACTCCTCCCCCCACACCTCAATGAGGTCCAGGATCTCCTGTGAATTCCAGGCTGGAGCTCTTCTGTGGCCCTGGACAGTGGAAGGCATGGGAGCAGCCATCGGAGTGTCCAAGGGAATGCTGGGGCCACTCATGTTGCGGCATTCTGCTTGCTCACACAGGGATTACAAAGTCACAAAGGACTTTTAGAGATCAGCAGTGGCGACAGAAGGTGTGGCCAGAGCAGTCATAGTGGACAGCTGCAGGAGGCCTCTTGGAGACCAATGAGGTCAGATTTCCCTCCATGCTCAGTCTATGTTTGTGTAATTTGGACATGCACAGTCAGGAATAGCTTCACTCTTTGTGAAAAGCAGGACTACAGGATTCCAATTCTGATGGCGCGTGTGGTGGGTTTTAGCTACCCCTTCCCAAACCTCCATTAACAATCCACTAATGGTCTTCCATGGCACAGGGCTGTGCCATGGTGGTGATCAGAGGTCCTCTGGATATCTGGAGCCTCTGGGGTTCCTTTTGTACTAGAAAAATCCTATTTTATGATATTATTTTATTTTATGTCTGAGTTAAGATAAGGAGTAATATTGTAATAGTTTAAGTGTTGAATGTATTATGTGCTTTATGATTGTGTTTCATATCCTGCCAGTCACCCTTCCTGAATAGCAGAAAGGAATGGAAAACCATTTGGTAGAGATGCATCAGACAGACTGCTTGTATCTATATTTGATATCAAGGAATAGATCCTTATGGTCACCATTAAGCTTACAACAAACATCATGTGTTTGTAAGTGGAAGGAACCTATCAGTTTTCAGACACAAACTAGAATAAAACAAACTTCTTAATTGCAGTGCTGAGCTATTTGCTACAGAAATCCTCAACTTTCTTAAAATCTGATATCCTGCATATAGTATATGATTTGCACAGTGAACTGCTCATTTCCTCATTTGCTAGTGTTGTTGTGTATTGTGTTAAAAACAATAGTGTATTAGGCAGAACAGAATTAACAAGCAAATTAATTGTATTTACAGAAAACAGTGTCTCAGAAGGGCAAAGGCCAAAGCAATGACAGTTTTGCTAATAGAAAAACATCCAAAAGGTGGTAAAGACCCAATTAAAGGCAAAATATGCATGAAACACAAGGATTATCTATGATGGAAATTGAAAGAATAAACATAAAAAAAAAATAAAGCACAAGGTTATATTACTAAAGAAAAGTATGGGTATGCTAAAAACATTGGTTACTGAAAAAAAAACCAGTATTAATTGGAATGTTTTAATCAACTTCCCACCTGCAGGTCCAGCTGAATGTACCTTGATGTTGCATAAAATTGAAAGTTAGAAAAGAAGTGAGAACTCTTTCAAAATGGAAATTGAGATACAGGGGTTTATCAGGATTAGCGTGAAATTGTCCCAAACCTGTGATTGGGCTATGAGGAGATTCGAAATTGACTGTGCAGAGTGACTCAGGACTTTGAGTGAGGATGAGGAGAGGTGGCAGACATCAACATGAGATATGAGATGATGTGAAGTTCTGCATTGTATGTGTGTCAAAGATCCGACTGAGATACACGGAGGTATAGTGGTTAGTTTGGAAACAGTTCCAGAGCTGGGATTGGAATAGGAAGACCTTGATTGTGAATGTTAAAATTGTGTCGTAATGTTGAAATTTCAATGTTGAACTTAATATATGAGTAGATGTCAGGTTTAGCAGTGACATTGTCCCAGGGTTGTAACTGGGCTATGGGGAGATTTGAGGATGATTGCAGAATGTGTTTTGAAGATTTGACTAGGCTATGAGAAGATGTGAGGATCACTGTAGAAATTGTAGCAGAATTGAAACTGAACTCTGAGTTCTGAGGTTTACTGTCATCTGAATGTCTAAAATGTGGCTGAGATACAGGGAGAATTAAGGGTTAGTTTGGATGCTGTCCTTGGGATAGGGAAGAGTTTGAGCGTGAATGCTGACAGCTTCTCTCAGAGCTGAAATGTCGATAGGAGATTTCAGGAATACTGCTGAAAGTGTCCCAGCATTGTGACAGGGATTTGAGGAGTTGTGAGTTTCAGAGTGAGAGTGTATGAGAGCCAAAACTGAGATGTGAGGTTCATGCTGGTATCTGTGTTAAAGCCATTGCTAAGCTATAAGGAAATTTGGGTTTTAGTTTGGAACCTGCCTGCAGCTGGGCATGAGCCCTGAGGACTGTGAAGGTGAACATTGTCCCAGAATTGCAATTGTGAGATGAGGAGATTTCAGTTGGAAAGAGTTTCAAATCTGCAATAGCAACAGGATCTATTAATTGATGCGACCTGTGAAAATTGTCTGAGTTCAAATTTAATTAGGAGGAGATATATCTTTTAGTGCACAATTAATGTCAGCGATGTGGGTGCGATACACTGAGGTTTGGGGGGAGTGTCCTTTGGATACTGTCCTAGGAACATCTTTGTCTCAGAATTGAAGATATGAGATGATTTCAAAATTAGTGTGGAATGCATTCCAGACATGTGACTGGCATAGGAGCAGGGCTTTTTTTTTGGGGGGGGGGGGGGCCTGAAAGTGGACACTTTCTCATTATGCAAATTGAGATACGGGGATATGTTAGGTTTAGATTGAAAATGTCCTAGTCCTGTGTTTGGACTATGAAGAGATTACTGTGAGCAGTTCAACAATAGGCTGAGCAGATTCAGAATGGTGGTCGTATGTATGTTTGCACATTTAAATGGGAGGTTCAGGAGTCTCCTGATGCAGTTGGACCTCAGCGAATGCAACATTCCCTTTGTGGTGGTGGCCTGTTGTGTGCTCCACAACCTGTGTGAGAACAAGGGGGAGACTTTTCTTGCAGGGTGGAGAGGAGGCTAAGGCAGAGCACCTGTCCTGAGAGTTTGAGCAGCTGGACACTGGCACCATCATGAGCGGACAGCATAAGGCAGTACGAATCAGAGAAGCCCTGAAGGACTTCTTTATGCCAGAGGCAGAACGACCGGGGAGCGAAAGCGGACAGGGGACTGCAGACAGGGGAGTTTGAGAGGGACCGCAAGAAATCCTACCGCTGAACAGGCTACCTGGTGAGAGTGAGAGTACTCGCTTTTGGTGTGAGTGAGTTTGCTCGACTGTTTGAATTTTGTTTGTTTGTTTGTTAAATTCTGATTTTGATTTCAGGTGACTGCAGTTTCAGTTTCAGCTGCTGTGGCAGTTGGGACTGAGTGCCTGACCTTTTGTTCTCTTAATTGCTCTCTTGATTGCATCTGGTCAGCCTTTCCCTGTGTGACTCATGAGGGGGCAGGCCTGGCCTAGGCAAGCAGGCTTTAAAAGCCAGAGGCAGCGCAACCAGGGAGCGAAAGCGGACAGGGGGCTGCAGACAGGGGAGTTTGAGAGGGAGTTTGACAGAGGGAGGCCTACTATGGTCAGGAAGACCCGCAACACCTGTGCCAGCACTGCTTCTGTCTCCTCCACCTGCGCCTGTAGTCAGACAGGGCACCTGAGCATGGATGCCACTACCCAGATCTTGGTGTGGTTTTGCAGGGACTGTGGCTTGCAATTCCCACTTACTGATATCCAGGCTGGGGAGATCATCCAATGTGAAAGGTGCCTGCTGGTGGAATCTCTCAGGCAGCAGGTGGGAGAGCTACAGGAGGAGGTGGCCAGGTTGAGGAGCACCCAAACCCATGAGCAATTCCTGGACCATGTTCATGAGGAGATTGCTGAGGTAGCTGTCCTAGTACACAGGAGTGCGGACACACCACTGGTGGAGGAGGAGACGGCTCAGGGTGGACACTGGCAGCTGGTTACTTCTGGCAGCAGGCATTGCTCCACCCCTGCTCCGAACCCTCCTGCCGTGGTCCTAGAAAACCGTTATGCTCTTCTTTATACAGGCGATAAGGAATCACCCCCTACAACAGAGGAGGAGAAGCCTCATACCCCCAAGGCTAGGAGGTCTGCTGCCACCACTGCGAATAGGAAATGTAGGGTAGTGGTGGTCCAAGACTCTCTTCTGAGGGGGACGGAGGCGCCTATCTGTCGTCCTGATATTTCATCTCAGGAAGTATGCTGTCTGCTGGGGGCCCATATCCGAGATGTTATGGAGGCATTGTCGAGGATTATCCGGCCCTCTGACTACTACCCCATGCTACTCATCCATATGGGCACAAATGATACTGCGAGGTGTGATACTGAGCGGATCAAGAGTGACTACAGGGCTCTGGGAGTACAGGTGAAGGAGTTTGGAGCGCAGGTGGTATTCTCTTCGATCCTTCCTGTCGAAGGTAGGGGCCCAGGCAGAGACAGGTGCATCCTGGAGGTGAATGCCTGGCTACGAAGATGGTGTCACCAGGAGGGCTTTGGCTTCCTCGACCACGGGATGCTATTCCAGGAAGGACTGCTGGGCAGAGATGGCGTTCACCTTTCGAGGAGGGGGAAGACCCTATTTGGACACAGACTGGCTAACCTAGTGAGGAGGGCTTTAAACTAGGTTCGACGGGGACAGGTGAGCAAAGCCCACAGGTAAGTGGAGAACATGGAGACCTGGGAGATGGGTCAGAAGCGGGAGGGCACATGGGCTATAATGGCAGAGAGAAAGGAGGATCAGGGCAAAACTGGGAGGCAAGGTCAAATCAGTATCTTAGATGCCTATATACAAATGCGAGAAGTATGGGTAATAAGCAGGAGGAACTGGAAGTACTAATAAATAAGTACAATTATGATGTTGTTGGCATCACAGAAACTTGGTGGGATAATACACATGATTGGAATGTTTGTATAGAAGGGTACAGCTTGCTCAGGAAGGATAGACAGGGGAAAAAGGGAGGAGGTGTTGCCTTATATATTAAAAATGAACACACTTGGAGTGAGTTGGATATGGACATAGGAAATAGAAGTGTTGAGAGTCTCTGGGTTAGGCTAAAAGGGATTAAAAATAAGGGTGATGTCATGCTAGGAGTCTACTACAGGCCACCTACCCAGGTAGAAGAAGTGGATGAGGCTTTTTTTAAACAACTAACAATATCATCAAAAGCCCAAGATTTGGTGGTGATGGGGGACTTCAACTATCCAGATATATGTTGGGAAAATAACACAGCGGGGCACAGACTATCCAATAAGTTCTTGGACTGCATTGGAGACAACTTTTTATTTCAGAAGGTTGAAAAAGCTACCGGGGGGAAGCTGTTCTAGATTTGATCCTAACAAATAGGGAGGAACTGGTTGAGAATTTGAAAGTGGAAGGCAGCTTGGGTGAAAGTGATCATGAAATCATAGAGTTCACAATTCTAAGGAAGGGTAGAAGGGAGAACAGCGAAACAGAGACAATGGATTTCAGGAAGGCAGATTTTGGTAAGCTCAGAGAGCTGATAGGTAAGGTTCCATGGGAATCAAGACTGAGGGGAAAAACAGCTGTAACCCCCCTTTCCCTCCCCGGGTTACTGGGGAGCAGGTCACACTCACAGGTGTGCCTGGGCGCCTGATGTTTTACCCCCCCCCAAAAAAAGATCCTGAGAACCCCAGTGGTGATAGTGTTTAGTTGGGGAAAGCCCTATCCACCCCCTTGCTGCAGTCCCTTGCTGGTAATGAATGTAAGGTGGCGGTGCCTCCACCTGGCTGGCCTTGTACACACTCACTGGTGTGCCTTGAGAGCCTCCAGGAACATACTCATTCCAACATAAACCTGGATCTAATTCCAGAACAACTACAAATCATATACATCTAATAGAATACTTTAAAATAAACAATCTTTACTTAACTTAAATAAACAGGGATTAACAGATTTAGCAATGAATAGCATTACAAAACACATAACAATAATTGCAGCTTATATAGCTAACATTTGTACTAGCAGTGACCCCCCACCCCAGAGTGTGCACACTCCTGGACTCACAGTCCCAGACACTTGCTTGCGTTGGCGTGCAGATGTGACAGCTGTAGTGGAGGTTTGGTCCAGGCTAGACAGCAGCTCTGTCCCAGGCAGCACTTTTTCAACAAGGCCCAAAACTTACTGCCTCATGCTGTGCCGATTGGAAGCAGCCTGCTAAATCCCAGTTCGAACAGGCATCTAGTCCCGGTCTGCAGCTGCACTCCAACAGCCCCTGGACTGGATCAGTGTCCTTGGCAGCAGCCTGGCTCCCCCTTTGGTTCCAAACCCCAAGGTAGAGCGCCCAGACTCTAGGCCTCTTTTTCTTCAGGCACATGGAGAGAGAGCGCCTCTCTCCCCAAGAGTCCTTCCTTCCTGTTTTTTTCCAAGGGCTCATGGGAATTGTAGTCTAGATTGCAGCACACAGGGTCTTTCCAGGAAAAACTCAGAGGCCCCTTTAGTAAGGGGACTACACAGCTGAGGAGAGTTGGCAGTTTTTCAAAGGGACATTGTTAAGGGCCCAAAAGGAAGCTATTCCGCTGTGTCGGAAAGATAGAAAATATGGCAAAAGACCACCTTGGCTTAACCACGAGATCTTGCATGATCTAAAAATAAAAAAGGAGTCCTATAAAAATGGAAACTAGGACAAATTACAAAGGACAAACAACACAGGCAAACAACACAGGAATGCAGGGGCAAGATTAGAAAGGCAAAGGCACAAAATGAGCTCAAAGTAGCTATGGGAATAAAGGGAAACAAGAAGACTTTTTATAAATACATTAGAAGCAAGAGGAAGACCAAGGACAGGGTAGGCCCACTGGTCAGTGAGGAGGGAGAAACAGTAACAGGAAACTTGGAAATGGCAGATATGCTTAATGACTTCTTTGTTTCGGTCTTCACCAAGAAGTCTGAAGGAATGCCTAACATAGGGAATGCTAGTGGGAAGGGGGTAGGTTAGGAAGATAAAATAAAAAAAAAGAACAAGTTAAAAATCACCTAGAAAAGTTAGATGCCTGCAAGTTACCAGGGCCTGACGAAATGCATCCTAGAATACTCAAGGAGCTGATAGAGGAGGTATCTGAGCCTCTAGCTATCATCTTTGGAAAATCATGGGAGACAGGAGAGATTCCAGAAGACTGGAAAAGGGCAAATATAGTGACTATTTATAAAAAGGGAAATAAGAACAACCCAGGAAACTACAGACCAGTTAGTTTAACTTCTGTGCCAGGGAAGATAATGGAGCAGGTAATTAAGGAAATCATCTGTAAACACCTGGAAGGTGGCAAGGTGATAGGGAACAGCCAACATGGATTTGTAAAGAACAAATCGTGTCAAACCAATCTGATAGCTTTCTTTGATAGGATAACGAGTCTTGTGGATAAGGGAGAAGCGGTGGATGTGGTATACCTAGACTTTAGTAAGGCGTTTGATATGGTCTCGCATGATATTCTTATCAATAAACTAGGCAAATACAACTTAGATGGGGCCACTAAAAGGTGGGTGCATAACTGGCAGGATAACCATACTCAGAGAGTAGTTATTAATGGTTCACAATCCTGCTGGAAAGGTATAACAAGTGGGGTTCCGCAGGGGTCTGTTTTGGGACCAGCTCTCTTCAATATCTTCATCAACGATTTAGATATTGGCATAGAAAGTACGCTTATTAAGTTTGCAGATGATACCAAGCTGGGAGGGGCTGTGACTAATTTGGAGGATAGGGTCATAATTCAAAATGATCTGGACAAATTGGAGAAATGGTCTGAGGTAAACAGGATGAAGTTTAATAAAGACAAATGCAAAGTGCTCCACTTAGGAAGGAACAATCAGTTTCACACATACAGGATGGGAAGTGACTGTCTAGGAAGGAGTACGGCAGAAAGGGATCTATAGTGGCCCACAAGCTGAATATGACTCAGCAGTGTGATGCTGTTGCAAAAAAAGCAAACATGATTCTGGGATGCATTAACAGGTGTTTGTGAGCAAGACATGAGAAGTCACTCTTCCGCTCTACTCTGCTCTAGTTAGGCCTCAGCTGGAGTATTGTGTCCAGTTCTAGGCACCGCATTTCAAGAAGGTTGTGGAGAAATTGGAGAGGGTCCAGAGAAGAGCAACAAGAATGATTAAAGGTCTAGAGAACATGACCTATGAAGGAAGGCTGAAAGAATTGGGTTTGTTTAATATACAAAAGAGAAGATTGAGGGGGGACGTGATAGCAGTTTTCAGGTATCTAAAAGGGTGTCATAAGGAGGAGGGAGAAAACTTGTTCATCTTGGCCTCTGAGGATAGAACAAGAAGCAATGGGCCTGAACTGCAGCAAGGGAGGTTTAGGTTGAACATCAGAAAAAAGTTCTTGTCAGGGTAGTCAAACACTGGAATAAATTGCCTAGGGAGGTTGTGGAATCTCCATCTCTGGAGATATTTAAGAGTAGGTTAGATAAATGTCTATCAGGGATGGTCTAGACAGTATTTGGTCCTGCCATGAGGGCAGGGGACTGGACTCGATGACCTCTCGAGGTCCCTTCCAGTCCTAGTATTCTATGATTCTATGATTCTATGCATATCTTCCTTTGAGACACTGCCATGTGGCTCCCCACAAGTGGCCCCTGCATTCCCTGTGCTTCCCTTTAACTCCCAGCCCTCTCCTCCCCTCTTTACCTCACCCCACTTCTTCAGTTCAACCAATAAAGAGTCCAATGTGCACAAAACAGGAATTCTTATTTGGGAAAAAACAACAGGGAAAGGAATAAACTGGGAACCGGAAGGATGGCTCAGGAATGGGAGTGGGACAGCCTTCTGCCTCTCAAGGGTCTGGAGGCTCTGGCTCCCCTTGAGGTTCCTACCATGTCCTGGGGCCCCAGCAACCCCTGGCTTTGGGGGGTGGAAGCCTCAGCGCAGGAGGAGGAGGAAGCGGTGTTGCTATCATGGTTGGTGGAGTTCTAGGTGGTGGCCTGTTCTAGGCAGGCCACCACATGCTCTATCAAAGTGGTCAGGGTGGAGAACATTGTCTTGTGTTAGCACACAAGCTACTGCCTAGCAGCCCTCCTCTCCTGCCGCTCCTGTGGCTTGTCCTAGAACAGTGGTCCCCAACCTTTCGGGGCTGCCAGTCGTCCAGGAGCGGGGCTGCTCACACGCTGCGTGCCCGGGGCCGGGGCCACCCATGTGCCATGCGCCCGGGGCTGGGCCGCCCACGCGCCACGCACCCGGGGCCGGGGCCGCCCATGCGCCGCGTGCCCAGGGCCGGCACCGCGCATGCACCATGTGCCAGGGGCGGGGCCAGCCCAGATCATTTGGCGGGTGCACATAAATGCCCCGGCAGGTGCCATGGCACCCGTGGGCACAACGTTGGGGACCACTGTCCTCGAACTTTGAGTAAAATGTCAAGTCTGAGGATGAAAAATTGAAATGTACTTGTAATATAAGGAGTGTGATGGTGAATGTGGATTGTCTCAGACATGTGATTGTGCAGAGATGCCTCATATCACACATCTCATATCCAGGGATGGCCTTACCATGAGGCGAACTGAGGCGGCCGCCTCAGGTGCCAGACTGTGTGTGTGGGGAGGAAGGAGGGGTGCCACTAGGACACAGAGTGTAGAAAATTGTGTCTGCTGCTGGTGCATATGTATTCTCTCTGCTCTAGATGCACAGAGTTGGTGGAGTGCCATGAGAAGAGTAGAACAGGAAGAAGGCAGAATTGAGATCTTTCAAAGTTTTGGCCCAAGTGAGGGGGTATGAGGGTGTCTTTTGAGCTCCCTGCCTCAGGTGCCAAAATGTTGTGGGCCGGCCCTGCTCATATCACAAGGAATGCTTAAGGAGTTTTCCAAACTAAGCCTTCGTGTAGTTCAGCAACATCTTTGATACACAGGTGAGAGTGGAACCTCACAATTCCTTATATCTCAGTTTCAGCTCTCATACAATTTCCAGTGAACATTTCATCTGCTCATTGCTAGTCAAAGCTTTGAGACACTTTCCATAGTCATCCTCATGTCTCCTCATTATCTCAAATCCCAATAAAAATGTTAGGATGCTTTCACCACTAATCCTGAGATCTCCTCTCAACATTTCAATTCTGAGAGAATCTATCAATATTCACTGTCCAACTTGTCCTCTCTGTAGAGACTGCCGTAACCATTTTATATGTTTAGCTAAAAGCCATCTTGTATAGCAGAAACCATTTCAGCTTTTTGCCTTTGCATGTAGGCCAGAGTGAACTTTCTATCACCCCATGTGCCAGGCCAAGACAGATGTGCTATTGGAATGTGTTAATTGGGCTGGTTTAGACAGGAGAGGTACTCCCTCGTACCTGTCCTCCATCTTGTTGATAAGGCTTTATTTTCCTAGCTTAATTGATGATTTCTGTATTTGAATGCCCTGACGTCAGGCTGTTTGGTCAAGGGTATAAAGATACTATGACGGATTGTATCAGCAGCCTTACTGGGCCTGACTTTGCTGGGTCCACGTTTGGCTCACTTTGCTTTTATTGGCCAATAAAACCATATATTTTAGCCGCGTAAACAGAGTGAAGTTTTTACTTCGACAATTTGGAGGTTCCACCGAGATTCCTAACGCGCCACTTGCCTGTATGGACGGACCGGCACTCCACTTCCAAACCTCTCAGAGCGCTCAATAGAAGGTAAAGGGGATACCTGTTACGAAATCTCCTGGGTGAGGGCTTAGGATTTGGAGTGACGGCTGGCCATTGGGGTAAGGGGGGCTACGGAATTCAATTTTGTGGAGCGGCTAACATTTTTTGTCTGTCTGTGTCTGTCTTTGTCTATTAGGCCTGTCTTATGTGTCACAGTTCCAAAAGGGCACACCGGTGTCTCTAGTGAGGCAGCCATGCGCTGGACCCTCTGTGTTCGGACGCTAAAGGCTGGTGTGGTGCCATTGCTCTCTCTCGGCACACGGAACTGTGGGGAAGCTTTGTTGTCTCTCTCTGTTATTTGTGGACGTAGTACTGACCTCTGAGGCTAACCCCAGGCCATAGTATTCCCCCACTCCGCCAGGCTGTCTCCAGGCGCCAGGACGTGGTGTTCTGCCGGGCTGGGACGGGTGCCGGAAACCCCTGCGAGCCAGGTGGACTTTGAGTCCAGTGCCTCGCAATACAAAAGGGGGGGGGATTGGTGCGGGCAGGCGGATTTCTCTTAATCCGGTGACTCGCAGCCCCTGCGAGCCAGGTGGACTTTGAGTCCAGTGCCTCGCAATACAAAGGGGGGGGGTAGTGCAAGCAGGCGGACTTTGGTTCGGTGCCTTGCAGAATCTGTTTGAGCGCGCGCAGAAAATGGGGGTAGGTCAGTCCGCAGGAATTCCAGTGCCTTCTAAGGACAGTCCGGCTTTCTTTATGTATACCCACTATGGGAAAAATACTTGCAAGTTTTTAGATAAATGGAATTTGTATACTCAAAATGACTCCTGAGGGTGATTCTGCCTGATGATAAACGTAAGAGGATTTTAGAGAAGGCAGGCTGGCCACCTGGACCTATTTTAGGAGACCCAGACTCGGATGCTAATGTTGGAGCTCTCACCCGAGCTAGAAACGGACTACTTGATGGTATCCTTCAAGTCTTTCCCAAACGTCCGAATTGGGTCAAAATTAACACCTGCAAGCAGGGAGAAAATGAGTCACCAGGTGCCTATTTGGAAAGGCTTACTAAAGTGTTTGAAAGGCACTCTGGCATTGAAAACCCAGCTGACACTGCCCAGCAGGCGCTGGGTGCAGCTTTTGTTAGTGGACTGGATCCGGCTATCCAGACCCAGTTAAAACACATAACCATTGGCTGGGAAACAAAACCCTTAGAGGAACTTCTGACAGTGGCAAACCACTGCAGACAGTGCATAAAGGCTAAGCAGGACAAAGAACCTAAGCTTATGGTTCTGCAATCACTGCCTATTAAACCAGACAGAGGTCGGGGGCGTCCCATAGAACGACAGTCACGGGGCTCACTATGGTCTGGAAAATTCTGCCGGCCGTGGTAACCCCAGGACAGTGATAAATGCAAACACTTGCCACTATTGCAAACAGCCAGGACACTGGAAAAGTCAGTGCCCGAATCGCCCCAGGCGGCCAGAGCCTGTAGCTTTCAGACCCCCGCAGGGTCAGTTTACTTTAGCGGCGGCTGAGAGCCAATAGGGGTGCCCAGAGGAGGATCGCAACTTCACCTTTTTATCTCCGCTTATTCCCCTTAATTCTGATGGCACCCTCACTTGCCAGGTTGCTGGACAAAACACCCAGGTTTTAGTGGACACAGGTGCTAGCAGGTCCACCCTCCAAGCGTCGTCTTTTTCTATTCCTATTTCTAACCAGGTTGTTAATGCAGTTGGCATTTCTAATCAAGTTGTTCCTCACCCTGTTTCTAAACCCGTGCCTCTTGTACTAGGACCTATTTCAGAGCACCATTCCTTTCTTCTAAGTCCTACTTCCCCTGTGAATCTATTAGGAAGAGATTTATTGTGCAGATTGCGTTGCTCTATTTTCTGTACTCCGGATGGCGTTTATCTTGAAGTGCCTGCACAGACCCGACAGGAGGTGGAGGACCTACTGCAGGGTCCTGACCCCGTACTATTTCCCTTAATTCCTGATTCGGATACTGATCTTTTGTCCCAGGTCCCCAACTGTTTGTGGGCCACCTCCCCAAACGAAGTGGGTAGGATATCAGTGGATCCCGTTTACATTTCTATCGACAAAACTAAACGTCTGCCCCGTATTACCCAATACCCACTGAATCCTGCAGCTGAAGCAGGGATTCAGCCTGTTATTTCTGATCTATTGGCACAAGGCGTTCTTGTTCGCTGTACAAGTGAATGTAACACTCCTATAATGCCTATAAAGAAGCCAGGAAGGGATACCTATCGTTTTGTCCAAGACCTTCGAGCTATCAACGCTATTGTTATTTCTCAGTTTCCTGTTGTGCCTAACCCGACTACTATTCTCTCCTCTATCCCACCTGATTCCACCCATTTTACCGTCGTTGATCTCTCCTCCGCTTTTTTTAGTGTTCCCCTCCACCCTGATTGCCAGTATCTTACTGCTTTTACTTATAAAGGACAGCAATATTGTTGGACTGTTCTGCCACAAGGGTTTAGAGATTCTCCCACCTACTTTTCACAAATTCTACGGCAGGATCTCTCTGACATTACATTCCCTTCTGGTTCTACTCTTATTCAATATGTAGATGATTTGCTTCTTTGTAGCTCTTCCCTTGAGACCTGCAGATCAGACTCTGTTGTACTTCTCACTGCTTTAGCTAATAAGGGTCATAAAGTGTCTAAACAAAAACTTCAACTCTGCAAGCCCATGGTTCGGTATTTGGGCCATGACCTCTCGGCAGGGAGCCGTCACCTCTCTGCTGATAGAATCCAGGCAATCCTTTCTGCCCCTAAGCCCACTACCCCTTCCCAAGTCCGCTCTTTCCTCGGTATGGCTGGCTACTGTAGACAATGGATTCCTAATTTTTCTCAGCTAGCCAAACCGCTCCAGGAGCTCACCCGTAATGCGGCCCCTTCTCCTATACCGTGGGGATCTCAGCAAAACACTGCTTTTTCGTCTCTGAAACAGGCACTTGCTTCTGCCCCAGCTCTAGCCTTACCCGATTACTCCCGTCATTTCACTTTGTTCTGTCATGAAAAAGAAGGATGTGCTTTGGGTGTACTAGTGCAGAAACATGGTGATAAATACCGTCCTCTTGCTTATTACAGCACTTATCTTGACCCCGTTGCAGCCTCATTTCCACCGTGTCTCCGTGCTATTGCGGCAGCTGCGCGGATTTTAGAGCAAGCAGAACCTTTGGTTTTACAATCTCCTTTAACACTGGCTGTTCCTCATTCAGTGTCAGCATTACTTTTAAAAGGGAAATTCAGCACAACATCACCCCTCTATCCCTCTTTATAACGCATACACAGATAGAGAGGAAACACAAAAAATAACTGAAAGGAATTAGCTCTTCCCTTTGAAAACACAGGCTCCTGTAACAAACTTGCCCCATCCAAAGCAAAACACCAAGTTTAAAATAAGTTTAACAGTTTAAGGGAAGTGTTCCTCCAAATTCTAAAGAAAAGAAATTAAGCAATATTGTAATGTGTAAGAGAAAAAAAAAACTGCTTTAGAAATGACTCCTTGTTTCTTGCAGCCTCTTTTAATCATCTACGCGAAGAAACAATCAAGTTTAAACATTTGGCTACAGACACTTTGTTAAATCTATTACAGGGAAAATAAGGAATTCTACTGAAACTTAATTGGTTAACTGCATAAAAAAATAGAATCTATACATTGTAAATTTGTAAAACCTGCACCCTAAGGGTTAAATGTGTCTTTCAAGGAAACTAATTATTGTTTTAAAAATCCAAGCCCAGAAACTTCACGGTGTTTCTGTTCAAGGCTGAGTTGATAGCACTTTTGGCTTGCTTTCAGATCCAAGGTTGTGTGTGTCTGCAAACTGCCTGTCTGTTTTGGAAGAGGAAGGGGGGGGCACTGTCCCCCATAAGCAAGCCTGTAACATTGTATATGATTCTTTTCAGGAAAAGAAAACCTTTTTGCTTGCTGAAATAGTAACTAGCAAGTGCCTTGTTCTAAGAAAGAGTTTCTGTGGCAGTAAATCATCTGAAGCTTCACACATTAAAAAAAAAAAAACAAAAAAACCCCCACAACAACCTGGTCTGCAGTGCAAGAGGGAAACTGAGGCATGCCACTGTTGGGTAGGGCTAGCAACTCTGAGGTAATTCAAGGGAGTGGAAGGTCACGAGTACCAATGAAGCACCCTTGTTCTCGGAAAGTTGCAGCTCACTCGCCCATGGAAGTGGTAGGGAACTAGCTGTAACCGGTTCCCCTAGCAGATCTTAGGCAGTATTTTAAGTTATAATGGGCCACCCCGATGGGGGTAGAAATGTTTTCTTGTCTTTCAGATCATCAAAAAGCGCTAATATCAGCTGAAAATTAACTGAAGAAAAACCATGGTTCTGTGTCATGACATAATAAGTTTGTGTTCTGTGTTCTGTCCAGATTTGTCTTGTGTGTCTTAATTGTGATATATGACATTGTTGTGTGTACAATATTGTTGTTTTAATGAGAAAAAAAATAATTTAAGTACCTTGAATAATCTTAACTTTGTGCTTTACACAAACGGTTTTTTGCTTTTATAATTCTAGTGAAGTTTTAGTAGTAGACTATGCAGTTTGTACTGTCTGGAATGTAGTGAAATCTGCTCCTCTACCTGCCATTTTTCCCTTCTCTCCTACCATCGCCAGCTCCAATGCCATCCCTGTCAGAACTGGCCCTTCTGCAGGACCAAGCCCCAGAATCGGAAAAGCAGGAGTGGAGACTGGTAGGGTGCACCTTGCACCCAGACCATTTGTGGCGCAGCTCTGACGGCCGCATTGTTGCCCCAGTGGTCTTGCTACCTCACCTTGCCTCCGTGCTCCATGGGCTGTCACACGTTGGCAAAGGGGGGATGGTAGCAATCCTAAAGCAAAATTGGTTTGCTCCTAAATTCTCCCAAGCAGCTAAAGATTACTGTCTGGCTTGCCCTGTCTGCCAAGCCCACAACGTGGGAAAACCTGTAAAGACAGTTCCGGCAACCAGACCTCTGCCTTTGGAACCATTTCTAAATTTACAGATGGACTTTATTCAATTGCCTAAATGTCAATCTTTTGAATATGTGCTGATTATTGTTTGTTTGTTTTTGAGATGAGTAGAAGCTTATCCCTGCAGGAAAACTGATGCTATCACAGTGGCAAAGAAACTTCTAAATCATTACATCCCATCATGGGGAATACCCCTTGTGATCTCCAGTGATAGAGGTACCCACTTTACTGGACAAATTGTTCAAAACCTGGCAAAGTACTACTCTATCAGACAAGCACTGCACTGCCCGCGACACCCGGAGAGCGCAGGAGCAGTAGAGAGACGCAACGGGATTCTAAAGAACAAACTTGCTAAGATATGTGAAGATTCTGGCTTAACATGGGTAGAAGCTCTCCCGATTGCCCTAATGAGCACGAGAGCCACTCCTAATCGGAAAACTGGACTCAGTCCACATGAAATTGCATGTGGCCGACCTATAAGACTGTTAAGCAGCCCAGAAATTGACCTGGCTGATGTCACACTTATTAAAGGAAGCATAGTCAAGTATTGTCAGGAACTTATGAGGTGTGTACAGTCCTATCATTCACAGGTTAAGGACACCTTCCAGGAGGCCCCGACTGAGCCGTGCCATAAACTACAACCAGGAGACTGGGTTTGCGTGAAAGTTCACCAGCAGAAGACTGCCCTGGAACCCAGGTGGAAGGGTCCCTACCAAGTCCTTCTGACCACCCATACTGCTGTAAAGTGTGAGGGATTCCCCACCTGGATTCACGCGTCCCACTGCAAAGCGGTTCCAGCCCCTACAGAGGTTAGCCCTAACCAGGAGCACCGCAGACCTGGTACCGGAAACCCAGGTCCAGAAGTAGACGAGGATCAGCGCAGGCTTGGTACCGGCAATCCAAGCCCAGAAGCAGACGATCCTGAGGAACCGAGGCCAAGGTACCAGCTGCGACCCAGAAGAACCTGCCAGCGATAGGTGAAGCAATCTACCAAGTCCTGAAGAACAGCCAGCATGAGGCTGGACAAACAATTCCTGTTGAGCTTATGCTTAATCTTGTTTTTTAATACCTAGTAGTTATAACCTGTATGGTTCAAATGTGTTTATGCTTTTAATGAACCAAGTTTCCCAAGAATTTAATTCCACAGGTTGCTGGATATGTGCTCACAGTCCTGTACACTCAGAAGGAGGCATTCCAATGATTCCAGTCCCACTGAACAACACTCAAATGAATGGCCCACTGTTTAGTGAACTGAAGCCAAATGATACCTGGCAGGATAAAGGGTTTACTAACCCAGGGTATATCCACCTAGACCTGACCCCAATTGGAAAGTACTGCTGGACATGTAATGGTTCAGGAGCCAGAGTGGGAAAGAGCCCAAACCGGATGGCCCTAGACTATGTCCTAGCTAGTAAAGGCGGGGTTTGTGCCTTAGTGGGAAAGGAATGCTGTGTGTATATTACTGACACCAGCAAGGAAGTGGAGGAAGACGCCTCAGAGATTGAAAGAACTGTGGAACGCCTAGGGGAGGAGGAAGACAGGACTCTCTGGGGTTCGTTGAGAGGCTGGTTTGGACATGTGGGAACTTGGATTCTTCAAGGTGTAGTTTTAGTCTTGGTTATATTCTTTTGTGTTTATTTTTGTTTCTTGTTAATCAAATGCTGTATTGCTTGTATTCTAAAAAGCACAAGACAGACCCTTACTAGAGAGAATGTGGAAGTAATGATGTTAAAATATGATGAGCAGAGAAAGGAACAGGAAATGTATATTAATACTTTAATGGAAATGGAGATATAAAATGGTTTCATGGTTAGCCTTTAAAAGGCTAAAAGGGGGGAGTTGTAGAGACTGCCGTAACCATTTTATATGTTTAGCTAAAAGCCATCTTGTATAGCAGAAACCATTTCAGCTTTTTGCCTTTGCATGTAGGCCAGAGTGAACTTTCTATCACCCCATGTGCCAGGCCAAGACAGATGTGCTATTGGAATGTGTTAATTGGGCTGGTTTAGACAGGAGAGGTACTCCCTCGTACCTGTCCTCCATCTTGTTGATAAGGCTTTATTTTCCTAGCTTAATTGATGATTTCTGTATTTGAATGCCCTGACGTCAGGCTGTTTGGTCAAGGGTATAAAGATACTATGACGGATTGTATCAGCAGCCTTACTGGGCCTGACTTTGCTGGGTCCACGTTTGGCTCACTTTGCTTTTATTGGCCAATAAAACCATATATTTTAGCCGCGTAAACAGAGTGAAGTTTTTACTTCGACATCTCCTAGGTAGGCCCTAGGACAGTATCCAAACTAACTGCCAAATCTCCACATATCTCTGCCGTATCACAGACCACAATGAACCTCTAATCTCCTCTCAATCTAGTCAGAGATTTCAGACACTTTCCACTCTCATTCTCAAATTTCTTCACAGCCTAATCACCATTCTGACACTGTTTATACACTAATCATGCACTCTGCTTATGTCAGTTTCAACTCAGAGACAATAGCCATATTCACATTTAAAAGCACATCTCTAGGACAGTTATGAAACTAGCTCCCAAATATCTGTGTATTCCAGCCATATAGTTGATACACATTACACACTAAACCTCACATTCCCTAATAGTTCAAGTTCAACTTTGAGACAATTTCTATGGAAATCCTCAAACATTTCCTATCCCAATATTGGATTTGACACATTCCACAGTAAACTTCAAATTTCCTCACATTGCAATCGCACTTCTTGGATACTTTCCATGCGAATTCTGAAATTCACTCACATCTCATTTGCAATGCTGAGCAAATTTCCAGAGCCACCCTCAAACCTCCTTCTATCCCAAGCACAGATCTAGGGCCTGTTCTAAGCTAAGACTTTACATCGAATTTAGGTGGTCATGCTACCAAGCCAGTTACATTGCGCTTTAAGGGCCATGGAAGTCAATGCCTTTATGCCTGCTTTTTACCAGGAGTAATGCTATTCCCAACCATGCGTGGTCAAAGTTATGCTAGCGTAGATGCAGTGCAGCTAGAAATTCAATGCTACTGGCCTCCAGGAGGCCTCCCACAGCTGTCTGCTGTGAACATTCTGCCCAGCATTTCTGCCTCTACTGCTTTCCCATTTTGCTCAAAAAGACCCAGGAACCATTGAATGGTCTGTCCCATGTGGCTAGCCTTGAGAGCCCATTGCCAGTGAACAGTGCACTGTGGGACATGTGAACATGACTTCTTCCAGCAATGGAGGTAATGAGTGGCAATCTGACACGTCAGGAGTGAGGTGTAATTTGTTTGTGCCTGTGTGTAAAAGTGAACCCCAACGGATGGTCTTTGTCTAGCCAAGGGGGCAATGCTAGATCCATAGTATTGACTGTCCGTTGTCCATTGTCATGGGTACATATGCATAGTGGCTAAGCAGCAAATCTGTTCACTCACAACTATTAATGTACTTAGCTTGGCAATAAACCTGGCAGGGTGCTTTCAATCCTTTTCTGATTTGTGGTCTCTGGGGGCTTTCTCAGAGTCTATGGTGTTGTGTGCATGGTTAACACAGTAGGCATGAAGCCAAAAGTTTATCATCATTGACAGAGCAGAAGACCTGTCAGGAACCCATTGGGAACGCCAGACTGATGATACCACATATATAATATGTGAACTAGAAAAAAAAAATCGAAGTATAAAAGGCATGTGCAGGCATGAGGGAGGTAATCTTTGCTCTGAGGATCTTACATGACTGTCTGATGGAAATACAAAGCAAAAAGTATAATTCTTCTTTGAAGGTGAATAGATGAGCCAATCAGTTTGTTAAGTTTCACATATTCAAACATTGATTTTGACTGGTGTATTTTGACTCACTTTGTCAATGAAAAGTCAGCATCTAGACAATGACATTTCTGTGGGCCTTTCTTGTCCTATATGCAATGAGATCTTGAGAAATCATGTCCCACTCATCTGGATTGTTGCAGGATATTTTTATATTGCCATCACTGGGAAAGTCTTCAGAGGAGTACAGTGAGATTGTACTTACAGTGACAGGAAGCTGCTCCTTTTCATCAGGTGCAGCTGGTTTACTTGGGCTGGTATTTGCCTGGACTGCCTCATTACTTGAATTAATAGGAGGGAAAAAATGTTAGGAGAGAAGGAGTAACTTTCAACACTACATTTTTTCTTTGCTGTCTTTCTCTGGCCTCCTTCAATTTCTGCCATCTTCTTTTCTTCGACATGATGGTTTCTGTTCTCCAGTGTAGGCCTATTATGTTAAATATTGCTTGGACCAACAAATTTAGCTCACATAAAGACAAAATCATAGCCATGGTAATTTGAATGCACAATCCCCTTCTTTTACACCCTGTCCCCTGCCTGCCTCATTCCTCCAACCCTGTCTCCTTCCCCTATTCAATACCATCCCTCTTCCTTCCCCACGGCAAAGAGTAAGGTTTAAGCACAATTGTCAGCATGCACATAGAGTGATTGTAAATCTGTAATCTGCCTCTTGGATGGCTATTTAGCCCAGGCCATGATTTAGAGCCCCTAGACCAGTGTGGAGACTCTGGCTTTTGGTTAATGTGGGAGCTAGAGAGCAAGCAGACGCTACTACAGTGCCCTATCTGTAGTAGGCAGACTAAAAAATAAATACATTTTCTCTGTATTGATTAGCTCTTCCACAATTAAAATAAAATAATCATAGGACTGGAAGGAAGATGCCTCTAGAGGTCATCTAGTCTGGTCCCCTGTACTCATGGCAAAAGGACTCTATTCTAGACTGAGATCAGCAGCTCTGACATGACAGAGCTACAGTTCGCATTTGTTATTTTAAAGCTTTCTGTAAGAAAAAGCTGGTAACAGGCAGCCAGAAATAAAATAAATCAGATGGTTGCCCAGCATTTTTGAATTGTTAACTCTTTAAAATCAGTGTACAAACATTAAACAAACTTAATGGAAAGCCTTTAAGCTTTTGAATGATTAGGACAAAACTTCTCTGCCCCCTGAACAAAAAGACTTAATCTAAAACCAGCATCTCAAAAGAATAATCAAGTTTGGTTGGTGTTTGTTTACTAGGCTGGTGTAGAGATTAAGGGATCAAGTAGAGTGACATTTTTCAGGTAGAGTTGGGAGGAAAGTGAATGAGATTCTGATTATCCTCTCCAGGTGTGAAAAAACAGAAGGGACCAAAATATATTCTTGTGCAAGAATCTGTTCTTCTAGACCCTGTCTCACCCCTTCCCTCTACATTGCTCCAGACAGCTGCAGCTCAATCAGTGCGTCTACCTTCTGGAACCCTGTCACTTCCCCACACTCACCTGGCTTCTGCTCTGCCTGATCAGGAGGCCCTAAACAAAAGAAGGGCATAAGGCTATAGCATTATTAGCTTAATGGTTAATTTGGCCTTACTTGTATGTCAAAGTCAACAAAACCTTTCCAGGATACATATCTAACAGGGGGGAGGTCTAGCTCAGTTCCCTCTGTAGTGTTGCTCCATCTGGTCCCACCTGGAATAGAGTGGTGCCTCTAGGTATTCCTTCCCAGAAGCCACATCTTCACTCTTACCTCAGGGATTTAATCTCAAAGTCTGAACATAGTCTGGTCTTCATTGAGCTCTCCACAGTGCATGGTGCTGCAGCTCTCTCAGCCAGGTACTCACCCAAGTCTGCACACCTTGAGCTTCAAAGAGAAACTGACTTGTGCTTTCTCCTGCAGCTCCTTTAAATGACATTCCTGGCCCCTGATTAGCTGCTTCCTTTGCAGCCATTCTAGTCTGCTTGGGGGAACCTCTCTATTGCTTTTCTGAGGTGTGGTGTGGCAGGGCCACAAGGTTCTAGCAGGGAGCTTTGGGGAATAGTCCACACCATCACAATGTCCCAAAGAGTTCTTCAGTGCAAAGTAATGCTGTAAAATAGAGACACCATACATAATATAGTTGGCAAAGATTACAGGTCTCAACTTCATGTGAGAAGAATCTGCTATGATGTCCTGAATCTTCATCCCAGGCCCAGGAATCCTCAAACAGCGAGTGAGTTGAAAACCTGGTAGGAGTATAGCTTCAGCCAAGGCATTACCCATGGAAGTCCTGTGCGGAAGATTGCCCACCTCTACACTATTAAGCCAGAAGGAGGAACAAGAAAGTTGAGAAACAAAGTGATTTCTGAATTGTCTCCTGCACTCAACCCTGAACCTGATTCTTGCTCCATTCCTGGTTCCTGTTTACGCTATGCTCCTGCTCCATACTTGACCTCTGCTTGTCTTTCAATTCTTGTCTTTACATATCCCTTCCAATAACCAATTATCAGTCCTGGCTCTGTCTCCAGCCTAACCCAGACTTTGGCTTTGCCATAAGCTCTAACATGAGGGCTACGTCTACACTGCAGGCTTTTTGTGCAAGAACAGCTGTTCTTGTGCAAAAACTTGCAGAGTGTCTGCACTGTACATGCGTTCTTGCGCAAGTAAATTTACAGTACAACGTCAGAAAACAGGGCTTCTTCTGGAAGAGTTATTCCTCTCCCCACAAGGAATAAGCCCTCTTGTGCAAGAGCTCTTCTACAAGAAGGCGGTGTAGACAGGCAACATGAATTCCTTGCACAAGAAACCCCTATGGCTAAAATGGTCATCAGAGCTTTCTTGAGCAAGAGAGCGTCCACACTGCCACGGACGCTCTTGCGCAAAAGCACATGGCAGTGTGGACGTGCTCTTGTGGAAGACCTTTTGCACAAGAACTCTTGTGCAAAACAGTTCTTGCGCAAGAAGCCTGCAGTGTAGACGTAGCCTTGGTGTCTAATTTCATTTCTCACCCTCAGCTTCAATTCCTGGTTCTCACTCTGGATTGATCCCTGGCTTTGTTAATTGACAATTGATTCTGGTGCTTACCCCTGGCTTAATTCCCCATCCTATATGCCTGCTCCACACACTGCAGCTGACTTCTGCTCTGACTAGTAGGCAAGACTGCCAACATCCTGGTCTATAACAGCTGGGTGTATTTAGTCAAATGATTTCATGCAGGCACCTATAGCCTTCACTGGTTCCTCTTCTGCAGTAATGGTGAGATTGCATATGATGTTTTCAGTTTTATGCAAATAAGGCACAAGTCTCATTCTCTAAACAGATTGCCAAAGCAATCCTCAGATGGAAAAAGCATGGAACTTTAGACACCTAAACACCTTTATAAACCTGGATTTAAATGGCTTGATTTTCAAAACTACCCAGCAACTCCTACTTCTGAAAAAAAGTTTTAGTCTATCTGAGATGCTTTTTTACATTTTTATAGTTTACTTGTACAGCTTTCTGCAACTGGAAAGAAATTCCCAGGCTGAAGCATTTTCTCTCTGGCCCTGCTACTGTGATGCATTGGACTACTGCAGTGCCAAGGGTCAGCACTAGAATCCCGTTACCAGAGCCAGAGATCAATGCAAAGTGAGAATCAGGATTCTGAAACTAAGCAAGTTTCAGAAGACTGTAGTCTTATTGCCTGCTATTACTAGAACACTCACATGCTACTCACATCATTGAACACTATGAGGAGAGTAAACAATTGCAGCTGTTGATATCTGAGCAAAACGAGTGTCTTCTACAAAAGTTAAGGTATACTTTTAGAAAGCATTTTCTAGTATGGCATTTGTGAGTTTAGCATAAAGGAATACATATTTATAGACCAAAATGTTTATTGCATGTTTAAGAGCTTTTTCTTAACATGTTACTTAATATGTAATCAGGGGAATTTTCTTGATAAGCTTTTTATTCCAATAGAATTATTTCAATTTCATCTCATAACACATAGATTCTGATTTCAGGCTGTAGGTTATCTGATCATTAAAATAAAAAACAGCAGGTGTAGAAGCAAATACCACCCAACACCAAAAAGCAGTCACCCAAAGAGAGATGCTCATTACAGTTCCCAGAAAAGTTTCAGATGCCATCCAGCCTGCCCCTTCCCCAGCCTCATACACTTCAGTCTTTTCCCAAATGATTACCCAAATAGACGGAATGCTCTAAAAATTTGAATTATTTAATTTATTCTTTAATGAATCATTTGTCATCTCTAAATTCAAGAATCCTCAGAGGATACACCTTTTCTCTTATAAACCATGAGGAATTAAATTTGAATATTTCTCCGTAGTATGGGGAAATAGGTGTACCACAAGCCATTTGGGTCTTTAGAAGTCAAAACAATGTAAGATCTACTAAGAGCTGACAAACAGCTAATGAAGATTTTGGAGAACTGATATACCATGGGTTATACACATTTTTACCCCTCCCCCCCCCCCCCGTGGGTATGTCTGCGGGGTATACAAGTTTATTTTTACTCACAAGCAGCTCTGCCCCATTAGAACTGGGTCAGCTTTGCTCTGCTGCAGAGAGGGCCTGATGAGCTTCCAGCGTGCCTGCGCTGTGCTCTCTGTTCCCCCACCCGGAGGAGGGTAGGTTGTGCCTGGCTGCGGGTGCACGGGGTCTGGGTGTGAGTGCGGCTCCCTTCCCGCAGGCTGGCCAGCTTGCCTGCACTGCACTCTCCATTCCCCCTGCTGGCAGAACAACAGATGGATGGAATGCAGGACCTGCGGCGGGTTATACACGTCCTAGGGTAATCTAAGGGTTTTTTTACACAAAAAAGAAAAACCGTGGGTTATACATGAGTAGGGGTTATACACAGGCGCGGGTTATATATGCTAAAATACGGTAATGGAAAAGCCCTGGTTAAAAGGTAAGGAGTTTCAATTTTCAGTTTAAGACATCTAGGGAGCACTTCAGTAGTCTAATGCACCACAGTAGCATATTCTGAGAGAAAATTCTTCAGCCTGTGAAATTCTTTCCAGTTGCAGAAATCTGAGTAACATATAAATGTAACCTATACAATGTGAAAGAGCATCTATTACATACAGCTTATATAGACTAAAATTTTTTTCAGAAGTAGGAATTGCTGGTTATTTTTTAAAATCAAGCTCTTTACATTCACGTTTTTAAAGTTGTTTAGATGTGTAAAGATACAAAGAGGCACTTTGGTGATTTAAAAAAGCCACTAGAGGTGGGATTCACATGGAGGATCCCAGGTTCCCTGCTCAGCTAGTGGAATTCACAGCCTTGAACTAGTCATCCTGACTTCTTACACAATGCATGCAGTGTGTTAAACACCTAAGAATGGGATTCACAAAAGCTTGAGTAGGGAGCTGCATATGTTAGACAAAAGGAAATGCTGAGGAGAGAGATATGACCTAAGCCCTACCCAAAATATCTTTATTAATCTGGGAGGATTCACCTCCACTCACACTGTGGGTGCACCACGCTAGGCGGCACGTCTACACAGCAGCATTATTTTGGAATAACTGATGTTATTCCAATATAACAAAGAGCTTGTCTACACTACAAGCCTTTAGTTTGAAAAATGTCAAGCTGGATGACTTTTTACTGGTAACCCTCATTTCACAAGGAGTAAGGGAAGTTAAAGGAAGAATGTTCTTCCTTTGACTTCCTGCTCTGTAGACAGCACCTAAAGCTGAGTTAAGCTATTTTGACTTAAGCTACACAATTGATGTAGCTGAAGTTGCACAACTTAATTTGATTTTAGCCCTACTGTGTAGATGTACCCTATATGTTGGTGCATCCTTATGCTGGTGATGGAAGATTTTTTTCCTAGCAGTGCCTGGCTGTGCTGTGCTTGCACAGTAGTCGTCTCATGGTGCTGTTTGTGTTAGAAAAGAACAGGCTACCCAGAGGCAGATGGGGTAGCAGGGCACTTTTATTGCTGATAATCGTTCTGTCTCAGATCCCTCCAATTTGGGATGAAAGGGAGCAACAAATTAATCCCAAGTACACCTTCGTATATTAGTTAGTATGTAAATACACTTATCAATTACATCACTCTTTAAGCCCCAATTTAGTAATGTGAACACCTATATAATCATAACCATGTGATGAATATAATTATAACAGCCCCTGTTTACTGTTTACAACCTTTAGCTCATGTAAGTAGTTCTCTCATCTCAAATCTCCTTGAATGAGCAACTTACAAAGGGGAAAGGATATGTGATCCTGAATGCACACTTTGAATGGGAATGGGAATGGGAATGGATAAGGGTGTTGGAGTTAAAAAGTTTTATTCTTTATATATTTGTATTTTAGGTTTAATAATGTAGCAATGTAAGGTAATATATTAACATTAATTAAGCCCTTTAGTTAAATATACATTTTTTTGTTTAAACTTTAGTGAGTTTAGTAAGTAAAGAGATAGGGTTTTGGTACTGTGTCTATGTTAATGAGATTAGAAATATTGAAGGCCCGGGCCTTCGATGTGAATTGTTTTGATTTTGTTTTTGCTTAATATAAACACTTTGAAGGATTCTGTGAGAATGACTGTTTATGTGAATGAGAAATGTATCATCATAAAGATAAAGGCGTGAAGGCCACTGTTAGAGCCAGATTGCCAAGAAAGGAGGGGGCAATGCGGGTGAAGACAAACTGTAAAAGACAGACTGCGAAGAGACATATTGGCGTGAGAGAAACCATCAGTGTATACCCACGGTCAAGAATTGATCATACTGGAAGATTGACCACTCTAAAGGTGAAGACATCCCTAAAAACAACTGATTAACAATCCAGCACAGGATGAGCCTCTTGGAGATGTTTTGGGACATCAGCAAGATAATAGTAACCGGTCACAGACTGAAACAGCAAAATCTATAGAGGAGAGGATTATAAAAACAGGATGCCTTGCTATGGAACTTTGGGTTCGTCGTCCCACTAATTCCAGGAGCATAGGATCGATTGACTGACAGAGCCTGGCTCCCCCTCTGTGATCAATCTGTCTGGCCACTAGATTGATCCAGACTCTGGATTGGTAACTATAACATCATCTGGCGGGACTGTGTGTGTGTATGGTGTTTGTGTGTGAATGATTGAAAAGCATATACAATTGTTGTATTCTCAATAAATGCGGCGTACTGCCTTTTCCCCTATAAAAGATCTTGTGTGCTTCATTTAGGCATCAAAAGGGGGTAAGGAGGATAGCATGGTTAACGCATAGACCATTCGTGAAAAGTTATATCCTGGGTACAGATAGGTGCTCATCTATCCCATGGAAGCAGGGAAGGAAGAATCAAAACAAGTCTGTAAATCAATAGAAGTGGGGTCTGCCTGGGCTGTTCCCCACTACCATGGTCTCATTTACCATGGTCTCGTTTACTTTCACCCCCCCCCAACAGTTAGTGTAAGTTGACTGCATATGTGGTGTCCATTCCTTCTCTACCGTGGAATCCATATATGGACTTCAAATTAGAGGGGAAGGTAGTGGAGTACCCACAGGGCCACACATCTTGTAGAACCATCATTACTACACAATGTGAGGAACTTATACTTAGTTAGGGTTGGTCCTGCTTTGTGAAGGGGGCTGGACTTGATGACCCTTCCAGCCCTAGGATTCTAGATTCTTCTTCTTCTTTCCACCTTGAAGCAGTGGATTTTGGAACCATGCCTGGGACATGGATGAGAGAACAACTAATACTGCTGTGGTCATAGAGATTGGACTATTTGTGATGCCATAGTGTTTCACAATGGTATATTCAGAGGGCCATGTTGCTGTTCTGCACATGTCTATCTTTGAGGAATGCTGTGGACTTTGCTACAGCTCTGGTGGACTGAGCAGTTATTATCTCTGGTTGGTTGTTATATATTGTGTAGCAGGTATGTTTACAAGCCAATATCCATTTGGAGAGCCACAAGGATGATATTGCTTTGCTTTCTGAGTACTTGGCTATACAAAGGAAGAGTCTCAGAGATTTACAAAAGGGTTTGATGTAAGCTTGGTCTTGTATTTTTTAATTGCTCCAGGATCTGAGCAGCATTGGTGGAAAGGTGTATAGGAGTGGTGCGGTCCATGTGATAAGAAGTGCATCTCTGAGGGATCCAGAGCCCACTTTGAAAAATTGGTGGTATTTGTAATTCATGTGAATTGCGAAATGTCATTTGAATGACTATGGGATTCATCTTCCATTCATGTTGTTCTGATAAATGGTGGCTGAGCCTATCTGCGTTAGTGTTTTGGGATCCTAGTAGGCAAGCTGCTGTAGATTTAATGTTGTTCCAATGTGCCAGTTCCATAATTTGAGGGCTTCCATACAGAGGGAGTGCAATCGTGCTCCCCCCCATTAATTGATGTAGAACATACATGCAGTGTTATCCAGAAAAATTGGTATGGTTTTGATTTATAGAACGTGTTGGCAGATGTTGTGTACTGCTCTTAGTTCTAGTGGGTTGATGTATAACTGGGATTCTTGGGGGACCAGATGAATCTCCTCAAGCTAGGAGGGAGGCATCCATAATTATGCACCCATAGAACAAGTTGTGTAGTCCTGATGAAAGGGGACACTCTGCACAACATTTTGTGTTTGTGGCCACCAGCATAGGGAAGAAAGGACATGTTGTGGAAGTGATACTCTCTTGCTTTATCCATCATGGGGTGGGGTATATACAGTAGTAAGCCAGCCCTGGAGGCAGCACATGTGGAGTTTGGCATATTTCACTGCATATGTGATGGTTGCTACGTGTCCAGGGATTTGAAGGCAGATCTTTGTGGTGGGTAGGGGTGAATTGGACTGTGGTAATTAGAGTGGTGAATGTGTTGAATGTGTGTTGAGAAAGTGTTGCTCTGGCTTATGTGGAATCTAGACAAGCCCCTATAAATTAGAGGTTCTGAAGTTGGTTTTTGGAAATTAATCTGTAGTCCTAATATTTGGAATAGAGATATTGTTGTTTGTACCAGGTTTAGCATTTTTGTACGTCATATCCTCAATTAGACAGCCGTTGAAATATTGTTGTCCCCTTGTTGCTGGATCTGCTGTGACCACAGCTAGTGAAGACTTTTGGGTCCGTAGGAAGGCTGAACAGTAACACACAGTACTGGTAGTGTTTGGAGCCCACTGTGAAGTGTAGGAAGCATCTTTGTGCTGGAATGTAAAATAGAAGTATGCATCTTGGAGGTTGAGGGCTGGGAACTAGTCTTCCTTGTCTAGCACCAGAATAAGTGTGGCAATAGTGATCACTTAGAACCTGTGATTGAATATGAATTAGTTGAATTTAGATTGAGTACCAGTTTCCAACTCCCAATTTTCTTCTGGGTAAGGAAATAAGTGGAATAGGAACCCCTTCCATGGCAGAAAGTTGGAACTGGCTCTTCCACTTCTATCTGAAGGAGACGTTATACCTATTAGTGCAGAAGGTGCTTGTGGAAGGGGTCCCTGAAGAGGAACAAGGAGTAGAGAAGGCTTGGGGGGATGGATATGGATACGGATATGGGATCAAGTATCGCGATTGGATGATCCCTAACACCCACTGGTCCTATGTAATGTTGGCCCCTGGTTGGGGAAAGGAGCATAGATGATGGCCAAACAGGTATGTGGAAGGAATATGTCTGTGCCTCTGGTGCTGGAGAGACCCTCAACCAATTTTTCATAATTGCTGGTTCAATGTGCAGGGTTAGTTCCTTGCAGCATATGTATGTTGCATTGTGTGCTTTTGTGGACTTGTTTTGATCTATGTTTGAATTGCCTCTGTTGTTGATTATAAGTGTCTCAGAGTCTTTGAAATGAGGTGTATTATCTCCATTTATTTGGTGAAGTATAGATGCCAAATATGTTTAATGTGGCTAGGAGTCCATTGTATGATGGACCTCATCCACTTCAGAAGCAAAGAGGTGCATCTTGTCAAATGGGAGGTCCTTATCCTTCATTTGCAGGTCCTTAGGGATGCCCAAGGCCTGAAGCCATGAGGCTTTCCATATGACCACTGCTATTGTTGTGGTCTGGGCGTGGTCGACAAAGGAAGCACGTTTCACAAGGCATACCGGAGTGGGTGACAAAGGCTTCCCTTGTCGACCACGCCGCATCCAGACTGCCGCACTTTGCTGGATCAGCTGATCGGCAGCACAACGCGGTGACCATTTTTATTTTAATGAAGCAGGGATTATTTAAATCCCCGCTTCTTTGACTATGCCGAATAAACTATTTTACATGGCTCCATCGACGGAGCCATGTAGTCTGGATGTAGCCCTGGTGTGATGGGTTTGGTCACAGAGATCTCCCTTGAGATGGTTACCTGATCCTACCACTGATGCTGCTTCCCTGTCCTCTGGGGTGCCTCAACACTCCAGAAACTCTGGTCTCCCCCAGCCAAGGCACAAAGTTGCAGTTACAGCCCCTCAGCTGAGTAACACAGTGTGACGTAGTGTGGGTACCTTGCTGGTTGCTATGCTGGGTGGTGGGTTGTCAGTGACCTCCACTGGCTGCTGTCTGCAGCACGGCCCAGCAGGGCAGGGGATGAGTCATTATGCAAGGGGGCTTCAAAACTCGTCAGACAGGTATCTCCCATGGAGCGGAACAATGGAAAGGAAGGGGGCGAGGCCAGACCTACCTGGGGGCAGGGCTGGAAGGGAGTGGGTTTTAGTTGGGCTGCCTGGGATCATGGAGGAGATAGCCTAGGGCCCAGAGGGGCTGGAATTTAGGGGCCCAGCATCCCCCATCTCAAGGGGGGCTGAGGCATCCAAGGCCCGGTTCCTGTAACCAGATGACATCTGTGCTGTGCTGTATCCTGGAGAAGCAATAAAATCCCTCTATTCTACTGGCTGGTGGAGTCTGTCCGTGCCATTACGGGGTGCAGGAGTCGGGGGACCCCGACGTGCCGCCACAGTGGTGTCAGGGGTGGGATCCACTGCACCCCGCGGATGGAGCTCCCAGCAGCAAGTGACAAGGCGCAGTAGAAGCAAGAGCCGTGGAGCCAGGCGTGCTGGAGACAGAGTGAAGCAGTTCCTGAGAATTGTGGGGTGCAGCAGCACTAGACTGGTGAGTCTGCACCGAGGGGACCAGCGGGGAGATGGCCTACACCCAACTCCTGAAGGCAGAGCTGCTGAAGCTGTGCAGAGAGAGGGGCTTGCCTGTGCGGAACGCAACCAAGGCCCAGCTGATTGCCCGGCTGGAAGAGAATGACCAGCCACAGGGCTGGGATCCTGTCCCAGTAGGGAGCAGCCAGACCCCCCCTGGGAGCGTGTCAGGCTCTGAGGGTGGGCAGAGCACTGGAACCCACAGGAGAGACGGGACAGCCTCCCAGGGGAACCCTGCAAACCGTAGTCCACCCAGGGGAGGGTCTAACCCAGCGGAGCTGCAGCAGCTGGAGATCCAGCTGCAGATGAAGGAATTGGAAGTCCAGGACCGCAGAGAGCAGCGACAGCATGAGCTGGCCATGGCAGAGTGGAGAAGCGTTAGGGCCCCGGCTGCGCCGAGTGTGGACGGGCCCCAAGGGCCCAGGGCGGCCAGATGCTTGGAGAAGCTCGTGGTGGCCCAACTGAAGGACGTGGGTGACATAGACGGGTTCCTCAGCTCCTTTGAGAGGGCCTGTGGACTGCAACAGGTCCCCCCAGCTGACTGGCTACAGGAGCTCATCCCCTGCCCTGCTGGGCCGTGCTGCAGACAGCAGCCAGTGGAGGTCACTGACAACCCACCGCCCAGCATAGCAACCAGCAAGGTACCCACACTACGTCACACACAGACACTGATAACAACTTAACTCTGGGAGAGTTCAGTTACAGAGACTAGATAGAACCCAGGAGCAAAACCCCAATGAGGCCAAAACTGCAAATAAATCTGTCTTACTTAAATCTGACCATCAGTTTGAGGGTCAGAGTGACGGTGCTTGCTGTCTCCTCCTCCTCCTGCTGCTGCTGTTCCTCGTCCTCCTCCTCCTTCTCCTCCTCTTTGACAGGGAGCTCTGGGTGGGTGACGATGGGCATCTCGAGCCGTGAGTCCACCACCACGGGTGGGGAATGGGCTTCCCCACCCCCCCAGGATATGGTGGAGCTCCTGGAAATAGGGCCAGGAGTGGAGTTCGGCCCCAGAGTGAGAGCTGTGCTCCCTGGCCCTGGCGGAGCCCTGGTGGAGCTCCTTCACCTGACTTCTTACTTGCTCCCAAGTCCTGGGGTGTGTGTGACCCCTCTCTACCAAAGCCTTAGCCATCTGGCCATAGGTGTTGGCATTTCTTCACCGGGAGTGGAGATCCTGCAGGGTCTCATTCTCCCCCCACAGCTCAAGGAGGGACAGGATCTCTGCCCCAGACCTGGAGGGCACATGTCATTTGGTGCCCCTGGCTGGGTCCTGGGAACCCTGGTGTTGCTCCCTGTGAGGGCCAGGGGAGTCTTGGGAGGTTTGAGTCTGGGCCATAGGTTCAAATCTGGGTGGCAGTCAGAGTCACATGGTGAGATGCAGCTCCCAGGCCAGGCTTCCTGCCAGGATGTCTCATAGTTGGGCACTGATCCCAAGGAGGGCACTTATGGTGAGTTCACATTTTTTTCTTGGTACAAGCAGGTTAAGGCAACTAGGTGCCTACATAGCAAAGAGGGCCCAGAGCAGCTGTTAACATGTTTGAAGATACAATCCTTCTTGCATATCTCCATGAAGCTCTCAGATAGGAACTCTTTAATCCTCCTCACAAGGTTTCTGGGGAGGCTAGCCTTATTCTGTTCTCCATGGTAGCACACGTTCCCATGCCAAGCCAGCAGTAAATGGTCTGGTGTCATTGCAGCAAAAAGCATTGCAGCATAAGGCCCAGGTTTCTGGCCACATTCAGTCAGCATCATCTTCCTATCACTCTGTGTGATCTGGAGAAGAGTGATATCTCACAATCTGGAAGATGGAGGAGGGGAAGCTCTTAGCTGCTTCTTCTGCTGCTAGTATGGCTTCATCCTTTGGCACTTCCTCCCTCTCTTACTCCTGCCCTCCCACTCGCAGGCTCCTGTGGGCTGGGAAAGTAGCACTGTCCCAGGAAGTGGAGGTATGGTGAAAACAGGAAGGAAGCTGCATGAGCTGCCACTCTGCCCTTGCTATCACCCCTCCTGTTCTCAGGATCATGTCCTGGCAGGCCCCTTACCATGCCTGCCTCCAAACTGCATAAGTCCAGATGTTCTCTTGAGAAATCTGTTGTGTACCTGCTGTACAGTGGCCACCCTTAAGTGTAACTTTCTCCTTGCACAGAACACATCTCCATTGTATTTAGAGAGACCTTTGCTGTATGTTAACAGATTAGGTTTTAGGCTCCACAATATATTTCCTGTAACGTGTGCTCTTGTAACTTTTTGTTACAGTGGGAACATCAGAGAGCTTGCTCCTTACTCCTTTGCCTCCACCAGCTCTCTGGCTTGCACAAATTCACAGGCAAAAATGGACAAGGGAAGCTATATTTAAGGAGAAAATGGAAAGGAGGAATTCACTACTGGAGGAGATGTGAGTGGAGTGGTAGGAGAGGATAGTGGAGCAGCATGAGAGATGAATGTGCAGGGAACTGCAAGTGAAATACCAGAAGAATGTCTTTGCATCCTTGAACAGCATACCAATTACCAATGTCTCTCTGAGATTCCTACTCATCCTCTTTCTGGAGCTATGTGCATACACACTTGACATACACCACCATTAGGCGTATCAAGGTTGACATCAACATCACAATGCTTTGATGAATAACAGGATTCATGAGAGAGGCCATGCTTGCGCTGCTATGGCATCTGTGCAGGTAACCAAGGCTAAAAAGGGTGGGAAAATATCAATCAAGAGGAAGGGAGAAGATGAGTACATTACAGGGTGCTGATGACATGAACCACCCTCTGCACAGTTTTAATCCCAGCATGTATCGGGAGCATAACCCAGAAAGAAAAGGGGCACAGGCACTGGTTGGATCCCACAGTGCATCTCTCTTAAAGTTGAAGGCAGTATCTCTACTGAGGACATGCTACTTTGAAATACATTGAATTCTTGCGCGCAGTAGGGACGTGGACCTTCAACTTCACAAAATCAGGTGATAAGAAATTGATCTTAATAAATTTGACCTTATCTAATAGTGTAGATGTGGCCAAGGTATTTTCCTACTGATAAGTGATATTTTTCTCATATACACAGCCCAGTGGTAGAGATAGATCCACACCTCCAGATAGGGCATGCCATGAATTCCTTCTCTCTCTGACACTGGATAGCTGGAGCCCAAGAGTTAATGCTTTTTTAAAACAAACTTTGTAGCTGATGGGTTACTTGGATATAATTATTTACAGAAAGGGGAATTCAAGAGAGAGTATAAGCCTCTCAATTTTGTTAGTCATTAGGTGGTAGATTAGGAGTATTACTGGAAAAAAGAAAACAAAGCTTGTATGTAATACAACTGCCATTATCAATATAAATGTCTAATCTTTTTCTGAATTCCATTTAGCTTTTGATATAAATTGCATCTTCCATCAGTAAGTGTCATAGGTTAAGTTTATGCTAGGTAAAAGCAAAAATTTTCACCATTTTTTGTTACCATTTAATTTCTATGAAAATCTACTTGTTCTTTTACTAACTAAATAGGAATCCTACATCCGTCTTATTTAAATAATTCATTATTTTGTATAACTGTATCACACTTTCTCTTATTCCTCTCTCTGAAGAGGCCCAATCCTTTCCTATAAGAAACTCTAATTATTTTTGCCACCTTTCAATATGTTGGATTTCTGTTGTATCACGTGGTGACTAGACCTTAACAATATATTCCATGTGAGGGTATAAAATTAGTTTTATAATGATATGATATTTTCACTACCTCTTTCTATCCCATTTTTGTATATCCTAGTGGGTTTTTTTTGCCTTTCTCACCAACATTCCAAAGCAAGCACAATTTTTTGTTTATTTATCCACGCTGTGGAACCTCTTTTGCCTGAAAAGCAACTAACAAAAAATATAGAGAGGGTATTATCAGCTTTAATGGGCACAACCCACTTCAGCTGAAGAAATGGGTTATGCCCATGAAAGCTCATCATACTGAAATTTAAATATACCTAAACATTTCTAAAGTTCTTTCCCCAGGGTTGTTAAAGTTACCCTGTGGTTGCTATAAAATGTATGTCAACTACAGTCAATTTCGGTTTCTCTAGAGCCAGCTTGATAAGGACGTGCAAGAGAATAAAGCACAGACTCAAAGGGATGCATTTGTAAAGTGGAAGGCTTCAATAGTATTAGCTTTTCTCATTAAAGTATATGATAGCCCTTCTTCAAAACATAGTTGGCTCCAGTGATGTATTAAAAAATCTCCATGCCAAAGAAATAATTAGTCCTCCTTTTGCTAAACTCTAAGGCTTAGTCTACACTGCAGGGTTTTTGTGCAAGAGAGTGTATCACTTTTGCATATAAAGCCACCTGGAACCGGTTCTAGCCAGGCTAGAGGTCATGAGTTGCTCTTGAGTGCTGTTGCCGGAGCCCTCCAGAGATGGGTGCTTAAAGGGACCCCCCCCGGACAGCCGCTTCTCTGTTTCTGCTGCCTGCTTGCTAGCCTCTTAGAATCGTAGAATCACAGAGCTGGAAGACACCTCAGGAGGTCATCAAGTCCAGCCCCCTGCCCATTCCAGTACTTCACCACCCTCCTAGTGAAATAGTTTTTCCTAATATCCACCCTAGACCTCCCCCACTGTACCTTGAGACTATTGCTCCTTGTTCTGCTATCCGTCACTACTGTGAACAGCCTCTCTCCAGTCTCTTTAGAACCTCCCTCAGGAAGTTGAAGGCTGCTATCAAATCCCCCCTCACTCTTCTCTTCTTCAGACTAAATAAACCCAAATCCCTTATCCTCTCCTCATAGGTCATGTGCTCCAGCCCCCTAATTATTTTGGTTGACCTTCGCTGGACCCTCTCCAACACGTCCACATCCTTCTATAGAGTGGGGGGGCCAGAACTGGATGCAATACTCCAGATGTGGCCTCACCAGAGCCAAATAAAAGGGAATAATCACTTCTCTAGATCTGCTGGCAATGCTCCTCCTAATGCAACCTAATATGCTGTTAGCCTTCTTGGCTACAAGGGCACACTGTTGACATATCCAGCTTCTCATCCACTGTACTCCTCAGGTCCTTTTCTGCAGAACTGCTACTTAGCCATTCAGCCTGTAACAATGCTTGGGATTCTTCCGTCCCAAGTGCAGGACTCTACACTTGTCCTTGTCCACTCTACACTTGTCCACCTCATCAGATTTCTTTTGGCCCAATCCTCTCATCTGTCTAGGTCACTACCACTCGGTGGCATACCAGTTTGGGGTGGGGAGGTCCACTATCAGGGACATCCTGATGCAGGTAAGGAGATCATGGGATGCAGCCCCTGCATGGGGGGAGGGGAGGTATTGCATAAGGGGGACCCTCAGGACAGGGGCTGGGGACTGTATGCGGTGGACTGGGGGTGGGGGAGAAAAGCCCTGGCTTCAGGGGCTTCTCGCCCTCACACTGGCCTGGTCAGGGGGGCGGGGGCACGGGCTCACAGCGGGGGGTTCCTGTGTGGTGGGGAGGGTCATGGGGGGGCAGCCATGTCCCACTGGGAGCACACAACCCCTCTCTCAATCTCTGCTTTGTGTGTTTCTGTCTCTCCTTCTGCAGGTCGTCTGGGCAATCAACTCCCTGCTGCCGCACAGAGTCATCTGTCTCCACAACCTGGAAGCCACCATGGGCTGCTTTGCTGTCCTGGGGTTCCCCAACTGTGTGGCAGCAATCAACAGCATGCACATCCCCATCCAGGCCCCAGAACATCGAGCGGCCCCATGTGTGAACCAAAAGGGCTACTTTTTCTGTAGTCCTGCAGTCCCTGGTGGACCACCAGGGCCACTTTACAAACATTTATGTGGGTTGGTCGGGCAGGGCTCATGATGCCCAAGTATTTAGGAAATCCAGCCTGTGTGCCCAGCTGGAGGTGGGCACCTTTTTCCCTGCTGGGAGTTTCCGGTGGGCAACTTGACTATGACAGTGTGCATAGTGGGGGACCCAGCATACCCACTAATGCCCTGGCTAATATGCCCCTACACCGGCCAGCTGGATCGCAGCAAGGACATTTTCAATGCCTGCCTCAACAGAGTCAGGTGGAGTGCGCCTTCCGGTGTCTGAAGGGATGGTTCTGCTGCCTCCTCACCCAGCTGGCACAATATCCCCAAGGTGGTGGCAGCTTGCTATGTGCTCCACAACCTGGTGGAGCACAAGTGGGAGGCCTTCCTCCTGGGATGGGTGGCAGAGGCAGCCCCAGACAGCTGTGACCCACCAAGCCCACCAGGTCCACCAGGCCCATCAGGCTGGGGTGCTCATCCGTGAGGCCCTGAGGGAGAGGTTCTCTCAGGAACCACTGTAAATCTCTCCAAGGCCTCCACAATAGGGTCTTTGGCCTTCCTTCTCTCTCCCTTCTCCCTCTCACCCCCTCCCCTTGCCCTTACCCCGACCTATGAATAAACACACCTGCTTGGTTTTCCAACAAAATGAGTCTTTCTTTATTAAACAGAAACAAGGGTGGTCAGGGGGAGGGAAGCTGTCTGAGCTGGGAGGGGGGGCTGTCTGAATTGGGAGGAGGGAACAGGACTGGGAGGGGGGATCATGACTGGGAGGAGTGTTGGGGCAGCTTGCTGAGTGCCCTCAGGTGCGGGGATGTCGTCAGGGCTGGGCATGTCTGGGGACCCCAGAGGGGCAGGCAGGAGGGGTGACTGAAGCAGGGCCAGGGTTGGCGGGGGGGAGGGCCGTAGGAGGGGCCATAGGCATGACTGGGGGAGGAGGCATGGCCATGGGGAAGGGAGGAAGCAGAGGCATGGCAGGTTGTGCAGACGGGTGGGCCATGGGTATAGGAGGGTAGGCAGGAGGGTGGAGCAGTGGCAGCAGGCGGCTGTTCCCCCATGCAGGACAGGATGCCACACATAGTGTCGCAGCATGCCATGAGATCACTCCAGGCCTGCTGCCACCACTCTAGGTCAGCATTCAGCCTGCATGACAGGGTGGCGTGGTGGTCAGGCATGATGCCGATGTGCTGGTGAATGAGCTCATCACCAAGCCTGGCTCGTCTGTGGGTCCCCCGGACTTTGGCAGGTGGCTGAGGTGGTGTGGCACCGCCCTCTGTCCCAGCTGGTCCAGCTGTGGAGAAGACACAAGAGGGAGGGGTGGTCAGTCCTCCCTGCACACACATTTCCTGTGGCTGTGCCCTCCTGTGGGAGTGGTGACCACACCAGTTCACAGCCCGCAGGAGGGGGATGTCCCGGGTGCAAGGTCATGTGTGGCCTGCACAGCACACTCTGTCACAGGGGCCCCGAGGTGGTCAGAGGACCGTGCTGCCTGCTTCCCCTCCTCCTCCCACCACACATTGTGGCCAGGCAGGCAAGGGAAGTGTGTGGCCAGAGTGGGATTCCCTGATGAGTGGCGGAGGGGCCGTGTGCAGCCTGCCCCTCTCTGGGGTGTGTGCAAACAGCTGAGGATCACTGTGCTGTGTGTGTGAGCAGCTGCTTCCTCGCATGTGCAAGCATGCCCGTGTGATGTGTGCAGCACTCCAGGGAGTGTGGGGGTGGGGGCATGCCTGCACCCTTGCTTCTAGCCTGCTTGCAGCTGTGTGCGCACTCCTTCCCCGCTGGGGGCAGGACTCAGGCGGGTATGCATGAGGCTGGCAGCAGGCTCCTGGGCATGTTGACGGGCTGGGTGCCGTGGCTGCATGCTTCACCCTTCCACTGCACGTGTTTGATTGTGCCCAGGCTGCAGCAGCATGTGCTGACCTAGCAGCCCATGTGACACTGTGTCCCCCGCCCCATGTGTGGCCACCTCCCCCGCCCTGTGTGTGTGTGCCAACGTACCTGAAAATCCCTCCCAAGCCTCCTTGGAGGGCTGGGAGACATCCAGGCTGGCAGGGACCGGCTCCAGGGACAGCATGATGGTCCTGTTGACCTGGTTGTCCTCCTCCTCCTCTGCTGGGGGATGGACCTGCCCTTCCATCTCCTCCAGGCCGGGGACAGGGTCTGGGCATTGGACTACTGGCTGCTGCAGGCCAGAGTTGACCACAATGGAGGGGAAAGAGGGTTCCATCCTCCAAGGATGTGGTGGAGCTCCTTGTGGTAGGGGGCTGGTGTGGGGTCCTGCCCCTGAGCATCCCCTGCACTCCATCACCTGAACGTATCCCTGACGGAGCTCCTTCACCTTTGCCTGGACCTGTTCCATGCTCCAGGCAGGGTGACCTTGCTCCGTCAGGGACGTGGCCATGTGGGAATAGATGGTGGCATTCCAGCACTTTGCCCAGGGTTCCTGGAGCAACTCCTCCTCACCTCACAATTTGAGGAGGGTCATGATTTCTGCCGATGACCAGGCTGGGGTACGGTGCTTGCTGCCCCTGGCTGGGGGCGGTTCGGGCACCTTGCCGCTCTGCCATTCTCTGGCAAAAAGAGCCATGCAGCCAATGAACCTGCTGTGGCCAAGGTTCCTGCCACGATGGCTATTCAGGGTGCCTGCAGCTTTAAAGGGGCCAGCAGACAGGAACAAGAGAGTTGTGATTGCCTGCTACGGAGCGTCCAAGAGGCCACCTGTGCTTTTTCCGGGAGGCCAGTTTTTGTGCAAAAACTCCTGCGGAGCATTCACACTTGCCTTTCTGTGCAAGAGTTCTCGCACAAAAAAGAGTTATTCCTCATAGGGAGAGGAATAACTCTGCGTCAAAAAGCCTTCTCTTCTGCTGATTTGCTTGCACAAAAGTACGCTTGAGCTGTGGATGCTCCGCTGGTTTTTGCCCAAAAACCTTGTAGTGTAGACATAGCCTAAGATTTAATCTCTATTTAAATCATCTCACTCTCTCCCTGTGAGTGGCAACAATAATACACACAAAGCATATCTTAGATCGTTGCAGAATAAGTGGATTTCTCCTTCTCCCTCTGAACTAGTTGGATCCAATAATCATGGCCTGTGGCTACTGCCCCTTTGAAGCTCTGAGCTGACCTCGTCACAAGTTGTGACAAAAATCACAACCACCACTTACATAGGTGTAACTTTTAAATCCTTTTCTTACTCCATAGTAACCTAAAAACAGATACCCAGTAAGCTGCAAGTAGAAAAATATCAGGACATCTTGGCTGCTTTGCCTGAGGAAAAAATTCTTTCCTGATTCTGGAAACTGATCACTGGTCAACACCACAGCATCTTTGAAATGCAGTTCAAATTATATGGAGGTATAAGGACTAGTCAATATGGATTCACCAAGGGCAAGTCATGCCTGACCAACTTGATTCTTTTCTATGACAAAGTAACTGGCTCTGTGGAGGGGTGGTGGACATGATATATTTTGATTTTAGCAAAGCTTTTGATATGGTTTCCCACAGTATCATTGCCAGTAAGTTAAAGAAGTATAGATTGGATAAATGGATTGTAAGGTGCATAGAAAACTATCATTGGGCTCAATGGGTAGTGATCAATGGCTCGATGTCTGGTTGGTGGTCAGTATCAAGTGGAGTGCCCCAACGGTCAATTCTACGGCCAGTTTTATTCATCATCTTTATTAATGACCCAGATGAGAGGCTGGATTGCACCCTCAGCAAGTTTGTGGATGACACTAAGCTAGGGGGAGAGGTAGATACGCTAAAGGTCAGGGATAGGGTCCAGAGTGACCTCGACAAATTGTAGGATTGGGCCAAAAGAAATCTGATGAGGTTCAACAAGGACAAGTGCAGAGTCCTGCACTTGGGATGGAGGAATCCCAAGCATTGTTACAGGCCGGGGACTGACTTGCTAAGCAGCAGTTCTGCAGAAAAAGACCTGGGAATTACAGTGGATAAGAAGCTGAATATGAGTCAACAGTGTACTCTTGTGGTCAGGAAGGCTAATGGCATATTAGGGTGAATTAGGAGGAGCATTGGATGCAGATCTAAGAAGTGATTATTCCCCTTTATTCAGCACCAGGGAGGCTGCATCTGGAACATAGCGTCCAATTCTGGGCTCCTCTATTACAGACAGAATGTGGACATAATGGAGAAGGTCCAGAGGATGGCAACAAAAATGATTAGGTGGCTGGAGAACATGACTTATGAAGATAGGCTGAGATATTTGGGCTTATTTAGTTTACAGAAGAGTGAGGGGGATTTGATAGCAGCCTTCAACTACCTAAAGGGGATTTCCAAAGAGGATGGATAGAAGCTGTTTTCAGTAGTGACAGATGACATAACAAAGAACAATGGTCTCAAGCTGCAGTGAGGGAGGTCTAGGTTGGATATTAGGAAAAACTATTTCACTAGTCATGTGGTGAAGTACTGGAATGGGTTATCCGGAGACGTGGTGGAATCTCTGTCCCTAGAGGTTTTTAAATCCTGGCTTCACAAAATTCTGGTAGGGTTGATTTAGTTGGGTTAGTCCTGCTTTGGGCAGGGGGTTGGAGTCGATGACCTCCTGAGGTGTCTTCCAACCCTATGATTGTATGATTCTATGATAAGGCAGAAGAATTGAGCTGCAACAACAGCAGCAAAATGGCGACCAAATGCTCTGAAGGCATACAGGAAAGGCAATGGTGCAGTACAGTGGTCTTCAACCTTTTTAACCACAAGAGCACATTTTCAATTTAGGGGCAATAAGATCTACATCAGCTCAAATATTCTTGCCCTGCTTCCTTCCCACCCCTTCTTTGAGGCCCTGCCCCTGCTCCACCCCTTCTCCGAGGCCTCACCCTGCTCACTCCATCTCCCTTCCTCTCCCATCCTCACTCACTTTCACTAGGCTGGGGTGCAGGCTCTGGTCTTGGGCCAAGGAGTTTGGAGTGTGGGAGGGGCTCCGGGCTTAGCCCAGGGTGGGGGATTGGGGTCCAGGAGGGGATTCAAGGTGCAAGCTCTGGGATTTTGGTTGCAGAGGGACTCACATCTTGGGCAGGAAGTTGGGTGCAGGAGGAGGTTCAGGGCTGGGACAGTGGTTCAGGAGGCAGTCTCTGGCTGGGCACTATTTAACTGAGACAGCTTCTGGGTGATGAAGCAGTGGGGCTTATTCCTGCCCTGGCGATGCACCACTACTGAAAGCAGCTGCCATGTACAACAATGGCTCCATGGCGCCATGTGCTGTCCCTCATCTACAGGCCCTGAGCCCACAGCTTCTACTGGCCACAGTTCTCTGTTATTCATCAATGAGAGCTGCAGGAGTGGTGTCTGCAGGCAAAGACAGCGTGTGAAGACCCCCCTGCTCTGCCTTTCTCAGAGGCTGCAGGGACATGCCAACTGCATCCAGGAGCCGCAATTACCAGAAGGATAATTACTCCAGCCAGGAAAGGTTGGCATTTTAGAACCCACTACTCAAAGAATTAAATTTAAGAATAATAGAGAAATGAAAATTAAGAAACACATAGACCAGTCAAAAACCACACAGAACACACTTTGCAAGCAGTAAAATAAATAACAACCCACCCCAACATGTATGGGTTGGATCGGGAGAGGAGAGTGAAGGACAATGAGTGTTTGTGAGAATGACAGAGACACACGCAGTATGTGAGAGTGACAGAGATTTGCATTGCCAAGCTCTTTCTATCCTCTTCTCTTTGTGTAGAGACAGGGTACAGAAGTGGGGAGAGGAGGGACACCCTGACATCAGCACACCCCCTTTTCTCCCTCCCACACCCTGCACAGGAAGCAGGAGGCTTCCAAGGGGGCAGCTCCAAGGCAGAGGGCAGGAGCAACATGACAGTGGGTGGAGAGGACACTAAAATGCCAGCACTTGATAGCTTCTTGGCTAAACCAGTCAGGATCACCCGTCAGAAGCTCCAAGATCTACCAGTAGATCCCGGTCTACTGGTTGGTGACCATTGGTGTAGTGCAGGAAACAGTCTTCCTTCACCCATTCACACTCGCCTACCTAGCCAAATGCAACAGGAAGAGGCAGAGAAATTGCGTCACTTTCCCTGCCTCCCCTCCCATGAAGGCATTATTTCCAAATGTATTGTGTGTGTTGAGGGGGATGCTTCAGAGCAGCCAAGCCTGCTCCTGCTCTCCACTCTTTCCTGTTCTTTTCAGGTCCCCCAAGGTTGTCTTTTCTCTGCCAGCTGAAATAAGCATTCCTTCTTTCTGAGATGAGGAAAGGCATTGGAGGACACATAATTGTAAAAAATCAATCAAAGTTGCATATAATTATTTTCCTAAACCTTATCCCATTGTGAAATTTGATCACTTCATGGGCTGGTAATGGTTGCTTCTTACAGTTCTTGTTTAAAACAACTACACATGAATTGATTTTGCCACATAAAATTGCTTTATGTATTTTCCATGGGACACTAAATTTAATGGATCATGAAAAATATAACTCCAAAGGGGGAAATCTAACAGGTTTATTATTATTTCTATGATTGCCAGAAAGATCTTATGTTGTTTTGTTTGAACAATAGAAAGATTAAACCGAACAGAATTGATAATATTTGATTATTTTCTCTTTCCCGGTTTCCTCAAGACTCTTAGCCAAAGACTGGAAAATTAAAAACTCATCTTCCCTAAAGGCAGAAATATTTAGAATTGTGACAACTTTGTAGCAATCTTCTGCAAGGTGCATTTTGCATCAGATATCCATTAAGACTAAACCATTATCTGTTTTGTTAATATGGAGACAGACTATGCAATAAGAAGATTCAACTTTCATCCTTCTCATACACTCTAATAACCTTGTTAAGATATGACAATACTGCACATGGGAATCTAAATATACCACATGCACTAAAACTAATAAGCTACCTAGAATAGATGGAATAAATTAAAGAAGTGTTTTATAATGAGAATGTTAATATTATGGATTCATGAATTGGGACTGTAAAAAGGGGGGCATTGATTTGTGCTAATATACACATGTATCACGTATCTGATTGTTTGAGAGATTATTGCTTCACTGGCTGTATGCATCTATTCAGTGAAGCAATTTGATTTTGGTGGGTTATCGGGTAGGGTAGGGTGGATGAAGAGCACATGGGCCAAATTCTGTCTTTGGCTATACCCATGCAAATCATATTCACTTTAATAGCAGTTGCAAGGATACATCCAAGGATTATCTCTTGGATTGGTCCAAGAGATTATCATTTATTTAATACTCATGTTCTTCCTGGTATTCTCTGCCATGCCAATCATGCAGTTTCACTTTGACCAGTCTGATGGTTTTATCAACTGTTAGGAAGAATGTTGGACTAGGCTGTTTAATTTACCATACATCTCCCCTAACCATAGCAAAAGCCTTGGACCAAAATCTTAGAAATAAGAGAATTAAATCCTCGCATAACAGTGATTTCTGCAGCTTTGGGGGGGAAAATCATACCCGTGGGAACATCCTGACTTGCTAGGATTTTCCCCATTTAGAGCCAAAGGCTTATCAGAGACATACAACTCTTGGCAAACGAGAGCTTTTAGGGTATGCTTAGACTACATCCCTTTGTTGCCAGCCAACCGATCCCTACAGGAAAGGCTTTCCTTGTCGACCAATCCCCGTCTAGACTGCTGCTTTTTGCCGGCAAATTGCCGCATCGGCAAAAAGCGGCGGCCATTTTTATTCTAATGAAGCGCGGGATATTTAAATCCCCGCTTCATTAGCAATTTCGGTATGTCTAATTTACATCCCTCTGGCGACAGAGGGATGTAGTCTAGACATACCCTTAGTCTTTGCCCATCTGTTCACTACGTTGAAGTATAACTTTTAGGTGCCATTCACTGGATTGGCACTCTCGCTATATATCACAATATCTTTTTTCTCTCTGACTAGGCATAGCCCCAAGCATCAGCTTTGATGAAAATAGCCCAAAGTGTCATTTGCAAAGTGTAACCAATGACTGATTATAAACTTTGAGGGCAGCAGTATAGTGGTTGCCATAAACTCATCTGTAGGATTCCAAACAAAATGTAAGCTGACAACTAAAGAACTGTTTTAGATTTTTAAACAGGGACACATCTGAAGAAGGGATATTGACTAATGAAGTGTGTTAAGCCTGGTAAGAAATCACAAAAGTATACAGAAGGAAAAATGAGTTTTTACAATTTATTCTGATATGTTCGGACTGTTATCCTTATGTGCTTTTTTAAAGGCCAAACTTTAACTATAATGATTAATCAAATTCTGGCAGAATAGTCTCTTTGTAACACTCAAGCCACAACACGAGATTATTTCAAGGTATCAACAAAATTTTCAGTTCAAACTTGTAGTATGATGAAGGTCTGAAACATAAGGCTCCCCCTCCCTCCCCTGCATAGTTGGAGTACCAGCATCAGCTGCTGCACAGTGGGTGGGTGGAGGGGAAAGCCCTGAGCCCCTCTGCACAATCTGTCTCATGGGAAAGAAGCCCTCTCCCTCCCCTGGCTGGGGGAATGGCTGCGCCCAGGCACACTGCTTGGGGGCTTTCCCTGCTGCTTCCATTGGATAGAATCTGTCCAATGGGAGCAGCAGGAGCTGGTGCCTGGAATTGGAACAGGGTGAGAAGGCAAGTAAGTGGCCTCCCCCTCATGCCCAGACCCTTTCAGCTCTAGCCCCCTCATGCATCCCTGCCGAGACCCCACACTCCAAGCCCACTTCTGCATCCTCCCCGCCGGCCACACACCCTACCTCAGCCCACTCCTGCACCCTCCCTTGCTCTTGCACCCTCCCCCTGGCCTGACACCCTACCCTCAGCCTACTACTGCCCCCTCCTCTTAGGCCAGATACCCTGTCCCCACCCTACTCCTGACCCTTCCTCCTGGCAAGACACCCTGCCCTCAGCCTGTTCCTGCATCCTCCCTTGCTTCTGGACCCCCCCCTCCAGCCAGACACCAATCCTCCAGCCCACTCCTGCACCCACACTTGCTCCTGCACCCTCCCTCCTGGCCACACACTTGCACCTTCCCTTACTCTTGCCCCCTCCTCCTGGCCAGATATCCCCACTCCCAGCCTGCCCCTGAACTCTACCTCCCGTCCAGACTTCGTACCCTCATCTCTTCCTGCACCCACCTCGCACCCAGACCTTGCACCTTCACCCTTCCTACACCCCACTTCCTTCCCAGTTCCTGCACTTCTATCCCTCTCACTGACAGCCCTGACCCATACACTGAACCCTTCAGTTTTGTCCTAAACCCAGAGCCTAAGGGGGTCCACAAAATCCACTATCCCTGGAACCCCAGAAGAGTTAATCAGGCCTATGTGAAGCCCTGAACCTCAGTCCTTCCTCCTCCCCTGGTGAGGCTGCAGCACCAGAGGAGTGAAGTGTCTCAGTTCGGGGGGTGGGGGGTTGCATTGCGCCAGGTTTGGATTGAGCCACGTGGGCCATGGGCCAAAAAGTTTGAGAACGATTGTACTAGGCACAGGTTGTAAACACATTCCAGAGGGATCGTAACAGATCACCTTGTTAAGAAAAATTTTGGTACCAACCGTCTTCCCATACCGAATAGGCATACCGATCCAGGTTCAGAGCCTGGTCTAAACAGAAAACATGATAGATAGTAATTGAGCCCTACTTGTAGGAGATAAGGGGTGGTAATTAAGCAACAGAAGGTGGCAACCTAATACATCAGGGCTGTGTCTAGACTGGCCAGTTTTTCCGCAAAAGCAGCCGCTTTTGCTCAAAAACTTGCCAACTATCTACACTGGCCGCTTGAATTTGTGCAAGAGCACTGACGTTCTAATGTAAGAAATCAGTGCTTCTTGCGTAAATACTTTGATGCTCCCGTTCGGGCAAAAGTCCTTTTGCGCAAAACCTTTTGCACAAAAGGGCCAATGTAGACAGCTCAGTTTTGTTTTGCGCAAAAAAGGCCCGATGGCTAAAATGGCGATTGGGGCTTTCTTGCGCAAAAGCGCGTCTAGATCGGCCACGGACGCTTTTGCGTGAAAAGTGCTTTTGCTCAAAAGCGTCCATGCCAATCTAGACGCTCTCTTGCACAAATACATGCCAGTCTAGACGCAGCCCAGGAGAGATGTGTAACTTAGTTGTACCTGTGTATAAAAGTGTACCCAATTTTTTTTCTTTGTCTGACCTAGGCATCCATGATGGATTCCCATATCACCCATATCCCTGAGTTGGTCCATTGTTAGGGGGTATATATGTGTAGTAGCTCAGTAGAGTCTACTCACAACTATTATTGTACTTTGTTCAACAATAAACCTGGCTGGGCGCCTTTGATCCTTATCTGATCTTCGGGGGCTCTCTTGGGCTACGTCTATACTGCAAGCCTCTTGTGGAAGAGCAAATGCAAATGGAGCGCTCATTTGCATATGCAGCACTCTCATTTGCATTTCCTCTTCCTTTCCCTTTTGTGCAAGAGGTTTTTGCACAAAAAAGCGCTGTGTAGTCGGCGCCTTTTTGCGCAAAAAACCCTTTTGTGCAAGAGCCATTCTTCTTCTTCCTCTTCCTCATGAGGAAGCACTTTAAAGTAGCACTTTAAAGACTAACAAAACATGTAGATGATATTGTGAGCTTTCATGGGCATAACCCACTTCTTCAGATGACCGGAATGTTGGAATTCCAGATCCAAGAATAAATAAGGGAAGGAGGGGGAGTGGGGGTGGGGGTAAGGGGGGGAGAAGGAAAAAAATGGAGGTGAGGAAGAAAAAAGAGGCAGAGAGCAGATAAGACTTAAAAAACAACAAATTGTCTAGTAGCACCTTAAAGACTAAATAGTTACAAGAGGCTGATAAGAACCATTAGTTCGCACTTAGAAAGGAAGATGACCAACACCAGATTCTACACAGACATCAAGAACCATTAGCACCTTCATTGTTTGGTTGGTTGAAAATGTGCAAGCCATCTGATATCATGATTCATACTATTTACATGAGAATTAAAATTGTGAATGAAGTTAAGTTCCAATCCTTCTCTGTGTATTTGGCTTGTGGAATTGGTCTGAAACAAAACAGCGACTTGGGATCATTATAGATTGAGCAGGACACCTGTCAGGACACCACTAGTGACGTCTCACTGCTGCAAAACTAAGTAAGTTCAAGCATTTGGAAATACTTGTAGAATCATGTGACACATTTGACATCATCATCAACAGCTACTATTAGCACTAACTGGCTGCATCTAGATTGGCATGATTTTCCAGAAATGCTTTTAACGGAAAAGTTTTCCGTTAAAAGCATTTTTGGAACAGAGCATCTAGATTGGCATGGACGCTTTTCCGCAAAAGCACTTTTTGCGGAAAAGCGTCCGTGGCCAATCTAGACACGCTTTTGCGCAAGAAAGCCCCGATCGCCATTTTAGCCATCGGGGCTTTTTTGCGCAAAACAATTCTGGGTTGTCTACACCGGCTCTCTTGCGCAAAAGCATTTGCGCAAGAGGGCTTTTGCCTGAACGGGAGCAGCATAGTATTTCCGCAAGAATACTGATGATCATACATGAGATCGTCAAGTGTTCTTGCGGAAATTCAAGCGGCCAGTGTAGACAGCTGGCAAGTTTTTCCGGAAAAGGGGCTAGACACAGCCACTTAGAAGTAAGCAATTCTGTGCTGATGCTGTTGATAACTTAATTAACCCTACATTTCATCGGAGTTGTTATCAGTTTTACATGTTAACAGATCAATGTACTACAGTCACAAAGTTCTGCATGTTGTTCCAGCAGTTACATAGCCTGAATTAGACTATGTCTTTTTATAATCCTTTTCACTTATTCAAAGTATCCCATAACATTTTCCAAAGCTGAACTCAGCTTTGGCATTAGAAAATACAAAATTTGTCAAAAGCAAAATACATTCATACTCTGCCTCTGACAAGGTGTCTGGCCCGCACTGGCTGAAGAAGGGTTAAAGCCAGTGCTGGGAATGGGCTGGGGCACAAACGGTTCCAGCAGATAGCAGCCACTTAGGGCCTAACTGAGGGCTGTGTAAATAAGAGCTCCTAAGAGGAGAACTCATATACTCTTGGTCCTAAGTGTGGAGCAGGACCTGGCTGCCAAGGAAGCTAGAGAATTTCTGAGACAGAGCAGTGCTGGGGAAAGGCAGGCAGAGCTGGGGAACTCTAGCCTGACCTCACTTCCAGGCTGCAGGGCTTCAGGCAAGGCCTGAGGATACTAGGGCTGTGGGGAGACAGCCAGGATAGAAGAAGGCAGCAGGTCCTCCACCCCTTGCCTATGATGAGTGGCCATATCAGACTGAAGTTTGCCCCTGAAGCAAGGGCTAGCTGACAACTGGCAGTGGGTCACTGAGGCAAGGTGGCTATAGAGGGTTGGGGTTCCTAAAGGGGGAGGACCCCAGAGTGTGGGGGCACTGCAGTAAGGCAATACCCAGAGGAGAGGGTTCTGCAGTCGGGAGGGATTCAAGTTCTAATGTAAGATGGCAGAACATCTAACACAAAAACTGGATCCAGTACGTGAGACACCAGCCAGAAGGGGGTACTCCAGGATTGAATTGAGCTGATTCCCAGAGTGATCAGCAGAAGGTACCATGGCGGTGAGTCACACCCTGTTACAGTGCCTCAGCACAAACTGGAGAAGTACTTTCACAGACCATTACCAAAACAAAGGTACAGAACTACAAGTTAAGGAACTGGGATGAATAGATGGGTTGGAATTTACTCACGTATAATGAATTTTGTGACTTGTAAAATCCTACAAGTACTGCTAGCTGAAATGTGTAACTTTGGGAGCATGCCTTCTGAGATGTCTTTCGAAAACCCATATTGTATAGAATAAAAAAAAGGTTCTCTTATCTTTTTGCAATAAACTTGGCTCTTATTGGAGCTTTTTGGTCTTCTGAATGTATTTCATAATGAACCAAAGTGTGGTCAAGTATTGACTATTTTATTTTTTAACAGACTTAATACTGCACAACAGGAATGAATGTTACAGCTAAAACTGGGAGGGAACATAGCTAGGCAGAACATAATTACCTACATTTGAACATAGCTAGAATTCAACTGATGAAAAGTACTCAGGGATTTAAATTTCAAATCCCATATTAAGGGATATGTTCCTGGAAATACTTCTTAGCACCAGGCTGAAATACTGGCTCCTTATACATGGGGAAGAAAACATCTTGCATCATATTAGATCGCTAGCACTACTTCCAGCAGTTTTCCTTTAGATGTTGGCTGGCCAAATATTAGTGGAGCCTAAAAAAATAGTAGGCAAAACAATTACAATATCACAAGCATGGCAATTTAATGTTTCAGTATGATAAATCATATTTGCAGGTTTGGTAATGCCTTACATCTGAACTCTATACATTTTTTTTTTCCATGAAAAGCAGCTTCCACATTTTTTGCAGTTCTACTATATCAGCCATGCACGAGAATAAACAACATACCATAAAAGAGCAGAAGGCACAGTTAAGATAGAATCATTATGCAAATAGGTTATGGAATGTTTTATATGAGAATAGCTTCCCTAAAGAGACCTAATGGGTTGACTGACCTATAAAGTATTTAATTTGCTATTAGCATTTCATTTAATTGTCTTCCAGTTCTTGTAGGAATAAAACTTTTAATTGTTAAAAACTTCTAAATGACACAATGGTTGATTTCTTTGTGTGTAACTAACAGGTTTCCCATAGAAAAAATTGATTTTCACATTTTAACTTCACATAATTTCTCTTTAGCTATGTTTTTAAACTCTGTGATAACTCTGGGAGCTAAGTTATCTAACTGGGAGGCTACGTCTAGACTGCATCCCTTTTTCGTAAAAGGGATGTAAATTAGACGTATCGCAATTGCTAATGAAGCGGGAATTTAAATCTCCCCAGCTTCATTTGCATAAAAATGGCTGCCGCTTTTTTTCCGCATGGAGCTTTGCCGGAAAAAAGCGCCAGTCTAGACGCTGATCTTGTGGAAAATAAAGCCTTTTCCGAAAGATCCCTTATCCCTTATTTCATCGAGGGATAAGGGAAAAAGGGATGTCGTCTAGACGTAGCCAATGTCAGAAGAAAATTCTCCTCTTGGGAGTACACAACTTTGAGCAATGTTATTGGGAGTGACACAGGCATGTGGTAGATGGACTTAATCTTCAGAGAGGTAGCTGAGTTAGTCTGAACAGGAAAAACTTAAAAAACAACAAATAGTCTAGTAGCACTTTAAAGACTAACAAAACATGTAGGTAGTATCATGAGCTTTCATGGACACAACCCACTTCTTCAGATGACTGTAGTGTTGGAAGTCCAGATCCAAGAATAAATAAGGGAAGAAGGGGGAGGAGAGGGAGAAGAAAAAATATGGAGGGGAGGAAGAAAAAAAGAGACAGTGAGTAGATAAGCGTCAGAAGGATAGAAGAGTGAATCTGTAACAGAAAAAACTTAAAAAACAACAAACAGTCTAGAAGCATCTTAAAGACTACATAGTTACAAGAGGCTGATAAGAATAATTAGTTAGCACTTGGAAAGGAAGATGACCAACACCAGATTCTAAACAGACATCAAGAACCATTAGCACCTTCATTGTTTGTTTGGTTGATAATGTGAGAGCCATCCAATATCCCGATTCAAACCATAAGCTAAGAATTAAACTTGTGAATGAAGTTAATCTCCAATCCTTCTCTGTGTATTTGGCTTGTGTAATTGGTCTGAAACAAAACCAACTTGGAGATCCATTAATGAGTGTCCAGGAAGATTGAAGTGTGTTTTTGTGTATTGCCTTTTTGGATATGTGATTTGTGTCCATTAATTCTTTCTCGTAGAGACTGTCCAGTTTGGCCGATATACATTGCAGTGGGGCATTGCAGGGATTTGATGGCATAGATCATATTAGTGGATGTGCAGTTAAATGAGCCTCTGATTTGGTGGCTGATGTAGTTAGGCCCAGTGATGAAAATGCTTGTGTAGATACGTGGGCAGAGTTGGCACAGGGGCTGATTGCAGGGGTAGGTTCCAGGATGCTTATGATGTAGCTGTGTTGTGTGGTTACTGGAAAGAATTTGTTTCAGGTTAGGGGGTTGTCTGTAAACCAGAATTGGCCTTTCCCCCAAGGCCTCTGAGAGTGAGGGGTCATTTTCCAGGATAGGTTGTAGATTTTTGATAATGCCTTGGAAGGGTTTAAGTTGTGGACTGTAGGTGATGACAAGTGGAATTCTGTTGTTTTCTCTTTTGGGCCCGTCTTGAAGGAATTCATGTCTGGGTACTTTTTTGGCTCTGTCAATCTGTTTTTTCACTTCTCCAGGTGCGTATTTCAGTTTTAAGAATGCTCTATATGGATCCTGAAGATTTTTGTCTCTGTCTGTGGGATTGGAGCAAACCTGTTTGTATCTTCGGGCTTAGCTGTATACAATAGATTGAGAAATGTGTCTGGGATGGAAGCTAGAGGCATGAAGGTAAGTGTAGCAGTTGGTAGATTTCTGGTGTATGGTGGTGGAAATTTGTCCATTATTTAATTGTACTGTAGTGTCAAGGAAGTGGATTTCTCATGTGGACTGATCCAGGCTGAGGCTGATTGTGGGGTGGAAGTAATTGAAATCCTTGTGAAATTCTTCAAGGGTCTCTTTCCTGTGGATCCATATGATGAAGATGTTATTGATGTAGCATAAGTAGAGTAAAGGTGTTAGGAGGCGAGAGCTGAGGAAATGTTGTTCAAAGTCAGCCATAAAGATGTTGGCATATTGTGGTGCCATGCGGGTGCCCATGGCTGTGCCACTGACTTGAAGATACAAGATGTTTCCGAATCAGAAGTAGTTGCGGGTAGTCAATTTTTTTCCTTCTCCCTCCCTCCCTCCTTCCCTTATTTATTCTTGGATCTGGACTTCCAACACTCTGGTCATCTGAAGAAATGAACTGTGCCCACGAAAGCTCATGATACCATCTACATGTTTTGTTAGTCTTTAAAGTGCTACTAGACTATTTGTTGTTTTTTAAGTTTATTCATCTTAATGTTTATGAATGGAAACAGATGCTCAGTTTTTGTCACTTGTGGCATTTGTTGTGCAGACTGGATTTATAGTCCTAGTATAAATGAGTATTTGAGGGTTACATACAAAATTTGGCCCAATATTGTAGTATCCAGTATCATTTGCCCTCTGTAAATAAAGTAATGGTGATAAACATACTGAGAAAAATCCTGGTCATTGTTATTATAGGCCAGAATGACCACAGTACAGAAATCCATTAGGAGATGGAAATCGACCAGTTCATTTATAAATCTTTAAAGAGTTGTCAACACTTACACATAATCATCAGAGAAGGAATGTGATTTGTTCCAACATCATGCAAGGGAGCAAGGAACAACAAGGTTCCTTCTCTATGGGCACGTCTACACTACATGGCTCCGTCGATGGAGCCATGTAGATTTGTTGACACGGCAAAGATTTAAATAATCGCTGCTTCATTTAAATTAAAATGGCTGCCGCGCTGTGCTGATCAGCTGTTTGGCAGCACAGCGCTGTAGTCTGGACGCTCCGTGGTCGACATCAAAGGCATTTGTTGACCTCCCCGTTATGCCTCGTGGGATGAGGTTTACTGGTGTCGGAGAAAAATCAAATAACTCCAATTGTGTCTAAGGGGGGACTGTGGGGGAAATCAAAACTCTCTAAAAGAAAACTGCTATAGGGGTTAAAAGTTTTCCAGGCCTCTCTCTCTGTAACAGAGAGAAATCATCTTAACTCTAATCAAGACCCTTACAATGCCTCCTATCTCAACTTCATGGAGACTTCTAGTCTGTCACAATTTGTCATGTAAACTCTTATCTTTGTCACAGTTTGCCTTGTAGACTCCTCACTCAGGTTATCATGTGCCTTTGTACTGTAAAACTGACTTCTAGCACACCTGGTGTGAATGGAGACATCTCAGAGTATTTCTGCTGAGACTTTGATATGTTAAAGAAAAACAATCAACAACTAAACTGTCTGAACATACTGTATAAAGAATCCCTGAAACTGTCTCTTAGGGCTGCTGCTGCTTTCACTCTGGTAGCTGTCAGCCTATATGCATGCATAATAAAGTTTTCCTTCTAGATTTCTCTCCTGCCTCACTGCTTTGACCTCCAGCCTCGGACCCTTCCGGGGACTCTGTACCCCAGGGGAGCGAGATTTCCCCAACACTGGGGAGGTCGACAAATGTCGACCATGGAGTGTCCAGACTACAGCGCTATGCCGACAAACAGCTGATTGGCACAGCATGGCAGCTATTTTAATTTAAATGAAGCAGCGATTATTTAAATCGCCGCTTCATTTCCCTTTGCCTGCAACCCTAATCTACATGGTGACAGAGCCATGTAGTTTAGACACACCCTATGATTCCCCAGTCTGGGCTACAGGCATTATAGATGTCAGCAAATATGGTAAGAAGGAAGACCAACCTTTGTAGTTCCACTAATCCCCCATTTTACACAGGAAGGCACAAAGAGGAAGGCGCTTTAGTCCCAATACACAGCGACACTCCCTATCCAGCAGAAATGAGCCCTTGTGGCAGGTGGAGATGATGGTTAAACAAGTAGTGGATTACATACCTAAGAGCAATGAGGACACTAACGAAGGATCTGTGACTCAGAATGGGTGTGCTCCTGAAGCAGTGCAGCCATGTGACTTCTTACCCAAATAAAGTGGCAAATTCACAATAAAGACCTAAAAATATTTATTATTGTACAGCCATCTTTATCGTTATCTTCTTTCTCCTGAAAACCAACCTCTGTTTTGTATTTAAACAAAATATTTTGATTGTTGGTAAGAAGTGTCCATACACCAGTATGACTAGCCAGATTCTTCTAAAATATGGTGCATAATATTGCATTAAATACACAGAAGATGAAGTGGGTCAGAGAGTTCTTTGGAGAAATATTGTGTTCTGTAGTGAGTTCCTATTTGAGACCATGGGAGGGGTGCGTGGGCATAGCCCGCCCACTTCTCAAAGCCCCTCCCCCAGCCTTGTGGGAGGGATGACTAGACCCAGGCTCAACTGGTCACGGAGAACAAATAATGACTAAAGGGGAAAGGGGTGCGGGTCATAGGTTCAAAATGAGGGAACTGGACGGGGACACCGAGCAGAGAACTCTGGACAGTGCCCACTGCTCCTCAAAGCTGCTGATGGAGCCAGTGGATGCCACCCAGAGGAACTCTGCCCGCATACGTGACACAAGGGAGGAATGGAAGTAGGCCCCACTGTCGCAGAGAACCCCCTCATTCAGCATCCTCCTCCTGGTATTATATATGGCGGCTTTAGCCAGGGCCAGGAAGAGGTTGACGAGGAGGTCTTGTGACTTTGTGGGGCCATGGATAAGGGTGCGCATAAATAAAAAGGTGTGGGGAGAAGTGCAGCCAGAACCTCAGTCAGAGGTTCTGGAGGAGCTGGAATAGGGGCCGCAACCTGGCGCATTCCAGATACACGTGCACCAGGTTTTCCCTCACGCCGCAAAAACGGCAGGCATCTGGAATGGGGGTGAACCGCACCAGGTACTCTTTCGGGCTCACGGCTCCATGAAGGAGCTGCCAACTAATGTTCCTGATGGGCCGCGGAACTAGGGTGAAATACACGCTGGCCCATCGGGGTTCCCCACCCTCTACAGGTCTTAGATAGTCCCACCACTTGGTATTGGGGTGGGAAGTGAGGGTGAGGAAGTGAATCATATGGAACAGGGGCCCAATAACAAGGGACAGAGGTTTTGCAGGAAGGAAGGGGTGGGGCGTACCCTCTCGCAGGGCTCTCTGCAGGAAATCGAGAGCGGGCCGCGGTAAAGCTGCCTTCACCTCCTGGAGTAGGCGAAGGAGGGCTCGAGGGGTGGAGAGCCCCATGCGCTGAGTGAGCGCTTGGGGATCCACCCTGTCCCCCCTGTCATAGTCCAGGATGTCTCCGACCTTGGTGGTTTCTGCCAGGATCAGCCTCCGGCGCACTGCGGGAGACTCTGCCACCTGCATGCACAAGGCTGGATTGTGGAGCAGGGGCTCCGCGAGGAGGTCTGCTCCCTCGGTGACCAAAACAGACCTGGTCACCGAAAACAGCTTCCAGGTCCGGAGGAGTTCCTGGTAGAATTCTGGCAGCTCTGAAAGGTCTCACGGAAGGCCTCTCGGGGGGATAAAAAAGAGCTGCCAGTCATATCGGAGCCCTCGGAGGCGGCGGAGGAAGGCGCACCCCAAAATGCTCCATGCCGGACTACCTGCACTAAAGAGGAGTCTCTGCAGGGCCTGGAGGTGGAAGGTCTGGACCTGGCTGCGCACGCAGATCAGGCTCTGGCCCCCCTCCTCCAGGGGAAGACATAGGACCCCTGCAGAGACCCAGTGCAGTCCTGGCCAAAAGAACTCCAGAGCTGTCCACTGGAGCTTGGCCAGGACCTCCAGGGCCGGGTGCAGGGTGTTGAGCTGGTGCCAGAGCATGGACAGGACCAGCTGATTTAGCACCAGCACCCTCCCTCGAAGGGAGAGACACTGGAGCAAGCCTGTCCATCTCCGCAATCGCTCACCCGCCCTGGCCTCCAAACCCTGCCAGTTCTCCAGCAGAGAAGGATGCATGGCGGATAAATAGACGCCCAGATAGAGCAGCGGACCCGCGCTCCACCTGATGGCCTGAAGCGCGGGTGGGAAGGAGCCGGCCTGCCACCCGTCCCCAACCACCAGGCCAGAGCTCTTGACCCAGTTGACCCAGGCGGAGGAGGCCGCCGAGTAGACGGCTTGGCAGACCTCCACCCATGCCAGGTTGCCCGGGTCCTGGACCGCAAGGAGCACGTCATCGGCGTATACCGACAGGACCAGCCGCATCTCCGGCTCCCGAAGCACCAACCCCGTCACCCTCCTACGGAGGAGACAGAGGAAGGGCTCGATCACCAGAGCGTACAGCTGGCCCGACAGCGGACACCCCTGACGTACTCCCCGCCCGAAGCTGACCGGCTCGGTCAGGGTCCAGTTGAGCCTGACCAAACACTCCGCGAGGGCGTACAGCACCCGGAGAAAACCCACAAAACGGGGCCTGAAGCTGAAGGCCTGCAGGGTACCCACGAGATACCCGTGATCCATCCTGTCGAACGCCTTCTCCTGGGCCAGGGACAGGAGGGTGAACGACAAGCCGTCCCTACACCCGAGCTCCAAAAGATCCCGGACCAAAGACAGGTTATCCAAAATGCTACGGCCCGGGACGGTGTAGGTCTGGTCGGGGTGGATCACGTCCACCAGCACGGACCGCAGTCTCAGCGAGATGGCTTTTGCTACGACCTTGTAGTCCGTGCTGAGGAGCGAGACGGGACACCAATTCCAAAGGTCGTGGAGGTCCCCCTTCTTTGGAAGCAAGGCGAGCATGGCTCGCCTGCATGACAGAGGGAGGACCCCACTCTCCAAGGACTCGGCCTAGATGGTGATGAGGTCTGGGCCGAGGACGTCCCAGAACACACAGTAGAACTCCATGGTCAGCCTGTCCATGCCCGGGGTTTTATTGTTGGGCATGAGACGGAGAGCTTCCGAGAACTCGGCCAGAGTGAGAGGAGTCTCCAGCCGGTCCTGGTCGCCCGCGCTGACCGTCGGGAGCTCGATCCAGAGCACTTTGCAGGCGTCGGCTTCAGTCGGATCCGGGGAGAACAAACTGGCGTAGAAGGTCACGCCTTGCACCAGGGCCTGGCTGCCATTTGCTGCCCCGCCCTGAGCTAGGGTCGGGCCGCCATTTTGACTGGCTGCCCCGCCCTGCACCAGGGCCCGGGCTCAGCTACTGTGTTCGCCCAGCCCTGCTCAAGGGCCTGGGCTTGTTTAAACCTGTGTTTGGTGCCCTGCCCTGCTCAAGCACATACTGTGCTTTGAAACCCGGCCGGGATCCGGGCCGGACCTTTTAAAGGGGCAGGACTAGGACTGTTGCTCTGCCCAGAACTGTGAGCTGAGAGACTTGAGTCTACAGTAGACTTCTTCCCCCGTGGCCCGGACCTGAAGCAAGGCCGGGCACGTGAACTATTGCCTCTCACCACGACCTGAAGCAAGGCCAGTTATAGACTCACTGACTTGGACTAGTTTAAGGCACGATCGGGTAGTGGGGCGGACTGGCTGCCCACTACGCCAGAGGTGGAGGAACCCCCTCATGAAGGCATACCAACCTACAACCAGCCCCCGGAAGGGGGGAAGCTTAGAGGCTGTTGTGGGCACTGCCGCAGGGCAGTGTCCCGAAAAAGATCTCGCCACCTGCCATCCGAGCTAATTTCCAGGATCGACGGCTGGTAGTGCTGTGGCGGTGAGTGTACCCCGTTACATGGACATACACAAATCCATGGGGGGGGGGCCCAAATCTAATCCATCTGAGGTTGCTGAGGGAGTTGGCTGATGTGACTGCAGAGCCATTTGCCAATATTTTTGAAAACGCGTGGTGATGGGGGAGATCCCAGACAATTGGAAAAAGCCAAATATAGTGCCCATCTTTAAAAAAGGGAACTATAGACCTGTCAGCCTCAACTCAGTCCCCAGAAAAATCTTGGAGGGAATCCTCAAGGAATCTATTTTGGAGAACTTGAAAGAAAAGAAAGTGATTTGGAACAGTCAACGTGTATTCAACAAGAGCAAGTCATGCTGACCAAACTGATTGCCTTCTATGACAAGTTAACTGGCTCTGTGGATATGGGGAAGGCAGTGGATGTGATATACCTTCACTTTAGCAGAGCTTGTAATACGGTCTCACACAGTATTCTTGCCAGCAAGTTAAGGAAATATGGATTTGATAATTGGACTGTAAGGTGGGTAGAAAGCTGGCTTGATTGTCAGCTCAACGGGTAGTGTTCAATGGCTTGGTGTCAAATGGAGTGCCCCATGGGTCAGTTCTGGGGCTGGCTTTGTTCAACGTCTTTATTAATGATTTGGATGAGGGGATGGAGTGTACCCTCAGCAAGTTTGCAGATGACACTAAGCTAAGGGGAGATGTAGATACACTGAAAGGTAGGGATAGAGTCCAGAGGTTCAATAAGGACAAGTGCAGAATCCTGCACTTGGGACAGAAAAATCCCAAGCACTGCTATAGGCTGGGGACCGACTGGCTAAGCAGCAGTTCATCAGAAAAAGACCTGGGAATTACAGTGGATGAGAAGCTGGATATGAGTCAACAATGTGGCCTTGCAGCCAAGAAGGCTAATGGCATATTGAGGTGCCTTAGTAGGAGCATTGCCCGCAGATCTAGGGAAGTGATTATTCCCCTTTATTCTGCACTGGTGAGGCCACATCTGTAGTATTGCATCCAGTTCTGGGCCCCCGTTACAGAAAGGATGTGTATGCATCGGAGAAAGTCTAGCAGAGGGCAACATAAATGATTAAGGGGCTGGAGAACATGTCTTATGAGGAGAGGCTGAGGAATTTGGGCTTATTTAGTCTGCTGAAGAGAAGACTGAGAGGGGATTCAATAGCAGCCTTCAACTACCTGAAGGGGGGTTCCAAAGAGGATAGAGAGAGGCTGTTTTCAGTTGTGACAGATGACAGTACAAGGAACAATGATCTCAAGTTGCAGTGAGGGAGGTCTAGGTTGGATATTAGGAAAAGCTATTTCACTAGTCGTGTGGTGAAGCACTTGAATGGATTACCCGGAGAGGTGGTGGAAACTCCATCCCTAGACGTTTTTAAGTCTGGGCTTGATAAAGCCCAGGTTGAGATAATTTAGTAGGAATTGGTCTTGTTTTTAGTAAGGGTTTGGACTCGATGACTTCCTGAAGTCTCTTCCAACCCTTGGATTCTATGGGATCATGGGATTCTAACCCCTTCCCTCCCATACACTGTTCCAATGAATTTAAGATAACTGAGCTATGTGCATGAGTGTTGCATAAAGAGCGGTTGTATTGTATATACCATTTGAAAGCTAATATCACAATGACAAAACTTTGACAATAGTATTTTTGGCACATTTCTTGTTTATATGATTTTCTACTTTGAAATTGGATACTATAATGGAGTGAAAAAACACCCAATAAATGGATAGTGTTTTATACTTTTATAAAAACAAATATTTTAAGTCAGTGAAGACTATAGTGTGTGTCTACACTGAACCCTTAACTTGAAATAAGATACTCAATTTGTCCTACGCAAATTGTGTATCTTATTTTGATTCTTTTTTGAAATAGGCTTTTTTGAAATCTGGTATATCTACACAGCACCAAATTTTGAAATAAAACACTATTTTGAGACATCCTTTATCCCATGTGCAACGAGGTTTACAGGGATGCCGAAATAGCACGTCTGCTATATTTCGCAATAGCACTTCTGCTATATTTTGCAATAGCGGACACGTTTAAAAGACATGGGTTAGCTAATTCGGGATACCTCTGGTATCCCGAAATAGCATTGCAGTGTAGATGTTAAGAATGAAATTAACATCCTTAAAGAACTAACACTAGAGTAGCAGGTATATCAGAATTGGATGTATGAACTGTAGGTGTTTCAGTTACCAGCATTAAGTGTATCTTTCCACAGAAGCAAAAGACCAGATCCTCTGGCCTGCCACCACAAAACCCTTTCTAGCTGTAAGTTCTCTAATAGTATTTTATTACTTTCTTGACTGCCGAAAAATTCCAGTGATTTTACAGCTTGAATGAAAGCTACATATCAATCCTTTCCAACAGGGATAAAAGTTTTGCAGTAAATTTTTACAGGTCTTATGGGTGGAGGTGAGGATGGAAGTATAGATTAATGAAACGAACAGAAATACATGCTGGCTGCGCCTAGACTGGCATGATTTTCCGCAAATGCTTTTAACGGAAAAGTTTTCCGTTAAAAGCATTTGTGGAAAAGAGTGTCTAGATTGGCATGGATGCTTTTCGCAAGAAAGCCCTGATCGCCATGTTAGCCATCGGGGCTTTTTTGCGCAAAACAATTCTGGATTGTCTACACTGGCCCTCTTGCGCAAAAGCATTTGCACAAGAGGGCTTTTGCCTGAGCGGGAGCAGCATAGTATTTGCGCAAGAACACTGACAATCATACATGAGATCGTCAGTGTTCTTGCGGAAATTCAAGTGGCCAGTGTAGACAGCTGGCAAGTTTTTCCGGAAAAGCAGCTGATTTTCCGGAAAAACTGGCCAGTCTAGACACAGCCACTGTGATCATAAACTGGAATATGCAGAAACAATTGTTACCACTGAAAATTCTAACATCACCTGAATCCAAATGACAAAAGATATTGTACAATAGCATGTGCTGCTATTGTTAGTAGATTGAAAAAATTAAGTCACAGTCACTCTTCACAAAAATAAATAAATAAATAAATCCAATAATCTATGGAAAGATAAATCTCTGTGGATTACTTGGTCTCACAAAAGAAATCCCACAATGGCAATTGATAGAAATGCATAAAATGGAAGAAAAGAAGTGGATGCTCTGTTCTGTGAAGCACTATTTTGTGAATAAAAATCCAAGTTGCTGTAAAACCGCACAGATTAATTCCTATTAAATACAACAGTTAAACTGGGTAACTACTGAGTGATTAAACTGGGTGACTGTGGAAGAGAAGAATGTCAGTGTTTGAAAAGAGATTAGTCTGAAGGCTAATGCACATGCAACATCCACATGGTCAGAGGCGGAACCAGAGACTTGGGGAGGCAAAGGAACTATCTCGCATGTGCCCACTGTATTCAGCGATGGATGAGGGGCAGATTGGTGACCCTGAAGTTAGAAGCAAGCACTCCTAACATGTGAAGACAACAAATCCCACTGAAAACTGCACAGCCCGACATTTGGAAAAGTCATCAGCAGTCTTATGTTACACAACAATGAAAACAATCTCCAGATACACATATGTTGCAGAGTAACTGATCACAACATGATGCAGCAAAATCCATAGACCTGCATGAAAAGGGATTAAAGATATTAAAGATGGGGTGTCTTGCATGGTTCTTTGAAGATATGGAGCATTGGTTCAGATTAACAGAGCGACTCTCCCCTCTCACTCAGCCTAATTAGCCTCTAGGTTGATGTGAGCAACAGACTGGTTACAATGTTATAAGGATTGGTGTGTGTGTGAATAAATGCATATACTTTTTACTTTATATTCTCAATAAATGTAGTCTATTACTTTTTCATCTAAAAATGAGTTTCTGTGCTTCTTGTAAGTGTAATAAGAGGAGCTGCTTCCAGCTGCAGGGGCGAAGTGGGGAGGAAGTGATGAGCTGGCAGAGATCATCTCTTTCCCTTGCCACTACTCAATGTGACTGGAAACAGCTTGTCCCTTCCTGCCCACACAGGGTATTTCTACACTACAAAGTTAATTCGAACTAACAGCTGTTAGTTCGAATTAACTTTCATAGCGGCTATACATACAAACCGCTAGTTCGAACTTAATTTGAACTAGAGGAGTGCTTAATTCGAACTAGGTAAACCTCATTCTACGAGGACTAACGCCTAGTTTGAATTAAATAGTTCGAATTAAGGGCTGTGTAGCCACTTAATTCGAACTAGTTGGAGGCTAGCCCTTCCCAGCTTGCCCTGGTGGCCACTCTGGGCCAAACCAGGGAAACTTTTCTGCCCCCCTCCCGGCCCTCGAGCCCTTAAAGGGGCATGGTCTGGCTACAGTGCTCGTGCCAGTTGCAAGCCTGCCAGCACCCAGCCAGCAGACCCTGCACCTGGCACGGCATGAGCCAGCCACCCGCTGCCACCCAGCCCTCCGCCTCTTCCCAGGACCAGGCTGGCAGCTCCCTGCCCGGGGCCGCAAGAGGCGGGCGCCCGCCTGGTCTAGTGTGTAGTTCGTGGACCTCATCGAGGTTTGGGGAGAGGCCTCCAACATCCACGACCTCCGCACTAGGCACAGGAATGAGGTCGTCTAGGGCAGGATAGCTGCCAGCCTGGCCACCAAAGGCCACATACGAACCCAGGAGCAGGTCTGCATGAAAATCAAGTTGGTTCAGTGAGACCCCCGACCCTGAGCCCTGAGCTTAGAACATAAGAACATAAGAACGGCTGTACTGGGTCAGACCAAAGGTCCATCTAGCCCAGTAGCCTGTCTGCCGACAGCGGCCAACACCAGGTACCCCGGAGGGGATGGACCGAAGACAATGACCAAGCCATTTGTCTCATGCCATCCATCTCCAGCCTTCCACAAACAGAGGCCAGGGACACCGTTCCTACCCCCTGGCTAATAGCTGTCCATGGACCCAACCTCCATGAATTTATCTAACTTCTCTTTAAACTCTGTTATAGTTCTAGCCTTCACAGCCTCCTGTGGCAAGGAGTTCCACAGGCTGACTATGTGCTGTGTGAAGAAGAACGTCCGCTTATTAGTTTTAAACCTGCTGTCCATTCATTTCATTTGGTGTCCTCTAGTCCTTCTGTTATGGGAACTAATGAAGAACTTTTCTTTATTCACCCTCTCCACACCACTCATGCTTTTATAGACCTCTATCATATCCCCCCTCAGTCTCCTCTTTTCTAAGCTGAAAAGTCCCAGTCTCTTTAGCCTCTCTTCATATGGGACTTGTTTCAAACCCCTAATCATTGTAGTTGCCCTTTTCTGAACCCTTTCCAAGGCCAAAATATCTTTTTTGAGGTGAGGAGACCACATCTGTACACAGTACTGAAGATATGACGTACCATAGTTTTATACTTCCCCTCCTCCTTCTTCCCCTGGCTTCCCCCTTCCAGCTCCCTCCTCCCAGGCTTCCACCTCCCCTCTCCCACCCTCTCTCTGCCCCTCTCCCACCTCCTTTTCCCAGTCTCCCCAGAGGTTAATCCCTCCTCCCAGTTTCGTTAAATAAAGAGAGTTTCTATTTTTGAACACATGTCCCCTTTATTTTTTACATCAGGAAGGGGGGGCTGAGGAGGGGTAAGTGGAAGGAGGTGAGGGAAGAATGGGGTACGAGCCCCCGATGGGGAGCTTTGGGGTGTCTCTGCGGGCTCCTTGGGGTGGAAGCTCTCCTGCAGGGCCTCCTGGATCCTGGCAGCCCCCCGATTGACACCCCCAGATGGCAGCCTGCGGCAAGTGCAGCCGGGCTGATGGCCGAGTGCTCTGATGTGCTGAGTGTGGGTACTCCAAGACAGGACTGCTTTGCTATCCCTCATCGAGGTAAACAAGCAAGCGGGGGAACCCTGAGAACTGTCTGTCTGGGGTGGGGGGTTGGGTCCCTTTAAGCACAGCCCTCGGCTAGCCTGAGGCAGCAGCTCCATGCTCTAAGTCCTAACCTGATGCCCTGCCGGCACTGGTTCCGACCAGCCTTAACTTCGGTTCAGGGTCCACTCAATGTGGACATGCTAGTTTGAATTAGCAAAACGCTAATTCGAATTAGTTTTTAGGTCTAGATGCACTAATTCGAATTAGCTTAGTTCGAATTAACGAATTCAAACTAAGTTAGTTCGAATTAGTGCTGTAGTGTAGACATACCCACAGTGTCCAAAGACAGCTAATATCTCCAGGCTGCGGCTGGCCACCAAGATAACTTAGCCGCCTCCTGTCCCCAGGCTGCAGCATGCGCTGTAAGGGATAGGCACTAAGAATGCATTGTGTATCAGGGATCAGGGAATCTGACTAGAGGGGCTTCAGACAACCCAGCCAGAGAGATGGCTCAGTAGAGGAGGGCACCTTCCGGGATGGAACAGAACCTGGGGTTGGGTGTGGGTGCAAAAATTGCTAAGCCTCTGCTTTAGGGATTGCTGTGGACCCTGGAGGTTCAGAGTGTGAACAGGATGGATATTACTCCTCCCTTTTACTACTCCAGGCTTAGCAGTGGGGCAGGGAGGCTTCTCTGTGCCAGCTCTGTGTGGGGCTTCAGTGTATGCAGGGCTTGGCTCTTCCTGCCTTTTCTAGGGCATTGGCCCAGCCAGAGGCAGTGGGTGAAGGAAGGGGATACTGCTGGCCCGGCTCTTGCTGAGCTCAGTGCTCTGATCGGAGACTGGTTCTCCACACAGCACTGGGAGTGGGATATATCCCCTCAGTGGGAAGGAGAGGAGATATGGATGATCAGCAGGGTGGTGGGGTTGAAGCAGAGAGAGAACAATGAGAGAGGAAGCACATAGAAGGCTGATGGGTGAGCAGCAGAGGTGACATATAACTGACCATCACCTGACACCTTCCTGCACTCACCAACCACTGCAGCCATTGCCAGCTAGAAATGGAATGGGGGGGGGAAGGGCCCAGATGGTCAAGAGCCAGCATGCCGAAGAGTCTGTACTGACAGACAAACAGGGGAGCAACTGGTTCCATGCACTGCATTTTTTTCCCCACCACCAGCCTTGCACACCAACCCCATCATTGGCCACTGAACCTCCCCCAATTCACCACTGGTGGGTATGCAGCTGGTGAGCAGAGATCCAACCAGCAAGAGGATATGCCAGTACGGATGTGGGGAGACAGAAAATATGGGGACAATGTGCCAATTTTTAAGAAAAAGTCAGGATACCTACAGGAGGCCTTAAATATAGGACTGTCCCTTTAAAAACAGGACATCTGCTCATCCTAATGCTGTAAGTTGCATGTTGGTAAGCGATTGTAAATGAAAGTGGGTACAACTTCATGCCCAGCCAGAATCAAAACAAGTTGTAATATCATGCAACTTTCCCTAATTTGTCTTATACCTGCCTAAAACCTCCTTTTGAATGCTTTGCTTGATACAAACCTGCCCTTCCATTCCTTGGTGAATAGATGGCTCCTACCCAGTGAGCTAGCTCCTCCTATGTATCTAAGTTAGATTTGATGCAACTTGAAATTGGGGATGGTGGCTCAGCACTAGGGGTGCTGTAATTAGGGGTGATGTATAGTGAGGGCCTTGAGAGCCAATGAACAAAACAGTAAACCCTGTACATGTTGGAAACCAGCATCCCCAGCACTCCTATTTCTAGCACCTATTCTCAGCTCTACTCTTGCATGTCTCTGATTCTGGGGCAAGATTTATTCTGAAATAATTGAGTAGATATAGGAGTGCTATAATATAAGCCCTGTTGCCCATTGGCACACTTCAGGGATATACCTCTCCCCCTTCACTTCATTGAAGGCCAAGATGAGGTTGACAAAGAGCTGCTATACCTACTCAGGGATTTTTTTTTACAGAAAGGGGGTAAATCCTCAGAGTGATGGTTAACCCAGCTCTCCATCTGAGAATCTGTACTGGAGAAATGGATGTGCCAATGAATAACTTGGATTGGCATTTGTGTTGCCTGGGAATCACTAGGTCTCCAAGGGCATGTTTTCACTGGGAAATAATTTCAAAATAAGCAAAATCGAAATAATAACTCCCCAAATAACAAAATTGAAATAGCGTGTCCACACTTCGGGGGAGCATCAAAAAAGCTCAGAATTATTTCAAAATATCACATTCACATTGATTGGACCCTTCCTCAGATTTAGAGCCCCCAGAAACACTCTGGGGAGGGCACCAAGAGGGTGGACACTTCCTGTGGCTGCTTGGTCAAGCGAGCTGAGACACGTGCTTTCAGAGGCTCTGCTTTATGGCCTCATCTCACAAGTCACTCCTCCACTGCCCAGCCCTTCGCTGTACACCAAACAGATTCAGTGTGCTCTGGTTGCCCTTGTGGACACTATAGCACTCTCAACATGGAACCGGAGCTGCTGCAAAGCACTCTCAGATACACAGGCCTCATGCTGTACCTCATGGCACAGTTCATCTCAACTGCCCGCATGTGTCAGGGCTGACCACCAGTTACTCCTGTACCTTATCGCAGGTGGTCTGGCCAGAGCCAGCGGTGAGCCAGTTTTAACTGGTGATGAGCTAGCCCAAGGCCTCCTTAGTTTCATAAACAAGTTGTGAAATAATTAGGCCCAAGGACATGATGTATGAGAATTAGATAGTGGTGGTGTTTCCTGCCAGAATCTGCTTGTGGATATTTACGCCCCTAAGAAAGGAATAATTATAAGATGGCCAAAAGGTACTGATTGGGCGAACAGTCTCACCTGTGGACCTAGGCTGTGTGGGTGCCCAGGGACTCCCCACGCTGGAGCAGCCCCCGCTACTAGCCCTCGAGAGCACAGATGGAGGGTCCGGGACTGTCTGTAGCAGAAGGGGCATAAGCATTGGATTCTTGCTTGCCTGCTGGCTTGCTTGCTTAATTGCTTGCTTCTCCGCAGTGAGAAGCACATATTTAGTAATGCGTAAAGGCTGTGAGGCGTAATTTGCTCTGGCAATAAAACCTCTTATATTTATGAACCCAGTGTGGCTTCACTGAGTGTATGCAAGCCTCCTGTTAGAGCGACACCATGCTACTTCAGCAAGGCAATGACCAGCCCAAACTGGAGGACCCCTTCAGCCAGATCCTGGTTCTTCCGCTGCTGCAAATGCCACTAAACCTCCTGGATACCACTTCTGGATGTGAAAGGCAACATTCCTGGAGCTCTGCAAATGGCTCACCCTCGCCCTCAAGCAACAGGACACCCGACTGCAACCAACCATATCCCTGCAAAAGTGTGTCACCATCACTCTGTGGAAGCTCACCATGCTGGACAGCTACCACTTCTTTGTGGATGGATTTGCCACCATGGGCTGCGCCAACTGTGTGTGTGTGTGTGTGGGGGAATAAATGGCATGCACATTCCCATCCTTGCCCCCGACCACAGTGCCTCAGACTATATAAACAGGAAGGGGTACTTCTCAATGGTACTACAGGCCTTGGTGGACCACAAGAGACACTTCATGGACATCAGTGTCAGCTGGTCAGAGAAGGCACACAACGCCCATATCTTCTGGAACTCATGCCTATTCCAGAAGATACACCCCAGCACCTTTTTCACTGACTGCACCATCAGGGTCAGAGACATGGCTATGCCCATGTGCGTCCTGGGCAACACAGCCTACCCCTTGCCCCCCTAGCTTATGAAGCCCTACACGAGCAGCTTGGACCCCACCAAGGAGAACTTCAATGCTAGGCTGAGCAGGTGCTGCATGTTCATGGGGTATGTGTTCAGCCATGTGAAAGGGAGGTTCAGAAGTCTCCTCACTTGCTGGGTCTCAGTGAGTGCACCATCCCCTTTGTGGTGGCAGCCTGCTGTGTGTGCTACAACCTATGTGAAAACAAGGGGGAGACTTTCCTGCTAGGGTGGGGGGGCAGAGGCTGAACAGCCGATTAGGGCTCATGAGCAGCCAGACACCAGTGCCATAAAGTGAGCACATCAAGGGGCTGTGCTCATCTGGGAGGCCTTGAGGTAGAGTTTCAGCCAATGATTTAACTATTTGGATCCTACACCTGTTTTTGTCTCCTTTTTATGGAAGGATTGAGCACACTTATGGTATGCAAAATGGTATAGTAATAATGTGGGAGCTGGTTTCAAAGTCCATGTGGTGATCCCACAGAATTGATTGAGTTCAGTATCAATACTGTGTGCATGGCTTAGACATGAGCAGTATTCCAGAGCTGAGAAACACAGGGCAAGATTGGGTTGCTCAAAGGGTTTTGAGATCAGCTATCCATGTTGTGTTGGCCAGTTTCTGAAGTATATGATTCTTGATGTTCACTTTTTTCAATGGCTTGAAATATCACCTTTGAGTATCACCTTTTAGTATCCCAAGATACAGTGGATATGCATTGTGCCATCCCAAGGCATCTGTAGTTTTGCTTGAGGCTGACAGGGTTAAGGTGGAAGGCACACACTTGTTGCTTGCTAGGGTTGGCACTTAAGAACCATGTTTGATAGTATTTTCCAAGTACTCTCAATGAAACAATTAGAATATTTTAAATCTGTCCATTTGGTATGGGGATGCAAAGAACATCTGCATAAATGAAACTTCACAAGTTAGGGGAATTCTGAATGATCTTTTGTTAAGTCAGGGTGATAATACTGAACATTGGGGCAATCCATTCCATAGAGTATTTAATTTTTCTGACCATCCATGTCAACAAAAAGCTTCCAGCTGTTAAGCAGGGAGGAGATGACTTGAACCATCTTGCTATTTCTCAGAATTCTTGCTGATTTCAGTAGAAATTGGCAATGGTTCACAGTGTCATAAGCAAATGACAGATCAATAAATATAGCCTCTAGACTTTTGTAGGTTTCAAAACCATCTTTGTTTTTGTTAGATTTGCAAACAGCATGAATATTGTGGCTTGGTCATCGTGCAGCTGGCTTTCTACTATTCTGTCATGTATCATCTGCTCTTTTTGGCTTGTAGATTGAGCCAAGTAAGGATATTGTGAGACAAATACTTTATTGAGTTAGGGTCTTTATGAGATTTGAATAGTGCAACCGCTTTGGCCTGTCTCCACAGGTGGCTATCTGCATTATTTCTAGGCAAGGATTAAGGAAGTAAAGCTGCCACATCTGTGCTCTCATTACAAAGTGTTGATTAGGTGTTAGATCCAGCTGTTTTTCTATGTTTCAGGGTTTTCATACCTATTGTTAGCTCCTTTCTGTTGAGTAGCTCATTATGAACTTTATGGTCATCTGAAGAAGTGGGTTGTGCCCATGAAAGCTCATACCATCTACATGTTTTGTTAAGGTGCTACTAGACTTTCTGTTATTTTTTACAGTTTTTTTAATTTTTATTGTCTCTGTTGGACTTGTTTTTCTCAACACTTTGCTTTGTGGGATGGTTTACCATTTAGGATGAGTTGGTGTGTGGGTTGATTGTGAGAGACCATGGCAGTGTACTTTTCTTGTTGTCTGTCAAGGTTTAGCTTGCAAATGATATCCCATGCTTGATAACTGCTATGGCACAAGATAATTGTTGCAATTACCTCCCTCCAGCAGTCATGCCACTACTTTCTAATCTCTCATAAGTATTTCCCCATCCCAGTGGTTTAATCACTGAAAAGATCCTGGTCAAACAGTTCTGAGTTTGTCATATTGTACTTTTGGGCACTCTTCCACCTAAGGGAGATCCAGTTCTCCATACTACTCATGTGTTATATTAATATTAAATGAATTACTCCAATTCAAAGCTACAGCCTCCCCAGTCAACCTTTCTGAAGTTGGAGCTTGGCAGGTACTCTGTTTTCCTGGGTTGTACCATAGTCTCTCTTATCATTCACACTGCCATGGCTTCCCTTCTGAAGTAGCCTGATTTTCAGAGGTGATAAAGGCTAAATTGGGAGTTGTACCCTTTGTTCCATCATATACTTTGGAAGGTGTATTTGTCCTTTAAGTCCCAGAGCAAGGTAAAGTTGTTTCTGCCCATTTCTCAACTTCTTCCCCACTGTTTTCATTATTGGAACATCTCCAATGAGGTAGTGACTGTTGAAGATGCACGTGACTAGACATGGCGGAGGTAGTCAATTGGCCACACAAACCATGTACCAAGTGGTTTCTAAACAGAAACTAGTGCTACTTGATGATGTTCAATCATGGTAAATTCTACTATGCCATGATGTTTCCCAGCAGTGTTTTTCATCAATATTTTATCATATATAAGTGCTATGCTGCTATACACTATGCTTTTGATTTCCGTGGTAATATGAATACCTAGGCTATTTAGTGCTGTTGTCTCTTGCAAGCAGGTCGTGTCTGTTCTCATGATAAATAGAATGCTAGCCTTCTTTGTAGAGAATCCTTCCACTTTGAAATGGACTATTTTTAGTGCCGTTTTTGTCTGAGGATCTGAAAGGCTGTTTTTGTTGACATTTATATTTATGGTTTTTGTCACAGTCTGGGTGTGTATTGTCAGTTTTAATTTCTTCCAAAGTTATTTCAAACTAAAGTGTAACAGTGATCATGACATGAAAACTTCTAATACAATCCCCCAAATTGGTTATAGCCATTCTTTGGCACATGAAATTGTGATTAATAATAAATTAGTAAACCATAAATAGCATAGTTTTCAAGGAAAGAGTATCCTGATCCTATCATCTTTGTTTGCTGAAGAGAGAACTTCCTTAATGATGGTTGCAGATTGTGAATACATTAGTTTACCTTGACCCTTTCCTTGGGATGATAAAAATCATCTAATTCTCTGAGTAACAGTAATATCTTCTTGTTCAATTCACATCATCTAAAACCTTTTAATAACATGTTGCTTTAAACTGCAAGTGAATACTGTAGTTAAGTCAATAGTGTTTATCATACATTTTGTTCTCTGGTCATTCAAGCTTTAAACTTTAAAAATAAAAGTCCAGTAAGCATTCACACAGGAAAAAGTAAATTTGTATTTCTCGACCCACGCTTCATCCTCTAACCTAGATTGCCTGTAAAGAGTCAAATCTAAGCTCCACACTCAGGTTTGAAACATGGATTCCAAGTTATTCCTTCCATCTTGTCAGTGCATGTTTTTCTCTCAACAGAATATAATGTGTCTAGTGACTCTTTAACACACCGTTATGAATGGGACGGGTAATGCACTTTTTTGGGACATTCCAATCATTTCAATCTTTTCACAGTGGTTAACTCTTGACACCTAAACCTAATTGTCCTGACTATAAGGATTAAAGCCAAAGACAGCGGGGTCCTAGAGAGTCCCCAAGAATGTTAGGGAAGCTGGAAATGAGTTGGCAGGAGACCAGGAGAGCCAATGGAAACAGAATGTGGGAATTTATTTTAATTGGAAGCAGTGACCTTCTTGTTCCTGTCTTTGTGTGACCAGAGGAGAGTTGGACAGACAAGAATTAAGCCATGAAGAAAGGTATGGAGAATCCAGCAACACCAATGCCTAGGAAGGACTAACTCTTGAGATTACAGATATGTGAGTGGAACAGGGAATGTTTAGTCAGACATGATCGGGTTATTGTCTTTATTTTTGGGTTTGTTGGACTTCTCTGTGCTGAGCATGTATAACTATCTCCTTACACTGTAATTTTCCAGACTGAATCCCAAGGAAGCAGTTCTGTATTTTAATCCTTTTTAAAATTGCTCTGTGTCACTTTGCAACCAAGTAATATTTCATCAAGTATGCTTTTTTGTTGTTGTTAATAAAAATCACCTTCTTAAGACCAGGATCTGATTCCTGTGTCCTAGAAGGCAGGAAGTTCTGCATGTGCCTAAGACTTTGAGCCTAGAAGAAATTACAGCTTTTCAAGTATTCTCCAGATGGAGGGTTAAAGAGCTTGAGGGTACTGCACAGTAAAGATTTCTCAAATGCACCTTCCTGGGTTTTCAAAGGGGTTTTTGCATGAGAGTGGTGGCAGCAATACCAATCTAAGGTCAGGGAATCTGTGGGCTTGGGGAAATTTTAAACATAAGACTTTAGTGGCAAGGTATTTTAAAGTCTCTTGAGGGCCCCTTCCTTCTGCACTCAGCGTGCCACAGTGGGAAACAGCCTTGATAAAACTCATAGCAAATTCTTAGAATAACCTGGTAAAATATATGCATATGCTAGTTTCCTTTATTGGTTTCAGACCTGCCCCTCTATCCCTTTTCTGCCTCTGGTCTACTGGCAGGAAAATTGAAGGACTGAAATCATGCCATCTAGATAGCCTATAGGAGTTTGTCCCCAGATGGCTGGCATGCAAGACCAAAAGCTTTCTGCAAACTTCTCAGAAGTTGATGATGTTAAAGGATAACCATCCATCTGATGGACATGTGTTCCAATATCTCAGAACAATGTTGGATAAGGACTGGGATGGATGTTAAATGCAAGTAGTATTTATTTTCTTTTGTAACTATTAAATTTTAGAGGAATTATAAGTTCTTAGAATTTCTCTAGAATCCCATTTAGTTTCTATAGAATTCTGTGGGTTTCATTTCACCCTGTTAAATTCTTTAGAATTTTTCCTGAGTGCATAATTGTATCTTTTCCAGAGTTATGCATTTTTGTACAATTTTTAGCTCTCATTTCTCAAAGTGAATTTTTACCTTTATTGTAAATAGGAGACAAATATTTCAGAGAATGCTCTTGATATTTCAAATCCAAGGATAATGTTGCCAGCAAACACAAGGCAATCAATGGCAGCCTACAACTAAAAAAAAAAAAGGCAACTTTTAGGAGATTGAACCCTAGAATGTAGGTAGAGGGTGGGTCTACTGTGGCCATGCTCTTACCACACAGAATAAAATAGTAAGCTTCTACCCTATTTTCCTCTTGATGAGACAGAAAAACAGGGTGCATTAAATTTCATTTCATATGTCATTGGTGGATTGTGTTTGGATTGTAGGTTTGCTATTATGTAGAGGTAGTTTTAAGGATAATCACTCCTTGAGACTGCACACTCATCTTCCTCATAGCTGTTATAAAGTAGGATAAAGTAAAAATAAAATAATCAACAGCAAAATCAAAAAACGTGGTGGTCTCAGATTTATTCTCCTCCAAATTTCTTTTAGCCAGTTTCTGACTAAAAAGCAAGGCCTTGCCCCAGTGAGTAATGTCTTAATATGCCCCACTAAAGGCCTTGGGGGAACAGTGCAAATGGATATCAGTTATTTTAATTACAAACTAATCTACAATGTCAGACTGTCAATGTCATCTGTGTCACCACCAATACTTTGCATCATATTGCCAACAGCACTAGCCCTGTTGCTACGGATGTTTCCCTCCGATGGCCCTGATCTCTTGCTATTGAGGCGTTAGAAGAGGTAGTACTAAGGGCAGGATCTATGTTGAAAAACAATCGAACAGTTTCAGTCATAACGTCCACAATTTTCTATGTGTAGAAAATTGCTGTTTTGAAAGGTTCAGGCTTGTGCCAATCTATAGAAAGTATGTATTGGCAATCAGTAATTTCAGCAGTGTGATGTCAGTTTTCAGTAAAGAATTCAGTAACTTATCACTAAAGCTACTTGTTAAAATCCAGAACAAGAAAATTAGAAGTTGGAATATTAGCATTTTACTACTACAATTGTTAAAACCCTGCGATGAACTGAGAATTTAATTATTTATACTTTTTTTCTTTCCAGGGGCTTGTTTGTTCAAGTACTTTAGATAGTACTGCCATCTGCGTGAATTTTTCCTCTCCTTGTGTTGACCTTTGAACCCTTTCCTTTCTCAACAATGGCTAGCATTTCAATGGTGCTGAGATGCAGCATCCTGTCTTTTCAAAAGTACCAGTTCAGCCTGAAGCAATTTCTGTGATAACATTTATTTTCAGAAAGAAACATTCTGCTCACAGACCATTTTAGTTTTCAAGGTAATGTATAAACTGAAGCATTCTTTCCACTCTCCTATTCATACCTCTAAAAATGCACACAACATGGCCAATTTTGCCAACTTTCTACATATTGGGAAGTACCATTTGTCCTGTGACTTTAACAGGATTTTTCATGGATTGCAATTCTATGCAGTGTGAGTAAGGTTATCCAACTTTGGCAACGTACCAGGTTCATTACAAGGGAAAAGGGGGAGAAGTATCATAGTGGATCCCAAAAATCTTTCTTACATTTAAAAACCAAGTAAAGTTGGGGAACAAACTTCAAAACCATTACAAATATATGATAGCTCCAGAAATATCTAAGTAGCATCAATAATAATATATTTGGCCCTGTCAATCTTTTGATGAAATCCAATACAAAGACCAAGATTCGCTGGAAAATTCTGAGGGTGTCAGAGAACAATTGGCTAAGTAACTTGCAAAGCCATAGGAACAGCTAAGTGGAAATAACTGACATAATTAATAAAACTTTAAATGTTAAATCTAGAAATCAAACAATTGTCTGGTTAGGAAGCATTGATAAAATTGAAGCTATCAAAATAAGAATCATTAATGGAAGAAAAAATTACAAAAGAAGAAGCTATGCACTTCATAAATAAATATCAAGCAATAGTGATAAGAATTTAATTGATATAGCTAGTGTTTAAAAGATAGCCAACATTTTTAAAAGTCAAATTTCTTTGAAAGCTGAAGTTCTAAGAGACTTATTGTGTACGATGCATTTAAAGAGAATGAACAATTTCTTGTTGCAGTGTTCCCTTCCTAATATATACATATTGATATATATGCATAGAAACAGAAGCACATAAATTGAAAGTAGTTGTGAAATCATGATGCACAAATTACTTGGAGAAAAAATATTGACAATCACACTTGAATTAGTAAAGTCTACCTTTTATTTCACGGTTGAAGATAGTCTCACTTCTCAGTTCCACTGGTTATTTGCAAAGATTACAGACTATCCTGTACCATAGAAGTAGTTTGATAAATTCAGTTCCTTGAGTGGTATTGTATCAAATGTAATTTGATAACTCCATCAATAATTTGGTTTATATGCTATTTCTTTATATTAATTGGTTAATATTGATTATAAGTACTTTTCAGAATTTGAGTTAATTCCCTTTAGTTAAATACCCATGACTTGAGCATTTCTTTTCTAGAATTCCAGATGTATCTTTTCTTTACAGGGAAATAATCAACTTTGTATAAGATGTACCTAACACCTTTTATTACACAGACACACAATGGATGCAAAAAGCAGGGGTGCAAAAAGCAGGGGTGTCTGACAAGACTGGACAGTAACTTCATTTGATTATGCATAGGGGCAACTTCTTGGGATTCCTGCTTGTTACTTCAATCCAGATAATAGAAGATATTATTTGAATATACTCCTGCAAGCCTGATACAGAAACATATATTCGAATAGAACAGGGGTGGCCAGCCCGTGGCTCCAGAGCCACATGCAGCTCTCTGAAGTTAGTATGTGGCTCCTTACATAGGTAACAAATCCAGGGCTGGAGCTACAGGTGCCAACTTTCCACTGGAACATCTAAGTGGAAATAACTGACATAATTAATAAAACTTTAAATGTTAAATCTAGAAATCAAACAATTGTCTGATTAGGAAGCATTGATAAAATTGAAGCTATCAAAATAAGAATCATTAATGGAAGAAAAAATTACAAAAGAAGAAGCTATGCACTTCATAAATAAATATCAAGCAATAGTGATAAGAATTTAATTGATATAGCTAGTGTTTAAAAGATAGACATTTTTAAAAGTCAAATTTCTTTGAAAGCTGAAGTTCTAAGAGACTTATTGTGTATGATGCATTTAAAGAGAATGAACAATTTCTTGTTGCAGTGTTCCCTTCCTAATATATACATATTGATATATATGCATAGAAACAGAAGCACATAAATTGAAATTAGTTGTGAAATCATGATGCACTGTTCAACCCACAACTCTGCTGTAAGTGCTGTCCCTTTCCACCTTTTTTGCCCTAGGATCCTGCCACTTCCTACTCTCTCCACCAAGCCTGTCACACCCATGCTTCCCCCCTCCAGTGTCTCCCACTGAGAAAGAGCTGATCACAGTGGGCAGGGGGAAAAGAAGGAGGTGGCACTGACCGCTGGGGCTGCCAGTGGGGCTGCCAGTGGGTGGTGGGGAGATGATCAAGGCTGGTGACATAGAACTGTTGCTTTTTGGCAATGTGCATTGGTAAATTCTGGATCCTTCTCAGGTGTAGGTTGGCCACCCCTGGAATAGAATATTCTGCCCTTGGTACACTGGCAAAATTGTTACCCCAATGGCATAGGTAACAAACACAGTTAATAATATACTGCACAGTGCCCTTGCCAGAAGCACAGGATCTGTCACTGTGAATTAAGTGTGCTGCAGTGGGGCCCTTTCTCCTCCCTTCCCACCCTCTGGTATAGATGTAATAAAGAATGAAGAGGTGCAAACAGGTAGGATGTTATTTAGGGATTGATTACTGAAAGAGGGATAGAAAAGGGATTTAACCTGACAGATATAATTAATACAAATAAAACCAGTGACAGTGACATATAGGTGTTTAAAGCCCATACCCACTTAATCAAACTTTTGGCTTCAGGAATTAAAATGGTAAGAAAACACCTATAATTACAGTGACCTTCTGTTCATTAGGACTTAGTACTGGCAATGGAGGAGATGCCCAGGACCTTTTACTCCAGGCTGATATGGAGCCCTTGGGAAGGACTACCGGTGGTTGAAGAGGAGTCACAGGCTGGTGATGTTACGAGCAAGAAAGTATGATGGCAAGGATGATAATCCTCTATCCTCCACTGCAGATGCTGCTGGGATTGTTCCTCATTGTCAGGTGGTAAGAATAGACAGACCTGCACAGTACTGCCACTATGGCAAAAAGCAGTGAGGGTATGTCTACACATCAAAATTATTTCAAAATAACAGTTATTTCAAAATAACTTTCCTAGCATCTACACAAGCCAACTGCTATTTCGAAATTAAATCGAAATAGCGGAGAGCTTATTTCAAAATTGGTAAACCTCATTCCACGAGGAATAACGCCACTTTCGAATTTGCTATTTCAAAATAAGTGCTGTGTAGACACTTATTTCAAACTAGGGGACCTCCAGCCTTCCCAGGGTGCCCTGGTGGCCACTCTGGCCTCAACCAAGAACACTCCTCTCCCTTCCCCCCTCCCCGGAGCCCTGTGCCAGCTCCAAGCCTGCCAGCCCAGAGCCAGCAGTCACTGCCCCTGACCCAGTGGTCCCAAAACATGAGCCAGCAAGCCACTGGCAGCCAGCCCTCCACCACTCCCCAGGAGCAGTCTGCCAGCTCCCAGGAGCCTGCCAGGGCCCGGAGAAGGCAGGTGCCTTCCTGGTCCAAGGCAGAGATCATAGACCTTATTCAGGTTTGGGGGGATGCCCCCAACGTCCATGATCTCTGCACTAGATGGGGGAACACGGCTGTCTATGGCAGGATAGCTGCCAGCCTGGCCCCCAAAGGCCACATGCAAACCCAGGAGCAGGTTTGCATGAAAATCAAGTTGGTCTGGCGAGACCCACAACCCTGAGCTTCCCCTCCCCCTTCTTCCCCTTGCTTCCCCCTTCCAGCTCCCTCCTCCCAGGTTTCCCCCTCCCCTCTCCCACCTCCTTTCCACAGTCTCACCAGAGTTTCATTCCCCCCCCCCCCTTTTGTCAAATAAAGAGAGTTTGGGTTCATGAAAATACATGTATTTTATTTGACATCAGGAAGGGGGGTTAGGGAGGGGTAAGTGGAAGGATGTGAGGGAGAATTGAGGCACAAGCCCCCGGTGGGGCACACCAGGAAGGCTCTTAGTGCTCCTCAGGGTGGAAGCTCTCCCACAGGGCCCCCTGGATCTTGACAGCCCCCCAAATGGACCTCCCAGCTGGCAGCCTGCCGAAAGTGCAGCCAGGCTCATAGCAACGTGTCCACAAGAAGCACCAGAGTGCCCAGGGGCAGCTCTGGCTCCATGTTGCAGAGTGCTATGATGTCCTGAGTGAGAGCAACCAGAGCACGCAGAGACAAAATGCTTTGCTGTCCCTCATCGAGGTAGGCAAGTAAGCAGGGAAAGCTGAGAACTGGCTGTGCGGGGGTGGGGGGGGGGGGGGTGTCCCTTTAAGCACAGGCCTCAGATAGCCTCAGACAGCAGCCATACAAAGTAACTCCTGACCTGATGCCCTACCAGACCTGATTCGGCCGGCCTGAAATGCAATTCAGTGTCCACTCAGTGTGGACGCGCTATTTCGAAATAGCCAAATGCTATTTCAAACTGCATTTTGTGTGTAGATGCATTATTTTGAAATACTTTATTAATATAAGATATTTCAAAATAACGCTGTAGCGTAGACGTACCCTGAGGCAACAGTCCCTATAAAACCACAAGTGAGAGAAAAGTCTGAAGAGAATAGAACCCTCATGACCAGTTGCCAAAAAAAAATCCAGTTTAAGCCAGAATTTGAGCGGTCAGTGTCTGAGCTGATCCAACATGGATTCCTAGGTGATAGACTCCATGTGAGTTGCCCTACTCATTAACTTAAACATCATATCATTTGATTTTAACAGGATAGAACACATATCATACATAACAGAGCATACATAGTAAAAAACACCCTAACAAAATCCCTATAGATGAGGTGTATTTGAAATAAGAATTTGTTCTATTGTTTTGATTAGACAACTTTTAGTGGCACAGAAAAATTTCTACAAATTATGCCATATAAATTATATCCTATGTCTAGAGAACACAGGTTAACCATTTCTATTTTTGTTCTGATGAATTATCCGTTAGAATAATTGCATATGATTAACTTAAACTTATGAACAAGGTATTCTCAGTGTATGCTATGAGCCAAATTCTTCTGACATAAGTATCAATCTACTGCTGTTAGCAGATTTATACCACTCTTACTGATAGTAAAATCTGGCCTAAGTAGGAGGGTTTTTTGGTGTTTTCTAGGTTAGATAAAAAGTTCTGAAGATTCTGAGACTGAGTTTTGTTTGATTCTCTTAAGTTTCCAGGACCAGCCTAACTAAATTGCCATGATCATTTTACATAAACTTCTTCAGTTCTCCACCTGTGCTGAGATTATGGGTGCAGGAATTCTTTCATGTTTCACCCTAGAGGTGAGTGCACTTCAGTGGTTGTGATGTGGTTCTACTGTGCAATCTTATAAGATTCTCTCTGAGTAAAAAACCTCTCTATAAATGCAGATATCATGCATTCATCCATATTTTTAATCTAGGGAAAGAGTGGTTTGAAGATGACCTTAAAGAGAATAGTTGCTTAGAAGTTACTTTTTAAAAAATGTTGCACTACTGTACTTTCATTACTGAGAGTAGTCACCTTCAAACACAATTATTTTCCCCAAGAAGTTTAATAAAGGCCTTCTGTATCTCCTTTAAAAGAAATATACTCTGTGTGAAAACCTCACTGGAACGTTAGTCCAGCCTAGATCTAACCTAGAATAGCAGTTGCTATTTTTAATGTAATATGTCCCTCAATGTCACGTAGTTAAAATGAGAAATATTATCAGTCCTATACCAACATAGCTGTGTCTTTTAAGCCCTTGCAGAAGCCATTTAGGCTAATATGAGTTTTAATAACAACAAAAGAACAAGCTATGTGTATGCTGTTTAGAGTCATAATATTTTCAAACAATAGCACTGAAATTACAAGTAATGTACAATTTAGTTATGTCAGGCAGTTTAGGTGAATTTGAAATAAAAAGCCATAAACTGTGTAGTGGTAGCTCTTTTAATGTACATTCAACATACATTGATATAACAATAATAAATGCCTTCCGAAATTAAGAATTCAAAATACTTAGCCTGTCACTGGCTCTGAATGAGTAAAAAAAATCTTTTCTCAAAGGATGTATCTTAACAGCCACATTCTCCTGCTTCCTTGGCATGCATGGGGAGGAAAAAAAAAAACCCAACAAAAAAAACCAAACTCTCTTTTCTAATTAACACAATGAATGTAGACAAAGGGATAGTAATACAGCTGTGACTGAGAGAATAAATCAAATATGTCAATTCAGATAAAAAAAGCAAACAATCTGTGTTCAGCACAGAATTTCAGATTAATTGTTAGCATGATAATTATGTGAAGGTAATTAATGTTTAGACTCTGGAGTCACATGAGTAACAAATATGTGCATATACAGAGTGATGCACAGTGTTGACAATGCCAAGTACTAGACTTTTAAGAGTGCTGTTATATATAATTAAGTCAGCAATCTGCCTGCTTACCAGCTAAATAAAATGATTAATGGTTATGGACCTGTTACATTTTTGACAGTCATCTCTTGTGATTGTAACAAGCTTATTTTATGGAATCCAGAATTTTGATGGCATATTGTTTTGTCAGCTTTGTCTTTGCCACAGTGTTGCCACATAAGCCTTTCCCTGTGTCCAATTTTCTAGTAAAACTGAAATGTCAGTCTTTAAAAATGCACATTGACCTTATATAGTGTAATCACACTACTTACTTTTTCTAAACAGTAAAGTTTGGCATATCTGATATGTATTTCATGTATATGTACTGAAGGTATAAAGCTTTTCTGGCACATAGGCATTTACATGTAGTTCCTGAATTGGTAAACCTAGATTAGAATGTCAGTCCCACTGAATAATAACTCAATTATATTTATGTAATTTGTTAAAGAATATCAGAGGCCTGACCTTGTTGAGGTCAATAGAAGCTGAATCAAGCTTATGATGTAAAAGCACCATGGCTGAAAAGATAACATATATATTTTGTGGCAGCCTGAGAACAGGGAACTGCCGAAGCCTCATGGAGGGCATATATGTGGGGACTATTTGGTGTCCAGGAGGACACCAAAGGGGAGCCTACAGGGAGGGTCCACAAGTCCAGGAAACCAGCTGATTATGTGGGACAAATAATGAGAAAACAGGGATGGGCATGAGGGTCAAAGGGCTAAAACGAGGGAACCAAATGAGGGTACCGAGCAGAGAACCCCGGACAGTGCCCACTGCCCCCCCCAAAGGTTTCAAGAGAGCCAGTGGACGCCGAACATTGGAACTCTGCCTGGATACGTGAGCGGATACAACAACGGAAATAGACCCCACAGTTGCAGGCCCCTCCCCCGGCCAACCTCTTCTCCCTGGTTTTATAGATTGCCAATTTGGCCATAGCCAGGAGGAGGTTGACCAGGAGGTCGACCAGGAGGTCCCGCGACTTTGTAGGGCTACGGATGGGATGTGCATAAATTAACAAGTGGGGGGAAAAGTGCAGCCAGAACCTCAACAGGAGGTTCTGGAGGAGCCAAAAGAGGGGCTGTAACCTGGTGCACTCGAGAGATATGCGCCAGGGTCTCCCTCATGGCACAGAAGAGGCATGTTTCGGGGGTGGGGGTGAACCGTGCTAAACACGCCCGTGCTTACCGCGCCATGCAGGATTCTCCAGCAGATGTCCCCAGTGGGCCGTGGGACCAAGGTCGAATAAAGGCTGGCCCACCGGGGCTCCCCACCCTCTATTGATGGGAGGAGGTCCTGCCACTTGGTGTCTGGGTGGGACAAGGGTGGGGAAGTGGAGTGTGCGAAGCACGAGAGTGTACAGGTGACTCTCATGGAAGACCTCTCAGATAAAGGAACTGCCGGTCATATTGGAGCCCTCGGAAGCGGTGAAGGAAAGCTTGCGCAAGCGTGCTCCACGCTGGACTACCTGCACCAAATAGGAGTCTCTGCAGGGCCCAGAAGCGGAGGACATGAACCTGTGTGTGCAAACACATCAGGCCCTGCCCTCCCTCCTCCAGGGGGAGATGGAGAATCCCTGCAGAGACCCAATGCAGTCCTGGCCAGATGAACTGCAGCATGAGCTGCTGGATACGGGCCAGGAGGCCCGGGGGCGGGACCAGGGTGTTGAGGCGGTGTCAGAGCATGGACAGGACCAATTGGTTGAGTACCAGTACCCTCCCACGCAGGGAGAGGCACCAGAGCAGTCCCGTCCATCTCTGTAACTGCTCAACCACCCTGGACTCTAAAGCTTTCCAGTTCTCCGGCGGAGAGAAAAATGCCAAGATAGAGCAGCGGACCTGCGCGCCACCTGATGGCCTGAAGCGTGGGTGGGAGGGGGCCTGCCTGCCACCCGGCCCCTACCACCAGGCCAGAGCTCTTGACGCAGTTGACCCAGGCGGAGGAGGCCGCCGAGTAGATGGCTTGGCAAGCCTCCACCCACGTCAGGTCTCCTGGGTCCTGGAGCATGAGGAGCACATTGTCGGCATACTCCGACAGGACCAGCCTGCTGCTCACGGAGCACCAACCCCGTCAACCTCTTGCGAAGGAGACGGAGGAAGGGCTCCATGGCCAGAGCGCAGAGCTGGCCTGACAGCGGACAGCCTTGACGTACTCCCCGCCCGAAGCTGACTGGTGCGGTCAGGGTCCAGTTGAGCTTGACCAAGCACTCTGCGGAGGCATACTGCACCTGGAGAAACCCCACAAAATGGGGCCCGAAGCCGAAGGCCCACAGGGTGCCCAGGAGGTACCCGTGGTCCATCTGGTCAAACGCCTTCTCCTGATCCAAGGACAGGAGGGCGAACGACAGACCGTCCCTACACCCGAGCTCTAAGAGATCCCGGACCAGAAAGAGGTTGTCGAAGATGGTTCAGCCTGGGATGGTGTAGGTCTGGTCTGGATGGGCCACGTCCGCCAGCACGGACTTCAACCTTAGGGAGATGGCTTTGGCAACAATTTTATAGTCTGTGCTGAGGAGAGAGACGCGACACCAATTCCTCAGATCGCGGAGGTCCCCCTTCTTGGGCAGCAAGGCGATCATGGCTCGCCTGCACGATACAGGGAGGACCCCGCTCTCCAAGGACTCGGCCCAGACGCTAGCAAGGTCCGGGCCGAGGACGTCCCAGAACACGTGGTAGAACTCCACGGTCAGCCCGTCCATGCCTGGGGATTCATTAGTGGGCATGAGACGGAGGGCTTCCGAGAACTCAGCCAGAGAGAGAGAGAGAGAGGCAGCTCTAGCTGGTCCCGGTCGCCCGAGCTGACTGTCGGGAGTTCGTTCCAGAGAACCCTGCGGGCGTCGGTCGGATCCGGGGAGAAGAGAGAGGCGTAGAAGGCACGAGCCCTCTCGTGCATCTCCACTGGATCCGTGAGGGGGGTGCTGTCCTCCTCCAGAAGGCAGAGGATGTGTTTTTTAGCCCCCCTCTTTTTCTCCAGGGCGTAGAAGAAGCGGGAGCCTCGATCCATCTCCCAAAGGAGATGGATGCGAGAACGAACAAAGGCACCCCGGGCTCAAAGGTCCTCGAGGGCCCGGAGCTCCTCCCGCTTCTCCCGGTACGCTCCGCAGAGGGGCGGATCCTCGGGGCCGGTGGCCAGCCGCTTCTCTAGCTCTAAAACCTCCCGTTCCAACTGCTCTATCGCCGCATCCCTCCGCCAGCTAGCCCCTGGGCGTAGTCACGGCAGAAGAGCCGTGTGCGCACCTTCCCCACATCCCACCACCGCCGCGCCGAGGGAAAGGCGCCCCGCCGCCCACGCCAGGCCAGCCAGAACTCCCGGAAGGATGCTACGAAGCCCACGTCCTCCAGCAGTCTGTTATTGAAATGCCAATAGGCTGGCCCCGGCCTCTCCGAGGAAAGAGAAGCCCGTACGGCCACCAAATGGTGGTCCGAGAAAGGGGCCGGCCGAATGCCAGAGGAGTGGGCCCGGAAGAGATGATGACGAGACAGATAAATGCGGTCCAACCGGGAGTGGAAAGACCGACGACCCACCACCTGGACGTAGGTAAACACCGTTTTCTTGCCCAGGTGGAGGTCTCGCCAGACGTCCACCAGGGAGTGATGGTCTATTATCTCCCTGAGGACGTCCGCGGCAGCCGGGCACTGCTCGAGCCCCGTACGGTCCCGCTCCTCGAGGGTGCAGTTGAAGTCTCCGCCCAGGACCAGGCACTCGTGAGGATCCAAAGTGCCGAGGAAGGCCGACGCCCGCTGAAAGAAGCGGAGCCTCTCCGGGACGGACGTCGGGGTGTAGATGTTGATGAGATTTAGTGTCAGCCCTTCCATCCGAACCCGGAGATGCAGCAGGCGACCCTGAACGACCTCGGCGGTCCCCAGCACCTCGGGCTGCAGGTTCGGGGAGAACAGGGTAGCCACCCCAGCTTGACGGGCCGACAGGTGGCTAAAATAAACCCTGTCCCCCCACTCCAGCCGCCAGCTAGCCTCGGCGGCCGGAGCTGTGTGGGTCTCCTGGAGGAATATGACGGAGTACCTGCCCTTCCGGAGGAAGGAGAGGACCTGACACCTACGGAGACCCGACCCGCAGCCCCGGGTGTTCAGAGTGGCAAAGATGAGCGGCAGCATCGAGAGGGCTGGGGAAGATCCTTATTGGCAGGAGTGCCAATGGCCCCCATCGGGCCCCGCAGCAAACCGCGACCGTTCCCAAAAGTGAGCAGGGCATCACAGAAGCTGCGGACCCGCTGGTAAGCCGCGGCCCCCCACCGCCCGGTCCCTTTACCCTCCCGCAAGAGGGCTCTGACTATTTGCAAGATGAGATGAAAATCTCCCCAGCGCTGAAGGGCGAGAGCAACCTTGTTCTTGGAGCCACGAATGTCTTCCAAGAAAACACGCATCTCGCCCTTCAGCGCGTCTGGCGTCGGGGCCTCGGGCCCTCCGTGAGCCCCGTGACCCATCGACACGGGGATGCAGGGCGTCTGAGGTCCCTGCTGGGAGGACAGTGGCGGAGGGAGATCAGCCCCAGATGCGCTGGGAGCAGGAGAAACGAAAACCGCCTCCCGGGGGCCAACGTCTGGACTAAACGTGGCAGCCCCAGGGGAGGCAGTAACAGAGTAAGGGGAGGAAAAGAGTTCAGGGAGGGATCGGGAAAAGGAGGGAGATGAGGAAGGAGAGTAGGGGGAGGAAGAGGTGAGAGATTAGGGAAAAGACAAGAATGGCAGGGAGGAAGAAGAGGGGTGGGAAACTCGATTGAGAGGGCGTTTGAATAGGGAGCAGGAGAAAGAGCAGGGCGAGATGCCTCAGCAGAGGAGGCACCGGGATGCGGTGCCTCCTCGCAGGGCAGAGAATCGATGGCAGCGGTAGGGGTAGTAATAGTCTCCCCAGCGCTGGGCTCCAGTGCCACAGAGAGTGCAGCACCGGAGGCCTCAGTGCCGGGGGTGACAGATATGAACAGGAGCTCCCGCCCGCTGAGAGCCTCAAGGGTTTCCGCGGCTGAGGTGCTGTCGATGGCCGGGCAGACGGTCGCACCCCGGGGCAACTCAGAGGCAGGGAGAAGGGATAGCAGCGGGTCGGAAGGGGAAGGAGAGGTCGGTTGTTGTCCCTCCAGGACCTAATGATCCCCCTCTGAGGCAGCCGGGGTCAGCCCCAAAGCCTCCACCTCCTGAGAGGCCGCCCCCCTCAGTGGAGGTGGGAACAGTGGGAGCATCCTCCATGGACACCGCCTCTTGCAGGGACCCCGGGAGGGAAGTGTTCACCTCTCCCGCGACCGCCGCAGTCACCTCGACCGCTTCGTGGTGCTGTGAATCGTTTGCGGGCTCAGAGGGTGGAATGGCTCCAGCGTCCACCCCCAAAGGTGGAGGGAGGTTGTCCTCCCCCTCAGAGGGCGGGGTGGAACGCCGAGCACGCTTTCGGCGCTTCCCCATTGCAAGCTCCCATCCCTCGGAGGAAGAGGGCTGGGCCTGAATGGAGGAAGAGCCAGGGGACAAGGGCAGCGTCGGGGGGCGGGGGGGGCAAGGGTAGATGGGGTCTGGGCAGCAGGGGAAAGGGATACCTCCCCCTGAGGTAGGTCCGGCCCGAGTCCCGTCACTGACCCCGCTGCCCTCTCCTCCGCGGGCCCGGCCTTGCCGCTTTTGGCGGTGGCAGCATCAGCACCCGCACGCTCATCTGGGCCCTGCGGAACCCGAGCGGGATTGACGACGGTCGCGGTTGGAGGAGGGGCGACCCCAGGGTCCGGACCGTCAGGGCCACCGGCGATGGTAGGGCCGGTGCCCTCCCGGGCATCGGGGGTCCTGGGTGCCTCTCCAAACCGGGCCAGGGGGCAGTCCCTTCGGACGTGCCCCGTCACCCGACAGAGAAAACACCGGGCCTCCCCCATGGTGTAGTATACCCGGTACCGGGCCCCTTGATGGGGCACCAGAAATGACCCTTCCAGGGCTTCTCCACCACATCCCGCCGGCAGTAGTAGGATTTGTACCTGCCGGCGAAAGGAAAGGATGTGGCGGAGGTTCGGGTCTTTACAGCCCAGAGGAAGGGGACTCAGGACTGACAGAGGCCTCCCCAGGGTGGAGAGGAAAGGCAGTAGGGCAGCATTGGGGAGGAAGGGAGGAACAGAGGACAAAACCACCTGTACGCCCAGGTCCTCCAAAGGCTCGAGGGGAATGTGGACTCCCCCCACCGCCAAACCCCTTTCCACCGCCTTCTGGGCAGCGGCCTTGGACGCCAGGAAGAAGACCACCTTCCCGAACATCTTAGAGGCCGCCACCATGGCCGTGGGCCCCACCATGCGTGCCAACGCCCGCACATAGGTCTCCACATGGGGCGAGGCCGCCACCAGGAGACAACGGACCCCGTGCCTCCTGGTCAGGGTGGGAAAGGGGCCGCGGCCGCCGGGGATGGTATTCCGGGAGGCGGCTTGGGTGGCGGCCACCTGGGCGTACGCCCTGGGGCCCAGGACACCGTTGCCCCCAGAGCTTGTGGAAGGAACAGGGGAGCGGGAAGGAGGGGGAGCCGCGGCCAACATGTGGGTCGCAGCCGGGGAGTGAGCCCTCGCCTCAGGAGGTTTTGCCTTCCAGGCGGGGCTCTTGCCCTTTTTGGTCCCCAGGCCCTTCCTACCCTTCAGGGGGGCATTCTTGATGGTGGCCGAAGGTGCCGCGGCAGAAGCGGTCGAGGCCCCGGGGTCCTCGTCCATGTCCGCTCCCTCTACTGTAGTGACGGGGGGCCCGGCAGCCTCAGAGGAGTTGTTGTTTTTAGGGAGGGGTGGGGAAGGTTCTGCAGGGGTGTCATCGGACAACCCCTTCGTTGTGGTCATGGGTAGGGAGGAAAGGACAAAACAAACAATTAGGGGAGAACCAAAGAAACACCAGGGGAGGGGACAGGGAGGGAAAGAGAGGGGAGGAAGGAGATTTACCACTCCCCCCCACTAAGCTGGAAGTGGGGTGGGAGGGTGATAATTCAGAAAAGGGAAGGGGAAAAAGGTGTAAAGAATACAGCTCCCAGCACAGAATGGAAAGAGTGGCTCCTCCGGCTGCACTGGGGAGATGAGGGGTAATTAATCATTTAAAGGACATGGGGACAAGTGAAGCTGTGTGTGTGGGAAGAGTAACTAAAAGGAGGGGGAGGCTCAAGCACCTAACAAAAGAAAGCGGGGGGCACGCACTGGCACCCAAAGGGGTGGATGGGACAAGCAGTGGAGTGGGAAAGCAGGCAGTGAAAAGATGCCTGTTCAAGGGCGGGAGGAGGGAGGAGACACTGCTGGGGGAAAGGGAAACAGTGTACCTACAGGCACCTGAGCAGCAGGCCCAGAGTACCTGCTGCAAGGCCCAGAAGAGCAGAGAAGGGCAAGGAGACAAGCAGGGGGGCTGAGAATGGAAAGGCCCCTACAGCAACTGGGGCTTGGAGAGGGAGCAGCAGGAGAAGTGTGAGGGCCGATGGAGAGGTAAACCACCCCCTGCCCTCAGCACCCCAAAGGAGCTGCACCAGCCCCCCCACCCAGGAGCCCTGATGGAAAGGGCCCCTAATCTCCCCTCCCCAGCACCAGGCAGGCTGTGGGGAGAGGGAAACCCCAGGGGCTGCTTTAAAGCAGCCCCCTTACCGTCTCTTCTTCGGGGAGAGCAGCAGCAGCAGCAGCAAGAAAGGTGAAGGTCAGGCCTGCTGAGGTGGAGAGAAGGGGGGGGGGTCAAAATAGACTCCCAAGAAAATGGGGGGGGGCTCCCCCACCCCACCCAAAGGTAGGGCAGCAGAGAACCCCCCCACCCCCAGCACCCTCAGCAAATAGCTGAGGTGAAGGAGAGAAAAGCTGCCTGCAAAAAGGCAGGTGGAAAAAGGGGCCTGGCCCAGAATGTAGGGGTAGCTAGGGCCCAGTTGCCACAACAGCAGCAGCCCCCCCTCTACAGACACCCCCCTCCAAAAAGGAAGAAGGGTGCAGGAGAAAGTGCAGCACCCTGAAAAGCGGGTGCTGCAGATACACACAGCAGTTGGGTATCTGGCTTTATTTTCCCTGAGTAGGCTGTTAAAGACTATGGCCAGCCAGCGACACCTGAAGCCTATCTGGCATCAGCCTGAAGGAAGGACTAATTGAAACACCTGCAGCCACTTAAGGTGGAGGTGTGCACTATAAAAAGACTTCCCCAGGCAAGGCTAGGGTGAAGGAGAAAAGGGATGGGTTAGAGGAGAACTAAAGGAGAAGGAAGCAACCAACCCAGAGTAAGAAAAAATACATCCAAGTGAGCTGATGTGAAGGTTTGTTTTGCAACATCAGGCACAAGGAGGGGTTGGGGAAGTGGCCCAGGGAGGGGCTGCTGCTTAGGAGGTAAGGTCCAAGCTACATGGCCTGCTTGGAGCTGCCCCTACTGTAGGGTCCTGGGCCAGAACTTGGAGCAAGTGGGAGGGACTGGGTTCCCCCCAACCCTCCCCTCTGGCTGGCAGGACCAGCAGGGATTAAAGGAAGGAATATACTGGACTGGCTAGTGATGAGAGAGGCTCTCAAAGCAGGGTACCTGTGCCTTTTTGGCAGTCACTAGAGATACTGTGAGCCTCTGAGGCCCACAAGAACCTGCCAGGAAGCGCAGGACCCACAGGGCTTAGTCTAGACTTTGCCCCCCCCCCCCCCACACACACACTTTACCCTGAATTTACACTACCAAGCCCATTGTTCTGTCTTCAGGGGCCACCAAATTTGAATCCTCTGGTGCTGCTTTTCACAAGGAGTTACTCTGTCTGACCATGCATGTCCAAAATTATGCTAGTGTAAATGCTGTATTGAGGGAAATCCAACTGCATTGATCTCTGGGGGGCCTCCTGCAGCTGTCTCCTGTGACTGCTCTGGCCACACCTTGGCTTTGTCTACACTGGCGGCTTCTTGCGCAAGTGTTCTTATGCAAGAGGTCTTGCACAAGAAAACATCCACACTGCCATGTGCGAGCTGTGCTTTTGCGCAAGAGCACCCATGGCAGTGTGGATGCTCTCTTGCGCAAGAAAGCTCTGATGGCCATTTTAGCCATAGGGCTTTCTTGCACAAGAAATCCCTGCTGAGCGTCCACACTGCCCTCTTGCGCAAGAGCTCCTGCGCAAGAGGGCTTACACCTGTTAAAAAGGAGCGTAGCTCTTGCGCAAGGAGCCCTCTCTTACCACACCGTACTGTAAATTTACTTGCGCCAGAGCGGGCGGACAGTGTGGACGCTCTGCAGATTCTTGCGCAAGAACGGCCCTACTTGGGCAAGAAGCCGCCAGTGTAGACATAGCCCTTGTGCCTTGACTGCTCTCCTCCTGCTGAACTCTAAAAGTCCTGGGAACTGGAGAAGGGACTGCTCTACATGGTCAGCTTTGCAAACCCTGTGCAAGTAAGCAGTATACTGCAACATGAGTGCCCCCAATGTTCCTTTGGACACTCCAATGGCTGAGAGTACTTCTGCTCCCATGACTTCCACAGGCCAAGGCCACAGAAGAGCTCCAACCAGAAGTGCACAGGAGATTCTGGACCTCATCGAGGTGTGGGAGGAGGAGTTCATCTTCCATGACTGTCGCACCAAGAAATGGAATGCAGACATCTACAGCAGGATCTATCCTTGAGCTGTGCAGCCTGAAAATCAAGGAGCTGTGCCAGTCCTACCAGATAGGCCTAGGAGCAGAGCTCTTTCAACTTAGACTTGGAATAAATTATGCAATTTGCATAGTGCAAATTGGGTAGCTTATTCCGACAGAAGGGTGCTGTCTAGACAAACCCTAATGTGATTGCAGAATCCAGGCATAGGACTGTTACATAGATTTGAGTTCAAAGAAGATTTATTCTCTTAGGCTGTGTCTAGACTGGCCAGTTTTTCTGGAAACTCAGCCGCTTTTCCGGAAAAACTTGCCAGCTGTCTAGACTGGCCGCTTGAATTTCCGCAAGAACACTGATGATCTAATGTATGACCGTCAGTGTTCTTGCGCAAATACTATGACGCTCCCGTTCGGGCAAAAATCCTTTTTGCACAAAGCTTTTGCGCAAAAGGACCAGTGTAGACAGCTCAGATTTGTTTGGCACGAAAGCCCCGATCATGAAAACGGCGATCGGGGCTTTTTTGCGCAAAAGAGCGTCTAGATTGGCACGGACGCTTTTCCGCAAAAGCACTTTTTGCGGAAAAGCGTCCATGCCAATCTAGACGCTCTTTTCCACAAATGCTTTTAACAGAAAACTTTTCTGTTAAAAGCATTTGCGGAAAAACAAGCCAGTCTAGACACAGCCTTAGCGTATGTCTAGACTACGTAGCTCTGTCGCCAGAGCCATGTAGATTTGTTTACTAGACATACCCAAATGAAGCCGCGATTTAAATAATCGCAGCTTCATTTACATGATAATGGCTGCCGTGCTGTGCCAGGGATCAGCTGTCCCGGCACAGCGGGGCAGTCTAGACGTGCCACGGTTGACAGGGAAGCCTCTGTCGGCCGCTCCGTTATGCCTCGTGAAACAGGGTTTACCGGAGCGGTCAACAGAGGCTTCCCTGTCGACCGTGGTGCGTCTAGACTGCCCTGCTGTGCCGGGACAGCTGATCCCCAGCACAGCGCGGCAGCCATTATCATGTAAATGAAGCTGCGATTATTTAAATCGCGGCTTCATTTGGGTATGTCTAGTAAACTAATCTACATGGCTCTGGTGACAGAGCCATGTAGTCTAGACATACCCTTAGGGTACATCTACACTGCAGCATTTTTCTGAAATAACAGCCATTATTCCGGAAAAACAATACTTGTGTCCACACTGCAATTGCATTATTCTGAAAAAAGTCAAAATAATGCAGGGTTTTTTCTGACAGTGGTAAACCTCATTCTATGAGGAATAACGCTTTTTCCAAAAAAGCTTTTTCGGAGAAAGGTATGTGTGTACATGGAAGAGGAAGTTCTTTAGGGGGGGGGGAAAAAAAGTCTCCAGGAAATAACAGAGGTGTCCTGTTGGCCACTCCATCCATGCTCACCACAACTCTATAGTTACTGTCTCCTGGTAGCTCTTAAAGCTGCAGGCACCTAGGACAAGGCTTGTGGCAGGAAGCCGGTGCTATGAGCTGTACCTCACTGCGTGGCTGACACTGCCACACTTCTCTGCACCCATAGTCCAGCCTCAAGCCCCCAAAGAGACCACTGGCCCTCCCAGGGAGCATGTACAGGGCTCCCAGGAGCCTGACATGGCATGAAAAGATGTGCTCCATCCTGGTCTGGGGTGGAGATCCTGGCCCACCTGGAGGTATGGTGTGACAAGGAGACCCTCCAGAATCTCCACTCCAGATGGCACAATGCAGATATATATGGCCACTAGAGGCCATGACCCAAGGACTCTTGAGCAGCTGTGGAATAAGGTCAAGGAACTCCTGCAGGGCTATGCCAGAGCCAGGGAGTTCAGCTCCTGCCCCTACTTTAATGAGCTCTACCACATCCTGAAGGACAGGACAGCCAGTTCCCCACCCCTGGTGGTGGACTTGGGGCTGGAGACTCCCATCATCGCCCAGCCAGGGGTCCCAGATGAGGAGGAGGAGGACGACCAGCTGGAAGAGGAGGAAGAGATGCCCCTGCCCCATGGCCTGGATGTCTCCCAGGCATCCTCGGAGGCCAGGGAGGGATCAGCAGGTGAGTGCTCTTGGTTTTTCACACACACAGGGTGGGAGAGGCAGGTACTGAGAGGATGGGGTGCAATCATTGCTCAGCCTTCTCAGCCTGGCCCTCGCACTGCAGTCCTTGCATGTGGATGCACATTCAGCACCAGTCTGCACCATGCAGTGCCAGGAGGCAGCCCTGTATCACCCCCAGGCTCCTGCTCACATGCTCTAGGGAGGACACACCCTTTTGACCCCAGGGGGGATGCCCTCCCACCACCAGCCACCACTGGAAGGAGGCTAGGGACAAGGGCACATGCCCCCTCCCCCCACAGACTGAGGAGTGCCACACACGGGACAGTACTGGAAGGTGCAGGTGAGTGTGCAGCACCTCCTGGATGCACACCCTGATGGGCCTGCCGGATGGCAGCTGTGTGCAGTTGCTGGCAGGCCCTTCCTTCCCAGCTAGCCTCTGCCCCCCATCCTGGAAGGAAGGTCTCCCTCCTGCTCTCCACAATGTTGTGGAGAACACAACAGGCCGAGACCACCTGGGGGTGTTGTGCTCCCCGACATCCAGGCAGGTCAGGAGGCACCTGAACCTCACCTTCAAGCAGTTGAAAGTGCATTCGGCCTGGATGTGGGCCCTGCTCAGGCAAGCTTTGAAATGGTCCCTTCTCGGGTCCACGTGGCCAGTATAGGGCTTCATCAACCATGGCATGAGGGGATATGCTATGTCCCTCATGATGCACAGAGGCATCTGCACATCCCTAACATTGAGTCATGCTGGGGGAAGAATGTTCCAGCCTCTGGTAGAGGCTGGAGTTTTGAAACACGTGCGTGTCGTGTGCCCTCCCTGACCACCCTACAAAAATGTCTGTAAACTGTCCGTGGTGGCTGACCAGAACCTGCAGGACCATAGCGAAGTATCTCTTCCTGCTAATGTTAAGCTTGATGTTCTGGGGCTTGGATGGGGATATGTGTTCCATCTATGGCTCCCCTGCAGTTGAAGAAATCCAGGGTGGCAAATCTGGAGACGAGGGGGTTCCATGTCTCCCAGGAGGATGACCCTGAGCATCAGGATGGAGTTGATGGCCCTCACCACATGCAGAAGGAGACAAACAAATACACAAAACAGAGACTCAAAGAACTAAGCCCTTGGGAGGTTCCTGCCCCCTCTTGAGCTTTGCAAACAGGGGCAGCTCACAGGGAGTTTGGAGAGGGAGTTCTCCAGGTGAAGAAGGAGTGAATACGGGACCCTTGAGGTAAGTGGCTGTCTGTAGTGTGTGTTTGTGTTAGTTTCTTTCAGGCAACTAGCAAGTAATCCCTATGTGCTGAGCTGGTGTTTGTCTGTTTGCTTGTTTGGAGATTTAAGTGCTGAGCTGTTTGTTTGAAGGACCATGTGCTGTGGCTGGCAGTTGGAAGCTGTGATCGTCTAAACGAGGATTTGAAATCTGTTCATTGGATGAGCCTTAGCCAGGGGGTTATAAAGCCCTTGAGTAAGTGACCAGGGAGCTTTGTGAACAGAGGCAGCTTACAGGGAGTTTTGAGAGGGAGTTCAGAAGGGGAGTTGCAGTGGGGTGAGGTACACTTTCCATTCTTTAAAACTTTTAACTAAACTAAACACAATACTTCCTGATTTAAATAAAAACCCTATGAATAACCTAAGTAGCTGTAGGAGAGAAAGCAGGTAGAAGCCAAGCAGCAGAGAGGGAGCTATCCTGTTTATTGCACTCAGTGTAGCATGTATGATTATCTGCCCTGTGGGAGGGTGGCATATATGTGCATTCAGTGCAAGGAGCTCCTGGCCCTCAGAGACTGCATACGGGCTTTGGAGGCCAGGGTGGCTGATTTGGATGAGCTAAGGGAGGCCGAGAGGTACGTAGATGAGGCTTTCCAGGACACTGTAGAACTATCCCATCTCCAGTCAGACAGCCCCTGTGCAGTTAAGGAGGATGAAAGGCTCAGGGAAGGAGAGCATTAAACTGGACCAGAGGGAAATGATCCCATAGTTGGGACACTCCTTCCAGAGGATGTTGTGGTATCCTCTCGCACTGAGGAAACATCTCCGGGGGAGGGAACACTAGTCGTTAGGAAAAAGCAGGTGTTAGTAATGGTGGATTCGATCATTAGAAACATAGATAGCTGGGTCTGTGATGACCAGGAGAACTGTATGATGACTTGCCTGCCTTGTGCGAAGGTTGTGGATCTCTCGAGACATCTAGGTGGTCTTATGTGTAGCGCTGGGGAGCAGCCAGTGGTCATGGTACATGTAGGTACCAATGACATAGGGAAGAGAAGAAGAGAGGTTCTGGAGGCCAAATTTAGTCTGCTAAGAAAGAGATTGAAATCCAGGACTTCTACGGTAGCGTTCTCTGAAATTCTTCCAGTTCCATGTGCAGGGCCAGGTAGGCAGGCAGAGCTTCAGAGTCTCAATGCGTGGATGAGACAATGATGTAGAGAGGAGGGGTTTAGATTTATTAGGAATTGGGGAAACTTTTGGGATGGGGGGAGCCTGTACAGGAAGGATGGGCTCCACCTAAACCAAAATGGAACCAGACTGTTGGCACTTAACATTAAAAAGGTTGTAGAACAGTTTTTAAACTAAGAGCTGGGGGAAAGCCGACAGTGTGGAGGGGCACATGGATCAGACAGACATCTATAAGGGGAAATTCTATTAATAGAGATGCTCTATGTTCTAGTCAAGAGGAGAGGACAGAAGTATGGGTCAGATCAGAAGAGACACAATCAAATGAAAAAGAATCTAACACATCAGGAAATGACAGACAGATAAATAGTGACAAATCATTAAAGTGCTCATACACAAATGCTAGAAGTCTAAATAGTAAAATGGGTGAACTAGAGTGCCTAGTGCTAAAGGAGGATATTGATATAATAGGCATCACGGAAACTTGACGGAATGAGGACAATCAATGGGACACAGTCATACCAGGATACAAAATATATCGGAAGGACGGAACAGGTCATGCTGGTGAGGGAGTGGCACTATATGTGAAAGAAAATGTAGAATCAAATGAAGTAAAAATCTTAAATGAGCCAAAATGTTGCATAGAATCTCTATGGATAGTAATTCCATGCTCCAATAATAAGTATATAGCTGTAGGGATATATTATCACCCACCTGATCAGGATAGTGATAGTGGCTATGAAATGCTAAAGGAGATTAGAGAGACTATCAAACTTAAACTCGATAATAGTGGGGGATTTCAACTATCCCCATATTGCTTGGGTACACGTCACCTCAGGATGGGATGCAGAGATAAAATTTCTTGTTACCTGAAATGATGACTTCTTGGAACAGCTGGTTCTGGAACCCAAAAGGGGAGAGGCTATTCCTGATTTAGTCCTAAGTAGAGGGCAGGATCTGGTTCAAGAGGTAAATATAACTGGACCACTTGGAAATAGTGACCATAATATAATAAAATTTAACACCCCTGTGGTGGGAAAAAGCACCTCAGCAGCCCAGCACTGTGGCATTTAATTTCAGAAAAGGGAACTACACAAAAATGAGGAAGTTAGTTAAACAGAAATTAAAAGGTACAGTGACAAGAGTAAAATCTCTGCAAGATGCATGGAAACTTTTCAAAGACAATATAATAGAGGCCCAACTTAAATGTATGCCCCAAATAAAAAAAATACAATAAGAGAACCAAAAAAGTGGCTTATCAAGCAGGTAAAAGAAGCAGACACAGATAAAAAGATATCTTTTTAAAAGTGGAAGTCAAATCCTAGTGAGGAAAATCAAAAGGAGCATAAACTTTGTGAAATTAAGTGTAAACATATAATAAGAAAAACCAAAAAGGAGTTTGAAGAGCAGCTAGCCAAAAACTCAAAAAGTAATAGTAAAATGTTTAAGTACATTAGAAGCAGGAAGCCTGCTAAACAACCAGCGGGGCCCTTGAACAATCAAGATCCTAAAGGAGCACTGAAACATGATAGTCATAATGGAGAAGCTAAATGAATTCTTTGCTTCAGTCTTCATGGCTGAGGATACTGGGGAGATTCCCAAACCTGAGCCATTCTTTTTAGGTGACAAATCTGAGGAATTGTCCCAGATTGAGGTGACATTAGAGGAGATTTTGGAACAAATTGATAAACTTAACACTAATAAGGCACTGGAACCAGATGGCATTCATCCAAGAGTTCTGAAAGAACTCAAATGCGAAACTGCAGAACTATTAACTGTGGTTTGTAACCTATACTTTAAATTGGCTTCCATACCTAATGATTGGAAGATGGCTAACATGACACCAATATTTAAAAAGGGCTCTAGATGTGATCCTGGCAGTTACAGACTGGTAAGTCTAATGTCAGTACCGGGCAAATTAGTTGAAACTACAGTAAAGAATAAAATTGTCAGACACATGGATTAATATAATTTGTTGGGGGAAAGTCAACATGGTTTCTGTAAAGGGAAATCATGCCTTACTAATCTGCTAGAGTTCCATTAGGGGGTCAACAAACGTGGACAAGGGGGATCCAGTGGATATAGTATACTTAAATTTCCAGAAAGCCTTTGACAAGGTCCCTCACCAAAGGCTCTTAAGTAAAGTAAGTTCTCATGGGATGAGAGGGGAAAGTCCTTTCATGGATTGATAACTGGTTAAAAGACAGGAAAAAAAGAGTAGGAATAAATGGTAAGTTTTCCAAGTGGAGAGAGGTAACTAGTGCAGTTCCCCAAAGGTCTGTCCTGCCCATCTTATTCAACTTATTTATAAATGATCTAGAGAAAGGTGTAAAAGGTGAGGTGGCAAAATTTGCAGATGATACCAAACTGCTCAAGATAGTTAAGACCAAAGCAGACTGTGAAGAGCTTCAAAATGATCTCACCAAACTAGGCCTACCTCTAGACTGCAGACTTTTTGCACAAGAAACTTTTTTAAAAAGAGATCTTCCAAAAAAATTGCTTGCAAAAGAGCACGTCCACACACACAAGCACATAGAAAAAGTCATGTACTTTTGCGAAAGAGAGCATCCAGACTCATTGGACGCGCTCTCGCATAAAAGGCCACCTGGAACCACTTCAGCCAGGGCTTTAGGTCTGGTTCTGAGTGCTGGTGCCATAGCCTTGCAGAGACATGTGCTTAAAGGAAAACAGCCATTTCTCTGCTTCTGCTACATGCTTGCTTCCTCTTCGAGTGACAGCAAAGCTTTAGCAGTGCCTGCTGTGGTTGCCCTGTTGTTTTTTGGACACCACAGCTTTTTCCTTTGTGCTATGAAGCCGGAGCTGTCCCTGGGCATGCGATGGCCCCACAAGGCCATGCTGCAGTTTTTGCAGCATGTTCTGCCAGCTGCCTTGCTGGTCCTGCATGACTTGGACCCCAAGCTCATTCTGGGGACTCTCTCTGTGGCTGCGTCTTCTCCACTCTGGCAACCACACCCCATTGTGGAGAGGTGTATCTGGAAGCTTAATACCAGTTCAGACTGGTGGGACCAGTTGGTCATGGAGTGGTGGGACGTCCAGCAGTGGCTCCAAAACTTCTGCATGTGGAAGGCCACCTTTTTGGAGCTATGTGCCTGGCCCGCCCGTGCCCTCCGGAGATGCAACACCTACCTGCAGCCCACAATTTCCTGGAGAAGCGGGTCGCCATCACCCTCTGGAAGCTCGCCACCCCCGACAGCTACCGGTTGATGGGCAACCAGTTCGGTGTGGGGAAGTCCACCGTCAGGGCCCCCCTCATGGAGGTAAGGAACTCTGTTTGCAGTCCCTGCACAGAGGTCTGGGGAGAGAGTTGTGATTGGTTCTACCTTGGGCAGGGGGCTGGACTTGATGACCTCCTGAGGACTCTTCCAGCTCTATGATTCTATAATAAAGGGGACACTCGAAAAAGGGGCGTTGGGGGTTTTGGAGGATGAAGTGGGGGTGGGGAGGGGAACTCCAGTCCCCAGGGGCTTGTGCCGTCCCTCCCTCACACAAGCCCTGCTGCTGGAGGGGGGGGGATGGCCTCATAGGAGGTGGCTTGTGGGGTGAGGAAGGGGAGTGGGCGGACACCTCCCAAGGGCTCAGGCCCCCCCTCTTTCATTCTCTGTTTTGTGTGTATGTCTCCTGCAGATGATGAGGACCATCAACTCCATCCGGCTGCAGAGGGTCATCCATCTGGGCGACCTGGACACCATAGAACCATAGAGCTGGAAGAGACCTCAGAAGGCCATCAAGTCCAGCCCCCTGCCCAAGGCAGGACCAATCCCAACTAAATCAACCCAGCCAGGGCTTTGTCAAGCTGAGACTTAAACACCTCTAGGATGGAGACTCCACTACTTCCCTAGGTAATCCATTCCAGTGCTTCACCACCCTCCTAGTGAAATAGTTTTTCCTAATATCCAACCTGGACCTCTCCCACCACAACTTGAGACCTTATTTCAGGTCCTCAATAAGGACCTCATTGTTCCTTATTCTGCCACCCATCACTACTGTGAACAGCCTTCCTCCAGCCTGTTTGGAACCTCCCTTAAGGAAGTTGAAGGTTGCTATCAAATCCCCCCTCACTCTTCTCTTCTGCAGACTAAATAAACCCAACTCCCTCAGCCTCTCCCCATAGGTCATATGCTCCAGCCCCCTAATCATTTTGGTTGCCCTGCGCTGGACCCTCTCCAGTGCATCCACATCTTTCCTGTAGTTCGGGCCCTAGAACTGGACACAATACTCTAGATGTGGCCTCATCAGAGCCGAATAAAGAGGAATAATCAAATCTCTGGATCTATTGGCAATGCTCCTCTTAATGTAACCTAATATGCCATTAGCCTTCTTTGCTACAAGGGCACACTGTTGACTCATATCCAGCTTCTCAGCCACTGTAATCCCCAGGTCCTTTTCTGCAGAACTGCTATTTAGCCAGACAGTCCCCAGCCTGTAACAATGCTTGGGATTCTTCCATCCCAAGTGCAGGACTCTACACTTGTCCCTGTTGAACCTCATCAGATTTCTTGTGGCCCAATCCTCCAATTTGTCTAAGTCACTCTGGACTCTATCCCTGCCCTCAAGCATATCTACCTCTCCCCCTAACTTAGTGTCATCTGCATACTTGCTCAGGGTGCAATCCATCCCCTCATCCAGATGGTTGATAAAGATGTTGAACAAAACCGGTCCAAGAACCGAACCTTGGGGCACTCTGCTAGAAACCGACCGCCATCCTGACATCGAGCCGTTGATCACTACCTGCGGGGCTGACCTTCCAGTCAGCTTTCTATCCATCTTACCATCCATTTATCCATTCCACATTCTCTTAACTTGCTGGCAAGAATACTGTGGGAGACCATATCAAAAGCCTTGCTAAGGTATATCACATCCACTGACTTTCCCATATCCACAGAGCCAGTTACCTCATCATAGAAACTAATCAGATTGGTTAGGCATGACTTGCCCTTCATGAATCCCTGTTGACTATTCCTGATTACTTTCCCCTCTTCCAAGTGCCTCAAAAGGGATTCCTTGAGAATCCCCGCCATGATTTTTCTGGGGACTGAGGTAAGGCTGACTGGTCTTTAGTTCCCTAGATCGTCCTTCTTCCCTTTCTTAAAGATGGACACTACATTTGCCTTTTTCCAATCATCTGGGATCTCTCCTGATCTCCACAACTTTTCAAAGATAATGGCCAAAGGCTCCGCAAAGACATTTGCCAACTCCCTCAGTACCCTCGGATGTATTAAGTCCAGACCCATGGATTTATGTACGTTTAGCTTTTTTAAATAGTTCCTAACTTGTTCCCCCCCCCCCCAAGGGCTGTCCATGTTCATCCCATATTGAGTCACTTAGTGCATTAGTCTGGGAGCTGACCTTGTCTGTGAAGACAGAGGCAGAGAAAGCACTAAGTACTTCAGCTTTTCCCCACATCATCTGTCACTAGGTTACCGCCCTCATCCAGCAGGAGCCCCACACCCTCTGTGATCACCTTCTTCTTGCTAACATGCCTGTAGAAACCTTTCTTGTTACCCTTCACATCCCTTGCAAGTCTCAATTCCAACTGCGCTTTCGCCTTCCTGATAACTCCCCTGCATTCTCAAGCTATACATTTATACCCCTCCCTAGTCATCTGTCCAAGTTTCCACTTTTTGTAAGCTCCCTGTTTTGCTTAAGTTCACCAAGGATTTCTCTGGTAAGCCAATCTGGTCTCCTACCATATTTGCTTCTCTTGCTATGCATTGGAATGGTTTCTTTCTGTGCCTTCAATAAGGCTTCTTTAAAATACTGCCAGCTCTCCTGGGCTCCTTTCCCCTTCATGTTAGCACCCTAGGGGTTTCTGCCCATCAGGTCTCTGAGGGAGTCAGTCTGCTTTTCTGAAGTCCAAGGTGTGTATTTTACTACTCTTTACTTCCTTTGGTCAGGATACTGAAATCTACCATCTCATGATCACTGATTCCCAGGTCGTCACCCACCTCTACTTCCCCTATTAGTTCCTCCCTGTTTGTGAGCAGCAGGTCAAGCTGCGCACTGCCCCTGGTCGGTTCCTTCAGCACTTGTACCAAGAAGTTATCCCCAACATTCTCCAAAACTTCCTGGATTGTCTGTGTACTGCCGTATTGGTCTCCCAACAGATGTCAGGGTGACTAAAGTCCCCCATGAGAACCAGGGCCTGTGATCTGGAAACTTCTCTCAGTTGTCCGAAGAAAGCCTCATCTACCTGATTCAGCGGCCTGTAGCAGACACCAACCACAACATCACTGCTGTTGCTTACACCTCTACATTTGACCCATAGACTCTCAACAGGCTTTCCTCCCTCTGTATACTGGAGTTCTGAGCAATCATAGTACTCTCTTACATACAGTGCAACTCCTCCTTTTCTCCCCTGCCTGTCCTTCCTGAATAGTTTATACCCTTCCATGAGAGCACTCCAGTCATGCGAGTCATTCTGCCAAGTCTCTGTTATCCCAATCAAATCGTAATTCTTGGACTGGGCCAGGGCCTCCAATTCTTCCTGTTTGTTACCTAGGCTTCTCGCCGTGGTGTACAAACACCTTAGATAACCAGCTGATTGCTCTACCCTCTCCATTTGAATCAGGGGTCCTCTTTGGTTGCTTTTTTCTCTTTGCCTTTCTTCCCGGTATCCAATTTCCCCACTCCCCTCAGGGTTTTGGTCACCGTCTCCCAACGAACCTAGTTTAAAGCCCTCCTCCCTAGGTTTGCAAGCCTGCCCACGAAGATGCTCCTTCCTGTCTTTGCTAGGTGGATCCCATCTCTTCCTAAAAATTGTTGTACCCGGAACAGAGTACCAGACACCACCATGGCTGCCCTGGGGTTCCCGAACTGTGGCAGAGCCATAGATGGGACCGGCATCCTGATCCGAGCACTGGACCATCAAGTGCCCCAGATCCAGTATATTAATTGAAAGGGCTACTTTTCAATAGTGCTGCAGGCCCTCATTGACTACCGGGGACACTTTGCCAACATTTTTGTTGGGTGTTCAGTCAGGGCAAATGATGCCTGCATGTTCAGAAACTCTAGCCTGTACTGCAAACTGGGCCCAGGCTCATTTTTACCCTGCCATGAACTTGCCCTTAGGGATGTGCAGATGCTAGCGTGCATCATGGGGGATGCAGCCTTCCCCCTCATGTCGTGGCTGATTAAACCACCTGGGTACTGGGCAAGGACCAATTCAACGCCCACCTGAATTCCAGGTGGAGTGTGCCTTCAGCTGTCTCAAGGCCCATTGCTGGTGCCTGCTGACCCACCTTGAGGGAGGGGAGCACAACATCCCCAAGGTGGTGGTGGTGGCGGCATGTTGTGTCCTCCACAACATTGGGGAGAGGAAGGTGGAGGCCTTCCTCCCGGGGTGGGAGACAGACACTGGCCACAATGGGCGAGTCTTCTAGCAGCCGTGGACAGTTGCCATCTGCCAGGCCCATCAGGCCAGCGTGCACATCCAGAGGCCCTGAGGGAGAGGCTCTCTCAAGGACCCCAGTAACTCTCCCCAGGGCTTCCTCCCTAGGGGCCTCTGCCTTGTGGCCCTATCCCTTCCTCACCACAACCCCTCCCTTTGCCCTTTCCCTGACCTCCTAATAAACACAGCTGTTTGGTTTTCAAAAAAATGCAGTCTGTATTAATGAAAGATTCTGAAAAGGTGGGCAAGGGGAGGGGGCTCAGCACTGGCAAGGGGCTCAGAACTGGGAGGGGAAGGAGTGGCTCAATGTGCCACCTCTGGTGCAGGGACCGTGTCAGAGTTGCGGTTGTGTGGGTCTGGGGAGCATAGGGGATGGACAGGAGTGGGGGGCTGGAGCGGGGTCAGGGTTGGCAGGGGGTAGAGAGAGGGGGCATAGTTATCACTTGGGGATGGGGTATGGGCATCACGTGGGGAGGGAGCAGAAGCATAGCAGGGTGAAAGCCAGGAGCAGTGGCATCAGGTGGGTGTGCCATCATGTGGGACATAGCACGCATGTTGTCACGCCCCTGCATCAACTGGTCCCAGGTGCACTTCCCCCACTCCAAGTCCACATGGACCTTGTGGGCCAGGGTCTGGTGGATGTCATGAAGGACATTGATGTGCTGGTGCATCAGGTCCTTGTGCACTCTGGTGTGCCTTCAGGTCTCCCAGGCTCTGGTGGGTGGCTGCAGTGGTGTGGCTCGGCCCTATGTCCCAGCTGGTCCAACTGTGGAGAACACACAGTCATCCCTCCAAACACTGTCCCTGAGGCCTTGCCCTCTACTGTGAGCAGCAACCAACCGTTTGTGGCCCACAGGAGGGGGATGTCCTGGTTGCAAGGCCACATGGGGCCTGCACAGCAAGCCCTGTCCCACAGGGACCCCAACATGCCCTGTCTCACAGGGGCCCCAACAATGCCCAGAGGACTGTGCTGCTTGCTTCCCATGCCACTCCGGCCCATGGACAAGCAGCCAAGGGAAGTGTCCAGCCATAGTGGGATCCCCTCATGGGCAGCAGAGGTGCCAGGACCATTATGGGACTCCCTGGGGTCTGCACAAACAGGTATTGGGCTGTCTGGGGAGCGGCTGCTGCCTCGCACATGCAGGCATGCCCGTCTGCTGTGTGTGGCACTCCTCAGTCTGTGTGGGGTCATGCCTGTGCCATTGTGGCTAGCCTGCTTCCAATCAGGGTGCCTCCTCCCCCATGGCAGGATGTGTGTGGCCTTCTCTGAGCCTGGGAGTAGGATCCTACCCATGCTCAGGGGCTGCCTGCTGCGTCCATGTGCCACACAGTAACGCAGAACATGGTTGCATGTGCACAGACCGCAGCACGAAGTCCAGCCCAAGTAGTCCGAGCAACACTCGCCTTCCCCACCCTGTGTTTGTGAAAGTGAGACCACTCACCTGAAGATACCTCCCAGATCTGGAAAATGCCCTGGCTCACATGCACCGGCTCCAGCGAGAGGGACACAGTGCCCGTCTCCTCCTCCTTAGCCTCTGTCTCTGGCTGTCCCTGGTCCTCTGGCTCCTTCTCCACAGAGACCTCCAGCCAAGCAATGACAGCAGTCTCGAGGCTGGAGTCGACAAAGATGGGTGGGGAAGATGTTTCCCCACCCCCCAGGATTTGGTGCAGCTCCTGGTCACAGAGTCAGGTGTGGGGTCCTGCCCCAGAGCACGAGCTGTGTCCTCAGGCCCAGTCATATCCCTGACTCAGCTCTTTTACCTTACGCCAGGCGTGTTCCAAGGTCCAGGGTGGGTGTCCACACTCTGCCAGGGACTGGGTCATCTGGCCATAAATGTCCGTGTTGTGGTGCTTGGCTCAGGGATCCTGTAAGGCCTACTCTTCGCCCCACAGTTCATAGAATCATAGAGCTGGAAGAGACCTCAGGAGGTCATCATGTCCAGCCCCCTGCCCAAGGCAGGATCAATCCAAACTAAATCAAACCAGCCAGGCTTTGTCAAGCCGAGACTTAAAAACCTCTAGGGATGAAGATTCCACCACCTCCTTAGGAAATAGTTTCCAGTACTTCACCACCCTCCTAGTGAAATAGTTTTTCCTAATATCCAATCTAGACCTCTCTCACTGTAACTTGAGACCATTGCTCCTTGTTCTGCCATCCGTCACTACTGTGAACAGCCTCTCTTCATCTTCTTTGGAACCTCCCTTCAGGAACTTGAAGGCTGCTATCAAATCCCCCCCCCCCACTCTTCTCTTCTGCAGACTAAACAAACCCAAATCGCTCAGTCTCTCCCCATAGGTCATGCACTCCAGCCCCCTAATCATAATGGTCTCCCTCCACTGGACCCTCTCCAATGCGTCCACATCCTTTTTATAGTGGGAAGCCCAGAACTGGACACAATACTCCAGGTTTGGTAATGCTTCTCCTAATGCACCCTAATATGCCATTAGCTTTCTTGGCTACAAGGGCACACTCTTGACTCATATCCAGCTACTCATCCACTGTAATCCCCAGGTCCTTTTCTGCAGAACTGCTACTTAGCCCTTCGGTCCCCAGGCTGTAAAAATGCTTGGGATTCTTCTGTCCCAAGTGTAGGACTCCACACTTGTTCTTTTGGCCCAATCCTCTAATCTGTCCAGGTCACTCTGGACCCTCTCCCTGTCCTCCAGCGTATCTACCCCTCCCCCTAGCTTAGTGCCATCTGCAAACTTGCTGAGGGTGCAATCCATGTCCTCATCCAGGTCATTAATAAAAATGTTGAACAAAACTGGTCCTAGAACGGATCCTTGGGGCACTCCGCTAGAAACTGACTGCCAACCTGACATTGAGCTGTTGATCACTACCCCTTGGGCCTGACAGTCTAGCCAGCTTCCTATCCATCTTACAGTCCATTTAACCAATCCATACTCCCTAACTTGTTGGCAACAATATTGTGAGACACAGTATCAAAAGCTTTGCTAAAGTTGAGGTATATCACATCCACTGACTTTCCCATATCCACAGAGCCAGTTACCTCATCATAGAAACTAATCAGATTGGTTAGGCATGACTTGCCCTTCATGAATCCCTGTTGACTATTCCTGATTACTTTCCCCTCTTCCAAGTGCCTCAAAAGGGATTCCTTGAGAATCCCCGCCATGATTTTTCTGGGGACTGAGGTAAGGCTGACTGGTCTTTAGTTCCCTAGATCGTCCTTCTTCCCTTTCTTAAAGATGGACACTACATTTGCCTTTTTCCAATCATCTGGGATCTCTCCTGATCTCCACAACTTTTCAAAGATAATGGCCAAAGGCTCCGCAAAGACATTTGCCAACTCCCTCAGTACCCTCGGATGTATTAAGTCCAGACCCATGGATTTATGTACGTTTAGCTTTTTTAAATAGTTCCTAACTTGTTCCCCCCCCCCCCCCCTTGCAGGGCTGTGTGAGGGTGGGACTGCAGACCCCCCCCCGGGGATGGAGCTTCCACCCAGCACTACCCCCTAACCCTTTCCCAAGGGTCCCCCTTTCCAGTACTCCCCCCCCCCCAGGGACTGCAGCCCAAGAGTGCCATAGGTCCATGAGGAGGACCCCAATGGGGACTTTCCCATGACAACTGGTTTCCCAGAGACAGGCAAGCTTCTAGATGGCAATGGCAACCTGCTTCTCAGGGGGATGGCAGGTTGCATCTGGGTGTCCTGTTGACAGAGGGTAGGGGCAAGCCAGGCACACAGCTCCATGAAGGTGGCCTTCCACATTCTGAAGTTATGGAGCCACTGCTGGTCATTCCACTGCTCCATCACCAGCTGGTCCCACCAGTCAGAATTGGTGTCTAGCCCCAAGCACTTTCTTTCCACTGTGGGGTGCGATTGCAAGGGCCTTGCTCCCACACACAGGGAGAGGGTTTGATGAGCTCGGAGTTGAGCTTCTGCAGGACCATGAAGGAAGCCTGCACAAACTGCTGCAAAAACTGCAGCATGGCAGTGTGGGGCCATCACATGCCCAGAGGCAGTTCTGGCTCCATGGCAAGGAGTATGCTGTGGTGACCAAAAGCTGGGCAAACAGAGCACGCACTGCAAATGCTTTGCTGTCTCTCAGAGAGGTAGGCAAGCAAGCAGTGGAAGCTGAGAAATGTCTGTCCAGGGATGTCCCTTTAAGCACGTGTCTCAGCTAGCCTTAGGAACATCACCCGGAAGCAACTGCTGACCTAGTGCCCTACCTGAACTGGGTGGCCTAAGGCCTTAAATGCAAAATAGCATCCAATCAGTGTGGATGCTATCTTTCAAAATAGCAAATTGCTATTTTGTTGCACTTTTTGCTTATTTTGAAATAAGCTTTTCCGGAAGATCTCTTCTGGAAAATCTTATTCTGAAAGAAGCTTGCAGTGTAGATGTAGCCTTATAGGCTATATTCTTATTATTCAGCTATACAGAAAGAAGGACTAGTGAGACTTGATATGGATTTAATCAGGCCACAAATTTATTATGAGATGTCTGGGACTACCCAGCAGATAATAGTATATAGTGTAGGTAGCCCCCTTTTTATTCTGTAATTATATGGTGGGCTTATGCCAGCTCCCCCTCTTTCCATTGAAATCCCTCCAGCATCACTATTGCCAGAACTTTACCACTGTGTGAAAGGTGAAAACACCCCACTACACTGAAGCCAATATGGTGATGCAGGAAAAATTCCTTCCCAGCTCTCCTAAAAAGGAATGACCAACACAGTGCCCACAAGTGGTTCAAACCCCCCTGATATTCACATATGAAGGGGAGGGAGGGAGGCGCTGCTTTGCCTGCTGTGTGGAGGAAGGAGTTTCCCATGCAAAGACTTGTACTTGTAGGCTGCGTCTAGATTGGCATGATTTTCCGGAAATGCTTTTAACAGAAAAGTTTTCCGTTAAAAGCATTTTCGGAACAGAGCGTCTAGATTGGCATGGACGCTTTTCCGCAAAAGCACTTTTTGCGGAAAAACGTCCCTGGCCAATCTAGACGCGCTTTTGTGCAAGAAAGCCCCAATCGCCATTTTAGCCATCGGGGCCATTTTGCGCAAAACAATACCACGTTGTCTACACCGGCCCTCTTGCGCAAAAGCTTTGCGCGAAAAGGACTTTTGCCCAAACGGGAGCAGCATAGTATTTCCGCAAGAACACTGACAATCATACATGAGATCGTCAGTGTTCTTGCGGCAATTCAAGCGGCCAGTGTAGACAGCTGGCAAGTTTTTACGGAAAAGTGGCTGATTTTCCGGAAAAACTGGCCAGTCTAGACACAGCCTTAAAGTTTTCTGCCCTTACATTCCCAGGTGTGAGTTGGTGCGGCAAAGATGAGCACCACCCACCTTTTTTGCAGCAGTTTTAGACCCTGTCTCCCTATCACAAAGCATCACTGCCTTCTTTCTGCAAGGGTGGACAACAGCCCCTCTCTTCCCCTCCCCCCATTTTTGGTGCAGAGCAGTCATTTTCAAACCGTGCCAGAGCACTCAGACAATATAATTTCCACACTGCATACCTGCAAACACAGAACTTTACAAATATCAGATTCCATGCATGGGACCTCATGAAAAAATGTATGTCATTTTGTTAATCAATCTGTGATTCTTAAATATTAGTAAACTGTTTCAAAATTAACCACTTCACTGAGTGGAACATCATCAAATCAGACTTGCTGATTCTAGACCAAGCAATTTTTGAGATGATATTTACAAAAGGGTATGTAGCTATTTTAAAATGTCTCTGATTTGATTCAGACTTTTAAAACTCATAAATTCCTTTCCTCATTAGCCCCAAACATTGCAGTAAAGTTCACCTGTTACAAAGGGCTGTACATGAGTAAATTCAGAGAATGGCTTGAATTTGATGGCACTGCGAGAATGCTGTGCAATGTTAACTGTGAAAATAAACTATTTTCTCCATAACATACCTAACTCCATAACATACCTAACTAAAAATAAAGCATGGGATAATGTACTGGAACATTAAAAATGCTATTATCTGACAGAATGTAGCTTTTTAAAAGATTGCACTTCTAAAAATTTGCTATGTTACTGTTTCTGTCATGCTTCCAGCTAACAAGTATAAAAAGCTAGAACAGCATGAAGTCTGGCCTAAAAAATAATGCGTCATCTTTAAAATTCATAGAATATTTGAAATTACTGTAACATACATCTTTTTTAAGGTGACATAGTTTAAGTTAAACAACAAACATGACATGAAGAGGACAGCCACAGAATTTAGAAGTATTAAAAACTCAAATAAATAACTTTTGCTACTTGATAATTATTTTTAGGGTTTTCAGTTAGCACTGATCTGCTGCAGTTCCCTTTCTGGAATGGTATGGAATTCACATGCTCCTTTCAGGTCACTACAGGAATCAGTTAGTGGGTGACAGGTCCCCAGACTCAGCCAAGCCTACCCTTTCTGAACATCCTTGAAACATAGTTCATGATGGAACTTTCTCCAAATTACCAGAATTTGCAGAGATTTGTAGAAAGCATAGAATGGAGCACTCCTTGCTTCTTTTGGTACATCATGTCACTTGCTCATCACAAGACAGTAATAGCATATAAACAATGAAATTCAATGTTAATTATTTTCAAAATCTGGGGGGGGGGGGAAGCCCTGAACCCATAAAGGTCATGCAAGGCATGAATTGTTAGTTACTAAATAGAAAAATAAGGGAGAATGCAACTTATGAGTAGCAAGGGTTAATATATAAAAACCTGCAAAAGCGACAAGGAGTCCTGTAGCACCTTAGGGTATGTCTGCACTAGCCCCCTAGTTCGAACTAGGGTGGCTAATGTAAGTATTTGAACTTGCAAATGTAACGCTGAAACGCTGGCTGTTCCCTCTGGGCGGTGCTGTTGCCTCCCGCTGTGGCGCTCGGCTGACTTCTGTGCCGCTCAGCCAGGCCACCACGGGGGAGCAAGCGGTGCAAGCGGCCATTTGGGTGTTGTGGTCCCCATGCAGCACCCCCTTGCTGCATGGGGAGCATGGGGCCCAAATGGCCGCTTGCGCCGCTTGCTGTCCCGCGGCGACCCGGCTGATTGGCGCAGAAGTCAGCCGAGCTCCACGGCGGGAGGGGAAGGGGGGCGGGGCAGAGACATGAGGTATGACAGCGGCTCCAGGCCCCGCCCCCTGGCCGTGAATGTCACCGCCCCGTCCCCCTTCACCTCCCGCAGTGGTGCTCGGCTGACTTCTGTGCCGCTCAGCCGGGCTGCTGCACGGGAGCAAGCAGCGCAAGCGGCCATTTGGGGTTCGTGCTCCCCATGCTCCCATGGCCGGAGGCGAAGGGGGGTGGGGTGCTGATGTACATGGCCGGGGGCTGATCATGGAGCATCCGTCATGTCCTTACTGCGCTGACATCTGGTCCAACCAGCCCGGGAGAGTTCACAACCTGGAGCCGGCCCAGGAGGGAGGCGCGGGCTGGAGGAGCACAAGCAGCTGCACAGCCAGCTGGAGAGAAGCGGCGCTTTTAAGGGGAAAGTGCCGCTTCTCTCTAACTGCTTGCTCCATGGCTGCCCCCTGCTCAGTCCTCCAGTCGGCACCTGTAAGTGGGGGCTGGGCGCTGAGCCTGGCCGGGGGGGAGGGCGGGGGAACGAGAGGGAGGGGGAGGTGGAGGACAACTGGGAGGCTGCAGGATCAGTGCTGGGGTGAAGGGAAACGGTGCAGGGGGGCAGCTGGAGCTCATAGGCAGCTGCTCAGCTGGGCTGCCGCGCGGGAGCAAGCGGTGCAAACAGCCGTTTGGGCTCCGCACTCCCCATGCAGGAGGAGGAGGAGGAGAGTAAGAGGTAGGAGGAGGAGGAGAAGAGAGAATGAGAGGCAGGAGGGGGAGAAGAGAAAGAGAGACGGAGAGAGAGTCAGGAGATGGAGGAGAGCTGAGAGAGAGAGGGGGAGGCAGTAGGAGGAGGGGAGAGAGAGAGAGACGGAGTGAGAGACCGGAGGCTCAGGAGAGAAGACCGAGATAGAAGGGGAATAGGACGTGGAGGAGTGACCTGAAAATCCCGTTTTATGACGGGCTAATTGGCTAGTTTTGAAAAAATAACCCCTGCTTCTGATGAGGAATAACACCTATTTCAAAACTATTATGTTGAAATAACATTAGTGTGGATGCTCAGCTGCTGTTATTTCGAAATAACACCCTGGCCACACCCCTGACAACTCTAATTCTTCCCTTCTCTTGCACTGTTTAAGGCTGCAGGCAGAAGGGAAAGGGCTTGTGGCAGCTCACCAACTCTGCCACACTGTATCCTTCAATGCAGCCATGAGTGACCCCAGAGCTCCCACCAAGCCACACAGCTGCATGCACACCTGCAGCCACCTCCAAAGCCCCTGGCCAGGGGTGAAAGAGGGCATTGGTTTGGACTAGTGCAGAGATCCTAGATCTCATTGAAGTCTGGGGTGAGAAGACAAAAATCCAGGATCTCTGCACCGGGTGTTGAAATGCCAACATCTACGGACAGATGGCTGCCAGCCTGGCTCAGAATCGGAACAGCTGCACCCCGGACCAAGTGCACATGAAAATTAAAGAACTGCAGCAGGCCTACACTAAGGCCAGGGAACAAAGTTCCTACTTCGGGGTGGCACCACACAGCTGCCATTACTATGAGCACCTTGGATACAATCCTGGTAGTTACCTCCCCTCCTCCCATCATCGACTGTGGCCAAGACATGTTTGTCATCAGCCTCCATGAGAGCAGGGCTGTAGAGGAGGGTGAGAGCAATGTTGAGGACAAGGAGAAGGAAGAGGTTGTGTTGGAGGAGGAGGAGAAGGAGCAAGCACCATGCTCGCCAGCCAGGAGCTCGTCATCTGCCTGGAGCCAGTCCCCCTTTCCCAGGATGTTTCCCAGGGCTCAGATGAACACACGTGAGGGCAGGCGGCAGGCTGCTAGGGCCTGTGTGCTCCTCAGTTGGCCTTCTTGATCTGGGGCTCACACAAAAACCTGTGCATGTGGATGCACATGGAGCACCAGTCCGAAACACTCAGACATATGACGCTCTCACACAGGAACCCCTCAATACTTCTCACAAGGTTCCTGCACAGGCTTGCTTTACTCCGGCCTTTGTGGTGGGAAACCTTTCCATGACAAGCCACCACTGAGGAACCTAACATCTTGGAAACACATAGCAGTGCCGCATACAGCACTCAAGCGTGGCAATGTGGCCATTATTTCTGAAAACTCATGCAGATTGGGGGATGTCCTGGATGAATGGAAAAGGGCAAATTTAGTGCCCATCTTTAAAAAAGGGAAGAAGGACACTCCAAGGAACTACAGACCAGTCAGCCTTACCTCAGTCCCTGGAAAAATCATAGAGGGGATCCTCAAGAAATCCATTTTGAAGCAGAGGAAAAGTGGAAGAGAGGAAAGTGATCAGGAATAGGCAACATGGATTCACCAAGGGCCTGACCAACCTGATTAGCTTCTATGATGAGTCCCCGCAGTGAAGACACAGAAGCAGTGAGGGCACAAAATCTTACAAGAAGTGGAAACTTGGACAGATGACTAGGGAAGAGTATAAATATATTGCTCAGATATGCAGGGGTGTAATCAGGAAGACCAAAGCACAATTAGCAGCTAGCAAGGGATGTGAAGGGTAACAAGAAAGGTTTCTACGGCATGTTAGCAAGAGGATAATCAAGAAAGGTGTGGGACCTAGACCTAGACCTCCCCCACTGCAATTTTAGACCATTGCTCCTTGTTCTGCTATCTGTCACTACAGTTGACACAGCCAGCTTGGTAGTGTGGACACATCACTTACAAAATAAACCATATGTGGCTAAAATCAATGTAAAGTCCTAGTGTAGACCAGGCCTTTGTTGACTGGTCATACAGCTTGGGGCTCTGTGTAACCCATATACCTACATAAGACCATAAAAACATAAGAACGTCCATATGGGTCAGACCAAAGGTCCATCTAACCCAGTATCCTGTCTGCCGACAGTGGCCAATACCAGATGCTCCAGAGGGAAGGATCACAACAGGTAATCATCATATGATCCCTCTCCTGTCATCCAGAGGCTAGGGACACCATTCTGACCCATCCTAGCTAATAGCCATTGATGGACCTAACCTCCATGAATCTATCTAGCTCTTTTTTGAACCCTGTTAAAGTCATAGTCTTCACAATATCTTCTGTCAAGCAATTCCACAGGTTGACTGTGAGCTGAGTGAAGAAAAACTTGCTCTTGTTTGTTTTAAACCTGCTGCCAATCAATTTCATTTGGTGACCCCTAGTTCTTAAATTGTGGGAATAAGTAAATAAAGAACTTTTCCTTATTCACTTTTTCCACACCAGTCATGATTATATAGACCTCTATCATATCCCCCCTTAGTCTCGTCTTTTCTAAGCTGAAAAGTCCAAGTCTTTTACATTTCTCTTCATATGGGACCCGTTCCAAATCCCTAATCATTTTAGTTGCCCTTTTCTGAACCTTTTCCACTGCCAATATGTCTTTTTTGAGATGAGGTGACCACATGTGTACTCAGTATTCAAGATGTGTGTGTACCATAGTTTTATACAGAGGCAATAAGATGTTCTCTGTCTTATTCTCTATCCCTTTTTATATTATTATTAACATTCTATTTGCTTTTTTGACTGCCACTGCACACTGAGTGTATGTTTTCAGAGTAATATCCACAGTGACTCCAAGACCTAATAGGCTCTTCAAGAGATCCATGGGGGAAGGTAGGAGGGAGTTGTGTCTGGGTCATTGTTGCTAGGCTGATTTAGCATTCCACACCCAGAAGCTTCTGTAATTGGGTGGGGTAGTTTGGAGGGCTGCTCCAATTGGTTCTCTCTCTGTTGCTGGAGTCAGATTCTATGAGTAAGTAGGCAGGGCAGCTGCTTTTCTAAGGGCCTTGTGTCCTTGTGAGCTGGGAGAAGCTGAGCTCAGGAGCAGAAAGCAGGCTGTTGTCCCTCACTCTGAAGCACTTTGCAGCTGATAGGAATAATGTTAACCCAACTAAATCATCCCAGCCACAACTTTGTCAAGCCAGAACTTACAAACTTCTAGGGATGGAGATTCCACCACCTCCCTGGGTAACCCATTCCAGTGCTTCACCACCCTCCTAATGAAATAGTTTTTCCTAATTTCCAAACAAAACCTCCCCCACTGTAACTTGAGACCATTGCTCCTTGTTCTGCCAACATTCACTACTGAGAACAGTCTCTCTCCATGCACTTCCCTTCAGGAAGTTGAAGGCTGCTATCAAATCCCCCCTCACTTTTCTCTTCTGCAGCTTAAATAAGCCCAAATCCCTCAGCCTCCCCTCATAGGTCATGTGCTCCAGACCCCTAATCATTTTGGTTGACCTCCGCTGGACCCTCTCCAATGCATCCACATCCTTCTTGTAATTGGGGCCCCAGAACTGGACACAATACACCAGATGTGGCCTCACCAGAGCCGAATAAAGAGGAATAATCACATCTCTGGATCTACTGGCAATGCTCCTCTTAATGTAACCTAATATGCCATTAGCCTTCTTGGCTACAAGGGCACATTGTTGACTCTTATCCATCTTCTCATCCACTGTAATCCCCAGGTCCTTTTCTGCCGAAGTGCTACTTAACCCTTCGGTCCCCAGCCTGTAACAATGCTTGGGATTCTTCCATCCCAAGTGCAGGACTCTGCATTTGTCCTTGTTGAACCTCCTCAGATTTCTTTTGGCCCAATCCTCCAATTTATCTAGATCACTCTTGACCCTATCCTTGCCCTTCAACGTATCTACCTCTCCCCCTAGCTTAGTGTCATCCACAAACTTTCTGTGGGTGCAATCTATCACGTCATCTAGGTTAATAAAGATGTTGAACAAAACCGGCCCTTGAACTTATCTTTGGGGCACTCCACTTGAAACTGACCGCCAACCAGAAATCGAGTTGTTGATCACTGCCCATTGGGCCAAACAATTTAGTCAGTTTTCTATCCACCTTACAGTCCATTTATCCAATTAATACTTCCTTAACCTGCTGGAAAGAATATTGTGGGACACAGTATCAAAAGCTTTGCTAAAGTCAAGGTATATCATATCCAATGACTTCCCCATGTTCACAGACCTAGTTACCTCATCATAGAAGCTAATCAGATTGGTCAGGCATGACTTGCCTTGGTGAATACATGTTAACTATTCCTGAACACCTTCTCCTGTTCCAAGTGCTTCAAAATGGATTCCTTGAGGATCCCCGTCATGATTTTTCTGGGGACTGAGGTAAGGCCGACTGGGTACTGCATTTGCCTTTTTTCCAGTCATCCTGGACCTCTCCCAATCTCCACGAGTTTTGAAAGATTATGTCCAAAGTTCTGCAGTACCCTCAAATGCATTAAATCCAGACCCATGGATTTATGTATGTCTAGATTTTCTAAATAGTTCCTAACTTGTTTTTTCTCCAGCAAGGGCTGCCCACCTCCTCCCATACTGTGTTGCCTAATGCAGTAGATGGGGAGCTGACCTTGTCTGTGAAGACAGAGGCAAAGAAAGCATTGACTAGTTCAGCTTTTCCCACATCATCTGTCACTAGGTTACCTCCCTCATCCAGAAAGAGCCCCACACACTCTCTGATCACCCTCTTATTGCTAATATACCTCTAGAAACCTTTTTTGTTACCCTTCGCATCCCTTGCTAGCTGCAATTCCAATTGCGCTTTTGCCTTCCTGATTTCTCCCCTGCATTCTAAAACAATATAGTTATACTCCTCCATAGTCATCTGTCCAAGTTTCCACTTTTTATATGCTTCCTTTTTGTGTTTAAGCTCACCACGGATTTCCCTGGTAAGCCAATCTGGTCTCCTACCATATTTGCTTTTCTTACTACACATTGGGATGGTTTGTTCCTGTGCCGTCAATAGGGCTTCTTTAAAATACTGCCAGTTCTCCTGGACTTCTTTCCCCTTCATGTTATCATCCCAGGGAATCCTGCCCATCAGTTCTCTGAGGGAGTCAAAGTCTGCTTTTCTGAAGTCCATGGCATGTATTTTGCTGCTCTCCTTCCTTCCTTTAGTCAGGATCCTGAAATCTACCATCTCATGATCACTGCTGCCCAGGTTGCCACCCACATCTATTTCCCTTACTAGTTCCTCCCTGTTTGTGAGCAGCAGGCCAAGCTGTGCATGTCCCCTGGTTGGTTCCTTCAACACTTGTGCCAGGAAGTTATCCCCAACATTCTCCAAAAACTTCCTGGATTGTCTGTGTACTGCTGTATTGGTCTCCCAGCAGATGTCAGGGTGATTAAAGTCCCCCATGAGAACCAGGGCTTGTGATCTGGAAGCTTCTCTTTGTTGTCTGAAGAAAGCCTCATCTACCTTATCCGTCTGATCTGATGGTCTATAGCAAACCCCAACCCCAACATCACCTCTGTTGCTCCTACCTCTATACTTAACCCAAAGACTCTCAAAGGGTATGTCTACACTACAGCGTTATTTCGAAATATCTTAATTCGAAATAAGATATTTCAAAATAATGCATCTACACACAAAATGCAGTTCAAAATAGTGTTTTGCTACTTTGAAATACTGCGTCCACAGTGGGTGGACGCTGATTTGCATTTAAGGCCATCTGGAACCAGGTCAGGCAGGGCATCAGGTCAGGACTTACTGTGTGGGGCTGCTGCCTGAGGCTATCTGAGACCTGTTCTTAAAGGACACCCCCCCGCCCCCGGGCAGCCAGTTCTCAGGTGACCCTGCTAGCTTGCCTACATCGAGGAAGGACAGGAAAGCATTTGTGTCTCTGAGTGCTCTGGTTGCCCTCACTCGGGACACCACAGCACTCTGCAACATGGAACCAGAGCTGCCCCTGGGCACCCTGGTGCTTCTCGTGGACATGTTGCTACCAGCCTGGCTGCACTTTCTGCAGGCTGCCATCCGGGAGGTCCATTGGGGGGCTGTCAGTATCCAGGAGGCCCTGCGGGAGAGCATCCACCCTGAGGAGCACTAAGAGCCTCCCTGATCTGCCCCACTGCCCCATTCCTCCCGCACGTCTTTCCACTTACCCCTCCCTAACCCCCCTTCCTGATATCAAATAAAATACATGTATTTTCATGAACACAAACTCTCTTTATTTGACAAAAGTGTGTGTGGGGGGATGAAACTCTGGTGAGACTGGGGAAAGGAGGTGGGAGAGGGGAGTAGAGAGGGTGGGAGAGGGGAGGGGGAAACCTGGGAGGAAGGAGCTGGAAGGGGGAAGCAAGGGGAAGAAGGGGGAGGGGAAGCTCAGGGTTCAGGGGAGGGGGTCTTGCCAGGCCAACTGTCTCCCAGCACAGTGGGTGCAGGGGCCTCAGCTTCCCCGGGGGGATGGGGAGGAGGGTGTGGAGGGAGAAGCGGGAGGAGGAGAAGGAGTGGGAGGAGGAGCGGTAGCTGGGGAGGCAGCAGGCGCTGGAGCAGCAGGAGGCAGCACACTCTGCACCAGCGTCTGCAGGTGTTGGCAGATGGCATGACCCTGGGCAAGCAGCTTCCACTGGAACTCCCAATCTTCTTGCACCCAGTGCTCCACGGTGCTGAGCAGGGCTCGCAGGGCCCCCAGGTGCTGCTGTCAGTACCCCTGAAGTGTTTGGGTGGTCCTGCGGAGCCCTCGGGTGCGGGAGCATGTCCCAGGCGGGGTGGTGCGCCCTGCATGCGCAGCTGGTAGGGCTGTGGAGAAACAAGAGAAGTGGTCGGTTCTCCCTGGGGACACAATGGGTGAAGCCCAGCCCCCCTCTGCGAGGTGTGGATGACCGTGCCCTGCACCCTCGGAGCTGATGTGCTTGCACAGAGGCCATGTTCAGAATGTCTGGCTATCCCCAGGAGTGGGAGCTGCCCCGAGACTGCATCCATGCCCCTGTGCTGTGTACAGTGTGGCTGAGGTGGGGGGGAGATGTCCCCTGCCTTTGTGTAGAGGGGGCTTGTGAAGGGAGGGCGTCCTGCTGTGTCCCGCCCTGGGGTCGAGAGCATGTCATGTCTCTTCACTCATGCATGTGGCTATCAGGCTAAGGCCCCTGTGTGGCAGCCAGCTGGAGCCACCTGCCCAAGGATGGCACAGCACATGCTCGCACATGCACAGGTTTCTGCGTGATCCGTGGTAAGCAAGGCCCACGTGCGCGGTCCCTGGTCTCCCTCCCCGCCCCCCAGTAAGGGGACAGTGATGGCACTCACATGTTGTGGCTTCCCTGGACAACCCTGGTGACTCTGCTGCTGGGACGGCTCTGGGGTCCTGGCAGTGTGGCACCCTCTGTCTCGGCTCCTACGGCTCCTCCTCCACGCCCTGGTCAGGGCCCTCTGCTCCCAGATTGGTGCCCCCCCGGGGTGGCACGGACTGTCCCACCCCCCAGGATGCGGTCCAGGTCACCAAAATAGGGTCAGGTGTCTGCCCCTGTTGGGGAGCTGCCCCGTGTGGCCTTGGCATATGCCTGCTGTAAATCTTTAATTTTAATGCGCACCTGCTCCTGGGTGCGCATGTACCTTTTGTGGCCATGGTGGCAGCTATCCGGCCGTAGACGGCTGCGTTCCTCCATCTAGTGCGGAGATCATGGATGTTGGAGGCCTCCCCCCAAACCTCAATGAAGTCCATGATCTCCACACTAGTCCAGGAAGGCGCCCGCCGTCTCTGGCCTCTGGCTGGCTCCTGGGAGCTGGGGGACTGGGTGGTGGACAGCTGGCTGGCACTGGCTGCCCAGCTCATTGTGGGGCCACTGGGTCAGGGGCAGTGACTGCTGGCAGGCCTGGATCTGGCATGTGCAGTGTGGCCAAAGTCTACCCCTCTAAGGGCTCCGGGGCTGGGGGAGAGGAGAGGAGTTTTCCTGGTTTGGCCCAGAGTGGCCACCAGGGGAAACTGGGAAGGGCTGGAGGCCCCCTCATTCGAAATAAGCGTCTACACAGTGCTTATTTCAAATTAGCTATTTTGAATTTGGCATTATTCCTTGTAGAATGAGGTTTACCAAATTCAAAATAAGCATTCAAAATTAATTCGAAATAGCAGTTTGGCTGGGTAGACGCTAGGAAACTTAATTTGAAATAATGGCTGTTATTTCGAATTAACTTTGATGTGTAGACATACCCAAAAAGCTTGTCTCCCTCTATATACTAGAGCTCTGAGCAATCATACTGCTCTCTTACATACAGTGCAACTCCTCCTCCTTCCCCCCCTCCCCCGCCTGTTCTTTCTGGACAGTTTATACCCTTCCATGACAATGCTCCAGTCACGTGAGTCATCTCACCAAGTCTCCATTATTCCAATCAAGTCATAGTTCTTTGATTGGGCCAAGGCTTCTTATTCTTCCTGTTTGTTCCCCAGGCTTGTTGCATTCAAGTACAAACATCTTAGATAACTAGTTGATTATCTTACCTTCTCCATTTGAATCAGGGGTCTTCGTTTGTTGCTCCTTCCTCCTTGTTTTTCTTCCTGGTATCCCACTTTCCCACTTACTTCAGGGCTTAGGTCACTGGCCCCCAGCAAATCTAGTTTAAAGCCCTCCTAACTAAGTTTGCAAGCCTGTCCATGAAGATGCTCCTTCCTCTCTTGGTTAGGTGGATCCTATCTCTTCCTAGCAATCTTTGTGCCCAGAACACAGTGCCATGGTGAAAGAAACCAAAGCCCTATCTCCAACACAAGCTGCGCAACCTTGCATTTTCTTCCACGATTTGACAGTCCCTACCTGGACCTTTTCCTTCAACCAGGAGGATGGACGAGAACACCACTTGCCCTTCAAATTCTTTGATCTTTCTTCCCAGTGCTACGTAATCTGCGGTGACATGCTCATGGTAATTCTTGGTCATATTCTACATGGAAAAGCAGGAATTTTCTTGTAATAGGGTTTTATTAAGTCTGTATACTTGTGACTTAACTGAGTGGTTAATCAGTTAGCAGGCTATCTAGCAATGGTCCACAGCAGAGGAAGAATCTGCCAAGATTCCAGCTGAGGATTCCTACAAGCAAGTGGAGAGAGATTTCAGACTCAGCATATTGTGCAGATTTGGTAATCAAAGATACTCACTGAGAGTTAGGTGAACCAAACCTAAGCTTTTGGGATCTTTCAGTTTATTTTACTGTGTTTTCTGTGGACTGAACTGTTCAAAATTCAATTTTTGTTTTGTTCTTTATTTATGTTTATTGCAGCTGAAGATAATGCCTGTGGATTATAAAATAGCTATTTACCATGTAAAATTAGACTATTTGTGTCTGCATCATAAGATTTTATAAAGTTATTTAATTAAATTAATTTCTTTAGTACTTTTTGGGACTTGAATGTGGGAAGGCTAACCCTGTGCAATCCTTGCTGAAACTCCTTAGCAACTAAACTCTGTGTCTCCAGCTACTTTTTTATGGGCATTTTCAATGCACTGGAGCAAGCCAGTGAAGTCTAGCCCACCCAAAATTACACCAGCTGGGAAAAATCTTGAAGGAATTACTCAATCATGATCAGCCCCTTAGCCCAGATCCAAATTAAATCCCTTTTCCTGGGCCTCTTGTCTCAGCACACATGGAGCTTTTTGGGGGGGCTGTAGGGTTAGTTAGACAATGTAGTAAAATGAGGGTCCAAGTATCACAGGCCTGAGGCCTAGACAACAATTGTCAAGACTTTGCTAGTATAAAGTAAAGTTAAGCTGTGAGCACGAGACAGGCGCTGCTTACATAGGTTGGCAAGAATAGGGCTGATATTACAGAAATACTCCTACCTAAGAGGTACTAGGGACAGGCCAGAAACACATCCCAGAGGGGTTGTAATAGATCACCTTCTTAAGAAACATCTTAGTACCAATTTCCTCCTCACAAACAACAGTCTTCTGACCTTGGTTCAGGACTGGGTCTAAACTGATAGCATGATAGATAGTAATTGACCCCCCCCCCCCCGCATGAGGTAAGGGTGTAGCCAGACATGAACCCCATCTTGTTTCCCCCCCCAGAGAGCAAGAGAAAGGCAGTCAGCCTTTGATGCCCTGGGAACGCAGGTGTGCTGCCTGTCCCTGACTCTAATAAACAGAAACCAGACAGTAAATGGGCTAGCTGACGACCGGGGGCCCCCCATTGCCCTGATGGCTGGTACCAGCAATTGACACGCCTGCACTGTCCCAGGAGAGTAAACTTTGCCCATCACATACTAGAAGTGCCCATTGTCTGCATTTTCCCAGGTGTGAATTATGCTTTGCACCCTTCGTGGGAAACTTGGCATTCAAAGCCATTTTTCCTAATTGACCACTTGAGACCAGGAAGAAGCCTACGTGACCCAAGGGGTATAAAGATGGGTTTAGTAGACCACCCCATTTGAGTTCCAATCACCTACACCTGCTGGCAGGTATTGATGGTCTCCCGAGGTCTGTGGGACGCCCAACCTTGCCCTACTTCTTCCCGAGGGATTGAGAGAAAGATGCTGGCCACGCCAAGTCTGGAACGCAGGGGTGAGAATTATACCTGCAATGTGTTTCCTTATGTGTACACTTTAATTGTTACTATGTTATAAGTTTAGTTACTCTATTATAGTTTCTTAAGTCAAACTGTTTCATTTCTATTGTAAAACTGCCTTTGGTAATGTGATTTAGCTATAAACTGCGGAACCCAATTAACTTGTCAATCAAACCGCAGGGAGTCTTTGTATCTCCTTGTAAACTGCAATAAACATTTAACTTCTTTTAGAACTGCCGTTCCCTTCTATGTAAACTCCGGTATCTTGTTAGGCTGTCAATCACACTGAAGAAACTTTCTCCTTAATTGAAACACTCCGAGTGGCCATTTTGTTTCATTGGAGACCTGCGGTCAGCAATTATCCAATCAGACCGCAGAAAAATCATTAGCTTGTCAATCAAAGGTGCAGCAGCCATTTTGTTTCATTCATAAATTGGGCAGCCATTTTTAAAGCCCCGAGAAATCATTTTCCTGTCAATCAAATCGCTGCGGTTTGCTTTCGGACCGCTACCTAAATTATAGTAAAATAAGTCGGTGCCCTTATTCAAGATATATATATATATATATATATATATATATATATAAAACCAAGTTTTCTTTCCTTTTCTTTCTCTTTCCTTGTCTCCTACAAATAAGCAAAGTGCATGTCAAGTTTCTGACTTGAACCTATGCTGCTGTACCTGAACTGAACACAAACAAAAGGAACTCCAGCTGGTCATAAGGGACAGATATAGGGAAGCTTGAGTGTTGGATCATGTCGCCTTCAGGGGACAGATCCATTGGGGCACCTCTCAGCCTCCCCAGGCTGCCCGCTGCGAAGGGATAGTGTATCCTAGCAGTCAAAATCTGAGGTGTAATAAGCTCTCCCTGTAAACTTCTTGGGGTGCCCATCAACCTCCTCCAGGTTGCCCGCTGCTAAGGGACCCCAGTCCTAGCAGTTGAAGTCTCGGGTGTATAACACACACATACCACTCACTGCCCTGACCACCGGCTGACAAAGGGGTGGTAATTGAGCAACAGGATGTGGTGACTTGATACATCGGGAGTGATGTGTAACTTTTTTTGTAACTTTTTTTGTATCTGGGTATGTCTAGACTACATCCCTCTGTCGCCAGAGGGATGTAAATTAGACATACCGACATTGCAAATGAAGCGGGGATTTAAATCTCCCACGCTTCATTTGAATAAAAATGGCCACCACGTTTTGCAGAGTCAGCAGTTTATCGGCAAAAAGCAGCTGTCAAGACGGGGATCCGGCAACAAAGAAAGCCTTTGTCGCCTGATTCCTTATGCCTCATAAAACAAAATTTACAGGATCGGCCGACAAAGGCTTCCTCTGTTGCCCAATCCCCGTCTTGCCTTTGTCCAGCTGAGGGGGCAATGGCGGAATGCACACTATTGGCTGAGTGAAGTCCATTGTCCAGGAATACATATGCACAGTGGCAGCAGTGGTGAGTCTATCCACTGACAACTATTATCATATTTTGTTTGTCAATAAACCTGACTGGGCGCCTTTGATCCTTATCTGATTTTGTGGTGTTTGGGGGCTTTCTCAGAGTCTGCTGTGAATGGTGCATGCATGGTCAACACAGTAAACAGGAGAACAAACGCATGAATGCACGCAGCCTGTCATGAATAGGAGCTGCTAAGGAGAGTCTGACTTACCTGGAGAGTGACAAAAGTTTTAAGCGACTCTGGAGATTCACCTGAGGGAGCAGGCTTTGGGCATTCAGCCAATGAAATGCAAATAGGAATTTCAAACTGAGAGGGCTTTTTTTCTCTCTTCCTTTGTTTTAGATCAGAGCAGTTTTTTTCCAGATAGCAGGTGAGACAGGCTCTCCCATGAACTTGAAATGTGTAAGTAGGGAAAAGTTTAGATAGTCCATCAGGTTTTATTGTTTTCCTTGTTTGGGAGTTTGGAAATCATGTCTGAGTTGGTTAATTGTTTTTCTCTTTTGTAACTAAGGATTACAGCCCAGGGATTCTCCCTGAGTCTATTGCAATCCATGGTTTATAATACCCAGTCACTTACTTTGCTTGCAGCAGTAGTCTTGTTTTAATAATAAAAGAGTTGGTTTTTTTTTTTTTTTTTTTTTTTTTTTTTTTGGTGTCCTTAAACCTACATGCCTATGCTACCCGGGAGAAGCAGAGCCTCGTTGTTCTCTGTGGTTTACCTGTTTTCCCAACTCCAAACAAAACACAGATTGGGGAAGGGGAGGGGGGAGCTTTACCTCAGGAAGGGGAGGTCAAGTGATCTCTTCCCTGGAAAAGGACTTATTTTATATTTTTTTATTTACACTTGATGGTGGCAGTGACCAATTGTCTTTCTTTTGGGGTCTCAGGGAAACTGAGACCGGACAAGTTTGTCTCTGGGAGTTAGAGACAGGTTCTTATAGGCTGTGTCTAGACTGGCATGAATTTGCACAAATGCTTTTAACAGAAAAGTTTTCCGTTAAAAGTGTTTGCACAAGAGATCGTCTAGATTGGCACGGACGCTTTTGCGCAAAAGCACTTTTTGCGCAAAAGCGTCCGTGGCCAATCTAGACGTGCTTTTGCGCAAGAAAGCCCCGATCGCCATTTTAGCCATTGGGGCTTTTTTGCGCAAAATAAAACTGAGCTGTCTACACTGGCCCTTCTGCGCAAAAGCTTTTGCGCAAAAGGACTTTTGCCCGAACAGGAGCATCAAAGTATTTGCGCAAGAAGCACTGATTTCTTACATTAGAACGTCAGTGCTCTTGCACAAATTCAGGCGGCCAGTGTAGACAGCTGGCAAGTTTTTGCGCAAAAGCAGGTGCTTTTGCGGAAAAGCTGGCCGGCCTAGACACAGCCATAGAGTTTATTCTGCTAGCTGGCCCCATATCTAATCGTGCAGTGCCAGGCTGGGGAATTTAGCCATGACACATCGGGACAGTTATCATCACTGAAGGAGCAGGAAACCTGTGAGGATGCTACACCAGTGAATCCTGACTGCTACATAGGCCATGATTGGTCATTTCATGGAAACCATCATACTTTTTCTGCCCCAATAGGAGGTATGTACACTCCTCAGGTCAGGGCTGCTAATATTTGGTACTATTTTATTTTATTTTACCCTATCTGCTCTGTTTCTGGTATTACATATTTGAGTTGCAGGATATCTTGATTTGTTTAGGTGTTGTATGATCAATGTTTGGGATCAGAAAGGATACTTCCCATAAGGTATGTTGGTTATTCACCTTTCAATAAGGGGGGTCTGAATTTGGAGTTCAGACAAATATTTGTCAGGAATGGTCTAGGTATACATAATCTTAATTCAACATGGGATGGAGGAGGAAGAGGGAGAGGGGAATGGACTAAATGACTTACTGAGGTCCCTTCCAGTCCTACATTTCTATCATTTTTAGGTGTTGTAACTTTGGCAGATATCCAGTGTGGGTTCCATATTAGCAAGTTCCAGTTTTGTGAGGCCCTGAACTTGGAGAGTAAATTTGTATTGGGGGGAGGAAATTGAAGTAGCTAAAATCAGAGCCCTTTAACAATTCCTGAAGGGTATTATTCAAGCCTTAACCAGGGGGCAGGGCTATCAGGAAGCCAGGGATATATAAAGCCCTCTCTTAAGCAACCAGGGGGCATAGCGATCAGGAGCAGCTAACAGGGAGCTTTTTTGTGAGAGTTTAGAGGGGAAGCTTGAAGGGAGTTAGATACACTTGGCATGCTTTAAAACTTCTTTTAAACTAAACTGAAACAAAAAATACCTGATTTAAATAAAATCCTATCAAGAATCTAATTATTTGTAGGAGAAAATGCAGACAGAAGCCCAGCAGCTGAGTGGAGACTATCCTGTTTTTGCACCTGATGTAGCATGTATATTTACCTGCCCTATGGGCAGGTGACATATGTGCGCATTTGGTGCGAGGAGCTCCTGGACTTCAGAGATTGTGTATGGACTTTGGAGGCCAGGGTGGCTGAATTGGAGGAGCTATGGGAAGCAGAGAGGTATGTGAATGAGACTTCCTAGGACACCATAGAATGGTTCTACCTCCAGTCAGATAGCCCCTGTGCTTTGAGGAGGGTGAAAAGCTCAGGGAAGGAGAATATTCATCTGGAGCAGAGGGAAACCATTCCATAGTTGGGACCCTCCTTCTAGATGATGTTATGGTATCCTTTTGCACTGAGGATACTTCTCCGAGGGAGGGAACGCCAGTCGTTAGGAAAAGGCATGTGATAGTAATAGGAGATTCAATCATTAGAAACACAGACAGCTGGGTTTGTGATGACTGGGAGACTCATATGGTGACTTGCCTGTCTGGTGCAAAGGTTGTGGATCTCTTGAGACATTTAGATAGATTTATGTGTAGTCCTGGGGAGGAGCCGATGGTTGTGGTAGGTATGTAGGTATCAGTGACATAGGGAAAGATATGAAAGAGGTCCTGGAGGCCAAATTTAGCTTGCTAGGAAAAGGAGTCTAATATATCAGGAAATGGTAGACAGCAAAACAGTGACAAATTTTTAAAGTGCTTATACTCAAATGCTAGAAGTCTAAATAATAAGATGGGTGAACTAGAGTGTCTCATATTAAAGGATGATATTGATATAATAGGCATCACAGAAACCTGGTAGAATGAGGACAATCAATGAGGCACAGTCATATCAGGATACAAAATATATCAGAAGGAAAGGACAGGTCGTGCTGGTGGGGGAGTGGCACTATACCTGAAAGAAAATGTAGAATCAAATGAAGTAAAAATCTTAAATGAACCACAGTGTTCCACAGCATCTCTAATAATGCTCTAATAATAAGAATATAGCAGTAGGGATATGTTACCGACCACCTGACCAGATAGTGATAGTGACTATGAAATGCTAAGGGAGATTAGAGAGGCTATCAAAATAAAAAACCTCAATAATAGTGGGGGTTTCGACTCTTCCCAGATTGACTGGGTATACCACCTCAGGACCGTAACCAGTTGAACACAACTCCCTCACTTCTCTCCACATAAAGGAGAGGCATCTTCATGAGGCATAAAGGTTCTGCTGACAAAGGGTTCTGGGGTTGGCAGATCCCTGTCTAGACTGCCACGCTGTGCCGACAGACAGCTGATCGGCACAGCGCGGTGGCCATTTCGATTTAAACAAAGTGGCGATTATTTAAATCGCCGCTTCATTTCCCTTTGTTGAGTAAACTAATCTATATGGCTCCATCGACAGAGCCATGTAGTCTAGACACACCCTTAGTTACAATTTATGTTAAGCTCTGTATCATGCCTTTGGTATGCTAACCCATATTATTTACATGAGGTCTTTTTAGTATGTCAAGCAATCCAATTTATGGTAGGTTTCTAGTACTCAAGGCCATTCTGAGGCTCAACTTTGCCTAGAAACCATATTGTTTATGAATATGTATGTAACCTGTGGAATATATGTGAGGTGTGAATGAGAAATACCCAATCAAAGGAAGTTTAGGATCTGTGACCTTTTAAGGCAGACAAAGACCTTGCAAGAAGATAAATTAACTGAGAAGTGGCCAGAAACTCTCTCTCTCTCTCTCTCCCCCTGACAAAATGTAACATCACAGCAGAAATCTGGGACCAGCTCAGAGAAAGTGAAGCCTCCTGCAGATCTGAAGGGATCTCCCAAGGAACATCATGGTCAGTCTCTGGGAAGCTGATGCCTGGCCAGCACTCCAGTCATCAGTGAAATCAAAAGTAATCTACACTGCACTTGCAGCCTGCCTCCAAACTGCCAGGATGAATGTGATGTATGTCTGAGTATCAGTTTACTCTTAAGAATCTGTACCAATAAACAACCCCAAAAGTAATACTGCTCCAGCCCACCGTTTGTCCAGGTTTGTTCCGTGGCAGATCTGAGGAAATGCAACATGGATGGGATACAGCGATCAAGGTTTTTTGACACCGTAAATGACTGCTTCTTAGAGCAGCTGGTTCTGGAACCCACAAGAGAAGACACAATACTTGATTTAGTCCTAAGTGGAGTGCAGGATCTGATCCAAGAGGTAAAGATACCTGGGCTGCTTGGAAATAGTGACCATAATGTAATAAAATTTAATATCCCTGTGGTGAGAAAAACACCACTGCAGCCCAACTCTATGGCATTTAAATTCAGAAAGGGGAACTATACAAAAATGAGGAGGTTAGTTAAACAGAAATTAAAGGGTACAATGCCAAAAGTAAAATCCCTGCAAGCTGTATGGAAACTTTCCAAAGACACTAAACAGAATAAATAAAGGCCCAACTAAAATGTATACCCCCAACTTAAAAAAAACACAGTAAGAGAACCAAGAAAGTGCCATCCTGGCTTAACAACCAAGTAAAAGAAGCAGTGAGAGATGATAAGGCATTGTTTTAATAGAAGAAGTTAAATCCTAGTGAGGAAAAAGGAAAGGAGCATAAACACTGTCAGATTAAGTGTAAAATATAAGGAAGGCCGAAAAAAGGAATTTGAAGAACAGCTAGCCACGAATTCAAAAATAATAGCAAAATGTTTAAGTACATCAGAAACAGGAAGCATGCTAAACAACCACTGGAGCGACTGGATGACCGAGATGCTAAAGGAGCACTCAAAAACGATAAGGTCATTTCAGAAAAACTAAATTAATTCTTTGCTTCAGTCTTCATGGCTGAGGATGTTAGGGTATGTCTACACTGCCACCCTAGTTCAAACTAGGGTGGCTAATGTAGGCATTCGAACTTGCAAATGAAGCCCGGGATTTAAATATCCCGGGCTTCATTTGCATGTTCCCGGGCGCTGCCATTTTTAAATGCCCCGTAGTTCGAACTATTTGCCCATGGCTGCACGCGGCACGGACTAGGTAGTTCGAATTAAAGCTCCTCCTTGCAGGAGGAATAATGGTAGTTTGAATTCGGAGCTTTAATTCGAACTACCTAGTTCGTGCTGCGTGTAGCTGCGGGCAGGTAGTTCGAACTACAGGGCATTTAAAAATGGCGGCGCCCGGGAACATGCAAATGAAACCCGGGATATTTAAATCCTGGGCTTCATTTGCAAGTTCAAATGCCTACATTAGCCACCCTAGTTCGAACTAGGGTGGCAGTGTAGACATACCCTTAGAGATTCTCAAAGCTGAGCCATTCTCTTTAGGTGACAAATCTGAGGAATTGTTCCAGATTGAGGTGTCTTTAGAGGCGGTTTTGGAACAAACTGATAAACTTAACAGTGACAAGTCACTGAGACGAGATGGCATTCACCCAAGAGTTCTAAAAAAAAATTGCGGAACTATTAACTGTGGTTTGTAACCTATCCTTTAAATCATCTTTTGTGCCTAGTGACTGGAAGATAGCTTATGTGATGCCAAAATTTAAAAATGGCTCTAAAGGTGGTCCTGGCAATTACAAACCAGTAAGTCTAATGCCAATACTGGACAAATTAGTTGAAATCTTCTTATAAATATTTCTGAAAGTTTGCTTGTTTGTTTGTTTGTCCCTGTAGTGGGGCACTATTTGAAAACATGGGAAGGTGGGTGGGCAAAGCCCGCCCATGTTCTAAAAGCCCCTCCCCCAGCCTTGTGGGAGGGACAACTGGACCCATGTCCAACTGATCCCCTGACCTTTTAGTCATTCTTTGTCCCCCATGGTGCGGGTCACAGGTTTAAAACGAGGGAACCAGACAGGGACACCGAGCAGAGAACCCCAGACAGTGCCCACTGCTCCTCAGAGCTGTTGATGGAGCCAGTGGATGCCGCCCAGAGGAACTCTGCCCAGATACGTGAAACCAGGGAGGAACAAAAATAGCCCCCACGGTTGCAGAGAACCCCCTTGTTCAGCATCCTCCTGGTGGTGTAAATGGCAGCTTTTGCTAAGGCCAGGAAGAGGCTGATGAGGAGGTCTCACGACTTTCTGGGGCATGGATGGGATATGCATAAATAAAAAGGTGAGGGGAGAAATGCAGCCAGAACCTCACTAAGAGGTTCTGGAGGAGCCAGAATAGGGGCTGCAACCTGGCGCATTCTAGATATGCGTGCGCCAGGTTGTCCTTCATGCTGCAAAAGGGGCAGGTGTCTGGGACAGGGGTGAACTGCACCAAGTATATGCCTGTGCTCACAGCTCCATGAAGGAGCCGCCAACTGATGTCCCCGATGGGCTGCGGAATTAGGGTGGAATATACACTGGCCCATTTCCCCACTCTCCACAGGTCTTAAATACTCCCGCCACTTAGTCTGGGCAGGACTTGAGGGTGGGGACGTGCAGAGTGTGGAGCACGAGCATGTACAGATGTTTTCTTGGAGCGGTTCGGAAGCAGACCGGCTGCAGGTCTTGCAGGTGACTGGGGGTCCGTGGATGGGAAGGCCGAGGGGGAGGGGGGGCTGCAGAACGGGGGTCCGATAACTAAAGACAGAAGGTTGGCAGGAAGGGAGGGACAGGGTGTACCCTCTCACAGGGACCGCTGCAGGAAATTGAGAGCGGGCTGCGGAAAAGCCACCTTTACCTCCTGGAGTAGGCGCAGAGCGGTTTGGGGGTGGAGAGCCCCATGTGCTGAGCGAGCGCTAGGGGATCCACCCAGTCCCTCCTCTTGTAGTCCAGGAGGTCTCCGACAGTGGTGGTTTCTGCCAGGATGAGCCTCCGGCGCACCAAGGGAGACTCCGGCACCTGCACGCACAAGGCTGGATTGTGGAGCAGGGGCTCCACTAGGAGGTCTGCTCCCTCGGTGGCCACAATGGACCTGGTTGCTGCGAATAGCTTCCAGGTGTGGAGGAGGTCCTGGTAGAATTCTGGCAGCTCTGAGAGGTCTCGCGGAAGACCCCTCGGATGGATAAAAAAGAGCTGCCAGTCATATCGGAGCCCTCAGAGGTGGCGGAGGAAGGCACATGCCAAATTTCTCCATGACAGACTACCTGCACTAAAGAGGAGTCTCTGCAGGGCCTGGAGGCGGAAGGCGTGGACCTGGCTGTGCACACAGATCTGGCTGTGCACTCTTCCGAACAGAGCTGCTGGTCGGAGAAGAGGCAGCCACGGAGGCCAGACTACCGGGGGGCCAGAAATGTTGGGGCCAGCACCCTTCCTGGCTCCGGGGGGTCAGGACGCCTCCTCCAGCCAAGCCAATGGGCAGTCCCTCTGGACGTGCCCCGTCGCCCGGCAGAGGAAGCACCAGGTCTCCCCTGAGGAACAGTGGACCCTATAAAGGGCCCCCTCGTAGGGCACCATGAAGGAGCCCTTGAGCGCCACCCTGCCATGTGCCGCCAGTGGCATTTGAAGTTGCACCTGCCAGTGGAAGGACAGGACGTGGCGGAGGGTGGGGTCCTTACAGCCCAACAGAAGAGAGCTTATGGTGGAGGTGGGCCGCCCCAGGGTGCAGAGGGCAGGTAGCAAGGCAGCATTTGGGAGGAAGGGCGGGACGGAGGTGAGGACCACCCATACGCCCAGGTCCTCCAATGGCTCAAGGGGCACATGCATGCCCTCCACCGCCAGACCTCTCTCCACCACCTCCTGGGTGGCAGCCTCCGAGGCAAGGAAGAGCATCACCTTGCCATACATCTTGGAGGCCGCCACCATGGCCGAGGACCCCACCACCCTCGCCAATGCCCGCATGTATGTCTCAACGTGGGGCGAGGTGGTGACCAGGAGCCAGCAGACACTGTGCTTCCTGGTCAGGGTGGGGAAGGGGCCCTGGCCACCCAGGATGGGACTGGAGGCGGTGGTTGGGGCAGATGACACGGCAGCATGCGGGGGGCAGCAGCGGCCACCTGGGCATACGCTCTGGGGGCCGTGGGTGGATCGTCCCTAGAGCCGGTGGGGGAAGTGACAGGGGAAGGAGGGGCTGCAGCGGATGGCGGGGCCGCAGTGGGCAGGGTGGCTGCGGCCACGGAGGGTTTGGCCTTCTGGGCCGGGCCTTTGTCCTTTTTCTTCCCCTCACCCTTTTTTCCAGCCGAGGTGGAAGCTGCTCCCGAATCTGAGGGAGCGTCGGCCGTGGCAGCGGCGGAGCTCGGGCTGGGGGTCGGAAGGTCAGCCACAGCAATTCTCAGGGTTGGTGGCAATGTGGGGACTGTGGGATCAACAGGGACAAGGGCCTCCATCATGGGGAGAGGGGTGGAAGGAGGCACAGAGAGCAGGGAAGGGGGCAGGGGTTAACCACTCCTCCCCACCAAGCAACAGGCAGGTGAGGAGGGTGTCAATGAAGGGAATGGGGGGTGGATGGGAGGAGGGTACTAGATTCAGGGAAGGGCAACCGAGGAAGAGGTACCAACCACTCCTCCCTGCTTAGCTGGATGCAGAGGAGGAAGGCACTAGAGAGAAGGGCAGGGGCGCGTGGGGGGTGGGGGTAGGCCGGGAGAGTGGGGAAAGCAACCACTCCCTCCTGCAGAACAAAAGGCAGAGGAGGAGGGTGCTAAAGGGAGGGGTGGGGATTGAGGGTTGCAATTGGGGGAGGGAGGGGAAAAGCAACCACTCTCTCCTACCAAGTTGTTTGTAGAGAGGGAGGATGTTAACAGGGAAAGAGCACGGATGGGAAACTGAGGAAGGAAGGGCTAGCAGCCGCTCCTCTCTGCAAGACTACAGCAGAGGAGGAAGGCACCAGAGGAAAGGGGAGGGAAGGGAAGGGGATTCGTGATTGGAGAGGGATGGAAATGGGGACAGCAACCACTCCCTCCTACTAGACTGATGCAGGGAGAGAGGGTGCTAGCAGGGGAAGGGCACAAATGGGGAATCCCAAGGGGTCAGGAGCCAGCAACCACTCCTCCCTGCAAGGCTGGAGGCAGAGGAGGAGGGTGCTGGCAATACAGGACAGGGACGCGGTAGCGGGTGCAGGAGGGGGGCCGGCTCCTCCAGCTGCACTGGGGTATGGGGAGGAAACTATGGGGCCATCAAAGAGTGCAGTGTACAAGAGGGACTAACTAAAAGGCAGGGGGGAAGGAACACAAGCGCTCAGGGCAGGGACCAAGGCATACAGGGCAGTGGCTAAGGGCTAGTGGGAGGCTAGGGGAAGGAGTAAGTGCTGGGTGAATAGCAAGCAGGATGGGACAAAACAACAGCTGAGGCACGTACTACAACAGGCTAGCAGGGGTGGGGCAGGCAAAAAAACAACCTCTGGGGCTGGGCGGGGCCAGTGAGCAAACTCAAGGAGGGAAGGAGAAAGCAAACTGGGCTAGCAGGGTGGGGCAGGCAGTAGGGAAGGAGGGTGAGCAACGGTGAAGGGGGGCCCCCAGCCAAATGTAGCTGAGGGAGGGGGGGCCAAGTCCAAGAGGATGGGGAGGGAGCACACCCACGAGTGCTTGTGAGGGCTCAACCTCACCCACTGCTGCAGCAGCACAGTCCCAGGTGAAGCAACAGCCCTGTCGAGGGGTGAAGAGAAATTCCAGGTGTTAAGGGTGCTGGAGGGGGCATTGGGGGTGGTGGCAGCAGGAAGGGGGAGGCAGCTGGCCTGGGGGGAGGGCTCTGTGCCCCTCCCCCAACCCCTTCTCAGTAGTTCAACTTACCACCACCCCAGGAGCACAGATGGAAAAAAAGCTCAGTCTTTGAAAACCCCCTCCACAGGTCCAGATGGTGGTGCCTTCTCCTCTTCACCCCTCAACAGGGTGCAGGTGGAGCAGCTGCAGCAGCAGGCGAGCAGTGGCCAGCTGAGGCGGGGGGACTCCAAGTGGTGGGTGCTGGTGGTGGTGGTGTCCTCTTCCTCTCCTTCTGGAGTGTGTGGGGGGCAGGCCAGCAGGCCGCCACCCCCAGGCAGCAGCAGTAGCTGGTGGTGGTGAGTAGCAGCAGCGGTGTCCAAGGGGAGCAGGTTCAGCAGCTGGGGGCCTCAGCAGGCGGGTGGTGGCTGTGTAGGGTAGGGAGAGGGCAGCTGGTACAGGGCAGCAGGAACAGGGGGGAAAGGCAGGAGAGAAGGGGCAGCACCTGCACTCTGCTGCTCCCTCTCTGTAGTGGGGCGAGACTATGGGAGGTGTGGGCGAGCACAGTCTGCCTGCTTCTCAAAGCCCCTCCCCCAGCCTTGCGGCAGGGATGACTAGACCCAGGCTCAACTGGTCACGGGGGACAAAGAATGACTAAAGGGGCAGGGAGTGCAGGTCACAGGTTCAAAACGAAGGAACCGGACGGGGACACCGAGCAGAGAACCCTGGACAGCACCCACTGCTCCTCAAAGCTGTCAATGGAGCCAGTGGATGCCGCCCAGAGGAACTCTGCTGAGATACATGATACAAGGGAGGAATGGAAGTAGGCCCCACAGTTGCAGAGAACCCCCTCATTCAGCATCCTCCTCGTGGTATTGTATATGGTGGCTTTAGCCAGGGCCAGGAGGAGGTTGACGAGGGGGTCTCATGACTTTGTGGGGCCACGGATAGGGTGCGCATAAATAAAAAGGAGTGGGGAGAAATGCAGCCAGAACCTCAGTAAGAGGTTCTGGAGGAGCTGGAATAGGGGCTGCAACCTGGTGCATTCTAGATACTCATGCGCCAGGTTTTCCCTCATGCCGCAAAAGGGGCAGGCATCTGGGATGGGGGTGAACCACACCAGGTACATGCCCATTCTCACGGCTCCATGAAGGAGCTGCCAACTAATGTCCCCAATGGGCCACGGAACTAGGGTGAAATACACGCTGGCCCATCGGGGTTCCCCACCCTCTACGGGTCTTAGATAGTCCTGCCACTTGGTATCGGGGCGGGACGCGGGGGTGAGGAAGTGAATTGTATGGAGCATGAGCGTTTACAGATGTTCTCTAGGTGCGGTTTGAAAGCAGACCGGCTGCAAATTCAGTGGGGGCTGCAGAGGGACCAGAGGCTTTCTCAGGGCTCCCAGTCTGGGAGGCTGAGACTGAGGCCTGGCCTGGGCCTCCAACCCTCCTGAAGCCTACGGCCGACTACCTGCTCCCGGCCTGGGAGGCTGTGACCGAGGCCTGGCCAAGGCCTCCAACCTTCCGGGAGCCAGAGGCTGATTACTGGCTACTTGCCTGGGAGGCCGAGGCCGAGGCCCGGCCCGGCCTGCTTACCCTAGCGGGCCAGCTGGATTCCGTGCCCAAGCCCCTGCTCAGGAACCGGGAGAAGCTGCTGCCACTGCCAAGGCCAGAGGCTTGGCCCAAGACCCCAACGTAGCCTGACCCTGCAGACTGGCCCAGATGCCTGACCCAGCCTGCACCAGGAGACCAGCTGAGCCCCGCCAACCTGCAAGCCACAGAGGACTGGACCAGACCCCCTGGACCTCAGTGGGATGAGACCATCCTGGACTCCCTGCTTATGCCACTAGAAACCCAGGTACCGGCTGAGGGGGAGAAAGGAAGTGGCCCAGAGGTTAGTGGGGGCTGTTAAAGGCCCCAAGGCCGGCGCATTTCAGGCTGGAGCCCCCGCTGCGCCCATAGCAGCCTGCATTGCTGCTCCTAGTGCCCTGGGCCAGGGCGCAGAGGAGTGGGTGGCCCTGCGCTCCCCACCCCCACCCCACCACCCACCTACTGTGTGGCAGTCTCCCCCTCCTTGCCACTACCACAGGCAATTGGCCTGTACCCCTCCTGAACAAGGAGCCCCAAACCTGTGTTTGTTGCCCCACCGTGACCGAGGGCCAGGGATAATTGAACTTGCAAACTGTTTGCTTGTTGCCCTGCCCTGACTGAGGGCCCGGGCCTCCTGAACTGCTTGTTTGATGCCACGCCCTGAACCAAGGGCCTGGCCACTCTGTATAAACTTCCAGGGACTGTTTGCTGCCCAGCCCTGAACTAGGGCCTGGCCTAACTGACAGTGTTTGTTGCTGTCACGCCCTGAACCAAAGGCCTGGCCTAAATGACTGTGGTTGTTTGCTGCCACGCCCTGAAGCAGGGCCTGGCATGGTTGTAAACTAACTCTGCATTTGTCTATTACCATGCCCTGAATCAGGGCTTTGCTTATCCCCAGCTGGGACTTTGTGGACTTGCCGCTCACCCTGCACCCGGGCCTATGTACATATATAGATAAGCAGACTCTGTGGTGTGCTGCCCGCCTGAAGGAAGGCCAGGCATGAACCTGGGGCTTGGCTTAAAGGGACAGTGCAGTGGGGTGGAGTGGCCGCCCGCTGATGTGGAGGAGGAGGAACCCCTCCGGGAAGCCAAGCCGCCTACAGTCCCGAACGATCTCTGAAACAGTAAGAGCTAGAAATACCAAATTTTGCCTGGATACTACTGATTTCCTAACTTAAATAACTGGATTGGTTAGATCTCGAAATCACTTTCCCCCAGTTCCCCCAGAATCCCAATTGGCCCACTGATAATTCCAAAAGATCTCCAAAATGGTAAGAGCTAGAAACACCACATTTTGCATGGATACTAATGATTTCCTAACTTCAATAACTGGATTGGTTAGATCTTGAAATTGGTTCCCCTGATTCCTTCAGAACCCCAATTGAGCCCGCTGATTATTAGCTTTTAGTAGAAACACAAAATTTTACATGGATACTCCTGATTTCCTAACTTCAATCACTGGATTGGTTATATCTCGAAATTGGTTCCCCCAGAACCCCAATTGAGCCCACTGATAATTAGCTTTTAGTTGACCGTGATCGTAGGCATTTACTGGACTCTTCTGTTAAGTGTGTCACATAAACTGCAACTACGAGATCCTAGAGGATAAAGCATGTGGGCCCTGCAGCAACACCAAGGGAAAGTCCATGGGGGAGAGGCTGCATTGGGGCAGAGAATCAGCAACCTCCCCTGTCGTACTTCGGTGTTCTGTACCTCGGTACCTTCGGTGGTCTGAACTGTCAGTGTCAGCGTCGTCTGGTGAGGGTTGTCCCGGTGCGCTCCTGACAGGACCTCTACTCCATCGGTGATGATAAACTTTCGGCTGTGTGCATAATAAGCGGTACTCCCTTTATCTAGAGTGTTAGACCCCGTGCACTTGGGTCAATACAGGAGATCTCTGAGAGGCCCCGGAAACGACAGATGCAGGCAAGGTTTGAAATCAATCGAGCAGGTTTATTGTCAAATGCGAAACTCTACCAGTTGGTAACAGAGATCAGTACAATGTTATACCACTGGGCACTATGGCCCGCGTTGACAAGGTACCAACACCGGGCAGGCCTATTGCCATATATCAGATATTAACAGCAGTCAGTTAGAGTTAAGCTACTGTGCATTCTGTAAGTTCAGGCAATGACACCTGCCATTCAGGCGCCTAGTGCGCCCCCCCAAGGACGGCCGGAGAGCACCTTTTGCGGTGTCCTTTTATAGACAGGTACAAACAACTTACATAATTTCTTTACGTACCAGGCTGCCACCCTCTGTTGCCTAGTTACCACCCCTCACCTTACGGAAGGGGGGCTTACTTACTATCCTTCATGCTGTCAATCTCGACCCAGTCCTGAACCTAGGTCGGTATGTACATTCGTTTTTGGGGAGTCTTTGTACCAAGACATTTCTTATTAAAATGTTCCGCTACTCCCCTTTGGCTTACAGTTTGTACCCAGTGCCTCCCTGTGTCCTTCCATGCTCGACCTAACTGACACAATTACACAGTTATCAGTAGGGCCTCTTTCTTGGCTCCTGTGTTACTGAACCAAAGTCTCGCTCACTAGATTGCAGGCCTATTGCTGTTTTCATGTTACAGGCCTCTATTTAGGCCTACTGACTCCATGTTATTGACCCTCAACTTACTACATCCCCTATACTAGGGCACCAGCAGGTCTCCAGGACAGACCCAAATGTGGCTGATGCTGGCTGGGGTCTAGCCTTGCTAATTGTGGCTGGGAGAAGCCTCCAGCTATCACAGCCTCTCAACATATTCATGCAGCTGGGCTCCAACTGAACACCTTCTGGAAATTAAAGTTACTTCCCTCCTCCCACACCAAAATGAGCCATCCCACCACTTGCCCTCCTTTGGGCTGCATGCGTTCTCCTGGCAGGGCTGTGTGCATTATCAGCAAGTGCCATGGGCATTATGCACTTTGCAAGATTCAGCTCACAGTACAAAGAGGAGGTGGGTAGGAGGACAAGGTTTTGAGCACTGTGGAGCCTGAGCAGGACACGGTACACTCAGAACAGCCTAGTCTCATTAGAACAGGTACATTCAGGTGCTGCATGTTCTGATCATCTAGATATCATTAATTGCACCTGGTCTGAAGGTCTTTCACTTTGTCTGATCAATGCAACCGGTCCAGCTGCCACTAGGAAGTCTATTCAGGTTGCCCCATGGAGAGTGCACTGAAGGCACTCGGGAAGTGGCTACTTGGGGAGCAGTGATTTGCTGCTGCTGTACAGCCCAGGAGACATTCCCTCCATTTCTCAGGGCTTCTGGCAAGGAGGCTGCAGGCATTGGTTTGCATAGTCTTTAAGGGAAGATGGGCCTTCCTAATTTGTGGGGATTGAGAAAAGAGACCCTATGGGATTTGTCGTTTTGTAAGCACATCACTAGCTATGTTAATTTCTTAAAGTAATATATCAGAGAAATATATTTCCAATAAAATATGCTATGTTAATGTCATTTACGTAGTTCATTCATCACACCTTTTACTATATTTTCCCCGGGCAACGCTGGGTATTTCTGCTAGTATAATATAAAACTGTCATAGTTCAACATAATTTGTTGGGGAAAAGTCAACATGGTTTCTGTAAAGGGAATCATGCCTTCTTAATCTACTAGAGTTCTTTGAGGGGGGGGTCAACAAGCATGTGGATAAGGAGGATCCAGTGTATATAGTGTACTTAGATTTCCAGAAAGCCTTTGACAAGGTCCCTCATCAAAGGCTCTTAAGTAAAGTAAGTTGTCATGGGATAAATGGTAAGATCCTCTCATGGACTGATAACTAGTTAAAAGACAGGAAGCAAAGAGTAGGAATAAATGGTTAGTTTTCAGAATGGAAAGAGATGACTAGTGGTGTTCCCCAAGGGTCTGCACTGAGACTATTCCACTGGGTTCCAATGCAGGACCCTAGAAGAATCAGCAGTGTCTGATCTCTGAGTTACTATAGTATTATTGCTTTCCCAATTTAGCTTCTGATTGCCAGTAAGGTAAATAAAGAGGAAAAACCCCAAACCAGGATCAACCTACAGTTCTTGTCTCTCAGGGTATGTCTACACTGCAGAGTTTTTCCGGAACAACTACACTCATGTTTACACTGGTATTGAGTTCTTTCAACAGAAAGTTGAAAGAACAGAGGGGTTTTTCCAACAGCAGTAAACCTCTTTCTACGAGGAAGAATCCTTTTTCCAAAAAAGCTTTTACGGAAAAAGGCCTGTGTGGATACATAAGAGAGTGTTTTTTTTCAAAACAGGAAGCCGCTAGGAAAAAGCACAGGTGTCCTGATGGCCACTCCATCCACAATAATCACAACTGAAGTGCAAGATAGCATCCAATGAATGTGGACGCGATCTTTTGAAGAAGTACAACACTTTTTCATTGCGCTTTTGCTGTGTAGACTCTCTCTTTAGAAAAATGTTTTCCTGGAAGATCTTGTCTGGAAAAGCTTCTTCCAAAAGAAGCTTGCAGTCCAGATGTAGCCTCAGAGAGGTTTCTCCACCTCCTTTGTCAGAAGCCTTCAGTAGGTGTGTCTTCCTCCTCAACCTGTCCTCTTTGAACTGGGTTGCTCCCTTTTCAACCCTGTCTCCAGCTGGGATAGTAGAATGTACGGCTAGCTCGGCCCAGTATTGTCATTTAACCATTTCCTATCCACTGTGGGGGTTGCATACCCCATCAGAAAATAACTTTTAAGAAGACATTTAGCACACTAAGAAGTTGAATGGTATGTAGGAGCATAAACAGCTCTTATTAAGTCATGCAGCAACCAGCAAGAGTAAAAGGGAATAAGAAAATTGCCTTCAAAACATGGAATAAGCAAAAAATAAAGCAGAGATGAACAACACGTGCTCAAATCAGTGAGGTCTGTGTGTGAAAAAGTTGACCAGATCCTCTCATCTGTTAATTTTTATAGTGTTCTCTGAACAAAAGTGGGGAAAAGGCTCTTATAAGAAGTTAAATAGTTGTAAAAATGCCCATTCCTTCTATTTCACATATCTCTGTATGCAGACTAATCCATGAATAATTATAATACAATGAATATGTCTGCATTTATTTTTATCCCTTAAAACAATATGTTCAAACAAAAGCTCACAATAGAACAGTGCACAATCACACAAGGACACTATTAGATTAGCAACAGATGAAAGGCATTATCGAATCATTTTGAAATAATGCATTTGATTATGTCTATTTACATTGTGCTAATGAATATGATAGTTAAACTGGCAAGGACAGCCCCTCCTCACACAACTTACCTACTGGGAATAAGTCTGTTACATAAAGGAGCTTCTGCCTGAGCTTACTTGATTTTACACATGCATTTTCTGAAACTGCATTAACTGTAAGGTCTAAGGTTTGAAACTGCAACTCAATGTAACCTTTGTCAAACCCTGCAACTTGCTGTAATCTTTGTAAAACTTTGTAATCTTTGTAACTTTCAGAAACTTACTGTAAGCTGCAACTTTGTAACCTTTGTAACTCTCAGCCACTTTGTTTGTAACTTGTTCTAAACTGCATTCTCCCCTGAGTGATGGAGAGAGAGAGTGTGAGTGTGTTTTTGAAGTTGCAATGCTAAGGCTAGATCACATGGTGATGATTCATCAGAGACTGCTGCTTTGCTGGATAAAGGGAAGTCTGGGCATGCTCCCTGGTGATGAGGTGGATGAGTCACAGGGGCCTTTCAGACATAATATAAGGAGAGGGAGCACATGTGAGACTCTCTCTTTCTTCCCATGCTCCTGAGAAGCACTTCTGTCTACAGCCAAGTGTTTTTCCTACAGCTCTCCAGCCCTGATGAGCAGACAGACCCTCCAGGATCTACATGCCTTGGCTCTTTCTGCAACCCATATGCCTGTGTAAGTGTGTGAGTGCCTGAGGGCAGGAATGAATGTGTGTGAATGAATGAATGAATGGAGGAGTATGTGTGCTTATTTGTGTGTGAGAGAGAGAGAGAGAGAGAGATAGCTGGTTCCCTCTTTAGTTTAAACCTTTGGTGGCAGCTCTATTTTTGTGGAATGTAGCCAGACATGAACCCCATCTTGTTCCCCCCCCCCCCCCCAGAGAGCAAGAGAAAGGCAGTCAGCCTTTGATGCCCTGGGAACGCAGGTGTGCTGCCTGTCCCTGACTCTAATAAACAGAAACCAGACAGTAAATGGGCTAGCTGACGACCCGGGGGCCTCCCGTCGCCCTGACGGCTAGCACCAGTAATTGACACGCCTACACTGTGCCAGGAGAGGAATCTTCGCCCATCACATACTAGAAGTGCCCATTGTCTGCATTTTCCCAGGTGTGAATTATGCTTTGCACCCTTCGTGGGAAACTTGGCATTCAAAGCCATTTTTCCTCATTGGCCACTTGAGACCAGGAAGAAGCCTACGTGACCCAAGGGGTATAAAGAGGGGTTTAGTAGCCCACCCCATTTGAGCTCCAATCATCTACACCTGCTGGCAGGTATTGGTTGTCTCCCGAGGTCTGTGGGACACCCAACCTCGCCCTACTTCTTCCCGAGGGATTGAGAGAAAGACGCTGGTCACGCCAAGTCCGGAACGCAGGGGTGAGAATATATACCTGCTAGGTGTCTATTTTGCATGCATTTAATAAGAGCTCAGAGAACCAAAAGGGTTTCATGGTACCTGTAAGTGATTTATTAGTGTAATTTCTGTCCTGTCCTTTGTACTGGCTGTGTTATCTGTAACACAGTAATAGCATTTAACAGCTAAGTTTACCCTGTAACAATAAAATAGTAACTGTTTAAGCTGTGACCTGATTCCTTCAGTTGCTGTAACAGAACCAAGCACGATTTTAAAAAGAACTCCAGCCGGTCATAAGGGACAGATATAGGGAGAGCTTGAGTGTTGGATCGTGTCGCTTCCAGGGGACAGATCCGTTGGGGCATCTCTCAGCCTCCCCAGGCTGCCCGCTGCGAAGGGATCGTGTATCCTAGCAGTCAAAATCTGAGGTGTAATAAGCTCTCCCTGTAAACTCTGGGGCATCTGTCGGCCTGTTGGCTGCCCGCCGCGAAAGGATCCCGATCCTAGCGGTAAAGACACGGACGTTAAACTCCTCGGGGCACCCATCAGTCTCACCTAGACTGTCCACTGCAACGGGGCCTTGTGTCTCAGCAGTTGAAGACTCGGCTGTAACATACACACATGCACTGCCCTGACCATCGGCTGACAGAATTGGCGTAGTCGGCAGGATTGTGTTATAGGTTTAAATACAGCAACATGAAGCTAGTCATGGTAAATACTGATTTCAGTAAAGTAGAAAAGAATTTTTGCCCAGGAAGGTTGGGGCAACCCAAATGGGACAGAGAAATGTTAGAAAAGGATTGGGGAAATCCTGAGGAGTTGTGGGTGCAGTTCTGTAAGTATAGAACTACCTGCAAGTTAAAGAATGGGACAAAGCCTGAGTCTGTGGAAAGGAGCCACCTTCCATTTAGCAAGGAAAACAGGATCAGGCCCAGACAAGCAGGCAGGTAACAGATAGATTGAAGGCCTTGTGGTAGAACTGAGGAAAAGGCAGTAAGTACATGTACTGGAAATCTAAATCCTTAAAACAATACTTATAAGAGTAATATCTGAAACAAGGCCAGTTTTTTTTTATTTTTAGAGATAAGAAAGTGTTTTAAGAAAAGAAAACCCACAGAGAATTTAACTCTACAGAGAATGGAGAGAATTGAGCAGTTGTGCAAATGCTAAAATGGTGTAGATAGAAAATTGTGGTTTCTTTGCAGCCATTCTGAAGGAAAAATGGGCCCTTTTTCCAAAGGAATGTCTGTAAATAATCCAGGCAAAATTGACTCAAATCCGTACATTTGATTATAGATACTGCTAAAAGAACTCTAAAGGGAGGGGGTTCTATTGGAACTTAACTACCCCAATGAATAAAAGGGAATGTAATTGTTGTACAGCTATGTAGAAATAGTGTAAGAGGTTCAGAGAGAATGTCTATTTATCTGTGTGTATATAATATATATAGTGTAAATAAGTGAGGTTTTCAAGGTCCAGTAATCTTGTTTGTAGGTTTAAAACAAATTGGTTTGGTTTACTTTCAGTAAGACCATTTCAGTCCAAGTTGTTTAATGAAAGTACAGGTAAACGTAAGCATAAAGAAAGAGTTACACCCTATGCAAAGTTTAATGTGGCTAAGTAGTGCTGTAAACAAAGACTGCACATTTTCCTGTGACATGCCATGTATATTGTAGAAGGGGTAAAAACTGCAAACAAATTAAAATGCTGTGGAGGCTCCAGGAGCCACAACAGGTTGTAATTCCCTTTGTGATAAAAATGCCCTAGCTGGCAGCACAAAGAAGCTTTGCAGGTAATGGCTAAGTCTGATCAGCAAACTACCTGAGATCAGAAAGTTCAAACTGTAGCCCTGCAGAAAGAAAGATGGGAAAAAGAAGTCAAACATAAAAGTGAGAATCTAAAAGGGTTTTATGTTTGCACAATGCTAAATGTGAGAACAGATACAAAAGGGGGAGCAACCTTTGGTAACAAGAAGATGGAGTGTGCTTGTGGGTGTGTAAGAGTAGATGAGTGTAATGTATCATATGCATATGATAAGTATTGATTGATCTATGTATGTTCAATAAATGTGACGTGTTGCCTTATCCCCTGAAAGAAAGAAAAAAAAAAGGAGATATTGGTATTGCTATTTTAGTCCCAATAGGAGGTTGGGTATACTAGAAAATGTTTAAATGTAAGCAGTAAGCAGTCTTTTTAAGAAGGCTCCCAGAGAGAGGAGACTGAGAAATTGGCATTTGTAAAAGATGTTACCCCTTTTGAACAAAATCTTGTAAAAGTTCGGGCATAGCCCTTGGTCTGATCAGGTGTTAGCTGCTGTCCATACAATTTCAGACCTAGAAGACAAATTGGCTAACTACTTGTGGATATGTAAACCCTTGGCCCCAATGAAGGGGGAAGCAGCTGCAGCTTGACTTCTATGGAAAACCTGTAATGAGGTGTTCTTCAAATTGACTGAATATAAGAATGTAAATATGAAACTGCAAAAATGTAAAAGCCTCTGCTGCAGAAGTAGAGAGGTAGAAATGCATGTCCCTCAGTACCCAGACAGAGCTAGATTCCCTTAAGGATGGGTACTGAGAGTTAAAGCAACTCTTCAGATTTTTTTTTTTTTTTTTTTTCAGGAATATGCTTAAGGACCAGGAGGTATGAGGCTTAGTGAACAAGGCCACCCTCCTTGCTAAAACTGGTAATGGGCAAACTGGCAAATTGATTACATTGGCCCATTACCCTCCACCAGACAGAGAAGGAAATATGTTTTGACTGGAGTAGAGATTGTCTCGGGAATTGGCTTTGCCTACCTGACCCGATTAGCAATGGGGTTGTCAACCATCATGGGACTAAACCACTTAACAGCACTCGTCCCAACACCCCAAGTTATACAATCAGATAAGGACTCCAAATATGCCCCTGGGGATACTGTTGTAGTCAAACACCCCAGCCTGGGCACACATACCTGTGTACTTCAGTCTTATAAAGACAAGGGTGTCTGGATTATTGCAAACCCCGACAAGATGCCAATAACTATAACTAAGGCTTGGATTGTATCCAAGACCGGTTGACTTTGTTTTCTTTTAGAATCAAACTTGGTTGTGTGGCAGACCCCGATCCGAGCGACAGCATGATGTTTGGACTCGTTGTAACGTTCCTCGTGGCCATAGCAGCCTCCGCCGTTCCCAGACACCCTTTCCAGAATGCCATCCAAACTGGCGCCACGGACTGTTGGACGTGTACACTGCTGAACTTTTCCACGGGACTAGGGATTGAATTTGTTCCTTTAAACTTAAATGACTGGTGGAACAAGAGCAATGTTTTCAAATGAGGACCAGCCTGGTTTGATGACAGCAGCTACAAACTTTTAAAAAGACTCTGGGAAGGGAACTTGGGGGGTGGCATGGACAATGGCAACCTACACTATGGGGTCAACCTCTGGAGTATATAACAGGAAGCTCCAGGGAAGTGTACCCACATTGTAAGTTTAATGAGAAATTAAAAGTCTGGGATGTCTATCCCAGTGCAACCCACCAAAAACCCTTAAGGTGCTGGGGATATAACATCTCCCAAGGTGATACACCACTATCTAGCAATGTTACCATTATTCCCCTAAACTTCAGCCAATACCTGGAAGGAAAAGCCTGGTACAATCAGTCATTATTCATTATTCCTAACACCGGTCAAATATACAACCCCACACTGGTAACCAGTAACACCCTACTCCCAAACCAGTGTGCTAGGGCAGAGCTTTTTGCAGCAGATCAGGTTCTACAGGACTTGCTGCTTGCCTTGCATTGCACAGCCGCTAATGATAGTTACTGTGCTACCCACCATACCCCAAAGAAAGGACCCACTGGAACAGGGTGGCATAAGGGACCCTACTCCCCTATTCTAAAGGAAGAGCCAGGACTCTTTCATTTGCAGGCAGAAAGCCTACAAGTATCTGCCACTGAATTAAATAGGACGCTGCTCACTGGGGCACGCTGCCCCTGGGGGGCTCACTGTACACCCCCACATTATGGCTTCTGGTCTCACTAACCTTGGAAGTTTCCTGCACCGGATGCCAAGAAGATTCACCCTGAACCCCCTATAGAACGCTCTACAGACTTTTCACCAGTTCACCCGCACATTCCTGCCCTGGCTTGGAGTAGCTGAGCTGGAGAAGGCATTAGCGAATAGCCTTAGACGCAGTTTTAGCCCAGCAGGGGGGAGTATGTGCGATAATTAACCATTCTTGCTGCTTACAAATTAAACAAGATGCATTCGCTATAAAGGGCGCTGTTAAGGTGCTACACGCTGTAACTGAGGACGGAAAAGCCTCATGGCTAGATTGGCTAGCCCAACACCTAGGATTTTTGTTAACTCCATTCCTTCACTCTATTGTAAATACTATATTAACCATTTTTCTTGTTGTAATTGCTTGCTGCATGCTTCTATGTATTGTTAGGCGTTTTGTGTACACTGCCACCTCCTCTGCGCAAGTCCGGTATATGACATTGGGAAGCGATCCTAATCAAACCCTTGATCCAAAATTATCTGATCAGACCCTGCTGATAGGGCGATTTTAGCTTCCTCCAAGGAGGGCAAAAAGGTGCTGGCATCACCGCCATCTTGCGTTCTGGGACATAGTGAGGGGTGTCAAGGGGGTGGAATGTAGCCAGACATGAACCCCATCTTGTTTTCCCCCCCCAGAGAGCAAGAGAAAGGCAGTCAGCCTTTGATGCCCTGGGAACGCAGGTGTGCTGCCTGTCCCTGACTCTACCATAAACAGAAACCAGACAGTAAATGGGCTAGCTGACGACCTGGGGGCCTCCCGTCGCCCTGATGGCTAGCACCAGTAATTGACACGCCTACACTGTCCCCGGAGAGGAATCTTCGCCCATCACATACTAGAGGTGCCCATTGTCTGCATTTTCCCAGGTGTGAATTATGCTTTGCACCCTTCGTGGGAAACTTGGCATTCAAAGCCATTTTCCCTAATTGGCCACTTGAGACCAGGAAGAAGCCTACGTGACCCAAGGGGTATAAAGATGGGTTTAGTAGCCCACCCCATTTAAGCTCCAATCATCTACACCTGCTGGCAGGTATTGGTTGTCTCCCGAGGTCTGTGGGACGCCCAACCTCGCCCTACTTCTTCCCGAGGGATTGAGAGAAAGACGCTGGCCACGCCAAGTCTGGAACGCAGGGGTGAGAATGTATACCTGCTAGGTGTCTATTTTGCATGCATTTAATAAGAGCTCAGAGAACCAAAGGGGTTTCATGGTACCTCTAAGTGACTTCTTAGTGTAATTTCTGTCCTGTCCTTTGTAGTGGCTGTGTTATCTGTAACACAGTAGTAGCATTTAACAGCTAAGTTTACCCTGTAACAATAAAATAGTAACTGTTTAAGCTGTGACCTGATTCCTTCAGTTGCTGTAACAGAACCAAGCACGATTTTAAAAAGAACTCCAGCCGGTCATAAGGGACAGATATAGGGAGAGTTTGAGCGTTGGATCGTGTCGCTTCCAGGGGACAGATCCGTTGGGGCATCTCTCAGCCTCCCCAGGCTGCCCGCTGCGAAGGGATCGTGTATCCTAGCAGTCAAAATCTGAGAATCTGCTTTGTTTCAGATATTACTCTTGTAAGTATTGCTTTAAGGATTTAGATTTCCAGTACATGTACTGACTGCCTTTTCCTCAGTTCTACCACAAGGCCTTCAATCTATCTGTTACCTTCCTGCTTGTCTGGGCCTGATCCTGTTTTCCTTGCTAAATGGAAAGTGGCTCCTTTCCACAGACTCAGGCTTTGTCCCATTCTTTAACTTGCAGGTAGTTCTATACTTACAGAACTGCACCCACAACTCCTCAGGATTTCCCCAATCCTTTTCTAACATTTTTCTATCCCATTTTGGGTTGCCCCAACCTTCCTGGGCAAAATTCTTTTCTACTTTACTGAAATCAGTATTTACTATGACTAGCTTCATGTTGCTGTATTTAAACCTATAACACAATCCTGCCGACTACGCCAATTCTGTCAGCTGGTGGTCAGGGCAGTGCATGTGTGTGTTACACCCGAGTCTTCAACTGCTGAGAGACAAGGCCCCATCGCAGTGGACAATCTAGGTGAGACTGACGGGTGCCCCGAGGAGTTTAACGTCCGTGTCTTTACCGCTAGGATCGGGATCCTTTCGCGGCGGGCAGCCAACAGGCCGACAGACGCCCCAGAGTTTACAGGGAGAGCTTATTACACCTCAGATTTTGACTGCTAGGATACACGATCCCTTCGCAGCGGGCAGCCTGGGGAGGCTGAGAGATGCCCCAACGGATCTGTCCCCCTGGAAGCGACACGATCCAACGCTCAAGCTCTCCCTATATCTGTCCCTTATGACCGGCTGGAGTTCTTTTTAAAATCGTGCTTGGTTCTGTTACAGCAACTGAAGGAGTCAGGTCACAGCTTAAACAGTTACTATTTTATTGTTACAGGATAAACTTAGCTGTTAAATGCTATTAGTGTGTTACAGATAACACAGCCACTACAAAGGACAGGACAGAAATTACACTAATAAATCACTTACAGGTACCATGAAACCCTTTTGGTTCTCTGAGCTCTTATTAAATGCATGCAAAATAGACACCTAGCAGGTATATATTCTCACCCCTGCGTTCCAGACTTGGCGTGACCAGCGTCTTTCTCTCAATCCCTCGGGAAGAAGTAGGGCGAGGTTGGGTGTCCCACAGACCTCGGGAGACAACCAATACCTGCCAGCAGGTGTAGATGATTGGAGCTCAAATGGGGTGGGTTACTAAACCCATCCTTATACCCCTTGGGTCACGTAGGCTTCTTCCTGGTCTCAAGTGGCCAATTAGGGAAAATGGCTTTGAATGCCAAGTTTCCCACGAAGGGTGCAAAGCATAATTCACACCTGGGAAAATGCAGACAATGGGCACTTCTAGTATGTGACGGGCGGAGATTCCTCTCCTGGGACAGTGTAGGCGTGTCAATTACTGGTGCTAGCCATCAGGGCGGCAGGAGGCCCCCTGGTCGTCAGCTAGCCCATTTACTGTCTGGTTTCTGTTTATGGTAGAGTCAGGGACAAGCAGCACCCTTGCGTTCCCAGGGCATCAAAGGCTAACTGCCTTTCTCTTGCTCTCTGGGGGGGGGGGGGAAACAAGATGGGGTTCATGTCTGGCTACAGTGGTCTCCAGTGGGAATTTTTTGGGGTAACATTAACTGGTGGAGAATGTGGGCAACCACCACAAGGGGGCACTAGTGATAGAGCATGGATGGGCAATGATTTTTATGGGGGGGGGGTCATTCCAAGAATGGGGGGGGTGGTCTGTGATGAGAAGGAAGCTTGGCTAAGGGATTGGAGTGTAGAAGGGAGTGTGGTGTCTAGGAGGGAGTTTGGGCTAAGGCGGTAGTTGTGACTTGGGGCACTGGATTGAGGTGCTGGGGAACTGGATTGTGAGCTAGGGCTGGAGGAGATTGTGGTCTGAGGCAGAGGAAAGGGATGCCATGGAGTAGAGAATGTGTGGAAACCCCAACATGCCTGCTCCCCCTTCCTGAAACAGTAGGGGAAAGGGATGCTGTGGAGTAGAGAACGTGTGGGAACCCAATATGCCTGCTCCCCCTTCCAGGTACATTAGAGGAAAAGGATGATATGGAGAAGGGAATGTGTGAACCCTGATATGCCTGCTCCCCTGTCCAGATGTCTAGTATTTTATTTGGATAAGGAAAAAGGGAAGAACCCCCCCCCCCGACAAAATTTTCCCCCCACCTCCCTTTTTGGGCACCACAGGTGTGGATTTATGGGCCCCAGGGGCAGTTTCATCAGGGGAGTGAAAGTGTTTCAAAGTGACTGAGGCCCTCATGGGAAGTGGGCCCTCTGAGGGCAGCTTAACCATGTGGGTGGAACCACCCCAGTTCCTTGCTTCCCAAGGTAAGTGCAACCCATATGCCTGTGTAAGTGTGTGAGTGCCTGAGGGCAGGAATGAATGTGTGTGAATGAGTGAATTCATTAGTTAATTAGTTAGTTACCCCAAAAAATTCCCACTGGAGACCACCCAGGGTTACACTACCATAGGTTTATTGTTTGAGGAATTAGCACTCCACTATATGCACTACAACAGTGTTCTCCAATCTTTTTACACCCAAGATCACTTTTTAAATGTCAGAACAAGCCAAGATCTACCACCCCATCCTTCCCCCAAGACCCCACCTCTTCCATGAAGGCCTGCCCTCTCTGTTCTCCTCCTTTCCATCACTTGCTATCCCCAGCCCTTATACACTCTCAGGGTATAGCTACACTGCCGCTTTTTTTCCAATTATTCTGTCTAGACTGGGCCAAATTTCAGAAAAACCCCTTCTTTTGGAAGCCCCCTTATTCCTCGTGGAACGAGGAATACAGGGGTTACTGAAAGAGCATATTTGCTTTTATGCTAAAAAAAGCGGAAGAACAAATGCGTCCCTGGACATGGAAGAGTTTTTCCAGGATACCCCTGGAATCCCGGGGAAAACTCCTGCAATCTAGCCATACCCTCACAGGGTTGAGACAGGATGTGTGGGCTCTGGGGTGGGATTGAGAGATTTGGGTATGGGAAGGGTGAGAGGTGCAAGCTCTGGGTGGGGGGGGGGGACATTTGGATGCAGGAGGAGGTGGAGAAGGGGATTCTGGCTTGGAGAGGGGGCTCCAGGCTGGGGAGTGTTGGGGTCAGGTAGAGGGTTGGGGTACTGAGCAAGCCACAGGCTTGTGGATGTGAGGGTGCAGGAGTCTGGTTTGGGATATGTGAAGGGCTCAGGGCAGGGAGGTTGGGAGTATGATGGGCTTCGGACACAGATTTGTGGTGTGTGGATGGTGCAGAAGTGTTGTGGCAGAAGACAGGATGTGGGGGTGCAGGAGTTTGGGGATGTGAGAGGCTAAGGACAGGGGGTTCCAGTGTATGATAGGTGCAGCAAGTCCCCGGCACACCACAGACCTGGGTTGTGGTACTGTGCCGGCTGTTTGGGGGAGGGGGAGCAGCCAGCGCACTTTCTGAACCCCAGAAGTGACGCGCAGCTGCCGGACTTCCTTCCACCCCTCAGGAAGCTGGCACTATCTCCATTATCACTGGATGTAGGTAGTGGGGCTTCTTGGAGGTGGGGGAAAATGGGGGGGGCCCGAACACCTCGTGATCAACTGGTTGAGCCCTCCTGATTGACCCGTCGATTGCAATCAACAGGTTGATGACCACGGAACTACAAGGTTAAACCAAAGAAGATAGAGCTTCCGCTAAAGGTGTAAACTAAAGAAGATACAGAGCTGCCACCAAAGGATTTAAACTAATGGGGGACCAGCTATCTCTCTCTCTCACACACACACAAACATACACACCCCTCCATTCATTCACTCATTCACACACATTCATTCCTGCCCTCAGGCACTCACACACTTACACAGACTGGATGTGTCTCATTCATAACATGTGATTTGGAAATGTGAATATCAAAGGCAGGGAAGTTTGCCTTTGTAATGTGTTATCCAGTTAAGATCTTTATTCAAGCCTAAGTTGATTGTGTTGAACTTATAAATGAATTCCAGTTCAGATGTCTCCTCCTGTGATAAGGTGATAAAATTCTGTTATAGAAGAATGGCTACTTTTATATTCCCCTACAGGTTTATATGTGTTGCCATTCCTGATGTCTGATTTGTGTACATTTATCCTTTGGTATAGAGACTTTCCAATTTGGCCAATATACATGGCAGAGGGACATTGATGGCACTTAGAATCATAGGGTTGGAAGAGACCTCAGGATATCACATTAGTGGATGTGCAGGTGTATGAGCCTCTGATATTGTGGTTTATGTGGTAAGGTCCTGTGATCATGTCATTTGTATAGATATGTGGACAGAGTTGGCAACGGGGTTTGTTGCAAAGGTAGGTTCCTAGGTACGTGTATTTGTAGTGTGGTCTGTGGCTGCTGGTGAGTATTTGTTTCAGTTTAGGGGCATGTCTGTAGGCAAGGACTGGCCTGTCTTCCAAGGTCTGTGAGGGTACGTCTAGACTACATGGCTCTGACTATTTAAATAATCTGTTGATTATTTAAATAATCCCCACTTCATTAAAATAAAAATGGCCGCCACGCTGTGCCGACGATCAGCTGATCCGGCACAGCGCAGCAGTCTAGATGTGGCGCGGTTGACAAGGGAAGCCTTTGTGAAACGAGGTTTACCAGAGCAGTCGACAAAGGCTTCCCTTGTTGACCGCACCACGTCTAGACTGCTGCACTGTGCCGGATCAGCTGATCGTCGGCACAGTGCGGTGGCCATTTTTATTTTAATGAAGTGGGGATTATTTAAATCCCCACTTCTTTGACTATGCTGAGTAAACTACTTTACATGGCTCCGTCGACGGAGCCATGTAGTCTAGATATACTCTGAGAGTGCAGGATCATTTTCCAGGATAGGTTATAGGTTGTCAATGATGTGCTGTAGGTTATGCCCAGTGGTGTTCTGTTATTTTCCTTGTTGAGCCAGTCTTGAAGTAAGTGACTTCTGTGTACTAGTCTGGCTCTGTCAATCTGTTTCCTTACTTACCCAGGTGTGAAGTTTTAAGAATGCTTGATAAAATGTTTATAAAAACAATAAGACTATGTCTAGACTACAGGGTTTTTTTCGAAAAAAGTGGCCTTTTTTCGAAAAAACTTCACCTGCGTCTAGACTGTCATTATATTCTTTCGAAATTAAATCAAAAGAACATGGCAGTTTTTTTGACAGCGGTAAACCTCATTTTACAAGGAAGAACGCCTTTTTCAAAAGAGCTCTTTCGAAAAAAGGCGTTTTTGACCACAAACATGGCTTTTTCGAAAGAGAGCATCCACATTGCCTGGGTGCTCTCTTTCAAAAAAGCTTCTTTCAAAAGAAATGTGTAGTCTAGGCATATCCTAAGTGTTTGTCTCTGTCTGTGGGATTGGAGCATATTAGGCCTTAGCTATAGATAATGGATCATGTGAGGTTTCCTCAATGGAAACTATTGGCATGTAGGTTAGAATAGTGGTCAGTAGATTTCCAGTATAGGGTGGTGGTATTGTGACCATAATTTATTTGTACTATAGTGTCCAGGACTGAGCCAGGGGGAGGTTAATAATGGGGTGGAAATTGATGAAATCCCTGCAGAATTGTTCAAGGATCTCTTTCCCATGGGTCCATATTATGAAGCTGTCATCATATAGCATAATTAGAGGAGAGGTGCTAGGGTATGTGGGATGAAGAAACGTTGTTCCAGGTCAACCGTAAAAATGTTGGCATATTGTGGGGACATGTGGCTACCCATAGCAGTGCTGTTGAGGTGAAGAAATAAATTGTCCCCAAATCAGAAATAGTTGTGGGTGAGGACAAAGTCACATAGCTCAGCTTATACACCAGGAGAAGGGTTTGCCTCAGGCCAGTGAGGTGCCTCCATGGCACAGTCAGGCTATGGGGATGGGAATTAAGGGGCCTCAAATTCTGCCTGAGTTCACTCCATCCACAGAACAATGCTGAAGTGGAGAGGGGTGCTGCACATCTACACCCTAGAAAATATCCCATCTGTCTGGACAAATCCTCTACTAATTCCCCTGGAGCAAGTGGGTAGCTTGTATTACAAATATTAGAAGACTTATCCAGCTTGCTTGGGTCCTTCAGGGCAAGGGATTGGCAGTGTGGGGAGTGCAAGAGTCAGAGTAGGGTTGAGTATGAGGGCAGTTAGTAGTGAGGTGCAGGAGTGAGGGCAGGGGAGGTCAAAAGTTTGGGGGGACTCAGGGCAGGGTTGAAAGAATCAGGGAAAGAGGATGGGGGCTGAGGACAGGGCCCCAGGTCAAGGAGCTGGAAGGTTTGGGGTGCTCACTGGGGCTACCTGTGGTGGCAAGTATGGAGCTGCAGCTGCCTCTCCCCCCAGGTCCTCCTGGGGTGGGCAGGCCTGTAGTGTCCTGCACTTACCACTGGTTCCTCTAAGGGGGACCCAGGGGTCGAGGCCATGGATCTTGACCACAGTCCACCAGCAGGGTTGCTCCAGGGGAAGAATGGGGGCAGCCAGGGGGCAGCTGGCGGCTGGCAGCACCCCACATTGGACACTGTGGCCTGGGGCTGTGAGGAAAGGTCTGAGGGTGGGGAGCACTTACCTGAGCTGCTGGCCGGCAACATGGAGAGCCCTGGCCACAGCAGGCCACTCTCTTTCTGGTGCATCCACCCCTCTGTGGTCACTCTGCAGTATAGATGTCCCCTGTGCTCGTTGTTCCCAGAAATCACTCTGCAGTATAATTGTCTGTCCTATCAGCCCCCTTCCTTTCGGTGTTATGGAAAACAATCCCATTCCAGGCACATCCTATTTTCCTGACACAACCAAACCCTGACCTTGCTGCAAGTTAGGGTGTGAGGTAGCTGCATTCCAAATTTGGTGGTCCTAGTTTTCACCATTCTGGAGGAGTTATTGAAAAAACAAATTAATGGATGGATGGACGGACGGACAGACTCAAAGACAGACCTACAGATGTACAAACTCTCTGATATCTATACCCTATACATCTGGTTTCCAAGCTTTTGCCAATTTGATTTTATTTTGTTTTCTTGCAATCCACATTACATACATGAACGCTCCACCTTGGCACCATATCATAATCCTGGCCTAGTGTAGAGGGGTGTCACTGGGACATTGTTGAGTGATCTCTCCCTACACTTACCTTGGGACTGGGCTCAGCTCCTCACTTCAGGTGCTGTGACCTGGCACACAGGTTTGCAATGCCTCCCAGGTTTGGCCCAGTCACTCCTCCGTCATGATGGATAGATGGTTGGGTGAAACTCGAGTGGCTCTGTGACCCCATATGATAGTTTTCAATGCCCTGAGTGAGGATCTTGGACCAGTCACATGTGACAGGAGCTGCTGCTGCATGGTGAATATAGGGTAGGCTTCCTTTTCCAAAGACTCCTTTCCTTTACACCAGTCTATGAGAAATGTATGTTTGTCTAGGCTAGGCCATAATAGGGCAAACTTCTAGAATTGCCCTGCAACCTACTGGTGGACTGGAACGCATTGTCTAGGAAACATCAGCCTGTAGAGTCATATTAAATTCAACCACCCCAAGGTAATCTGACTAATTCCTGCCATTGCAGGATTATTCAAATTCATTGTCTTATCCAGTTTTAAATAATTAAAACGCATTGGCTTTTTAAACAATTATAAAAATTTAATGGGCCTCTTCAGAAAATTTTAGTGATAGGACAACACTGATTTATTTAGGTCCCATACTACTTGTTTCTGCAAGTGTACTCCCGTGGCACATTAGGGACTAATATATAATCATGAGCTTTTGTGGGCAAAACCCACTTCCTCAAATGAGACTACTCATTATCTATGATCTTTAATACAGCATGTTATAGGAAACATAAATAATGAGGTGTTTTTTTTGCAATTCCTAGTTTTACAAATGGAGAGTGAAGAATATTTAATGATTACAAAAAGTGCTGTTTTAGAGGACTATGATCCTTGCTCAGGCAATAGTGGTACAGTTTTGGATTCTGTGACCTAGTGGCTAGTGCTCTGGGTGGGGATTTAGGAGACTTATATTCTAATCCTACTATTGCCCTGCTGGGTGACCTTGAGCAAATCATGTCACCTTCTCTGTGCCTTAGTTTTCCCAACCATAAAATGGGAAAACCCACAGTGTTGATACTTAGAAGTAGTGTTACTGTACTCCTGTGCACCAAATAGGGGAGAGGACAGCCCTGGTGTGTCTCTGGGCAAAGTGCTGGTGGGACCCAGATCTAGGATCCTGGAAGGGGCGAAGTCTTATGCAGAAGGGGCGGGGCCAAGGGCAGCCAGTCTTCAATGCTGGCTAGATCACAGTGCTCCCTCCCTGTGCTACCTGTAGCATGGCACCCACCCCTGCCTTCCCAGGCAGATCTAATTGCTGCTGCACTGCATGATGCTCAGGTGCCAATTTAAAGGACGTGGGGCTCTGGGTCCCTTTGACTCACTGGGCCCCAGGCTGTTGTCCCCTTTGCTCTCCCCCCTCATTGGGAAGCTAAGCACTAAAATATGTCTTCTCTCAGCATCAGTCTCACATACAGTGCATGCCATATATTCTCATTCACAGAGGCTACGTCTAGACTGGCATGATTTTGCGCAAATGCTTTTAACGGAAAAGTTTTCCGTTAAAAGTATTTGCGCAAGAGAGCATCTAGTTGGCACGGACGCTTTGGCGCAAAAGCACTTTTTGCGCAAAAGCGTCCGTGGCCAATCTAGACGCGCTTTTGCGCAAGAAAGCCCCGATCGCCATTTTAGCCATCGGGGCTTTTTTGCGCAAAACAAATCTGAGCTGTCTACACTGGCCCTTTTGCACAAAAGGTTTTGCGCAAAAGGACTTTTGCCCAAATGGGAGCGTCAAAGTATTTGCGCAAGAAGCACTGATTTCTCACATTAGAACGTCAGTGCGCTTGCGCAAATTCAAGTGGTCAGTGTAGACAGCTGGCAAGTTTTTGCGCAAAAGCAGCCGCTTTTGCGGAAAAACTGGCCAATCTAGACACAGCCAAACTGAATTTTTGGTAAAAAAATGAAGCATCAAAGAGCTAGATAAAAACTGACCATTTTAAGTTTTATTGAATATCTAATATCAGGGCCATCGCTAAGGAGTTGGGGCCCAGGGCAAGTCATCTGTATTGGTGCTTCCCCATTAAAATTTTTTGAATAGGTGAAATTGGGTTACAGTGAACTTCAAAAGCAGCTGCTGGCTTCAGTCTAAACATTGATAATGCCTATCTGTATAATTATAACGTTGTTATATTGTAACTATTTTGTTTAATTATAAGTAGGAGACTTATCCGACGTTGCCTGGGTCCTTCAGGGCAGGGAGTTTGTGGCATGGAGGATGCAGGAGTCAAGGTGGGGAGTTGAGGAGGGGCTCAAAGTAAGGGGCTGGGGATGTGTGTGGGGGTGCAAGAGTGAGGTTTGGGTGGTGAGGAAGGGCTCAGGGTGGGGCGGGTCCCATCTGGCAAGGCTTTCTCTCCCTCTCTAGTGGGTGAGGTCTTCTCTCTCCCACCGGCCTCCTCTCCCACCAGCCTCCTCTCCTCTCCCTCCCTCCCCCGGCTGGCAGGTGTCAAGGGCCTGGGGGGAAGAGGGTTTGGGGCAGAGGGGCAACTTACCTGGTCTGGTGACAGGCAAGATGGTGAGCCTAAGCCCCAGCTTGCCACTCTTTTGGTGGTACAGCTGCCCACAGTGATCACTCTACAGTATAGATCTCCGCTGCCCCCAGTGACCACTGTGAGTATCACGTCTTCCCTTTCCATGTTATTCCAGGGACTTCCCATTTTCCTGGCACAACCACATTCTGACCTTGCTTTAAGTTAGGATAAGAGGAAGTTGCATACCAAATTTGGTAGCCCCAGCTCTTATCGTTTAGGAGGAGTTCTTGAACAAATGGACTCACAGACAGAGACAGATGGACTCACAGACAGGTGCTATCTAAGGGTACATCTATACAGCACCACATAGCTTGAAATAAGCTATGCAATTTGAGCTTGTTGCTAAGACATGAGAAAAGGATTTTTGGTATACTGGACGTATTCCAAAAGAGTACCACTGGCTAGATGTACCCTAATATATCGCTTCTCGGCCTTTTGGCTAAGATCAAGTGTAGTATCTATCTATCTAGATATAGATATAGACATAGACATAGATATATAGACAACGTTCATATAATTTAAAAAAACCCCTCACTGATCATGATCACACTGCTTACATTCTGAAATCCACCTTCCTGGACTTTCTTGCAGCAAACTCTGCTATCAGATCATGGCAACAAGTCTACCCAGGCTCTCACGAGACATAGATAGATCTTAATTTATAATTTAGAAAAAAATTGCTCCTCTGAAGCCAATGTGACTGCATTGTCAGCAAAATCCTGTATGCTGTTGCTGTTTTGAGGAAGGCACCATCAAGTGATTTAAGAAAGTGAAGGGCTTGAAGTACAGTACTTATTTGCTCAGGAATGAATGCTTGTAGCACCTGAAGCTATACTTTCTCCATCTGTTTCTGTGCCTGCTAGTGCTAGCCATTGTATGCTAACTGGAGTTATTGGTGTGTCAAAGTGTCAAGCAGGGGTCTGGAGGAGCAGCAGAGTGAAGGCATGAGGAGTGCACTTGGTTGGGGGTTCACTGGAAGAGATGGGTGGTGCTCGGTCTTCCTCTATTGCAAAACTCCTTTTGTGATTGATTTATCCTTAGTTATGTCAACTAACGGTGGGGTGAGTTCACACTATGTATTTCAATGAAGTCTGTCTGTGGCTACGTCTGGACTGCAAGCTTCTTTCAAAAGAAGCTTTTCTGGAAGAGATCTTCCAGAAAATCTTTTTTCGAAAGAGAGCATCTACACAGCAAAAGTGCATTGAAAAAGCAATCTGCTTTTTTGAAAGATAGCATCCACATTGATTGGACGCTATCTCATATATAAGGGCACCCAGAACCAGTTCAGGCAAGGCATTAGGTCAGCAGTTGTTTCTGAGTGCTGTTGCCTAAGCCGAGCTGAGAGACCCCCCCCAGAAAGCCAGTTCTCTGCTTCTGCTGCGTGCTTGCCTACCTCTCCAAGTGACAGCAAAGCATTAGCAGTGCGTGCTCTGGTTGCCCAGCTTTTGAATGCCACAGCATTCTTCGTGACATGGAGCCAGAGCTGCCCCGGGCATGCGATGGCCCCACACTGCCATGCTGCAGTTTCTGCAGCACTTTGTGCAGGCTGCCTTCATGGTCCTGCAAGAGCTCGACACCGAGCTCATCCTTGAGACCCTCTGCCTGTGTCTGGGAGCAAGACCCTTGCAACTGCACCCCATAGTGGAGAGACGATTTTGGAGACTGGACACCAGGTCCGATTGGTGGGACCAGCTGGTTATGGAGCGATGAGATGACCAGCAGTGGCTCCACAACTTCTGTATTCAGAAGACCACCTTCATGGAGCTGTGTGCCTGGCTCATCCCTGCCCTCCAATGATGTGACACCCACCTGCGGCCCACCATTTCCCTGGAGAAGTGGTCACCATTGCTGTCTGGAAGCTCACCATCCCAGACAGCTACTGATCGGTGGGCAACCAGTTCAGCGTGGGTAAATTCACCGTCGGGGCCCTCCTTACAGAGTTGAGGCACTTTTGGACTGCAGTCCCTGAAGGGTGGGGAGCCAAGGAAGGGTGGACCCTAGGGAAAAGGGGTTGGAGGGGTGTGGGGATGGACTGGGGTTTGGGGGGAAGCCCCGTCCCTGGGGGTTTGTGCTGTCCTGCCCTCACACACCCCTCCTGCTGGGGAGCAGCTTCATAGGGGGTGGCTCCTGGGGTGTTTGGAGGGCAGGGGTGTGGGCATTTCCCAAGGGCTCAGGCACTCCCTTTCTCATTCTGTTTTGTGTATTTTTTCTCTCCTTCTGCAGGTTGAGGGCCATCAACTCCATCCTGCTGTGCAGGATCATCTGCCTGGGAGACCTGGACCTGATCGTCCCACGATTTGCTGCCTTGGGGTTTCCTAACTGAGATGGAGTGATCAATGGAACCCACATCCCAGTCTGTACACCCACTCATCGAGCGGCCCAATGCATCAACAGGAAGGCCTACTTCTCTATGGTGCTGCAGGCCCTGGTCGACCACCGTGGACAGTTCACGGACATTTTTGTCAGGTGATAGGGCAGGGCGCATGACACCCATGTATTTAGAAACTCCAGCATCTACGGGAAGCTGGAGGATAGCATATTTTTCCCCCAGCGTGACTTCGGGGTTGGGGATGTGCAGATGCATTGTGCATCATGGGGGAAGTGGCCTACCCCCTGATGCCATGGCTGATGAAGCTGTACACCGGCCACCTGGACCCCAGCAGGGACCAATTCATTCCCACCTCAGCTGGGCCCGAATCCAGGTGGCGTGAGCCTTTGGGTACTTGAAGGCACGATTCAGATGTCTCCTGACCTGCCTGGATGTGAGGAAGCACAACATCCCCGAGGTGGTGTCGGCATGTTGTGTCCTCCACAACATTAAGGAGAGGAAGGGGAGGCCTTTCTACTAGGATGGGGGGCAGAGGCTGGCCACGAAGGGAGGGCCTTCGAGCAGCCACACACCGCTGCCATCTGCCAGGCCCATAAGTTGGGGGTGTGCATCTGGGAGGCCCTGAGGGAGAGTTTCTCTCAAGATCCCCGGTAACTTTCCCCGGGGGGGGGCAGGAAGAGGGGGAATGAGCATACCAGGTGGGGCAGGAGCAGAAACAGTAGCCGAGTGTCATCCTGCCACACAAGCTGGTCCCACATGTGGTTCCGCCACTCGGCATCCTCCTGGACTTTGTACGCCAGGGTCTGCTGCATGTCACTCGGGACACCCACATGCTGCCTCAGGAAGTCCTCGTGGACCCTCATATGCTTTTCGGTCCCCTGGGATCGGCCAGTTGCCTCGATTGGCGTAAATTGCCCCTCAGTGATGGCTGGTCCAATTGTGGAGAATAAAGAGGGAGAGGAGGTCAATTATCCTTGCAGACACTGTCCCTGAAGCCATGCCCTCCTCTGTGAGCAGCGACCAACAGATCTTGGTCCAGAGGATGGGGATGTCCCAGGAGCAAGGCCATGTGTGGCTTGCACAGCAGGCCCTGCCTCACAGGGGCCCCAGGGTGCCTAGGGGACCATGCTACCTGCCCCCACCCCCAGATAAGCCGGCAAGGGAAGTGTCCGGCCACAGTGGGATCCCATGGGCAGGAGAGGGGCCTGGAGCAGCATGGCTCGCTGTGGGGCCTGCACACACACCTGTGCCTGGCAGCACTGTCTGGGGGAGTGGATGATGCTTCATGTGGGCAGGCATGCCTTTGTGCTGTGTGCAGCACTCCTCGGTGTGTATGGGGTTGTGGGTGTGCCCTGGTACCCAGCCTGCTTCCAGCAGTGACTAGTGGTGGGGGGCATCCCCCCTATGGGCCAGATCTGTGTGTGGCTGCCCCTGAGCCTGTAAGCAGGATCCTGGGGGTGCTCCGGGGCTGCCTCCTGAGGCCGCGTAGTGCACACTGGCGCTGAACCTGCTTCCACATGCCCCGTCTGCAGCACGATGTCCGGGCTGAGAAGGCTGAGCAACGATTGCACCCCATTCCTTCTGCGCCTGCCTCCCCCACCCTGTGTGTGTGTAAAACTGAGAGCACTCACATGATGATGCCTCCCCGCAGTCAGAGGATGTCTGACATGTCCAGGCCCTGGGGTACAGACTCGTTGGTCAATGTCATGGTGCTGGCCATGTTCTCCTCCTCCTGCAGTGAGCTCAGGGTCGGCAACAATGGGCATCTCAAGCCCTGAGTCCACCACCGTGGGTGGGTCTGAGGCTTCCCGCCCCCCCCCCCCCCCCCAGGACTTGGTGGAGCTCCTGGTAGTCAGGGCAGGAGTGGAGTCCTGCCCTGGAGCGAGAGCTATGTTCCCTGGCTCTGGTGTAGCCCTGGAGGAGCTCTTTAACTTTACTCTGGACCTGTTCTAAGCTCCGTGTGTGTGTGTGCGTATGTGTGTCCTCTCTGCCAGGGCCTCGGCCATGCACCCATAGATGTCTACGTTTCAGCACCGGGAGCAGAGATCCTCCAGGATCTCCTCCCCCCCACATCTCGAGGAGGGATAGGATCTCCACTCCAAACAAGGGCGCATGCCATTTGCTACCCTTGGCAGGGTCCTGGGAACCCTAGTGGTGCTCCCTGTGAGGGCCAGGCAGATGTTGGGGGGCTTGTGGCTAGGCCATGGGTGGCAATGCCTGTGGTAGGGAGAGCTGCACGGTCAGGTGCTGCTCCCAGGTCCGGCTTCCTGCCACAAGGCTTGTCCAGGGTGCCTGCAGCTTTAAGAGGGACCAGGAGACAGGAACTAAAGAATTCTGATTGCTTTGCATGGAGTGGCCACCAGGGCACCTGTGCTATTTCCTGGAGGCCTCTTCTTTAATAAAAAAAAAAAAAGCCTCTTCTGCATCCACACACACCTTTTTGCAAAAGAGCTCAAGTCTTCTTCCTCATAGAAAGAAGTTTCTCTCTGTCGGAAAAACCCCTCCGTTCTTTTGACTTTCTGTCAAAAGAATGCTATAGAAGTGTAGATGTAAGTGTAGTTTTTCTGGACACATTGCTGTTTTTCAAAAAGAAAATGCTTCAGTGTAGACATACTGGCTGTGTCTAGACTGGCCAGGTTTTCCGGAAAATCAGCCGCTTTTCCGGAAAAACTAGCCAGCTGTCTACACTGTAAGATTGTTAGTGTTCTTGCGGAAATACTATGCTGCTCCCGTTCGGGCAAAAGTCCTTTTGCACAAAAGCTTTTGCGCAAAAGGGCCAGTGTAGACAGTACGGTATTGTTTTGTGCAAAAAAGCCCCGATCGTGAAAATGGCGATCGGGGCTTTTTTGCGCAAAAGCGCGTCTAGATTGGCACGGACGCTTTTGTGCAAAAGCGTCCGTGCCAATCTAGACGCTCTTTTCCGCAAATGCTTTTAATGGAAAACTTTTCCGTTAAAAGCATTTGCGGAAAATCATGCCAGTCTAGACGTAGCCACTGTGATTCATCCAGACATAGCATCTCACTCTGGCTGCGTCTAGACTGGCATGATTTTGTGCAAAAGCAGCTGCTTTTGCACAAAAACTTGCCAGCTGTCTACACTGTCCGCTTGAATTTGCGCAAGAACACTGACGTTCTTATGTAAGAAATCAGTGCTTCTTGCGCAAATACTTTGACGCTCCCGTTCGGGCAAAAGTCCTTTTGCGCAAAACCTTTTGCGCAAAAGGGCCAGGGTAGACAGCTCAGATTTGTTTTGCGCAAAAAAGCCCCAATGGCTAAAATGGCGATTGGGGCTTTCTTGTGCAAAAGCGCGTCTAGATTGGCACAGATGCTTTTGCGCAAAAAGTGCTTTTGTCCAAAAGCGTCCATGCCAATCTAGACGCGCTTTTGCGCAAATACTTTTAACGGAAAAACTTTTCCGTTAAAAGTATTTGCGCAAAATCATGCCAGTCTAGACGTAGCATCTGCGTTTAACAGAACAGAAGGAAACATGTTTGGGGAGCAGCCTGTAACTCATGGGTCCCTAGGGCAAATGACCCCAAATTTGGATCTCTAGTGCTATTCTGCATCCCCAGGAGGCAGATTTTCAAGCAATCAGAGTAACTATTTAGATTTTAGAGCACTTAGGTTGAGTTTTAAAGCTCATAAAATGGTGGGAGTCAGTGGAAATCATCTGCCGTTTTTCTGTAATTTGCTAACTCTGATGGGTGGTGGAGTTGTGGGTCCCTAGGTCCTGGTATTGTGGGGAGGGGAACCCTTAGACTGGAGCTTGCTGCTGGAGAGCTGAAAAAGGCAAGTAGAACCTTGAGACAGGGTGGTGGTAAGAGCTGGCCTCTCTGACCTAGAACCTATTGTCAAGGAACCTCCCCCATCCCCGCACACACTCAAGGCTGTCAGAGGGGAGAAAAAGCAGTGGAATGGGGAGGTGTGGAACAGTGGAGGCACACCAATTTTAGGCTAAGGGTGGGAGCTCTGATGGAGATTGGCTGATGGCACACACTTTTGCTAGGAGAGGGCCCTTGTACTAGTGGTGGGTCCCATTACTAGAAAAGGGAAGGATATGTCCTTCCAAGGCAGGACCCTGGAAGGGCAGAGTCAGGGCCAGATCAGGCTACCTTGTGCATACTGCTAGGCCATGTCTACACTGGCGGGTTATTGAGAAAGTACGGTCGTTCTTGCTCAAGAATCCGCAGAGCGTCTACACTGCCCACCCGCTCTTGCGCAAGTAAATTTACAGTACGGAGTGGTCAGAGAGGGCTTCTTGCACAAGAGCTACGCTCTTTTTTATCAGGTGTAAGCCCTCTTGCGCAGGAGCTCTTGCACAAGAGGGCAGTGTGGACGCTCGGCAGGGATTTCTTGAGCAAGAGAGCCCTATGGCTAAAATGGCCATCAGAGCTTTCTTGCACAAGAGAGCGTCCACACTGCCATGGGAGCTCTTGAGCAAAAGCACAGTGTGCACATGGCAGTGTGGACGTTTTCTTGCGCAAGACTTCTTGCACAAGAACCCTTGCGCAAGATGTTCTTGCGTAAGAAGCTGCCAGTGTAGACATAGGCCTAGAGTGGCACTAATGAGGTGGAACACAAAAGCTGTGTCTCAACTGGCCAGTTTTTCCAGAAAATCAGCCACTTTTCTGGAAAAACTTGCCAGCTGTCTACACTGGCCACTTGAATTTCCGCAAGAACACTGACGATCTCATGTATGATCATCAGTGTTCTTGCGGAAATACTATGCTGCTCCCGTTCAGGCAAAAGCCCTCTTGCGCAAATGCTTTTGTGCAAGAGGGCCAGTGTAGACAACCCAGAATTGTTTTGCGCAAAAAAGCCCCGATGGCTAAAATGGCGATCGGGGCTTTCTTGCACAAAAGCGCGTCTAGATTGGCCAGGGACGCTTTTCCGCAAAAAGTGCTTTTGTGGAAAAGTGTCCGTGCCAATCTAGATGCTCTGTCCCGAAAATACTTTTAACGGAAAACTTTTCCATTAAAAGCATTTCTGGAAAATCATGCCAATCTAGACGCAGCCTAAGACTCTGGGGGTGTGTCTAGGCTACATGGCTCCATCGATGGAGCCATGTAAAGTAGTTTACTCGACATAGTCAATGAAGCGGGGATTTAAATAATCCCCGCTTCATTAAAATAAAAATGGCTGCCGCGCTGTGCCGACAATCAGCTGATCCGGCACAGCGCGGCAGTCTAGACGCGGTGTGGTTGACAAAGGAAGCCTTTGTCGACCGCTCCAGTATGCCTCGTGAAAGCAGCAGCACAATTATTGTTTGCTTCTGTATATTCAACAACTTTGAATGCTGAATAATAAGCAGATCATTTTCTTTTGATTTGACTGTTGTTTATTATAAATACTAGTGTTACATAGATATTCAGGCCTGCCTGTAAACACCTATATTGTAAGAATTTAGGTGTGTTCCTATTATTTTACAAGCTATAAAAGGGATAAGAACAAAGGACCAGTATCAATGTCTATCTGTCTGAGGCCTTGTTCTTAAGGTAGGAAGATATATTCCAAACCAGTAATTGAAACTAAGGCTATGTCTGGACTGCAAGCTTCTTTCGGAAGAAGCTTTTCTGGAAGAGATCTTTTGGAAAAGCTTATTTTGAAAAAGAGTGTTCATACAGCAAAAGAGCAATGAATAACCGATGTGCTATTTCGAAAGATAGCATCCACATTGATTGGACGCTATCTCACATTTAAGGCCACCCGGAACCAGTTCAGGCAGGGCATTAGGTCAGCAGTTGCTTCTGGATGATGTTGCCTAAGCCTAGATGAGACGCGTGCTTAAAGGGACCCCCTTGGACAGCCGTTTCTCTACTTGTGTTGCTTGCTTGCTTCCTTATCAAGGGACAGCAAAGCTTTTGCAGTGAATGCTCTGGTTGCCCAGCTTTTGGACACCACAGCATACTTCTTGCCATGGAGCCGGAGCTGCCTCTGGGCATGTGATGGCCCCACGCTGCCATGCTGCAGTTTCTGCAGCAGTTTCTGCAGGCTGCCTTAATGGTCCTGCACAAGCTCAACACTGAGCTCATCATTGAGACCCTCTCCCTGTGTACGGGAGCAAGGCCTTGCAACCGCACCCCACAGTGCAGGGAAGGTTCTGAAGGCTGGACACCAGTTCTGGCTGGAGGGACTGGCTGGTCATGGAGCCATGGGACAACCAGCAGTGGCTCCAAAACTAATGCATGAGGAAGGCCACCTTCACGGAGCTGTGTGCCTGTCTTGCCCCTGCTCTCTGACAATGGGAAACCCAAATGAGACCTGCCATCCCCCTGGAGAAGTGGGTCGCCATCACCGTCTGCAAGCTTGCCACCCCAGACAGCTACCGGTCTGTGGGCAACCAGTTTGGAGTGGGAAAGTCTACCATTGAGGCCCTACTCATGGAGGTAAGGCACTCAGGTTGCAGTCTCTGCAAGGGTGGGGGAATACTGGAAGGGGGAACCCTAGGGAAAGGGGAGTGAGAGAGGTGGGCTGGGGGTGGGGGGCAGCCCCGTCCCTCGGGTGTTCTTCCATAACATTCTCACCTTCAGGGGAGATGGACTCATAGGTGGTGGCTCCTGGGGTATTAGAAGGGGGGAGAAAGAGGGGACTTGGGAAGTTCCCAAGGGCTCAGGCACCCCCTCTCCATTTTCTGTTTTGTGTGTTTCTTTGTCTCCTTCTGTAGGTGGTGAGGGCCATAAACACCATCCTGCCGAACAGGGTCATCCGCCAGGGAGACCTGGACCCCATAGTGGCTGGATTCACCGCCCTGGGCTTCCCCAACTGTAGAGGGGCCATAGATGGAACCCATATTACCATCTGAGCACCACAACATCGAGCTGCCCAATATATCAATCAAAAGGGCTATTTCTCAATGGTGCTGCAGGACTTGGTCAACCACCGTGGACAGTTCACTGACATTTTGGTTGGGGAATTTTCAGAAATTCCAGCCTCTCTGGAAGCTGGCACATTCTTTCCCCAGTGTGACTTTTGGGTTGGGGACGTGCAGAAGCCACTGTGCATCATGGGGGAGGTGGCCTACCTGCTCATGCCATGGCTGAAGAAGCCATACACTGGCCACCTGGACCCCAGCAAGGACTGATTCAATGTCCATCTAAGCAGGGCTAACATCCAGGTGGACTGTGCCTTGGGGTGCTTGAAAGTGAGGTTCAGGTGCCTCCTGACCTGCCTCGATGTGGGGGAGCACAACAACCCCCAATGTGGTCTCCGCTTGTTGTGTTCTCCACAACATTGTGAAGAGCAAGGGGGAGGCCTTCCTACTGGGGTGAGAAGCAGAGGCCGGCCATCTGCCAGGCCCATCAACTGGTGGTACACATCCAGGAGGCCCTGAGGGAGAATTTCTCTCAAGGGTCCCAGTAACTCTCCCCAGATCCTCCCCACTAGGGGTCTGTGCCTTTCCCACAACAACCCTTCCCTTTCCCCCTTTTCTGGAAACTCAATAAAAATAGTGGCTTTGTTTTCAAAACATTAATTTGTGTTTTGTTTTTCAGTAAAAGTAACTGGGGAGAAGATGGGGCTCAGAACCTGGATAGGAGACGGAGCAAGGGGGCTCAGTGCTGGGAGTGGTGCATGGTGTGCCTGGAATTTCTGCCTCAGGTCCAGGGACCTTGGCGACCTTGGGGGTGGGTGGGGCCTGGGACATCAGCGGGAAGGTAGGAGGGGGGCTGGAGCAGGGTCAGGCATGGCAGGGGGAGGGGGCATAGGTATGGCAGGAGGGGTGGGGGGGACAGGGGCAGAAGCAGGAGCAGGTACAGGAACCGGGTGTGCCATCATCTCATGGATGGTGGCACACGTGTTTTGGCCCTGATGCACCAGCTCAGCCCACATTTGGGTCTGCCACTGAGCATCCTCACGGACTTTCTATGCCAGGGTCTGTTGCATGTCCCCAAGGATGGACACGTGCTCCCTCATTGGGTCCTCTTGGACCCTCTAGCACTTGTGGCTTACCTGGGGTTGGGTGGCTGCCTTGGCTGGCGGTGATTGCCCCTCAGCAATGGCTGGTTCAGCTATGGAGAATAAAGAGGGAGAAGTGGTCAGTCATCCATGCAGACACTGTCCCAGAGGCTGTGCCCTCCTCTGTGAGCTGCGAGCAACAGTCCTCAGGCTACAGGATGGTGATGTCCCGGGAGCAAGGCCGTGTGTGGCTTGCACAGTGGGCCCTGCCTCACAGGGGCCCCAAGGTGCCCAAGGGACCATGCTTCCTGCCCCCCGTCTCATGGATAAGCAGGCAAGGGGAGTGTCCATACACACTGGGATCCCATGGGTGGGAAAGAGGCCTGAAGCAGCCTGGACTTCCATGGGGTCCACACACACACCTGAGCCTGGCATCACTGTCTGTAGGAGCGGGTAGTGCCTTGAGTATGCAGGCATGTCCGGGTGCTGTGTGTGGCACTCCTCAGTCTGTGTGCAGGCTTGCATGTGCCCTTGTCCCCATCCTGCTTCCATCAGTGGCTGGTGGTGGGAGGGCATCCTCTGGGGGGGAGGGGCAGACATGTTTGTGGCCTCCACAGAGCCTGTGAACAGGAGCCTTGGGGTGCTTCAGGGCTGCCTCATGGAGCCGCGTGGCACAGACTTCCACCGCACATGATTCCATGTGCACGGACTGTAGCACGATGTCCAGGCTGAGAAGGCTGAGCAATGATTGCGCCCCATCCCCTCAGCGCCTGCCTCCCCTACTCCGTGTGTGTGAAAACCTAAGAGCACTCACCTGCTGATCCCTCCCCAGCCTTGGAGGATGCCTGGGAGACATCCAGGCCCTGGGGTACTGGCGCCAGACTGAGGGTGACCATGCTATCCATCTCCTTCTCTTTCTCCAGTTCATTGTCCTCCTCCTGGCCAGAGAGCCCCAGGCGGGTGACAATGGGCATCTCCAGCCCCAAGTCCACCAGTAGAGGTGAGGAAGGGGCTGAACCACTCCCCCCAGGATGCGGTGGAGCTCTATGTAGTAGGGGCAGGAGTGGGGTCATGCCCCAGAGTGAGAGTTGCACTCTCGTGTCCTGGTGTATCCCTTCTGGAGCTCTTTTACTTTGCTCTGCATCTGCTTGAGGCTCCTGGGGTGGTGGCCCTCCATGGCTAGAGCCTCTGCCATCTGGCTGTAGATGTCTGCATTGCGTCGTTGGGAGCAGAGATCCAGAGATCCTCCTCACCCCACACCTCCAGGAGAGCCAGGATCTCTGCCCCAGACCACAATAGTGCACGTCTCTTCTGGCCCCTGGTAGGCTCTCAGGAATCCTGGTCATGCTCCCTGTGAGGGCAAGGGGAGTCTTGGGAGGCTTTTGGGTCCCAATGAGTGTGGCTGGGTGAGCCATGCGGTGAGGTGCAGCTGTCAGGGCTGACTTCCTGCCACTAGGCTTGTCCCGGATGCCTGAGGCTTTAAGAAGTGGAAGGAGACAGGAACTATAGACTTGTGATGGGTCTGGATGGAGTGGCCACCAGGGCACCTGTGTTATTCCTGGAGGCCTCTTTTTTCAAAAGAACTCCCTCTTCTGTATCCACACATGCATTTTTTCCAAAAAAGCTTTTTCAGAAAAAGCCTTCTTCCACATAGAAAGAGGTTTACCACTGTTGGAAAACCCCTTCCATTCTTTCGACTTTTTGTCAAAAGAATGCAATTGCTGTGTGGATGCAAGTATTGTTATTCCAGAATAACAGCCATTATTCCAGAAAAATGCTGCAGTGTAGACATACCCTAAGGTTGATAGCTTTCTGCCAAGCAAGTACCCACTCTCCATCTTTTTACTGCAGGAGATGGCAACCTTTTCAAACCAAAGAGCTAAACTACATATTAGAATGCCCATTTGCATGACTGAAAATATTATTGATAATTGACATGATTAATAATAGCATAAATGAAACATTGTACTCACTGAATTTATTTTATGGGCCTTCTGCATCTTTTCACACATTTCTTTGACGTTTACATCATAATTGGTCAAATCCAAATTCATGCACATTCAGTCTGTCTTCTATCAATCTTATGGCAGGGGGCTGGTGATGTGGGGGTGCACGAGTCTGAGTTAGGGTGTATGAGGAGCTCAGGGCAGGAGATTAGATGTATGATGGACTCAAGACACAAGGTTCGTTTGTGTGGAGGTGCAGGAGTGTTATGGCAAGGGACTGGGGATGTGGGAGTGCAGGAGTTTGGGGATGTGGGGGTTCAGGTGTATGATGGGCTCAGGGTTGGTGTGTAGGGGGTTGCAAGAGTGTTATGATGTTGCAGCCAGATGGGGGCTGGGCCCCAATTGGGGGTTTGTTGGCCAGGCTTCATTTTTAAATAAAGTAAAATATTATGTCCAACACAAAAGGTTTCAACGTTGTCTTGATTTATAGCAAGGGTGGGGAAGCTTTTTTGGGTTGGGGGCCACTGACCCACAGAAAAATCAGTCAGGGACCACACAAGTGAGAAGCAAAAAAACAAACAAAAAGAAAACCCAAACAAAACTCCCCCACATAAATAAATAAATAAATAAATCCTCCCAGCTCTCACTGATGTGATCCCCAACTCAAACACCTCACTCCCTGGTGCTCCAGACCCATAGTCGGGGGAGGGAAAGGGAGGACTGAGGTTCAAGGCCTCAGTCCAGATGGACTCTTTTGGCATTCCAGGGTTAGTGGATTTTGTGCTGCCCCCCAGAAGGGGCCAAAAATGAGGGGTTAAGTGTGCAGGACAGGGCCGCCAGTGAATGGGATAGGGATGGGAGTGCAGGATCTGGGCAGGAGGAGGTTGGGTGTAGGAGGGAGTGAGCATGTGAGTTCTGGCCAGGGGGCAGGCTGCTTTGCCATGGGGCAGGAGACAGGAGTGGGCTGGTGGCAGGCTGCCTGGCAAGGGGGCAGGAGAGGGTTGGGGGATGGCTGCCTGGGCAGAGGGCAAGGGGGATTCTGGCCAGGGAGCAGAGGGCAGGGGGGAATTCTGGCCAGGGGCGGAGAGCGGGGGTTGGGGGGAGGGAGGGCTGGCCAGGGGCTGGGAGCAGGGGGGGATTTTGGACAGGGGACTGGGCGTGTCTGGCCTGGAGGAGAGTGAGGGCATTGCGGTCTGGGCATGAGGAGGTGGCGAGGCATAAAGGATCTGCCGACAAAGGATTCTGGGGTCAGCAGATCCCTGTCTAGACTGCTGCGCTGTGCTGACAAACAGCTGATCGGCACAGTGCAGCGGCCATTTTGATTTAAATGAAGCGGCGATTATTTAAATTGCTGCTTCATTTCCCTTTGTTGTCCTGCCTCATCTACATGGCTCCATCCACAGAGCCCAGGTAGTCTAGACACACCCTTTGGCTACATCTACACTGCCACGTTTTTTCAGAATAATAGCTGTTATTCTGGAAAAACAATGCTCGCGTCCACACTGATTGCATTATTTCGACAGAAAGTTGAAATAATGGATGGCTTTTTTCGGATGGTGGTCAACCTCATTCTATGAGGAATAAGGCTTTTTCCAAAAAAGCTTTTTCAGAAATTGGTGTGCGTGGATGCAGAATAGGGAGTTTTGTCGAAAAAAGAGGCCTCCAGGAAATAACACAGGTGCCCTGCTAGCCACTCCATTCACATTCATCACAACTCTATCGTTCCTTTCTCCCAGCAGCTCTTAAAGCTGCAGACACTGGGGTCAGGGCTTGTGGCAGGAAGCCAGCCCAGAGACCTTCAACACACCTTGTGGCTGCCAGTGCCACACATCTTGGGCACCAATGCCCCAGCCACAGGTCCCCAAGAGCCCACTGGCCCTCCCAGGAGCTTGCCACGGGCTGGAAAAGGCGTGTGCCATTCTGGTCTGGGACAAAGATCCTGGCCCTCCTGGAGGCATCGGGCAAGGAGGAGAACCTCAAGGATCTCCACTCCAGATGGTGCAATGCCAATATATATGGCAAGATGGCTGAGTTCTTGGCCATGAGGGGCCACACTAGGAGCCTTGAATAGGTCCACAGCAAGGTGATGGAGCTGCAGCAGGCCTACGCCTATGGCCTGTGGCAGGCCTATGTGGGAGCACAGCTCACGCTCTGGGGTTGGACCCCACTCCTGTCTCTACTATGAGGAACTCCACTGCATCCTGGGGCATGGTGCAGCCTCTTCCCCACCCCTGGTGGTGGAGATACCCATCGTCACCCTCCTGGGGGTCCTAGCACAGTAGAAAGAGGACATGGAGGAGGAGCTAGATCAGGAGGAGGAAACGGCCAGCACGATTATCCTGGAGTGGGTATCCCAGGACCTGGATGTCTCCCAGGCATCCTCCAAGAATGGGGAGGGATGAGTGGTCTTAGTTTTCTCACAACACAGGGCAGCGGTGGTATGTGCTGAGAGGATGTGGTGTGATTGTTGCTCGACCTTCTTGGCCTGCCTATCGTGCTGCAGTCCATGCACATGAATGCATGTGCAGTGCGAGTCTGCACTATGCAGCCACAGGAGGCAGCCACAGAGCACACCTGGGCTCCTGCTCACAGGCTCTGGGGAGGCCGCCCACTCTTCTGATCCCTAGAGGGGGAACCCTTCCCACTACCAGCCCCCACTGGAAGGAGGCTGGGGACAAGGGCACATGGACGCCCACACACAGACTCTGCAGTGCCGTACCAGGCGCTCAGACATGCCTGCACATGCAAGGCACTCCCTCAGTACCCTCAGATCCATTAAATCCAGACTCATGGATTTGTGTAGGTCTAGCTTTTCTAAATAGTTCTTAACCTGTTCTTTCTCCACCAAGGGCTGCCAACCTCCTTCCCATACTGTGTTGCTTAGTGCAGTAGTCTGGGAGCTGACCTTATCTGTGAAGACAGAGGCAAAAAAAGCATTGAGTACTTCAGCTTTTCCCACATCATCTGTCACTAGGTTACCGCCCTCATCCAGTAAGGGCCCCGCACCCTCCCTAATCACCCTCTTATTGCTAACATGCCTGTAGAAGCCTTTCTTGTTACCCTTCACATCCCTTGCTAGCTGCAATTCCAGTTGTGCTTTCACCTTCGTGATTACTCCCCTGCATTGTTTAGGAATATATTTATGCTCCTCCATAGTCATCTGTCCAAGTTTTCACTTCTTATGAACTTCCTCTTTGTGTTTAAGCTCGCCAAGGATTTCCCTGGTAAGTCAATCTGTTCGCCTACCATATTTGCTTTTCTTACTGTGCATCCGAATGGCTTGTTCCTGTGCCTTCAATAAGGCTTCTTTAAAATACTGCCAGCTCTCCTGGTTTCCTTTCCCCTTCATGTTATCATCCCAGGGGATCCTGCCCATGAGTTCTCCAGGGGAATCAAAGTTTGCTTTTCTGAAGTTCAGGGTGTGTATTTTGTTGCTCTCCTTTCTTCCTTTTGTCAAGATCCTGAAATCTACCATCATATGATCACTGCTTCCCAGGTTGCCACCCAGATCTACTTCCCCTACTAGCTCCTCCCTGTTTGTGAGCAGCAGATCAAGCCTAGCATGCCCCCTGGTTGGTTCCTTCAGCACTTGTACCAGAAAGTTATCTCCAACATTCTCCAAAAACTTCCTGGATTGTCTGTGTACTGCTGTATTGATCTCCCAGCAGATGTCAGGGTGATTAAAGTCCCCCATTAGAACCAGGGAATATGATCTGGAAGCTTCTCTTAGTTGTCTGAAGAAAGCCCCATCTACCTGATCCATCTCATCTGGAGGTCAATAGCAGACACCAGCCCCAACATCACCTCTGTTGCTCCTCCCTCTAAACTTAACCCAAAGACTCTCAACAGACTTTTCTCCCTCTCTATACTGGAGCTCCGACCAATCATACTTCTCTTTTTCAGTGCAACTCCTCCTCCTTTTCTCCCTGCCTCTCCTTCTTCAACAGTTTATAACCTTCCATGACTGTGCTCTAGTCATGTGAGTCATTCCACCAACTCTCCGTTATTCCAATAAAATCTTAGTTCTTTGACTGTGACAAGGCTTCTAGATCTTCCTGTTTGTTTCCCAGGCTTCTTGCATTCACGTTCAAACACCTTAGATAACTAGCTGATTGCCCTATCTTCTCCATTAGAATCAGGGGTCTTTCTTTGTTGCTCCTTTCTCCTTGAGTTTCTTCCTGGTATCTCACTTCCCCACTTACCTCAGGACTTAGGTATCTCACTTCCCCACTTACCACCATTCCCCAACCAACCTAGTTTAATGCCCTCCTTACTAGGTTTGCAAGCCTACCCACAAAGATGCTCCTTCCTCTCTTGGTTAGGTGGATCCCATCTCTTCCTAGCAATCCTTGTGCCCAGAACAGAGTCCCATCGTTGAAGAAACGAAAGCCCTATCTCCGACACTACCTACGCAACCAGGCATTTACTTCCACAATTTGATAATCCCTACCTGGACCTTTTCCTTCAACAGGGAGGATGGATGAGAACACTGCTTGCACTTCTAATTCCTTGTTCCTTCTTCACAGCACTACATAATCTGCACTGAAGAGCTCAAGGTCATTCATGGCCGTATTGATAGTTCCTACATGGAGAAGCAGGAAGGGATAGTGATTCCAAGATTTAACCAGTTTTGGAATACTCTCGGTCACATCCTGAATTCTAGTAAGCAGCACATTTCTGATTAACTTCAATCTGATTAGCTTCTATGATGAGGTAACTGGCTTTGTGGAAATGGGGAAGTCAGTGGATGTGATATACCTTGACTTTAGCAAAGCTTTTGATATGGTCTCCCACAATATTTTTTCAGCAAGTTAAGGAAGTATGGATTGGCTAAATAGACTGCAAGGTGGATAGAAAGCTGACTAGGTTGTGGCGCCTCAATGGCTCAATGTCTGATTGGCAGTCGGTTTCAAGTGGAGTCCCCTAAGGATCAACTCTAGGGCTGATTTTGTTCAACATCTTTATTAATGAGCTGGATGATGGGATGGATTGCACCCTCAGCATGTTTGCAGATGACACTAAGATAGGGAGAGAGATGGATAAGTTGGAGGGCAGTGATAGGGTCCAGGATGACCAAGACAGATTAAAGGATTGGACCAAAAGAAATCTGATGAGGTTCAGCAAGGACAAGTGTAGAGTCCTGCACTTAGGACGGAAGAATCCCAAACATTGTTACAGGCTGGGGACCAAATGGCTAAGTAGCAGTTCAGCAGAAAAGGAACTGGGGATTAGCATGGATGAGAAGCTGGATATGAGTCAACAGTGTGCCCTTGTAGCCAGGACAGCTAATGGCATATGAGGGTGCATTAGGAGGAGCATTGCCAGCAGATCTAGAGAAGTGATTATTCCCCTTTATTCGGCCCTGGTGAGGCCACATCTGGAGTATTGCGTTCAGTTCTGGGCCCCCACTACAGAAGGGATGTGAACGCATTGGAGAGGGTTCAGCGGAGGCAACCATAATGATTAGAGGGCTGGAGCGCATGATGTATGCGGAGAGGCTGAGGGATTTGTGCTTGTTTAGTCTGTAAAAGAGAAGAGTGAGTGGGGATTTGATAGCAGTCTTCAACTTCCCGAAAAGAGGTTTCCAAAGGGATGGAGAGAGGCTGTTCTCAGTAGTGACATATGGAAGAACAAGGAGCAAAGGTCTCAACTTACAGTGGGGGAGATCTAGGTTGGATATTAGGAAAAACTATTTTCCTAGTTGTGTGGTGAAGCACTGGAATGGGTTACCTAGGAAGGTGGTGGAATCTCCATCCCTAGAGGTTTTTAAGTCTCAGCTTGACAAAGCCCTGGCTGGGATGATTTAGTTGGGATTGGTCCTGCTTTGGGCAGGGGGCTGGACTCGATGACCTCCTGAGGACTCTTCCAGCCCTAGGGCTATGCCAACACTCGCGGTTTCTTGCGCAAGTACAGCTGTTCTTGCGCAAGAATCTGCAGAGCGTCCACACTGCCTGCCCGCTCTTGCGCAAGGAAATTTACAGTACGGGTTGTTAAGAGAGGGCTTCTTGCGCAAGAGCTACACCCTTTTTTAACAGGTGTAAGCCCTCTTGCACAAGAGCTCTTGCGCAAGAGGGCAGTGTGGACGCTTGGCAGGGGTTTCTTGCGCAAGAAAGCCCTATGGCTAAAATGGCCATCAGAGCTTTCTTGCGCAAGAAAGCGTCCACACTGCCATGGGCGGTCTTGCGCAAAAGCACAGCTCGCACATGGCAGTGTGGACGTTTTCTTGCGCAAGACTTCTTGCACAAGAACACTTGCGCAAGATGTTCTTGCGCAAGAAGCCACCAGTGTAGACATAGCCTAGGTTTGTATGATTCTATGCCAGTGCAAATTAAAGTAGTGGGGCGTTAATTCCCAGTTCTATAATAGCCAAATATCAGAGGGGTAGCCGTGTTAGTCCGAACCTGCAAAAGTGGGCAGGTATAAATATGCAGGCCAGAATCAGGCTGGAGATGACGAGGTGGATCCAATCAGGGAGGATGAGGCCCACTTCTAGTAGCTGATCTGGAGGTGTGAATTCCAAGAGAGGAGAAGCTGCTTTTGTAGTTAGCAAGCCATTCACAGTCTTTGTTTAATCCTGAGTTGATTGTGTCAAACTTGAAGATGAACTGTAGCTCAGCAGTTTCTCTTTGAAGTCTGGTCCTGAAGTTTTTTTGCTGCAGGATGGCTACCTTTAGATCTGCAATTGTGCGTCCAGGGAGATTGAAGTGTTCCCCTACAGGTTTTTGTACGTTGCCATTCCTAATATCTGATTTGTGTCCATTGATTCTTTTACGTAGGGACTGTCCAGTTTGGCCGATGTATATAGCAGTGGGGCATTGTTGGCACATGATGGCATATATTACGTTAGTAGATGTGCAGGAGAATGAACCAGTGACAGTATGGTTGATCTGGTTAGATCCTGTGATGGTATTGCTGGTGTATATATGTGGGCAGAGTTGGCACCGAGGTTTGTTGCATGGATTGGTTCCTGCAACAATCCAATGCAACAATTGGTTCCTGCAACAATCCACCTCATCATCTCCAGCCTGATTCTGGCCTGCATATTTATACCTGCCTCTGGAAATTTCCACTACATGCATCTGACGAAGTGGGTCTTTGCCCACGAAAGCTTATGCTTCAACACTTCAGTTAGTCTATAAGGTGCCACAGGACTCCTCGCCGCTTATAATAGCCAAAGTGAACCCTTGTATAAAGCATAGATAGATCCAATTAATTTAAATAGGAGTTACATCCATTGATGCCAAGATGGATTTTGTCTGTTACAGAATATCAAACTGATAATAGTTTATAGAATGACAAATTGCTCTGTGTTATATTATGTATGCCACTTACATTGTTGTCTGACCAGCTTACACCATCATCTTTGTCACTGCTGACTCTGGCCTGATGTTTAAATAGGTGACAATTCTGTATAAAATGCAGATTTTTTTCATGTGAGGCACTTGGTGCATCAATAAAACTTTCTTGTTTGCAACTGATTCCTGGATTTGCTGCAGCAAGGTGATCTTCACCTTTTCCTGCTCCCTGTGTGTTCATGTAATTCAAATTCACACCCCTATAAAATTAACTAAATCAAAAGAATAGTCAGATGTGGGAGACTTCTCTTCTAATCCAAAGAGACATAATTCACTTGAGGCTTTGATATGCAAGCAGAATGCATTACTCATTTCAGTTCACTGAAGAGTCCACATAGGAGCAATAATTTTTTTCTGTACTATATAATGCAGGACAAATTTAGATGGGAATGTTTGCACCTCCAGTAGCAGATGGATTCTGTTAATTTGGCTTTGAACAACCTTCTGGATTCCAGAAATCATTCAACCTATGTTCAGCATGAAGTGAAGGCAGTGGAGAGTTGATGTCAATATCACAATTTCCCTGTTAGTCCCTTTTGTTTTGTTTTTTTCTTTAGAGAGGGTCTCTTCTAGCTTCTATCCCTATTTTATCTTTTGGCACATTAAGTAGTATAATATTACATTACATTGTATTTGAGGTATGGTTTTTATAAAGCAGGGAAACAAACTATAATAGTGTCCAGAACTGTGCAGAAATGGGCATGAAGGGTGTTAACAACTAGGGATCAGGTATGGGTCTAGGTCAATGTTAATGGAATATGATCTATGTCAAAGGGGAAACTGACACCTGTTTTTATTCTGTTTACTCAAAGAACAGTACCTTTGCATAATTAATCCATATCATTTATCTAATAATAAGGACTAATTGTTTGAAAAAAAAGTTAGAGGAAAATGGAGTTTATTAGAATATATGTTCCAGAAACACTAAACATTAGCTCTTCAGAATTAACTTGCACAAAATGTCAGATGATATTGACTAAAGATATGTTTTCTGTTGCTCTTCATAAGAAAAACTTTACTATGATATGTGCAGCAGTGTACAATGCACCCATATTTTATAAACAATTCCAATGGCTATTGACTGATCTTTTCATTGTATCTATAAAATAATTGGTGACAAATGACATTTAAATTGTCTGCTATAGAAATGAAAGAATACAAAATTGTAAAACTGATATAATAAAATATTAACTCAAATCTATGAAAGTGTTGTTTAACTAGATATTTTAAAGCAATTTCAAATGATGTCTGTCTTCCATTTACATGTACAGTTTCATAGTAAGTACATTTTTTCATTATCATTGCTTCTAATTTCAGGTCATGACCCTAGGATGGTAATTAGAGGATGAAGGCATGATCTGGGTGCCAGTGTGACCACAAACACTTTCCTTACAGAACTGAAGTTCATGCTCCTGCATCTTTACTAACCCTCTTCTTATTTTCAAGTGAGGAATGGATCAAGTACAGCACTATGTTGAAATCAGTTGGACTCAGTGAGGCTTCATTTGGTTCAATGTCAATAACTTGCTCTCTTGGTCAAGTTCCATCATTTTCAACTAATATCAAATTCAGTATTCCTATGTTATAATGGGTAATTCTTTGGGCAGCAGAATATTGGTGAAATAAATGAAAGGGTTATATAGTATTGTGAAACTCTAATGACAAAATGTCATGTCTGATTTATCTAAATTAGTAAGTAGCTTCAGATATGCATTGATAAAGGGCAGCAGAATGTGGCCTTAAAGCATAAAAGAGGGTTTTGGGGACTTAAAAATAAACACATACATTAGAATGCTACAGAATTGGTCCACTATCCTAGTTTTGTTTAATGAAACAATCAGATGGAAAATCAAGTTTAAATAAATGAAACTGTAATTGGAAGTCTGCCATGGCTAACACGTTGGTAAATTCCAAAGCATTAAAAAGGAAGCTTGCCCTGCCAGCCTACATCTCTTTTTGAAGAATAACAAGCGGCAGCCTCAGGCTTACTCTTGTTGAGCTCAGCTCTTCCTCTTTTCTATAATTTTTTATTGTTATAAAATTGAACAAAGGCAGTATGATAAAGCAGATAAGAACAGAGGACTACCTGGTATTCAGCCTCTGGCTATTGCTAATATTTGATGCTGTAGAGAAAGGCAAAAGTACATATATATATACACATAGGCAAATGTGCAGAGGCAAACATAAGAGAAAATGCTTTCCTGGCCCCTGCTGTGATGAGCTTATGCTCTGTATCATGAGATTAAATTTAATCTTTTTTTAACTTCATATATTCTTGTTCTTGGTCAATTATCCAGCCCATATTAAAGTTACTCTGTACTGTTGTATTCTGTCCTCATGTTGCACTGTATGAAGAATTATTTCCTTGTCCAAGTTACATATTTACTGTCAAATTTAGTGGGTGAACCACTGGTTATCATAGAATTATAGGGTTGGAAGAGACCTTAGAAGGTCATTGAGTCCAATCCCCTGCCCAAAGCAGGACCAACCTCAACTAAATCATCATTTCCTATTATGACAGGGCTTCTGGGGGAATCTTGTTAAATATTCAGTCATGGAGTTAAAGAGTGGGTGTTTACAGTTCTGCTAAAGTGACACCAGAATTAGATAGTGGTAACTCACTTCATGTACCGTAAAAATAATCTATAGACTCTTTGGACATTTAGAATGGATGTACTAATAGCACATACTTGGAGAAAAATTATTCCTGGGGTAGGGCAAGGGCGGGAGATTCCCAGGCTTCATCTACCTTATCCACAATATAAAAGGATTTCATTCTGCTGTTTCTAGGATTGCCAGGTATCCAGTATTGACCCAGACAGTCCGGTATTTTCGCCTCCTGCCCAGTAAAAAAAATCAGAAAATACCGGACACCTAAAATGTCCGGTATTTTCTGATTTTTTTTCCCTCCCAGGAGGTGAAAATACCAGACACCAGGCAACCCTACACACACTCAGCAACTGGGCCCAGCCCCTGGTCCCCCCCCAATGTAGCCCCTGGGCCCCTCCCGGGCCCCACTCAGTACCCCTGAACCCCTCCTTCTCCCCACTTACCTGGTTCTGTGGGGGAGCTCTCTTCCCACAAAGAGTAAGAAAATAAGATGGCTGCTGGCAAAAAAAAAAAAAAAAAAAAAATCCAAAGGCTTTAAAGGGGCCATGCTGGTTTTTTTGTTTTTTTTGTTTTTTGCTTAAGAACTGTTGGGGGTCCTTTTTTTTCCCTCAACAACTTTGGTCTCCCCCAGTGGGTTTTTTTTGGGGGGGGGCGGTATTTGGTATTTTTGGTTAAACCATCTGGCAACCCTAGCTATTTCAAATCATGCTAGTTTGGAGGACTTATCCTTAATATATTTAATTTTTCTGGGTCAAGTAAACAATTCTAGCAATTTCACTTGTCAGTTTGTTTGCCATGGAGGTGTTTCCTGGCTAACCATTGCAGTAAATATTTTTCTATTAAATAGTCATAAGCACAAGATTCCACAGTCCCTATCAATCCTCTCAGCATTGCATACTGCCTGTAATATGGAGCTTACTGCAGGATAGGAGAAGAATATTTGCAGAAGCCTCATGTTAGAATATTGATGGCACATCTCTGAGAGGACAAAGGAGGAAGACATTTGGGTTTCACTCTGACCTTCATAGTTTTGAGTAGATCCCCTCTAGCTTTGTTCCTTCTCTTATAAATGCTTTGCTGCAGTCATATGTACAATTTTGTACTATGATTCTTTTTCTGTGTTGAAAATTCAAAGCTTCCGTTTAATTTTTCTAACAAAATCTGTAACTTTTATACAATAAAGTTGAGGTTTCCACAGAATAGCAGAGAGAAAAACTGCTCTAATTGGATTCCAGACATCCCAGAAGCTGGCATAAGTCTCCAGACAAAGCCATCTTCTAATTAGAATACAGGACAAAGCAATTTAAAATAAAAAAAATCTTTGTCCTCTGTTTAACTGTAGGTACTAACAGCCAATAGGAACACAGCAGGCACACGGAGTTATAATTAAGGCATGCAGTATCACAGAGCCCATTTATGACTGCTTGTTGCTTCATTATATAACCCATATCCATTCTACATCACTAGGGACTGTGTCTAGAATGGCCAGTTTTTCCGCAAAAGCATTTGCTTTTGCGCAAAAACTTGCCAGCTGTCTACACTGGCTGCTTGAATTTGCGCAAGAGCACTGACGTTCTAATGTAAGAAATCAGTGCTTCTTGCGCAAATACATTGACGCTCCCGTTTGGGCAAAAGTCCTTTTGCGCAAAAGGGCCAGTGTAGACAGCTCAGTTTTGTTTTGCGCAAAAAATCCCCGATGGCTAAAATGGCGATCGGGGCTTTCTTGCGCAAAACCGCGTCTAGAGTGTCCACACTGCCCCTTCTTGCGCAAGAAAAACCCTCTTGCGCAAAGTCATTATGCTGATTATTTTCAGTATAGACACAGCCTAGGGTTGCGTCTAGACTGGCATGATTTTGCGCAAATACTTTTAACGGAAAAGTTTTCCGTTAAAAGTATTTGCGCAAGAGAGCATCTAGATTGGCACAGACGCTTTTCCGCAAAAGCACTTTTTGCGCAAAAGCGTCCGTGGCCAATCTAGATGCGCTTTTGCGCAAGAAAGCCCCGATCGCCATTTTAGCCATCAGGGCTCTTTTGCACAAAACAAAACTGAGCTGTCTACACTGGCCCTTTTGCGCAAAAGGTTTTGCGCAAAACGACTTTTGCCCAAATGGGAGCATCAAAGTATTTGCGCAAGAAGCACTGATTTCTTACATTAGAACGTCAGTGCTCTTGCGCAAATTCAAGCAGCCAGTGTAGCCAGTTGGCAAGTTTTTGCGCAAAAGCAGGTGCTTTTGTGGAAAAACTGGCCAGTCTAGACACAGCCCTAGGCTACGTCTAGACTGGCATGATTTTGCGCAAATACTTTTAACGGAAAAGTTTTCCGTTAAAAGTATTTGCGCAAGAGAGCATCTAGATTGGCACAGACGCTTTTCCGCAAAAGCACTTTTTGCGCAAAAGCGTCCGTGGCCAATCTAGACGCGCTTTTGCTCAAGAAAGCCCCGATCGCCATTTTAGCCATCAGGGCTCTTTTGCACAAAACAAAACTGAGCTGTCTACACTGGCCCTTTTGCGCAAAAGGTTTTGCGCAAAACGACTTTTGCCCAAACGGGAGCATCAAAGTATTTGCGCAAGAAGCACTGATTTCTTACATTAGAACGTCAGTGCTCTTGAGCAAATTCAAGCAGCCAGTGTAGACAGTTGGCAAGTTTTTGCGCAAAAGCAGGTGCTTTTGCGGAAAAACTGGCCAGTCTAGACACAGCCCTAGGCTACGTCTAGACTGGCATGATTTTGCGCAAATACTTTTAACGGAAAAGTTTTCCGTTAAAAGTATTTGTGCAAGAGAGCGTCTAGATTGGCACAGACGCTTTTCCGCAAAAGCACTTTTTGCGCAAAAGCGTCCGTGGCCAATCTAGACGCGCTTTTGCGCAAGAAAGCCCCGATCGCCATTTTAGCCATCGGGGCTTTTTTGCGCAAAACAAAACTGAGCTGTCTACACTGGCCCTTTTGCGCAAAAGGTTTTGCGCAAAAGGACTTTTGCCCGAACGGGAGCGTCAATGTATTTGCGCAAGAAGCACTGATTTCTTACATTAGAACGTCAGTGCTCTTGCCCAAATTCAAGCGGCCAGTGTAGACAGCTGGCAAGTTTTTGCGCAAAAGCAGGTGCTTTTGCGGAAAAATTGGCCAGTCTAGACACAGCCAGGATGTTCTTGCGCAAGAACCCAGGGCTGTGTCTAGACTGGCCAGTTTTTTGCACAAAAACTTTTTGCGCAAAAGGGCCAGTGTAGACAGCTCAGTTTTGTTTTGCGCAAAAAAGCCCCAATGGCTAAAATGGCAATCGGGGCTTTCTTGTGCAAAAGCGCATCTAGATTGGCCACGGACGCTTTTGCACAAGAGTGTCCGTGCCAATATAGGCGCTCTCTTGTGCAAATACTTTTAATGGAAATCTTTTCTGTTAAAAGCATTTGTGCAAAATCATGCCAGTCTAGACACAGCCCAGCAGTGTAAACATAGCCTATTTGCACAAAATCATGCCACTCCAGACATAGCCAGTGATGTCAACTCATAATAGAGGAGTCTCACTGCTAGTGCTTTACTAGCTCTCAGTGAAGTCAACTTAGGAGCTTACAACTAGACTCTTAATGGAATCCAAGTTAGCTCTAATATTCCACGGTGGAAAAAGAAAGGAGAGGTACAATCAATGTTGTTCAGACTCTCAGACAAGACTCTATCACCCAGTACAACAATCTATCACCAACTTCTCTCAAATTGACTGTCTTTGGAACCCATGCCCCTTGTCTAGCGAGTCCTACTTAGTTTATGGCAAATCCCTCTGTCATAAACAGTTCCACCATTCCATTGTCCTTGATTCACACAATCAGGGTAACAACACTTTTATCCCCCCTGCCTCAATAACAGAGAGACTGGGGATCCCACAGTGGGCAAAGTGACCATTTGGGCTGCTGTGAGCAGATACTAGGCGGGGTGGGTGTGGCTATGCAAATTGGGTTTATCTATGCAAATAAGATCAGCCTCTGAAGTCTCTTTGCACCACTTGCCCCAGTTCACGAGGGCTGTGTCTAGACTGGCAAGTTTTTCCGCAAAAGCAGCTGCTTTTGCGGAAAAAGCTTGCCAGCTATCTACACTGGCCGCTTGAATTTCCACAAGAACACTGACGATCTCATGTAAGATTGTCAGTGTTCTTGCGGAAATACTATGCTGCTCCCGTTTGGGGAAAAGCCCTCGTCTGTGTCTATACTGGTGCGATCTTCCGCCAGAGCTATGCAAATGAGGCTCAGTGTGGAATATCGCCGAGCCTCATTTGCATAACTAATGAGCTGCCATTTTTGCAGAAGAGGCTCTTGCGCAAGATGGAGCTGTCTACACTGCCCCTTCTTGTGCAAGAAAAACCCTCTTGTGTAAAGCCATTATGCCTGAAAATAATCAGCATAATGGCTTTGCGCAAGAGGGTTTTTCTTGTGCAAGAAGGGGCAGTGTAGACAGCTCCGTCTTGCGCAAGAGCCTCTTCTGCAAAAATGGCAGCTCATTAGTTATGCAAATGAGGCTCGGCGATATTCCACGCGGAGCCTCATTTGCATAGCTCTTGCGCAAGATCGCGCCAGTATAGACACAGCCTTGCTGTGTTGTAGTGCAAAGCTAGCTGGATTCTCTGGGAGGAATGGAGAGCTCCCTGCTTTCCTTTCCTAACCAAGGAGCCCATACATCAGCCCCTCAGCTGTGGAGCTAGCCATTCATTCAAGTTTGTGAATATGAAAAGTGACCATAACTTGTTTCTTGTTTCATGGGAGCTCTCCTCTACCTATCTGTTGGGAGATTTTGTTAAAATTTCAGAAATATTGCTTGTATGACATACAAAATACAGGTTATTTTATTAATGTTCATAAATCAGATATGCTTAATTTTGTTTGCTAAGCAGGAGATGTATTGTTATCTGGTCCATTAAAAAAACAAAGCAAACACTCAAATGACACATTTAAAATGAGTGGGTTTACAGGGCATTAGTAGGTGCAAGTAGTATTTGGCTTCCAAAATCATGTGATAACTCAGGAAGCAGATACTTCTGTCATTTTGTATTCAGTGTTTAGAAGGGTAGAGGAAAATTTCCTCCAAAGGTAGCCATAAGTTTCACACCTAAAATATTACATGGCTAAGCAGCCAAATGGTAGCCACACAATTCTGCACTCTGAACATATTATAAGCTATGCACTATTTGTAAACTGAAGCTTCCATCCAGTATCTTCTCCAGTGCCCTCCTTCTGATATAAGCCCCAAAGAAAAACTGGAGAAAGTTTCTAGAGCTGTGCTTGGCCTGAGCTACTCTCTTTCAGGCTATCAGAAAAAGGCATGCAAATTGCGCTCTGCAATTTGTGTACCTTTTCCCAATAGTTTTGTTGGAAGAGGCTTTTCTGAAATGTGAACTTGTCTATACAGGGCCAAATTTCAGAAAAATCTCCTCTTTCAGAAGAGCCCTTCTTCCTCGTGGAACAAGGAAGACAAGCTTCCAAAAGAGTGCATCTGCTCTTCCGCAAAAAATGTCGAAAGAGCAGACGCATTCCCAGGATGTGGCAGAGTTTTTCCGGGATACCTCTGGTACCCTGGAAAAACTCTGTAGTCTTGACAAAGCCCCAGGGAAGACAGCTAAGAAAGGCACGAATCACAAAGGAAGACATGGACATTTTAGAAATGTGCTCTATTAAGAATTATATCTCACCCAATATGTCCATAATTACCTGTGCTCCAGTAATCTAATCAAACATTGAATATATGAATTATTTCCAAAATTCTTATGCTAAAAAAAAATCTTTCCCCACTTCATTATATTGTTTTGGTAGTGTGCTGATTGTTTATTTTTCTAGCGTGCTGCTTCCTCTAGCAATGTCTACAATAACTTCCTAAAAAGAAACCTATTAGGAATTCACATTTTGCCATCAGCTCAGAGCAATTGTTTTTGTCATTTCAGCCATGTAAAGAACTTCAGTATTTTATACAAAAGGCCAAACTTTCCCATAAGAATTGGATGAGAGGGGACATGATAGCAGTTTTCAAGTACCTAAAAGAGTGTTACAAAGAGGAGGGAGAAAATTGTTCTCCTTATTCTCTGATGATAGGACAAGAAGCAATGGTCTTAAATTGCAGCAAAGGAGGCTTTGGTTGGATATTAGGAAAAATTCTTATCTGTCAGGGTGGTTAAACACTGGAATAAATTACCTAGGGAGGTTGTGGAGTATCCATCATTGTGACAATTTTGAATATTGTTTCATAAGAGTTCTGAGATTATCATGTCTCCTCTCAAAATGCCTTATCTTGAAATAGTAGAGCTCAATCCTACAATGATTTTTTTGGGAGGGGGATGCCTGTTGCCAACAGTCTGTCTCTTTTAATATTTATCCATCTAGTCAAGGTATTTATATGGCCCTGTAATGGGGTACATTCCCTGCTGTGGCACCTACATGTATCTACATATGGGGATTAACTCTTACCTGATCTGTCACTCCCTCCTTTGGTTGCTTGCTCCACAGTCAGTCTGTCTCTCTTTCTCTAGACTCAGGGGCTGTGTCTATACTGGCGCGATCTTGATTATTTTCAGGCATAATGGCTTTGCGCAAGAGGGTTTTTCTTGCACAAGAAGGGGCAGTGTAGACAGCTCCGTCTTGCGCAAGAGCCTCTTCCGCAAAAATGGCAGCTCATTAGTTATGCAAATGAGGCTCAGCGATATTCCATGCTGAGCCTCATTTGCATAGCTCTGGTGTAAGATCGCGCCAGTATAGACACAGCCAGGGGGTGCATCTAGACTGGCAAGATTTTGCGCAAAAGCAGCCGCTTTTGTGCAAAAACTTGCCGCCTGTCTACACTGGCCGCGAGAATTTGTGCAAGAACATTGACTTTGTAATGTACAAAATCAGTGCTTCTTGCAAATACTTTGATACTCCCGTTCAGGCATAAGCCCTCTTGCGCAAGTATTCTTGTGCAAGAGGGCCAGTGTAGATAGGAACGTTAATTTCTTGAGCAGGAAAGCCCAATGGCTAAAATGGCCATTGGAGCTTTCTTGCGCAAGAGAGCGTCTATACTGGGCACGGATGCTTTTGCACAAAAGCAAATCTTTTGCACAAAGGCACATGCCAGTATAGACGCTGTCTTGCGCAAATACTTTTAATGGAAAAACTTTTCCGTTAAAAGTATTTGCGCAAAATCATGCCAGTCTAGACGCAGCCAGGGTGTTCACTCTTTATATGCATATGCTGGAAACTACTTGAAGTGGCAAAATCTAGTTCAACCCTCTATGCTTCGAGATGCAGCCTATAAGGTTAGTTGGCCTATTTTACTGACTCAGTCCATATGTAGACACCCCATCACAGGTCTGATGTAATTAAGCCATCACAAGAGAAATGCAGAAGCAAGCCAATCAAACTCAACAAATAAATGAAAGTTAACATAATTGGTGAAGTATACTGTATCAGAAAATATTCTCTCTAATTATATATATATTTATTTAAATCTCATGAATAAAGTATACAAAGCATGGAAAGAACTGTTATGTGAGCCAGAAAATTAACCAATAAATCAAAAACACCATTCTTCATGTAGAAATTGAATATGGTTATAATTAATATGAGATCTTTTCATGTGTCGCATAAAATATACAGTGTAAAATAAAATAGCATGAAACTGTAAATCAATATTGAAATATAAATGTTGACTAAAACTTTCTGTACTATGTACAACCAATATTTTGTTTCTCATCCAAATTTAGAATTATCTTTAATTTATATTATAGTAGTTCTCAGAATTCTCAATCACAATTGGTACCCTTGCTGTGCTAGGCACTGCAAACTTGGAGCTGGACATGGTCAGTGCCATAGATATACCACAATAAAATACTCCAGTTATGCTAGTTACAATGAATAGCTGCATATAGGCACCAGCCAATGTGGCTCCATATTGGGTCTCAGGTCTGCCTGCATAATGAATTTGCTACATCTGGCATCAGAAGATAGCCTCCCTCCCATCCAGACCTAAAGTGGGTTGTGGAAGAGACAATGGAGACAGTCAAATACATGTAGTTGCATGAAATTTCATAGTTGATACATTTTGGCTGTGTCTACACTGGCGTGATCTTGCGCAAAAGTGGAACGAGGTGTACCGGTAGTTCGAATTAGAGATCCTAATTCGAACTACCTACTCCGTGCCACGTGTAGCCGCGGGCACGGAGTTCGACCTAAGGGGATTTAAAAATGGCGCCCGCCCGGCAAGATGCAAATGAAGCCCGGGATATTTAAATCCCAGGCTTCATTTGCAACTTCGAATGCCTACATTAACCACCCTAGTTCGAACTAGGGTGGTAGTGTAGACATACCCATAGTGAACGCTTGGCTCTGTGTTACTTTCAGTATGCATAAAATCAGATTTCACATAGTTCTGGAACTCTCCACCTTTTGTCATTTTCATGGATTGGCCTTATTTTATACTTGAAATACCTTCTGGTTTTTATGATGACAAGCCTGAATAAACAATGTTAGTAAAATTGTGTGTTGATTGTGATCATTCTGTCTTGGTAACATAGAGTGACTTTGCAGTTTTGTAAGATAGAGTGACTTTACTAGGAAACCCATGTTTTCTGGGTTTCTGTCCAATAGTTTGGGTGGAAATAGAATGGGATACTGATAAATTTGACTTGCTACAAGATCCTGGATTATTGAAACATTTTGTCTCCTTGTTCTGAATTATAGTTTGAGGTCTCATGTCCTCTCTCATGTCCTGGCATTCTTGTGTGACTAATTCTGGACTTATTCCTTGTTTTGTTTCATATTCTAGATGGCTTCCTTGACCAAAATATCATTATACCTGTTAGCCTCATCATCCTTCTGCTTTCTCAATGATTCTGAGTTCGGTTCCTGGGGCAATCTTCAAGGTTAGTAGCTTTTTCATTAAGTACAGAGAACCTTAGTTTTTCTGAGTGATATGAACTCCTGTGCTCTGGGACACTGATTCTACTTTTAGTAATTTCCATTTATATTTGAATCTGGTCAAAGTTAATGTGATTAGGTGTGAGAGTTATCAACTTTTAAAAAATGAATGAGTGCTCATGCTTTGAATCTTGTATATTACCTGCATAAGTGCTGAGCTATTATGTCCTGTCCCCTCTATGTCATTAGCTTTAGGTAGGTTAAGATACAGGTTCCACCTCAGCTAGACTGTAAAGTCTATAGAAAGTGATTTTCTGTCATTCTTTTACTTTAGTGGCATTTATATCAGTTAATAAGTTCTTGTTATGTTGTTGAACAAAGTCACATATTATGTACTATATTGCAGGCTTTCAAATGAGCTCTTTAGAATGCAGATGTCAGCATTAATAATCTCTAGTCCCTTAACATTATTGACTTTATCAGAGAAACACCTCAACAGAACTATATGTGTATATGGTGTGCACGTGTATTAACTATAATCAAACAGTCAGACCTGGCTTCCTCTAACTGCTTCCAACTACAGCTGTCTACAGTGGTGCACATATTCACACACATACTTCTCAGATCCATGCTGAGGGTCTCTGCTGTGTGCTGTGCTGTACTAGGGTTTAATAATGCATACGTGTTATTTCAAGATAACTAGCATTATTTTGAAATAACAATGTGGGTATCTACACAGACATTCTGTTATTTCAAAATAATTTAGGAATAATGGACGGCTTATTCCAAAATCTGTAAACTTCATTCTATGAGGAATAATGCCTATTCTAAAATAGCTATTTCGAAATAAGGTGTGTGTAGATGCTCTACTTCTGCTATTTCAAAATAGCCCCTCACCAGGCCTCCTGGGGCTCTAAATTGAGATAGCATGTTTACATTAGGGAAGCCTGCAATGTAGACATACTCTAAGACTGCATCTAGACTGGCATGATTTTCCACAAATGCTTTTAACAGAAAAGTTTTTCAGTTAAAAGCATTTGCGGAAAAGAGTGTCTAGATCGGCACGGATGCTTTTGCACAAAAGCATCCGTGGCCAATCTAGACGCGGTTTTGTGCAAAAAAGCCCCGATCGCCATTTTTGCCATCGGGGCTTTTTTGCGCAAAACGGTTCTCAGTTGTCTACACTGGCCCTCTTGCGCAAAAGCATTTGCACAAGAGGGCTTTTTCCCAAGCGGGAGAGTCATTGTATTTGCACAAGAACACTGATGATCATACATTAGATCGTCAGTGTTCTTGCGCAAATTCAAGTGGCCAGTGTAGACAGCTGGCAAGTTTTTGCGCAAAATCAGTCGCTTTTGCACAAAAACTTGCCAGTCTAGATGTAGCCAGCGGGTATGTCTAGACTACATGCCTCTGTCGGCAGAGGCATGTAAATTAGACATATCAATATAGTCAATGAAGCAGGGATTTAAATATCCCCCGCTTCATTAGAATAAAAATGTCCGCTGCGTTGTGCCGGTTCAGCTGTTTGTTGGCACAAACCGGCAGTCAGGACGGGGATTGGTCGACAAGGAAAGCCTTTGCAGCCCGATCCTGCAAACCTCGTTTCATGAGGCATAAGGGATTGGTCAGCAAAGGCTTTCCTTGTCCACCGATCCCCGTCTTGACTGCCGGTTTGTGCCGACAAACAGCTGAGCCAGCACAATGCGGTGGCCATTTTTATTCTAATGAAGCAGGGGATATTTAAATCCCCCTTCATTGACTATGTCAGTGTGTCTAATTTACATTCCTCTGTCGGCAGAGGCATGTAGTATAGACATACCCTAAGTGTGTTCACACTACTACTATGTGATGTTAGCTCTAGACACATCACACATTTGCTGAAGACAGTTTCTATCATCTTGTCCCTCCCTGTCATTCTCCACAAAACTAGGTGGAAGATATGGAGCAATAGTTTGGTTCCGCTCCTTATCACAGAACAAGTAGTTATGCAGTGGAGTAAATGATAGATGAGAAGCAGAATGGAATTTGGGCTGATCCTTCCGACATGTTGAAGACAGCTTGTCTTTGGGGTCAATAACAATTCATTCAGCTCACATAGCAAAGGTATAGTGAATGATCTGTGCCCCTCTGTGCAGAATGATCATGAAGTCTGCATTTCATATACTGAATTCTCATTAATGCTCCCTATGCATCCAATTGGATTCCATTGTATCAAACATCATTCATATAATTTTTGTCTGCTGCACATTCCATAACATTTGAGTGTAAAAGGGGGGGGCATGTCTTTAGCCATTCATTCCTGTGACAATTTAGACATTGCAGATGATTTTAACAGGACACCTCCACTGGGTTATATCATTAGGGTTGGAGTTGCACTGTGGAGGGTGTCAGTCAACTTGTAATGTGGTCAGTGTACAATGCCTTTGTCTTCACTATTCATGCTTGTTTACAAACCTCTGTTAAGAGGAGCACTCAGTCTCTCAACCATATCCACGCTTGCATTCAGAAGTGCTACCTGTATTTAATGGCTGTTGTGGACGAACAATCCCTATTAGGATTGAAACTGGCCAAAGTTTTGGGTGGGGAAGGAGAGACTACCGTACTCACTGGGTACTAGCAGTTGTTGTCTTTCCCTTTATTCTTACCGGAATTGTGTTTTGATGTTCTGCATGTAAACTGAGACATAGATTCATCTAGCCCTTTTCTGTCTTGTGAATACTGCTTAATGGAGAACTAGCAGTTATTTGTAAGCTTTGTTATATGCTTACACAACGTCCCTCCTGGATAGCTTTGTTATATGCTTAGACAACATCCCTCCTGGGTGAATTTGGAGTGTTTTGTTCCAGGTGGGCCTTCTGGGTTGATTGTACCGAAGGCAAGGCTTTGAGCCCGGCCTCCTGCTTGGAGCCAGCATCTTATAAAAAAGGCAGCCAGAGAGGATGGAGTGAGTAGAGAACAGGGCAGCAGCCAACAGGGGACTTTGCTTGGGAAATGTCTGAGAGGAGCTCAGATAAGTGTGGCTTTTGGGGGCTGCTTGGGTGGGTATCCAAGTGTCTGTCTGTCTGCAGTCATTTGTTTGACCATGTGTTTGGCAGTTTGAAAAGTCATGCAGTTTGAAAAATGCAGCAGTTTGAAAAGAGCGAGAGTTTGAAAAGTGTGAATTGGCAGTGCTTTGTTCCTGGTGGGCTTTAAGTGGCTGATTGGATTTCAGGCAAGGCTTTCGGTTGAGCCTTTTGCTTGCAGCCAGCAGCCTTATAAAAAAGGCAGCCAGAGCAAATGCGGTGAACAGCCAACAGGGCAGCAGCCAACGGAGAATTTGCCTGGGAGTTCGCCTTGTGGGAGCCCCATAGAGATTGGTGTTTTTTCTTGCTTTTTGTTCTTTTCTTTTTTGCTCTCTTTCTTCCCCCCTACAAGCTTCAGGGGGCTATAAAAACAACATCCGAGGAGTCTCTCAGAAGGAAGGCAGAATGGATAGTGAAAGGTCAGCTGTTGTGACCTGCACAGCATGTGCCATGTTTGTCTTCCTCCCAGAAGATAGAAAGGGTTTCATCTGTACTAAGTGCAAGCTGGTCTCCATATTGGAAGAGAAGTTTAAAGGACTAGAGGCCCAAGTATCAACCCTACATTTCATCAGAGAAGATAAAAACTTTCTGGATAGAAGGCAGCATTTAATACTGCAGGCACAGCAGACTGAAGAACCAGTGAGGGCAGTACAGAACAGGGAAGAAAATTGGCAGTATATAACCTCCAAGAGAAGAAAGACAACTCAGGTATCCCCAATCCCTGCTTTCAGGCTCTCCGCACAAGCACTACAGTGTAGAATATTTTAGCAGAGACCTCTGAGTAAAGGGATCAGAAAGAGACCCCATCAATTGGAAGGCATGGCATGCACAGTCCTAGGGATGTGAGTTCCATGACCACTCCCCCAAAAGAGAAGAAGATGGGTAGTGGTGGTGGTTGGGGAATTCCTCCAAAGAGGGAAGGAATAATCCATCTGCCGTCCAGACCAGGAATCTTGAAAAATGTGTTGCTTAGCTGGAGCTAGAAATCAGGATGTGACCGAGAGACTTGCAAGATTGATCAAGCCTTTGGACCGCTACTCCTTTCTACTTCTCCATGTAAGAACTAACAATACTGCCAAGAATGACCTTGAGTGGGTCACTGCAGAATATGTAGCTCCAGGAAGAAGGATCAAGGAGTTTGAGGTGCAAGTGGTGTTATCACCCATCCTCCCTGTTGAAGGAAAAGATTCAGTAGGGATCATAGATTTTGGAAGCAAATGCATGGTTGTGCAGGCGGTGTTGGAGAGAGAGCTTTGGTTTCTTCGACTATGGAATACTGTTCCAGGTACAAGAATTGCTAGGAAGAGATGGGATCCACCTAACCAAGAGAGGAAAGATCATCTTCATGGTCAGGCTTACAAACCTAGTGAGGAGGGCTTTAACCTAGGTTCATTGGGGGACGGTGACCAAAGCCCTGAGGTAAGTGGGGAAGTCGGATACCAGGAAGAAACACAGAGAGGAATGAGCAAAAAGGATTCGAATGGAGAAGGAGGAATGAGCAACAAAGGAGGACCCCTGATTCGAATGAAGAAGGTAGGGCAATCAACTGGTTATCCAAGGTGTTTGTATACGAATGCAAGAAGCCTGGGAAACAAACAGGAAGGAATAGAAGCCCTGGCCCAGTCAAAGAACTGTGATTTTTTTGGAATAACGGAGATTTGGTGGGATGACTTGCATGACTGGAGCACTGTCATAGAAGGGTATAAACTGTTCAGGAAGAACAGGCTGGGGAGAAAAGGGGGAGGAATTGCATTGTATGGAAGAGAGCAATATGACTGATCAGAGCTCCAGTATATAGAGGGAGAAAAGCCTACAGAGAGTCTACAGGTTAAGTTTACAGGTGGAAGCAACAGAGGTGATGTTGTGGTTGGTGTCTGCTATAGACCACTGGATCAGGTGGATGAGGTAGATGAAGCTTTCTTCAGACAACTGAGAGAAGTTTCCAGATCACAGGTCCTGGTTCTCATGGGGAGACTTTAATCACCCTGACATCTATTGGGAGACCAATACAGCAGTACACAGGCAATCCAGGAAGTTTCTGGAGAATGTTGGGGATAACTTCCTGGTACAAGTGCTGAAGGAACCAACCAGGGGCCATGCGCAGCTTGACCTGCTGCTCACAAACAGGGAGGAACTAGTAGGGGAAGTAGAGGTGAGTGCCAACCTGGGAATCAGTGATTATGAGATGGTAGATTTCGAGAACTTGACCAAAGGAAGAAAGGAGAATAGCAAAATACACACCCTGGACTTCAGAAAAGCAAACTTTGACTCCCTGATGAGCAGGATTCCCTGGGATCCTTACATGAAGGGGAAAGGAATCCAAGAGAGCTGGAAATATTTATAGAATCCTTATTGAAGGCACAGGAAGAAACCATCACGATGCACAGTATGAAAAGCAAATACGGTAGGTGACCAGATTGGCTTACCGGGGAAATCTTTGGTGAGCTTAAACACAAAAAGGAAGCTTTCAAAAAGTGGGAACTTGGACAGATTACTAGGGAGGAGTATAAATATATTACTCGAGAATGCAGGGGAGTTATCAGGAAGGCGAAAGTGCAATTGGATTTGCAGTTAGCAAGGGATGTGAGGGGTAACAAGTAAGGTTTCTACAGGCATGTTAGCAATAAGAGGGTGATCAGAGAGGGTGTGGGGTCCTTACTGGATGAGGGAGGAAACCTAGTGACAGATGATGTGGGAAAAGCTGAAGTACCCAAAGCTTTCTTTGCCTCTGTCTTCACAGACAAGGTCAGCTCCCAGACTAATGCACTACCAACACAGTATGGGAAGGAGGTGGACAGCCCTTGGTGGGGAAGGAACAGGTTAGCAACTATTTAGAAAAGCTAAATATACACAAATCCATGGGGTCTGGATTTAATGCATCTGAGAGTACTGAGGGAGTTGGCAAATGTCATTTGCAGAGCCTTTGGCCATTATCTTTGAAAACTCGTGGAGATTGGGAGAGATCCCAGATGATTGGAAAAAGGCAAATGTTGTGCCCATCTTTTAAAAAGGGAAGTAGGACATTCTAGGGAACAACAGACCAGTCAGCCTTACCTCAGCCCCCGGAAAAATCATGGAGGGGATTCTCAAGGAATCCATTCTGAAGCACTTGGAAGAGGGGAAAGTGATCAGGAATAGTCCACATGGATTTACCAGAGGTAAGTCATGCCTGACCAATCTGATTAGCTTCTATGATGAGGAAACTGGCTCTGTGGATATGGGAAAGTCAGTGGATGTGATATACCTTCACTTTAGCAAAGCTTTTGATACCGTCTCCCGCAATGTTCTTGCCAGCAAGTTAAGGGAGTATGGATTGGATAAATGGACTGTAAGATGGATAGAAAGCTGGCTAGAATGTCAGGCCCAATGGGTAGTGATCAACTGCCCGATGTCAGGTTGACAGCCGGTTTCTAGCGGAGTGCCCCAAGGATCGGTTCTATGGCTGGTTTTGTTCAACATCTTTATTAATGACCTGGATGAGGGGATGGATTGCACCCTCATCAAGTTTGCAGATGACAGTAAACTTGGGGGAGAGGTAGATAAGCTGGGGGGCAGGGGTAGGGTCCAGCGTGTCCTAGACCGATTAGAGGATTGGACAAAAAGAAATCTGATGAGAAATCTGCACTGGGGACAGAAGAATCCTATGCATTTTTACAGGCTGGGGACTAACTGGTTAAGCAGCTCTGCTGAAAAGACCTGGGGATTACAGTGGAGGAGAAGGTGGATATGAGTCAACAGTGTGCCCTTGTAGCCAAGAAGGCTAATGGCTTATTAGGTTGCATTAGGAGAAGCATTGCCAGCAGATCTAGAGAAGTGATTATTCCCCTTTATTATTCGGCTCTGGTGAGGCCACATTTGGAGTTTAACGTACTTATATACTCCCCCCCCCCGCCCACCGTAGAAAGGATGTGGACGCACTGGAGAGAGTCCAGCAAAGGGCAACCAAAATGATTAGGGGGCTGGAGCACATGACCTATGAGGAGAGACTGAAGGATTTGGATTAATTTAATCTGCAGAAGAGAAGAGTGAGGGGGGATTTGATGGCATCCTTCAACTTCCTGAAGGGAGGTTCCAAAGAGGATGGAGGAAGGCTGTTCACAGTAGTGACGGATGGCAGAACAAGGAGCAATGGTCTCAAGTTACAGTGAGGGAGGTCTAGGTTGGATATTAGAAAAAACTATTACACTAGAAGGGTGGTGAAGTACTGGAATGGGTCATCAATGGAGGTGGTCGAATCACCATCCCTAGAGATTTTGAAGAGTTGGCTTGACAAAGCTCTGGCTGGGTTGATTTATTTGGGATTGGTCCTGCTTTGGGCAGCTGGATTTGATGACCTCCTGAGGTCTCTTCCAGCTCTATGATTCTATAAATCTGTGAGACTTGGTGGGATGACTCACATGACTGGAGCACTGTTGTTGAAGGGTATACACCGTTCAGGAAGAACAGGTGGGGGAGAAACAGTGGAGGAGTTGAATTTTATATAAGAGAGCAGTATGATTGCTCAGAGATACAGTTTATAGACGGAAAAAAGCCTGTCGAGAAACTTAGGGTTAAGTTTAGAGGTGGGAACAACAGAGGTGATGTGGGTTGGTGTCTGCTATAGACTGCCAGATCAAGCGAATGAGGTAGATGAGGCTTTCTTCAGACAACTGAAGGAAGCTTTCAGATCACATGCCCTGGTTCTCATGGGGGACTTTAATCACCTGGACATCTGTTGGGAGACCAATGCAGCAATTTGCAGACAATACAGGAAGTTTTGTGAGAATATTGGGGATAACTTCCTTGTATAAGTGCTGAAGGAACCAACCAGAGGCCATGCACAGCTTAACCTGCTACTCACAAACAGGGAAGAATTAGTAGGGGAGGTAGATGTGAGTGGGAAGCTCAGATACCCTAGTGACAAGTGCAGTAGAAGGACCCAAATAGAACAGAATAAGCTTTTTTAAAGACTCAATGAATCTGCATTAGTTTGAACTAAAATTTTAAATTTAAAATCTATACAATTTTGTAGATGTATTTATAAAAAAAATCCAGCTGGACAGTTTAAATGCTCTTACAAGCACCAGAATGTATAGGGATATGATAAATAACCTTCTTGATGTGAAAACAATTGCTAATTTTTTTAAATACTAGCTTTGTACATTAGAACTAATTAAGGAATATTTCTTTTTCCCCAGTATCTCCTTGTATGTGCCTAACATGATTTTGACATGGCCAGCAGGTCTCCTTTCTTACCAAGCATACAAGTGGTCAACAGTCGAATACAGAGGAGCAGAAAGTCAGAAGAGTATATCTCTAATGTAAGACAAGCCTTGAAAAAAGAAAGAGAAAGTTTGTAGATTAATTATTAATAATATTACCTTAGGTTTCCAGTAATTTCATGTAATTGTCATTTTTACTTAGTTTCTCAAAACTGTAATTTAGTTCAAAGTCATTGAAACTAGATTTGAGAAGCTACCACAGTAAATACTTAGCTAAGTAGTTCAAGGTCAATGTTCTGCTTTAGCAAAATTCAAAATAATTTGCTTTATAAAAATGTAATGCATTTTAAATTAACCAAAAATTTGAAATTTTGTTGGGATTTAATTTCTTTTTACAATTAAAAGTTTGATAAGTAAATATAAATGGCCTTATAGCACCATCTTCTGACAAGCTGCAATTTCTGCAATAACCTTGAAGAATGTTATAATAATCTGTATACATATTTTGGTTGTTGTCACAATGAAAGATGGCTTTCTTGGCGTAAACAGAAGCATTGGGATTTGAGGGGGAAAGGTCTGAGAAATAAATATAAGAGTAACCCCATGCATTCGGACTGGCTGATTTTACCCTCAACGTTCATAAAAAAGGAACACTTAACAGAATCCAGTCTCTGCAGTTAAATGTCTCAACTCCTTGGTATAAGATTTTGGCATCAAGCAAGATTTTGGATTAACAGAAATATTTGAAAAGGGCATCAGTGAGACATATGGAGAGATGTACTGAGCATTTGATATCCCTAGCCTAAACTATAAATGCAAGAAAGAAGAGTTCTGCAAATCTGTAAACATGTTATTTTATATACACTTCTGCTTTTAAGTATAATATGTACTCTAAGGTTAGTCTACACTGGACAATTATTTCGGAATAAGCTATTCTGGAAGAAATACTCCGAAATAGCTTATTTTGAAATACTGCTGCTACACTACAGGGAAGCCTGGAAATTTGTCTGAGGCACGTTACCCTAATGTGGATGTGCTACCTTGATTTGGAGCCCCAGGAAGCACTGGGGAGACATTGCATTGAATGGCCTGGGGGAGAAGCTATTTTGAAATAGCAGCAGTGGAGTGTCCACACTACTGCTATTCCGAAACAGCTATTTCAGAAGCAGTGTTATTCCTTGTGGAATGAGGTTTACAAACACCGAAATAAGCCACCTATTATTTCGAAATTATTTTTAAATAATGAGCTAGATGTGTAGATGCTTGAATAGTTTTTTTGGAATAACAGATGTTATTGTGAAATAACACTGCTGTGTACATGTATCCTAATTTACTCTAATTTCATTAGTAGTAGTACCCAATTTTGCCTTTTTTAAATATCACACGCTGCTAGTGCTTTGTAATTTTGGATGTGCAGCAACCCAGCCCCGGCCAGGTAAGGTAACCCAGCCCCAGAGCTCCCCCCATACTCTACTCCCCACCTCCAATGCCCAACATTGCCTCCTGCACCCTCCCACACACCCCAATCCCCTGCCCTGAGCCCCTCATATAACCCAACCCTGACTCTTGCACCCCTCCAATAGTCTGCCCTGAGCCCCTCCCACACACTCCACACCATGCTTAAATTTCTTATGAATATTGTTGTATCATAATCCCCTCCCTGGCATAATGTCCTGCCTAAGGGGGGGGAGTGGGTTGTGATAGGTTAGTACCTCAAAGAAATGTAAGTTACCTTCACCCGATTTACTCTAATTTCATTACTAGTAGAAATAGCCAATTTTGCCTTTTTTGCATATCACACAACAAATAAAAAACAAAAAAATACTGCTCTATGGTCTGGCTCCCTTGGCTTGACCATCAGTCTGCAGATGGTAGGCTATCAAGGTGAGGGTCTTGGTATCCAGAAGACAAAAATATTCCTGCTGGAATCAAGAAAAAAATGGTGGACTTCAATCTAAAATGATGCAAGTTAGCATGCCTTAGTACCAAAAGACATGCTTCAAGAAAGCTTGCACAGTTTCATGAACAAAAGACATGGTGCAGCAGGGAATAAAATGAGCCATTTTAGTGAGAAGGTCTACTACAGTCAACATCACTGAGCACTCCTGCTAGCGTTCCACTATAAAGTCCATTCAGAGGTTGTACCAAGGATGCAGAGTATGGGGAAGGGGTAAAGGAGGTCCACAGTCTGTGTTCATGGTCCCTTCATGTGGATGTAGAGGTTTCAGGATCGAACATTTAATGTAAATTTGTAGGGTTAGCCACCATATGTATCAATAGACTGAATCCTTGTTTTAAACTGGCCAAAATGTCTTGCCATGACATAATATCAGCATGGCAACTTCATTCCTTGAAGATGGCCAGGAGGTCCATATGTCATAATTTATATAACCAGGAATCCATTTATAAGAGAAAGCACAAGGATGAAGCAGCTGGTAAGACCTGTAAATTGCAAGAGGACCGCACCCACACGTGGATTGTTCTTTGGTCAGGCACTTTGCTGCATTATGCCCAGGCATCCCGCAATATAGGCAGAACCACAATGCACAAAGACAATTATTTTCATCAGCATAGAAGTGGAGCTAGGCTCAGTCAATCTGAATCAATGCAACTAGGGTACCAGGAGATGGAAGAATTCTAGCTGGCAGAATTTGGGTAGTATTTGAGACTATTAAGATCTTTGCAGGGTCAGGATGGGTCAAAACGGAGGCAGAAATGAACACTTTTTTTCAAGTGGTCAAAACACACATCTGTCTAGGAGGACCAGGTGAACTTTAGTCTCTTTCTTGAAAAGGGATGTTGTAGAGGTTATCAGATCAGAGGCTATGTCTAGACTGCAAGCTTCTTTCAGAAGAAGCTTTTCCAGAAGAGATCTTCCGGAAAAACGTTTTTTGAAAGAAACCATCTACACAGCAAAAGCACAATGAAAAAGCAATCTGCTTTTTCAAAAGATAGCATCCACATTGATTGGACGCTATCGAGCATATAAGGCCACCCAGAACCAGTTCAGGCAGGACATTAGGTCAGCAGTTGCTTCCAAGTGCTGTTGCCTAAGGCTAGTTGAGACACGTGCTTAAAGGGACCACACCAGACAGACATTTCTCTGCTTCTGCTGTGTGCTTGCCTACCTCTTCAAGGGACTGCAAAGCTTTAGCAGTGCGTGTTCTGGTTGCCCAGCTTTTGGACATCACAGCATACTCTTAGCCATGGAGCCAGAGCTGCCGCTGGGCATGCGATGGCCCCACACTGCCATGCTGCAGTTTCTGCAGCAGTTTCTGCAGGCTGCATTACTGGCCCTGCACAAGCCCGACACTGAGCTCATCATTGACACCCTCTCCCTGTGTGTGAGAGAAAGACCGTGGCAACAGCACCCCACAGTGGAGAGACAATTTTGGAGGCTGGACACCAGTTCCAACTGGTGGGACTGGCTGGTCATGGAGTGGTGGGATGACCAGCGGTAGCTCCAAAACTTCCGCATGCAGAAGGCCACATTTATGGAGCTGTGTGCCTGGCTCACCCCTGCCCTTCGTCAACGGGACACCCACCTACGGCCCACCACCCCCCTGGAGAAGCAGGTTATCATCACTGACTGGAAGCTCACCACCACAGACAGCTGCTACTGGTCGGTGGGCAACCAGTTAAGCGTGGGGAATTCCACCATCGTGACCCTCCTCATGGAGGTAAGGCACTCTCGGGCTGCAGTGCCTGTGGGGGAGGATGGGGAGGCCTGGAAAGTGGGACCCTAGGGAAAGGGAGTTGGAGAGATCTGGGGATAGGCTGGGTTTGGGGAAGAAGCCCCATCCCCGGGGGGTTGTGCCATCCCGCCCTCACACAGCCATGCTGCTGGGGGATGGCCTCATAGGGGTTGGGATCCCATTGGTGGCAGAGTAGCTGGGAGCAGCCAGACCCTCCCCGGGGCCCACACACACATCTGTGCCTCACAGCACTGTCCACAGGAGCAGATAGTGCCTCATATGTCCAGGCATGCCCATGTGCTGTGTGCGGCAGTTCTTGGTGTGTCTGCAGTCATGCCTGTGCCCTTGTGGCAGGCCTGCTTCTAGCCGTGGCAGGCGGTGTGAGGGCATCCCCCTCTGGGGCCAGATGTGTGTGTGGCCTCCCCTGAGCTTGGGAGCAGGAGCCTGGGCGGGCTCAGGGGCTGCCTGTTGAGTCTGTGTGGCACACAATAATGCTGCATGTGATTCCACATGCACAGACTGCAGCACAATATCCAGCCCGAGCAGGCCAAGCAACGCTCGTACCCCATCCCCTCTCTGCCCGCCTCCCCCGCCCTCTGTGTGTGTGACAAACTGAGAGCACTCATCTGAAGATCCCTCGCCAGCATCAGACGATGCCTGGGAGACATCCAGGCTCACAGCAACCGGCTCCAGAGACAGTGTCACAGTGGCTGTGTCGTTCTCCTTCTCCTGCTGTCCCTGCTCCTCCTCCTCCGTGACCTCTGGCCCGGCGACGACAGGCATCTCCAAGCCACAGTCCACCACCATGATGGGGAGGGAGGGGAGAAAACAGCTTCCCAAACCCCCGGATCTGGTCATTCTCTGCGTATCATAGAATCATAGAGCTGGAAGAGACGTCAGGAGGTCATCAAGTCCAGCCCCCTACCCAAGGCAGGATCAATCCCAACTATATCAACCCAGCCAGGGCTTTGTCAAGCTGACACTTAAAAACCTCTAGGGATGGAAATTCCACCACCCTCCCAGGTAAACCATTCCAGCACTTAGTTTTTCCTAATATCCAACCTAGACCTCCCTCACTGTAACTTGAGACCATTGCTCCTTGTTCTGCCATCCATCACTACTGTGAACAGCTTTTCTCCATCCTCTTTGGAACCTACCTTCAAGAAGTTGAAGGCTGCTATCAAATACCTCCTTACTCTTCTCTTCTGCAGACTAAACAAAGGCAAATCCCTCAGCCTCTCTTCATAGGTCATGTGCTCCAGCCCCTGAATCATTTTGGTCGACCTCCGCTGGACCCTCTCCAATGCATCCACATTCTTCCTGTAATTGGGGGCCCAGAACTGGACACAATACTCCAGATGTGGCCTCACCAGAGCCAAATAAATGGGAATAATCACTTCTCTGGATCTGCTGGCAATGCTCCTCCTAATGCAACCTAATATGCCATTAGCCTTCTTGGCTACAAGGGCACACTGTTGACTCATATCCAGACTCTCATCCACTGTAATCCCCAGGTCCTTTTCTGCAGAACTGCTACTTAGCCCTTCGGTCCACAGCCTGTAAAAATGTTTGGGATTCTTCCGTCCCAAGTGCAGGACTCTATACTTGTCCTTGTTGAACCTCATCAGATCTTTTTGGCCCAATCCTCTAAGCTGTCTGGGTCACTCTGGACTCTATCCATGCCCTCCAGCATATCTACCTCTCCTCCTAGCTTAGTGTCATCTGCGAACTTGTTGAGGGTGCAATCCATCCCCTCATCCAGGTCATTAATAAAGATGTTGAACAAAATTGGTCCTAGAACAGATCCTTGGGGCACTCTGCTAAAAACTGACTGCCAACCTGACATCAAGCTATTGATCACTACCCACTGGGCCCAACAGTCTAGCCAGATTTCTATCCATGTTACAGTCCATTTATCCAATCTGTACTTCCTTAACTTGCTGGCAAGAATATTGTGGGAGACCGTATCAAAAGCTTTGCTAAAGTCAAGGTATATCACATCCACCAACTTTCCCATATCCACAGAGCCACTTTCCTCATCATAGAAGCTAATTAGATTGGTCAGGCATGACTTGCCCTCGATGAATCCGTGTTAACTATTCCTGATCACTTTCCCCTCTTCCAAGTGCTTCAAAATGGATTCCTTGAGGATCCCCTCCATGATTTTTCTGGGGACTGAGGTAAGGCTGACTGGTCTGTTGTTCCCTGGATTGTCCTTCTTCCCTTTTTTAAAGAAGGGCACAACATTTGCCTTTTTCCAATCATCTGGGATCTTTCCCGATCTCCACGAGTTTTCAAAGATAATGGCCAAAGGCTCTGCAAATGACATTTGCCAACTCCCTCAGTACCCTTGGATGCATTAAATCCAGGCCCATGGATCTGTGTATGTTTAGTTTTTTTCTAAATCATTCCTAACCTGTTCTTTCCTCACCAAGTGTTGTCCACCTCCTTCCCATACTGTGTTGGCTAGTGCATTTGTTTGGGAGCTCACCTTGTCTGTGAAGACAGAGGCAAAGAAATCATTGAGTACTTCAGCTTTTCCCACATCATCTGTCACTAGGTTACCTCCCTCATCCAGTAAGGGCCTGTAGAAACAGAGGAGATAGGCAGGATTCCCTGGGATGCCTACATGAAGGGGGAAGGAGTCGGGGGTATGTCTACATGACAGCATTATTTCAAAATATCTTAATTCAAAATGGTTAATTCGAAATAACTTATTTCGAAATAATGCATCTGTACACAAATTGCAATTCGAAATAGTTTTTTGCTAAATCAAAATAGCGCGTCCACACTGATTGGATGCTGAATCGCATTTAAGGCCAGCTGAAACCGGTTCTGGCAGGGCATCAGGTCAGTAGTTGCTTTGTGTGGCTGCTGTCTGAGGCTATCTGAGGCTTGTGCTTAAAGGGACCCCCCCCAGACAGCCGGTTCTCAGCTTTCACTGCTTGCTTGCCTACCTCGCTGAGGGACAGCAAAGCATTTTTCTCTCTGCCTGCTTGGTTGCCTTCACTCAGGACACCACAGCACTCGGCACCATGGAGCCAGAGCCGCCCCTGGGCACTCTGGTGCTTCTTTTGGATCTTTTGCTGCAAGCCTGGTAGCAAGTGCTGGAGACTGCCTGGCACCATCTGCTGCAGGCCAACCCCCAGGTCCTCTTCTGGACCCCCCTGGGGGCCGTGGAGGAGCAGCACCGGACGCCAGCGTGCCCCGCCACATCTGGCATCTGACACCAGCAGTGATTGGTGGGACCACATCATCCTGGAGTGCTGGGGAGACCAACAGTGGACCCAAAACTTCAAGATGAAGAAGGACACTTTCCTCGAGCTCTGTGAGTGGCTCACCCCTGCTCTGCGGCGACGGGACACACACATGAGGCCTGCCATTCCCCTCCACAAGCGTGTGGCCATCGCCCTATGGAAGCTCTCCACGCCGGATAGCTACCGATCTGTCAGCAACCAGTTCAGTGTGGGGAAATCCACCGTCGGAGCAGTGCTCATGCAGGTATGGCAGTCTCCGGCAATTGTGCCAGGGGAGGGGGGGCAAGGAGTGGATGGGCTGCCCCAGGGAAAAGGGGGGGAAGGTGGGTGCCAGTTCCTTCTACAGGAGGGTTTGTTCTGTCCCAGCCACACTTCGGACTGCCCGCAGTTGCCAGGACTGCAGGGGGGGGGGTTGCTCCTGGGGAATGGGGGCGCAGGGCAGTGGTGGGGAAGGAACACTCTCGGCCACCCTCGCACCCCAGAGACTCTTGGTTTTGTGTGTCTCTCTGCAGTGGTCAAGGCCATCAATAGAGTACTGCTCCTCAGAGTCGTCTGCCTCACGGATTTGGACATGGTCATCGAAGGGTTTGGTGCCCTGGGCTTCCCCAACTGCGGGGGGGCAATCGACAGGTCGCACATCCCCATCCATGCCCCAGAACACCAGGCCTCCCTCTACATTAACCGGAAGGGGTACTTCTCGGTCATTCCTGGACATCAACGTGGGCTGGTCCAGCAAAAAACATGATGCACAGGTGTACCGCAACTCCTCAGTGTGCCAGAGGCTGCACGCCAGGACCTTCTTCCCCAACTGCCACATCAGGGTCGGTGACGTGGACATACCTGTGTGCCTGGTGGGGGATGCAGCCTATCCCCTACAATCCTGGCTGATGAAACCCTACACAGGACACCTCAATCCCTCCCAACAGGCCTTTAATGCCAAACTCAGCGGGGCCCACATTGTGGTGGAGGGGGCATTCGGCTGGTTGAAGGCCTGTTTTAGATGCCTCCTCACCCGCCTGGACCTCTCTGAGAGGAATATTCCACATGTGGTGGCGGCGTGCTGTGTGCTGCACAATTTGGGTATGTCTACACTACCACCCTAGTTCGAACTAGGGTGGCTAATGTAGGCATTCGAAGTTGCAAATGAAGCCCGGGATTTAAATATCCCGGGCTTCATTTGCATCTTCCCGGGTGCCGCCATTTTTAAAAGTCCCCTAGTCCGAACTCCGTGCCCGCGGCTACATGCGGCACGGAGTAGATAGTTCGAATTAGGTTCTCTAATTCGAACTACCATTACTCCTTGTGGAACGAGGTGTACCGGTAGTTCGAATTAGAGATCCTTATTCGAACTACCTACTCTGTGCCGCGTGTAGCCGCGGGCACGGAGTTCGGACTAGGGGACTTTTAAAAATGGCGCCCGCCCGGGAAGATGCAAATGAAGCCCAGGATATTTAAATCCCGGGCATCATTTGCAACTTCGAATGCCTACATTAGCCACCATAGTTCGAACTAGGGTGGTAGTGTAGACATACCCTTTGTGTGAGCGGAAAGGGGAGGCTTTCCTGCCAGCCTGGATGGCAGAGGCTGACCACTTGGCTGGCCTGTATGCACAGCCCCACATGGCTGCCATCCAGGAGGCCCACTGGGGTGCTGTCCATATCCGGGAGGCCCTGCGGGAGAGCTTCCGCATGGAACAGGACTGAAGTCTCCCTGGCGTGCCCCACTGGGGCCTTGGGCCTTATTCCACCCTCTCATCTTTCCACTTACTCCTTCCTAGCCCCCCTTCCTGATGTCAAATAAAATACATGTATTTTCAAAAATATAAACTCTGTTTATTTAACAAAACTGGGGTGGTGTATGAAACTCTGGGGAGACTGGGGAAAGGAGGCGGGAGAGGAGAGGAGAGAGGGTGGGAGAGGGGAGGGAGAAAACTGGGAGGAGGGAGCTGGAAAGGGGAAGCAAGGGGAAGAAGGGGGAGGGGAAGCTCAGGGCTCAGGGGTGGGGGTCTCACCGGGCCAACTGTCTCCCAGCACGGTGGGTGCGGGGGCCTCGGCGTCCCTGGGGGGATGGGGAGGAGGGTGTGGAGGTTGAGGTGGGGGGTGTGGAGATTGAGGAGGCGGGTGTGGAGGTTGAGGAGGGAGAGGCGGGAGGGGGAGAATGAGTGGGAGGAGGAGCGGGCGCTGGGGAAGCAGCAGGTGCTGGAGTGGCACAAGGCAGCACGCTCTGCACCAGGGTCTGCAGATGGGCACAGGTGGCATGACCCTGGGCAAGCTGCTCTCGCCGGAGCTCCAAATCTAGTTCCACCCAGCAGTCGAGGGTGCGGCGCAGGGCTCGTAGTGCCCCCAGGTGCTGCTCTTGGTACCCCTGCAGTGTTCGGCTGGTCCTCCTGTGGACCCCTCATGTGAGGAGCATGTCCCAGGCAGGGTGGTGCGCCCTGCATGTGCAGCTGGTGCGGCTGTGGAGAAAGAAGAGAAGTGGTCAGTTCTCCCTGGGGACACAGTGGGTGAAGCCCAAGGTGAGGATGACCATTCTCTGCACCATCGGAGCCGATGTGCTTGCACAGAGGCCATGGTCAGATTGTCTGGCTATCCCTGGGAGTGGGAGCTGCCCCGATACCGCACCCATGTCCCTGTGCTGTGTATAGTGCAGCCGAGGTGGTGGGGGACAGTGATGGCACTTACATGGTGTGGCCTCCCCAGATGACCCTGGTGACTCCGCTGCTGGGACACCTTGGGGGTCTGGCTGGTGTGGCACCTTCCATGGCACCCTCCATAGAGGCTCCTCCTCTGCACCCTGGACAGGTCTCTCTGCTCCCGTCTCGCTTCCACCTGGGCTGGCACGGACTGTCCCACTCCCCAGGATGTGGTCCAGGGCCTCGAAATAGGGGCAGGTGTGTGCCACTGTTGGGGAGCTGCCCCGTGTGGCCCTGGTATATCCCTGCCACAATTCTTTAATTTTCATGCGCACCTGTTCTTGGGTGCGCATGTGGCCTTTAGTGGCCATGGTGGCAGCTATGCAGCTGTAGACGGCCGTGTTCCTCCATGTAGTGCGGAGATCATGGACGTTGGAGGCCTCCCCCCAAACTTTAATGAGGTCCATGATCTCCGCACTAGTCCAGGATGGCGCCCGCCTTTTCCAGCCCCTGGCTGGCTCATGGAAGCTGGGGGACTGGGCGGTGGAGGGCTGGCTGGATCTGGCTGCCCGGCTCATATTGGGGCCACTATGTCAGGGTCAGTGACAGCTGGCTCTGTGCTTGCAGGCCTGTAGCTGGCACATGCAGTGTGGCCAGAGTCTACCCCTTTAACTGCTCTGGGGCTGGGGGAAAGGAGAGGAGTTTTCCTGGCTTGGCCCAGAGTGGCCTCCAGGGCTCCCTGGGAAGGGCTGGAGGCCCCCTATTTTGAAATAAGTGTCTACACAGCACTTAATTCAAATTAATTAAACCTCATTCTATGAGGAATAACACCAAATTTGAAATAGCTAATTTGAAATAAGTGCCCTGCTATTTCGAATTTATTTTGAAATAGTGGTTTGCCTGCATAGATGCTATTAAAGTTAATTTGAAATGACGTCTGTTATTTTGATTTAACTTTGATGTGTAGACATACCCCAAGAGAGCTGGAAGTATTTTAAAGAAGCCTTATTAAAGGCACAGGAAGAAACCATCCCGATGCGCAGCAAGAAAAGCAAATATGGTAGGTGACCAGATTGGCTAACTGGGGAAATCCTTCGTGAGCTTAAACACAAAAAGGAAGTTTACAAGAAGTGGAAACTTGGACAGATTACTAGGGAGGAGTATAAATATATTGCTTGAGAATGAAGGGGAGTTATCAGGAAGGCGAAAGGGCAATTGGAATTGCAGCTAGCAAGGAATGTGAAGGATAACAAGAAAGGAGGAGTAACGGTAGTTCGAATTAGGATCTTTAATTCGAACTACCTAGTCCGTGCCGCGTGTAGCTGCGGGCACGGAGTTCGGACTAAGGGGGATTTAAAAATGGCGGCGCCCGGGAACATGCAAATGAAGCCCAGGATATTTAAATCCCGGGCTTCATTTGCAACTCCGCTTGCCCTCATTACCCTACCTAGCTCGAACTAACAAGCTAGTGTAGACGTACCCTCAGATCTTCTAGTACAGCATACTTCAAAGAGGGAAATAAGCCTGTATTATTATTAACACCAATAATTTACTTTGTCTATTGAAGGTTGGATGCAGCCAACTGTAGTGGGGTGAATATACCCCACACTAAAGAAAGGGGGGAGAAAGGCCTGTGGGTGGAGGAAGCACCACCCCTTTTAACCAACTGGGCATCCTCCCTCTGTGGGAACTGTATAAAAAGCCTGAGTACAGATCATTCGGGGGAACTGCTAGCAGGGAGGCAGCTCGAGCTAGAGCTTCTGAGCCAACTGGGTCATGGCATCTGCCCTCTGAGCAGCAAGCTTTGCAGGCGCCCCCGGAGGAGCAAGCCCAGCAACCACTGCCCCAGCCGCAGCCGCACCTGGATCAGCCGCCCCAGACACAACCTTCTCAGGAGCAGCAGACCCCACTGCTGCCACTACCGCCACAACCCCAGAGACTGCCCTTACCAAAGAGAGAAGCAGCCACAAGGTCCGGGGACCCCACACCACACTCTGGGGACTGAACTACTCACAAGAGACAGTAGGAAGCAGCCCAGGGTGGAGGGTTACCCCTCCGGGAGCTCAGCATGTTTTGGGAGGACTTCCCACTGAGCTGGCAGTGCAGTTTCCACCGCCCACAAGGCCCTGGGTTGGGACCCGGTGGAGTGGGAAGGCCCGGTTCCCCCACCCTCACCCCAACTGGTGTTCAGCTCTCCAGTAGCCGGGAAGAGCCGTCTGGCAACTCAGGCCTCTAGGCACTGAACTTTGTGTCTAGACCCAGAAGGGCCGTATTTCTCCTGAGTGAGGGGCACTGAACTTTGAGATTGAGTGCACAGAGGGGTACACCCTGGGACGGGGGCGGGCGGAGCGGGGCTGACACCAACAATAACAGCAGCAACAAAAAGAAATGCCACATCTGATTAGGGGAATGAAAGAGAACAGGCTGCAGTTTTACTTGATATATATAGATATAGAATTGTCACTTATCCAATCAAATTCCTATATTAACTCTCCACAGTATGCCTTGTATGTTCACAGATTTCCCTTTGAGAACTCTTCAGGAGGATCCACCCTCAAGCTCTAAATCCTCAAACTACTCCATTTTTCAGGAAGAAGAGTCAGTCTTCAGTACACGGTTGCTTTAAAAATAAAATATCCCCAGGCTACTTGGACCTTTAACTCCTTGCACCAGGGACTAATACTTCTTGAATGCCTGAAAAATACCAAATATTTGATAGCCTAAAGATATAGTCCTTGCTTTTGGTGACAGATTTCCTGGGTTTAAACCTAGGTGACATTCTGTAGCAAGAAGTAAATCTATTGCTTCTTTGTAGAATTAAGAGAATAGTAGATTTTTTTTTCCTTTGGGGGTCAACCGTAAAGTCCAAAAGAGATTCTAAGTTAAGTTTTCTTATTTTTAATTAGTTTTTCATTGTATTTCAATTAATTTTTAGTGTTTTCATGGTTTAAAAAATAGAAAAATAAACAAAACTCCATTCTGAAACAGTCAGAGCATTTAGTTACAAAGCTGTTGAACTGAAATGTTTCAGAAATGCCAATATTCAAAAGTTTGACTCTTCCAAAAATTAGTGTTTTTTCCCCAACTGAAAGTATTTGTTGACTTTACAAAGCCTTTAGAAAGGCTTTGATACCATGAAACATGTAGTCTCACATAAGCTATAAAATCTATGATAAATAATAATTGACCAGTATCTCAAAGGAGAAAAAAACTCCCTGGTCTTTAATATGGTCATCAGCGCTAATGTATGCATGTGACCAAGAAACACCTTACTATGAGACAATTTCCTCTTAGCTGTCACATTTTTTTAAGTAAGGTGTGGATCTAGGTGCTGACACTGAAATGGGCTGAATATAAGTTTCTATCTCCAACATTTTATCTCTGACATCCCTAAGCAGCCAAACAGGTGGGATCCAAGCCTCCCAGTCACATTTGATTATCTATGTTTTTGAATATATATTTTGCTGCAAATATTATCAGTAGTCGGCTATGTGTATTCCCTGGAACATCTACTTTCAGATGTCAGAAAGAACATGATTTTTTCTTCGTACCAAATAAATGCTGAAGCCAAGTGGGAATCAAATCTGTGAGGAACTAGTAGCAGCATGTGCATATGTGCAACACATTTTGCTTTTTCATTGTCATATAGTCCCAAATTAAATAATAGTCCCAGACTAGATGGCAACTATAGTTCTGTCTGAAACAAATTCTATGAGGAAACAAGTTTCAACTGCAACTTAAACATTTATTTGTGATGATATTCACAGGAACAAAATTGCCCAGATATTTATGAAAAGCAAATATAAAAGGAATGCAAAAAAGACAAATAGAAATTCAGATTCTAATTCACCAAAATGTTTGAATTAATTTTTCCCATGTTGACTCACATTTTACCAAAATGTCTCCCTTTCCTCAATGGGTGAAATGAAACATCAAATATATTTTTGTAGTTATCACTCCAGTAAATCTACTATCATTGGGATTTTACTCACAAGTATGGGAAGTCAAAGGGGTAAAATTCTCATTGACTTAATTGGGCTCAAAGATAGACCAATACTGAGAGCTTTTGAATGTCCAACCCTGTGTACTTTTCAACACAACTAGACACCCAATTAAATCTCCAACATAAAAAGGCTCATTGGATTACATCATTAATATGTAGTACATATTTATTGTTAGAGGGTTATTAATGATTTAATATTATATTGATTATTAAAATTAAAGTATATAAGGGACTCCAGAGCATGGCTTAGCTGTATATGTTTTATAAATAAATAATGACCTCACTTGTCGATGAAGATGCTAGAGTCAGGAATAGAAAATACTCATGAAAAGTAAATAAACCTCCAAAGGAATTAAAAAAATATTCCTCTAAATGTAATGGAAATTGATTCCCTACTTACATAATTGATTTCCTTATTAGTCTTTTGTTTTAAAGAAATGCTAGTGGGTCTTAATAAGTTCATATATCTGGTACACCTGGATATTTAATGTATAAGGTGACACTGAAGATCTCTTTCAATTTCTGGAGATTTCTGTGGTACACCTAACAACTTTGAATTCCCGACTCTTGTGGGTGTGACTTAGAACTCTGATATTATTTGAACACACAGTAGATTTTTTTTTCTACAGATAGAAAACAAGACTATAAATCCCAGTGCTGGGACTTGAAAAATTGGATTTGTGTGGTTAAAATCTTTTATAAATTCTATAAAGCAGCATGAGACATTGTTCTATTCAATTTCTAGCTATTGATCCAACCAAATGCTTGTTTGGAGATTGTCTTTGCAGTTTTTGTTGGACATAAGAAATATTTTTCTCTTTGGAGATAAGATGGGTGGGGATTTCAGTTACAAATGACATATATCATGTACACAGATTTCTCCAGCTGAGGTCAGTGAAGGAGTTTTGCCCTTGAAAAAAGTATTGTTTGCATCCCAGTTGCAGCACTTGCTTAAGCGCTAATTGCAAAAGGGATGGTGAAAAGCTGACAATTGAGAAGATAAATACCTTGACTAGTTGAGGAAAATAGTTTTGATTAAAGATGTGTGAAACAAGGTAGCCTGCTGGAACAACAGATGTCCTGTGAGAAAGCTAACATTGGAATAGATTCAAAGCTCAAGTGTCACATTTTAGGCCAGAGGAGATGGAGACTATCGTAAAAAGAGAACTTTCATTATGAAGGGAGACACAATCTGACCTAGTCTTATTGCATCCTTACAAGTAGGTTGGATATTGATCTCAAATGAGGTGCCTACATTTGCTGCCCTCACAACAGAAACACAAAGGTAAAAGCATATTTTCAGGAACAAGGAACTAAAAGGTAATCCAAATGCAGGAGTATGCAACATATTGTTCTCATCTTCTTCCCTCCCTATTTTTTCTTCTTCTCTTTTTTATAATTAAAATTATATTGAACTGTAATGATGAATCCATGCCACATTACTATCCATATTTTTTGCCACTGAGTATTCTGATATTTTAACCCTAGCAATATATATATATATACTGACCCAGGTTCAGGGCCATGTCTAAACTGACAGCATGATGGATAGTAATTGAAGCATCTTGTGTGAGGTATTGGGTGATAAGTAGCTAAGGGTATGTCTACACTACCACCCTAGTTCGAACTAGGGTGGTTAATGTAGGCATTCGAAGTTGCAAATGAAGCCCGGGATTTAAATATCCCGGGCTTCATTTGCATCTTGCCGGGCGGGCGCCATTTTTAAATCCCCTTAGGTCGAACTCCGTGCCCGCGGCTACACGCGGCACGGAGTAGGTAGTTCGAATTAGGATCTCTAATTCAAACTACCGTTACTGCTCATGGAACGAGGTGTACCGGTAGTTCGAATTAGAGATCCTAATTCGAACTACCTACTCCGTGCCGCGTGTAGCCGCGGGCACGGAGTTTGACCTAAGGGGATTTAAAAATGGCGCCCGCCCGGCAAGATGCAAATGAAGCCCGGGATATTTAGATCCCGGGCTTCATTTGCAACTTCGAATGCCTACATTAACCACCCTAGTTCGAACTAGGGTGGTAGTGTAGACATACCCTAACAGAGGATAGCAACCTGATGTGATGTGTAACCTGTTTGTACATGTGTATAAAAGTGCACCCCAAACGGTGGTCATCAGCTGACCATGAGGATGACGCTAAAATCCAGTGCATTGATTTGGTTATTAGTCCACTGTCACTTGTACATATGAATAGTGGTACAGTGTTTGGTCTGTTCACTGATAACTATTAATTTACTTCACTTGGCAATAAACCTAGTTGGGTGCTTTTGATCCTTATCTGATTTGTGGTCTTTGGGAGCTCTCTCGGAGTCTCTTGTGTTGACTAATTGCACATGGTTAATGCAGTAGACAGGGGAGCACATGCACGTATGCACACAGCTGAAAGTTTATCATTGACCGAGTAGGTGACCTGTCAGGAACCCATCGGGACAACCCTGCCTGACTGACGACAGGTAACAGTAAAATCATTGCTCAGTGAAGAGGGAAAACAATAACAGAAAATGTGGAAATGGCAGAGGTACTTAGTGACTGCTCTGTGTCGCTTTTCACCAAGAAGGTTGATAGTGATTTGATGGCTACAATAGTGGATGATGGCGAAAAGCAGGTAGGTTTAGACATTAAAATAGGAAAAGAACTAGTTAAAAATTACTTAGAAGAGTTAGATGTCTTCAGGTTACCAAGGCCTGATGAAATGCATCCTAGCATCAGGAAGCTTATTGAGGAGGTATCTGAGCCATTAGCTATCATCTTTGAAAAGGCATGGAAGATGGGAAAGGTAAATATAGCACCCATCTATAAAAAAGGAAATATCTGGTGATAGGACAAGAAGCAATGGGCTTAAATTGCAGCAAGGAAGGTTTAGGTTGCACATTAGGAAAGACTATCAAATGGTTAAGCACTGGAATTAATTGCCTAAGGAGGCTGTGGAATCTCCATCACTGGAGATATTTAAAAGGTTAGATAAACATCTGTCAAGGATGATCTGGATGGTTCTTGGTCCTGCCATGAGTGCATGGGACTGGACTTGATGACCTCTTGAAGTCCAGTTCTAGGATTCTATGATTCTATGAAGGTGATGAGGGCAGAGGGCTTGAAGCAGCGGAGTTTTGGGGGCAGGGAAAAAAGAGATGGAGAGACACGGGCTTAAGAGCAATGGGCAAGATGGAGGAGATGTTGGTATTGGAGCAGATTTAAATCAAGGAAATTAAATCCCTAAGATCATTAACAGGTTGTGACCAGTGATGTCTATTGGTAACAGAGCACAAATGAACTATAATTATTAAGGCAAAAGCCAGGTTAGGTCGGACATGTCAAAGAGAAGGTACCTACATGTGACCTGCACAAAAACCCTGCACGTACTCCTCCCCAACCACTTGCTAAATGTTACCAGCCCTTCACTCCACTCCTTTCCTGAGGATTCCTTCTGACACATTCCGTTCATCTACTGCTCACTATGTAAGGGAAGCTACTGTCCTATATGCAGCCAGCTGACAAGCCCTAGGGCAAAAAGACACCATGCGAATCTCTGCAGACAACCTATGAAACACAAAATTGACATGAGATAGCCATGATACTTCAAAGCATACATGTATGTTTTGTCATATTACAATGACATCTCTGTCAAGATGTTCCAACTAATCCTTCCACCATTCAATACAGGTACACCTTGATACAGTGAAGGCAATTGGAGTTCCATGCAGATAAATGTCGGAGTTTAAATCTGTGGAGTGTAACTTAAAAATGGCATGTTCTCTTAAAACTGCCTTGTGTATATTTATTCTGACACCCCACCCCCTTACTGAGTCACTTCCAATGGTTGTTGTCTGCTCCAGGGGCAGAGTTAAGGTTGCAATCCTATGATGTTGTATAGTTTCTTTCTATTTCCTAGTTTTAAGAGGGTTTTTTGCTATAATCCATATTCTGAAAGGGCATGAGGCACCAATAGGCAGCAGCAGTAACCTTACACTAACAAAGTTTTGAGGGCATTTAATTTAATTAATGTTTCAGCTGGCCAGTTTTGTATAATTGTTTCTATACACAATTTCTGACCTTCACAGGTATTCAATTCAATTAATTATGAATTTAATCAAGATATGGGGTGGTGGAACTTTTATCAATGAAGGTGCTAACTACTTTCTGAATGGTATCTTTCCTGCCTTATCTGTCCACTGACTTTGATCTTTATCTACTCAGGTTTAGCACCCTTTCTCCTGATACTTTATGCACAGAGGTAGGGGGGTGGGCAACAGAACATCTTTCTTTCCCCCCCTTCCCTTCTCCTATTTATTTTGAGTTTCCTTATCCTCTAATCATAACTCCAGTCATCTGAAGAAGTGGGCTGTGCCCACGAAAGCTCATGATACCATCTGCATGTTTTGTTAAGAACATAAGAACATAAGAATGGCCATACTGGGTCAGACCAAAGGTCCATCGAGCCCAGCATCCCTTCTGCCGACGGTGGCCAATGCCAGGTGCCCCAGAGAAGGAGAACAGAAGACAATGATCAAGTGATTTATCTCCTGCCATCCATCTCCTGCCCTTGTTATGAAGGCTAGGGCACCATACTTTATCCCTGGCTAATAGCCATTTATGGACCTAACCTGCAAAAATTTATCAAGCTCTTTTTTAAACCCTAATAGAGTCCTGGCCTTCACAGCCTCCTCGGGCAAGGAGTTCCACAGGTTGACTGTGCGCTGTGTGAAGAAAAATTTCCTTTTATTAGTTTTGAACCTACTACCCATCAATTTCATTTGGTGTCCCCTAGTTCTTGTATTATGGGAAAAGGTAAATAATTTTTCTATAATCACTTTCTCCACACCATTCATGATTTTATATACCTCTATCATATCGCCCCTCAATCGCCTTTTTTCCAAACTGAAAAGTCCCAGTCTCTCTAGCCTCTCCCCATATGGGACCCTTTCCAAGCCCCTAATCATCTTAGTCGCCCTTTTCTGAACCTTTTCTAATGCCAATATATCTTTTTTGAGGTGAGGAGACCACATCTGCACGCAGTACTCGAGATGTGGGCGTACCATAGTTTTATATAGGGGAAGTATGATATCTTTTGTCTTATTATCTATCCCTTTTTTAATAATTCCTAACATCCTATTTGCCTTACTAACTGCCGCTGCACACTGCGTGGATGTCTTCATAGAACTATCCACTATAACTCCAAGATCCCTTTCCTGATCTGTCGTAGCTAAATTTGACCCCATCATGTAGTACGTGTAATTTGGGTTATTTTTTCCAACATGCATTACCTTACACTTACCCACATTAAATTTCATTTGCCATTTTGCTGCCCAATCACTCAGTTTGCTGAGATCTTTTTGTAGTTCTTCACAATCCCTTTTGCTTTTGACTGTCCTGAACAACTTTGTGTCATCTGCAAACTTGGCCACCTCACTGCTTACCTCATTTTCTAGATCATTGATGAACAAGTTGAACAGGATTGGTCCCAGTACTGACCCCTGGGGAACACCACTAGTTACCCTCCTCCATTGTGAAAATTTACCATTTATTCCCACCCTTTGTTTTCTGTCTTTTAACCAATTCTTGATCCATGAAAGGACCTTTCCTCCTATCCCATGACCACCTAATTTACGTAAAAGCCTTTGGTGTGGGACCGTGTCAAAGGCTTTCTGGAAATCTAGGTATATTATATCCACTGGGTGCCCCTTGTCCGCATGTTTATTAACCCCTTCAAAGAATTCTAACAGATTAGTTAGACACGACTTCCCTCTGCAGAAACCATGCTGACTTTTGCCCAACAATTCGTGCTCTTCTATGTGCCTTGCAATTTTACTCTTTACTAGTGTTTCTACTAATTTGCCTGGTACTGATGTTAAACTTATCGGTCTATAATTGCCAGGATCTCCTCTAGAGCCTTTTTTAAATATTGGTGTTATATTGGCCATCTTCCAGTCATTTGGTACCAAAGTGGATTTAAAGGATAGGTTACAAACCACTGTTAATAACTCCGCAATTTCACATTTGAGTTCTTTCAGAACCCTTGGGTGAATGCCGTCTGGTCCCGGAGACTTGTTACTATTCAGCTTATCAATTAATTCCATAACCTCCTCTAATGTCACTTCAATCTGAGTGAGTTCCTCAGATTTGTCACCTAAAAAGGCTGGCTCAGATTTAGGAACCTCTGTAACATCCTCAGCCGTGAAGACTGAAACAAAGAAATCATTTAATCGCTCCGCAATGGCACTGTCTTCCTTGATCGCTCCTTTTATATCTTTATCATCCAAGGGCCCCACTGCTTTTTTAGCGGGCTTCCTGCTTCTAATGTATTTAAAAAACATTTTACTATCATTTTTTGAATTTTTGGCTAGCTGTTCCTCAAACTCTTTTTTGGCTTTTCTTACTACATTATGACACTTAATTTGGAAGTGTTTATGTTCCTTTCTATTTTCCTCACTAGGATTTGACTTCCACTTTTTAAAAGCTGCCCTTTTCTCTCTCACTGCCTTTTTAACATGGCTGTTTAGCCATGGTGGTTCTTTGTTAGGTCTCTTACTGTGTTTTTTTATTTGGGGTATACATTTAAGTTGGGCCTCTAGTATGGTGTTCCCATGCAGCTTCCAGGGATTTTAGTTTAATTACTCTCCCTTTTAGTTTCTGTTTAACTAGCTTCCTCATTTTAGTGTAATTCCCCTTTTTGAAATTAAATGCCAGAGTGTTTGACCGCTGCGGTGTTCTTCCCAACACAGGAATATTAAAAGTTATTATATTGTGGTCACTATTTCCAAGCGGTCCAGTAACAGTTACCTCTTGGACCAGATCCTGCGTTCCAGTCAAGACTAGGTCGAGAATCGACTCTCCCCTTGTGGGTTCCTGTACTAGCTGCTCCAAGAAGCAGTCATTTAAGGCATCAAGAAATTTAATCTCTGAATCCCGTCCTGAGGTGACATGCACCCAATCAATATGGGGATAATTGAAATCTCCTATTATTACTGTGTTTTTTATTTTGGTAGCCTCTCTAATCTCCCTTATCATTTCAGCATCACTATCACTGTCCTGGTTAGGTGGTCGGTAATATATTCCTAATGCCATATTCATATTAGAGGAATGAATTGTTATCCATAATGATTCTATGGAACATTTTGATTCCTTTAGGATTTTTACTTCATTTGATTCTATATTATCCTTCACATATAGTACCACTCCGCCACCCGCACGACCTGTTCTGTCTTTCCGATATAATTTATATCCCGGTATGATAGTGTCCCACTGATTTTCCTCATTCCACCATGTTTCTGAGATGCCTATTATGTCAACTTCCTCCTTTGATATGAGGTACTCCAGTTCACCCATCTTATTAGACAGACTCCTAGCATTAGTGTAAAAGCATGTTAGAAAACTACCACTATTTATATGTCCGCCTTTCACAGACACACTGGATTTTTTTATGCACGATTGTTTCACATCTGATCTTGCCCATATATTATTTCCCACGTTCCCTATCTGACTAACTTCTAGGGAATCCCTACCTATGGAGCCTCGTGTAAGAGAAGTCTCCGTTAGTCTATAAAGTGCTACCAGACCATTTGCTTGCAGGTATTGTCAAGGTATATGATGTTGTATAGCGACAAGGAGTCCTATGGCACCTTATAGACTTACAGATTTATTGGAGCATAAACTTTCGTGGGCAAAGACCCACTTCGTCAGATGCATGTAGTGGAAATTCCAGAGGCAGGTATAAATATACAGGCAAAAGAAAAGAGTACCAGTCAAGAGTAAGGCTAGAGATAACAAGGTCAATTCAGTCAGGGAGAATTAGGCCCACTTTTAGCAGCTGATGTGGAGGTGCGAACACCATGGGTATGTCTAGACTACATCCCTCTGTCGTTTTATGAGGCATAAGGGATTGGACGACAAAGGCTTTCTTTGTTGCCCGATCCCCGTCTTGACAGCCGCTTTTTGCTAACAAACTGCTGACTCGGCAACATGCAGCGGCCATTTTTATTCAAATGAAGCACGGGAGATTTAAATCCCCACTTCATTTGCAATGTTGGTATGTATAATTTACATCCCTCTGGCGACAGAGTGATGTAGTCTAGACATACCCCAACAGTGGAGAAACTGCTTTTGTAGTTGGCTAACCATTCACAGTCTTTGTTTAATCCTAAACTGATGGTGTAAAATTTGCAGATGAACTGTAGCTCAGCAGTTTCTCTTTGAAGTCTGTTCTTGAAGTTTTTTTGTTGCAGGATGGCTACCTTTAAATCGGCTACTGTGTGTCCAGGGAGATTGAAGTGTTCTCCTACAGGTTTTTTTATATTACCATTCCTGATATCTGATTTGTGTCCATTTATTCTTTTACGGAATAAATGATGTTGTATAGAATTGCATTACATTAAATTATGAAGACAATGAAAATGCAGTATTGACTTATGTGTTTCATATAGTCTATATTCTTTGTAAAGCAATATTGATTCATCTTCAGTTTCAAAGGTCAGCACAAAGACACATGAACAGCTGCTGCAGGAGTTTTTCCTTCTACATAAAAAAACTTCATAGCCTCACCAACACCAAGATGTATGCAGTTGGTCTAGGTTTTGGCTTATAAAATGAAAATAATGATGGTGAAATTTTGCACTCTGTGCACACTATTATCTTTCTTTTACTCTGAAGGAAGTAGAAAAGCCTTCCTGATTCCCAGCATTGTGCTCTACCCATCTGACCACAGATGTCTTGAATAATACTTTGCTCTTAGAATCGTAGGGCTGGAAGAGAACTCAGGAGGTCATCAAGTCCAGCCCCCTGCCCAAAGTAGGACCAATCCCAAATAAATCAACCCAGACAGGGCTTTGACAGGCCAAGATTTAAAAACCTCTAGGGATGGAAATTCCACCACCTAACTAGGTAACCCATTCCAGCACTTCACCACCATCCTAGTGAAATAGTTGTTCCTAATATCCAACCTAGACCTCCACCACTGTAATTTGAGACCATTGCTGCTTGAACTGCCACTACTCACTACTGAGAACAGTCTTTCTCCATCCTCTTTGGAACCTCCCTCAGGAAGTTGAAGGCTGCTATCAACACCCCCTTCACTCTTCTCTTCTGCAGACTAAGTAAGCCCAAATCCCTCAGCCTCTTCTCATAGGTCATGTGCTCCAGCGCCCTAATCAATTTGGTAGCCCTCTGCTGGACACTCCCCACATTCCTTCTATAGTGGGGAACCCAGAATTGGACACAATACTCCAGATGTGGCCTCACCAGAGCCAAATAAATGGGAATAATCACTTCTCTAGATCTGCTGGCAATGCTCCTCCTAATGCAACCTAATATACCATTTGCCTTCTTGGCTACAAGGGCACACTGCTGACTCATATCCAGATTCTCATCCACTGTAATCCCCAGGTCCTTTTCTGCCGAAGGGCTACTTAGCCCTTCCGTCCCCAGCCTGTAACAATGCTTGGGATTCTTCCATCCCAAGTGCAGGACTTTACATTTGTCCTTGTTGAACCTCATCAGGTTTCTTTTGGCCCAATCTCCTAATCTGTCCAGGTCACTCTGGATCCTACCCTTGGCCTCCAGTGTATCTACCTCTCCCCCTAGTGTCATCTGCAAACTTGATGAGGGTGCAATCCATCCCCTCATCCAAGTCATTAAAAAAGATGTTGAACAAAACTGGCCCTAAAACTGATCCTTGGGGCACTCCGCTAGAAACCAACTGTCAACCTGACATCGAGCCATTAATCACAACACGTTGGGCCAGACAGTCTAGACAGCTTTCAATCCATCTTACAGTACATTTATCCAACCCATACTTCCTAACTTGCTGAAAGAATATTGTGAGAGACAGTATCAAAAGCTTTGCTAAAGTCAAGGTATATCACATCCACCGACTTTCTCATATCCACAGAGCCAGTTACCTCATCATAGAAGCTAATCAGATTGGTCAGGCATGACTTGCCCTCAATGAATCCATGTTAACTATTCCTGATCACTTTCCCCTCTTCCAAGTGCTTCAAAATGGATTCCTTGAGGATCCCCTCCATGATTTTTCATGGACTGAGGTAAGGCTGAGGTAAGGCTGACTGGTTTATAGTTCTCTGGATTGTCCTTCCTTTTTTTAAAGATGGGCACTATATTTCCTTTTTTTCCAATCATCCGGGATCTCTCCTGATCTCCACAAGTTTTGAAAGATAATCACAAAAGGCTCTGCAATGACATTTGCCAACTCCCTCAGTACTCTCGGATGCATTAAAGCCGGACCCATGGATTTGTGTATGTCTAGCTTTTCTAAATGGTGCTTAACCTGTTCTTTCTTCCAATGGCTGCCCACCTCCTTCCCATACTGCGTTGCCTAGTGCAGTAGTCTGGGAGCTGAACCTAGTCTGTGAAGACAGAGGCAAAGAAAGCTTTGAGTACTTCAGCTTTTCCCACATCATCTGTCACTAGGTTACCTCCCTCATCCAGTAAGGGCCCCACACCCTCTCTGATCACCCTCTTATTGCTAACATGCCTGTAGAAACCTTACTTGTTACCCCTCACATCCCTTGCTAGCTGCTATTCCAGTTGCGCTCTCACCTTCCTGATAACTCCCCTGCATTCTCAAGCAATATATTTATACTCCTCCCTAGTAATCTGTCCAAGTTTCCACTTCTTGAAAGCTTCCTTTGTGTGTTTAAGCTCACCACGGATTTCCCCAGTAAGCCAATCTGGTCACCTACCATATTTGCTTTTCTTGCTGCGCATCAGGATGGTTTCTTCCTGTGCCTTCAATAAGGCTTCTTTAAAATACAGCCAGCTCTCTTGGACTCCTTTCCCTTTCATGTAAACATCCCAGGGAATCCTGCCCATCAGTTCTCTGAGGGAGTTAAAGTCTGCTTTTCTAAAGTCCAGGGTGTGTATTTTGCTATTCTCCTTTCTTCCTTTGGTCAGGATCCTGAAATCTACCATCTCATGATCATTGCTTCCCAGGTTGTCATCCACCTCTACTTCCCCTATTAGTTCCTCTCTGTTTGTGAGCAGCAGGTCAAGCTGAGTATGGCCCCTGGTTGGTTCCTTCAGCACTTGTACCAGGAAGTTATCCCCAACATTCTCCAAAAACTTCCTGGATTGTCTGTGTACTGCTGTATTGGTTTCCCAACAGATGTCAGGGTGATTAAAGTCCCCCCATGAGAACCAGGACCTGCGATCTGGAAATTTCTCTCAGTTGAGCTTCGTCTACCTCATCCACCTGATCCAGTGGTCTGTAGCAGACACCAACCACAACGTCACCTCTGTTGCTTCCACCTTTAAACTTAACCCATCTGAAATAGTCAATGAAGTGGGGATTTATATATCCCGTGCTTCATTAGCATGATCTCGCCGGCGCGCTAGTTCGAATCACAGCTGATTCAAACCAGGAAGTGCGCACTGGGATGCGTTAGTTCGAACCAAACCCCTTGGTTCGAACTAACATTACTCCTCAAAAAATGTGGAGGTTAGAGAAAGAAGGTAGCTATTAAGGTACATTTCATGGGTTCAGGGACTCAGGACAAGCATAGGTGCCCATGCATGAACACAGGGAAACTGGGGAAGAAACAGGAAGAACTGGACATTCTCACAGAGTAATTGAAATAACAGAGACTTGGGGTGTGTCTAGACTACAGGGTTTTGTTGACAAAAGTGGACTTTTGTCGACAAAACTATACCTGCGTCTACACTGTCGCTGAGTTCTGTCAACATCACATCGACAGAACTCAGGAGTTTTGTCAACGGCTGTTAACCTCATTCTACGTGGAATAACGCCTTTTGTCGACAGAGTTCTGTTGACAGAAGGCGTTATTGCATCTACACTGTCCTTTGCGTCTACACTGTCATGTCGACAAAGTGGCTTGCTTTGTCAACAGAACTGGATGGAGTCTAGATGCTCTTTGTCAACAGAAGCTTTGTCGACAGTATCTGTCGACAAAACTTCTGTCAACAAAAGCCTGTAGTCTAGACGTACCCTTGATGGGATGACTCCTATGATTGGAGCACAGTCATGGGTGGATAAAACTGTTCAGGAAAGACAGAAGGGGGAGGCATAAGGGATCAGTCAGCAAAGGCTTCAGCTGATCGTCGGCACAGCACGGTGGCCATGTTTATTTTAATGAAGTGGGGATTATTTAAATCCTCGCTTCTTTGCCTATGCCGGGTAAACTAGTTTACATGGCTCCGTTGACAGAGCCACGTAGTCTAGACATACCCTATGTATGAAAGTAATATGATTGCTCAAAGCTCCAGTATAAAGTGGGAGAAAAGCGTGTTGACAGTCTTTGGGTTAAGATTAGAGGCGAAAGCAACAAGTGATATTGTGATGAATGTCTACTATAGATCACTAGACCAGGAGGATAAGGTAGATGATTCTTTCTTTGGACAACAAACAGAAATTTCCAGGTCCCAGGCCCAGGTTTTCATGGGGGAACTTTAATCACCCTGACATCTCCTGGAAGATACAGCTGTAACAGAAAATCCAAGAAATTTTGGATATGTTGAAGACAACTTCCTCATGCAAATGCTGGAGGAACAAACTAGGAGTAATGTTCCTTTTGACTTGTTTCTCACAAACAGGGAAGAATTGTATACCCTGTCCTTAATTCTTTTTTTGCCTTGGTCTTCACAGTCAAAGTCAGTTCTCAGACTACTGGACTGGGCAGCACAGTATGGGAAGGAGACGAGCAGCCCTTAACAGTGAAAGAACAGGTTAAGAACTATTTAGAAAAGCTGGACATGCACAAGTCCATGGGGCCAGATCTAATGCATCCAAGGGTGCTGAGAGAGTTGGCTGATGGCTGATAATGGACTTTGGCCATTATCTTTGAAAACACTTGTTGATTGGGGGAGGTCCCAGATGATTGTAAAAAGAGGAAGAAGGAGTAGCTGGGGAACTATAGACTGGTCAGTTTAACCTGAGTCCCTGGAAAAATTATGGATCAGGTCCTCAAGGTATCCACTTTGAAACACTTGGAGGAGAGGGAGGTGATCAGGAACAGTCAACATGGATTCACTGAGGCAAGTTGTGCCTGACCAACCTGATTGCCTTCTATGATGGGATAACCGGCTCTGTGGATATGAGGAAAGCAATGGATATGATATAGCTGGACATTAGCAAGGTCTCCCATAGTATTCTTGCTGACAAGTGAAAGAAGTATGGCCTGGATGAATGGACTTGAAGGTGGATAGAAAGCTGGCTTGCTGATTGGGCTCAACAAGTAGTGATCAATGGTTTGATATCTAGCTGGCAGCTGGTATCAAGTGGAGTGTTCCACATCTTCATTAATAATCTAGATGATGGGTTTTTTTGCCTGCACTCTCATCAAGTTTGTGGATGGCACGAAGCTGGGCGTGCAGGGAGAGGGTCCAGAGTGAACTAGACAAATTGGAGGATTGGGCCAAGGGAAATCTGATGAGATTCAATAAGGACCTGGGGATTACAGCAGACAAAAAGTGAGATATGAGTGACCAGTGTGCCCTTGTTGCCAAGAAGGCTAATGGCATATAGGGATGAGGAGCAATGGTCTCCAATTGCAGTGGGGAAAATCTAGTTTATATGTTAGTGTGACGGAGCGACTCCGCCCTGCTTCAGCGGCGCAAGATCGCCCCACACTGAGGCCGCTCCGATCCCCGTGCTGTCCAGGGAGGTGGCTGTAAAAACCCCCAGCTGCACTGCTTGTTCTAGCGCCGTGGCACAGCTGATCCGCGGCAGCCTCAGGGGAACGGGAGGACGCCCAGCCCTCATGGCGTGTGGGAAGAGGGACGGAGACGTGGCGGACGCAAGGGGCCGGGCTAAAGGGTGACATGAGGTCAGAGGGAGGGACAAGAGGCGGGAACGCCTCGGCGGGGGAATTCAAAGAAGAGAGGGAGGACACCCAGCAGGGGGGTCAGGAAGGGACATTGGGAGTGGTGAACGGACACCCCGGCGACTGTGAACCAGACTCGCAGGCAGTAGGAAGTAGCCCAGGGTAGGGCTTCCCCTGTGTATTGCCGGAGGGCTGGTGAGTTTTGGCAGGAGCCCCGCTAGCCGGACCAGACCCGTGAGAGAGGGCGGACCTGGGTCTCCCTACCCCCTCCGCGAGAGAGTGTCCCTGAGGGGGTGAAACCGCAAGAAGAGAGAGAGAGAGGTTGCGGCCAAAGACCCTCTTATGGTTAGGAAAAGCTTTTTCACTAGGAGGGTGGTGAAACACTGGAATGGGTTGCTTGAGGCGGGGCAGGGGTGGAACCTTCATCCTTGCAGGTTTTTAAGACAAGACTTGACAAAGCCCTGACTGGGATTATTTAGCTGAAGTTGGTTCTGCTTTGAGCAGAGGGTTGGACAAGGTGACTTCCTGATATTTCTTCCAAACCTAATCTTCTATGATTCTAGCCTGTCTTATTTTTCCAACTCTGTCACTTGTTTCCTTCCTTTCTTTTTAATTCAGCTCAAACCATGTATAGATCCCTGAATCCTATATTATATAATAAAATTATCTGGAATGTTGTAAAAAAAAACTGTATTGAGTATCTTAATGATAGCTATCTTAAACTAAAAAAAAAATAAAGATCATTACCATGGCTATTTATAGTTGACCTATTTTTTGAGAAAGTAGGAGAAAGATCACATTGGTTTCTTTTCTACTTTATTGTGCAAATTTATTCTAACACTCACATTATACCACATGGCTGAGAATTCTTCAGGCAAGAAAACTTAGTAAATTAAGTTTAATTTCCATGATGTTTTGGGTTCATGTAGAGATTAAGGAATATAATTTGTTTGAATCATGAAGATTTTTATTTATATTATTTAAAGTATTATTTAATTACTTTTACACATTAGCACTATCTTAGACCTCCACCACTTGATTTATAAAATTAATAACATATTTTCTCATTGAAAAAGGTAGTGTGTTTAGCTTTATTTTTAATTATCATTTTAGACTTTTAATTTTTATATTATTTTCATATTATAGTATATACAATATATGCAACATCAGGTTGATCATTACAAAATCCCACAGCAAATCTCATATAGTCTTCAGAAGACTGACAGGATACTCTTTCAGAAACAAAAGAGTTTTAAATTTAGAAATAATAAACAGATTTACAAAGAACAGTGTTTCAATATATGTTCAGTTGGCAATAACATTATGGTTTTTCACCTTCCCTGGAAAAGTTGGATGTTTTTGAATGCTACAGCTGTATTCTGCTATGACAACTTTTGGCAAAATACATTGTGTGAAGGGTTGTAGGCCTGTTTTTTGGGGAAAACGCTATCACAGAATCAGGAAGTGTTTGCCTAGACTTCAGTGTGTTCCAGTTAAGGCTGTATCATCTTGCAATAATCCAGAAATGCACTCATAAGTGACACAGGGGGCCATGAAGGGGCACATGCCCCAAACACCATAGGTAGGAGGGGCAAGGGGCTGTCCAGCAACTGGCAGGAGTCAAGTGGGAAGGTCTGGTGACTGCAGCAGGGATTATGTCCCCCCCCCCCCCCGACCCACCTGCACTCACCAGTATTGGCTGGGCAAGTGGATTTTTTTTTACCTGTCAGGGCATGCTGTACACCTCTTTGGTGCACCTCTCAAGGCTAAATACTGACAGTACTGCCCCCGTACACACCTCTGTTCCATGTTACCACCTTTGGCATGAGTCAGAAGAACTGATTTTCTCCTCCTGGTTTTTCTACCGTGCCAGTTTGTGGCTGAGTCTTTAGCAGTGTAAATTGTTAGTAGGAGTTAGTATCTGTAGTTTAGGGTAGTGTTAGTTTAGCAGGGTGGAGCTCAGTGTGCTAGCTATTCACACAACCATCTTGTTAGTCTTTAAAGTGCTACATGACTGCTTTTTTTTGTTACACCTGAGTGGAATACTCATCTGCACCCACATCTTGAAGAATAGCAGTTACAGAACAAATAAATAATTGGAGGAGTTTGTAGCCACACTTTTCAGTGTATGTCTTGTCCCCCACTGTGTCTGAATCGATATTTTGTTTCTTTTTATTAAGAAAACTTTCCAGATCAGTTTGAAGTCCAGGAATATCTGACATGATTTGTGGGTTACTGATTAGATTAAATTACAAGATTTCGGTGTATCTCTATTGCCTCTTGTATTTCAAAGTACAAGGTGCAGGCCCATCGACAGGGGGCGACAAAGGGGACAGTTGCTCTGGGGCCCTAGAACTACGCTACAGGCAGCTCTGAGGACTGAATGCCCTGCCCCTTCCACCCAATGCTCCATCCCTTCCTTGGGCACAGAGTGGGGATTTTCCCACACCTTGCTCGGGGGCCCACAGAAGCTGTAGGTCCTCCTGACTAGATGGGTGGTTTTGTTAGCACTCTAGGTACATGTTCTGACAGAATACACAGTTAGATTTACTAACCTTGTGATTTCAATTCTAGGGTATTATTTATGAGTTATAAGATTAGCATTTTAATGCAGGCTTAAATGGTTCACTATAATCTATTGTATGATTTCAAAATTATGCTAGATTTTGTATGTAGTTCATCATATGCTTGTGTTGGATCATTCAGAAAACAATCATTTCTGGGATACAGGTACTGCATTCCTAAGCAATGTACTTTACATGAAGAACTGTTTTGCCTTAAGAGTGGGATGTCCTGCCAAATACTGGAGCATTGGTCTGGACTGATAGACCTTCCACTCCTCTGTCCATGATCAATCTGGCTGGTCACAGACCATGTACTGGTAAATATAACATTGATTGGTGAGACAGTGTGTGTGTGTGTGTGTGTCTGTCTATGTAAGCATATGCTAATTGCTTTGCCATTGTAGTCTCAATAAATGTGGCTACGTCTACACTGCATGCTTTTTGCGCAAGAACGGCTGCTCTTGCGCAAAAACTTGCGGAGCATCTACACTACACGTGTGTTCTTGTGCAAGTAAGTTTACAGTAAAATATCAGAAAAGAGGGCTTCTTGTGCAAGAGTTATTCCTCTCCCCACGAGGAATAAGCCCTCCTGCTCAAGAGCTCTTGCACAAGAAGGCAGTGTGGCTGGGCAAAATGGCCATTAGAGCTTTCTTGTGCAAGAGCATCCATGGCAGCGCAAAAGCATATGGCAGTGTGGACGTGCTCTTGCACAAGAACTTTTTGTGGAAGATCTCTTCCACAAAAATTTCTTGCACAAGAAGCCTGCAGTGCAGCTGTAGCCACAGTGTATTGCCTTTTCCCTCTGAAAAGATCCTGTGTGATAGAGAGAAGCCAGAAAAAAAGTCATCTTTCATATTTCTCAGTCTAAGCTCCATGAATATCTTCAACACAGAACTTGCAAAATGTGGAATTTGACTATCTGCAGCAGAAAAAGAGGTTTATAGAAAAGCTTCCTAGAAATCTTATGCTGGTTAAACAGGAGCACAGATATGAACTTTGAAAGAGGGACAAGCAAATGAAAATATATAAATCTATCTATCACACGGTAAATGGCTACTTAGTGGCTAATTGTTTTACTGAGAAGAATAACCTGACCCAGATCCATTGTGGTTAGCTAATTGTTTCAACTAGGTGAATGACAGTTAACTAGGTAAGGAGAACCTGGCTGTAGTAAAGGCTTATGAGGGCTGAGTTAGGAGGTACTTGAATGAGGAAGTGCCTGAACAGAGAGACTCCATAAGAGTTGGTGAGGAAGTTATAACCACTGGTGTCTCCCTGGAAAGCAGAGGTTTATTGAGAAAGTGATCCCAGGTAAGGGACCAGAGTAGCCCAGGAGAATGCACTGGATATAAGTCATCCTGGGTGCCACCTCAGCAAAGAGTGATGCACTGCTGGGGGTAGAGGTGCAGTCATTTGAAGAAGCCCAAGCCCCAAGCAGGGAATTCAGCCTGATAAAGGGCTTGCTATAAAGGCATGGATAAAGAGGCAAGATATAAGATTGATTAATCCAGAAGCTAAGAGTTTCTGGTGGAGTAGCTGGCTAAAACTTTTGTTGTTTTCTTATTGTCCTCTGTTAAATAAAAAATTCTTTTCAAAGAGGGAATTACCAAGGGCTTCTTGGACTCCTTTTTATCTCTGGTGACTGAGCAGAAGAAACAACTGTGGCATCACACCTGACTGCAGGATCATGCCAGTGTGATCTCCATGCCAACACACTATCCTTACATAATAAGGAACTGAGTATTTTGCATCTCTTGGCATCTCATGATTCTTATTACTTTATTTCATGATATAAAATTAGACCTTTGTAAGTGAATTAAATAAGTCTTTAGACCGACTTGACTTCTGTGCATGCTAGTTAGGATGAAAATGATATTTGAATCATTCTTCAATAGAAACATTAATGTTTATTTTACCTAGTGCTATTATTTAATTGTGTATGCAAGAATATACTATCATTTTGTTTGATAGAGCATGTAGTAAGAACTTAATATAAATGTCTGATGTTAAAGAATACCTAAGTGGATTATAATTATTCTCTTAGGTTACGTCTACATGACATGTTCTTCTGGCAGAAAATATGCTAATGAGGGACTCATTAGCATAAGTCACGGTCTCATTAGCATATTTTCTACCCTTTCTTTTGTGCAAGGAGTTTGTGCACAAAAAGAAGCAGTGTGGATGGGGTTTTTTTGCACAAAACCCCCGTTTTGCACAAGATCCTTATGCCTGTCCCAGAGGGTCTTGTGCAAAACGAGATTTTTGCTCAAAAAACCCCCGTCTACGCTGCTTCTTTTTGCGCAAAAACCCCTCGCACAAAAAGAAATGGCAGAAAATATGCTAATGAGATTGCAACTTCTGCTGCAAAAACGTGTAGTGTAGACGTAGCCTTAGACCTGAATGATTAGTAATGTCAAAAGTAATGTTTTTATGATACTTGTGGTTTTAGATGTCTTGTAATGAGCTTGTAATGTCTTTCACTCTGAGACTATGTCTACACTATGAGATTATTTCAAAATAATAACTCCCAAAATAAATAGTTAAAAAAAGCATGTCCACAATACAAGGCATTATCGAAATAGCACAGATTTATATTGAAATAGTGCATTCACAATGGAGCCTAATTCACATTTAAAGCCTCCCAGAAGCACTCTGGGGAGGGCATCAGGACAGCAGTTACTTCCTGTAGCTGCTCCCTGAGGCTAGCTGAGTCTCGTGCTTAAAGGGGCTCCTCTCTACAGCTGCATCTCACACTTCTCTTCTGCACTGCCTATACCCTTTGAGGGACAGCAAACTCACCCCACGTGCTCTGGTTGCTCTGGTGCCACAGCACTTCCAACATGGAGCCAGAGCTACTGCAAAGCAGTGCCAGGCTCTTTGACCTCCTTCTGCGCTTCATGGTGCAGTTCATGCAGACTGCCTACATGGTGCTGCAGGAGCATGACAACCAGCCCGGATTGGGGAACCTCTGCACCCAGGCCCAAGCACTCCTCATGGACCACATTCCCTCCCAGCATCTCCTTCATACCATGCAGTGCTGCTTCTGGCAGCAGGAGACCAGTTCCAACTGGTGGGACCGCATTGTCCTCCAGTGGTGGGATGACCAGCAGTGGCTCCAGAACTTCTGCATATGGAAGGACACCTTCCAGGATCTCTGCGAGTGGCTCACCCTTGCCCTCCAGCAACAGGACACCTGCATGTGACCCACCATTCCCCTCCAGAAGTGTGTTTCCATCACCCTGTGGAAGCTCGCCATGCTGGACAGCTACCACTCCATTGGGAAGCAATTCAGTGTGGGGAGAGCCACAGCTGGGGATGTGCTCATGCAGGTTTGACTCTTTAACTATTTAACTAAGAGAGTGGTGAAACACTGGAATAGGTTCCCTAGGGAGTCAGTGGAAACTCCGTCTCTAGAGGTTTTCAAATCCCAGCTTGATAAAATCCTGCTTGGGATGGTTTATTTGGGGTTGGTCTTTCTTTGAAAAGAGGGGTGGACTCAGTGACTTCTTGAAACCCTGTGATTCTATGTTTCTGTGATTCTATAGGTGGTGAAGGCCATCAAAGCCATCCTGCTGCAGAGAGTCATCACCCTGGACAATGTTGACCCCATCATCACTAGCTTTGCTGCAATGGGCTTCCCCAACTGTGGGGGGGGAGAGGCACTGATGGCACCCACATCCCCATCATGGCCTGCAAGCAGTGAGCCTCCAATTATATCAATAGGAAAGGGTACTTTTCAATGGTACTGCAGGCCCTCATGGACCATCAAGGTCAGTTCCTAGACATTTACGTCAGGTGGGCGGGGAAGGCACATGACTCCCATGTCTTCAGGAACTCGAGTCTCTTCCAAAAGATGCACACCGGCACTTTTTTCCCTTACCACACCATCAGGGTCAGGATGCTGACATGCCCATGTGCATCCTGGGTGACACAACCTACCCTTTGCTCCGCTGGCTTATGAAGCCCTTAACAGGCAGCCTGAACCCCAAGAAAGAGACCTTCAACAACAGGCTCAGCAGGTGCTGCATAGTTGTGGAGTGTGCCTTCAGCCACCTCAAGGGGAGGTTCCAGAGTCTCCTCACCTCCCTGGGCCTTGGTGACCAGAACAGCCTCCAAGTGGTGGTGGTATGCTGTGTGCTCCATGATATATATGAGAACAAGGGGGAGATTTTCCTGCCAACGTGGGGGGCAGAGGCTAAGCAGCTGACCAGGGCTTTTGAGCAGCCGGGACCTCTGCCATTTGGCAAGCCCATCACAGGCTATGCTCATTCGGGAGGCCCTGAAGGAGAGTTTCGGAGAAGACCAGCCGTGAGACTCTCCCACAAAGGGCCTCTGCATTGCCCCTGTATGCCTTTCCTCCCCTCACCTCTTCCTTCCCCTGCCTCCCTTCCCAGCTTCCCCCTCCCCTGCAGATGAAATAAAGAAGTTTTTTGTTAGAAAACACAACTGTAATTTTTATTTGGGGGAATATACAACAAGGGAGGGACTTGGGAAATAACCGGGGAGGAGGGAGGATGTGGGAGGGGAATTAGGGGGAGAAGGAGCTCAGGGATGGGCCTGGGAGTGGAACCTGCCTTGAGTACCTTGGGACATTTTGGCTGCACAAGAGGTCCCACCGTTACATATTCGTGGGCCTCAGTGGCCGCTGGGGGGGAGTAGAAGTAGAAGCCAGGTGGTGGGAGCAGATGCAAGTGCTGGGAGTTGGAGGGGACTGGTGCGAGCAGTTGGGCAGCGAGTTGTAGGGCTTGGGTGGGGATTTGGGCAGGGAGCTGGGTGGGAGCAGTTGCCCAGGGGTAGCTGCTGGACTGCTTGATGATCAATGAGCATATGGCCTCATACTGGTGTGACAAATGGTCTCAGATCATCCGCCTTAGCTCCTCATCAGCCTGGTGCTCCTGGAGTTCCTCCTCAAAGTTGTGGTTGAGGGACCGGAGGCTCTCTAGTTGTTCTCACACCAGGTCCTCACTGGGTCACCTTCTCCTGTGGCTCTCACAGGGCAGGAGGATGGCGTGGAAGGTGATGTACATGCCATGCTCTCAGCTGGCCCAACTGTGAAGAAAAGTGACAAGGGCAGTCACCCCAGGAGACACTGTGCATGAAACCTAGCTTTAATCTCTGAGCCGACACCAAAGGCACTTTCCTGATGGGGCACGGATATCACAGGGGAGAATTGCTACACCCACAGCCCAGGAACAAGCAGGCATGGGAAGGTGCTGGCCAGGCCAGGAGCCTATATGTAGAAGGGGGGAATGGGGCAGGTTGGCTTCTTTCTATGTCCTGCAAACAGTGTCCGGCAGTGGCAGCATACTGCAGAGAGAGAACTTCCAACCCAGCCCACTGGAGGAAAAGTGTTGGGGAAAGTGTGTGCAAGCGGCAGAGGCCACTTTCCGGGGAGAGTTCTGCTAGGGTCCCCTCCTCTTCCTCTGCCTGGCAGGTTCCCATGCAGGGAATTGGTGTCTGCCACATCACCGTGATTGACTGGGAGTGGATGCTGCCCAAGAGTGCGGCCATGTGAGGCACAGCTGTGTGTTTCCATTACATCAGCCTCCTTAGTAATGGCTTGTGGTGGGAAGGTGTCCCATCACAGAGGCCAGAGTAAGGCAGGCCTCTCCAGGAACCTTGTGAGAAGGAGCAAGGGGTTCCTAAGTGAGAGAGTTGTTGGAACTGAAAGTTTTATTCTTTTTATATTTCTTATCTTAGGTTTAGTAATGTAGTAATTTAAGGTGATATATAATCATATTTAAGATTGTAGTAAGTCAAATCCTTTAGTTAAGTATATATCTCCTATATTTCCTTGTTCTAAAATTAAGTAAGTAAAGAGACAAGATCTCATATTGTGTCTATGTTAATGAGATTAGAAGAATGTTGAAGGCTGAGAGGCCTTAATTGCTTGATTTACAATGCCTCTTTGCTCTGCCCGATGCAGATCTGTGTATCTGTGTAACCTCGAGAGTCCTTGTAACATTGCTTATGTGTGTGTGAGAGGGAACGAATGTGTCGAGATAAGGTGCAAAAGTTATATTGCTCAGAACCAGATGGCCAAAGAAGGAGGGTGAACAAGCGTGGGTGAAGACTAGACGACCTGGCGGCAAAGAAGCCATCTATAACCATCGATGCCTACTTACCCCTACTCGTAAGATGATTGGATATTGGCAGATTGATGACCCTTGAAGCAAGAGGGCACCCCCAAAAGACGATTGATTTACAGGATGAGCCTTGGAAAATGTTTTGGGAACACTGACATCAAAAAGATAATGTTCCGGTCACAGAATGACACAGAGCGGAATCCATGGATTTCAACAGAGAAAGGGTATGTCTACACTACAGCACTAATTCGAACTAACTTAATTCGAATTAGTTAATTCGAAATAAGCTAATTCAAACTAGTGCATCTAGACCTAAAAACTAATTCGAATTAGCGTTTTGCTAATTCGAACTAGCATGTCCACATTGAGTGGACCCTGAACCGAAGTTAAGGTTGGCCGGAACCAGTGCCAGCAGGGCATCAGGTTAGGGCTTAGAGCGTGGAGCTGCTGCCTCAGGCTAGCCGAGGGCTGTGCTTAAAGGGACCCGACCCCAACCCTGGACAGTTCTCAGGGTTCCCCGCTTGCTTGTTTACCTCGATGAGGGACAGCAAAGCAGTCCTGACTTGGAGTGCCCTGAGTGCCCACGTTTGGCACATCAGAGCACTCGGCCATCAGCCCGGCTGCACTTGCCTTAGGCTGCCATCCGGGGGGGGGAGGGTCATTCGGGGGGCTGTCAGGATCCAGGAGGCCCTGCAGGAGAGTTTCCACCCCGAGGAGCCACCCCAGTCGTCCCCATCGGGGGCTCGTGCCCCATTCCTCCCTCATCTCCTTCCACTTACCCTTCCCTAGCCCCCCTTCCTGATGTAAAAAATAAAGGACACGTGTTCAAAAATAGAAACTCTCTTTATTTAACAAAACTGGGGGTGGGGGGATTAACCTCTGGGGAGACTGGAAAAAGGAGGTGGGAGAGGGGAAGAGAGAGGGTGGGAGAGGGGAGGTGAAAACCTGGGAGGAGGGAGCTGGAAGGGGGAAGCCAGGGGAAGAAGGAGGAAGGGAAGTATAAAACTATGGTACGCCATATCTTCAGTATTGTGGAGAGATGTGGTCTCCTCACCTCAAAAAAAGTATTTTGGCCTTGGAAAGGGTTCAGAAAAGGATAACTAAAATGATTAGGGGTTTGGAACAGGTCCCATATGAAGAGAGGCTAAAGAGACTGGGACTTTTCAGCTTAGAAAAGAGGAGACTGAGGGGGGATATGATATAGGTCTATAAAATCATGAGTGGTGTGGAGAGGGTGCATAAAGAAAAGTTCTTCATTAGTTCCCATAATAGAAGGACTAGAGGACACCAAATGAAATGAATGGGTAGCAGACTTCAGACTAATAAAAGAAAGTTCTTCTTCACAAAGCAAATAGTCAACCTGTGGAACTCCTTGCCACAGGAGGCTGTGAAGCCTAGAACTAGAACAGAGTTTAAAGAGAAGTTAGATAAAGTCATGGAGGTTGGGTCCATGGAGTGCTATTAGCCAGGGGGGTAGGAACGGTGTCCCTGGCCTCTGTTTGTGGAAGGCTGGAGATGGATGGCACGAGACAAATGGCTTGGTCATTGTCTTCGGTCCATCCCCTCCGGGGTGCCTGGTGTTGGCCGCTGTCGGCAGACAGGCTACTGGGCTAGATGGACCTTTGGTCTGACCCAGTACGGCCGTTCTTATGTTCTTATGTTCTAAGCTCAGGGTTGGGGGTCTCACTGGACCAACTTGATTTTCATGCAGACCTGCTCCTGGGTTCGCAGGTGGCCTTTGGTGGCCAGGCTGGCAGCTATCCTGCCCTAGACGGCCACTTTCCTGTGCCTAGTGTGGAGATTGTGGACGTTGGAGGCCTCCCCCCAAACCTCGATGAGGTCCACGATCTCCGCACTAGACCAGGCGGGTGCCCGCCTCTTGCGGCCCTGGGCAGGCTCCTGGGAGCCACCAGCCTGGTGCTGGGAAGAGGCGGAGGGCTGGGTGGTAGCGGGTGGCTGGCTCATGCCGTGCCAGGTGCAGGGTCTGCTGGCTGGGTGTTGGCAGGCTTGCACCTGGCACAGGCACCGTAGCCGGACCGTGGCCCTTTAAGGGCTCTAGGGCTGGGAGCGGGGCAGAAGAGTTTCCCTGGCTTGGCCCAGAGTGGCCACCAGGGCAAGCTGGGAAGGGCTAGCCTCCAACTAGTTCGAATTAAGTGACTACACAGCCCTTAATTCGAACTACTTAATTCAAACTAGGCGTTAGTCCTCATAGAATGAGGTTTACCTAGTTCGAATTAAGCGCTCCGCTAGTTCGAATTAAGTTCGAACTAGCGGTTTGCGTGTGTAGTGCCTATGAAAGTTAATTCGAACTCACGGCTGTTAGTTTGAATTAACTTTGTAGTGTAGACATACCCAAAGGGATTATAAAAGCAGGGTGCTTTGCTATGGAACTTTGGGTTCATCTTGCCACTCCAGGAGCATCGGAACGATTGACCGACAAAGCCTGGCTCCCCCTCTGTGTTCAATGTAGCTGGCCACTATATTGATACAGACTCCGGACTGGTAACTATAACATCATCTGGCAGGACTGTGTATGCATGGTGTTTGTGTGTGTGAGTGATTGAAAAGCATATGCAACTGTTGTATTCTCAATAAATGTGGCTCACTGCCTTTTCCCCTGTAAAAGATCTCTTGTGCTTTGTTTAAGCATAACAGAGTCACGGAGCTGAGTGCTCTGTACTGGTGCTCCATGTGCACCCACATGCACAAGCTGTTGTGCAATCCCCAGGCCAAGATGGCTGAGTGAGGGGTGTGCAGCCCCTTCCCACCTTCCCCCTGCCCCCAAGTGTGTATAAGGAAAGTGATGGAACTCACCTGAAATGCCTTCTTTTGGAGTGGGGGACTGGCTCCTGGCACATGAAGACCTCCTGGATGGCAGGCATAGTGTCCAAGCTGGCTTGCTTCTCATCATAGTCATCATCATTGCCCTCCACAGCTCCTCCCTTGTGGAGGCTGATGATGGGGGTGTCTTGGTTGGAGTCGAGGACAGGGGGTGAGGTTTTCGGCTCCCCTTCCAGGATGACATCCAGTTGCTCATAAAAGTGGCAAGTCTGTGGTGTTGCCCCAGAGCAGGAACTTTGTTCCATGGCTTTTGTGTAGACCTTCTGCAGTTCTTTAATTTTCATCCACACTTGGTCTAAGGTGTAGCTGTGCCCCTTCTGGCCAGGCTGGCAGCCATTCAGCCATACACATCAATGTTTTGGCATTTGGTGCAGAGATCCTGGAGGTTTGTCTCTTCACCACAGACCTCAATGAAATCAAGGCTCTCTGCACCAGCCCAGGCCAGTGCCTTCTTTTGCCCCTAGCTCCATCAAAGGAGGCTGCTGTGTGGCATGGGTCTGGCAGGGCTGCTGTGGTGCCACAAGCTCTTTCCCTTCTGCCTGCAGCTTTAAAGAGTTCAGGAGGAGGGGAGCATTAGAGTTGTCAGGGGTGTGGCCAGAATGGTTACAAGGGCAGCTGTGAGAGGCCTCTGGAGGCCAATTATTTTGAAATTACAGCAGCTGAGTGTCCACACCAATATTCCCTTTAAGGTGCATGCCTATGTGGGTGTGCACCAAAAATTTTCATCCCACCCACTTCCTCAGCAGTGGCTGCTCAGCAACTCTAGGGGTGGGGACAGGGCTGGTGGTGGGCGGCTGCCTCACTCCAGGAGCAGCAGGGCAGTCACCATATGGCTCTCGCCCTAGTTTCAGCTCTTCCCCAGGGCTGGCAGGTGGCCGGGTGGCAGGTGGCGGCTGCTCCAGTGGCCCCAGTTGGGGCTAGAGCTGGAGCCGCGTGTCAGCAGCTCTGTTTACCCCAGCCGGAGTCAGAGCTGGAGCCACATGTTGGTGGCTCAGCTGGGGCAGGAGCCTCATGGCAGGCAGTGGCTGCAGCTGTGTGTTGGCTGCTCTGGAGGATACCTGGCAGGCAGGAACCCACCAGCGAGCTTCAAGTCTGGCCGAGGCGCTCTACCAGCTGCAGTGGGGCAGACAGCACTCCTGGGGCTGGGAAGGCACCAGCCAGCAGTGCCCGGTTCGGAGGTTGGGGGGGGGGGGCAGCCCATGGGACAGGAGAGGTGGGCACTGACCGGCTGTGCCAGGGGCTTATGGGCAACTTCCCTCCCTGCCACTGAAGGAGTAGCCTGGTGACAGCACAAGGCGTGTGGGGCAGCGAGGCTTGCATGGACCTGTGCAGCCAGCAGGGGGCTGTGCCTGTGGGCACAGGGGCGTGGCCATGTAATGGGCTTCTGGGCAGGCAGGGCAAGTGGTCAGGCAGACAGAGAGGGATGGAGGAGTTCAAACCAGTTACAGGGAGCAGAAAAAGTTCAGAGAGCGGTATGGGCTGCAGACTGTACATGGAAGAAGATTGGCTGATCCCCTAAGGACACAACAGCATATAGAAAGTGGGGAGGGATGGGGTTAGGGTGAGACAGTGGATGCTGCTGCTGACGCTCCAGCATTTTGATCAGGACAGTTTGGGAGCTGCTTTGCAAGGAGGAGAAATGTGGTCAGGGCCTATCCTAAGGGAAGAGAGTGGGAGTTTAGTTAATGTTATTGTTAGTATACGTTAATATCTAATGTTAGTAAACTGGTGAGTGCAATGGTGGAACACATCCAAACAAGTGCACACGACCTCAATATTGGTGCACAAGACAAAATTCACTCCACTCATGGATTGAAAATCTTAGAGGGAAGACTGGTCCATACTAATGCTACTTCAAAATAACAGTTTTGAAATAGCTGTTATTCCTCATCATAAGCGGGGGGGGAGGGGGGTGTGTGTGTGTGGAGGGGGGTGTTATTATTTCAAAATAACAAGTCTATTATTTTGAAATAATTTTGAAATAATGGGCTTGTTGTGTGAATGCTCGCCTTGTACTTTTGAAATAAGGGGAGTTATTTCAAAATAACTCCCCAGTGTAGACATGCCCTGAGATAATATAACTAGTGCAGTAGTCACATGAGACAATGCCAGAAGGTGGATTACATTAAAATTAAACTTGTGTAACTATGGACTAATAAGTGACTTTATGTGCAAAATCTACCTTTTGTTGCTGTTTCTTTGAACTCCTATGTTTATTATTTGTATTCTAGAGTGTCTACAGCATGTAAAATGTATTATTCCCAAATAAATATTGTGCATTCTGTCCATTATTTCACAAACAGAATATAATTTCATGAATCTAGGAAAACAAAATGGTTCAAAATTTTTCCTTTGGGAAACTGATGTTTCCCATAATTAGAACACTACATTTTTCTATGCGTTTTCATATGCCACTGAATGGCTCTTGTTATTTAGTAATGCTCATGTTGCCAAGCAAACCCCAATCAGTAGTATGATTACCTCTACACAATTTCTGTTAAAGTTAGTATAGTAGAAATGACCTATTGTCACACTCTTGCTGTTACAGAATTCCTGTTTAATGAAACAAGTGAAAAATCAAGTCTTACAAAAGATGCCACATGCAGTATGCAGCATGGTTGCACTTTTGAATGAGTTTGCATATTAAGCACCACAAACTCTATAACAAATTGTGTTGAAATGTAGATTTTGTTTTTGTACATGAGTAATTATGTTCAATTATCACAAGAAATCATTCGAGTATGCTCATATATGCTAGTCATGAATGCATACAGTAAGGCTACGTCTAGATTGGCATGATTTTCCGCAAATGCTTTTAACGGAAAAGTTTTTCCGTTAAAAGCATTTGCGGAAAGGAGCGTCTAGATTGGCACGGACGCTTTTGTGCAAAAGCACTTTTTGCGGAAAAGCGTCCGTGCCAATCTAGATGAGGTTTTGCGCAAGAAAGCCCTGATCGCCATTTTCGCCATCGGGGCTTTTTTGCGCAAAATGGTTCTCAGTTGTCTACACTGGCCCTCTTGCGCAAAAGCATTTGCGCAAGAGGGCTTTTTCCCGAACGGGAGAGTTATTGTATTTGCGCAAGAACACTGACGATCATACATTAGATCGTCAGTGTTCTTGCGCAAATTCAAGTGGCCAGTGTAGACAGCTGGCAAGTTTTTCCGCAAAAGCAGCTGCTTTTCCGGAAAAACTTGCCAGTCTAGATGCAGCCTAAGTGCTGGATAAACTCTTGGTTCTGAAATTCAAGGCAATGAGATGAAGGAATTTTGTTGGTAATTCCAGAAGTGCTAATGCTGCTTTGCAGTACAATTTGTGCTGTACAGCCTTCATCTTTTTCAAATAATTTTATATATGCATTTTCTATTGTAGATGTAAATACTTGTGATACAGCTGACTACTCCTATCCCTTAACCAAAGTTGTCAATTTGATCCACAGTATCTCTAGGATTTTCTTAGAATGAAGAAAAGAGCTCTGTATGTGACAACATATCAATTATCAATTTTCAGATTTCAATTTATTCTGTGCAATGAAAAGTTTTGTTTCTTTAAAAAATGTTTTCAATGTTACTCTGTAGTGACATTTGGGGCATTAGTTTGAATTTGCAGGTGCATTTGTTGAAATACAGGAGGTAAAAACAAAATGTTTTAATGAATGAATATTTCATTTAACTAGACAGTTCTCAGTCCACAGTCTTCCATGATTAGAAGAAGACTACAAACAAGTCATTGTGGTATGTGCATATGGAGTGCTATCTAATGGTTAGTCCATGAGATTTTGATGACATTATTGGATGTTAGTTCATGTTGTCAACTGAGAGGAAGCTTAGTAATTCATTAATATTTGCATGTATCAAGTATCACATTTCTTTTAAAAAAGAATATTCCTTTCACTTTCAGGCAAAACACTTGGGAAAAATGTAGACTTTAATCAAATGTGTAGAGTTAAAATGCATATTTGTATTTTAGTCCAAGTCTAAGCTGGAGTTAGCCTCTCTGGTTATTAAGGTATAATGGGTTGTAAATGTGTAATCAGTTACGACATAAATAAGCAGGAAGTCCAGCTAAGGTTTGCAAACATGTCTTGTTTCTAGTTATTTTATCATTGCAATATTGTAGAATGAGATTACTTCTTTTTCCGGCACTTGGAAATCTCCTCACCTTATCAACATTTTACTAGGCTGTGGTTTGCCAAAAATTCAGATAACTTAACAGCCAATTGGCTGATTGTAGTTAACCAATCAAAGTAATGTTTATTTTCTTCTCTAAATGTTGATAGTAGTCATGTTTCATCAGTCACCTCAATTTCTAGGCCTGGGTCCCCTGTCATTGACACTCTGTAAATCAAAGGCACCTTTATTGAAGTTAACGAATGTTACCAGTATAAAACTGACCTAAGGGGAAGGAGAATTAAGATCTGTCTGATTACTTTTGCATGCCAGTGAAACATGAACAGTACAATGTGGCAGAGCAAATATATTCCAAATATTTTATAGAAAATACCCATGGCTCTCTTGGATGTTCAGACCCTGGAGTTATGAAGAATCTAGTTCAAAATTGGGTTACCAGGGACAGTGCTGAAAAGCAACACTGCCATTCTGACTTTCTAAACCCTGTAGCACATGTCCTGCTGGGTCATCATGGAAAGGAGTGCTTAAGTATATGAATTCCTTTCCTCCCTTACTCAGAGTATATATGTCAGACCTAACTACGTTCACTGGGTCTTCATAGTCTGCTGGGCTTCAACAACCCTCTCGGTCTCAACAGCTTTCCTGTGTGACCCCTTAATGGGGAGATGACCTGGCATTTATCTGGAAGCTGGGTGAGAATTAAAGGAAATATTTGCCCTCCTACTGGAGTTTTTCCTGTGGTGCTAAGGAGTGGACAGTTACATGCTCTCACTACAGTTCGTTATAGAGTATGTGGTGCTTAATATTCATAGAAATATCCCCCATGACCACCAATTATATAAGTAGTTTGACCATTTACCAACCTATCTAGTTTTCAGATAACACCCACCACGTTGTTTTTGAACACCATTGGAATGATTGTCACAGGCTTTCATCTGTGTTGTGAAGCTCAGTAAAGATGAAGCGTCTGTGTGATATTTCTACTTTTCTTTCCTCGTGGTCTGTCATTGATGGGGTTCCTTGGATATCATCCCCAGAAACTTCTTTGTCAAAGAGGTAATAATGTTGCCTTTATTATTTGTCTTGGATCATTCCCTAAACTTTGTTATAGATAGTAAACCTGAAACCTTGGCAATACTGTAATACTGAGAGAGAACATTCTTAGTTCTCTAAGGGTGCATCTACACTGCACCCGTAGATCGAAATAAGATACGCAATTTGAGTTACGCAAATTACGTACCTTATTTTGATCTAATTTTGGGACATTTCGGAACAGCGGTTTATTTCAAAATTTAGTGCTGTCTACACCAAATTATGAAATAAACCACTATTCCAAAATGTCCCTTGACCTTCATGAAATGAAAGTTACAGGGATGTCAGAATTGCGAGCCTGTTATTTCGAAATCTATTTTGAAATAACAGGCTGGTTCAAAAGACACGAAATAGCGCCTCAGTGTAGACGTATCTTAAGATAATTTACAAAGTATGCAGTTTTGTTCTGTTTTTTGTTTTTTAAAGCTGATCACTACAGATAATATGCCACGTATAGTTTATTATGCTATCTGAAGAATGATTTCATCCTGCACCCTAACAGACTGTGGGAGCATGCTCTTTTGTAACAATGAGCAGCCTCCTTCCAGGCTTTGTAAGTTTACAAAATGTCTGAGATATTCTTTCTCCTGTTAATCAACAATAATCAAGTCAAATCAAATCAGAAGTTGTCAGTAATAACTGAAAGCACAGTCTCTCTCTATTTTCTATACTTATGGTAGAAATTATATTATTACCAACATGTACTACATAGATCCTAGGCCTCTGTCACCAATAAAAAAACAGGATCTGACCCACACTAGTGTTCTTATATTATGAAATTTCAAAACCCATTGAAATTAAGGGAAGGCTATCATTTCATATTAACAGGTTTGGGATCAGGCCCCCAGACACCAGATAGTGGGAATAGTTAGCAAGTGCTCAACACACTATAGTTTTTGAAAATTACAGAACCCTAAACATGTAGGGCTGAAAAGACTTTCAGTCATTTAGTCTGGTATCCTTCATGCCAAGGCAGGACAGATCATTAACCTGTTCTTAAAAACATCCAATGATAGGGATTCCTTGGAAGCCGCTTCTAGCAGTTAACTATGCTTATAGCTAGAAAGTTTGTCCCTGACACCTAATCTGAATCTCCTTTGGTTGCTATACATGAAACAGATTATTTCTTGTCTTACTTTCATAGAATCATAGAGCTGGTAGAGATCTCAGAAGGCCATCAAGTCCAGGCCCCCACCCAAGGCAGGATCAATCCCAATTAAATCAAGCCAGCCAGGGCTTTGTCAAGCCAAGACTTAAACACCTCTAGGGATGGAGACTCCACTACTTTGCTAGGTAAACCATTCCAGTGCTTCACCACCCGCCTAGTGAAATAGTTTTTCCTAATATCCAACCTGGACCTCTCCCACCGCAACTTAAGACCATTGTTCCGTGTTCTGCCATCCATCACTACAGTGAACAGCGTTTCTCCATCCTCTTTGGAACCTCCCTTAAGGAAGTTGAAGGCTGCTATCAAATCCACCCTCACTCTTCTCTTCTGCAGACTAAATAGACCCAACTCCCTCAGCCTCTCCTTGTAGGTCATATGATCCAGCCCCCTAATCATTTTGGTCGCCCTCTGCTGGACCCTCTCCAATGCATCCACATCCTTCCAGTAATTGGGGGCCCAGAACTGGACACAATACACCAGATGTGGCCTCACCAGAGCCGAATAAAGAGGAATAATCACATCTCTGGATCTACTGGCAATGCTCTTCTTAATGCAACCTAATATCCCATTAGCCTTCTTGGCTACAAGGGCACACTGTTGACTCATATCCACCTTCTCGTCCACTGTAATTCCCAGGTCCTTTTCTGCAGAACTGCTATTTAGCCAGACAGTCCCCAGCCTGTAACAATGCTTGGGATTCTTCCGTCCCAAGTGCAGGACTCTACACTTGTCCTTTTTGAACCTCATCAGATTTCTTGTGGCCCAATCCTCCAATCTGTCCAGGTCACTCTAGACCCTATCCCTGCCCTCCAGCGTATCTACCTCTCCCCTAGCTTAGTGTCATCTGTGAACTTGCTGAGGGTGCAATCCATCCCCTCATCCAGGTCATTAATAAAGATGTTGAACAAAACCGGTCCAAGAACCGAACCTTGGGACACTCTGCTAGAAACCGATTGCCATCCTGACATTGAGCCATTGATCACAACCCGCTGAGCCCGACCTTCCAGCCAGCTTTCTATCCATCTTACCGTCCATTTATCCAATCCACTTTCCTTTAACTTGCTGGCGAGAATATTGTGGGAGAATGTATCAAAAGCCTTGCTAAAGTCAAGGTATATCACATCCACTGACTTTCCCATATCCACAGAGCCAGTTACCTCATCATTGGAGTTAATCAGATTGGTCAGGCCTTTTCTTCCTGAACAGTTTATACCCTTCCATAACAGCACTCCAGTCATGTGAATCATCCTACCAAGTCTCTGTTATCCCAATCAAATCGTAGTTCTTGGACTGGTCCAGGGCCTCCAATTCTTCCTGTTTTTTACCCAGGCTTCTCACATTGGTGTGCAAACACCTTAGATAACCAGTTGATCGCCCTACCCTCTCCATTCAAATCAGGGGTCCTCCTTTGTTGCTCGTTCCTCTTTGCATTTCTTCCCGATATCCGACTTCCCCACTCCTCAGGGTTTTGGTCACAGTCCCCCAACGAACCTAATTTAAAGCCCTCCTCACTCGGTTTGCAAGCCTGCCCATAAAGATGCTCCTTCCTCTCTTTTTTAGGTGGATCCCATCACTTCCTAACAATCCTTGTGCCGGGAACAGAGTCCCATGGTCGAAGAAACCAAAGCCCTCTCTCCAACACCACCTTCACAACCACACATTTACTTCCTCAATTCAACAATCGCTACTCAGTCCTTTCCCTTCAACAGGGAGGATGGACGAGAACACCACTTGTGCTCCGAATTCTTTGATCCTTCTTCCCAACTCTACGTAATCCGCAGTAACCCGCTCAAGGTCATTCTTGGCCGTATCGTTAGTTCCCACATGGAGAAAGCAGGAAGGGGTAGCGATCAAAAGGTTTGATCAGTTTTGTAAGACTCTCAGTCACATCCTGAATTCGAGCTCCCGGTAAGCAGCACACCTCTTGAGATTCCAGGTCCGGATGGCAGATGGATGGTTCAGTACCTCTTAGGAGGGAGTCCCCCACCACCACCACCAGCCTTCTTCTTTTGGGGGTGGTGGTTGTGGAATTCTCATCCCTAGGACTATGCATTCCATGCCTTCCAGTAGAAGTGGTTCCCTTCCGATTTCTTCCTTGTAAGGTCCCTTCCAAAGCATTTACCATCGCAGAGCCTGTGGAGGGAGCCTGAAAGTGATTACTTACTTCTGTAGCAATGGGAGATTCCTGTGCTAGCCTTTTTTTCCTTCTAGAAGTTACATGCTGCCAGTTCTCTTCCTCGTCCTGTACTGCCCTCTCTGGCTCTTCCGCCTGCCTTGCTTGCAGGATTAAACACTGCCTTTTATCAAGGAAGTCTTCATTCTCTCTGATCGAGTGTAGGGTTGACACTTGGGCCTCCAGTCCTCTATTTTTTTCCTCCAAAATGGCGACCAGCTTGCACTTAGTGCAGATGAAATCCCTTCTTTCTTCCGGGAGGAAGACAAAGATGGCACGTGCTGTGCTGGTAACAACAGCAGACCTATCACTATCCATACCTGCAGCCCTTCCCTCAAGAGTCCTGTAGTCACTTCTCCCTTACCTGAAGAACTCCCTCTCTAAACTCCCTGTTTGCAATCACCTGTTCACAAGCTCCCTGGTTGCTGACTCAGTGGATATAGGGAAGTATTGATCATCATCTTCTTTATAACAGCTCCTCCTCTCAAGATTTAACATGCCCTGTGTTTTGTTTTTAATCTTTCCTCATAGGCTACCTATGCCAAATAAAACAAGACAATTACCTCCCAAGTCTTATGTGAAACACCATGGTTAATGCACTCAAGGGGCACATCAACACTATGAGAAAAAGTGCAATCTATTACGGGCAATTTCTGGGCATCCAATGTTGAGAAGGCACAGGGCCATGTCCCCAATGGATCAAAGGTTGTTTGAAGTATCCCATCCACTCAGATGACTCAGTAAGGGTATGTCTAGACTACATGCCTCTGTCGCCAGAGGCATGTAGATTAGGCTACCCGGCATAGGAAAATGAAGCGGCGATTTAAATAATCGCCGCTTCATTTAAATTTAAATGGCTGCCGCGCTGAGCCGATCAGCTGTTTGTCGGCTCAGCGCGGTAGTCTGGATGCTCCATGGTTGACATCAAAGGCATTTGTCGACCTCCCCAGTATGCCTCGTGGGATGAGGTTTACTGGGGAGGTCGACAAATGCCTTTGATGTTGACTGGGGAGCGTCCAGACTACCGCGCTGAGCCGACAAACAGCTGATCGGCTCAGCGCGGCAGCCATTTAAATTTAAATGAAGCGGCGATTATTTAAATCGCCGCTTCATTTTCCTATGCCGGGTAGCCTAATCTACATGCCTCTGGCGACAGAGGCATGTAGTCTAGACATACCCTAAGTGAGGAGGCACCGTGGGAAGCTTGGCAGTTTGGCTATGCTTCCAGTGTTCACTGGGTCCAAAAATCAGCAGCAGGTGTTTACAGGGGTTCCTGTTGGCTACACCCAGAAGGTACTCCTCTACACTTTCCCTCCCTCATATGATATAAAGGGTTTTTTTTGTGCCCTGATTGCCCGCATGGATGCCACAATATTACGAGCATGAAGCCCAAGGTGCCAAAAAGCATCACCATGCTCATAGCTCTTGTGCTTCACCTCATGGTTCAGTACTTCAAGAGTGTCTGCATGTTGCTCCATCAGGAGGAGGAGGAGGAGGAGGACAACAATGAAGAACCTTGGTGTGCAGGGAGGCTCTGCTCAGGCAAGTTTTGGTGCTCATGCTACTGTGGCTGCCACTCAATCCTCTGGACACAGTCGAACACCATTTCTGGCATCAGTTGAAAAGCTCAAACTGGTAGGGATGGGGTGATTAGCAGTGGCTGCAGAATTTCTGCATGGTCAAAGCCATGTTCCTGGAGCTCTGCGAATGGCTTGTCTCTGCCCTGAGGTGACAGGATACCCACTTGAGACCCACTCTGACTGTACAGAAGTGCATCGCCATTGCCCTATGGAAACTTGCTGTGTCAGGCAACTACCTCTCAGTCAGGAACTAATTCAGTGTAAGGAAATTCACAGTCCAAGCTGTTCTCATACAAGTAGCCAAGACCATCAATAACATCCTGCTACGGAGGTTGTATCTCTGGGGAATATGGACAATATCATGGAGAGCTTTGCTGCCATGAGATTCCCTAACTGGTGGGAGGGTCGGGGAGAGAGGCATAGATGGAACACACATCCCCATCTTGGCCTCTGACTACCTTCCTCAGAGTACATCAACCACAAGGGGTACTTCTCCTTGGTGCTGCAGGTGCTCATGGGTCACAAGGGTCACTTCACTGACATCAACATGGGATGGTGGGAAAAGGTGCATGACGTGCATCTTTTGGAACTCCTGCCTCTTCTGAAAGATGCACACTGGAACTTTATTCACAGACCAGACAATAAGAGTTGGGGAGATGAACATGCCTATAGTGATCCTGAGTGACTCTACCTACCCTTTGTTCCTGTGGATCATGAAGTGATGCACGGGCAGCTTGGACCCCAGCAAGGAGGTGTTCAGTAACAGGCTGAGCACGAAAAGAAGGAGAAAACCTTCCTGGCAGGTTGGCGGGCTGAGGCAGAGCACCTAGCCTGGGAGTTTGAGCTGCTGGACACCAGCGCCATAAGGAGACAACAGCAAGGGGTAGTCCTCATCAGAGATGTCTTGAAGGACAGTTTTATGCAAGGCCAGGGTTAAGACTCTCCTCCATGGCTCTCCACAAGGGGCCCTTGCATTCCCTGTGCTTGTCTTTCATTCCCTTCCCCTCCTCTCTTCTGTTATCCCCACCCCACTCCTGCAATGCAACCAGTAAAGAGTCCCTTGTGCAAATAACTGGAGTTTTTATTTGGGGAAAATCCAGGGAAATGGATGGGGGAGTGGGACTGCCACCTGTCTTCCAAGGGCATGGAGGCTCAGGCTGCCCTTGAGGTCCCCTCTATGTCTTGGGGCCCAAGCAGCCCATGGGACTCTGGTGGTAGAAGCCATGGAATGGACAGGGTTCTGTCCAGAGGTCCATTGCTAGCAGGTCACCTGCATTCCATCACAGAGGTCAGGGTGGAGGACATTGTCTCATGCTGGTGCTTGAGCTGCTCCCTGGCAGCCCTCCTCTCCTGTTGCTCAACTCTCCACTCCTTACACTTAGCGACCCAGTCCTGCCACTGTGCCTGGATTTCTTGCATGAGGAAGTGTAGACAATCCATTTGCTCCCTGAACATGTTGACCTTGGTGTGTTTTCACCTGCTAATGTGAGCCAGGTGGGCAGATGCAGTGGTAGGTGAGAGACATACTGAGCTGGCAGTTGTCACAGCTGTAAAGAAATGTTACAAGGGCTAAAATCACAGTCGATAATTTGTGGGAAGCCTACCCCTAATGTCTCAGTGTCTCAGTTCAGACAATGGCAACGGGTGTCATGCAAGGCCACATATTTACTTTAAAAGGGGCACTTTATAGTAGGTGCACAGGTGTCTCAGGGGAGCATTAGAACAGAGGCAGGCAGTCATGGTAAGGGAACAGCCAGGACATCAGTCTGCAGCTGGGGGGGGGGGGGGGGGTAGCAGCAGAGAGGGGATAAGGGGTGCCCTGATGGTAAGGTGGTGGCAGTGGGTTCTGTGTGGCCTAGGGGATAGGGCACTCACCTGGGACAGGTAGGCAGGCTTGTGGGTTCAAGTCCCACCTTCCCCCCAGGCCAGGCCTTGACAGTCAAAAGTCAGTGTGGCACAGTAGGGGTGCTATCTGCTCTGTGACCTGGTGTCCCCCTGCACTGTGATGTGAGATTCTCACTGATTCTCCCAAATGTGTATCAACCCAGGCTCAGCCTCACAGGGAGGAAGGCAGAGACCAGCACCTGACTAGGGGGCAGGGCTTGAAAAGAGCTTTAGTTTCTGTCTGGAATCATGGAGGAAGCAGCCTAAACTATGGGGCTGGGATTTAGGGGCCCAGTCTCTCCCATCTCAAGGGGGAGCTGAGGCATCCTAGGCCTGGCCCTGGAACCAGATTACATCTATGCTGTGCTGTATCCTAGAGAAGCAATAAACTCCCTCTATTCTACTCACTGGTGGAGTCTGTTCATGCCACTACAGGGGTGCAGGAGTCAGGGGAACCCCAACACATCATCACAGTGGTGTCAGGGGCAGAATCCACTGCACCCCATGGATGGAGCTTCCAGCAGCAAGTGCCAAGGTGCAGTAGAAGGAAGGGGTTTAGAACCAGGCATGCTGGAGACAGAGTAAAGCGGTTCCTGGGAATCGTGGGGTGCTACAGTGCTAGACCGGTGAGTCCGCACCGAGGGGACCAGCAGGGAGATGGCCTATGCCTGACTCCTTAAGGCAGAGCTGGTGAGGCTGTGCAGAGAGAGGGGCCTGCCTGTGGGAAAAGCGACCAAGGCCCAGCTGATTGCCCAGCTGGAAGAGAATGACTAGGCACAGGGCCAGGACCCTGTCCCAGTGGGGAGCAGCCAGACCCCCCCCGGGAGTATCTCAGGCTCCCAGAGGGGGCAGAGAAATGAAGCCCGCCGGGGAGACGGGACAGCTTCCCAGGGAAGCCCTGCCATCTGCAGTTCATCCAGGGCAGGGTCCAACCCAACAGAGCTCCAGCGGCTGCAGATCAAGATGCAGATGAAAGAACTGGAAGTACAGGACAGAGAGAGGCAGCGACAGCATGAGCTGGCCATGGCAGAGCAGAGAAGCGGTAGGGCCCCGGCTGCACTGAGTGGGGAGAGGCCCCAGGGTCCCGGGGTGGCCAGACGCTTGGAGAAGCTTGTGGTGGCCCAATTGAAGGACGTGGGTGACATAGATGGGTTCCTCAGCTCCTTTGAAAGGGCCTGTGGACTGCAACGGGTCCCCCCCGGCTGACTGGCTGCAGGAGCTCATCCCCGCACTGAACCAGGAGGCTGCCGGGGTGCTCAATCAGCTGGAGGACCTACAGCCAGGTGATTACCAACTGGTCAAGGAGGCCCTGCTGCACAAGTTCAGGCTGACACCTGAGACGTACAGGAAGAAGTTCCAGGGGGTGCAGACAGGACAGGACAGGACAGCTGAAAGCCAGGCAGCCCTGGGGCATGAGGGATAAGGGGCCCCCTGCTGGTCAGGTGGTGGGGTGAGTTCTGGTTTGGCCTAGGGGAGCAGGCACTTACCTGGGGCAGACAGAGTTATGGGTTCAAGTCCTGCCTCCCCTGGATCCAGTCAGTACAGGCAGCCCCACAGCAGAGAGGGTAACTTCCTTCTGTGTCCAGCACATGCAGCTTGTTGGGACAGTGCAACTTTCCACACCAGTCCAGGAGCCTGCAGGTGGAAGGGAGATGGGCAAAGGGACAGGTTGCCCTGCCATGGGCAGGCACATGCTTGGTCTGTCACACATGGCTTCCAGGGGATACTGGTTCCTTTCCTGTCCACTGGGACAGGGGGAATATGTGTCTGGCACAGGGAGAGTGCTAATAGCTGTCCACTCTTCCTTCCTGCAGGTTGCCATGCAAGATATCAGTCTTTGAATCACACCAAGGGTGTGTCTAGACTACATGGCTCCATGGCTCCATCAATGGAGCCAAGTAAAGTAGTTTACTTGACATAGTCAAAGTGGGAATTTAAATAATCCCTGCTTCATTAAAATAAAAATGGCCACCACAGTGTGCTGACAATCAGCTGATCCAGCACAGCACAGCAGTCTAGATGTGGTGCAGTCAACAAGGGAAGCCTTTGTCAACCACTCTTGTAAACCCTGTTTCATTGACTATGTCAAGTAAACTACTTTACATGGCTCCATCAACAGAGCCATGTAGTCTAGACACACCCCAAGTGATCGTGAGCATATGCTGACTGAATGTGGCCATGAACCTGGGCTGAATGCTGCACTGCTATGTGGTTCCATGACATCAGACTACTTACTGGTGGCTTGACATGGGAAGGTGTCCTACCACAAGGGATGGAATAAGGCTGCCCTCCCCAAAAACCTTGTGAGAAGAATTGAGGGGTTCCTATATGAAAGCTTCATGGAGCTGAATATTCAAAACTGGTGCTCCATCTGCAGACATGTGAACAAGCTGTTTTGTGTCCCTGTTTTGTGTCCCGCACACTGAGTAGGCAGAGAGAGAGAGTTTGCCGCCCCTCACATCCCATTTCTTGACCCCACTTGTAGTAAGATAAATTTAGAAAACTCACTGGAAGTTCTCCCTGTGTTGTTGTTGTCTATCACCTGGGAGACATCCTGGAATGGGGGGGGAGGGAAGGGTCACCGACTCTATCATCAAGATCAGCTCGTGGCTCTCAGGCATTGTCATCTGGCTAGTCATCTCCTCCCCTCTTCTTTGTCCTCATCCTCATCCTCGTGGCCCTCCGCCACCCTGCTCTCTTGCAAGCTGACACCAGGCATGTCTTGGCAGGACTCAACAACCACCATGGGGGAGCTGGCCAGCCCCATGACCCCAGGGTGGCATCCAGCTAGTTGTAGAAGCAGCAGGTGTGAGGTGCCACCTCGCGCATCCATTTTGCTCCTTGGCCTTCTGATAGGACTGCCACAGCTCCTTGATTTTCACCCTGCACTGCTTGACATTCCTGGAATGGCCTTTCACCATGATGCTGGCTGTGATCCAACCATAGATATCAGCATTTCTTTTTTTGGGCCCGAGGTTGTTGAGGATGGCTTCATCCCCCCACACCTTGATGAAGTCCAGTATCTCCTGACCATTCCTGGCTGGAGCTTTTCTGCACCCCTGGGAGTTGGAGGACATGGGAGCAGAAGAACTCACTGTCAGTTCTCACTCACTGAGTTCTCACTCTGTGTCAAATGGATTGGTGCTGTAAGTCATGTCATGAACATGTGTCCCATGGTGTGCTGCTTGCTCACAAAGGGCTTGTGAAGCTGACCAGATGGGACAGGCCATTCTACAGTTCCAGGGGCTTTTTGAGCTCAGTGGGAGAGCAGTAGAGACACAAGGTGTGGCCAGATCAGTCGTAACAGACAGCTGTGGGAGGCCTTCTGGAGGCCAGTGGGGACAGATTTCTGGCAATGCAGTGTCTACTCTAGTGTAACTTTGGCCATGCACAGTATGGAATAGTGTTACTCTTTGTGAAAAGAAAGACTACAGGATTCGGCTTCAGTGCCCCCATTGTAGTGCAACGGGCTTGGTAGTGTGGATGATTCACTTAGATAATTGACCATGAGGGGCTATTTTCAGTGTAAAGTCCTAGTGTAGACCAGGCCAAAAATATTAACCTTAACTGCCACTGTATCATTTCACTGATGCATGCTGAATTTGTGATTTCTCTTTAACGCCCATATCCTTTTCAGCAGTACTATCACATTACCAGTTACTCCCTATTTTGTACTAGTGCTTTTGACTTTTCCTTTGTAAATGCAATCCATTATTGAATTTTAAGACAATTCTCCAATTTGTCCAAGTTATTTTGAATAGCTACATAGAATTCTGAGAGCAGATTCTCTTTAAGCAGAAGCGTGTGATAAAGAACTGGCAAAGGTTGTGTGTGCAATTAAAAGTGAACCAATTGGTCAGTAAATATATGCTCATACAACAGTTAAATATAACATGAGTAAAGTTCCAGCATGGAGCACAAACTGATTGGATCATAATGCCCTGATAGCAGAAACATCACACAGAGAGCCAGAGTGAATGATTGATGAGTGAACTGAATAAATCTGGAATGGTTTTTGGGTACCACCTCCTCTAGCCCCTTCTAAAATATTAATTAGGTAAGAATTAGTAACTACTGGACATGCTTTTAAGACATCTGACTCATTTTTGAGGAAAAAGAGTTATTGGTGTTTGGGATTCCTTAATTGTGACATTTGAAGAAGATGGTGATGCTCTGCTGGAGTAAAACTGTGATCAGAGGGCTCTCAAGGCAGCCAAGGGAAATCCAGGAGGATATGTCTACACTACTGGACAAAGTCAAATTAAGATATGCAAATTCAGCTACATTAATTGTGTAGCTAAAGTTGAAATAGCTTATTTCCTCTTTTGGCGCTGTCTACACAACAGAAAGTTGAAGGAAGAACACTCTTCCTTTGACTTCCCTTATTCCTTGTGAAAAGAGGGTTATAGATGTTGGAGTCTGCCATCTTGAAATTATTTCAAAATAATGGCTTTCTGTGTAGATGTGCACTTTGTTATTTTGAAATAATGTCAGTTATTCTGAAATATAGCTGCTGTATAGATGTACCCCATGAAAGCAGGACTATGGGCATTGACCAGAGCACCCCTCTAGGTTCAAATTAGATGTCTTAAATAAACCAGCTAATTTGAACCCTACAAGATTGACAACGGCATCTTCAATCTTCCTTTGTAGTGTAGATATACATAGGGGATGTGTCTAGACTGGCCAGTTTTTGTGGCCGCTTTTGCGCAAAAACTTGCCAGCTGTCTACACTGGCCGCTTGAATTTGCGCAAGAGCACTGACTTTCTAATGTAAGAAATCAGTGCTTCTTGAGCAAATACTTTGATACTCCCGTTCGGGCAAAAGTCCTTTTGTGCAAAACTTTTTGCGCAAAAGGGCCAGTGTAGACAGCTCAGTTTTGTTTTGCGCAAGAAAGCCCTGATGGCTAAAATGGCGATCGGGGCTTTCTTGCACAAAAGTGCATCTAGATTGGCCACGGACGCCAATCTTTCCGCTAAAAGCATTTGCGCAAATTCATGCCAGTCTAGACGCAGCTGTAGAGACTAGAGGGCTAAGAAGAGCAGACAAGAAGAGAAGCAATCTATAATTGGTAACCACCTTACCTGTTTGCCTGACAAGTGCTGTGTGTGTGCCCAACACAGAAAATGTTTGTGAAAAAGAGGTTTGCTTAGAAGAATGCATGGTTCCCAATGCGTTGCTTTGTCTAGCATAGCTTCTATGTACTCAATATAAGTCTTTACTGCTGGTGTAATTCCTTTTCAATAAACTGCCATAAAGGCTTGTATTAATTCATATCTATACCTCTTTCACTGCAGGGCAGCAAATCTGCCCCACCAGGAGCCATTAAAAGTCCAATAGGTGTAATAGCACCTTCTAGTGTACAAAATGTGAACAGGCCTCAAATTTGCCCACAAGGGCAGCAAACCCGGCGATGATGTTGTCCAGGTCCCCGAGACAGATGAGCCTCTTCAGCAGCTCTGCATTGATGGCCCTCACCACCTGCAGCACGAGACGAATAGACAGAGAGAAACCAGGGAGTTAGACAGGTTACCTAAACACTTGGGGGGGACCCTTCCCCCCTCCTACTCCACCCCTCCCCTTGTCAGGATGCCCCCTTCCCCCTCATCAGTGTTGGGGTGGCTGAGGAGTGGCCTCCAAGTGCCACTCCATCCCCCACTCCCTCTTGCCCTTGCCTGGCAGTCCCCCTTTCTCAACCCTCCCACTCTGCAGGGCCTGTCCCCCGAGAGTGACTTACCTCCATCAAGACCACCCTGATGGTAGACTTCCCCACACCAAACTGATGCCCCATGGAGCGGTAGCTGCCGGGGATGGCCAGCTTCCACAGGGGGATTGCGACCTGCTTTTGCAGGGGGATGGAAGGCTGCAGGTGAGTGTCCTGGTGTTCCAGAGCAGAGGTGAGCAGGGCACACAGCTCCAGGAATGTCGCCTTCCACATGTGGAAGTTGCGGAGCCAGTGTTCGTCATCCCAGAGCTGCATGACGAGCCGGTCCCACCAGTCAGAACTCGTCTCGTGCCTCCAAATCTGCCTGTCCCCAAAAAAGTTTGGGGGCAAGGGCAGAGCTCCTGCATCCCGGAGGAGGGTCTCCATCCCGGTGCGGTCCGGGTCCATATGGGGCAGGAGATTCATGACAGAGTCACGCAGATGCAGCAGAAGCTGCAGTATGGTAGCATGGGGGCCATCGCTTGGCCAGGAGCAGCTCAGGCTCCATGGCCAAATAAAAGGTGAAAAGCAGAAAAAAAAACCCCAGAAAATAAACTGTTGTGGTGTCCGAGGAAGCAGGACAACCAAAGCAAAAACTGCAGCAGCTTTGCTTTCCCTCTAGGAGGTTGGCAAGCCAGAAGCAGGAGCAGTGCAATGGCTGTCCAGGGGGATCCCTTTAAGCACGCGTCTCTGCAAAAGAACATGCAGCAGTGCCTGGGCTTTAAGTCTGCCCCTGTAACCTTCCAGAAGCACTTCCGGGTGCCTTCTTTTGTCAACAGAGCGTCCGGCAGTCTGGATGCTCTTTGTCGACAAAGCGGATCTTTTTTTCGATCCGCGTAATGCAGTCTAGACGCTCTTTGTCGACTGAAGCTTTATCGACAGATTCTGTCGACAAAAGCCTGTCGTCTAGATGTAGCCGGAGAGAACAGGTTAAAGAATATTTTGATAAGTTAGAATATTGAATTCAGTAGAACTTGACAAAATTAATCCTAGGATACTTAAGGAACTAGATGAAGCAATCTTAGAACTGGTAGGCTATGTCTACACTGCAGGCTTCTTGCACAAGAAAGGCCATTCTTGTGCAAAAACTTATGGAGCGTCCACACTGCACTCATGTTCTTGTGCAAGAAAATGTACAGTAAAGCGTCGGAAGAGAGGGCGTCTTGTGCAAGACCTCTGATGCTTCGTATGAGGAATAAGCTTTTTTTGCGCAAGCGCTCTTGCTCATGAAGGCAGTGTGGACGGGCTGCAGGGAGTTTTTGCTCAAGTACTGGCCTCCAGGAAAAAAACACAAGTGGCCGCTTGGGTGCTCCATACCCACACTCACAGCTTGCTGCTTTCTGCTTCCTGGACCCCCCCTTAAAGGCCCAGGCACCCTGCAGACACCACTTGGCAGCAGCACCACAGCCAGCGCAGCTCAACCATATGGCTCTGTGTACTGCATTTCCGCAGGCATGTCTGCCCCGAGCCACCCCAAGAGTCTGCACCCCCATTCCAGGAGCCACCCCAGCGCTCCCAGCAGGCCCGGAGGGGCACAAAGTGGCATGCCCCATGCTGGTCCACTCCAGAGGTGGAGGCCCTCCTGGACCTGTGGGGGCAGAAGGAACAGGCCTGCATCCACGCTTACCTTTTGTCGACATAACTATGTCAACAAAGGCATTATTCCTCGTAAAAGGGGGTTTACAGTCGTCGACAAAACTGCCACGTTCTGTCGACTTACTGTCAACATAACATGGTGGTAGTGTAGACACAGGTATAATTTTGTCGACAAAAAGCTACTTTTGTCGACAAAACCCTGTAGTCTAGATACACCCTCCCTGTTTTGATTTATGTTCTTTCCCCTTACTGTTTATATTAATTGTGTTGAATATGTGCTCACCATTAACCATTTTAGAGAAGTCTGAAGCAAATAGGCATCAAATACCGCCTCAGTTTTGATGTCTTCATTATTAGATTTCCTTTCTAAGTAGAGGACCTATACTTCCTTTGTACTTCTTGTTCTCCTAATATACTCATGGAACCATTTATTTTTGCTTTTTATGTCCCTTGCTAGGTATAATCTATCCTTTTTGCTCAGATATTAAAGAGCTCCTGATGAAGCCTGTTACTGTTCTTCCTATCTTTCCATGGCATAGGGACTCATTGCTATTGTGCCTTTAATATTGTGTGTTTTGAGAAACTGCTATCTCTCTGAACTATTTTTTCTCTTAAATTTTCTTCCCAGGGGACTTCATCACCAGTTGTAAGTTTATTTGTTTTTTTGTTTTGTTTTGTTTTGTTTTTGCAATGCATAGTCATCTTTTGCTGCTCTCGCTCCTAAAAATCATGAAATCTATCATTCATGATCACATCCATCCAAATTCCATTCTCCTTTCACATTTGTCATAATTTCCTTTCTGTAAGTCAGAATCAAGTCTAAAATGGCTGTTCTCCTGAGTGTTTTTTTTTTCACTTTTTGAAACTAAATGTTGTTCCAAACACTTTCCAAGAACTTATTGTACATTTTGTGTCTCACTGTATTACTGTTCTATCAGATGTCAGTAGTTAAATCCTCCATTACATTGTTATTTCTCTTCTTTGTCCCAGAAATCCCCATCCTCCACCTTCTCCTGATTTGGTGGTATTTAGAAGCCCCTATGATGATAGCACTTGTCTCCCCACGCATCTTCTAGACACGTTCTCAAGTTGAGAAAGCAGTGAGAGGCAGATCAGTTGAGAAGTGGATGTATTCTTAATGTGTCATGTAGTATCTCCTCCTCTTTTCCTGATCTGTCCTACGTGAACAAGCTGTATCCTTATATACCAATATTCTAATGACGTTTAGCCCACCAAATCTCTTATGTCAATTAAGTCATATATGTGAAAGCCTTATCACCATCTTAATTGCTTGTCTATATTTCAACATATGTAATACTTTAAAAATGCTTAAAGGAAAGTATTTGAAGTATTTTTTCTAGTTTGGAGTATACTTTATAAGACAGCATCAAGTGTAAGGGCAAAATAATGCTGACCAATAAAATACAGTTTGCTGTGAAATTACATTTATTTTAAACCATATATACTGACTTCAAAGGCAATGGCTGTCCTTCTGAAAGTGTACCTCTAGTTCTAAGGTTTCAAATTCATAGAGTTGCAGTGTCTATAATGCTCTCAAAGGCAAATTCTTGGCTCAGTACATTAAAAATGAATGATCCCTGGATCGCTTTTTAAAAGAAAGCAAAACTATGCTTTAAAAGCAAAATATTAATTACTTATGGTCTCCTAGAAATAGAGAAATAACTGCAAATAATGCATCAGACTCTTTTGAAGTTTTATTGGTCTATAATAATAAATACAACTGCAATAAAAATTAAGTGGCACTCTTCAAACAAATTAAAAATTGTCATTAGAATCAGAGGAACATTTCAAACTCAGCCTTGCCTTAGAAGAATCTTTTGTGTATAGTAAACAGCCCTGTAGAGTGAATCCAATTCTGAATACAAAGTACTACCGTGAATTAGCGTATATAACCTGAGGGTTGTACACGTTTTTACAAACCCCACCTCCCCCCCTCGGGGTACACATGTCTGTGGGATATACAAGTTTATTTTTACTCACAAGCAGCTCTGCCCCATTAGAATTGGGTCAGCTCCGCTCTGCTGCAGGGAGGGCCTGACGAGCTTCCAGCATGCCTGCGCTGTGCTCTCCGTTCCCCCACCCGGAGGAGGGTGGGTTGTGCCTGGCTGTGGCTGCGTGGGGCCTGGGCGCGAGTGTGGCTCCCCTCCCATGGCCGTGCTCTCCGTTCCCCCTGCTGGCAGAACAACAGATGGATGGAATGTAGGACCCGTGGGTTATACACGTCCACGGGTAATCTAAGGGTTTTTTAACACAAAAAAGAAAAACCACAGGTTATATATGAGTGCGGGTTATACACGGGTGCGGGTTATATACGCTAAAATACGATAAATCACCATTTCTGACAGCTGGCAGTGACAGAAACAAAAACTTGTTGGAAACATATGCCATACCCAACACTGTAGTTTCACTACCTTGTTCCATTCATAAAATGAAAAAATGTCCATTGATGAGTCATTGAACAAATGGTGGATTATCAACTAGTCAGCAAGAAAAAACATCAAGAGAATGCTTCATAAATCCAAAAGAAAGAGATCCAAAAAGTAGTACATGGGGAAAAAAAACCCCATCTGCCACATCAACTCTGCATGTGTACATATAAGCGTTGGGAATCTTGTGGTACCCAATGGTAACCATATGAGTCAGGTATTTGGCAGAATCAAGAATCTTTGATGCACCATTCAATTTAAAGTTTTATTCAATGTGCACAAAGGGAGAGCACCCCAGTACAAAACCAGCCAGGCACTCTCTGGGGGGCAAGTCCCCTTCTCAGTATTTTATAGCTTAGAGTGGTTGCTCCACATGAACCTTTGTCCAGTCTTGTCACATTCTTTACACTCAGCATAACCGACCATGTTTAACATTCCCATAGATAAATCTGTTTACCACATACCTGTGACTGTGTAGATAAACCTGTTTACGTTGACCCTCCATCTGCTTAGCTCACCCTCCCCTCAGACAATCTCCAAGAACAAAGAGAAGATGTTCCAGAATCTGATTAACTACCCAAGGGGGGAGGAGGGAAGGATAAGCTCAGCAGGTTTCTCTGCACATACGTACCTGCTAAATTATCCTTTGCATAAAACACATACATTCCGAAGCAAAGGCACAATATACGATACCCTTCCATAGCTAATAATTTTATAAATCAGGGATGCAATTAGCTCTGACAGTGTTTTTATTTACAACCACATTTTAGCACATATAATGTGCATTTTAACCTTTTTCAGAAAGCTGAAGACATTAGCATCTAATCCTGGACCAGATTGCATGAGTATAGAAGCATGTTGTAGAGCAGTGCTACTCAACAGGCAGCCCGTGGGCCACATGAAGCCCGCAGCCTGTTTGTTTGCAGCCCACGGTGCAGTTTGGGTTTACGTGGGGCTCAAGACACGGCCTGCGGGTGGGAGCCGAAACAAAAAAGTAGTCAATACCATGGTCTTCTGTTGATATGCATTTTAGTAGTTCATTTCCTGGACTGTAATTGCTCATTAAAAGTGCTGTCATATGGGAGGAAATCGGGTAAATATTGCATTTTATTAATATCAGCAGAACTTACTTAAATGGGGCCTGTGTGTTCTGTAGTTTTGCTTTAATCTTTGTATTCATGCCCATCAGTGTGAAAGAAGCTATTTGCATATATTTGCATATATATTTACATGTATATGCAACCACACTTAAGTTGTGGCCCTCAGCATGTGCTTTGAGTACCATTGCAGCCCCCACGGCTTCCAAAGTTGAGTAGCCCTGGTGTAGAGTCATGGTAACCAGGCTCACCTCCCATGGGACTGTCAGATGATGTGCATAAGGTAGGCCACTTGTCCACAACTCTGAAGAAGACCAACATAGTAATGGAACAATTGGCCAGTTTCAGACATGGTGTAAATAGTGTAACCTCAGTTGCAGGCAATGGAATTACTACATTGCTGAATCTGGCCCAAGAAAACTGGATTAAAGAATTACAATTCTATCTTCTTTTTGTGTTTGATGCTGGTTCTGCAATTGTGTTAAATGTTTTTTTGAGTGCTTCAAATTTAGTGTTCACAGCTTTATACATTTAGTACCTCCAACATATGGACAGTTTTTATTAAAATTAATATCTTAATTAAAATACAATAAATGGTAATATTAATCTTCCTGAAATACATTGATAATTTGTTATTTTTGATTGCTGGGAAGTTCTGGTTCAAAATACCACTGTGACTCTGACCACTTAGAACACGGCATTTCTTCCTGAAACTTAATAATTATTGAGACTCTTCTTCATATGTCCTTGACTCTGACACTGTCAGTCAAAATTTGTCCGTTCCCTCCCCCCCACCTTGTGAGCTTTTCAGATTCAGGACAATTTATAATGAGTAAATCGAACAATCCTCTAACATGTTAATAGCTTTAATTTCCTCCTTCTCCTCAAGGTCTAAAGATTTAATTGCTACACTAAGAATATAAAAATGAATATTATAAATTGGAATCTGTCAGATGGTCACAAGCAAAAAGTGCTGATTCAAGAAACAATGAATGATGCATAAAAATGAAAGATTTCTGGCTACAGTTCATGCCAAACATAAGGAATAACTTCTTGTGTTGCACTGACAGTAAATACTGTTCATTTTAATGAAATATATACTATACTTGATTATAAATTTATATTTGTCTGCTTTAAAAGCATTTCTGGAATCATGCTTTTTTATTATAAGCTAGTTGGGGTGTGTCCAAGGAGCACTGTTGACCCAAAGGGAAACAAATAATAAAATTGTATCCTGATGTAACGTGGCCTCTAATTCCCTCTAGTCATCAAAAAGCAAAAAAAAAAACCTGGCCAGTAATTTGAGACTCTTCTGGGTGCTTTTATGTATATGAGGTTGTATTAAATATATTTATAAGGCATTCATTGTCAGGGTATTTGACAATATACTTGTAATATTACATAGTATATATGGTGGAATGAAAATATCTCAAAGGTATCTATGAGATACTAGGGGTGCGTCTACACTGCACCGTTATTGTGGAATAACAGCCGTTATTCTTGAAAAACAATATTAGTGTCCACACAGCAATTGCATTATTTTGAAAGAAAATCAAAATAATGGAGGGCTTTTTCCAATGCTGGTAAACCTCATTCCATAAAGCCTCTTCCGAAAAATGCTCCACTGGTGCTATGTCGAAATAGCTCCTCACCAGGGCCATTCTAAGTTAATCCTCCCCACTGCCTCCTGGGGCTTTAAATCAAGGTAGTGCATCCACATTAGGGGAGCCCATCTTGGACTAATTTGGAGGCTTCCCTGTAGTGTGGATGCTCTAATTCAGTATAAGCTTGCGGCACAGATGTACCGTAGGTGTCTAACAAGTGATAACATGGAAATCGTGGTATTTACAGTATTTCTATTTTAGAACTATTTAATTTGTTTAGAGATTTATGTGTACAATCTTTATTTGTATATGAACGATGGTCTTATACATTTTGAAATATGAATCTTAAGCATGAAAGCAAAAATACACAAATTTTCAGTGCATATGTTCAGTTACAACACTTGACAAGAGATGGTTCAGAATACGTGATCTCAACTGAAAAGAGTTTACCTGAATATATGTTGGATTAATAAAATGGCACTACTTCGTACTTTGGTATTGTACTGTCAATGTCACCGTCGTTTGGCCCGGGTCGTCCTGGTGCACTCCTGACAGGACCTCTACTCCGTCGGTGATGATAAACTTTCTGCTGCGTGTGTAACAATCGGTAAAGTGTTAGATCCCGTGCACTTGGGTCAACACAGGAGATCTCTGAAAGCCCTCGGAAACGACAGATACAGGCAAGGTTTGAAATCAATCGAGCAGGTTTATTGTCAAATGCGAAGCTCTAACAGTTGGTAACAGAGATCCTACAATGTTATACCACTGTGCATTATGGCCCGCGTTGACAAGGTACCAACACCGGGCAGGCCTATTGCCATATAACAGATATTAACAACGGTCAGTTAGAGTTAAGCCATTGTGCATTCTGTAAGTTTAGGCAATGACACCTGCCGTTTAAGTGCCTAGTGCGCCCCGCCTCCCCCAGGTCGGCTGGAGAGCACCCTTAGAGGTGTCCTTTTATAGATCGGTACAAACAACTTACATCACTTCTTTACGTACCAGGTTGCCACCCTCTGTTGCCTAGTTACCACCGCTTACCTTGTGCAAGGGGGGCTTACCTTCTGTTCATCATTTTGTCAGTTCTGACCTGATCCTGAACCTAGGTTGGTATGTGCATAACTCCTAGGGAGTTCTTGTACCAGGACATTCCTTAAGATGTTCCGTTACTCCCTTTTGGCTTACAGTCTGTTCTTGGTGCTTCCCTGTGTCCTTCCATGCTTCACCTAACTCACACATTACACAGTTATCAGTAGGGCCTCTTTCTTGGCTCCTGTGTTCCTGAACCAAAGTCTTGCTTACTAGATTCTAGGCCTGTTACTGCTTTCATGTTACAGGCCTCTATTCAGGCCTACTGACTCCATGTTACCGACCCTCAACTTACTACAGAGCAGAGGTAGGGAACCTAAAGCTCACCCTAGACCTTGATGAATTCCAGGATCTCTGCATTAGTTCAGGCTGGTGCTTTTCTGCTTCCCTGGTCAGTGGCAGCCGAGGGCACTGTGGGAGTGCTGGGGTCTGGCATGGCTCCATTGTCTGCTGCTGTTTGGCATGAGGCTTGCCAGGCTGGCTACTTGCCACAAACCCTTCTCCAGCAGCTTGTGGTTTTAAACTCCAGAGAGGAAGGGGAGCAGTGGGGCTGTCAGGTGTGGTCTATGCAGACACAAGTGCAGCTGTGAGAGGCTTCTGGAGCCAATTATTTAGAATTAGCAGCAGCAGAGCATCCACACTACCACTATTTTGAAATAGCAATTTTAAAATAAGCATTATTCCCCAGTGAAAGCAAGAGTACAGATTTCTAAATAATCAGCCTGTTATTTCTAAATAATGGGCTGGTAGTGTGGACGTTCCACTTGTTATTTTGAAATAAGGAGGTTATTCCAAAATAACTCCCTAGTGCAGACAAAGGCTCTGAGGGCATGTCTTCACTCGCCACGCCAGAGGTTGACCTTCTGGCATTCGATTTATTGGATCTAGTTAAGACCCATAAATTGAACACCAAGGGTAGCTCCAGCTGGCATCCTGTAATCCTCCTAGTTGCGAAGAGTAAGAGAAGCCAACAGAAGTGTTTGCTCCCATTGGCCTCCTACTGTGGGGACACCACCAAGCTCATCTTATGGTAAGCCGACTCTAGCTACATATTCTACATAGCTGGAGTTCTGTACTGTAAGCTGGCCTTCCAGGTTTAATGTAGACCTGGCATAAGTGTCTTGAAATAATCATGTACATCAACAGAGCACCTTTAATCTTCTTATATTTTAATTAAAAAGTAATTTAGTGCTGTAACGGGTAGGAGGAATGCTGGCCAGCACCCAGGGACTAAAGGGTTAAACTCAGGTAGCTAGCACGGGTGTTGGCAGAAAGCCAGGAAAGCCAATGGGAAAGACTGTTGAAATTTGAATTGTATATAGATACTTAGCTGCTCCTTTGTGTGAATTTTAAGTTAATGGCTGGAGGAAGTAAGATGCAGTAATCAGAACTACCATGCCTACAAGGAATATTAGGCATGGGAGTGAACTGGGCCTTGAAGTACGGATCAGCACAGATCGTGAGTAGAGAGAGGAATGCACGTTTAGTTGCAATCAGGGCATTTTTCTTTGTTTTCGTTGTTTGGGTAAGCTTCTCTATGTAAAATTTATGTGCTTTCCCCCCATTCACCATCTAAGCTGTACCCAGAGATACTATGTTCTCTGTGTTTTAATTTGTTCTTCTCAGTTGCTCTGTAACACCTAGCAACCAAGTATGCTTTATTAAGGATATAATTTTAGTTTTGTTAATAAAATAATCTTTTTTTTAAGACAATGATTTGATTCTTGTGTCCTAGAAGGTAACAGGTCTCTGTGTGTGCCTGCCTTGCCTGAGAGGTCAGCTATCAAAGACACAGCTTGTTTTCTGTGTTTTCTTTTGTTTCTTTTTTCAAGCTCTCTTGTGGCAGAAGAGCTTGGGGTATCCCTGGGGAAGGAATTCAAGTGTTCCTTCCTGGTTTTTCTGGTTTCTTTAAAATCACTTGATGGTGGCAGCATATCTTTCAGAGCCAGAGCATCTATGACTCTGTAGAGCTTTGTTAGCAGAGCCTACAGAGGCAAGGTATTTAAGATCTTTTGGGGACTCCCACCTTTTGCACTAGGAGTGCCAGAGTGGTGAACGGCCCTGACAGTGTCTACATGTTTTTCTGATACTCTGTTAACTTTTTATGAAGAGTCTTGCTTTCATTTGCCACATCTTGTTCAGTTTTACAAATATTGAAAATACTCAGAGGAAGAGTCCCCACTGTAGAAAGAATATGTATTTTAAATGAAGCCCAAACTATCACAAAAAGAGGTGGATGTTCAGTTAATATTTGCTATTTTAACATAAATATCTGAAAGTCACTGCAAGCCCAGTATTTTCTTCTGCCCCATGATTATAATGTCAAATGCATGGTGTCATACAATCCTCTTCTTGTGTTGTGGGGAATAGATTTGCATCAGTAATATTCCAACATTTCTTCTGTCTACTTCTATCATGGTAGAGGCAAGAACTATTTAAATAACTTAAATTTTAACTTGTTATGCTATACAAATATGGCTTATTTCTCTACACCTAGAAGTGAATGAATCTGACTTTAATAAGAAAGAATTTAAAAGGAATGGCATTGTATTTTACTATACATGCATCAATTAAGTTCCATAAAGTTAAAAGTTTGCAGTTAGCAAATATGGGGCCTGGTCCTTTAATAATTACTCCTGTCAGCAAGAACTGTGCAAGTGTGAAAATCTCGGACTGCGTTCTCTATTTAAAAATATTATAATATTGATGTGAATGTTAATGCTAATTTAAAACTTTCAAATATTTCACATCAGAAAATTTCCAGGTCCTCAGCTGGTGTAAATCAGCACAGTTCGTTTAAAGTAAATAGAACTAATCAACTTTACACTAGATGAAAACTGACCTTCTGCCTTTTAGAGATGTTTTTAAGCCTAGAATGAACCATTAGATAACCCAGTCTTATCTCCTGTATAACAGGCGCCCATTATCCCTGCATTTAGCCCAATAACTTGTTTGACTAAGCACATCTTCTACAGAGGCATCCAGTGTTGATTTTGATGGCATCTGGGCAAGGGCACCATTTCAAGTGTGTAGGGGGGGCAGGATCCATGAGCTCCGGGACATGGCTAGCTTTTTATCCCTTTCCCTGGATGCTAAGGGAGTGAGGGGAAAGTGCTTGCATTCTGTGCATTCCTCTCACACCTGTCTAGGGTGGGGCAATGCAGATGCCATGATGATGTCATTGTCATTCCACAGGAACATTTGTATAGAACATTTCTATATAAAAAATATATAGAACCCACTCTTTCTCCCCTGGGTTACTTGGGAGCAGGCCACGCTCACCTGTGTATCTGGGTGCTTGAGGTTTTTAATATAAAAGGAGATCCTGAGTACCCCAATGGTGATGTTGTATAGTTGGCAATCCTCTATCCATCCTCTTGCTACAGTCCTTTGCTCCTAAAGGAATATACAATGGCACTGCCTCCACCTGGATGGCCCTATACACACATAATGGTGTGCCTCGAGAGCCTCCAGGAATAAAATTATTTCAGTAATAATTTGGATCTAACTCCAAAACAACAATTATAAATAACATACATCTAATTGATTAAATTAGAATTAAGACACATTTACTTAACAATTTAGAGAAACAGGATTTAACAGATTAAAAGTGAATAAAATCAATTAGTAAAGTACACAGAAATAAAGAAAACATATCTAACTGGTATTTACATTGCCACCATTTATCTTACCCCAGAATGTGCACTCCTCTGGATTCACTTGTGTGGGTGCGCTTGAAGGTCTGCTGCTGAAGTGGAGACAGAACTGTGCAGGTTGTGTGTGTCAATCCAGGCAGGCAGCTAGCTGTAAATTCCCTCTGCCACTGGAGCAGGTCCCACCAAATGCCAGCAGATTCACTGGGGCCCAGAATCAGTTTGTGTTCTGTGTTCTGTCCCAGGCACCACTTTCCCAAAGAGCCACAGTTACTCACAGTACCTTCCATGCAGGCCCTTCTCAGCCACAGGCACAGCCAGGGTCTCTTCCCTCCAGGGACAATAACCAACAGCCTCTGAATCCAAGCCCCAGCAGGCTGTCAGCAGCAGGCTCTATCTTCCAGCAGCAGCTCCTGGCCTGGAAAAAGGCACGGCACTAGCAATCAGGCTCCTTTCCCTTAAACGGAGCCCACCAACCCTCTCTCTCTCTTTCTCTCTCGCTCTCTCTCTCTCTCTCTCTCTCTCTGCCTGAAAGAGAGCCAGAGACGTTCGCTCTGTTTTACCCAAGGGCTCATGGGTGTTGTAGTCTCTAGGGCTAGACTGCGGCACAAATGATCCTCCCAGTAAAAGTTAGAGACTCCCATAGTAAAGGGAGCCTACATATATATATAGAGAAAAAGATTAATGTCTTTAAAAGGTTCCCATCATAAAGCACATGTTCCAGTCCCCAAATAATTTTTGTGGTTCATTTCTCTGCCCTCTTGTTTTTCAACTTTATTTCCATTAAAAAATATGGACACCAAGACTGTAACACTACATTCTTGTATCAGTCTCACCTATGCCATAAACAAAGGTAAAATTACCTGTGTGCTCCTAGCCACTACTTCTCTGTTTGTACTTTCAAGGATCACTTTAACCTTCCATGTCATAGCATTGCACTGATTGCACATAATGAGTTGATTCTCCATTATGCCCCCCAAGTGCTTTTTTGAGCCACTGATGTCTAAGACCCAGGCCCCCATTCTCTAGGAAAGGCCTATGCTCTTAGTCCTTGCCTACACTTACCTGGAAATTGACACATTTAGTGGGTCTAGTAAGGACCCACTAAATCGACCACTGATGATGCCTCCGTTGACCCCAGTACTCCACAGAATCATGAAGAGTAAGGGAAGTCAACAGGAGAAACTCTTCCATAAACCTCCCACAGTGGGGATAATGTGGTAAGTCAAGCTAAGATATGTTGACTCCAGCTATTCTATTTGGCTACATCTACACTGCAGGCTTTTTGCACAAGAACGGCCGTTCTTGAGCAAAAACTTGCAGAGTGTCTACACTGCACGTGCATTCTTGCACAAGTAAATTTACAGTAAAGCATCAGAAAAGAGGGCTTCTTGTGCAAGAGTTATTCCTCTCCCCATGAGGAATAAGCCCTCTTGCACAAGAGCTCTTGCGCAAGAAGGCAGTGTGGATGAGCAACAGAGGTTTCTATGGCTAAAATGGCTATCAGAGCTTTCTTGCGCAAGAGAGCGTCCACACCTCCATGGACGCTCTTGCTCAAAGGCACATCCCTTGCACAAAAGCACATGGCAGTGTGGACACGCTCTTGCGCAAGACCTTTTGTGCAAGAACTCTTGCGCAAAACAGTTCTTGTGCAAGAAGCCTGCAGTGTAGACATAGCCTCAATGTAGAACTGACCTCAGATATGATTTTCTTTGCTGTTTTAAGATTAATATATTTTTTAAAGATTGGAAAGGACCTTTATGCTCACCTAGTCTGAGCTACATAACATGTTAAAAGACATTGTATTTGAATGGCCCCAGGCAGAGGCACAACTAGCTGTTCTCGGGGGTGGGCATGCAAGATATGACTTTGGGCCCCCCTCTCCTTTCACTGCTCACCTTTTGAGCATTACTGCTTGGCTAACATTAATTATTTAACCCATCTTCTCAGTGTATTTGTGATGGATTGCGAGCAACCTGCACGCTAGCGCGCGGGGAGGGGCCGGAGGAAGCCGCGGCCCCGGTGGGGGTGCCCGGGCACTGCAGCCGTGCCAGGAGCGGACGGCGGCAGCAGAGCCTTCCCCCGTGCCTGCGCAGCCAAGCGGTGGCTGGCGCCGCCCCCTGCGTGCATCCGCGGGAGGTGGGGGCGGAGATAGATGGGCAGGAAGAGGCGGGGGAGCCCGCCACATCTCGAGAAGGGTGGGGCCCCGAGGGCACGTCACAACCGGCGGGTCAGTTCAAAAGGGCCCGCCGGCAGCGAAGAGGGGAGCGGCCTCCAGGGCCAGCTGCAGGGAAGCCCTGGGCCGCGTTCAGGATGGCGCTGCCCCTAAGGGTGGTCAGCAGCCAGACGCAGCCTCACAGAGGCCTAGGATCCCCGCAGACACCTCCCGCCTTCAGATCCGGGATCAGACACCGAGTGGAGACGTCCACAATGTCGGACACCAGAACCACGGTAGGCCCTGGGGACCTCCCAGGAGGGGTTTGGGAACACACAGAGGGGAGGAAGCAGCTCGGGGAGGGGTCCTTTTGGCGGCCGTGGGCAGACGTGTTTAGGGAACGCATCCCCCATCTGTCGTGCAGGGGACGAGTGGACCCCTGCACTTAGGGCTCCGGGCTGGGACCCGGAGGAGAAGGCAGGCCCGGGTCCCCCTCTCCCTCCCCACCGCCTCGGGAATCGGGGCCACCCCGGCACTGCGAGAGTGAATCTTGCCATCAGAACGGAACAGAAAGGCCCCTGTGGAGGGGGTCGGCTACTGGGTTCGCGGATTCCCAGGACTCGTTGGAGTGGGGTGATCGCACCCGACGGTGCTGGCCTGGGCCCGGACCCGGCAACCAGCGCTGCAGAGTTGGACGACGGGGTCGCCGAACCCCCCTTGCTGGCCGGCAGGGGGTGATCGCACCCCAAAACTCGTCCACAGTATTAAAGAGCAATTAAATAAGTTTGCATAGTTTTAATTGTGCCTAGTATTTTGCAGGAGTGAAAGTAACTTAAGATTCTTACAGGTACTGTTGTATTGCACCTCTGGGGGTGGGCACTCAGGGCAGGGGACTGGAGGTTCAATATGACAGTACCTGTAAGAAATGTAATTGTGGGGTGGAGTGTGGGGAGTTCGGGACAGAGATTTAGAGTGGGGGGGGGCTCAGAGCAGTGGGGGTTGGGGGATTTAGGAATAAGGCCAGGGGACTGGGGATGGGGGGTTCAGGACAGGGAGATTTGGAAGGTTCAGAAATAAGGGTAGAGAGCTGGGAGGGTTGGGAGACTCAGGGCAAAGTGGATGTTGGGGGTGAAGGAATCAGAGTGAGGCCTGGGGGTCGGGGTCATGGCAGGTGGCTGAGGGTGTGGAGGGCTCAGGCTAGGGAATTTGGGGGGGGGGTTCAGGAATAAGGGGAGTGGACTGGGGGGCAGGAATCAAGATAGGGGGCTGAAGTGGGGGGTCAGGGTGTCGGGGTAAGTGTGTGGGGGACTTGCAGCCACACCTACTGAGTCACTACTACTCTTCCTCTTCCTCTGATGATCAGAGAGTGAGGGGAAGTGCACAGTTTGTGTGAAGTCTCCCATGTCTCTCCCCTGGGCTACATGCACTTTCCTCTCACTCCCCATTAGTCAGGGGAAGAAGAATATCAGAGTTCTGGCTACACATGGCTGTAGCCCCCCGCTTTCTCTAAAGGGCACAGGGGGAGTGTCTATGAGCTGGAACAGTACTGGACTGGGGGAGAACATCCTCCCAACAAGCTCCTTTCACCTGCCTGGCTGCTTGCTTCTTAGCAAGGCAGTCTGCAGGAGAATCCTAGAAGCCTGGCTGGGAGCAGTTGCAACCAAGTGCCCCAGCCTGCCAGCATCTCTGGATTGGGTCCTCCTGTGTCTGTGGGCCCACATGCACAGCATGTCCTGTATGTCCCCTTGTTGTGCTCCTGGCCCCCACTGTCTGCAAAGTGGGTGTCTCTGAATTATCTGACTTCTTCATGTGCTAAGATATTTTGAAACAGGCCATTTCTATACTTTATATAATCCAGCCCATTATCAGTAGTGCATTATATTCTCATAAGAATAGTATTTTTTTTGTGGCAAATATATGCACAGCTTTTTTAAGGGAAGTTTGACATCTGCTTTTCAAAGAAACCATTAAATCAACATTGTTATTAAACTCGCCTTTTATATTTTTATTAAGGATTTTCACCATCAGTGAAAGCAGGATCAAATTCCTTGAGTTACCTTCTTTTAATAAGGTCTGAATTGAAGACAGACAAGATTTTTCTTCATTTCCTTCTTTCAAGATAGCCACATTACTTTGTCCCACTTTCTTCACAAAGGATTATGGGATTACTGGGCTACCTGCTCTGTTTTCCTCCTTCCATGTAGAGCTGCTGCTGTTTTTTGAGGGATGTCCAAAAAGTTCTTGGAAATTAGAGTTCTGGCAAGACTTTGGACATCTGAGTTAGATTCCTTCCTTGCATTCCCCATTGCAAGGAGTTTTTGATGAACTGGGATTCAAAACAATCAGGATTTATCTGTTAACAGGACTGATGCCTTGACTCCTTGGAGTTTGGTTTCAGTCCTATCTTTCATCCATTAAGAGATCACACCCATTTAAAACATTTGACTTACTAAAAGCAATTGGATTATATGATGAATTACAAACATTATTTTATTCCATGGCCATTTAAAGATCTTCTACACCTACTTATGTGTGAATTGCTAACAAATTCCTAATTCTATGAATAGCTGAACACCTTTTGAAAATCTACAACTTGTTTCTGCAATTAATAACCATTAAACTGTGAACTGACTCCCACCTTCAGGTATTAAAAGTCATAAGAACAGCTAGGTTCGCCCAAGATGGCTTGAGAGTTTTGAAGATCAGTGAGAGTCTTGTGATTATTATCTGACTAACAAAGTAGATCTGTAATTGTTGGGGAGATGACATTGCTGTGTCATTGTTGACTGGAAGTCCCATGAGGTTTTACATGAAGATAATTTATTTGTTTAGAAGAAGTTATTTATTTATTTGTTTAGAAGAGTGCTATTCCTAAAGTGATTCTATGGTGACAGAAATGCCCGCTTGTGAAGGAAGCCATGAAAAAAATGTCACACCACCACCATCATCCCTAGGGAAAAGATACATTGATAAGAACCACTCCCTCAGCAAATCTACCTGAACATAGTTTTTTTTTTTTTTTAAATTCTGCTGTGCTCCTTATTTGTTTAAAATGGGTTGAATCTTTTCAAAGTAAATGTAATTTCTTTAAATCACAAAGCCTGTGAATCTTGAAGATCCCATTATTGTAATATTTCTGCACCAAGAGATTAGGATTGAGTTCATAATAAGAATCAGAAAACTCCGAGAATTATTAGATAGAATCAAATCTTTTTTCATTGTAAGCCATATGGCAGGAGGAATGTATGCAAGATAGGACTTACACAGGGAAGGAGGGTGTGTTAAAATTGTGTTGTCTGTTCTGGTTCCATGGGCTGCTAGATATCATGTTATCTAAACCTCATCACATCCTGCAAATTTTCCAAAGCATTAAGTTGCTTGAAATGCTGTCAAAAAGAAAAAAAAACCTGTCAATTTCTGTAGTTTGCTATGGTGTCAATTTAAAAGATGTTTATTTAGAAAATGAATCTTGAATTTTTTTTTGTTCCATTTGACTTTATTGCAAAGTAAAATTACAGACACATTTAAATTTGAAAAGTAATCAAAGAATATTATAGAGCACATTGACACAATAATTTAATAGTATGCCAATACACTAGTCATTTGAACGGGGAGTTCACATCATAATGGTTTCATTGTTGAAGGCATTACATTGCTTCTATGATGTAAAATGAAAATGTTCAGGTTGCTTCAGTAGAAATCTATGTAGAGCCCAGTATGAGGTAATTATATTGCCATTACAATGTCAAAGAAGTATATAAGATGGTCCATGGAGACCCCATTATTATGTCATGATAGCAGATTACGACTTTGTGCTAAATGGTTTCAGATTAAGTCTGAAGAGATTTCATTATATTGCTGCTGCTTTTTGAGAGAAATTATAATGGCAAAATATTTTCAGTAAAATTCTGTGGAGGTTCACTTACAATAACAGAATAAAATGAAAAGATATCAATGCAAGTTATAGTTAAAGAACTGAAACAAGTAACACTATGTTAGCTATTATAAAAGCTGAGAGACACAAAAACACCAAAGGAAGAAAATACTGAATTGACAACCAGAGTACCTTTATCTTCATGTGACATCAATATGTATTATAACACATAATGGTCCTCTTCGAGTTTTCCACCACAAATAATATTTGACTGGGAGAATAATTATTAAAAATATAAAACACATAATGCCTACTCCACATAAAGCCTACTCCAGACATGATGTGGAAAAAGGAGAAGTACTCAATGTTTTTGTTTGTTTGATTGTTGGTTGGTTTTTTTGCCTGTCTTCACAAACAAGGCCAGTTCCCAGACTGGTGCACTAGGCAACACAGTATGGGGAAGGGGTGGGTAGCCATCAATGGAGAAATAATATGTTAAGAACTATTTAGAAAAGCTGGACATACACAAACTCATGGGGCCGGTCTAATGCATCCAAAGTTTCCAGAGAACTGGCTGATGTGATTGCAGAGCCACTGGCCATTATCTTTGAAAACTTGTGGCAGTTGGGGAAGGTCACAGACAATTGGAAAAAGGCAAATGTAGTGCCCATTTTTTAAAAAAGGGAAGAAGGAGAATCCAGGGAACTACAGACCAGTCAGCCTCACCTCAGTCCCCAGAAAAATCACGGAGGGGATCCTCAAGGAATCCATTTTGAAGCACTTGGAAGAGAGGAAAGTGATCAGGAATAGACAACATGGATTCACCAAGGGCAAATCATGCCTGACCAACCTGATTAGCTTCTGTGACAAGAAAACTGATTCTATGCATATGGGGAAGGCGGTGGACGTGATATACCTAGACTTTAAAAAAGCTTTTGATATGGTCTCCCACAGTATTCTTGCCAGCAAGTTAATAAAGTATGGATTGGGTAAATGGACTATAAGGTGGATAGAAATCTTGTAGGATCGTTGGCTCAATGTCTGGTTGGCGGTCAGTATCAAGCAGAGTCCCCGAGGGTTGATTCTAGGGCTGGTGCTGTTCACCATCTTTATTAATGATCTGGATGAGAGGATAGATTGCACCCTCAGCAAGTTTGCAGATGACACTAAGCTAGGGGGAGTGGTAGATAAATTGGAGGACAGGGATAGGATCCAGAGTGATCTGGACAAATTTGAGGATTAAGCCAAAAGAAATCTGATGAGGTTCAACAAAGGTAAGTACAGAGTCTTGTACTTGGGACAGAAGAATCCCAAGCACTGTTGCAGGCTAGGGACCAACTGGCTAAGCAGCAGTTCAGCAGAAAAAGACTCGGGGATTAAAGTGAATGAGAAGCTGGATATGAGTCAACAGTGTGCCCTTGAGGCCAAAAAGTCTAACAGCATAGTAAGGTACATTAGGAGGAGCATTTCCAGCAGATCTAGAGAAGTGATTATTCCCCTTTATTTGGCACAGGTGAAGCCACATCTAGAGTATTGTGTCCAGTTCTGGGGCCCCCATTACAGCAAGGGTGTGGATGCATCCAAGGAAGTCCAGCAGCGGGCAACAAGAATGATTAGCGGGCTGGAGACTTATGAGGAGCGGCTGAGGGATTTGGGCTTATTCAGTCTACAGAAGAGAAGAGTGAGGGGGGATCTGATAGCAGTCTTTAACTACGTGAAGGGGAGTTCCGAGGAGGATGGAGAGAGGCTGTTGTCAGTGGTGGCAGATGACAAAACGAGGACAAATAGTCTCCAGTTTCAGTGGGAAAGGTCTAGGTTGGATATTAGGAAAAAACTATTTCACTAGAAGGATGGTGAAGCACTGGTATGGGTTACCTAGGAAGGTGGTGGAATCTCCATCCCTAGAGGTTTTTAAGTCCCAACTTGACAAAGCCATAGCTGGTTGGGATTGGTTCTGATTTTAGCAGGGGGTTGGACTCGATGACTTCCTGAGGTGTCTTCCAACCCTATAATTCTATAATTCTACTCAGACATCCAGTTGTTTTGTATACCTTTTATTGTGATATGATCTGTTTCTAAAGGAACATCTATTATATTCTATATTTCCATGTATCTGTGGTCTCAGGTAGGATTTTAGACTGCTGGGGTAGCAAGAGAGGCATGAGAGCCTTATGCTTGAATTTCTGGGTGTTTGTGAGTTTGTCTAAATATTTAATATAGTTTTTTATTTGTCAGCACATTAATTACATTTGGTGCATAAAATAAATTTATTATTAATAACAGACGAACACAATGTTTATCCACAGGAAGGGCAACACAAAGGCAAAAACAATTCTTACAGCATTGACATAAATTTTGCATCTGTCAAATATTCATTGAGAATGTTTTTCAATCTATGAAGATGTTATTCATTACTTGTTCATATAGCTACAGTGTCTCCTTTAATTTGTTATACAAAATCAATGTTTTCGAGTGGAGAAATGCAACCTGTTCTCCATAAATCACGGGAGTGGATTTCATTGTGATAAATCAAATTTACTATAGCAACAATGAAAAAAACAGATTTTATTTTATTAATAAGAAAACAATCTATTTAGGTTATAGAATAGCATACACTTGGTTTTGATCAAATGTTAGACATTTACGTACAGTAAGAAAAACCAAAGTGACAATTTTTTTAAATTGTCATCTTTTATATAGGCTTTTGTCCTAAAAAAAGTGGCTTCGAAGTAGGCATTTTAAACTATTTTAAATATGTGTATATACTAGACAATAGTAGAACCAGACAAAACAGATTTCAAGTCCTTCATTAAATTAAAAAAACCCAGGAAACTAGATGAGCCATGTCAAGGCTGTTCCCCACTCTGGCACAACGAATGCAGAAGTGGGAGCCCGCAAAAGTACTCAAAAAACCTTGCCTCTACTGGCTCTGGTACAAAAACTCCCCCGCCCCCAATCCTAATACCCAGATGTTGGGGAATCCGCTGCCACCATCAAGTGCTTATGAATCCACAAACAGGGGTGGACACTTGAAATCAGCCTCAGGGTACCCCAAGCTCTTTTCCCCCAAAAGAGCTTGAAAAAGGAAAAGAGAAAAACAAGCTGCAGTCTGTGGTAGCTGACCCCTCAGTCAGGCATGCAGATACACATAGACAGACCTTCCAGGACACAAAAATCAACCAATATCAGTTAATTAAAAAAAGAAATAAACTTTTATTATCAAAACAAAGCTACAGTTGCAAGCATAGTAAAGTGGCTAGATGGGAAGAGCCACCAATGGCTATAGATACTCAGGGAAGCCCCCTAGGCTAACAATTAGTTACAAAGAAAAAAGAAAAACACAATTAGCAGCTCAGACATTATTTCCAAATTCCCAAACAAGGAAAACAACAATCCTGATGGACTATCTAAACTTTTCCCTACTTACACATTTTAAAAAGTCCATTCTTGGAGAGAGAAGTGACTCCCATCTCCCTCAGTCTTGGAAGAAACTACTCTAAATCTCAAACACAGAAGAACTAGAGAAAAAAACCTCTCTTGCGGTTAGAAATTCCTACCTGCATTGTTATTGGCTGACCACCTGGCACCTGGCTAGCTACAGTGTTATCCTCTTAGTCACCAGATGCTGGTTAGCACTCCTAGTTATGACAAGCCACAATTACTTTTAAAAACGAAAAATTGAAAAAAAATTGGTTAGCGTTAATAAAGTTGGGAATTGAAGAATAGCAGAGGGGAAAATAAAACTCATGAACCTAAGCAAATATAGTGTTATGGTTATGGTTAGGGTTAAGGTTACGGTTAGGGTTAGGGTTTAGGGTTAGAGTTAGGGCTAGAGCTAGGGTTACAGTTAGGGTTAGGGTATAGGGTAAGGGTTAGGGTTAGGGTTTGGAGTTTCATTTTAGGGTTAGGGTTTAGGGTGAGGATTAAGGGTAGGGTTAGGGTTAGGATTAGGATTAGGGTTAGAGTTAGGGTTTAGGATTATGGTGAGGTTTGGATTTAGGATGAGGGCCAGGGTTTAGAGTGAGGATTAGGATTGGGTTAGGGTTAGCATTTGGGTTTGGTTTAGAGATGGGTTTTGGATTAGGATTAGGTTTATGGTTAGGGTAAGGGTCTGAGTTTAGGGTGAGGATGAGGGTTAGGGTTAGATTTTGGGGTTACAGATAGGATTAAAGTTACGGCTAGAGTTAGGGTTATGGTTGGCATAAGGGGTTAGGTTTTGTGTTAGGGTTAAGGGTTAGGGTTAGGATTAGAGTTAGGGTTAGGGTTTGGGTTAGTGTTAGGGTTTAGGGTTAGGGTGAGGTTAGGGTAAGGGTTTCGGTTAGGATTGGGGTTAGGGTAAGTGTTAGGGTTTAGGGTTATGGTCAGGGTTAGGGTTAAGATAAGGCTTAGGGTGAGGGCAAGGATGAAGGTGAGGATTAGGGTTAGCTCTAGGGTTTAGGGTTAGCTCTAGGGTTTAGGGTTAGGGTTTGAGTAAAGATTAGGGTTAGGGTTTGGATTAGGGTTCAGGTGAGGGTTTAAGTTAGTGTTAGGGTTAGGGATAGAGTGGGGATGAGGGTGAGGTTGAGGGGTAGAGATAGGATTTAGGGTTAGAATTTAGGGTGCAGCTGAGGGATAGGGTTAGGATTAGGTTTAGTGCAAGGAGCTAGGGTTTATGTTAGTATTAAGAGCTAGGGTTAGAATGAGGGTTAGGGTTAGGGTGAAGGTTTAGAATTTTGGTTATTGTTAGGGTTAGGGTTAGGGTTAATGTTACGGTTATGGTGAAGGGGAGGGTTAGGGTTAGGGTTTGGGTTAAGGTTTCATTTAGGCTTCCGATTGGGATTAGGGCTAGGATTAGGGTTAGGGTTAGTTTAAAGTTAGGGTTAGGACTAGGGCTGGGGTTAGGGTTTAGATGAGGGTTAAAATTAGGGTTTAGGGTTAGAATTAGGGTTAGGGAGAGCATGAGGGTGGGGGTGAGGGTTAGGGGTAGTATTTAAGGGTAGGGGTAGGGTTAGTTTTAGGGGTAGGTTCAGGTTTAAGATTACGGTTAGTTTTAGGGTGAGGGTTAGGGTTTAGGGATAGAATTAGGGTGAGAGTGAGGGTTAGGGTTAGGATTAGGGTTGGGGTATGGTTAGGGTTAGTGTTAAGGTTAGGATTTAGTTCAGTTTAGGTTATGTTTAGGGATTAGGGTTAGGGTTTAGGATTAGGGTTTAGAGTTAGGGTTAAGGTTAAGATTAGGGTTAGGTTTAGGGTGAGGGTTAAGTTTGGGGAAGGTTTAGAGTTAGTGTTAGCTTAGGGTTAGGGTTAGGATAAGGGCTAGAGTGGGGTTTGGGTAGGATTAGCATTAGGGTTACGTTTCGAGTTTTGGGTTAGGGTTAGGGTTAGCATTAGGCTTAGGGTTAGGGTTGGGATAGTGTTAGGGCTATGGTTAGGATTATGTTAGTGTAAGGGTTAGAGTTAGGTTTTGGGTTTCGGTAGAATTAGGGTTAGGGTTAGGGAAAGTGTTATGGTAAGATTTGGGTAGGATTTCAATAAGTGTTACGGTGTAGGGTTAGGGATAACGTTTGGGTTAGTTAAAGGTTAAGGTTAGGATTAGGGTTTGGTTTAGGGGAAGGATTAGTGTTAGTGTTGGGGTTAGGGTTAGGGTTTCGGTTAGGGTTCGGTTAGGGGTAGGATTAGGGTTAGGGTTAGGGTTAGAATTAGGGTTTGGGTTAGGGCTAGCGTTAGGGTTAGGGTTAGGGTTTGGATTAGGGTTAGCTGTGGGGTTAGTGTTAGGGTTAGTGTAGGGTTATGGTTAGGTTTAGGGTTAGGGTTAGGGTTAGCTTTGGGGTTAAGGTTAGCGTTTAGAGTTATGGTTAGATTAGTGTTAGGGATAGAGTTAGAGTTACAGTTCGATTACAGGGTTAGGGCTAGGGTGAGGGTTAGGGCTAGGGTTGTTTTTTGGCTTAGATTACGGTTAGGTATTTGGTAGGGTTCGGGTTTAGGGTAGGATTAGAGTTAGGGTTGGGGTAGGGTTACAGTGAGTGCTGGGGTTAAGATGAGGGTTTGAGTTTGGCTTAGGTTAGGTTTAGTCTTAAGGTTCGGTGTTATGGTTAGGGTTAAGGTTAGGGTTAAGTTTAGAGTTTAGGATTTAGGGTTAAGGTTATGGTTAGGTTAGGGTTATGGTTAGAGTTAGGTTAGGGGTTAGGGTTAGGGTTACGTAAGGGTTAGTGTTAGGGTTAGGGTAAGAGGTAGGGTTGGGTTTAGGTAGGATTAGGGTTAAGGTTACGGTTCAGGCTTTGGAATAGGGTTAGGATTATTGTTACGGTTCGGATTTAGGCGTAGGTTTTTGGTTGGGTTAGGGTTTTGGGGCTAAGGTCAGTGTTAGTGTTAGGTTAAGGTTTAGTGTTAAGGTTAGTATTAGTGTTAGGGTTAAGGTTATGCTTCTGTTTAGGTTAGCTTTAGGATAACTGTTTAGGGTTAGGGTTCAGGCTAGGTGAAATTTAGGATTATGATTAGGATTAGGGTTACATTAGGGTTAGAGTTAGGGTTAGGTTTTGGTTCAGTTTAGGGTTAGGGTAATTGTGAGGGTGAGGATTAGTGTTTAGGTTTAGGGTTGGGGTTATTGTTAGGGTTTCGGGTCAGTGTTAGGGTTCATGGTTAGGATTAGTGTTGGGTTAAATTTAGGGTTGGGGTTAGGTTTAGGGTTAGGGTTAATGTAATAGTGAGGGTGAGGTTAGGGTTGGTTTATGTTTAGGGTTAGGGTTATGGTTAGGGTTTAGGAGCAGGGTTAGGGTTCATGGTTAGGGTTTATGGTTAGAATTATGGTTAGAGTTATATTAGGGTGGAGGTAGGGCTAGTGTTAAGGTTAGTGTTAGGGTTAGAATTGGGATAGGGTTAGGGTTAGGGTTTTGGATTAGGGTAAAGGATAGGGTGAGGGTGAGGGTTAGTTTTTAGGTTTATGGTCAGGGTTACGGTTAGCATTAGGGTTTATGGTCAGTGTTTAGGGTTAGAATTAGTCTGAGGGGTACGGTTGGGTTAGCATTAAGGTTGGTGTTCGCTATGGGGTTCGGGTTTAAGGTTAGGATTGGTGAGGATTAGGGTTTAGGATTAAGGACAGGGTTAGGGTTAGAGGTAGGGTTAAGGTTATGGTTAGGGTGAGGGTTAGGATTGGGTTAAGTTTAGGGTTATGGTTAGGTTAGGGTCAGGGTTTAGGTTTACGGTTAGTCTTAGGTTTTATGGCTAGGGTTAGGGTTAGGGCTTATGGTAAGCATTTAGGGTTGGAATTAGTGTTAGGTTTAGATGTAGGGTTAGGGTTAGTATTAGGTTAGGGCTAGGATTAGAGTCAGGGTTCAGTTAGCATTTGGGTTTTGGTTAGGTTTAGGGTAAGAGTTTATGGTTAGGATTTGGGTAGGATTAGGGTTTAGGATTAGGGTTAATATTAAGATTAGGGTTCAGGTTTAGGGTTAGGATTAGGATTAGGGTTAGCATTAGGTTTAGCCTTAGGGTTGGGTTAGGGTTAAATGTAAGGTTAGAGTTTAGGGTTAGGGTTTATGTTTAGGATTTAGGGTTAGAATGAGGGTGAGGAATAGGGTTAGGGCTAGGTTCATGTTTGGGGTTGGAGTTAGAATTATAGTTATGGTTTAGGGTTAGGTTAGGTTTAAGTTTAGGGTTAGGGTGAGAGTATTTGTTGAGTTTTTTTTTAAATTTGGGTCATGTTTGGGTTAGGATTAGGGTTTGGGGTGAGGGTTAGGGTTAGTCTAGGGTTATGGTTATGGTTATAGTTAGGGGTTTGGTTTAGGGTTAGGATTAGGGTTAGGATTAGGGTTAGTGTTGGGTTAGGAATAGGGTTAAGGTTAGGTTTAGGTTTGGGGTTAAGATTAGGTTAAAGTTTAGCATTAGGTTTAGGTTTATGGTTAAGTTAGGGTTAGGGTGAGAGTATGGGTTGAGTTTGATTTAGGGTTTGGGTTAGGTTTGGATAAGGATTAGGGTTTGGGGTCGGGTTAGGATTAGGGCTAGGTATAGGGTTAGGTTTGGGTTTATGGTTATGGTTTAGGTTTTGGGTTAGGGTTAAGGTTAGGGTTACAGTTAAGGTTAGTTTCCAGGTTAGGTTAGGTTTTGGGTTTGGATTAGGGTTTAGGGTTAATATTTAGGGTTAGGTTTAGGGATTACTGTTAGGATTAGGATTGGATTAGGTTTTAGGATTAGGGTTAGTATTAAGGGTAGGGTTTGGGTTTAGGTTTAGGGTTAGTCTTAGGGTTAACTTTAGGGGGTAGCCAAGTTAGTCTGTGTAGTTTAAATTTAAGAAACAGCAAATGGTCTGGCAGCACTTTATAGACTAACAAAGCATGTAGAGGGTATCATGAGCTTTCGTGGGCACAGCCCACTTCTTCTGATGACCGGAGTTTTGAGTTTAGGAAGTGCAGACACAAAATAAATAGGGGAGAAGGAGAGGAGGGGAAGGGAAAAAAAGGATGGGGACGGGAAACAAGGAGCAGAGGTTGATGAATGTTGTTGGCTCCAGTGATATATCTATACAAGTGAATTCATCACTAGAGCCAACAATATAAGCTACCAAATCAAAGGCTCATTTAACTGCACATCCAGTAATTTGATCTATGCCATCAAATGCCAGCAATGCCCCACTGTTATATATATTGGACAAACGGGACAGTTCCGACAGGAAAGAATCAATGGACACAAATCAGATATAAGTAAATGGAACATACAGGAACCTGTTGGAGAAAGATCTCCAGGTGGCTGTCTTGTCACAAGCCAATTCTACAAGCCAAATGCACAGAGAGGTGTTTGAATTACAATTCATCCACAAATTCAATTCTCATACGGATAACCTCCTCAATTGAGATAATGGATGGCTGGGACATTATCAACCTAACATTCAATGAAGGTGCCAAGAGCTCTTTGTCTGTGTAGATTCTTGCGTTAGTACCTTTCCTATCTAATTTCTATCCTATGATCCTTATCTGCTTCTTTTAACTATCCAATCTTTAGGTGCTTATAGGTTACTAGTTCTGCCTACTTGTTTTTCCCTTTGATATTTTCATACCCTCTGCTCCTTGTTTCCTGCCCCCTCCTTTTTTTCCTTCCCCTCCTCTCCCTTCTCCCCTATTTATTTTGTGTCTGCACTTCCTAAACTCTATAAAGTGCTACCAGACCATTTGCTGTTTTTTAAGTTTATCTTAGAGTTAGGTTAGGGTTAAATTTAGGATTAGGGTTTAGGGTTAGGGTTTAGGGTTAGAATGAGGGTGAGGGTTACGCTAGGTTTATGGTTGGGGTTGTAGATAGCTTTATGGTTAGGGTTTAGGGTTAGGTTAGGTTTAGGGTTAAATTAGGGTTAGGATTAGGGTGAGAATATATGTTGAGTTTGGTTTAAGGTTTGGGTCATGTCAGGGTTAGGATTATGGTTTGGGGTACCGTTAGGTTTAGAGTTAGGGATTTGAGTGAGGGTAAAGGTTATGGTTATGGTTAGGTAAGGTTTAGGGTTAGGATTAGGGTTAAGGTTAGGGTTAGGATTAAGTTCAGGGTTTGGTTTAGGGTTATGTTTAGGGTTAAGTTAGGGTTAGGGTGAGCGTATGGGTTGAGTTTGGTTTAGGGTTTGGGTGAGGTTAATGTTAGGATTAACGTTTGTGGTTAGGGTTACAATCATAGAATCATAGAATCATGGAGCTGGAAGAGACCTCACGAGGTCATCAAGTCCAGCCTTCTGCCCAAGGCAGGATCAATCCCAACTAAATCAACCCAGCCAGGGCTTTGTCAAGCCGAGACTTAAAAACCTCTATGAATGGAGATTCCACCCCCTCCCTAGGGAACCCATTCCAGTGCTTTACCACCCTCCTAGTAAAATAGTTTTTCCTAATTTCCAGCCTCGACCTCTCCCACCGTAACTTGAGACCATTGCTCCTTGTTCTGCCATCTGTCACTACTGTGAACAGCCTTTCTCCATCCTCTTTGGAACCTCCTTCAGGAAGTTGAAGGCCGCTATCAAATGCCCCCTCACACTTCTCTTCTGCAGACTAAACAAACCCAAATCCCTCAGTTTCTCCTGATAGGTCATGCGCTCCAGCCCCCTAATCATTTTGGTCACCCTCCACTGGACCCTCTCCAATGTGTACACATCTTTTCTATAGTGGGGGCCCCAGAAGTGGACACAATATTCCAGATATGGCCTCACCAGGGCCGAATAAAGGGGAATAATCACCTCTCTGGATCTGCTGGCAATGCTGCTCCTAATACACCCTAATATGCCATTAGCCTTCTTGGCTACAAGGGCACACTATTGACTCATATCCACCTTCTCATCCACTGTAATCCCCAGGTCCTTTTCTGCAGAACTGCTACTTAGCCATTCAGTCCCCAGCCTGTAACAATGCTTGGGATTCTTCCGTCCCAAGTGCAGGACTCTCCACTTGTCCTTGTTGAACCTCATCAGACTTCTTTTGGCCCACTCCTCTAATCTGTCCAAGTCACTCTAGACCCTATCCCTGCCCTCCAGCATGTCTACCTCTCCCCTAGCTTAGTCATCTGTGAACTTGCTGAGGGTGCAATCCATCCCCTCATCCAGGTCATTAATAAAGATGTTGAACAAAACCTGCCCTTGAACAGATCCTTGGGGCACTCTGCAAGAAACAGACCACCAACCTGACATTGAGCCCTTGATCACTACCCGTTGGGACCGACAGTCTAGCCAACTTTCTATCCATCTTACAGTCCATTTATCCAATCCGTATTCCCTTAACTTGCTGACAAGAATATTGTGGAAGACCATATCAAAAGCTTTGCTAAAGTCAAGGTATATCACATCCACAGACTTTCCCATATCCACAGAGCCAGTTACCTCATCATAGAAGCTAATCAGATTAGTCAGGCACGACTTGCCCTTCGTGAATCCATGTTGACTATTCCTGATCACTTTCCCCTCTTCCAAGTGCTGCAAAATGGATTCTTTGAGGATTTCCTCCATGATTTTTCTGGGGACTGAGGTAAGGCTGACTGGTCTCTAGTTCCCTGGGTTGTCCTTCTTCCGTTTTTTAAAGATGGGCACTACATTTGCCTTTTTCCAGTCATCTGGGATCTCTCCCGATCTCCATGAATTTTCAAAGATAATGGCTAGAGGCTCCGCAGTGACATTTGCCAACTCCCTCAGAACCCTCGGATGCATTATATCTGGGCCCATGGATTTGTGTATGTTTAGCTTTTCTAAATAGTTCCTAATTTGTTCTTTCCCCACTGAGGACTGTCCACCTCCTTCCCATACTGTGTTTCCTAGTGTATTTGTCTGGGAGCTGACTTTGTCTGTGAAGACAGAGTCAAAGAAAGCACTGAGTACTTCACCTTTTCCTGCATCATCTGTCACTAGGTTACCTCCCTCATTCAGTAAGGGCCCCACACCCTCTCTGATCACCCTCTTATTGCTAACATGTCTGTAGAAACCTTTCTTGTTATCCTTCACATCCTTTGCAAGTCTCAATTCCAACTGCGCTTTCGCCTTCCTGATAACTCCCCTGCATTGTCGAGTAATATATTAATACTCCTCCCTAGTCATCAGTCCAGGTTTCCACTTCTTGTAAGCTTCCTTTTTGTGCTTAAGCTCACCAAGGATGTCTCTGGTAAGCCAATCAGGTCGCCTAACATATGTACTTTTCTTGCTGCGCATTGGGATGGTTTCTTCCTGTGCCTTCAATTAGCCTTCTTTAAAATACTGACAGCTCTCTTGGACTCCTTTCCCCTTCATGTAAGCATCTCAGGGAATCCTGCCCATCAGTTCTCTGAGGGAGTCAAAGTCTGCTCTTTTGAAGTCCAGGGCGTGTATTTTGCTACTCTCCTTTTTTTCCTTTGGTCAGGATCCTGAAATCTACCTTCTCATGATCACTGATTCCCAGGTTGTCACCCACCTGTACTTCCCCTCTAGTTCCTCCCTGTTTGTGAGAAGCAGGTCAAGCTGCGCATGGCCTCTGGTTGGTTCCTTCAGCACTTGTACCAAGAAGTTATCCCCAACATTCTCCAGAAACTTCCTGGATTGTCTGTGTACTGCTGTATTGGTCTCCCAACAGATGTCAGGGTGATTAAAGTCCCCTATGAGAACCAGAGCCTGCGATCTGGAAGCTTCTCTCAGTTGTCCAAAGAAAGCCTTGTCTACCTCATCCACCTGATCCAGCCGGACTATAGCAGACCCCAACCACAACATCACCCCTGTTGCTTCCACCTCTAAGCTTAACTCATAGATTCTCAACTGTCTTTTCTCCCTCTAAACACTGGAGCTCCGAGCAATCGTACTGCTCACTTACACACAGCGCACCTCCTCCTCCTTTTCTCCCCCACCTGTTCTTCCTGAACAGTTTATACCCTTCCATGACAGTGCTCCAGTCATGCGAGTCATCTCACCAAGGATTTGGGCTTGGTTAAGTCTTAGGGTAAGGGTTAGAGTTAGGGCTTGGTTAGGGTTAGGGTAAGTCTTTGGTTTAGGTTTAGAGTTTGGAATTAGAGTTTGAATTAGGTTTGAGTTAGCATTGGAGTAAGGGTCAGGGTTGGGGTTTATAGTTTAGGGTGAGGGTTAGGGTGAAGGATAGGCTTAGGGTGATGGTTAGGTGTTTGGTTAGGGTTAGGGTTAGAGTTAGGATTGGGTTAAGGTTACGGTAAGTCTTAGGTTTAGGTTTAGTTTTAGGATTAGGGTTGGGTGAGGTTAGAGTTAGCATTAGGGTTAGTGTTGGGTTAGGGTTAGGTTAAGGTTAGTGTTAGGGTTAGATTTAGAGTTAGGGTTAGGTTTGGGTTAGGGTATGGTTTAGCGTTAGGGTCTAGAGTTAGAGTGAAGGTTAAGATTAGGGTTAGCCTTAGGTTTAGGGTTTGTTTTGATTTAGGGTTAAAGTTGTGGTTAGGTTTAGGATTAGGTTTAGGGATAGGGATTAAAGTTAGGGTTAGGGTTAGGGTTCGGTTAGGGTTAGGGTAGGGTAAGGGTTAGGGTTAGGGATAGGGTTAGGGTTTAGTTATTTTAGGGCTAGGTTTAGGTTTAGGGTTTAGGGCTAGGGTTAGTCTTAGGGTTAGGGTTAGGGTTAGGGGTTAGGGTTCCGGTTAGGGATAGGGTTAGGGTTAGGGTTAGGGTTATGGTTGAGGTTAGTGGTTTATTTAGGATTTGAGTTAAAATTAGGTTTAGGTTTACGGTTAGTATAAGGGATAGAGTTGGGGTTTAGTTAGTGTAGGGCTAGGTTTAGGTTTAGGGTTTAGGGTTAGGTTCGGGTGTGGGTGAGGGTTTGGGTTAGCATTGGGGTCAGGTTCAGGGTTGTAGTTTATTGTTAGATTTAGAGTTAGGGTGAGGATTAGGGTGAGGGTCAGTCTTAGGGTAAGTGTTTAGGGTTAGGGTTAGGATTAGGGTTAAGATTACAGTTAGGGTTAGTCTTAAGGTTAGGGTTAGGGTTATGCTTAGGGTTAGGGTTATGGTTAGTCTTAGGCTTAGGGTTAGGAAAAGGGATAGGGTTAGGGTTTAGGTAGTGTAGGTCTAGGTTTAGGTTTACCTTTAGGGTTAGGGTTAGGGTATGGGTTATGGTTAGGGTAAGCTGTTAAGTTAGGATTAGAGTTAGGGTTAGGGTTTACGTTAGGGTTATGTTTAGGGTTAGGGTTAGGGTTAAGGGTTGCGTTGGGGTCAGCATCAGGGTTGGGTTAGGGTTAGGGTTAGGGTTAGGGTCAGGGTTAGGGTTAGGGTTAGGGTTAGGGTTATCGTTTGGTTTAGGGTTAAGTTTAGGGTTAGGATAAGGGAGAGGGTTAGGGTTTCGTTAGGGTGGGGTTATGTTTAGGGTTTAGGGTTAGGGTTTGGGTTAGGGTTAGGATTTGGGTTTTTGTTAGGGTTAGGGTTAGGGTTAGTCTTAGTGTTAGGGTTAGGGTTAGGGTTAGGGTTAGGATAAGGGATAGGGTTAGCAGTTAGTTAGTGTCGGTCTAGGGTTAGTTTTAGGGTTTAGGGTCAGGATTGGGGTTTATTGTTAGATTTAGGGTTACGGTTAGGGTTAGGTGTTAATTTATGATTAGAGTTAGCATTAGGGCAAGGGTTATGGTTATGGTTAGGGTTAGGGGTTAAGTTAGGATTAGAGTTAAAATTAGGGGTAGGGTTAAGGTTAGGGTTAGGGTAAGGGATAGGGTTAGGGTTTAGTTAGGGTAGGGTTATGTTTAGGTTTAGGGTTTAGGGTTAGGGTTTGGGTTATGGTTAGGGTTATCGTTTGGTTTAGGGTTAAGGTTGAGTTAGGGTAAGGGTTGTGGTTGGGGTAGGGTTTAGGATTAGCATTAGTATTAAGATTATGGTTCAGGTTTAGGGTTAGGATTATGGATGAGCGTTAGGTTTAGGGTTCTGGGTTACAATGAGGGTTAGCTTTAGTGTTAAGTTTATGGTTGGGTTTGGGGTTAGGTTTATGGTTAGGGTTTAGGTTAGGTTATGTTTTGGGTTAGGGTTATGGGTACAGTTAATGTCTGGCATTTGGTTTAGGGTTAAGGTTAGATTTAGCCTTGGGTTTAGGGTTCGGGTTTAGTGTTAGGATTAGAGTTAGTCTTCAGTTTACTCTTAGCCTTAGTGTTAGGTTTGGGTAAATGTTAGGGTTAGCATTGGGGTTTGGGATAGGGTTGGTTTCGGTTTCGGCTTTGGTTTAGGGTAATGGTTTAAGGTTAGGTGAGGTTAGCGTTAAGTTTAGGGTTAGGGTGAGGGTTAGGGTTGGGTTAGGTTTAAGTTTAGGGTTAGGTTAAGGTTAAAGTTAGTTGTGTGTTAAGTGTTAGAGTTAGGGTTAGGGTTAGGGTTAGGGTTAGAGTTGTGAAGGCAGGCTCTTTTCTGGCCAGGCCTCGTGCATATGGCCTCCTAGCCCAGGATCACTTTCCCCTCAAACCAAAAGTCCTGCACTATGTGACCTAAGCAGGAGCAAAAAGCCAGGCAGATAAGGGTCATGCAAAGTTCGCGCTGGCCAAGAGCCATCTCACCCCCTCCCCTTCCCTCTCAGTCCTGTCACTAGGCAGACAGAACCTGTTAAGCCTATCACTGTGAAGCGGGGGAAAGCTTTAGCTTTCTCTATATAACAGCTTCCCCTCCTGCATTAAGCTGAGGGTTCCTGAAAATTTGGAAGGCAGTACATGAGCCAGGTCTGAGGGCTGATCACCCGAGGACCCCCTCCCGCTCACTGAATCAACCAAATCTTCTGCAGAGCGTAAAGAATAACGAATATGCTGTTTTCTCTGTTATCCCTTGTGTGTCTGATAAGTGTGAGTACTCTTGCTGTTTAGTGTTAGTTAGAAGTTTGTTAAATAATAGTGATAGGAGTAAGTTAGTTAAAGGATTGTTAAGAGTTAGATAGATGTTAGACCTTATGAGTGAGATTAATGTAAATATAACTGTTAAAAATCCCTGGGTTGTTACTGATAATTACTTGGACTTGGAAAGACCTCAAGGAATTCTCCTTTATTGCATTACATTCTGTTTACTGTTCCTGTTAATAGTTATTTGGCGCCCGCACCTGTAAAAACTGTTAAATAGAAAGTTATAGTTAAAAAACACTTTAATAAAAAATTAAAAGATACTCAGTACAAGGGTGCCTGTTTCTGCACCTCCCCGGGGCTGGCCACATTCCCGAACCTTCCACTGTACACAACAAGAGTAAAGGTTAGGGTTAGGCTATGGCTAGGGTTAGGGTAAGGGTAAGGTTTAGGGTTGGATTAGGGTAGGTTTAGGGTTGGGGTTAAGTTTATATTTAGGGTTATGTTAATATTAGGTTTATGGTTAGGGTTAGTGGTAGGATTAGTGTTGGGTTAGGGTTAGGGTAGGTTACGGTTAGGGTAAGCGCTGGGGTTCGGGTTTAGGCTGAGGGTTCGGGTTAAGTTTAGGGGAGGGTTAGGGTTTAGAGTTAAGGTTAGGGTTGGGTTGGTTTGGGTTAGGGTTAGGTTAGGTGGCGTTCGGGTTGATCATTTAGGTTGGTCATTTAGGATTAGGGTTAGGGTTCACATTAAGGGAAGGGGTAGGATTAGTGTTACGGTTAGGTCAGGGTCAGGGCTGGGTTGACGTTTAGGTGTTAGAGATAGGATTAGGGTTTAGGGTTACGGTTAGAGTGAGTTTAGGGTTAGAGTTAGGTTTTTGGATTAGGGTTAGCGTTAGGGGTAGGATGAGGGAGAGAGTTAACGTTTGGGTTAGGATTAGGGTTAGCTAAACTATTTACTTGTTTGATTACAGTTTATATGCTACCCACAAGACAGCTTGCAGTGCTGACTAACATTCCTGACATTTGTATGTGAAATGTGCCCACAAAGTCCTATACTTGCTATGACTGTGGAAATCATAGTAATGAAGGACTGGAAGAGATCTCGATAGTGTCTAGTTCAGTCCCCTGAACTGAGGAAAGACTAAATATTATCTTTTCTAGACCATCCCTGACAGGAGTTTTTGCTAACCTGTTTTTAGAACCGTCAATAACAGAAATATCACAACCTCCCTAGGTAATTTATTCCTGTGCTTAACTGCCCTTATTGTTAAGAAGTTTCTCCTAATGTCTAATCTAAATCTCCCTTGTTGCATTTAAGACCATTACTTCTTATCCTGGGCTCAGTGGCTAAAGAGAACAATATCATCTTCTTTTTTATAAAAAACCTTTATGTATGTAAAAATTGTTGTCATGTCACCATTCAGTCATCTTTTCTCCAGATTGAACAAATCCATTTTTTCCCAATCTTTCCTCATTGACCATGCTTTCCAGAACATTAATAATTTTTGTTGCTCTTTTCTGGACTTTCTCCAATTTGTCTTCCTCTATTCCAAAATGCAGTGCCCAGAACAAGATAGAATATTCCAGTTGAGGCTTTATGAGTATTGTGCATAGAATGCAAGAGTTGCTTACACTGTTCTGTTTAAAACACTCTTGATAATACATCCCAGAATGTATGTATTTTCCTTTTTTTGTAACATTACATTGTTAACATGTACTTAGTTTGTGATGCACTATAACCTCCAGATCTTTCCTCAGCAGTCATTCCCCATTTTGTATTCTTAAATGTAGTGCTTTTGCATTTGTCCGTATTGAATTTCATCCTACTTATTTCAGACTGTTTCTCCAGTTTGTCAGGATCATTTTGAAATCTATTCCTATCCTCAAGAGTGTGAGCAACCACTCCTAGCTTGGTATCATCTGCAAACTCTATAGATGTCATCATCTAAATTATTCATGAAGTTATTGAATAGACCAGATGCAAAATAGATCCCTGTGAGGCCCCACTCAGTAATCCCTTCCATGTCAATGGTGGTCCATTAATACATATTTTAAGTATGATTTTCCAACCAGTTGTGCATTCACTTATTTTTTTGTGTAGGTAATATTTTGTCTAGTTGTTAAAGGAGGTCATGTGAGACTGCATCAAAAGCCTTAATAAAGTTGAGATATATCACACCTACTGCTTCCCTCCATCCACAAGGTGTCTTACCATGTCAAAGAAGGATTTTAAGTTGGTTGGAAATTATTTGTTCTTCACAATTCCATGCTGTTACTTATCACATTTTTCTTCTTAGTGCTTACAAATTGATTGTTTGGTTATTGGCTCCATTATCTTTCCTGGAATTACAGAGAAGTCAGTTTAACTTTTAAACTGACTTGTCTAAAATTCCCTGGATTCTTTTTTCCTCTTTTTATAGATAGTATGACCAGCCCAGCCCAGAGGGCTGCCTCACTCTAATGGAGTAAATGTATGCTGGGCTCTGGGTGAACAGTTTCCTCTTCCCTGAGTAAACAAGGCCAAGCCTATGCAGGATAATCAGGCAGCCATCTGGGGCCAATTAAGAGCTTGCTGGAAGCAGCAGGCTAATCAGGGCACCTGCAGCCCATTAAGGTCTGATGGAACCTGCATATAAGCCTTCCCGACAGGGAGCACAGAGTAGACCCCTGAGAGTCTGAAGGTGCACTGCGCATGAGCTGAGAACTGCGAGCAAGGCTGAGTGCCATAGAGGAGTGGGACAGACTTGCTCAGGTACCAGAGGAAAGGTACTGGGAGGGATTATTTTGGGAAGTGGTCCCAGGAAAAAGTTGCCAGACTGGGAGTAGAAGGAACCCTGTCTGTTGCCATTGCCTTAGGGTCCCTGAGCTGGAACCGAGTATTGGGAGGGCCTGAGTTCCTTCCTACTCTCTCCATGCCAGTACAGAGACTCTCCCTGAGAAGGGAGACCAGGACTGTGGAGGGATATTCACCCCAAATTGTGGACTACTTTATGATGAGTATGACTCAGTAGGCTGTGACCCTTGCCTCTAGAAAAGAAGAGGCTGTGTGGAGGGTCACAGTGAGCCTTTGAGACAAACACTATCCACCAGGAAGTGCAGGACCCTCAGGGCACAGCCAGAGCTTTTCCACAATATTATTAGCTACTATTAATATTAGCTACTATATTTGGCTTTCACTACTTCCCCTGAGATCTTCCCAATCCTCCATTGGTTCTCAAAGATAATCACTAATGGTTAAGAGAGATCTTCAGCCAGTTCCTTCAGTATTCTAGGATGTATTTCATCAGGCTTTGCTTAATTGAAGAGATAAAACTTGTCCTACTTAGCTTGCTCTTTTCCTATTTTCACCTCAGATATTACTCCTCTTTCACTGGTGCTCACTATGTTAGTTAGTTAATTACAAAAAAAAAAAAAACAAAAAAAAAAAAACAAAAAAAACCTTGTTTTGTGAAAACCAGAACAAAAAATGTCATTTAACACTTTGGCCATTGTTGTGTTTTCTGTTGTTGTCTTTCCCATCTCATTGAATGAACATGTCCTATCTTTGGTCTACATCTTGCTTCTAGATATTCTTATTTAGCCAGTGTTCTGAAAAAGAAAAACCACCCTCAGATAATGAGATATAGTTTTGCACAAATATCTTAAAGATGTAGCAGATCATTTCCATACTTTTCAGATTGGTTTTGGTTTAAAATTTCCCAGTGTGTGAGTCTTCAGAAAAAATGACCATTTTATTTCCAAAAAAGCTCTTATGATTCATTTTTTTAATATTATAATCATGCCTAAATGTTGGTGAAACTAGTCCTCAGATGTCTCCATCACAGCAGTCAGGGAGGCAACGATGGTCTCATGCTATCTCACAAGCTGCTCCCTGGTAGCTCTCCTTTCCTACCACTCTGCGATCTGGTCCAGGCTACTGTCCTGGATCTCTGCCCCCAGGGTGTGCATGCAGTCCATTTGCTTGCAGAACATCTCTTCTCTCATGCATTTGTACCTGCAGATGTGAGCCAGGTGGGCAGATGCTGGAAAAGATGGAGGATGCACTGAGCTGGCTTCTGGCCCAGCTGCAAAGTAAAATTACAAGGGCAGACTTCACAGGAGATACATTATGTTAAGCCTAAACCTAATGTGTAAGCCTACACCAAAGGTCTCTAAAGGCAAAGGAGAAGTGTTCCATGCAAGGCCAAATGTGTTCTTTACAGTGGGGACTTTACAGCAGATGCCCAGACTTTTCAGGGGAGCATTGGAATACATTGAGGTCTGGAGGCAGACAATCATGGTAAGAGGCCAGCCAGGGCCACAGCCTGCAGGCCAGATGGAGGTGGCGGCAAAGGGCGGCTTTCTGCTGTGTCTGGCACACTTGGCTTCCCAGGATAGTGCTACTTTCCCAGCCAGGGCAGGAGTCTGCAGGTAAAAGTGGGGAAAAAGGGCAGGTTGGCTTGCTGCTGTGTCTGGCACATGCTTGGTCTGTCACATATGGCCTTCTGGGGACAATGGCTTCTTTCCTGCTCTTGGGGAAAAAGGGGGGAATGTGTGTCCTGAACATGCAGCCTCCAAGGGAGAGTGCTAATAGCTTCCCCTCTTCCTTTCTGCAGACTATAATGTGAGATATTAGTCTTCGCTGAACCACACTGAGTGATCGGAATATGGCCATAAACCTTAGACTTATGCTGCACTGCTTTGTGGTTCTATGACACCAGAGCAGAAGACAGGATAAGGCTGGCCTCCCAAAAACCTTGTGAGAGGGATCAAAGAGTTCCTATGTGAGAGCTGGGAGCCATGCAGAGAAGAGTCCCACTCCTTTTGCAGACACATGAACAAGCTGTTGTGAACCTCATGCACTGTGTAGTCACAGAACATGCCACACCTCAGACCCCAGTGCCTTCATCCATTTGTAGTTAGACAAAGTTTGTGAAATTGCTAGAATTGTGGAACTGGACTGAAAGACATACTGGTGGTGGTGGTGGTGGTGGTGGCGGGGGGGAGGGAGGAAAGAGAATAGCTCCAGTGGTGGCGGGGGGGGGGGGAAGGGAGGGAGAATAGCTCCAGTGACATGAACAGCTCCTGTCTCTTGGGGATCAGCAACTGGCTACTCTCCTCGTCATCCCCAGGCCATTCTGACACCACATTGACCTCCTGGCTGATGCCAGGTGTTTCTTGCCCAAACTTCATGAGCATTCTGGGGATGCTGGCTGGGCCACCCCACAAAATGGCATCCAGCTGGTCATAGAAACAGCACATGTGAGGTGCTGCACCAGACCATCTGCTTTCTTCCTTTGTCTTCCTTTGTGGTAGGAGTGGTGCAGTTCCTTGATCTTGACACAGCATTGCTGGGCATCCCTGGAATATCCTTTAGCCCCACGCAGCTTGTGATCCTGCCTTTTATCTCATCATTTCTCTGGATGGTGCAGAGCTCATTGAGGATGGCTTTATCCCCCCACATGAGGGTCGAGAGAAAGAGGTCTTATATTTCTGGAATCTACATGCAGGCACCCTTATGCACATACTCCTGGGAAATGGAGCCTGTGGGAACAGAAATCCTCAAAGTCATTGTGCTGTTGTTGGGATTACTTGATGCCATCTGCACATGTGCTGCGGTGTGCTGCTCACTCACAAATGGGCTTACAATGCTGGCTACACAGGACAGGCCCTTCTACAGTTCCCAGGACTTTTTGAGCTCAGCAGCTGAGCAGTAGAGGTGCAAGTTGTGGCCAGAGCAGTCAGAGTGGGAAACTGCGGGGGGATGCCCAGAGGCCAATAGCTTTGACTTTCCATCAACATTGTGTTTACACCACTTAAATTTGACTATGCAAGGTCGAGAATAGCATTACTCCTCGTAAAAAGAAGGAGTACAGAAATTGACTTCCATAGTCCTTAATGTCGACGCGAGAGGCTTGGTAATGTCAATGCATCACTTAGAATATCGACCTTATGGGGGTAAAGTTGTTCTAAACTCCTATAGGGCTACGCCTACACTGGCAGCTTCTTGCGCAAGAACTGTTTTGCAGAAAAGTTCTTGCGCAAAAAGTCTTCCACAAGAGCACGTCTACACTGGCATGTGCTTTTGCGCAAGACCATCCATGGCAGTGTGGACGCTCTCTTGCACAAGAAAGCTCTGATGGCCATTTTAACCATAGAGGTTTCTTGCGCAAGAAATTCATGTTGCCTGTCTATACTGCCCTCTTGTGGAAGAGCTCTTGCGCAAGAGGGCTTATTCCTCGTGGGGAGAGGAATAACTCTTCCGGAAGAAGCCCTGTTTTACAACGCTATACTGTAAATTTACTTGCGCAAGAACGCGCATGCAGTGTAGACAGCAGGCAAGTTTTTGCACAAGAATGGCTGTTCTTGCACAAGAAGCTGCCAGTGTAGACATAGCCCTAGGGTACGTCTACACAAATGCATGTCTGCACTGCAAGCCTTTATTTTGCAATAATGTTGAGCTAGAGGATTTATTACTCTGACTCCTGTAACCCTCATGAGGAGGAAAGGAAGTTGAAGGAAGAGTGTTCTTCCTTTGACTTCCTGCTCTGTAGATAGCGCCAAAAGCCAAAATAAGCTATTTCAACTTAAGCTACACAACTGAGGTAGCTGAAGTTGCGTAGCTTATTCCGAACTTAGCCCTGCTGTGTAGAAGTACCATAAGGTGCCACAGGACTACTCATTGTTTTTAAAGTTACAGACTAACATAGCTACCCCCTGAAACTTCTTATGTTCTTATATGCTTAATATAGCAATGTTAAACCAAAATCTTGACAACTTTGTGCATAAAAATATGATTTCTGCTTGATAAACTATTTTTCAAATTACTTTCAGATAATTGCTTTGTCAAAGTCTTCTTACATATATATCTACTGTCAATCTTTACAGCTCATTGAGCTATTTCAAATTACATCTGGTTTGCCTTATGAAATAAAAAATGATTAATTAAGGATGTTAAGTGTTGCTTTAGCAAAAGCTACAGTTTTATTTTCCAGACTTCTTATGAAAATACTTTACAGAATGCCTTTTTTCAGATGATGTGTTTAAATCTTAAAGGGAAGAGGAACAGTAAAACGATATTGTTTGTGCTGGACATAGATTGTGGTGCTTGCAGTGGTGATGTAGCCATGTTCGTCCTAGGATAGGAGAAAGACTAGGTAGATGAGGTAATATCTTTCTATTTGACCAGCTTTTGTCACTTGAAGGTACTAACTTTTGAGCCTCACAGAAGGCTTTTGCAGATATGAGGAAGGAAATTAATGTAACTGAGCTAAATACAAGTTGGGACAAACTGTTAAGTATAATGGGTTAACACATATTGGCTGTGTCTAGACTGGCGTTATCTTGCGCCAGAGCTATGCAAATGAGGCTCAGAGTGGAATATCGCCGAGCCTCATTTGCATAACTAATGAGCCGCCATTTTTGCGGAAGAGGCTCTTGTGCAAGACGGGGCAGTGTAGACAGCTCCGTCTTGCGCAAGAGCCTCTTCCGCAAAAATGGTGGCTCATTAGTTATGCAAATGAGGCTTGGCGATATTCCACGCTGAGCCTCATTTTCATAGCTCTGGTGCAAGATCGCGCCAGTCTAGACACAGCCATTGTGGGATACTGCTTGAGGTGAAATGGGCAGCTATGAGCTTGGTAGACAATGGGATGTGTTGTTAATTGCTGTAAAAAATCATAAAACAAGTATCTTTGAGTCTAGGTATCTTACCATGTTAGTTCATGTGTAGGTATTTTTAGGTGCTGATCATCATCTAAGTGTCAATAGTGTGAACTGCTATATTCAGGAGCAGCACTATTTGACCTCTGCACAAGCATAAGGGCCTGCAGCAGCCATTTGAGATCACTGCCATATAATGCAGTTTCTAAAATTATGGCAAAGAATATATGCAATTTAAAATAATACTTTCAATAAAAATGCATTGCAGCTGAGAATGAATAGTGTTATCAGTATTGCCCACTGAGCTCTACTTTATTTTACTTCTTGCAGCCCTCTTGTTTCCATTTTACATTTTATAGAATTTATTTAAACTCATGTGAGGTTTACCTATTCTTTTGTGGCATTTAGAAGACAAAGAATTAGTTACACACAGTACTCTTTGATGTCCTCCCACCCCACCCTTACCTACTGTGTAGATCCTAATCAACTTTTACATCTTAAAACTATGGCTAGACCACAAAACAAAAACAGTCAAAACATTAATTTGTTATTAGCTGTTTTTTCTATTACTCATCAATCATGTTTTCCTATAGATTATTTTTAGAGATTGAATATAATGAATAAAATGCCCTACCCATTGTTATATTCAAGAAAAGAGATTAATTTTTATTGGTAGAGAAAATCTGGATTCTCATAGTGAAAACTGATGCAATCCGATGTGGAAGGTACAATATAAATGCTAAGAAAGTAGAATCTATGGGCATGTCTGTATGAACACTTATTACCCAGCAAGCTGGGCTGTAAATCAACAATGCTCCATCATGTTGCACACCAGCTGTTCATCTGTTGTGGTCCTTGATGTTGTACACTCAGGATCCCTAACATGATCTGACATATTGCTGTTTCAAAGCACAGTATGTTTCAAATAAAGAACAGCGTTATTATAGAAATGATATAATATATATAAAACATAACAATAACTGAGGTAGAATACATCAAATTGATCTGAATTACTACAGGTTTTAAATCCCGTGTTATCTTTTAAATAAGTACATGCCATGTTTTAATTTTGTTCTCTGTTGTAACCACCTATAAGAGTCATATCTTCAGTTGCATCATCTTTGGGATTTTGACTAAGGTAAACTGAATAACCAGCTTTAGGCCAGGTCTACACTAGGGGTACGTCTACACTGTTATTTTAGAATAAGCTATTCCGAAAGGGATTTTCCAGAATAGCTTATTCGAAATAGTGCGTCTACACACAAAATGCATTTCAAAATAGTGCTTAGCTATTTCAAAATAGAGCATCCACACTGATTGGATGCTGAATCGCATTTAAGGCCACCTAAAACCAGTTCAGGCAGGGCATCAGGTCAGTAGGTACTTCGTGATATTTTGGCCTTGGAAAGGGTTCAGAAAAGGGCAACTAAATTGATTAGGGGTTTGGAACGGGTCCCATATGAGGAGAGGTTAAAGCGACTGGGACTTTTCAGTTTAGAAAAGAGGAGACTGAGGGGGGATATGATAGAGGTGTATAAAATCATGAGTGGTATGGAGAGGGCCGATAAAGAAAAGTTATTTATTAGTTCCCTAAATAGAAGAACTAGAGGACACCAAATGAAATTAATGGGTAGCAGGTTTAAAACTAATAAAAGAAAGTTCTTCTTCACACAGCGTGTAGTCAGCATGTGGAACTCCTTGCCAGAGGAGGCTGTGAAGGCTAGGACTATAACAGAGTTTAAAGAGAAGCTAGATAATTTCATGGAGGTTAGGTCCATAAAAGGCTATTAGCCAGGGGATAAAATGGTGTCCTTGGCCTCTGTTTGACAGAGGCTGGAGAGGGATGGCAGGAGACAAAGCGCTTGATCATTGTCTTCGGTCCACCCCCTCTGGGGCATTTCCATGTTGAATGCTGGCACACAAATGCATTTCAAAATAGTGCTTAGCTATTTCAAAATAGAGCATCCACACTGGGCTGGATGCTGAATCGCATTTAAGGTCACCTGAAACCAGTATCAGGCAGTTCATCATGTTCAGTATGTTCTTATGTGTGGCTGCTGCTTGAGGCTATCTGAGGCTCGTGCTTAAAGGGGACCCCCCCGGACAGCCAGTTCTTAGGTTTTCCTGCTTGCTTGCCTACCTCTCTAAGGGACAGCAAAGCATTTTCTCTGCATGCTTTAGTTGCTCTGCTTTTGGACACCACAGCACTCTCTGCTACGGAGCCAGAGCTGCCTCCATGCAGTCTTCAGCTCTTGCAGCTTTTGCTGCAAGTCATGCAGCACTTTCTGCATACAGCCTCCCAGGCTCTGCAGGAACCCAAACCCCAGTCCTTCTGGGAGACCCTCCTAGGATCTGTATGGGCACAGCTCCTGCAGCTGTATCCCACCCACTGTCCCCTGGACACCCCTGCCCTACCACATCTGGCATCTGACACCAGTGCAGACTGGTGGGACCACATTATTTGGGGAGACCAGCAATTACTCCAGAATTTTAGAATGAGAAAGGACACTTTCATGGAGCTCTGTGAGTGGCTCTCCCCCGCCCTAAGGAAACAGGACACACACATGGGACCCGCCATTCCCCTCCAGAAGCATGTCACCATCGCCTTCTGGAAGCTTTCCACGCCAGACAGCTACCGATTTGTGGGAAAGCAGTTTGGCATGGAGAGATCGACCGTCAGGGCCCTGGTCATGCAGGTATGGCATTCTAGGGCTATTGTCCCAGGAGCGGGGTAGAAGCACAGAATGGGCTTCCCTAGGGAAAGGAGACATAGGAGGGTGCAAGCCCCCTCCCCGGGAGGTTTTGTTCAGTCCTGTCCTCACAAAGCCCTGCCACGGGTTGGGGTGATTGGCGAGAGTTGCTCCTGATGAGTGGGGGGAGGGGGTCTAGGAGGAGACAGTGAGGAAACTCTCAGGGGCCCTGGTACCCCTGTGATTCTCTGTTTGTTTGTGGTCAGGGTGATCAACACCATCCTGCTGAGCAGAGTCACCGCCTCGGAGACATGGACACCATCATCACTGGGTTTGCCAACATGGACTTCCCCAACTGCAGGGGTCTATCGACAGGACTCACATCCCCACCTGTGCCCCAGACCACCAGGCATCTCTCTACATCAGCTGAAAGGAATACTTTTCAATGGTCCTGCAGGCCATGACAGACCACCAGGGACAGTTCACCAACATGGTCGGGGAAGGCTCAGAACACATGTGTGTTTTGGAACCCTAGCATGTTCCATAAGCTGCACGCTGGAACTTTTTTTCCCAATCGTCCCATCAGGGTCGGGGATGTGGACATGCCCGTCTGCCTGGTGGGGGATGTGGCCTATCCTCTGGAGCTTTGGCTCATGAAGCCCTACAGAAACTGCAGCATAGCAGTGTGGGGCCATCACATGCCCATAGGCAGCTCTGGCTCCATGGCAAGGAGTGTGCTGTGGTGTCCAAAAGCTGGGCAACCAGAGGATGCACTTGCAAATGCTTTGCTGTCCCTCGAAGAGGTAGGCAAACAAGCAGAAGAAACTAAGAAATGGCGGTCCAGGGGGCGGGGGGAGGGTCACTTTAAGCACACATCTCAGATAGCCTTAGACCACAGCACCTGGAAGCAGCTGCTGACCTAATATCCTGCCTGAACTGGTTCTGGGTGGCCTTAAATGAGAGATATCGTCCAATCAGTGTGGACACTATCTTTTGAAATAGCAAATTGCTTTTTGTGTGTGGACGCTCTCTTTCGAAATAAGCTTTTCTGGAAGAGCTCTTCTGGAAAAACTTATTCCAAAAGAAGCTTGCAGTGTAGACGTAGAGTGAGGGTATGTCTACACTACAGAGTTAATTCGAACTAACAGCTGTTAGTTCGAATTAACTTTCACAGGCACTATACACGCAAACCGCTAGTTCGAACTTAATTCGAACTAGCGGAGCGCTTAATTCGAACTAGGTAAACCTCATTCTACGAGGACTAATGCTTAGTTCGAATTAAGTAGTTCGAATTAAGGGCTGTGTAGCCACTTAATTCGAACTAGTGGGAGGCTAGCCCTTCCCAGCTTGCCCTGGTGGCCACTCTGGGCCAAGCCAGGGAAACTCGTCTGTCCCCCTCCCGGCCCTGGAGCCCTTAAAGGGCCACGGTCTGGCTACGGTGCCTGTGCCAGGTGCAAGCCTGCCAGCACCCAGCCAGCAGACCCTGCACCTGGCAGAGCATGAGCCAGCCACCCGCTGCCACCCAGTCCTCCGCCTCTTCCCAGGACCAGGCTGGCGGCTTCCAGGAGCCTGCCCGGGGCCACAAGAGGCGGGCACCCTCCTGGTCTAGTGCGGAGATCGTGGACCTCATCGAGGTTTGGGGGGAAGCCTCCAATGTCCACGATCTCCGCACTAGCCACAGGAACATGGCCGTCTACAGCCGCATGGCTGCCAGCCTGGCCACCAGAGGCCACATGCGGACCTGGGAGCAGGTCCGCTGCAAAATTAAGGACCTGCGGCAGTCCTACTCCAGGTCCTCCCAGCCAGGGGCCGACCCGGAGGCATGCCCTCATTATGAGGCCCTGGACTGCATCCTGGGGGCTCACACAGTCCATGCCCCCCGGGTGGTGATCGACCCCGGGCAGAGGGACCCGTCTCTGACACCGAGGAGGAGGAGGAGGACGCCGAGAGCCAGGAGCTTGCAGGGAGCCTGCCCAGGACCCAGGAGCCCCGAGGCATCCCACAGAGCACATCGGCTGTGTCGTCCGAGGCCGAGGGGGACTCCACATGTGAGTGCCATCATGCTCCCCTTATGTGTACGGGGAGGTGGGGGGAGAGGGAGCCCAGGGACCGTGCACCTGGGCCTTGCCCACCATGGAGCAGCAGCTGGGTGTCATGCAGGGGCCCTGGCCCGTTCCCCACATGCCGACCTCGCCTTGCAGAGGGGGGCTAGGGGGCTGTGTCCCCAGGGAGAACTGACCACTGCTCTTGTTTCACCACAGCCGCAGCACCTGGGACTGCAGGACGCACCACCCCGCCTGCAACAGCCACCCGCACCCGGGCCAGCAGGCGCTCCAGGAACCTGGAGGATTACCACTGGCAGCACCTGCGGCTACTGGAGCACCAGCTCCGCACCCAGGACCACTGGGTCCGGGAGGACCTGTGGCTGTGGCAGCGGAGCTTGGAGGCACTGGAGGAGCAGGGCTGTGCCCTCAGAGGCCACCTCCAGACCCTGGTGGACGGGTTCCTGCCTCCTGCTGCTCCGGCCCCTGCGGCCACCTCAGCTCTCGCTCCTCCTCCCACCCCTGCTCCCCTTCCCGCTTCCTCCACACCCCCCGTCCCTCCTGCCCCACCCTCCACACCCACTCCCCCCCGACTCCCCCGCACCCGCAGTGCTGCGAGACAGGAGAGCCAGCAGGACCCCCAACCCTGAGCTTTCCCTTCCCTTCCTCCCCTTCCAGCTCCCTCCTCCCAGGTTTCTCCCTCCCCTCTCCCACCCTCATTTCCCCCTCCCCCCACCCCAGTTATGTACAATAAAAAGAGATTGTTCTTTGCAAAACAGGTGTCTTTATTTAACATTAGGAAGGGGGGTTAGGGAGGGGAAAGGGGAAGGAGGGGAGGGTGGAAGAAGGCCCCAGTGGGGCATGCAGGGAGAGTTCAGTCCTCCTCCTCCACCAGGAAGGTCTCCCGCAGGGCTTCCCGAATCTGGAGGGCCCCCCACTGGGCCTCCCGGACGGCGGCGGTGTGGGGCTGAGCGTAGTGGCCAGCCATGCTCTTAGCCTCAGCCATCCAGGCTGGCAGGAAAGCCTCCCCCTTCTGCTCACACAAATTGTGCAGCACGCAACATGCTGCCACCACGGGAGGGATATTGTGCTTGGCGAGGTCGAGGAGGGTGAGGAGGCACCTAAATCTGGCTTTCAGTCGTCCGAAGGCCCCCTCGACCACAATGTGGGCCCTGGTGAGCCTGGCATTGAAGGCCTGGCGGGTGGGATTGAGGTGCCCCGTGTACGGCTTCATCAGCCAGGGCTGTAGGGGGTAGGCCGCATCCCCCACCAGGCAGACGGGCATGTCCACGTCCCCGACCCTGATGTGGCGGTCGGGGAAGATGGTCCCGGCGTGCAGCCTCTGGCACACGGAGGAGTTGCGGAACACCGTGGCGTCATGTGTCTTGCCAGACCAGCCCACATTAATGTCCGTGAACTGGCCCCGGTGGTCAGACATGGCCTGCAGGAGGACGGAGAAGTACCCCTTGCGGTTGATGTACTGGGAGGCCTGGTGTTCCGGGGCACGGATGGGGATGTGCGTCCCGTCGATGGCCCCCCCGCAGTTGGGGAAGCCGAGGGTGCCGAACCCCTGGATGATGGCGTCCGGATTGGCGAGGCGGACCACCCTGCGGAGCAGCACCCGGTTGATGGCCTTGACCACCTGCAGAGAGACACAGCAAACTGCGAATCACTGGGGCTCCCGGGTGGCTGGGAATGTTTGTTCCCTGGCACTGCCCTGCGCCCCACTCCCAGAAGCAACCCCCGCTGTGATCCTGGCCGCCACCGGTGGCCTGTAGTACGGGCGGGACAGACCGAACCCTCCCATGCGGGGCACTGTCGCCTCCCCTGCCCCCATTTTCCCTGGGGTGGCCCATTCCCTCCTTGCAGCCCCCTTCCTCCCCGGCCCAGTGGCCGGTGAGTGCCGTACCTGCATGAGTACTGCTCCGACGGTGGATCTCCCCATGCCGAACTGGTTCCCGATGGATTGGTAGCTGTCCGGCGTGGAGAGCTTCCAGAGGGCGATGGCCACACGCTTCTGGAGGGGGATGGCGGGCCTCATGCGAGTGTCCCGTTGCCGCAGAGCAGGGGCAAGCCACTCGCAGAGCTCCAGGAAGGTGTCCCTCTTCATCCTGAAGTTCTGGGTCCACTGTCTGTCTCCCGAGCGCTCCAGGATGATGCGGTCCCACCAGTCGCTGCTGGTGTCCAGACGCCAGATGCGGCGGGGCACGCTGGCCTCCGGGCGCTGCTGCGGCTCCTCCATGGCCCCCAGGGAGGCCAGGTGGAGAGGCAGGGGGCTGACGTGCACCAGGTGGTGCCAGGCAGCCTCCAGCCATTGCTGGCAGGCTTGCAGCAGCAAGTCCAAAAACTGGAGCAGAATGCCCAGGGCGAGCTCTGGCTCCATGGTGCCAACTGCAGCGGCGTCCCCAATGGGAACCACCGACACAGGCAGGTGCAGAGGAAAACGCTTTGCTGTCCCTCGGTGAGGTAGGCAAGCAAGCGGAGAAGCTGAGAACTGGCTGTCCAGGGGGGTCCCTTTAAGCACGAGCCTCAGATAGCCTCAGACAGCAGCCACACAAAGCAACTACTGACCTGATGCCCTCCCGGAACCAGTTTCAGCTGTCCTTAAATGCGACCCAGCGTCCAATCAGTGTGGACGCGCTAGTTCGAATTAGCAAAACACTAATTCGAATTAGTTTTTGGGTCTAGATGCGTTAGTTCAAATTAGCTTAGTTCGAATTAACTAATTCGAACTAAGTTAGTTCGAATTAACTTTGTAGTGTAGACATACCCTGAGAGAGTTATCTGCTTTTGTAAAACTTGAACTTGTCCCCACAGTGCCTTGTGCTTTCATGTGCGTGCCAAATAGTTATAAGGAATGTTCTCTTTTGCTGTGGCTAACTGTTTTTCGGCAACTCCATGTGTTAATACATTAATTCTAAGTGTTAACCTGCTTAGTCTTGGCTTTTTACTTTTTTATTTACTTTTCTGTGATTGAGTCGCAGCTTTTGTTTTTTAATGTGCTCTGTGAATTGTTTAGTATGATTATGATTATTTGATTTACCAATTCTGCTACTTTTTTTTATACACTTACTTTTCCCATTTTGACAGTCACCAGTTTAGGTTTCAGTTTAAAGTTAACTAGAACCTGGCTTTTATTACGTGATTGTGGTTTCAGTGCAGTGGATGGGCCCTATTTTATTTTTTAAATTTGCCAGGGCCACCTTTTTCCATTTTTGTTCTTATTTTTTTAAGCACAAAGTAGCTACCTGAAGCCTGTTGTTGACCACCAATATTTATAACAGGGGATGGCACGATTTTGTATGATTTTTGTATCTATTTTGTATGATTTTTTCAGGTGTTTTTAAAGTTTTGTTTTGTTCTTGTGTTTGCTGTTTTTGGATTGCTTGCTGCCATGTGAAGAGAGCAGGTGCATTTTTAACTTAAAAAAAAAAATTGTTACTTTGCCTGACAATTTTGTGGCTTGTTGTGTTAACCATTTAGCAGCATGCAATATTTTACATATTTTACATATTAAGGCTACTGTCTTTGCCCAAGCCTTACAAATTATATTACCTGGGGTTTTTTTTACTATATTTTATAAATTGATATGGACCTTTTTTGCAAGCAACCCAGCACATCCATGCCTTATTACACTCTGCCCTGCTCTACACTAGGACATTATTTCAAAATAACAGGCTGCTATTTCAGAATCTCTACTGCTTTCCTCAGGAAATAATGCTAATTTGGAAATAGTTCAAAATAGCGTTAGTGTGGACGCGCCAGTGTCGCAATTTTGAAATAACTACTCCCCAGAGTAATTTGAACTAATTACTCCTCAGTGCTTCCTGGGGTTCTAAGTCGAGGTAGCACATCCACATTCCTCCAGACTGTAAGTCCAATTGTGGACCCAGGGGTCCAGGCTAGTCTTCAGCTTCCTTCCTTGCTCTGGTTCCTCTGGTGGCTGGGGGCTGACTGGCTTCTCAGGCTGGTTCTAATTCTAGCCCTGTCTCCTGACTTCCGGTCAGGTGATGTGCTGGCGCTGGGCTCTCGGATGGGTTCCTCCCGCTCTGGGTCAGTGGCAAGCCACTCCGCCTCACTACACTATGGTACACACATTATGTATCATCTTATGCCTTAATGACACGTTTGGTACCTCCCCTTGTACTTTCTTCCAAAGCCTTCTTATTCACCACCTGTTGTAACACTTTTACTACTGATGTGTCAGACAAAATATTACTCTTTATCACTGTTTGTCAAGCTATTTTATTGTGTGCTAAGTTGGGATGTCCTTGTACTGTCCTGGTGGAACTTTATTACATATTTCATGTGCTTTTAGCAGTACTAGGGGTTCTACTGCTAAATGTTGACTTGCAGGCAAACATCTGCTTTTGACAAGGCCTGCTACGCATAGTATAACTCTTGCTTGCAGCAGGCCCGTGCTTCAGGCTCTTTCTTTCTCCTACCCGGCCCTAAATATTTATAAACAGCTCAGCACTACAGTTCATTCACAAAGCACACACACAGGCATCTGTAGTAATTGAATCAAATATTAAGCCTGAAACACAAAATAGCCAAAGCCACAACCAAACAACACGTAAGATCAGGGCATAGCTTTATAAGGAGAAAACTTGTTAATCTTTGCTTAAATGATCCTTAGTGTATTCAAAAGAGACTAAAGGCATTGGATTCTGCTAACAGATTAAATACCTTTGAATACTACAGCAAGTATTTAGTCTGAGCATTTGTCTAAATAACTTTTGTTATTGGAGCTGATTCAAAAGGGAAAACAGACAGATCTGCTAATCTAGCAATGAATTAACAAGCCAACTTTTCTCCATTGTTATTTGTGGAGTCATATTATTCTTGCACGTGAGATGTCATCCCATAAGATAAATAACATGACATTAACTTGACCAACCACATATATAAGGAACTGTTAATGATTTTAGAACAGCTGATGGTCTGAAAATTGTTCATACTATTCAGGGCACACTTGTGAACAATGAATATGCATCTAAATCTCAGGGTACTAAAATGAGGACTAAATCCCAACAATATTCACAATTATTTACAGTGAAATTGTGTTGCCTAATGGGCAGGGCACTGGATTGAGACTCAGTAGTCCTTGGTTCTGCCACTAGCCCACTGGGTGACCTTATCAATCTGGGTTTGGTCATTCATTTGTGACCCTCTGTACCTCAGTTTACCTGTTTGTAAAAATGGGGTTTATAATGCTTACTACTTTTGTAAAGTACTTTGATCTCTATTGATAAAAAGTGTTATATTAGAATTAAGTATGATTATGATTTTATTAGCACTTTAAAGACTAACAAAACATGTAGTTGCTATCATGAGCTTTCGTGGGCACAACCTCCGGAGTTATCTGAAGAAGTGGGTTGTGCCCACGAAAGCTCATGATACCATCTACATGTTTTGTTAGTCTTTAAAGTGCTACTAGACTATTTGTCGTTTTTTAAGTTTTTCCTGTTACAGACTAACTCAGCTACCCCTCTGAAGCTTATGATTTTATTGTTTGGCCCATTTAGTACTCTCTATTGATAGTGTATTATCTTTGTAGATTTACTTTAACAATACAGTAACTTGTAAATATATGTTAAATAGGATACCTTTGTGTATGGGTATGTCTACACTGCAGCATTTTTCCGGAAAAAAAGATACTTACATCCACACTACTATTGCGTTCTTTCGACAGAAAGTCAAAAGAACAGAGGGATTTTTCCACGAGTTTTCTTTCGACGAGGAAGAAGCCTTTTTCCAAAGGGATGTGGCAGAGGATGTTTTTTCAAAAGAAGAGGCCTCCAGGAAATAACACAGGTGCCCTGGTGGCCACTTTGTCCAGACTAATCAGAACTTTATAGTTCCTGTCTCCTGCCAGCTCTTAAAGCTGCAGGCACTGGGACAAGCCTTGTGGCAGGAAGCCGGGCTTGGGAGCTGCATCTCACCATGTGGCTCTGACTGCCACACAACTTGGGACCAATGGCCCAGCCTCCAACACCCCCCTGGCACTCTCAGGGAGCAACATCAGGGCTCCCAGGACCCAGCCAAAGGCACCAAATGGCACGCGCCCTCCTGGTGCAGGGCAGAGATCCTGTCCTTCCTCGAGCTGTGGATGGAGGAGGACACCTTGCAGGATCTCCGCTTCCAGCAAAGAAATGCCAACATCTATGGCTGGATGGCTGAGGCTCTGGGAGAGTGGGGACACCCTCCCAGGACTCTTGAGCAAGTCTGCCAGGGCTATGCCAAGGACAGGGAGTGCAGCTCTCACTCTGGGGCAGAACCCCACTCCTGCTCCTACTTCCAGGAGCTTCACCAAATCCTGGGGGTGGGGAAGCCCTTTGCCCACCCCTGGTGGTGGACTTGGGGCTTGAGACACCCATTGTCACCCACCAAGAGCTCGCTGCAGAGGAGGATCCCTGCTGAGAAGGAGGAGGAGGAACAGCAGCTGCAGGAGGAGGAGGACACGGCCAGCACAGTCACCCTCACACTGGAACTGGAACCCCTGGCCCTGGAGATCTCCCAGGCATCCTCTGACAGCAGGGAGGGATCATCAAGTGAGTGCTCTCAGTTTTCCACATACACAGGGATGTGGGTGCAGAAGGCATGGGATGCGATCATCGCTTGGCGTGCTCGGGCTGGACATTGTGCTGCAGTCTGCACGTGTGGAATCATGAGCAGCACCAGTCTGTGCCACGTGGTCTCAGGAGGCAGTCCCGGAGCACCCCCGGGCTCCTGTTCACAGGCTGTGGGGACGCCTCACACACGTCAGACCCCTGGCGGGGGGAACCCTCCCGCCACCCGCCAATGCTGGAAGCAGGAAGCAGGAAGGGCGCAAGGGCACACGCACAACCCCACACAGAGGAGTATCGCACATAGCACATGGGCATACCTGCCCGCATGAGACACCAGCCGCTCCTGCGGACAGTGCTGCCAGGTGCAGGTGTGTGTGCGGGCCCCATGGAAGGCCAGGCTACTCCTGGCCTCTCTCCCACCCATGGGATCCCACTTCCCTTGCCTGTTTGTCCTTGGGACGGGAGAGGGAGGAGGAAGCAGGAAGCATTATCCCCTGGGCACCGCAGGGCCTGCTGTGCAGGCTACACATGCTCCTGTGTCCCAAGGACAGTTGGTCGCAGCTCACAGAGGAGGGCATGGCCTCAGGGACAGTGTCTGTATGGATGACTGACCTCCTCTCCCTCTTTATTCTGCACAGCTGGACCAGCTGTTGCTGAGGTGCAGTCCATGCCATCAGAGGCAACCACCCGACCTCAGGGGAGCTGCAAGCACACAAAGGTCCAGGAGGACTTCCTGAGGCAGCATATGGGCGTCCTGCATGACATGCAGCAAACCCTGGCCCAGAAGGTCCAGGAGGACTCTGAGTGGCAGAACTGCATGTGGGACCAGCTTGTGCAGCAGGGCAACAACATATATGTCATCTTGCATGAAATGATGGCACACCCGGCTGCTGTCCCTGCTCCTGCCTCCCACCCTCCTGCCCCCCTGCTATGCCCATTCCCCCTCCCCCTGCCCTGCAAGCGATGCCTCTTCCCCCTCCCCCTGCTATGCCTCTTCCCCCTCTCCTCTACCATCCCTGACCCTGCTCCAGCCCCATCTCCTGCCCAGTCCCCTGTTGTCCCAGGCACCACCCAACCCCAGGTTCACCGAGGTTTCTGAACCTGACGTGGCTCTTCCAGCTGCACCACGTGCCACTCCCAGCCCTGAGCTCTTTTCTCTCCCCCATCCAGGTGCTCAACCCCCTCCTCCTCCGTTTATTTTATTATAAAAAATACAAAGTTTGCTTTGAATAAACACACCTGTTTTGATTTGAACAGAGTTCAGGGAAGGGGGGGAAGAGAGGGCTTGTGTTGTGAAAGGTATAGTGGAGCAAGGCACAGCCCCCTAGTGGGGAGGCCCTGGGGAGAGTTACTGGGGTTGTTGATGGGCCTGGTGGATGGCAGCTGTGTGTGGCTCCTCAAAGGCCTTCCCTTCATGGCCAGACTGTGCCCCCCATCCTGGTAGGAAGGCCTCCCCTGTCCTCTCCACAGTGTTGTGGAGGACACAACACACGGATACCACCTTGGGGTTATTGTGCTTCCCCACATCGAGCTGGGTCAGGAGGCATTCCACCTGCATGTGGGCCCAGCTGAGGTGGGCATTGAGTTGGTCCCTGATGAGGTCCAGGTGGCCGGTATACAGCTTCATCAGCCATGGCATGGGGGGTAGGCAGCGTCCTCCATAATGCACAGTGGCATCTGCACATCCCCCACCCCAAAGTCACACTGGGGGAAGAATGTGCCAGCCTCCAGCTTCTGGTAGAGGCTGGAGTTTCTAAATACGTGGGCGTCATGTGCCCTGCCTGACCACCCGATGAAAATGTCTGTAAACTGTCCACAGTGGTCAACAAGGGCCTGCAGCACCATCAAGAAATAGTTGATGTACTGGGTGGCTCGATGATGTGGTGTGCGGATTGGTATGTGGGTTCCATCAATTGCTCCCCTGCAGTTGGGAAACCCCAGGGTGGCAAATCCTGCAACAATCAGGTCCAGGTCTCCCAGGAGGATGACCCTGCACAGCAGGACAGAGTTGATTGCCCTCACAACCTGCAGAAGGAGACAAACAAACACACAAAATAGAGAATGAGAGGGAGTGCCTGAGCCCTTGGGAGGTGCCTACTCTTCTCCCTGCTGTTCCCAAACGCCCCAGGAATACCTCCTATGAGGCTGCCCCCCAGCAGCAAGGCTGTGTGAAGGTGGATTGACACAACCCCCTGATGATGGGGCTTCCTCCCCACCGCCAGCCCAACCCCATATTCCCCCCCACCCGCCTTTCTCTAGGTCCCCCTTTCCAGGACTTCCCCACCCCTGCAGGGACTGCAGCCTGAGAGTGACTTACCTCTATGATGAGGGCCCTGACAGTAGACTTTCCGATGCTAAACTGGTTGTCCACCGAATGGCAGTGGTGTGGGTTGGCAAGCTTCCAGACGGTGACTGCGACCCGCTTCTCCCAGGGGATGGTGGGCTGCAGGTGGGTGTCCCATCAGTGGAGGGCAGGGAATATCCAGGCACACAGCTCAATGAAAGTGGCTTTCTTCATGAAAAAGTTTTGAAGCCACTGCTGGTCATCTCAGTCGGAACTAGTGTCCAGCCTCCAAAATCATCTTTCCACTGTGAGGTGCGGTTGCAAGCATCTTGCTTCTGCACACAGGGAGAGGGTCTCAGTGATCAGCTTGTTATCGAGGTTGTGCAGGGCCAAGAAGTCAGCCTGCAGAAATTGCAGCATGGCAGTGCGGGGCCATCATGTGCCCAGAGGCAGCTCCGGCTCCATGGCTAGGAATGTGCTATGGTGTCCAAAAGCTGGGCTAAAGCTTCTAAAGCTTTGCTGTCCCTCAAGAGGTAGGCAAGCACACAGCAGAAGCAGAGAAACAGCTGGAGTGGGGGGGGGGGGGAGGCAGAATTCCCTTTAAGCAGTGTCTCAGATAACCTTAGGCAACAGCACTCAGAGGGTATGTCTACACTACAAAGTTAATTCGAACTAACAGCCGTTAGTTAAAGTTCGAATTAACTTTCATAGCGGCTATACATAAAAACCGCGAGTTCGAACTTAATTCGAACTAGCGGAGCGCTTAATTCAAACTAGGTAAACCTCATTCTACAAGGAGTAAGGCCTAGTTCGAATTAAGTAGTTCGAATTAAGGGCTGTGTAGCCACTTCATTCGAACTAGTTGGAGGCTAGCCTTTCCCAGCTTGCCCTGGTGGCCACTCTGGGCCAAACCAGGGAAACTTTTCTGCCCGCCTCCTGGCCCCGGAGCCCTTAAAGGGGCACGGTCTGGCTACAGTGCTCGTGCCAGTTGCAAGCCTGCCAGCACCCAGCCAGCAGACCCTGCACCTGGCACGGCATGAGCCAGCCACCGGCTGCCATCCAGCCCTCTGCCTCTTCCCAGGACCAAGCTGGCGGCTCCCAGGAGCCTGCCCGGGGCCGCAAGAGGCGGGCGCCCGCCTGGTCTAGTACGGAAATCATGGACCTCATCGAGGTTTGGGGGGAGGCCTCCAACATCCACGTCCTCTGCACTAGGCACAGGAATGCGGCCGTCTAGGGCAGGATAACTGCCAGCCTGGCCACCAAAGGCCACATGCGAACCCAGGAGCAGATTTGCATGAAAATCAAGTTGGTCCAGTGAGGCCCCCGACCCTGAGCCCTGAGCTTAGAATATAGGAACGTAAGAACGGCCGTACTGGGTCAGACCAAAGGTCCATCTCGCCCAGTAGCCTGTCTGCCGACAGCAGCCAACACCAGGTACTCCGGAGGTGATGGACCGAAGACAATGACCAAGCCATTTATCTTGTGCCATCCATCTCCAGCCTTCCACAAACAGAGGCCAGGGACACCGTTCCTACCCCCTGGCTAATAGCACTCCAAGGACCCAACCTCCATGAATTTATCTAACTTCTCTTTAAACTCTGTTATAGTTCTAGCCTTCACAGCCTCCTGTGGCAAGGAGTTCCACAGGTTGACTATGTGCTGTGTGAAGAAGAACTTTCGCTTATTAGTTTTAAGCCTGCTGTCCATTCATTTCATTTGGTGTCCTCTAGTCCTTCTATTATGGGAACTAATGAAGAACTTTTCTTTATTCACCCTCTCCACACCACTCATGCTTTTATAAACCTCAATCATACCCCCCCTCAGTCTCCTCTTTTCTAAGATGAAAAGTCCCAGTCTCTTTAGCCTCTCTTCATATGGGACCTGTTCCAAACCCCTAATCATTGTAGTTGCCCTTTTCTGAACCCTTTCCAAGGCCAAAATATCTTTTTTGAGGTGAGGAGACCACATCTGTACACATTACTGAAGATATGGTGTACCATAGTTTTAGACTTCCCCTCCTCCTTCTTCCCCTGGCTTCCCCCTTCCAGCTGCCTCCTCCCAGGTTTCCACCTCCCCTCTCCCACCCTCTCTCTTCCCCTCTCCCACCTCCTTTTCCCAGTCTCCCCAGAGGTTAATCCCCCCCCCCCCAGTTTTGTTAAATAAAGAGAGTTTCTATTTTTGAACACGTGTCCTTTATTTTTTACATCAGGAAGGGGGGCTAGGGAAGGGTAAGTGGAAGGAGGTGAGGGAGGAATGGGGCACGAGCCCCTGATGGGGAGGACTGGGGTGGCTCTGCAGGCTCCTCGGGGTGGAAGCTCTCCTGCAGGGCCTCCTTGATCCTGACAGGCCCCCGATTGACACCCCCGGATGGCAGCCTGCGGCAAGTGCATCCGGGCTGATGGCCTTGTGCTGTGATGTGCCGAGTGTGGGCACTCAGGGCACTCCAAGACAGGACTGCTTTGCTGTCCCTCATCGAGGTAGACAGGCAAGCGGGGAACCCTGAGAACTGTCTGTCCGGGGTGGGGGTCGGGTCCCTTTAAGCACAGCCCTTGGCTAGCCTGAGGCAGCAGCTCCACGCTCTAAGTCCTAACCTGATGCCCTACCGGCACTGGTTCCGGCCAGCCTTAACTTCGGTTCAGGGTCCACTCAATGTGGACATGCTAGTTCGAATTAGCAAAACACTAATTTGAATTATTTTTTAGGTCTAGATGCACTAATTCGAATTAGCTTAGTTTGAATTAACTAATTCGAATTAAGTTAGTTCGAATTAGTGCTGTAGTGTAGATATACCCAGAAGCAACTGCTGACCTAATGCCCTGCCTGAACTGGTTCTGGGTGGCCTTATGTGCAAGATAGCATCCAATCAATGTGGAAGCTATCTTTCAAAAAAGCAGATTGCTTTTTTGTTGCACTTTTGCTGTGTAGACACTCTCTTTCAAAAAAAAGATCTCTTCTGGAAAAGCTTCTTCCAAAAGAAGCCTGCAGTCTAGATGTAGTGTGTGTGTGTGTGTGTGTGTGTGTGTGTGTGTGTGTGTGTGTGTGTGTGTGTGTAAAATGCTTTTAAATATACAAATAACTGAGGTTAGAAGCACAGATGATACTATATTATACAGTGAAAATCATCATACTCTGGATTACAGTAACTTGTGTAGTTAAAACAAAAAAATCGGTCATGTAGCATTTTAAAGACTAAGAAGATGGTTTATTAGGTGATGAGCTTTTGTGGGGAAGACCCACTTCTTCAGATCATATTTTGAAAGTGAATTGGCATGACAGTTATATAACAGAGAGTCCAGTATCTTATGCATTTAAGATTCCTCTATAAAACCAAATTCTATTGACCATGTGCAAAATCTATACATGAGAGTGGTTCTAGAAATCATGAATATAATATATCAAATTATTTTCTAGTGAGTCAGTAGAATCTAAGTATTGCTCCAAGCATTTAACCCCAGAAACATGGAAAACAATTAACAATGGTATTAAGTCAAATTTATTTGGTACTCTTCAGATTTAACTTAATAAAGTACAGACTCTCATACTTGCAGAAGTCATTTACATTCTTTATTTCTCTTATGAGAGCTGAACTTATCTCTTATGTTGATAAATACCTCTGTAATTCACAAACCTAGTGTTATAGTAATTTAGCAATTATATTTTCATTTGTATGGTCCCAAAGTGCTTGATTTATCTTCTAAATTTAATATAATTTTGACTAAAGTTGATTTGAGAAATTTGTAATGAATTATTATTCGCCACTGCTTCTGTTAAAATGTACCTCTGATAACCATTAATCTTCATTACTCAATTAATGATTCACTCTATTTAGTTCCTAGCACTATAGTTGCTGGCCACTGCAATTTACTCAGTTTCATAATGCATAATCCTCCCAATCAGTAGCATATCTTCATAGTTAGTCTCATGTGATATGCAATTTTCCAAAATGGGGATACTTTACACAAGTCCATAACATTAATTTGAAGGTTATTTTTCTAAAAAATAACATTAAGAATGTGATAAAAGTCATACAATTTATTTGTCAGAAAGGCAAAGTATTCAGGAAAATGTTTTGGTATGTATTTCTTGCTATTTTCCCTCTTTTTTTGGGTGCTGTGCTATGTATGTTAGATTGGGTCTACACTAGGGTCTAAATTCAAATTAAGATAGACAACTCCAGCTACATTAATTACGTAGCTGGAGTCGAAGTATCTTAAATTGCATTTTGACACCTTCCACACAGTGGGAGGTCAATGGGACCACACTTTCCCTTTGACTTCCCTTATTCCTTGTAGGAGCAGGACTACTGGCACTAACAGGAGTGCCCTCTTAGTTCAAATTAGTGTGTCTTTACTAGACTCGCTAATTCAAATCCCAGAAGAACAATTGCGGCAGCTTCAATCTTCTCTGTAGTGTTGACAAGCCCTTAGAGATTTCCTTAAAAATTTAGCAGTGGGTATTGAAGCAGTTGGAAAAATAAGGTGCTGAATAAAGCTTTCACATATATGTATATTACAGTGCCTTGGATCTGGCAAATGGTGTTAAATGTGGAAATCCAGTGTGTACAAGCAGAAAAGGATGGTGTAATCATAGTTCCTGATTGTTCAATTAGGAAGAAGTTAAGAGCTCTAAAGAGATGGTTTACAGGTGAACAGAAGGCTGAAAAATGTATTTAACTAGCAAATTAGGTAAGTAAGGAGAAGTTATTTGTTTAAATATAATATTAACGGCTTGGTTTTATTATAGCTTGTGCTGGGGCTCTTTTTTCTGCATTTGAAATATATAATGAAACACATTCCTATATACTCTGTGTCTCTGAACAATCATATACACATATTAAGAAACAGTCCTTACTTCAGAGACCTTACAAACTTACAAGAGAAGACAGGGGAGAGAAAATATTGTTTCCATTTTGCAGATCTGGAACCGGGGTACAGAAGGTGTGTGTGATTTCCCAAGGTCACATGTGGAGTCTATGACAAAAGTGAATCCAGATCTGAATGCAAGGCCTATGTGGCACTATATCAGGCTACAATTTTTTTTGGGAGGAGAGGCCGAACTTATGACCTCCTGAAGTCTCTTCCAGCCCTATGATTTTATGGTTCTATTATTTTACTTGGATAAATCACAGATCAGGTTACAGCAAATCTTAATATCATCTTTCCCTCCCCACGGCTGAGTGGACTAACTAGAGAATGGACTGTTGTTACTTATCTTTCTGCATTTCTCAGGTAAAGTGAATGGGGAACCTGGGAAAAGGAGGAGTTAGATTTTGCTGCAAACTAGTATAAGGGGAAGTAAAAATAGGCCTGACATTTTAAATCCACAGGTATTGCCTGCAGCAAAAGATCCACCCACTGTTGCCCATCTTTAAAAAAGGGAAGGACAATCCAGGGAACAGCAGACCAGTCAGCCTTACCTCAGTCCCTGGAAAAATCATGGAGGGGATCCTCAAGGAATCCATTCTGAAGCACTTGGAAGAGGGGAAAGTGATCAGGAATAGTCAACATATATTCACCAAGGGCAAGTCATGCCTGACTAATCTGATTAGCTTCAGGAAGTCACTGGATGTCATATAACTTGACTTTAGCAAAGCTTTTGATATGGTCTCCCACAATATTCTTGCCAGCAAGTTAAGGAAGTACGGATTGGATAAATAGACTGTAAGATGGATAGAAAGCTGACTAGAATGTTGGGCCCAACAGGTAGTGATCAATGGCTCAATGTCAAGTTGGCAGTCACTTTCAAGTGGAGTGCCCCAAGGATCAGTTCTAGGGCTGGTTTTGTTCAACATCTTTATTAATGATCTGGATGAGGGGATGGACTGCACCATCAGCAAGTTTGCGGATGACACTAAGCTAGGGGTAGAAGTAGATAAATTGGAGGGCAGGGATAGGGTCCAGAATGACCTAGACAGATTAGAGGATTGGGCCAAAAGAAATCTGATGACGTTCAACAAGGACATGTGCAGAGTTCTGGGTGGAAGAATCCCAAGCATTGTTACAGGCTGGGCACTGACTGGCTAAGTAGCAGTTCTGCAGAAAAGGATGTGGGGATTACAGTGGATGAGAAGCTGGATATAAATCAACAGTGTGCCCTTGTAGCCAAGAAGGCAAATGGCATATTAGGGTGCATTAGGAGGAGCATTGCCAGCAGATCTAGAGAAGTGATTATTCCCATTTGTTTGGCTCTGGTGAGGCCACATCTGGAGTATTGCATCCAGTTCTGGGCCCCGCACTATAGGAAGGATGTGGATGCATTGGAGAGGGTCCAGCGGAGGTCAACCAAAATGATTAGGGGGCTGGAGCACTTGACCTATGAGGAGAGGCAGAGGGATTTGGGCTTATTTAGGCTGCAGAAGAGAAGAGTGAGGGAGGATTTGATAACAGCCTTCAACTTCCTGAAGGGAGGTTCCAAAGAGGATGGAGAGAGGCTGTTCTCAGTGATGACGGATGCAATGGTCTCAAGTGCAAGGAGCAATGGTCTCAAGTTACAATGGGGGAGGTCTAGGTTGGATATTAGGAAAAACTATTTCACCAGGAGGGTGGTGAAGTACTGGAATGGGTTACCCAAGGAGGTGGTGGAATCTCCAGCCCTAGAGGTTTTTAAGTCTCAGCTTGACAAATCCCTGGCTGGGTTGATTTAGTTGGGATTGGTCCTGCTTTGGGCAAGGGGCTAGACTTGATGACTCAGCTATGTCTATACTGTAGCCTTCTTGCGGAAAAGCATATGCAAATAAAGCGCGGCGTGGAATATCGCTGCACTTCATTTGCGTAAGTAATGAGCAGTTGTTTTAGCACAAGAGGCTTTTGTGCAGAAATGAGCTGTGTATATGGCTCCTTTTTGTGCAAAAAACCCCTCTTGCACAGGAGCCGTTCTTCCTCATTATACTGCTCGTTTTTGCACAAAAGCCTCTTGTGCAGAAATGGCTGCTCATTACTTATGCAAATGAAGCACAGTGATATTCCATGCTGTGCTTTATTTGCATATGCTTTTCTGAAAGAAAGCTACAGTGTGGATGTAGCCTGCCTGAGGTCTCTTCCAGCCCTAGGATACTAAGATTCTATGTTTCCCAGCTTCTGACAGAGCCTAGGGTCACCTTGACTAGTAGTGATTGATGGACCTAGAGCAGGGCTACTCAACTTTGGAAGCCCTGGGGGCCACAGTGATACTCACAGCACATGCCAAGGGACACAACTTAGGTGTGGTTGCATATATATGCAAATATGTATGTAAATATATGCAAATAGATTATTTCACTATGTGAGCCAGCACTTCTCAGGCTTTGCCCACAAGGCTAAGCAACCAGCACTTCTCACAGTGCCCCAGCACTCCCAGCACCTCCTCCCTGTGGGCTAGAAATGCTGTATCAGCCAGCCTGTCCACTTGTATCTTTCAATGCACACCCTGCCTGGAATATGCCTCACTGTTGTGGACCATGTTCCCAATGGAGGCCATGTTGAAAGGATCCTACCCATGGGTCGTGTGTTGAGCCCCCCATAAACCCAAACCACACTGCAGGCTGCAGACAAGTGGGCTGTGGGCCGCATGCAGCCTACAGGTCGCGTGTTGAGTAGCCCTGACCTAGAGAATTCTTTTGGACGCCTGTTAAAGTCCCAATCTTCACAACATTCTCTGGCAAGGATTTCCACAGCTTGACTGTGCCTTTTGTTTGTTTTAAACCCGCTACTTATTCATTTCATTTGGTGCCCTCTAGTTCTTGTGTTATGGGAACAAGTAAATAAGTTTTCCTTATTTACTTGCTTCATTCCAGTCATGGTTTTATAGACCTCTATCATACCCCCCATTTAGTCACTTCAGGTACAGACCCCTAATCATTTTTGTTGCCTGGACTTTCTCAAATTTGGTCAGATCCTTTTTTGTAGTGGGGCCCCCCAAATTGATACAATATTCCAGATGTGGGCACCCTGGTGCCAAATAAAGGGGAATAATCACTTCCCTCAATCTACTGGCAATGCTTCTACTAATGCAACCCAAAATGCCATTAGCATTTTTGGCAACAAGGGCAGACTATTGACTCATATCCAGCTTCTCATCCACTGAAATCCCGAGGTTCTTAGGCAGTTGGTCCCCAGCCTCTAACAATGGATGGGATTATTTCATCCAAAGTGTAGGACTCTGCACTTGTCCTTGTTGAACCTCATCAGATTTCTTTTGGCCAATCCTCCAATTTGTCTAGGTCACTCGGACCCTATTCCTACCTTCTATCATATCGACCTCTCCCCCTAGCTTAGTGAATTTCACTCTGTGAATTTGCAAAGAGTGAAATCAACCAGTCATCCAGATCATTAATAAAGATGTTGAACAAAACCAGCCCCATGACTGACCCCTGTGGCACATTGCTTGATGCAAGCTAAGAACTAGATAATGAACCGTTGATCACTATTCGTTGACCCAAATGACCTAACTAGCTCTCTATCCACCTTATAATCCATTCATCTAGGCCATACTTCTTTAACTTGCTGGCAAGAATACTGTGGGAGACCATATCAAAAGTGCTGCTAAAGCCAAGGTATATCACATCCACTGCTTTTCCCATATCTACAAAGCCAGTTATCTCATCATAGAAGGCAATCAGGTTGGTCAGGCATGACTTGCATTGGTGTTGACTGTTCCTGAACATCTTCCTCTCCTCCACAATGGACACTTTCTGCTATGTACATTGGACAGACGTCTCAGACACTTCGCCAAAGAATCAATGTCCACAAAACAGATATTAGACAGGATCACAAAGAAAAAACAGTTTCTTGTCATTTCAACCAGAAAGGGCATTGTCTCAATGACTTGATTACCTGCATCCTGCTTCAAAGACCTTTTAACACCAGACTTGAAAGAGAAACCTCTGAACTGTCATTCATGCTTAAATTCGACACTTTACACCTCGGTCTAAACAAAGGCATTAATTATCTTACCCATTACAAAGATAGCTTCCCCAATTATCACCTCTAATATCATTAGCTCACAGACATTTACCTCCCACCCTCATCCCCCTTCTGTTCTGAAATTTGATTTGTCCTTTTCATATGTGTTCATTTTTTTGAATGTATCCTTTGGTATATATGGTTGTGCCAATTTTCTTCCACTATTTGATCTGAGGAAGTGGGTCTGGCCCACGAAAGCTCATCACCTAATAAACCATCTTGTTAGTCTTTAAAGTGCTACATAGTCCTGTTTTTTGTTTCAGCTACACCAGACTAACATGGCTGCATCTCTATCACTATAAATTTAACAGTTTATTGCCATTATTGATAACTAGTATTTTTTAAAATAATACCATTCTATTGAAAGAAAAGGATCTAACTTATCTCCAAGGCACAAACAGAAGCAGGGCATAAAAGTTCTGCTATCTCAGTTCCACCTTCAACGCACCAGCATCATGGCACACACACCCTCCCTCCGTCCCTAGCCCAGCTCCTTCCAAGCAGCACCCAATCCCCCTACAACCCATCATCTACCCTACAGTGGCACAATAATAGCATGATAGTCCCAAGCCCACAATTCTTTTGTCTTTTGACAGATTTGTGGGATAGGATGGATTGTAGTATGACTTTTTTTTTGTGGCCAAATCAGGATAGCATTTGCAGGTATATATGTATTCTCACGTGATGGGACAGCAAAGAGGGATTCTAGTGGCATAGCCTAAATCTGATCAGACACTGGATTTTAAAATAAGGAGGAAAGAAGGGAAAGGACACAGAAAATCTAACAAACAAAATTGTGCAAGTGAACTAGAGCAATGATGATTTGCTTTTCTTTAAAATTTTTAGTATGAATGTGGTGGATCATTCTGTAAAAGAAGGGGGGCAATTCTGTTTTATAGTTGACATTAAACATTTTTTACTGAGGGTGCATCTACACTGCACCTGTAGTTCGAAATAAGCTATGTAATTTGAGCTACGGAAATTGCATAGTTTATATCAAGTCAATTTCGAAATAGCTTATTTTGAAATTTGTCGCTGTCTACACAGCACTTATTTAAAAATAAAGCATTATTTGGAAATGTTCCTTACCCCTCATGGAATGAGGTTTACAGGTATGTCAGAAGAGTGAGCCCATTATATTTCAAAATAACAGATGTGCTCAAAAGACGCAAAATAGCTCTGCAGTGTAGATGTAGCCCCACTAAAGACCAGGAATGGCTCCTAACACCATTTCAGGCTTGGCTTTCAATCCTTATTTTGTAGGGTTTTTTTTTTTTTTTTTTTGACAATACACAGGGCTTTCTTACTCAAAGGGAAGATTTGCTCAAACACAAACTTAAATTGACCATATTCTATCTTCAGAAGACATTTAATAAACACTTCAAAAAACATTTGCTTCATTTTGAGTGACTAATAAGTACTTGGAAAAGGTAATATGGTTTAGCATGTCTTTGTGCAAAATGAATGGAAAGAATTAACAGCCAATATCCATTAAACAGAACAATTTTTCTGTTGTAGTACATTTTCACGTGGAAAATATCATAGTTCCTTCACTAAAGATGCTGATGTCAGTCTGTGCTTTTTGCCGTATTAAAATCTAATGAGATAGTTATTGATTTGATTTTAATTATCCATTATTTTAATTAGAATGTTTAAATGCTTATTTAAGATTTCCTATTTATCATTTGCAGACAGCAGATGTACGTTGTAATAATAATTATGATAGAAATAACTGCAGATGGTCCAGATTCCTCCCTCCTGTCCTTCCACTAAAATATATCATGGGGAAGCTGTCACAATAGAGTAATAATATGCAACAGTTTCATACTAATTACTCAAGCTGATTCTTATTTCAAACCTAATTTTCTGTTTATAGATTTTTTTTCATCATCTGAATAATATTCTCTTTAATTTATTCAAGAACCAAACTAACTGCAAAAATTAATTGCCAAGGGAAGCAGATTTTGACCTATACATCACTGATTCAGATCATGTCTAGGTTGGTAATGCCATGTGTAATTAGTAGGTTAGTCTCAAATCTTGTTCCTAGTGAAATGCCCATATAACAGATAAGATTAACACACTTTGGCAATCTCCCTGGAAAGACTAAAGTTTGAGGACACACAGGAACACAGCTGTTTGGAGAAAAGAACACTAGTGGGACAGCATGAAAAAATGGCTGTAGTGATCAATATGGTAACTTTCAACAGCAATTAATTAATAATATTGTTAAATAAACATTGTAGTAGTAAGATCCAGTTTGTGCATATGGCTTTTCACAATATAAAATTAACATATATATTCTTTACAGTACAACAGTTGAGCCAAGCAGTTTCTCCTGATATCTCTTCTTGCCCCAAAACTAAAAGACTCCAAACTTCCAAATGTATTTTCAGATTTGAATGATCCCGAAGTTCAGCACTATTTGGATCTGGAGTTACACTTTGGAGATAAAAAACATGAACTGATTCTTGTAATCCAATGACCTAAGATTAAACAATCAATTTTCATATTCATTTTGCCATTGTATTTGAAGGCAGATTTCCATATTAGCTATTGACCTAGATTTCAAAATTTACTCAGCATACATTATATTAAAATCAAAATAACTCCAGTCATACATACAACATTTTGGAATGTAATCTTCAAGACAAGTAATGCTGAATGCTGCGAAACATGCCAAGTCAATTTTGTTCAGAATTTGTTTTCATAGAAACTAAACATATTGGCTGTGTCTAGACTGGCGCGATCTTGCGCCAGAGCTATGCTAATGAGGCTCAGTGTGGAATATCGCCAAGCCTCATTTGCATAACTAATGAGCCGCCATTTTGTGGAAGAGGCACTTGTACAAGACAGAGCTGTCTACACTGCCCCGTCTTGCGCAAGAAAAACCCTCTTGTGCAAAGCCGTTATGCTGATTATTTTCAGGCATAACGACTTTGCGCAAGAGGGTTTTTCTTGCGCAAGACGGGGCAGTGTAGACAGCTCCATCTTGAGCAAGAGCCTCTTCCGCAAAATGGCGGCTCATTAGTTATGCAAATGAGGCTCAGCGATATTCCACGCTGAGCCTCATTTGCATAGCTCTGGCGCAAGATCACGCCAGTCTAGACACAGCCATTATGTGCTTCAGCACAGCATCACTCTACTATTGAAGTATATTTTTAAAATTGGGGGTGAGAAATATGCAATGCATATGTAAGCAGGGGCTGAACTACTGCTTGTTATCAGCCAGCTAAAAGGCGAGAGCTGCCCTGGGTGTGGGTATGCTCACTCCAAGGGTGCGTCTAGACTGGCAAGATTTTGCGCAAAAACTTGCCGCCTGTCTACACTGGCTGCGAGAATTTGCGCAAGAACACTGACTTTGTAATGTACAAAATCAGTGCTTCTTGCACAAATACTTTGATGCTCCTGCTCAGGCATAAGCCCTCTTGTGCAAGAATACTTGCGCAAGAGGGCCAGTGTAGACAGGAATGTTAATTTCTTGCGCAAGAAAGCCTGATGGCTAAAATGGCCATTGGAGCTTTCTTGCGCAAGAGAGCGTCTATACTGGGCATGGATGCTTTTGTGCAAAAGCAAATCTTTTGCGCAAAGGCACGTGCCAGTGTAGACGCTCTCTTGCACAAATACTTTTAACAGAAAAACTTTTCTGTTAAAAGTATTTGCGCAAAATCATGCCAGTCTAGATGCAGCCCAATTGTTTAGCTCTGCAAGATAATTAACTGTTAACTGTTGATATGTAAAATACAGCTCATGCCAGGAGGGAGAAGGAATCCGAGGTGTGGCTATGTAAATCCAATTCAGCCAGGGCTGATGGAGGATCAGTGTTGGAGTGGAATGTGGTGTACTGTAAATAATTTGGGGCTGTTGTGGGGGTCACAAATCATGCTATCCCTAAATGTGGGAACTGTAAAACGTGACACTAGTGCTTGCAGGAGAGACACCATCATTGTAAGAGGTCTCCAAGGAACAATCCTCCCCCCTTCCAGAGTTGAGTGAACTGAGCTGGGGGGAAGGGCTAAAGGGCTTGAGTCAGCCTGCTTCACACCTGCCAGGTGTGAGCTGTAAGACTGGCCCAACCTGCCCCTTCTCTCTCTCTCTCCCTCTCCCTCTCCCTCTCCCTCTCCCTCTCCCTCTCCCCCTCCCCCTCCCCCCCCTTGTTTTAAGGACAGACCTAAAGCAGACTCCATGAGGAGTTTTTTGCTAGTCCGGTGGAAGCTGGAATATTTTGCCAGTCTAGGTGGTAGCTAAAGAGTTGAAATCACTAAGAGCTGAAATCACTGGTTTGGCTGGGAGCCAGACCCGTTGCAGCCATCGAAGCGGCTGGCAGGAGTGGGGGCGGCCAGCGGAGTGGCTGGTGGGAACGACTGGCAGGTGGCCGGTAGGAGTGGCAGCAGGTGACCAGCGGAACGGCAGCAGGCGACCAGCAGAGCGGCCAGCGGGAACAAGCGGCCGGTAGGAGCGGCGGCAGGCAACCAGAGGAATGGCGGCAGGCGACCAGCGGAGCGGCTGGTAGGAGCGGACCGAGACAGCTGGTGGGGCGTGGCGGAGTGGCTCGTGTTAAAGACTGCAGCAGAACCCTACGGAGAAGTGGGGCCGTCAGCCTCGGACTACGTAAGGGCTATGTCTACACTGGCGGCTTCTTGCGCAAGAACATCTTGCGCAAAGGTTCTTGTGCAAGAAGTCTTGCACAAGAAAACGTCCACACTGCCATGTGCGAGCTGTGCTTTTGCGCAAGAGCACCCATGGCAGTGTGGACGCTCTCTTGCGCAAGAAAGCTCTGATGGCCATTTTAGCCATAGGGCTTTCTTGCGCAAGAAACCCCTGCCGAGCGTCCACACTGCCCTCTTGCACAAGAGCTCCTGTGCAAGAGGGCTTACACCTGTTAAAAAAGAACGTAGCTCTTGCGCAAGGAGCCCTCTCTTACCACTCCGTACTGTAAATTTCCTTGCGCAAGAGCGGGCAGGCAGTGTGGACGCTCTGCAGATTCTTGCGCAAGAACGGCCGTACTTGCGCAAGAAACTGCGAGTGTAGACATAGCCAAGGTGTCCCTATCAATCCCCCCGCCCCCTTTCTGCCCAGGTTTGGAGGTAAAACCCTGCAGGTGAACTTTTGGACTCTGGGCGGCACTGACCAGGGACAGAGACTTTTGGGGTGTCAGACTTTGGGACTTCGGGTGATTCTTGGCTGGGGGGGGGGCTGTAGCCAGACATGAACCCCATCTTGTTCCCCCCCTCCCCCAGAGAGCAAGAGAAAGGCAGTCAGCCTTTGATGCCCTGGGAACGCAGGTGTGCTGCCTGTCCCTGACTCTACCATAAACAGAAACCAGACAGTAAATGGGCTAGCTGACGACCCGGGGGCCTCCCGTTGCCCTGATGGCTAGTACCAGTAATTGACACGCCTGCACTGTCCCAGGAGAGGAATCTTCGCCCATCACATACCAGAGGTGCCCATTGTCTGCATTTTCCCAGGTGTGAATTATGCTTTGCACCCTTCGTGGGAAACTTGGCATTCAAAGCCATTTTTCCTAATTGGCCACTTGAGACGAGGAAGGAGCCTAGGTGACCCAAGGGGTATAAAGATGGGTTTAGTAGCCCACCCCATTTGAGCTCCAATCATCTACACCTGCTGGCAGGTATTGGTTGTCTCCCGAGGTCTGTGGGACGCCCAACCTCGCCCTACTTCTTCCCGAGGGATTGAGAGAAAGACATTGGCCATGCCAAGTCTGGAACGCAGGGGTGAGAATATATACCTGCTAGGTGTCTATTTTGCATGCATTTAATAAGAGCTCAGAGAACCAAAAGGGTTTCATGGTACCTGTAAGTGACTTATTAGTGTAATTTCTGTCCTGTCCTTTGTAGTGGCTGTGTTATCTGTAACACAGTAGTAGCATTTAACAGCTAAGTTTACCCTGTAACAATAAAATAGTAACTGTTTAAGCTGTGACCTGACTCCTTCAGTTGCTGTAACAGAACCAAGCACAATTTTAAAAAGAACTCCAGCCGGTCATAAGGGACAGATATAGGGAGAGCTTGAGCGTTGGATCATGTCGCTTCCAGGGGACAGATCCGTTGGGGCATCTCTCAGCCTCCCCAGGCTGCCCGCTGCGAAGGGATCGTGTATCCTAGCAGTCAAAATCTGAGGTGTAATAAGCTCTCCCTGTAAACTCTGGGGCGTCTGTCGGCCTGTTGGCTGCCCACCGCGAAAGGATCCTGATCCTAGCGGTAAAGACACGGACGTTAAACTCCTCAGGGCACCCGTCAGTCTCACCTAGACTGCCCACTGCGACGGGGCCTTGTGTCTCAGCAGTTGAAGTCTCGGATGTATAATACGCACACACCACTCACTGTCCTGACCATCGGCTGACAGGGGCTTAGCTTGTGGTTTGAGCTATGAACTCTGTTTGTGGTATTTTCCCAAGTTAATGCCATATGACTTCTCTCTCTGTTTCATTTAATGTTTCTTTCCTACACTCAGGCTGTGTCTACATTGGCGCGCTCTTGCGCCAAAGCGGCCGCTTTTGCGCAAAAACATGCTGCCTGTCTACACTGGTGGGGAGTTCTTGCGCAAGAACACTGATGTTCTAATGTGTGAAATCAGTGCTTCTTGCTCAAGAACTATGATGCTCCCGCTCAGGAATAAGCCCTCTTGCGCAACTGTTCTTGCGCAAGAGGCCAGTGTAGACGGGCAACATGAATTTCTTGCGCAAGAAAGCCCGATGCCTAAAATGGCCATCAGAGCTTTCTTGCACAAGAGAGCATCTACATTGGCATGGATGCTCTTGCACAAAAGCACATCTCTTGCGCAAAGGCACATGCCAGTGTAGACGCTTTCTTGTGCAAATACTCTAACGCAAAAACTCTTGCGTTAAAGAGTATTTGCGCAAAATCATGCCAATGTAGACGTAGCCTCAGACTCTGTGCTCGTGAGCAGGGAAGCATTGCCTATCAGAGGCACCCAGGGGTGTGTGAATTTCCCAGGTTACCGGGTGGGGGCTCGAGCTGGTTCTGTGTGAGATGGACCCCTAGATATTGAACCCGGCCCTGGTTCCTGCCAGGCCTACCCGGCAGAAGGGTTACACATACAACATTCAGCATTTCTGATTATTAATTTGTCTTCATTACTATACTTTCAGTACAGCTAACAATACTAATAGAACTCAAAACCCTCCAGAAGCTTCTTTTTTTTCCTCTTTTCTCTTTGAATGATAGAAACCAACTTCCCTGATCATTATATTCTTTTTGGCATTGTCAGAAGAAAATGGAAATATATTTTATTTTAATTATATTTTTCTTGTTGTTAAAGAAAATTACTTTGGACTTCTCTATCACCTTTCATCTTGCAACATTGAAGTGCTTTACAATAATTAATTCAAATAAAGCCTTAAAAATGTAACTGTAAAGGTAGTGTCATAGGGTCAGGCCAAAGAGCTACAGGAGACTGATCCTATTTGGTGTTTGGACCTCCCCCCAGCCAACGGGGAGGGTCCACAGAGCCCAGAAAACCCACTAATTACTTGGGACAAATAAAGAGAAAACAGGGATGGATGTGAGGGTTAAAGGACTAAAATGAGGGAACCGGATGGGGACACTGAGCAGAGAAGCCTGGACAGCGCCCACTGCCCCTCGAAGGTCTCAAAAGAGCCAGTGGATGCTGGTCAGTGGAACTCTGCCCGGACGCATGAGCGGATGCAGGAACGGAAATAGGCCCCACAGTCACAGGCCCCTCCCTCGGCCAACCTCTACAGGAGAGTGATAGAAGGGAAATATATTAGACCCAGATTAAATAGGCCCCTCTTCCCAGGGTAAACTAACAAGAGCTGATCTAGAACCAGCAGAAATCTGCTAGAATCAATAAGGGCAATCAAACCAATTAAATCAAACAACCTGGAGTCAATTAGGAGATTTCCAGAGTCAAGTGTGTCAGTCTAATCAGAACACCTGGGAGCCAATTAAGAACCAGTTGAGACTGGTTTAAAAAAGCTTCCCTTCTGTTAGCTCAGTGTGAAAGCAAGGAGAGGAGAAAAGGTGCTGTGGAGAGTCTGGGAGGAGACAGCACAAGCTTCCAGGAGGAAGAGTCTGCAGTAAGGAAGATGCTGGGGGAGGCTGTGAAGAAGTGGCCAGGGATTCATATCTGGCACACAGTTGATACTACAGACATTACAGGCAGCTGCTATCACAGGCTACATCTACACTGCAGGCTTTTTGCACAAGAAGCTTTTTGCAGAAGAGATCTTCCGCAAAAAGTTCTTGCACAAAAGTGCGTCCACACCTCAAAAGCACATTGCAATGCTCTCTTGAATATAACACCCCCCCGAATTGGATCTAGCCGGGCTTTAGGTCACCAGTTGCTCTCGAGTGCTGTTGCCGGAGCCTTGCAGAGACACGTGCTTAAAGGGATCCCCCTGGACAGCCACTTCTCTGTTTCTGCTGCCTGCTTGCGGACCTCTCTTGAGGGACAGCAAAGCTTCAGCAGCGCCTGCTGTGGTTGCCCTCTTCTTTTTGGGGACGCCACAGCTTTTTTTCTTCTTGTTGTGTGCCATGGAGCCAGAGCTGCCTCTGAGCAGGCGACGGCCCCACGCGGCCATGCTGCAGTTACTGCAGCACTTGTTTCCAACTGCCTACATGTCCTGCTGGATGTGGACACTGAACTTCTACTCATCACCCTCTGTGTGGCTGCAGCTGCTTCAGTCTGGCTGCTGCACCCCACCATACCCAGAAGATTCTGGAGGCTGGAGACCAGTTCGGACTGGTAGGACTGGCTGGTCATGGAGTAGTGGGATGACCAGCAGTGGCTGCACAACTTTCGGATGCGCAAAGCCACCTTCCTCAAGCTCTGTGCCTGGCTCACACCCGCCCTCCAGAGTGGTCCACCATCCCCATGCAGAAGCAACTGCCCTCTGGAATCTGGCCACCCCAGACAGATACCGCTCCGTGACCAACCACTTTGGGGTGGGGAAGTCCACCGTCGGGGCCCTCCTTATGCAGGTAAGGAGCTTGCAGGCTGCAGTCCCTGCCTGGTGGATTTGCTGCCTTGGGGTTCCCCAACTGCAGGAGAGCCATCAATGGCACACATATCCCGATCCAGGCCCTGAACCATCAAGCGGCCCAGTTTATAAACAGAAAGGGCTACATCTCAGTAGTCCTGCAGGCCCTGGTGGACCATCGGGGCCACTTTACAGACATTTATGTGGGGTGGTTGGGCAGGGCACACGATGCCCGAGTTTTCCAGAATTCCAGCCTGTGTGCCAAGCTGGAGGCGGGCACCTTTTTCCCCCGCCAGGACTTTGTGGTGAGTGAGCACAACATGCCAGTGTGCATAATGGGGGATGCAACATACCCACTCATGCCCTGAATGATGAAGCCCTATACCGGCCACCTCAATCCCAGCAAGGATCTTTTCAATGCCTGCCTCAACCGAGCCCGGGTGCAGGTAAAGTATGCCTTCGGATGCCTCAAGGGATGCTTCTGCTGCCTCCTCACCTGCCTGGATGACAGGGAGCACAATATCCCCGAGGTGGCATCATCGTGCTCTGTGCTCCACAATATTGGGGAGCACAAGGGGGAGGCCTTCTTCCTGGGGTGGGTGGCAGATGCTGGCCATGAGGGCTGTGCATTTGAGCAACCCTGGATAATTGCTACCTGCCAGGCCCAGCTGGGGTGTGCATCTGGGAGGCCCTGAGGGAGAGGTTCTATCAGGCTCCCCAGTAATTCTCCCCGGGGCCTCCCCAACAGAGGCTTCTACCTTTCCACTCTCTCCCTTCCCCCTCTCCTTGCCCCTTCCCTGACCTGCCAACAACACACCTATTTGGTTTCAGAACAAAACAAGTCTTTTTTTATTAAACATAAATAGAAGGTGGGCAGGGGGAGTGGGGATGTCTTAAGTGGGAGGGGGGATCAGGACTGGAAGGGGGGATTAGGACTGGGAGGAGTAGTGGGGTGGCCTGTGCTGCCACCTCAGGTGCGGGGACCTCTTTGGGGTTGGATTGGTCTGGGGACCAGAAAGGGTTGGGCAGTAGGGGCATCTAGAATGGGGTCAGGGTTGGTGGGGGGGGCGGGGCAGAGGAGGGGCCATAGGCCTTGCTTGGGGAGGAGGCATGGGCATTGGGAAGGGAGGGAGAAGAGGCATGGCAAGGGAAGGGATGAGAGGCATAGCAGGGTGGGCAGATGGATGGGCAAGGGCCATAGGAGGGGGGGCAGGAGGGTGGAAGGCAGGAACAGTGGCATCAGGTGGGTATCCCCCCGTGAGGAACAGGATATTAGAGATGTTGTCACAACGCGACATCATCTCAGTCCACGCACGTTCCCGCCATTCTAGGTTGGCACTGAGCCTGCACAACAGGGTGTCATGAATGTTGCGCATGATGCTGACGTGTTGCCACATTAGGTCCTCCACCACTCTGGCCCATCTGTGGCTTCCCCAGACTCTGGCAAGTGGCTGCGGTGGTGTGGCTGGGCCCCCTGTCCTGGCTGGTCTGGCTGTGGAGAACACATAAGAGAGAGAGGCCATCAGTCCTCCCTGCACACACATTCCTTGAGGCTGTGCCCTCCTCTGTGAGTGGCAACCGCAACAGACCACAGCCTGGGAGGTGTATATCCCAGGTGCAAGGCCATGTGTGGCCTGCACAGCATGCCCTGTCTCACATGGGCTCTGATGGGCCAGAGGACCATGCTGCCCTCTTGCCCCCTTCCCCGCACACACACACACACACACAGGCAGGCAAGGGAAGTATGCGGCCACAGTGGGATCCCCTCATGGGCGGCAGAGGAACTGGGAGCAGCCTGGCCCTCCCTGGGGTCTGCACACACAGCTGCAGCTCGCTGGGCTATCTGTGGGAGCGGCTGCTACCTTGCACATGCAGGCATACCTGTGTGCTGTGTGTGGGTAGTTGTGCCTGCACCCTTGCAGTTAGCCTGCTTGCAGCTGGGTGTGCCCCTTTCCCCACTGGGGGCAGAACATGTGTGCCCATGCATGAGGCTCACAGGAGGATCCTGGCCATGTTCAGGGGCTGCCTGCTGTGCCCAAGTGCTGCGCCCTTCCGCTGCACATGGTTGCACTTGCACAGACTGCAGCACTATGTGATGACTGCGTAGCCCAGGCTACAATGTGCCCCCACTCCCTGTGTGCCCGACTCCCCTGCCCTGTGTGTGTGAGACCACTCACCTGAAGATCCCTCCCAGGCATTTGAGGAGGCCTGGGAGATGTCCTGGCTGGCAGGAACCAGCTCAAGGGACAGGGTGATGGTCCTTGTCTCCTGCTTCTCCTCTTCCTCCTCCAGCTGGGGCTGGACCTGGCCCTCTGGCTCCTCCTTGGGGGCAGACTCCGGGCAGATGACCACCAGGGTTTCCAGTCCTGAGTCCACCATGATGGGGGGGTGGGGAAAGAGGTTTCCTTACTCCCCAAGATGGGTGGAGCTCAGCGTAGTAGGGGCAGGTGTGGGGTCCTGCCCCTGAGTGCACCCTGCGCTTGGTGGCCCTCACGTATCCCTGACAGAGCTCCTTCACTTTTGCCCGGACTTACTCCATGGTCCGGGCAGAGTGACCTCACTCAGCCAGGGATACGGCCAAGTGGGAGAAGATCTCCACATTGTGGTGCTTGGCCCAGGGATCCTGCAGCAACTCCTCGTCACCCCACAACTCGAGGAGGGTCACGATTTCAGGTCTGGAACAAGTACGGGCATGTCTTTTCATGCCTGGGGAGGAGGGGTCCTGGGATCCATGGGGCTGTTCCCTGGAAGGGCCAGGGGAGGTCTCAGGGAGCTTGCTGTGAGGCCATTTGTGGCTGAAGCAGAGCCACGCAGTGAAGGCACCTGCTCCCTGCAAACTTTCTGCCACAGGGCTTGTGCAGGGTGTCTGCAGCTTTAAGGGGCCAGCAGACAGGAACCATAGAGTTGTGATTAATTTGACCTGAGTGGCCAAAAGGCCACTTGTTCTTTCTCCTGGAGGCCAATTCTTTTGCAAAAACCCCTGCTGAGCATCCACACACAACTTTTTGCGCAAGAACTCTTGCACAAAAAGGAGTTATTCCTCATAGAAAGAGGTATACCCATACCGCAAAAAGCCCTCTGTTCTGTTGATTCACTGTAAATTTTCTTGCACAAAAACATACTTGAGGTGTGGATGCTCCATGGGTTTTTGCGCAAAAACCCGTAGTGTAGACATAGCCACAGGGTCCTTGGGCTGGAGCCTGGTATAGAGGGTGGGTTCAGGTTCCCTCCACCACCAACTCCCCATTTCAGCACCAGAAAAGGACTAACTTTGGTAAAGGGGTCTGTTTTGTCCTGTACCAGTTGGAGGGGCAAGAGAAACTATGAAGTTTGGTCTCCCTTCACTTTCCAATATTGGCCAATGATGAGACTGGCTCAAACAAATAGCAAACTGTTGCCCTAGAGCAGGGTGGGTAACCTAATGCTTGGGGACTGGATGTAGCTCCTGGGTTGCCTGGATCCAGCCCCTGAGGCTCAGGGCTTCCCCCAGAAATAGGGAGCCCACGCTGGTGTGGAGTAGGGTTTTTTTGTTTTTCACTTGTGTCCAGCTCTCGACTGATTTTTCTGTGGGTCAGTGGCCCCAACCCAAAAAAAGTTCCCCGACCCTGACCTAGAGAAATTATCTAAATTGATGGCTTCTGTGAGCCTCTGAGGGAAGCAATCGACCTGAAAGTTCAGGACCCATCAGTGTTGAGGAGCTTTGTAACAGTAGGTAAATGGTACATTAAAAGGTAGGATTTTTAACTAGTAGTTTAAAAGAGGTTTGAGCATGCTAAGTATGACATATGCTGAAGACCAGATGTTTGTGGGATAGCTAGTATGTTAAATGCTGTCACAAATGCACTCTGATACCTGTTGCTTTCTGTGTTAGTGTTCTGAGATATTTTCATTTGAGATAAGTATGAACTGATTGAAATGCATGGCTCTACCCAATCACCATATGAAAACAGAAAACAAAATGCATTTACATTAATTATGCTAGGGTTTATGTCAGAAAAAATCTGTAACTACAGCAAGTAGAATAACCTTGAAAGTTGAGTAAGGTCACTTGTGATTGTTTGCCATGGTTAGCTGGTGGTGTGTGATATGGCATTTCCATACATATGGTTAGGCTAATTTCTGTAATTTGTGTAGGTGAGAGATGTGGACAGGGGAGAAATCTGCTCTCTAGATTAGTTTGCTGCACATTTATGACATCAGTAAAGTGTAACCTCCCCACACAAACTCATCTAGGATGCCCTGAAAAAGAAAAGAACAATTGGAATGATGGCATAACATAGGGTATGTCTACACTACAAAGTTAATTCGAACTAACAGCTGTTAGTTTGAATTAACTTTCATAGGCGCTACACATGCAAACTGCTAGTTCGAATTAAGTTCGAACTAGCGGAGCGCTTAATTCGAACTTGGTAAACCTCATTCTACGAGGACTAACTCCTAGTTCGAATTAAGTAGTTTGAATTAAGGGCTGTGTAGCCACTTAATTCGAACTAGTTGGAGGCTAGCTCTTCCCAGCTTGCCCTGGTGGCCACTCGGGGCCAAGCCAGGGAAACTCTTCTGCCTCCCTCCCTGCCCCAGAGCCCTTAAAGGGCCACGGTCTGGCTACAGTGACCGTGCCAGGTGCAAGCCTGCCAGCACCCAGCCAGCAGACCCTGCACCTGGCACGGCATGAGCCAGCCACCCGCTGCCACCCAGCCCTCCGTCTCTTCCCAGGACCAGGCTGGCGGCTCCCAGGAGCCTGCCCAGGGCCGCAAGAGGCGGGCGCCTGCCTGGTCTAGTGTGGAGATCGTGGACCTCATCAAGGTTTGGGGGGAGACCTCCAATGTCCACGACCTCCGCAATAGGCACAGGAATGAGGCCGTCTAGGGCAGGATAGCTGCCAGCCTGGCCACCAAAGGCCACATGCGAACCCAGGAACAGGTTTGCATGAAAATCAAGTTGGTCCAGTGAGACCCCCGACCGTGAGCTTAGAACATAAGAACATAAGAACGGCCGTACTGGTCAGACCAAAGGTCCATCTAGCCCAGTAGCCTGTCTGCCGACAGCGGCCAACACCAGGTACCCCAGAGGGGATGGACCGAAGACAATGACCAAGCCATTTGTCTCGTGCCATCCATCTCCAGCCTTCCACAAACAGAGGCCAGGGACACCGTTCCTACCCCCTGGCTAATAGCACTCCATGGACCCAACCTCCATGACTTTATCTAACTTCTCTTTAAACTCTGTTATAGTTCTAGCCTTCACAGCCTCCTGTGGCAAGGAGTTCCACAGGTTGACTATTTGCTTTGTGAAGAAGACCTTTCTTTTATTAGTTTGAAGCCTGCTACCCATTCATTTCATTTGGTGTCCTCTAGTCCTTCTATTATGGGAACTAATGAAGAACTTTTCTTTATGCACCCTCTCCACACCACTCATGATTTTATAGACCTCTATCATATCCCCCCTCAGTCTCCTCTTTTCTAAGCTGAAAAGTCCCAGTCTCTTTAGCCTCTCTTCATATGGGACCTGTTCCAAACCCCTAATCATTGTAGTTGCCCTTTTCTGAACCCTTTCCAAGGCCAAAATATCTTTTTTGAGGTGAGGAGACCCCATCTCTACACAATACTGAAGATATGGCGTACCATAGTTTTATACTTCCCCTCCTCCTTCTTCCCCTGGCTTCCCCCTTCCAGCTGCCTCCTCCCAGGTTTCCCCCTCCCCTCTCTCACCCTCTCTCTTCCCCTCTCCCACCTCCTTTTCCCAGTCTCCCCAGAGGTTAATCCCCCCCCCCAGTTTTGTTAAATAAAGAGAGTTTCTATTTTTGAGCACATGTCCTTTATTTTTTACATCAGGAAGGGGGGCTAGGGAAGGGAAGTGGAAGGAGGTGAGGGAGAAATGGGGCACGAGCCCCCGATGGGGAGGACTGGGGTGGCTCTGCGGGCTCCTCGGGGTGGAAGATCTCTTGCAGGCCTTCTGGATCCTGACAGCCCCCCGATTGACACCCCAGATAGCAGCCTGCGGCAAGTGCAGCCGGGCTGATGGCCAAGTGCTGTGATGTGCCGAGTGTGGGCACTCAGGGCACTCCAAGACAGGACTGCTTTGCTGTCCCTCATCGAGGTAGACAGGCAAGCGGGGAACCCTGAGAACTGTCTGTCCGGGTTGGGGGTCGGGTCCCTTTAAGCATGGAGCTCAGTTAGCCTCAGGCAGCAGCTCCACACTCTAAGTCCTAACCTGATGCCCTACCGACACTGGTTCCGGCCAGCCTTAACTTTGGTTCAGGGTCCACTCAATGTGGACATGCTAGTTTGAATTAGCAGAACACTATTTCGAATTAGTTTTTAGGTCTAAATGCACTAGTTCAAATTAGCTTAGTTTGAATTAACTAATTCGAATTAAGTTAGTTCGAATTAGTGCTGTAGTGTAGACATACCCATAGTTACTTGAATCTTTAAGATTGCATATTTTAGCTTGGATGGACACACTTGCAAAATATTAAAATATTTTGCTGTTTTATTGATGTAAGAATGAACTTTTTTCTTCCTGAAAAAACAAAAAATAGTCTGGTAGCATTTTATAGACTAACAAAACATGTAGATGTTATCATGAGCTTTCATGGGCACAGTCCACTTCATCAGATGACCAGAGTGTTGGATGGCTAGGGCCAAAATAAATAGGGGAGACAGGGAGGTGGCGGTGTGTGTGGAAGAAGGGAAAATTGGGAGGGGGAGCAAGAAAAGACAGTGGGTAAAAATATATCAAGGGAAAGCTGAGCTGGAAAGCAATAGGGAAAACAAATAGGCTGTGTCTATACTGGCGCGATCTTGCGCCAGAGCTATGCAAATGAGGCTCAGCGTGGAATATCGCTGAGCCTCATTTGCATAACTAATGAGCCGCCATTTTTGCGGAAGAGGATCTTGCGCAAGACGGAGCTGTCTACACTGCCCCTTCTTGCGCAAGAAAAACCCTCTTGCGCAAAGCCGTTATGCCTGAAAATAATCAGCATATTCCACGCTGAGCCTCATTTGCATAGCTCTGGTGCAAGATCGTGCCAGTATAGACACAGCCATAGTCTATAAGCACCTAAAGACTAGATAGTCAAAGGGGGCAGATAAGAACCATTAATTAGCAAACAACAAAGAGTCAGGAAACACTTAAAGACTGATGAAACATCTAGATGGTATCATGAGATTCTTCAAAGACAAAGAACCATTGTCACCCTCATTGTTTGATAGGTAGGTAATGGCCTAACAATTCAGTATCTTTGTTTAATCCAGAAGTGTGAGAATTGAATTTGGGAATGAGCTGAAGTTCTAGTCCTTCCCTGTGTATGTGGCTCCTGACCTTGAACAACGTTTCCTCAGCCCTCGCCCCCTAACACTCCTATTTTACTTATGCTACATCAATGACATTTTCATCATATGGACCCATGGGAAAGAGACTCTTGAAGAATTTCACAAGGATTTCAACAACTTCCACCCCACCATTAACCTCAGCCTGGACCAGTCCACATGGGAAATCTACTTCCTGGACACTACAGTACAATTAAAAAATGGACACATTTCTACCACCCTATACCAGAAACCCACTGATTGCTACACTTACCTTCATGCCTCCAGCTTCCATCCCAGACACATTTTTCAATCCAGTGTATACAGCCAAGCCCTAAGATACAACTGGATTTGCTCCAATCCCACAAACAGAGACAAACACCTACAGGATCTTTATAGAGCATTCCTAAAACTGAAATACCCACCTGGAGAAGTGAAAAAACAAATTGACCGAGCCAAAAAAGTACCCAGACATGAACTACTCCAAGACAGACCCAAAAGAGAAAACAGAATTCCACTTGTCATCACCTGTGGTCCACAACTCAAAGCTCTCCAACGCATTATCCAGAATCTTCAACCTATCTTGGAAAATGATCCCTCACTGTCAGAGGTCCTTGGGGAAAGGCCTATTCTCGCTTACAGACAACCCCCCCAACCTGAAATGTATTCTTTCCAATAACCATGCAACACAGCTACATCATAAACATCCAGGAACCCATCCCTGCAATCAGTCACAGTCCCAACTCTGCCCACATATCTATACAAGTGAACTCATTGCTGGAGCCAACCACATAAGCCACCAAATCAGAGGCTCACTCAACTGCACATCCAGTAATTTAATCTATGCTGTAAAATGCCAGCAATGCCTCACTGCAATATATATTGGACAAACTGGACAATCCCTATGGGAAAGAATTAATGGACACAAATCAGATATCCATAAAGGGAACATACAAAAACCTGTGGGGGCACACTTTAATCTCCCTGGGCATGCATTAACAGATCTTCAAGTGGCTATTTTGTTACAAACCAATTTCAGGAGCCAAATACACAGGGAAGGACTGTACAGACTAACTCGGCTACCCCCTGAAGCTTTTTTCTTCCTGTGCACCTGTTGACTGCAGCCAAATGTGGGCATTCAGCCTTTTGAGGAACAGCAATTGGTGGAATGCTCTTGAGCTAAACCTTGAGTAAAGCTCAGAGGTGGTGTTCTGCATTCTAAGTCAATCTGATTTATTTTAATACAAAGGGAATTGAGACTTTTAAAGTCATGTTACTTTTAAAAGATAGTCTTGGAGGACATTTGTTCCATTCTTTCTCTTATAAGTATTTCTTCTTAGAGAGAGAGATGACTTTCTCAAACCAGTAAACTTGTCATTAGTGTGGTGTCCACAATTCAGATGGAATTTCAATACAGTGTTAAAAATGGACTGAAATTTTCATTCAAGAATAATGCCTATGAGAATAAATTTTAATATATGATATTCATCATTAGTCGCTCACTTTTAACATTATTCTCTGTGTAATATCTGCTAATATATATGCTGCAATATTATCATAAAAACAACTTTAAATGCTTCATAAGAATATTACTATCTCTTTAGGGTGTTATAAATAATATACAAATTAAAGATACTTTGAATTAGAATTATAAAACTTCTTAGATATGTAATGAGCCACCGCACTGGGCAACATGAATATAAGAGAAGATAAAAGACATGCTGGTGGAATTTTCATGGTACATTATTAGAGAATGTATGCTTTTTAGCTAATTTAATTCAGCTTTCTTTTCCAGCAGATGGAAAATTTTAGTCTTTAGAATTCAGTTATCCAAACAGCTAACTAAAATGTTGATAATGAAGATGACCTTAATTATAAAGTCACTTGGAGAAAACAAGCCACTTCCAAATTTGTTTTCTAGCATTATAAGATGATCATACTTGACATCGGTGAAATGCCTCCAAAAATCACAAACTCTTTTCCATTCTGAAGAATCCTAAGTGATTAATATGTTGTGCATGTGGAGAGTTCACTTCACCGCTGAAATACAGCTACATCTAAATTAGAAACATTGAAGTTATTCTCCATTAACACAATTGTAAGAGAATTTTTAGGAGAAGAAAGAAGAATGATTTTTTTCAATTAAAATGAAAAGTTATTTAGATGGTTAAGTTTGAGAAGGCTTCATGTTTGGATTCAGATAAGCATCCAAAACTGGGTGCCTCTCTAATCTGTTTTTGGTTTGGAAAACTTAAAAGAACTGGCTTTCACTTGAGTTTTCTGGTATTTCAGATACTTATTTTTAAAATTCAGATACTTATTTTTTAAAATTTGTATTTGTTCTTATTCATTTTAATTTTGTTTCTCTTAGGCCTGGTCTACACTAGGGCTACATCTACACTGCCAGTTTTCTAGGCAGAAAATATGCTAATGAGGGACTCATTAGCATAAATCATGATCTCATTAGCATATTTTCTGCCGATCTGTTTTTGTGCTGTGGTTTTTGCACAAAAACAAGCAGTGTGGACATTTTCTTTTTGTGCAAAAACCCCTTTTTCCACAAGATCGGTATACCTCCTTTTTTGGGGCATAAGGATCTTGCAGAAAAAGGGTTTTTTGCGCAAAAAGAAAACGTTCACTCTGCTTGTTTTTGTGCAAAAACCCCAGCGCAAAAATGGATTGGCAGAAAATATGCAAATGAAATTGCATCTCATGCAAATGAGTCCCTCATTTGCATATTTTTTGCCGAGAAAACTCATAGGCTGTGTCTAGACTGGCCAGTTTTTCCGGAAAATCAGCCGCTTTTCCGGAAAAACTTGCCAGCTGTCTACACTGGCCGCTTGAATTTCCGCAAGAACACTGACGATCTCATGTATGATCGTCAGTGTTCTTGTGGAAATACTATGCTGCTCCCGTTCGGGCAAAACTCCTCTTTGCGCAAACCTTTTGCGCAAAAGGGCCAGTGTAGACAACATGGTATTGTTTTGCGCAAAAAAGCCCCGATGGCTAAAATGGCGATCGGGGCTTTCTTGGGCAAAAGCGCGTCTAGATTGGCCAGGGATGCTTTTTCGCAAAAAGTGCTTTTGCGGAAAAGCGTCCGTGCCAATCTAGACGCTCTGTTCCAAAAATGCTTTTAACGGAAAACTTTTCCGTTAAAAGCATTTGCGGAAAATCATGCCAGTCTAGACGCAGCCATAGTGTAGATGTAGCCTAGGAGTTTACACTCTATTTAGCTGCATATGGTCAATTTTCTAAACAATGTGTCCACATTACATACTCTGTCTCATGAGAGGGAGGATGAACAGGAGAATGGCCAGCCAGCAACTGGCGAGAGCCAAGAACTGTTCATCATGCTGGAGCCAGTCCCCTCTTCCCAGGATGTCAACTCCAATGAGGGCACTTCGGGTGAGTTCACAATCATTTTCTTATTACAAGTGGGTTAAGACAATTTGTTGTGATATGTGATGCTCTCTGTGCATACACAGCATGGGGGGCCCAGAACAGCTTGTCTGGCATTTCGGAAAGCTGCAGGGGGGCCACTTCTGGGCCTCACCAGGCTCTGCACTCTCCCCTCAGCCACTGGGAAAGGAGGAGGAGGGAGCCTACCACTGAGAAAAGGGGAGGGAGGGAGGAGTCAGGCAGGACACAGAGTGACATGATGACATTACTCTGTCATCCTGCAGGAAAAGTTTTTTTTATATATATATAAATAGAATTCTTTTTTCAAATTTGACTTGGCTCTCAGGGTTCAGACTGGTTATTTGGTTATTAGTTGGCATAAAAGACACCAGTCCGTTTATTCACAAGTTAGAATTAGGAATGAACTGTTTGTAAAAATAGAACATCAGTTCTTAAAGTAATAGAAAATGGGAGAGTTTTTTTCAAAGCAGGTTATTTCTATTTCTTCAGCCTCAAAATTTGCATACAAAGTTTTAGATTTAAATTTCATGTATATGAAAAGAAGTTAAAACAAGGGAAAAGAATTGTCATATTTCTTCTTTGTAAAGAATTAAGAGGTACCATTTTTTTCTGAATTTGAATTTAAAATTGAAATATAGATTTTAAAACACAGGAAAAGAGTTTATTATCCACGAAGGTAGTGCTTATTAACAAATTTGTGTTTGGAGTGAAATATGTAATAGTTTTGGTCCTTATTGCATGAAATTCGTTCTGGAAGAGAACTGGGTCTGTTGTGATACCATTTGGTGGAATTTACATGAAAGCTGTTAGATTATTGACATACAATTGCATTTAGTCTCATAGATTGCCAGTCCCAGATGGCTTACTACTTATTGGTAACACAACTATCTAAAATTCAGGTTAGGAATGTGTGCAGGGAGGAAAGGGAATGGAGAAAGAGACAAATGGATAGATTTACCATCTGTTTCTCAAATCTTTAGTCATGAATAAAAACATATAGAAGTCTTGAAGAGATGTACTTTAATTTAAAGCTGTGATTGTAAACAATTTATGTAGTTTGTTCAACTTTTTGTTGCAGGAGTCTGTAAGACAAATGACCTCATATTAGAACTTTCCTTGAAGGGGAAGGAGGTAAACATTACTGGCCAAACCATATTAGCTAACTGGGGATAGAATGCCCTATATTTGAAAAACTGAAGTTGAAAATGTTCATATATTTATGAGTTTCCAATACTGACAGACAAACAAAAAAGCTGAATATAAAAAGTAGATAGAAGATTGGGACTATGTAGAGGCTACACCAAGACATCCCAAGATATAGAATATGTTTCCAGAGGTATCCCAAAATAGCTACCCTATGTCTACACAAGCAGCCCATTATTTCAAAATATTTTATGAAATAACAGGCATGCTATTTTATTAACCCTCATAAAGTCTGTCTTGAAATAGCACATTATTTTGAAATTTGGCACTGTGTAGATGTGCCAAATTTCAAAATAAGCTATTTTGAAATAGATTCTTATTTTGAGTTTAGGGTGATGTGTAGATGCAGCCTAAGATGCCATAAAAGTAAGTAGCTTACATCAGTTTAATAATTAAACAATGGAGAGAAGTGGCTGAAGGGTGATGTGGAGGGTGTCTGCTATAGACCACCCAGTCTGGTGGATGAGGCAGATGAGGCTTTCTTCACACAACTAACACAAGCTTCCTGATCTCAGGCCCTGGTTCTCATGGAGGACTTCAGTCACCCTAACATCTGCTGCGAGACCAATACAGCAATACGCAGACAATTCAGAAGGTTTTTGGAGAATGTTGGGGACAGCTTCCTAGTACAAGTGCTGAAGCAACAAACCAGGGGCCATGCGCAGCTTTATCTGCTGCTCACAAACAGGGGGGAATTCATAGGGGAATTAGATGTAGGTGGCAAACCTGGCCAGCAGTGACCATGAGATGGTAGATTTCAGGATTCTGATCAAAGGAAGAAAGGAGAGTAGCAAAATACACACCCTGGACTTCAGAAGAGCAGAATTTGACTCCCTCAGAGAACTGATGGGCAGGATTCCCTGGGGGTATGTCTACACAGCAAAGTTATTTTGAGATAACAGCCGAAATAACTGTACTAGTGTCTACACAAGCCGACTGCTATTTCGAAATTAATTCAAAATAGCAGAGGGCTTATTTCGAAATTGGTAAACCTCATTCCATGAGGAATAGTGCCTATTTCAAAATTGCTATTTAGAAATAAGCACTGTGTAGACACTTATTTCAAAATAGGGGGCCTCCAGCCCTTTCCAGGGTGCCCTGGTGGCCATTCTGGGCACAAACAGGAAAACTCCTCTCCTCCCTCCCCCGGCCCCCCCCCCCCCCGGACCCCTTAAAGGGGTAGAATCTGGCTACAGTCTTTTGTGGCTAGCACCAGGCCTGCCAGCCCAGAGCCGCTCCGCTGCTGCCCCTGAGCCAGGCCGCAGCATAAGCCAGCAAGCCACTGGCAGCCAGCCCTCCACCACTCCCCAAGTCCAGTCTTCCAGCTCCCAGGAGCCTGCCAGGGGCCAGAGAAGGCAGGTGCCTTCCTGGTCCAGTGCAGAGATAATGGACTTGATTGAGGTTTGGGGGGATGCCACCAACATCCATGATCTCCACACTAGATGGAGGAACACGGCCGTCTACAGGCAGATGGCTGCCAGCCTGGGCACCAAAGGCCACAGCCGAACCCAGGAGCAGGTTCAGATGAAAATCAAGGAGCTGTGGCAGGAGGAGTACCAGCAGCAGCACCTGGGGATACTTCGAGGCCTGCACCGCACCGTGGACTACTGGGTGCACAAAGACCTGCAGCTCTGGCGGGAGAGCTGGTGGGAGCTGCTTGCCCAGGGCCATGCCATCTACAACCACCTGCAGACCCTGGTGCAGAGATTGCTGCCTCCTACCTCTCCAGCCCCTGCTGCCTCCCCAGCTACCACTCCCCCTCCCACTCCTGCTCCCCCTCCTGCTTCTTCCACCTCCCCTCCCCCGCTTCCTCCCCTTCCCCACCCCCGCAGGGATGCTGAGGCCCCCGCACCCACAGTGCTGGGAGACAGGTGGGCCGGCAAGACCCCCAACCCTGAGCCCTGAGCTTCTCCTCCTCCTTCCTCCCCTTGCCTCCCCCTTCCAGCTCCCTCCTCCGAGGTTTACCCCTCCCCTCTCCCACCCTCTCACCTCCCCTCTCCCACCTTCATTCCCCCCCACACTCCAGTTTTGTTCAATAAAGGGAGTTTGTTTTCTTCAACACATGTGTCTTTATTGTACATCAGGAAGGGGGGTTAGGAAAGGGTAAGTGGAAGGATGTGAGGGTGGAATGAGGCACAAGCCCCCAGTGGGGCACACCAGAGAGATATTAGTCCTCCTCCGGGTGGAAGCTCTCCCACAGGACCTCCTGGATACGGACAGCCCCCCGATGGGCCTTCTGGCTGGCAGCCGTGTGGGGCTGTGTGTACAGGCCAGCCAAGTGCTCGGCCTCTGCCATCCAGACCAGCAGGAAAGCCTCCTCCTTCCTCTCGCATAAATTGTGCAGCACACAGTACGCTGCAAACACGTGCGGAATATTCCACTTGGAGAGGTCCAGGCGGGTGAGGAGGCATCTAAAACGGGCCTTCAGCTGGCCAAAGGCACCCTCCACCACGGTGCGTGCCCTGCCGAGCCTGGCATTAAATGCCTGTCGGGGAGGGTTGAGGTGTCCCGTGTAGGGTTTCATGAGTCAGGGTTGTAGGGGATAGGCGGCATCCCCCACCTTGCACACAGGCATGTCCATGTCCCTGACCCTGATGTGCTGGTCGGGGAAGAAAGTCCTGGCGTGCAGCCTCTGGCAAATGGAGGAGTTGCGGTACACATGTACGTCGTGTGCTTTGCCAGACCAGCCCACACTGATGTCCACAAAGTGGCCCCGGTGATCAGACACAGCCTGAAGGATGATGGAAAAGTATCCCTTGCAGTTGGTATAGAGGGAGGCCTGGTGTTCTGTGGCACGGATGGGGATGTGTGTCCCATCGATAGCCCCCCCGCAGTTGGGGAAGCCCAGGGCACCAAACCCCTTGATGACCTTGTTGACATCGGCAAGGCGGATGACTCTGTGGAGCAGCACCCTATTGATGGCCTTGACCACCTGCAGAGGGACACACAAAACCGAGAGTCACTGAGGTGCCAGGGTAGCTGAGAATGCTCCTTCTCCTCCACTGCCCCGTGCCCCCACTCCCTAGGAGCAATACCCCTCCCCCCCCCCGCAATCCTGGCCAACGTGGGCAATCCTTAGTGAGGATGGGACAGAACAAACCCTCCCGTGAAGGGGACTTGCACCACCTTTCCCCCTTTTTCCTAGGGCAGCCCATCCGCTCCTTGCACCCCCCTCCTGGCACAATGGCTGGAGACTGCCATACCTGCATGAGCACTGCTCTGATGGTGGATCTCCCCATGCCGAACTGGTTCCCCGTGGATTGGTAGCTATCCGGTGTGGAGGGCTTCCAGAGAGTGATGGCCGCATGCTTCTGGAGGGGAATGAAGGGCCTCATGTGCGTGTCCCATCGCTGCAGAGCAGGGGCGAGCCACTCACAGAGCTCCATGAAGGTGTCCTTCATCCTAAAGTTCTGGGTCCATTGTTGGTCTCCCCAGCACTCCAGGATGAAGTGGTCCCAACAATCGCTGCTGGCATCCAGGAGCTGCAGCTGCTCCTCCACATACCCCAGGAGGGTCTGGATGACAGCCTGGGGGTTGGGCTGCAGCATATGCTGTGAGGCAGCCTCCAGAAAGTGCTGCCAGGCTTGCAGCAACACATCCGAAAGAAGCACCAGAGTGCCCAGGGGCAGCTCCGGCTCCATGGTGCAGAGTGCTGTGGTGTCCCGAGTGAGGGCAACCAGACCACGCAGAGAAAAAAATGCTTTGCTGTCCCTCAGTGAGGTAGGCAAGCAAGCAGGGAAACCTGAGAACTGGCTGTCCAGGGGTGTCCCTTTAGGCACAGGCCTCAGATAGCCTCAGACAGCAGCCACACAAAGTAACTCCTGACATGATGCCCTGCCGGCAATGGTTTCAGCTTGCCTTAAATGCGATTCAGCATCCAATCAGTGTGGACGCGCTATTTCGAAATAGCAAAATGCTCTTTCGAAATGCATTTTCTGTGTAGACGCGTTATTTCAAAATAAGATATTTTGAAATAACTATTTCGAAATTAGATATTTCAGAATAACGCTGTAATGTAGACGTACCCTGGGATGCTAACATTAGGAGGAGAGGAGTCCAGGAGAGCTGGGAATATTTTAAAGAAACCTTATTAAAGGCACAGAAACAAACCATCTCGATGCTCAGTAAGAAAAGCAAATATGGTAGGAGACCAGATTGGCTTACTGGGGAAATCCTTGGTGAGCTTAAAAAAAGGAAGTTTATAAGAAAGGTTTCTACAACCATGTTAGCAATCTGAGGGTGATCAGAAAGGGTGTGGGGCCCTTACTGGATGAGGGAGGTAACTAGTGAAAGATGCTGTGGGAAAAGCAGAAGTACTCAATGCTTTTTTTCCCTCTGTCTTCACAGACAAGGTCAGCTCCGAAACAAATGCACTAGGCAATGCAATATGGAAAGTTGGTGTGCAGCCCTCAGTGGAGAAAGAACAGGTTAACTATTTAGAAAAGCTAAACATATACAAATCCATGGGTCCGGATTTAATGCATCTGAAGGTACTGAGGGAGTTGGCAAATGTCATTGCAGAGCCTTTGGCCACTATCTCTGAAAACTTGTGAATATCGAGAGAAATTCCGGATGATTGGAAAAAGGCAAAATTAGTGCCCATTTTTAAAAAAGGGAAGAAGGACAATCCAGGCAACTACAGACCTCAGACCCCAGGAAAATCATGGAGGGGATTCTCAAGGAATCCATTTTGCAGCACTTGGAAAAGGGGAATATGATCAGGAATAGTCAACATGGATTCACCGAGGTTAAGTCATGCCTGACCAATCTGATTAGCTTCTGTGATGAGGTAACTGGTTCTGTGGACATGGGGAAGTCTGTGGATGTGATATACCTTGACGTTAGCAAAGCTTTCATATGGTCTCCCACAATATTCTTGCCAGCAAGTTAAAGAAATATGGATTGGATAAATGGACTGTAAGATGGATAGAAAGCTGGCTAGATTGTCAGGCCCAATGGGTATCAGTGGTTCAATGTCTGGTTGGTGGTTGGTTTCAAGCAGAGTGCCCCAAAGATCAGTTCTAGGGCCGGTTTTGTTCAACATCTTCCTTAAAGACCTGGATGAGGGGATGGATTGCACCCTCAGCAAGTCTGCAGATGATGCTAAGCTGGGGGAGAGGTAGATAAATTGGAGGGCAGGGATAGGGTCCAGAGTGACCTAGACAGATTAGAGGACTGAGCCAAAAGAAATCTGATGAGATTCAACAAGGACAAGTGCAGAGTCCTGTACTTGGGATGGAAGAATCCCAAGCATTGTTACAGGCTGGAGATTGACTGGCTAAGAGGCAGTTCAGCTGAAAAGGACCTGCAGATTACAGTGGATATGAAGCTGGATATAAATCAACAGTGTGCCCATGTAGCCAAGAAGGCAAATGGCATATTAGGGTGCATTAAGAGGAACATTGCCAACAGATCTAGAGAAGTGATTATTCCCCTTTATTCGTCATTAGTGAGGTCACATCTGGAATATTGCATCCAATTCTGGGCTCCCCAATGCAGAAAGGATGTGGATGCATTGGAGAGGATCCAGCAGAGGGCAACCAAAATCATTAGGGGGCTGGAGCACTTGATCTATAAGGAGAGACTGAGTGATCTGAGCTTATTCAGTCTACAGAAGAGACGAATGAGGGGTGATTTGATAGCATCCTTTAACTACCTGAAGGGAGACTCCAAAGAAGATGGAGAGAGGCTGTTCTCAGTGGTGACGGATGGCAGAACAAGGAGCAATGATCGCAAGTTGCAGTGGGGGAGGTCTAGATTGGAATTAGGAAAAACTATTTCACTAGGAGGGTGGTGAAGTACTGACATGGGTTACCTAGGGAGGTGGTGGAATCCCTAGAGGTTTTCAAGTCTCGGCTTGACAAAGTCCTGGCTGGATGATTTCATTGGGGTGCTTCCTGTTTTGGGCAGGTGGCTGGACTTGATGACCTCCTGAGGTCTCTTCTAGCCCTGTGATTCTATGAGGGGGAAAATAATCCAGGAGAGCTGGTTACATTTTAAAGAAACCTTTTTGAAGGTGCAGGAACAAACTATTCCAATATGCAATAAGAACATTTAATACAACGGGTAACCAGCTTGGTTTAACAGTAGCTTAAACAAAAAGGAAACATAGAAGAGGTGGAAAACTGGATAAAATACTTGGAAAGAGTATAAATATATTGCTCGAGCATGCAGCGGTGTACTCAGGAAGGACTAAACCCAATTTAGATTGCAGCGAGCAAAGGATGTGAAATGTTTTACTGGTATATTAACAATATGTTAGCAAGGAAGTTGTGGAAACCTTACTAAATGAGGGAGGTAAGATAGGGTGTGTCTAGACTACAGGGTTTTTTCGAAAAAAGTGGCCTTTTTTCAAAAAAACTTCCCCTGCATCTAGACTGCTGCCGCGTTCTTTCAAAAGTAAATCAAAAGAATACTGCAGTTTTTTCGACCACGGAAAGCCTCGTTTTACGAGGAATAACGCCTTTTTTCAAAATTGCTCTTTCGAAAAAAGGCGCTATGTAATGCAAACTGTGCTTTTTCGAAAGAGAGCATCTAGACTGCCTGGGTGCTCTCTTTCAAAAAAGCGGCTTGCTTTTTTGAAAGTACTGGTTGTAGTCTAGACACTTTTTCAAAAGAGGCTTTTTTGAAAGTATCTTTCGAAAAAGCCTCTTTCAAAAGAGGCTTTCAGTCTAGACGTAGTCATAGCGATGTGAGAAAGGCTGAAGTACTCAGTGCTCTTTTTTCCCCCTCTGTCTTCACAGACAAAGTCAGGTCCTAGACTGCTGCACTAGGCAGCACAGTATGGGTACGTCTAGACCGCAAGTTTCTTTCAAAAGAAGCTTTTTCGGAAGAGATCTTTTTTCAAAAGAGAGCATCCACACTTCAAAAGTGGATCGAAAAAGCGATCTGCTTTTCTGAAAAAAAGAGTGTCCACTCTCATTGGATGCTCTCTTGCTTAAAAGGCCACCTGGAACCACTTCAGCCAGGGCATTAGGTCAGCACTTACCTCCGGGTGCTATTGCCTAAGCTATCTGAGATGCATGCTTAAAGGGACCCCTCTGGACAGCCATTTCTCGGCTTTTGCTGTGGGCTTGCCTACTTCTCTGCGGGACAGCAAAGCTTTAGCAGTGTGTGCTTTGGTTATCCAGCTTTGTTGGATGTCACAGAATTTTTTTTCTTTTTTTGCCATGAAGCTGGAGCTGCCCCTGGACAGGCAATAGACCCACACTGCCAAGCTGCAGCTTCTGCAGCTCTTTCACCAGACCGTCATGACGGTCCTGCCCCAGCTCGAATCCAAGCTCAGCATTGAGATCCTCTGCCTGGAAGTGGGAGCAATGCTCTTGCCCCCGTGCTCCACAGTTGAGAGGTGATTTTGGAGGCTGGACACCACTTACGAGTGGTGGGACTGGCTCGTCATGGAGCAGTGGGATGACCAGCAGTGTCTCCAAAACTTCCACATGCGGAAGGCCAACTTCTTGGAGCTATGTGCCTGGCTCGTCCCTGCCCTCCGCTGACAGGTCACCCACCTGCGGCCCTCCATCCTCAATAAGAAGAGGGTCACAATTGCTGTATGGAAGCTCGCCACCCCCAACAGATACCGCTTGGTGGGACACAGTTCTGCATGGGGAAGTCTACTGTCGGGGTTGTCTTTATGGAGGTAAAGCACTCTCTGGGTACACTTCCTGCTGGGGTGGAGCCTGGAAAAGGGGGACTCTTGGGAAAGGGGAAGAGGAGTGGAAGGGGGGCAAGGCCCATCCCTGGGGGGTGGGGGGAGATGTGCCGTCCTGCCCTCACACAGCCCTGCTGTGGTGGGGCACCCTCATAGGGGGTGGCTCCTGGGGTCTTTGGGTGGGAGGGTAGGGGGGCTAGCACCTCCCAAGTGCTCAGGCACCCCCTCTCATTCTCTGTTTTGTGTGTTTCTATGTCTCCTTCTGCAGGTGGTGAAGGCCATCAATTCCATCTTGCTGTGCAGGATCATCCACCTCAGAGACCTGGACCCTATCATGGCCAGATTTGGTGCTCTTGCATTCCCGAACTGTGGAGGAGCGAGCGATGGGACCCACATCCAGATACGTGCAACACAGCACCGAGCCACTCAATATATCAACAGAAAGAGCTACTCCTCCATGGTGCTGCAGGCCCTGATTGGCCACCGGGGACATTTTTCAGACATTTATGTAGGGTAGTTGGGCCAGGCACATGGTACCCGCATATTTAGGAACTCTAGCCTCTACTGCAGAGTTGGCTGCAACATTCTTCTCCCAGTGGGACTTTGCAGTTGGGGACGTGCAGATGCCGATTTGCATCATGGGCAACGTGGCCTACCCACTGATGCAATGGCTCATAGAGCCCTACACTGGGCATCTGGACCCGATCAGGGAACAATGTAATGCACACCTGAACCAGTCTCTCATACAGGAGGAATGCACCTTGGGCGCCTCAAGCCCCAGTTCAGGTACCTGCTGACATGCCTCAGCGTGGGGTAGTGCAACATCCCCAAGGTGGTCTCTGCATGGTGCATGCTCCACAACCTTGCGGAGAGCAAAGGGGAGGCCTTCCTCCCGGGGTGGGGGGTCAGGCTGGTGGACAGATGCCATTTGCCAGACCCATCAGGGTCTCCCCAATGGGGGCTTGTGCCTTGCCCCCCAATACCTTCCCCACCACAACCCCTCCCTGCCCCTGTTCCCTATACAATTAATAAGCACCCCAGTTTTGTTTTCAAAATAAACTTTGTTTTTTGTTCTTTATAATAAAAGTAACAGGGGCAGAGGGGGGCTGAGAACCTGGAGGGGGAGAAGGGGAGGGCGACTGAGAACCTGGAGGGGGGCTCAGGGCTGCGAGTGGCACGTGGAATGCCTTAAAGTGCTGCCTCAGGTCCTGGGACCTCGATGGACTCAGGGTTGGGTGGGGCCTGGGATAACAGGTGGCTGGGCAGGAGTGGGGGCTGTAGTCGGCTCAGGGATGGTGGGGGGAGCCGGGACAGGGGGAGCAAGGGTAGGGGGAGTGGGAGTGGGGATAGCGTGAATGGGGGCAGGACCTGGGTATGCCATCACCTCCCTGATGGTGGCACACATATTTTCGCCCTATCACACCAGCTGGTCCCACATGTGATTGTGCCACTCAGTGTCGTCGCAGACCTTTTGGGCGAGTGTTTGCTGCATGTCACACAGGACCGCGATGTGCTGTCGCTTGAGGTCGTGGTGGACTCTCCAGTGCTTGTGGCTCCCCCAGCTTCGGTTGGCTGCCTGGGCTGGTGTGGCTCACCCCTCAGTGACGGCTGGTCCAGCTGTGGAGGACAAGAGGGAGAGACAGTCGTTATCCATGCAGACACTGTCCCTGAGGCTGTGCCCTCCTCTGTGAACAGTGAGCAACTGTCCTTGAAACAGGGGACGGTGATGTCCCGAGAGCAAGGCCACATGTGGCCTGCACAGCAGGCCCCACCTCACAGGGGCCCTGAGGTGCCCAGGGGACCATCCTGCCTGCTTCCTCCCTCCCCCATGGACACACAGGCCAGGGAAGTGTCCAGCCAGAGTGGGCTCCCATTGGCAGGAGAGGGGCCTGGTCCTCCCTGGGACCTATGCACGCACACACCTGCACCTGGCAGCGCTGTCTGCAGGAGCAGGTTGTGCCTTGTGTGTATAGGCATGGCCGTGTGCTATGAGTGACACTCGTCGGTCTTTGTGGGGTCGTGCGTGCACCCTTGTGCCCAGTCTGCTTCTGGCAGTGCTGGCGGGGGGGGGGAAAGACGTTCCTCCCAGGACGTGTGTTGGGGCATCCTCCAGGCTGTGAGCAGCAGCCCATGGTGCTCTGATACTGGCTCCAAAGACCACGTGGTGCACTCTACTGCTGCCTGTGCTTGCACGTGCACAGCCAGCTGCACGCTGTCCAGGCTGAGAATGTTGAGCAATGATCATGCCCCATCCCCTGTGCTCCTGCCTCTCCCGCCCTGTGTGTGTGACAATCTGACAGCACTCATCTGATGTTCCCTCCCAGGCATCAGATGACGCCTGGGAGATGCCCAGGGCCTGGGGTACTGGCTCGAGGCTGAGGGTGATAACACTGCCGGAGTCCTCCTCATCCTGCAACTACTGTCCCTCCTCGTCCTCCTCCTCCAGGACTCCAGCCAGGCGACCACGGGTGTCTCGAGGCCTGAGTGCACCAGAGAGTCTGGGGACAGGACTTGCCCACCACCCAGAATCTGGTGGCACTTTTTGTAATGGGGGCAGGAGTGGGGTCCTGCCCTGGAGAGGGAGCTGTGTTCCCTGGCCCATGAGTAGCCTTGCCACAGCTCCTTGACCTTGCTCCTGAGTTGGTCAAGGGTGCTGGTCTGGTATCCTCTGTGGGTGAGAGCCTCAGTCATCCCACCATAAATGTCTGCATTTCTGTAGCGCAACTGGAGTTCCTGGAGGGACTCCTCCTTACCCCACAGCTCCAGGAGGGCCAGCAACTCAGCCCTCGACCAGGATGGCGCCCAGCATTTGGTGCCCCTGGGTGGGTCCTTGGACCCCTGGGGCTACTCCCTGTAAGGGTCAGAGGGGTCTCGTGGGGGGCTTGTGGCTGCGCCACGGCTCCTAATTCATGTGGCAGGGAGAGTCACATGGTCAGGTCTTGCTCTGAGGCTGGCTTCCTGCCACAGGTCTTGCCCTGGGTGCCTGCAGCTTTAAGACCTGGCTGGAAACAGGAACTATAGAGCTGTGATTAATGTGAACAGAGTGTCCACCAGGGCAGCTGTGCTTTTTCCTGGAGGCATCTTTGGTCGAAAGAACTGCCTCCCCCACGTCCACACACACCTTCTTCCAAAAGAGCTCTTTTGGAAAAGGCATTCTTCCTTGTAGAATGAGGTTTACCAATGTCGGAAACCCCCTGCATTCTTTCAATTTTCTTTCAAAAGAACACAATTGCAATGTGCATGTAGGTGATGTTTTTTCAGAAAAACAGCAATTTTTCCGAAAAAAACCCTTTGTAGTTTAGATGCACCCTATGGGAAAGAAATGGGTAGCCCTCAGTGGAAAAAAAACAGGTAAAGAACTATTTACAAAAGCTGGATATACACAAATCCATGGGTCTTGATCTAATGAATCTGAGAGTGCTAAGGGGGTTGGCTGATATGATTGCGGAGCCATTGGCCATTATCTTTGAAAACTTGTGGTGATTCGGAGAGGTCCTGGACAATTGGAAAGAGGCAAAATGTAGTGCCAATCTTTAAAAGGGGGAAGAAGGACAATGTGGAGAACTGCAGACCAGGAGCAGCCTGAGGCCGGCTGCGGCAGCTGGCGCCCCAGGCAGAGCATGCGATCGGTACCCCCTCCTGCAGGGCCGTCAATGGCCTGACGTCATCGGAGGGCGCCCTCGGCGCCCCATGATGTCATCATCGGGCAACCCGGGCAGCGGCACCCTAGGTGGTGGCTGAGTCTGCCTATAGCCACGGGCCACACCCTGCTGCAGACCAGTCAGCCTCACCTCAGTTCCTGGAAAAATCATGGAGGGGATCCTTAAGGAATCCATTTTGAAGCACTTGGAAGAGAAGAAAATTATCAGGAATAGTCAAGGGCAAGTCATGCCTGATCAACCTGATTATCTGCTATGATGAGATAACTGTCTCTTTGGATATGGGAAAGGCGGTGGATGTGATATATCTTGACTTTAGAAAAGCTTTTGATATAGTCTCCCACAGTGTTCTTGCCAGCAAGTTAAAGAATAATGGATTGGATAAATAGACTGTAAGGTGATAGAAAGCTGACTACATCATCAGAGTCAGCTCAATGTTTTGTTGTGCAGTCGGTATTAAGTGGAATGTCCTAAGGGTTGGTTCTGGAGTTGGTTTTGTTCAACATCTTTATTTATTAACCTAGATGAGGGGTGGATTGCACTCTCAGCAAGTTCGAAAATGAAATTGAGCTACTGCAAGAGATGTATCTGTTGGAGGGTAGGAATAGGGTCCAGGGTGAGCTCGACAAATTGGAAGACTGGGCCAAAATAAATCTGATGAGGTTTAACATGGACAAATGCAGAGTCCTGAACTTGGGACAGAAGAATTACAAGTACTGATACAGAAATTTCACTATTAATATATGCTTTTAATTAGTAGATTATCTCATCCATAGTCAGTGGTAAAGTTCTGTTACACACATAATCTTGCACTATAGCTGGAGAGTAGGTGGCAGCATAGAACAGGAGTCCTCAGTACTGGAGAAAATGGGAGGCGGGACTTTTAAAGAGGGAGATGTCTTTTCTGTTTTTATTGCAAATGTTTCTTGAAAACAGGCCAGTTTTTACGTGCATTTCACTCATGGAATGGTAGTTGGTGACGTTAAACAGCCACTGTGTGGCAAAAGGCATGTGTATTGAAAGAGTTCCATTTTAACCAGCTTTTATGTGACTTCAGCTTGACCATGCCTCACATTTTTCCTAAGCACTCTGTTTTTTTGATCTGCTAGAGACTGAGCTTCACTTATATTGCCTGAAAGCAAAACTGTTCCTAAACAGAGAAGAACATTCATCCCCCTCTTAATATTAGCCAGTAACCTGGCAGCATTTTCTGATGCATAATATTCCCCAGGTCTATTTTCTGAATCTGAGTGTACATTAAATGGTTATTGCTACTGAGAAAACAAGGATCTGGAGTAATTACACAAGTTGCCATTTCAGCTATTGTCCAATCATAAAAGATCTCAGAAAACGGTGGCTTTTTTTCCAAGCTCAAAACAGACTCCTGATAGAGAGGATCAAATATTCTATTTAATTAAAGGATAAATGAATAAAGAAAATAACTTTTTTTTATGGGCAGAGTTGACTCTACTGACAAATTGATGCTTATGAAAACATTTTTTATCTGTATTCCAGATCAGAATAATAGAACACTCAGAACTGCCATATTTCGGAGGCTACATCTAAACTGCAAGCTTCTTTTGAAAGAAGCTTTTCTGGAAGGGTATGTCTACACTTGCCCCCTAGTTCAAACTAGGGAGGCAAATGTAGCATACTGAAGTTGCTAATGAAGCGCGGGATTTAAATATCCTGCGCTTGATTAGCATATTTGCAGCCGGTCACCATTTTAAAAAGCCAGTAGCCCGAATTAACTCACCACGTGTAGACGCGGTAGTCCGATCCAAAACCCTTCCCTCAAATTAACTGTTACTCCTCGTGCAAGGAGGGACATCGGAATAGCAAGCCCCTTATATTTTGAAAAAATGGGAGTGCTCAAAAGATACCTCCGGAATCCCAAAATAGCATTGCAATTGCAGGTGGCTTGGCTTCCCGGAAGGGTTCCTCCTTCTCCGTGTCAGTGGGCGGCCACTCTGTCCCTTTAAGCCAAGCCCCAGGTCCATGCTCGGCCTTCCTTCAGATGGGCAGCTCTCTCTCGTTCATGTGTGTGTGTGTGTATGTGTGTGTACACAGAGGCCCGGCCCTGGTACAGGGTGGGCAGCAAGGCCACAAAATCTCAATTGGGGATAGGTCAAGCCCTGGTTCAGGGCGTGGCAATACACAAGCAAAGTTCAGGGAGGGGCAATAACAAACACAGTTAGTCTTTACAGGATGGCCAGGCCCATGGTTCAGGGAGTGGCAGCAAACAACCACCGTAAGTTTTGGAGGCCCTGGCCCTCAGTCAGGGTGGGGCAACAAACAAACAGAGTCAGTTTAAAGAGAGGCCAGGCCCTAACCTCATAGCCTCAGTCAGGGCAGGGCAGCAAACACACTAACACGGGTTTAGAGGATGCTTGTTCAGGAGGGGTGCAGGCCAATTGCCGGCAGTAGTGGCAAGGAGGAAGTAGGTGGCAGGGGGGCCACAGGCCCACCCACTCCACTGCGCCCCAGCCCAGGGCCCTAGGAGCAGCAGTGCAGGCTGCTATGTGCTCAGTGGGGGATCCAGCCCAAAACTCGCCGGCCTTGGGGCCTCTAACAGTCCACACTAACCCCTGGACCACTTCCCTGGACCCGGTACCTGGGTTTCTAGCAGCACAGGTAGGGAATCCAGGGCAGGTTCATCTCACTGGGGTACCGGCAGTCCGGTCTAGTCCTCCGCTGCTTTCAGGTCTGCTGAACTCAGATGGTCTCCTGGTGCAGGCGAGGTCAGGAGTCTGGGCCAGTCCTCTGGGTCAGGTTCTGTCAAGGTCTTGGGCCAAGCTTCTGGTCTTGGCAGCAGCCGCAGTTTCTCCCGGTTCCTGGGCAGGGGCTGGGGTACGGAACTAGGCTGGCCCTCTGGGTCCTCTCCGGGGTCTGCTAGGATAGGCATACCAGGCCGGGCCTTGGCCTCCCAGGCAGGTAGCTGGTAGGGGGCCGCGGGCTCCCGGAAGGTTGGAGGCCCAGGCCAGGCCTCGGTCACAGCCTCCCAGGCTAGGAGCAAGTAGTCGGCCTCGGGCTTCAAGAGGGTTGGAGGTCCAGGTCCAGCTCCAGGTCCAGGTCCAGCCTCCGCCTCCGCCTCCGCCTCCGCCTCCGCCACTGGGAGCCCTGAGCAAGCCTCTGGTCTCTCTGCAGGCTCAGCCCTGAGTGAGGCTGCTGGCTGGGCTTTTATAGCTCTGGCCCCACCCCCTGGCTTCCAGTCAGGTGGCTGGGTGGGGTCAGTCTCAGCCCAGAGAGGGAGGAGAGGCAGCAGGCTGCAGGGGCTGCTCTCTTCCTTCTCCCCCCTACTCCTGCTCCTGCACCAGCCGGAGCCCTACGCCAGTTTGTTCTCCCCGGATCCGACCGAAGCCGACGCCTGCAGGGTGCTCTGGACCGAGCTCCCGACGGTCAGCGAGGGCGACCGAGACCGGCTGGAGATGCCTCTCACCCTGGCCAAGTTCTCGGAAGCCCTCCATCTCATGCCCAACAATAAAACCGTGGAGCTTTACCGCGTGTTCTGGGACGTCCTCGGCCCAGACCTCGTCACCGTCTGGGCTGAGTCCTTGGAGAGCGGGGTCCTCCCTCTGTTGTGCAGGCGAGCTGTGCTCGCCTTGCTACCGAAGAGGGGGGACCTCCGCGACCTTCGGAATTGGCGTCCCGTCTCGCTCCTCAGCACGGACTATAAGGTCGTAGCAAAAGCCATCTCGCTGCGACTGTGGTCCGTGCTGGTGGACGTCATCCATCCCGACCAGACCTACACCGTCCCGGGCCCTAGCATTTTTGATAACTTGTATTTGGTCTGGGATCTCTTGGAGCTCGGGTGTAGGGACGACTTGTCGTTCGCCCTCCTGTCCCTGGACCAGGAGAAGGCGTTCGACAGGATGGATCACGGGTATCTCCTGGGCACCCTGCGGGCCTTCGGCTTCGGGCCCCGTTTTGTGGGTTTTCTCCGGGTGCTGTACGCCCTCGCGGAGTGTTTGGTCAGGCTCAACTGGACCCTGACCAAGCCGGTCAGCTTCAGGCGGGGGGTACGTCAGGGGTGTCCGCTGTCGGGCCAGCTGTACGCCCTGGCGATCGAGCCCTTCCTCCGTCTCCTCCGTAGGAGGTTGACGGGGTTGGTGCTTCGAGAGCCGGAGCTGCGGCTGGTCCTGTCGGCGTACGCCGATGACGTGCTCCTCGTGGTCCAGGACCCGGGAGATCTGGCGCGGGTGGAGGCCTGCCAAGCCTCCTCCGCCCGGGTCAACTGGGTCAAGAGCTCTGGCCTGGTGGTCGGGGACGGGTAGCGGGCCGGCTCCCTCCCACCCGCGCTTCAGGCCATCAGGTGGAGTGCGGGTCCGCTGCTCTATCTGGGCGTTTATTTATCCGCCACGCATCCTTCTCCGCCGGAAAACTGGCAAGGTTTGGACGCCAGGGTGGGTGAGCGGTTGCGGAGATGGGCAGGACTGCTCCGGTGTTTCTCCCTTCGCGGGAGGGCACTGGTGCTAAATCAGTTGGTCCTGTCCATGCTCTGGCACCGGCTCAACACCCTGCGCCCGGCCCCGGAGGTCCTGGCCAAGCTCCAGAGGACAGCTTTGGAGTTCTTTTGGCCAGGACTGCACTGGGTCTCTGCAGGGGTCTTGTTTCTCCCCCTGGAGGAGGGGGGCCAGGGCCTGGTCTGCGTGCGCAGCCAGGTCTGGACCTTCCGCCTCCAGGCCCTGCAGAGACTCCTCTTTAGTGCAGGTCGTCCGGCATGGAGCACTCTGGCGTGCGCCTTCCTCCGCCACCTCCGAGGGCTCCAATACGACCGGCAGCTCTTTTTTATCCATCCGAGGGGTCTTCCGCGAGACCTCTCAGAGCTGCCGGAATTCTACCAGGACCTCCTCCAGACCTGGAAGCTGTTTTCGGCAACCAGGTCCGTTGTGGCCACCGAGGGAGCAGACCTCCTCACGGAGCCCCTGCTCCACAATCCAGCCTTGTGTGTGCAGGTGGCGGAGTCTCCCTCGGTGCGCCGGAGGCTGATCCTGGCGGAAACCACCATGATCGGAGACCTCCTGGACTACGACAGGGGGGACTGGGTGGATCCCTGAGTACTCGCTCGGCGTATGGGGCTCTCCACTCCTCGAACCCCTCTGCGCCTACTCCAGGAGGTGAAGGCGGCTTTGCCGTGGCCCGCTCTCGACTTCCTGCAGCGGTCCGTGCGAGAGGGTATCCCCCGCCCCTCCCTTCCTGCAAACCCTCCGTCCCTTTTTATCGGGCCCCTGTTCCACGGGCCCCCCCGGCCTCCCCACCCTTGGACCCCCAGCCGGCTGCAAAAGTTGCAGCCGGTTTCCTTTCGAACCGCGCCTAGAGAACATCTGTACACGCTCGTGCTCCACACCTTGCATTTCCCCACCCTCATGTCCCGCCCCGACACTAAGTGGCAGGACTATCTAAGACCCATGGAGGGTGGGGAACCCCGATGGGCCAGCATCTATTCCGACCTAATTCCACGGCCCATCGGGGACATCAGTTGGCGGCTCCTTCACGGAGCCGTGAGCACGGGCGTGTACTTGGCGCGGTTCACCCTTATCCCGGACACCTTCCCCTTTTGCGGCGTGAGGGAGAACCTGGCGCATGCTTATCTTGAATGCGCCAGGTTGCAGCCCCTATTCCGGCTCCTTCAGAACCTCTTATTGAGGTTCTGGCTGCACTTTTCCCCTCACCTCTTCTTGTATGCACACCCTATCCGTGGCCCCACAAAGTCGCGGGACCTCCTCGTCAACCTCCTCCTGGCCTTGGCTAAAGCCACCATCTATAACACCAGGAGGAGGATGCTAGAGGGGGGGGTTTCCTGTGACTGTGGGGCCTATTTCCGTTCCTCCCTCGTGTCACGTATCCGGGCAGAGTTCCTCTGGGCGGCGTCTGCTGGCTCCCTTGACAGCTTCGAGGAGCAGTGGGCGCTGTCCAGGGTTCTCTGCTCAGTGTCCCCATCTGGTCTCCTAGTTATAAACCTTTAACTTGCACTCCTTGCCCCTTTTGTTATTGTTTGTCCCCAGTAATTAGTTGGACATGGGTCCAGTCATTCCTCCCGCAGGGCTGCGGGAGGGGCTTTTAGAAAGTGGGCGGGCTTTGCCCGCCCACTCTCCCGTGTTCCAAATAGGCCCCCCTACTCCTGCTCCTGCACCAGCCGGAGCCCTACTCAGCCACCATCTGAGGCCTCCGTGCTGCTGGACCTGCCCCCCCCCCCCGGACACCACCGCTTTCCACCACTGGCTGCTGCTGCCTGAGGGGAGGGGGGGGCCCTGCCGGCTGCCCCCCCCTCCCCTCCTCCACTCCAGAGGAAGAGGACCCCACCAGCACTCACCACCCAGAGGCCTTCCCCCACTGACTGCTGCCTGCCTGCTGCTGCTGTGCCCTGCCCTGCTGGGGGGAGAAGAGGAGAATTATCAAGAATTGTGGAGGGGGTTTATTTAAAAGACTGAGTTTTTTTCATCTGCTCCAGGGGTGGTGGTGAACTGAGCCGTTAAAAGGGGGGTTGGGGGAGGGGCTCAGAGCCCTCCCCCCAGTCCAGCTGCCCCCCCCCACTGCTACCACCACCCCCAACGCCCCCTCCCCTGCCCCTTACCATCTGGACTGTCTCTTCTCCCCTTGGAGGGGTTTGCTGCCCCGCCTTCCACCTGGGACTTTGCTGCAGCGGTGGGCAAGGTCGAGCCCTCACAGCACTCGTGGGCGTGCTCCCCCCCCCTTGGACTTGGCCCCCCTCCCTCAGCTACATTTGGTTGGGGGGCCTCCCTTAGTCCTTCCTCCTTATCTCTGGTCACTCACTCTACCCCAGCAGCTTGTTTCCTTCCCCACTGCCTGCCCAGCCCCTCCCTGCTAGCCCAGCTCATTTTTCCCTCCCTCCCCAAAGTTACTCACCCACCACATTCACTCCCAAAGTTTACCTGCCACGCCTCTGCCCCAGCTAGCCTAGTTGTGCGCCCCCCCCAGCTGCTGTTTTACCTCCTTTTCACCCCTCCCCCCAGCTGCCCGCTAGCCCTTTGAGCACTATCCTGTTTGCCTTGTGCCCCCCCGAGAGCCTGTGTCCTACCCCCCCTTTTTAGTTAGTTCCCCTGTACACTGCACTCCCCCCAATGATCCCATAGCCCCCTTTATACCCCAGTGCAGCCGGAGGAGCCGGCCCCTGTCCTGTACCTGTTGCTTTGTCCCCTACCCATCATGCCAGCACCCTCCTCCTCTGTTCCCAGCCTTACAGGGAGGAGTGGTTGCTGGCTCCTTGGTTCCCTTTTTTACCCCGCCCCTGTCAGCGCCCTCCCTCCCTGCAATCAGTCAGCGGGAGAGAGTGGCTGCTTCTCCCTTCCCCCTCCCCCTCAACTGTATATCCCCTTACTCTCCTGTCCTCCCCCCCGCAATAGTGCCCTCCTCCTCTGCCAGTTTTAGCAGGGAGGAGCGGCTGCTAACCCTCCCCTTCCATGATTGCCCCTTCCTCGAACCAGTGCCCTCCCCCTTTCCATCCTCCTCCTTTCATTGAGGCCCTCCTCCCCTGCCTGTTGCTTCGTGAGGAGTGGCTAACCCTTGCCTTTCTTCCTTGCCATCTGTGCCTCCTTCCACCCTCTATCTATGATGGAGGAGGCCCCTGCCCCTGCGGGCCCTACGGTCCCCCCACTGTCATCGGCCCAAATAACTGCTGCGGCTGACCTCCTGACCCCTGGTCTGAGCTCCGCCGTTGCCACGGCCAACGCCCCCCCCGATACGGGGGGGCCTTCTACCTCGGCCGGTAAGAAGGGCTGGGGAGGGAAGAAGGGCAAAGGCCCGGCCCGGAAGGTTACGCCTCCTGCGGCTGAGGCCGCCCCGTCCATTGCAGCCCAAACATCTGCCGCAGTCCCTCCTTCCCCTGCTGTTCTTTCCACCAGCTCTGGGGGTGATCCACCCACAGCCCCCAGAGCGTACGCCCAGGTGGCCGCTACCGCCCCCCCATGTGCCAGGTCATCCGTCTATACTGCCGCCTCCAGCACCATCCCTGGTGGCTGGGGTCCCTTTCCCACCCTGACCAGGAGGCATGGTGTTCGCTGCCTCCTGGTCGCCGCCTCGCCCCATGTTGAAACTTACGTGCGGGCGTTGGCGAGGGTGGTGGGGGCCTCGGCCGTGGTGGCGGCCTCCAAGATGTACGGCAAGGTGGTGTTCTTCCTTGCCTCGGAGGCCGCCGCCCAGGAGGTGGTGGAGAGGGGCCTGGCGGTGGGGGGCGTGCACGTGCCCCTCGAGCCATTGGAGGACCTGGGCGTACGGGTGGTTCTCACTTCCGTCCCGCCCTTCCTCCCTAATGCCGCCCTGTTGCCTTCCCTCTCCACCTTGGGGAAGCCAATTTCTGTGATCAGCCCTCTCCCGTTGGGCTGTAAGGACCCTGCCCTCCGCCACGTCTTGTCATTCCGCCGGCAGGTGCAACTGCAAATGCCGCCGGTGGTACGTGGTGGGGTGGCGCTCGAGGGGTCCTTTATGGTGCCCTACCAGGGGGCCCTCTACCGGGTCCACTATTCTTCGGGGGAGGCCCGGTGCTTCCTCTGCCAGGCGATGGGGCACGTCCGGAGGGACTGTCCCTTGACCCGGTCGGAGGAAGCGTCCGGGCCCCCCGGGGCCCGGGAGGGCGCCGACCCTACCACCACCGGCCCCCCTGGAAGTCCGGCCTCCGCGGCTGCCCCTCCTCTAACCGACGGCTCTTCTCGGCAGCCGAAGGCATCCCCTCCGGCGTGCCCGAGCGAGCAGGCGAGCCCTGCCTCTACTCGATCCGTTTCTGCGGGGCCCGAGGAGGAGAGGGTGGCACGGTTGCTGCTGGGCGAGGGAGAGGGCTCCCCCCAGGTGGAGGTCTCCCTACCCTCCTCGCTCCCTCCCTTGCCTCAACGCCGAGGGGATGGAACTTAGCTCCATCTTTGAGGAGATCGAGGCCCTGGGTCTGACCCCGCTCGCTCAGGGGAAGGACGACCCTCCGCCAGCGGGCCTCGGTCTGGGCGGCGATTCTGCGGCGCCGCCCCCTCCCCCTCCCAACCCCAACCCCATGTCCCAGGTGGCCGACCCCGTCCTCACACTTGGGGCGCCCCTGATATTGCCCACTGCCCGGCCAACTCGAGCGCCAGAGTCGATGCCGCTGAGCCCTTAAGGGCGACGGCTGGTGCCAAGCGGCCGGGTCTTGGGTCTGGGGGCGCCCCCTTTCCCGCAACCGAGGCGGGGCGGTCATCTCCCCTTCCTGCTGGGGGCCCAGCAGAAGACACCACTCTGGCCGACGCCGAGGTATCAACTCCTACCTCTTTACCTGAACCCGGCATCGGCATGGGCCCCCTTCCTGCTCCTGATTCCCAGGTCCCCATTCGGGAGGTGCCGCAGCCCGGTGGGATAGCCATGGGCGACCCCCCTCCAGATCCCGCCCGGGATTCTGATCCCCTCCCGTGTCCCGATCCTCCCCCTACCCCTGTTTCTGCCCTCTATGAACCCATTTCCAGCCCCGAGTCCTCCCCTGTTCCTGATTCCTTTCCTACCCCTACCTCTTCCATGCTCCCCATCCCCGACCCACCGTCCGGCTCAGAGCCCACCCCTTCCCTCCCCCACCGCGAAGAACACTTCTCCGCTGCTGTCCCCCCATCCCTTTCCCACCCCGGTCCCTGCCATAACATCTGATCCATCCCCACCGCCCCCCTAAATGTCCGCTAGTGCCACCCCCACGGGGGCCGTCTCGTTCCCGCTAGTTGTGGGCGGCCCTCAGGGGGCGGTATTTGTATCCCCAGTCTCCAACCCGTTAGGGGCTGCCTTGTTCCCTCCACCGCCCCCTCCCTTGCCGGAGTCGGGGACGGGCAGCGCGGCGCCATCGGTGTCGACGCCACGTTGGGGATCGGATCCCTGTTTGCCCGTCTCTGTAGCCTGTGAGCTCCACCCGGGGGCCCGGACGGAGAAGAATCCTGGTTCCCCCTTAGCGCTGGGGAGCGAGCTGCGCCAATTCCTCGCGGATAACCGCGGGGTAAAAGGGAAGGTGCAGCTCGCCCTCCAGCGCTGGGGGGACTTTCATCCCATCCTCCAGGCCACCAGAGCCCTGTTGTGGGAGGGGAGAGGGACCAACAGGCAGGATGACGCGGCCTACCGCCGGACCCGCAGATTCCGAGACGCGCTCCTGACCTTCGGGGCGGAGTGCGGTCTACTGCGGGACTTGCGGGGGGCTGACGATCGTCCTGCCCATGAGGATCCACCCCAGCCCTCTCAATGAAGTACACCATCATCGTGACGTTGAATGCCCGGGGCTGTAGGGCGGGTCTCCGCAGGAGCTGGGTGCTCTCCTTCCTTCGGGAGGGGGGGTACTTGGTGGCCTTCCTGCAGGAGACCCACACGACTCCGGCTGTCGAGGCTGGCTGGCGGCTGGAGTGGGGGGACGGGGTATATTTTAGCCACCTCGGCACTCGCTCGGCCGGGGTGGCCACCCTGTTCTCCCCTGCCCTACGGCCCGAGGTGCTGGGGACAGCCGAGGTTGTCCCAGGCCGCCTGCTGCACATCCGGGCCCGCGTGGAGGGGCCGACATTGAACCTGGTCAACGTCTACGCCCCGAACGCGAGCCCGGACCAGGTCACCTTTTATCGGCAGGCGGCCACCTCCCTCGGCACTCTGGATCCTCGTGAGTGTCTGGTCCTGGGCGGGGATTTCAACACCACCCTCGATGACCGGGACCGTGTAGGACTCGCGAACTGCCAGGCCGCAGCAGGCGTCCTCAGAGAGATCGTGGACCACCACTCCCTGGTGGACGTCTGGCGAGACCACCACCCGGACGACAACACCACCTTCACCTACGTCCGGGTGGGGGACCATCGGTCGAGCCATTCCCGGGTGGATCGCATTTACCTCTCCCGTTTCCATCTGGCACGAGCCCACTCCTCCAGCATCCGGCCGGCCCCTTTCATGGACCACCATCTGGTGGTCGTGAAAGCCTCTCTGAGTTCGGAGAGGCTGGGGCCGGCCTATTGGCACTTTAATAATAGCTTGCTGGAGGACGTGGGCTTTGTGGTGTCCTTCCGGGAGTTCTGGCTGGCCTGGCGGGGGCAGCGGCCCGCCTTTCCCTCGGCGCAGCGATGGTGGGACATGGGGAAGGTGCGCGCCCGGCTCTTCTGCCACGACTACTCCCGGGGTGCCAGCCGGCGGAGGGATGCGGAGATAGAGCAGCTTGAATGGGAGGTCTTGAAGCTTGAGGGGCGTCTGGCATCCGCCCCCGAGGACCCACCCCTCCGCGAGGCATACTGGGAGAAGCGGGAGGAGCTCCGGGCCCTGGAAGATCACAGGGCCCGGGGTGCCTTCGTTCGATCTCGCATCCAGCTCCTTCAGGAGATGGATCGCGGCTCTCGCTTCTTCTATGCCCTGGAGAAAAGGAGGGGGTCCAAAAAGCACGTCACCTGCCTTTTGGCAGACGACTGCACCCCCCCTCACGGATCCGGCGGAGATGCGTGAAAGGGCCAGGGCCTTCTACGCCAGTTTGTTCTTCCCGGATCTGACCATAGCTGATGCCTGCAAGGTGCTCTGGACCGAGCTCCCGATGGTCAGTGCGGGCGACCGAGACCGGCTGGAGACGCCTGTCACTCGGGCCGAGTTCTTGGAAGCCCTCCATCTCATGCCCAACAATAAAACCCTGGGCATGGATGGGCTGACCGTGGTGTTGTACCTCGTGTTCTGGGACGTCCTCGGCCCAGACCTCGTTACTGTCTGGGCCGAGTCCTTGGAGAGCGGGGTCCTCCCTCTGTCGTGCAGGCAACCGGTGCTCGCCTTGCAATCGAAGAGGGGGGACCTCCGCAACCTTCAGAACTTGCATCCTGTCTCGCTCCTCAGCATGGACTATAAAGTCATAGCAAAGGCCATCTCACTGTGACTGCGGTCCGTGCTGGCGGACGTGATCCATCCCGACCAGACCTACACCGTCCCGGGCCGTAGCATCTTTGATAATTTGTATTTGGTGGCAGATCTCTTGGAGCTCGGGTGTAGGGACGGCTTGTCGTTCGCCCTCCTGTCCCTGGACCAGGAGAAGGCGTTCGACAGGATGGATCACGGGTACCTCCTGGGCACCCTGCAGGCCTTCGGCTTCAGACCCCATTTTGTGGGTTTTCTCCGGGTGCTATACGCCCTCGGGGAGTGTTTGGTCAGGCTCAAGTGGACCCTGACCGAGCCGGTCAGCTTTGGGTGGGGAGTACATCAGGGGTGTCCGCTGTCGAGCCAGCTGTATGCTCTGGTGATCGAACCCTGCCTCTGTCTCCTCCGTAGGAGGTTGACGGGGTTGGTGCTCCGGGAGCCAGAGCTGCGGCTGGTCCTGTCAGCGTACGCCGATGATGTGCTCCTCGCGGTCCAGGATCTGGGCGACCTGGCACAGGTAGAGGTCTGCCAAGCCGTCTACTCGGCGGCCTCCTCCGCCTGGGTCAACTGGGTCAAGAACTCTGGCCTGGTGGTCGGGGACGGGTGCGGGCCGGCTCCCTCCCACCCGCGCTTCAGGCCATAAGGTGGAGTGTGGGTCCGCTGCTCTATCTGGGTGTCTATTTGTCAGCCATGCATCCTTCTCCGCCGGAGAACTGGCAGGGTTTGGAGGTCAGGGTGGGTGAGTGGCTGTGGAGATGGACAGGACTGCTCCGGTGTGTCTCCCTTCACGGGAGGGTGCTGGTGCTAAATCAGCTGGTACTGTCCATGCTCTGGCACCGGCTCAACACCCTGCACCCGGCCCCAGAGGTCCTGGCCAAGCTCCAGAGGATAGCTCTGGAGTTCTTTTGGCCAGGACTGCACTGGGTCTCTACAGGGGTCTTGTCTCTCCCCCTGGAGGATGGGGGCCAGGGCCTGGTCTGTGTGCGCAGCCAGGTCCGGACCTTCCACCTCCAGGCCCTGCAGAGACTCCTCTTTAGTGCAGGTAGTCCGGCATGGAGCACTTTGGCATGCGCCTTCCTCCACCGCCTCTGAGGGCTCCGATACGACTGGCAGCTCTTTTTTATCCACCCGAGGGGCCTTCTGCGAGACCTCTCAGAGCTGTCGGAATTCTACCAGGAACTCCTCCAGACCTGGAAGCTGCCCCCCCTCTCCCCTCCTCCACTCCAGAGGAAGAGGACCCCACTGGCACCCACCGTCCGGAGGCCTTCTCCACCTGGCTACCATCTGCCCGCTGTTGCTGCTGTACCATCTGCACCCCACCGAGGGAGACAAGGGCCGCTAATTGGACTGTGGAGGGGTTTGTTTGTTGGCACTGAGCCTTTCTTCCGCTCTTGGGGTGGTGGTGGACTGAGACACCAAGAGGAAGGCTGGGGGAGAGGCGCAGAGCCCTCCCCCCGGTCCAGCTGCCCAACCCCCCATACCACCACCCCCGCAACCCCCACCACCAACCTTGTACCACCTGGACTCACCCCTCAGTGGGGCAAGCTACTAACCCCCCTTTTTACCAGCCGGGACTGTTCCGCTGCAGCAGCGGGCGAGGACTGAACCCCCCACAAGTGCTCGTGGGTGTGCTCCCACCCCCTCCTTGGACTTGGCCCCCCTCCCTCAGCAGTGTTTGGTTGGAGGGCCCCTTCACCCCTCCTTTCCCCACCCTGCCCCCACTGCAGAAGCCTTGCCCACCCCGCACTGTTAGCCAGTTCTGTTTCCCCCTCCCTCCCTCCCTGAGTTTGCTGCCCAGCCCCGCCCAGCCTCAGTTTGTGTTACCTGCCCCGCCCGCATTTAGCTAGCTGCAGTGTGCATCCTGTTTCCCGGCCCTTGCTTTGCCCTGCCTTGTTCACCCAGTGCCCTCCCCCCAGCCTCCCAGTAGTCCTTTGGCCCCACCCAGAGTTCTGGTCCCCGCCCCGTGCGCTTGTGCCCCTCCCCTCTCCATCCCCTATTAGTGAGCCCCCCTGCACATTGCACTCCCCCCTTCGATGGCCCCATAGTCCCTTTTATACCCCAGTGCAGCCAGAGGAGCCAACCCCCGCCCTGCACCTGTTACCTTGCCCCCTGCCTGCCCTGCCAGTGCCCTCCTCCTCTGCTTCCAGCCTTGCGGGGAGGAGTGGTTACTGGCCTCAGATCCCCTGCCCATCCTCTGCCAGCGCCCTCCCTCCCTCAGCGGGAGGGGGTGGTTGCTCCCCCACTTCCTTAAGCCCCTCACCCTTACCCTCCCCCTCCCCCGCCCCTCGCTTTGCGCCCTCCTCCTCCGCCTACAGCCGGTGAGGAGTAGCAGCCGCCACTCCCCCTTCCTCATTCCCCCACTCCTCAGAAGTTTAAGCCCTCCTCCCCAGCTTCCATCTTAGCGGGGAGGAGTGGCTGGCACTTCCCCTCGTCCCCTCCCTCCCCCGCCTCTATTACACCCAAGAGGAGTGGATGTCTCACCTTCCCCAGTTTCCCTTACTGGTTCCCACACCTCCCCTGATGGCTGATAGGCAGGGAGGAGTTCCTCTACCTCTTCCCCATAATTTCCACCTCCTCCAACACCTGCCCCCCCCACCATCATGGAGGAGGTCCCAGCCCCCTCCCCTGACCTCATGGGCCCCAAAAGTCCCCCATTGCCACTGACCCCGCCAATCACTGCGGCTAACCTCTCAACCCCTAACCCGGGTCCCGCGCCTGCCACGGCCGATGCCCCCCCTGATGCGGGTGGACCCTCCACCTTGGCCAGAAAAAAAGGCCGGGGGGGCAGGGAAGAAGGACAAAGGCCCGGCCTCGAAGGCCAAACTTCCCACAGCCGAGGCCGCCCCGCTCACGGCGGCACAGCCGCCTGCCGCAGCCTGTCCCTCCCCTGTTGTTCCCCCCACCCGCTCGGGGGTGATCCACCCGTGGCCCCCTGAGCGTACGCCCCGGTGGCCGCTGCCGCCCCTTCACATGCCGGGTCATCTGCCCCGACCGCTGCCTCCAGTTCCATCCCTTGTGGCTGGGGCCCCTTCCCCACCCTGACCAGGAGTCTTGGTGTCTGCTGCCTCCTGGTCGCCGCCTCACCCCACGTCGAAACCTACGTGCGGGCGTTGGTGAGGGTGGTGGGGGCCTCGGCCACGGTGGCGGCCTCCAAAATGTATGGCAAGGTCGTGTTCTTCCTTGCCTCAGAGGCCGCCACCCAGGAGGCAGTGGAGAGGGGCCTGGCGGTGGGGGGCTGGCACATGCCCCTCGAACCGCTGGAGGACCTGGGCGTACAGGTGGTCCTCACCTCCGTTCCGCTCTTCCTCCCGAATGCCGCCCTGCTGCCTTCCCTCTCCACTCTGGGGCAGCCCATTTCCACCATCAGCCCTCTCCCATTGGGCTGCAAGGACCCTGCCCTCCGCCACGTCCTGTCCTTCCACCGGCAGGTGCAACTCCAGATACCACCAGTGGCGCATGGTGGGGTGGCGCTAGAGGGGTCCTTCATGGTGCCCTACCAGGGGGCCCTCTACCGGGTCCACTACTCAACAGGTGAGGCCCAGTGCTTCCTCTGCCAGGCGATGGGGCACGTCCACAGGGACTGCCCCTTGGCCCAGTTGGGGGAGGCATCCGGGCCCCCCGAGGCCTGGGAGGGTGCTGGCCCTAACACTGCCGGCCCCCCTGGTAGTCCGGCCTCTGCGGCTGCCCCTCCTCCCACCGATGGCTCTGCTCGGAAGCCAGAGACGTCCCCTCTGGCGTGCCCGAGTGAGCAGGCGGGCCGCGCCTCTACTCAGTCCATCTCTGCAGGGCCTGAGGAGGAGAGGGTGGCGCGGTCGTTGTCGGGCAAGGGAGAGGGCTCCCCCTAGCTGGAGGTTTTCCTCCCCCCCCTCTCTCCCTCCCCTGCCTCAAAGTCCCCCCCGAAGACCACCTTCGCCCCCTGGCCTTGCCCCTGCTGACCAGCCCTCCACATCCACCTTGGAGGGCTGGACGCTCGTCCAGGGGAAGTGCAGAACCCGCAGTTCGCGGGCTCAATCTCCCCCCTCTGACGAGGAGGGTGGGAAGGCCCCCCTCCGAAAGATTCCGAGGGGGGCTAGTGCTGCTGAAAACGCCCCCGGCGAGCACCAGCAGGAGGCGCCAGCCGAGGATGCCATGGCAGCGAGGGGGGATGGCGGCGTCCCCCCTGCGGAGCCCATTCATGAGGAGGCCTTGGGTGGAGCTCCCCCAGCCCTGGTACCAGCCGAGCCCCCCGCTGTCACTGCCAAGGTAATTGTTGCCTCGGCGGCCAGCGGGGAAGGCTCCGGGGCCGAGGGGATGGAACTTGGCTCCATCTTCGAGGAGATCGAGGCCCTGGGTCTGACCCTGCTTACCCAGGGGGAGGATGACCCTTCACCAACGGGCCTCGGTCTGGTCTCCCCACTCATATGCCCCAGGTGGGCGACCCCGTCCTCACTTTTGGGGCGCTCCTGGTGTTACCTATCAGCCCGGCCGAAGCTGAAGCCGCCGAGCCCTTAGGGGCGACAACTGGCGCCGAGCGGCTGGACCCAGAGCTTGGGGGCGCCCCGTCTCCTGCAAATGAGGTGGGGCGGTCATCTTCCCTTCCCGGTGGGGGCCCAGGAGAGAACATCTCCCTGGCCAACACCGTGGTCACAGTTGCTGTTCCACCACCTGAGCCTGGTGTCGGTGTGGGCCCCCTCCCTCTTCCTGCCCCCCCGGTTCCCATTCGGGAGGAGCCACAGCCCAGTGGCACGAACCCGGGGGATCTTCCCTCAGACCCTGCCTAAAATTCTGGTCCCCTCCCATGCCCAATCCGCCCCTCACCCCTGCTTCTGCCCTTGGGCCTGATCCCACCCTCCACGAACCCATTTCCAGCCCTGAGTCCTTCCCCGTCCCTGATCCCTCTCCTACCGTTACCGTTCCCCCTCTCTCCACCCCCACCGTCCGGCTGCAAGTCCACCCCCCCTCCCACCCCTTCCGTGCTGCCTGTCCCGCCTTCACCGTCCTCCCAAACCACCGTTATTGCCACCCCCATGGGGGCCGTCTTGTTCCTGCTAACTGTGGGCGGCCCTCGGGGGGTGGTATTTGTGTCCCCGGTCCCCAGTCACATAGAGGCTGCCTTATTCCCTCCGCTGCCCCCTCCCCCACCAGGGTTGGGGATGGGCAGCGTGGCGTCAAGAGCGAAGGCTTGGACCCTGGTTTGCCTTTTGGGGGCCCAGACAGAGGGAATGGCCAGCGGCCCCTCAGCGCTGGGAGCCAAGCTCCGCCAGTTCCTCGCGGATACACGCGGGGCTAAGGGGAAGGTGGAGCTGGCCCTTCAGCACTGGGGGGACTTTGATTCCATCCTGGGGGCCACGAGGGCCCTTTTGCAGGAGGGGAGAGGGACCAAGAGGCAGGACATTGTGGTCTACCGGGCCCATTGGGGACATCATTTGGCGGCTCCTTCACAGAGCCGGGAGCAAGGGCGTGTATTAGTGCGGTTCACCCCCATCCTGGACACCTGTCCCTTTTGCGGCGTGAGGGAAAACCTAGTGCATGCCTATCTTGAATGCGTCAGGTTGCAGCCCCTATTCCGGGTCCTCCAGAACCTCTTATTGAGGTTCTGGCTGCACTTTTCCCCTCACCTTTTTATATATGCACACCCTATTCGTGGCCCCAGAAAGTCGCGAGACCTCCTCGTCAACCTCCTCCTGCCCTTAGCAAAAGCCACCATCTACAATACCAGGAGGAGGATGTTGGATGAGGGGGTTCTCTGCGACTGTGGGGCCTACTTCCGTTCCTCCCTTGTGTCAAGTATCTGGGCAGAATTCCTCTGGGCGGCGTCCACTGGCTCCATCGATAGCTTTGAGGAGCAGTGGACGCTGTCCGGGGTTCTCTGTTCGGTGTCTCCATCCAGTTCCCTTGTTTTGAACCTGTGACCCGCACCCCCTGATCCTTTTGTCATTATTTGTCCCCAGTAATCAGCTGAGCCTGGGTCTAGTTATCCCTCCCGCAAGGCTGGGGGAAGCACTTTTAGAACGTGAGGCACCTCCCCATGGCCTCAAATAGTGTGCCCCAGTCCAGAGAAGGAGAGGGAACAGGGTGCAACTGCTGCTCTCCTCCCCTTCTCCCTCTCCTGTTCCTGCTGCCTGCACCGGCCGGAGCTCTCCCCGCCCTACCCAGCCTCCCCCCGCCTGTTTGCTGAGGCCTCACCGCTGCTGGGTTGCTACCCCTGGATGGTGATGCTGCTGCCTGCCTACCACGATTACCACCAGCTGCTGCTCCTGCCTGAGGGGGGAGGGGGAGCCTGCCGGCTGCCCCCCCTCTCCCCTCCGCTCCAGTGGAAGAGGACCCCACCAGCGCCCACCATCGAGAGGTGTTCCCCAGCTGACTACCACCCGCCCACTATTGCTGCTGCCCTATCACCAGCACCCCACTGAGGGAGAAGAGGAACATTTCTTGAACTGCGGAGAGGGTTTGTTTTTTGGGACTGAGCCTTTTGTCATCTGCTCTGGGGGTGGTGGTGGACTGAGCTACTAAGAGGGGGGCTGGGGGAGGGGTGCAGAGCCCTTCCCCCAGACCAGCTGCCCCCCCCATACCACCACCCCCACAACCCCCTCCACCAACCCTTACACCACCAGGACTCGCCCCTCGGTGGGGCCAGCTACTCCCCCCCTTTTTACCATCTGGACTGTCCCACTGCAGCAGCGGGTGAGGACTGAGCCCCCCACAAGCGCTCGTGGGTGTGCACCCCCCCTTGGACTCGGCCCCCCTCCCTTAGCAGTGCTTGGTTGGGGGGCCCCTTTACCCCTGCAGAAGCCTTGCCACCCCGCCCTGTTAGCTAGTTTCTCCCCCCCCCACCTCCCCTGAGTTTGCTGACCTGTCCTGCCCAGCCTCAACTTGTTTTTACCCGCCCTGCCCACCTTTAGCTTGCTGCAGTGCGCTTCCTGCTTCCTGGCCCTTGCCTTGCCCTGCCCCGCCCTGTTCACCCAGTGTCCCCCCCCCCAGCCTCCCAGTAGTCCTCTGGCCCCACCCAGAGTGCCGGTCCCCACCCCGAGTTCTTGTGCCCCCCCTTTTTTAGTTAGCCCCCCTGCACATTGCACCCCCCCCGACAGCCCCATAGTCCCCTTTCATACCCCAGTGCAGCCAGAGGAGCCGGCCCCTACCCTGCACCTGTTACCTTGCCCCTTGCCTGCCCTACCAGCGTCCTCCTCCTCTGCTTCCAGCCTCGCAGGGAGGAGCGGTTGCTGGCTCCAGACCCCTCAGTTCCCTGTTTCCGACATATCCCTGTTGGCACCCTCCCTCCCCGCAAATAGTTAAGCGGGAGGGAGCAGCTGCTACCCCCCCAACTAATCGCGTCCCGCTCCCCCCCACCCTCGCATCCTCACCCTTCCCTCTAGTGCCCCCTCCCCTGCAGTATTCCTACAGGGAGGAGTGGCTGCTAGTTCCCCTTTTCTCGGTTTCCCCATAAACACCCTTCCTCTGCTAGCGCCCTCCCTCCTTCCCTGCCAGCAACTCAGTGGGAGAGAGTGGTTGCTTACCCCTTCCCTTGTTCCTCTAGCCCCTTCCCCTTCCCCTCCCCTTCCCCCACCCCTCGCTTTGTGCCCTCCTCCTCTGCCACAGCTTTGGCAGGGAGGAGTGGCTGCTAACCCTCCCCAGGTATGTCTACACTAGCTCGTTAGTTTGAGCTAGGTAGGCAAATGAGGGCAAGCGGAGTTGCAAATGAAGCCCGGGATTTAAATATCCTGGGCTTCATTTGCATGTTCCCGGGCGCCGCCATTTTTAAATCCCCCTTAGTCTGAACTCCATGCCCACGGCTACACGTGGCACAGAGTAGGTAGTTCGAATTAGAGATCCTAATTCGAACTACCGTTACTCCTCATGAGGATCTCTAATTCGAACTACCTAGTCCGTGCCGCGTGTAGCCATGGGCATGGAGTTCGGACTAAGGGGGATGTAAAAATGGCGGCGTGTGGGAACATGCAAATGAAGCCCAGGATATTTAAATCCTGGGCTTCATTTGCAACTCCGCTTGCCCTCATTTGCCTACCTAGCTCGAACTAATGAGCTAGTGTAGACATACCCCCCCTTCCTAGGTTGTCCCTCCCTGAAACCAGTACCTCCCCTTCTTTTCAGCCCCCCCTTTCATTGACGTTCTCCTCCCCTGCCTCTCGTTTGGTGGGGAGGAGCAGTTAACCCCTCCCCCCCGCTATCCATGCCTCCTTCCACACTCTCCCCACGATGGAGGAGGCCCCTGCCCCTGTTTGTCCCATGGTCCCCCCACTGCCACTGGCCCAAAAAATGCTGCGGCTGACCTCCCGACCCCTGGCCCGAGATCCGCCGCTGCTACGGCCGATGCCCCCCCTAATGTGGGTGGGCCCTCTACCTCGGCCGGCAAGAAGGGCCGGGGAGGGAAGAAGGGCAAAGGCCCGGCCCCGAAGGCCAAACCTCCCATGGCCGAGGTCGCCCCGCCCACTGTGGACCAGCCATCTGCCGCAGCCCCTCCTTCTCCTGCTGTTCCCCCCACCAGCTCTGGGGGTGATCCATCCACGACCCCCAGAGCATACGCCCAGGTGGCTGCTGCCGGCCCCCCACGTGACGTGTCATCTGCCCTGACTGCCACCTCCAGTTCCATATCTGGTGGCCGGGGCCCCTTTCCCACCCTGACCAGGAGGCATGGTGTCTGCTGCCTCCTGGTCGCCGCCTCACCCTACGTCAAAACCTACGTGTGTGCGTTGGCGAGGGTGGTGGGGGCCTCGGCCATGGTGGCGGCCTCTAAAATGTATGGGCAAGATCGTGTTCTTCCTTGCCTCAGAGGCCGCCGCCCAGGAGGCGGTGGAGAGGGGCCTGGCGGTGGGGGGCTGGCACATGCCCCTCGAACCGCTGGAGGATCTGGGCGTATGGGTGGTCCTCACCTCCATTCCGCCCTTCCTCCCCAATTCCTCCCTGTTGCCTGTTCTCTCCACCCTGGGGAGGCCCATTTCCACCATCAGCCCTCTCCCATTGGGCTGCAAGGACCCCGCCCTCTGCCACGTCCTGTCCTTCTGCCAGCAGGTACAGCTGCAGCTGCTGCCGGCAGCGCATGGCGGGGTGGCGCTAGAGGGGTCCTTCCTGATGCCCTACCAGGGGGGCCCTTTTCTGGGTCCATTATTCTACAGGGGAGCCGGAGGCGCCCCCTCTCGCGTGCCCAAGCGAGCAGGCGGGCCCCGCTTCTACCCAGTCTGACTCTGTGGGGCCCGAGGAGGAGAGGGTGGCGCGGTCGTTGCCGGGCGAGGGAGAGGGCTCCCCCCAGGTGGAGGTTTCCCTCGCCCCCTCTCTCCCTCCCCTGTCTCAACGCCCCCCCCCCCCCCAAGACCAAAAGCGCGCCCGGCCTTGCCCCTGCTGACCAGCCCTCCATCTCCACCTCGGAGGGCTGGACGCTTGTCTGGGGGAAGCTCAGAGCCCACCATTCGTGGGTTCAATCTCCCCACTCCAATGAGGAGGGTGGGAAGGCCCCCTCCGAAAGATCCTGAGGGGGGCCAGCGCTACCAAGAATGCCCTCGGCGAGCTCCAGCAGGAGGCGCTGGCCAAGGATGCCGTGGCAGCGAGGTGGGACGGCGGCATCCCCCCTGCAGAGCCCATTCATGAGGAGGCCTCGGGTGGAGCTCCCCCAAGCCCTGGTACCAGCCAAGCCCCCCACCGTCACCACCGAGATAATTGTTGCCTTGGCGGCTGGCGGGGAAGGCTCCAGGGCCAAGGGGATGGAACTCGGCTCCATCTTTCAGGAGATCGAGGCCCTGGGTCTGACCCCGCTTACCCAGGGGGAGGACGACCCTCTGCCAGTGGGCCTCGGTCTGGGCGGCGACTCTGTTGCACTGCCCCCTCTTCCCCACACCCATATGCCCCAGGTGGCCAACCCCGTCCTCATTTTTGGGGCGCCCCTGGTGTTACCCATTGGCCCAGCCGACACGGGCGCCGGAGCTGAAGCCGCCGAGCCCTCAGGGGTGACGGCTGGCGCCGAGTGGCCGGACCAGGAGCTTGGGGGCGCCCCCTCTCCTGAAAATGAGGCGGGGCGGTCATCTCCCCTTCCCGATGGGGGCCCAGGAGAGAATATCTCCCTGGCCAACACCATGGTCATAGATCCTGTTCCACCACCTGAGCCCGATTTCGGCATGGGCCCTCTCCCTGCTCCTGCCCCCCCGGTTCCCATTCGGAAGGAGCCGCAGCCCGGTGGCACAAACTTGGGGCATCCTCCTCCAGACCCTGCCCCAAATTCTGGTCCCCTTCCCTGTCCCGATCCTCCCCTCACCCCTGTTCGTGCCCTTGGCCTCGATCCCACCCTCTATGAACCCATTTCCAGCCCCGAGTCCTTCCCCGTCCTTGATCCCTCTCCTACCGTTACCGTTCCCCCTCTTCCCACCCCTGACCCACTGACCTGCCGTGAGCCCCCCCCTCCACCCCCACCGTGCTGCCTGTCCCGCCATCACCAGCCTCCCAAACCTCTGTTATTGCCCCCCCCCGTGGGGGCCATCTCCTTCCAGTTAGCTGTGGGTGGCTCCCACAGGGTGGTTTTTGTGTCCCTGGTTCCTAATCCATTAGGGGCTGCCATGTTCCCTCCGCCGCCCCCACCCTCGCTGGGGTTGGGGACAGGCAGCGCAGCGCCGTCGCTGTCGGCGCCACTCCGGGTGTCGGATCCCTGCTTGCCCATCTCCGTGGCCTGTTAGCTCCATCTGGAGCCTTGACGGAGGAGAACCCTGATGGACCCTCAGTGCTGAGGGCCGAGCTGCGCCAATTCCTCGTAGATAACTGCAGGGCTAAGGGGAAGGTGCAGCTCGCCCTCCAGCACTGGGGGGACTTTCACCCGATCCTCCAGGCCACCAGAGCCCTTTTGCAGGAGGGGAGAGGAACCAATAGGCAGGACAGTGCAGCCTACCACTGGACCCGCAGATTCCAGGACGCGCTCCTGATCTTTGGGGCGGAGAGAGATCTGCTGCGGGGCCTGTGGAAGGCCAACGATCCCCCTGCCCACGAGGATCCACCCCAGCCCTCATTGTGAAGTACACCACCATCGCAACATTAAATGCCCGGGGCTGTAGGGCGGGTCTCCGCAGGAGCTGGGTGCTCTCCTACCTTCAGGAGGGGGGGTAGTCGGTGGTTTTCCTGCAGAAGACCCACACGACTCCAGCTGTCGAGGCTGGCTGGCGGCTGGAGTGGGGGGACGGGGTGTATTTTAGCCACCTTGGTGCTCGCTCGGCTGGGGTGGTCACCCTGTTCTCCCCTGCCCTACGGCCCGAGGTGCTGGGGAGCGCCGAGGTTGTCCCGGGCCACCTGCTGCACGTCCGGCCTGTGTGAAGGGGCTGACGGTGAACTTGGTCAACATCTACGCCCCAAACGCAGGCCCGGACCAGGTCACCTTTTATCGGCAGGCGGCCACCTTCCTCGGCACCCTGGATCCTCGTGAGTGTTTGGTCCTGGGCGGGGATTTCAACACCACTCTCGATGACCGGGGCTGTGTGGGACTCGTGAACTGCCAGGCCGCAGCAGGCGTCCCCAGGGAGATCATGGACCATCACTCCCTGGTGGACATCTGGTGAGACTACCACCCGGACGACTACATCACCTTTACTTATGTCCGGGTGAGGGACCATTGGTCGAGCCACTCCCGGTTGGATCACATTTATTTATCCCATTTCCATCTGGCGGGAGCCCAATCCTCGAGCCTTCGGCCAGCCCCATTCACAGACCACCATTTGGTGGCCGTGAGAGCCTCTCTGAGTTTGGAGAGGCTGGGGCCGGCCTATTGGCATTTCAACAATAGCTTGCTGGAAGACGTGGGCTTTGTGGTGTCCTTCCGGGAGTTCTGGCAGGCCTGGCGGGGGCAGCGGCCCACCTTTCCCTCAGCGTGGCGCTGGTGGGACGTGGGGAAGGTGCGCACCCGGCTTTTGTGCCGTGTCTACTCCCGGGGCGCCAGCCGGTGGAGGGATGTGGTGATAGAGCATCTGGAACGGGAGGTCTTGGAGTTTGAGGGGCGTCTGGCATCCGACCCCGAGGATCCACCCCTCCGTGAGGCATACCGGGAAAAGCGGGAGGAGCTCCGGGCCCTGGAAGATCACAGGGCCCAGGTGCTTTAGTTCAATCTCACATCCAGCTCCTTCAGGAGATGGATCGCGGCTCCCGCTTCTTCTATGCCCTGGAGAAAAAGAGGGGGGCTAAAAAGCATGTCACCTGCCTTTTGGCGGAGGACGGCACCCCCCTCACGGACCTGGGGGAGATGCGTGGAAGGGCCAGGGCCTTCTACGCCAGTTTGTTCTCCCCGGATCCGACCGAAGCCGACGCCTGCAAGGTGCTCTGGACCGAGCTCCCGATGGTCAGTGCGGGCCACCGGGACCAGCTGGAGCTGCCTCTCACTCTGGCCGAGTTCTCGGAAGCCCTTCGTCTCATGCCCAACAACAAAAACCCGGGCATGGATGGGCTGACCGTGGAGTTGTACCTCGTGTTCTGGGACATCCTTGGCCCAGACCAAGTCACCGTCTTGGCCGAGTCCTTGGAGAGCGGGGTCCTCCCTCTGTCGTGCAGGCGAGCCGTGCTCTCCTTATTGCCGAAGAAGGGGGACCTCCGTGACCTTCGGAATTGGCGTCCCGTCTCACTCCTCAGCACGGACTACAAGGTCATCGCAAAAGCCATCTCGCTGAGACTGCAGTCCGTGCTGATGGAGATGAGCCACCCTGACTGGACCTACACCGTCCCGGGCCGTAACATCTTTGATAATCATCTGTACTTGGTCTGGGATCTCTTGGAGCTTGGGTGTAGGGACAGTCTGTCGTTCGCCCTTCTGTCCCTGGACCAGGAGAAGGCGTTCAGCAGGGTGCACCACGGGTATTTCCTGGGCACTCTGCAGGCCTTCGGCTTTGGGCCCGATTTTGTGGGTTTTCTCCAGGTGCTGTATGCCCTCGGGGAGTGTTTGGTCAGGCTCAGCTGGACCTGACTGAGCCGGTCCGCTTTGGGCGAGGAGTACCTCAGGGGTTTCCGCTGTCGGGCCAGCTGTACACTCTGGCAATCGAGCCCTTCCTCTGTCTCCTCCGTAGGAGGTTGACGGGGTTGGTGCTCTGAGAGCCAGGGCTGCACCTGTGTCTGTTGGCATATGCCGATGACGTGCTCCTTGTGGTCCAGGACGCGGGCGACCTGGCGTGGGTGGAGGCCTGCCAAGCTGTCTACTCGTCGGCTTCCTCCACCTGGGTCAACTTGGTCAAGAGCTCTGGCTTGGTGGTCAGTGATGGGTGGTGGGCAAGCTCCCTCCCACCTGTGCTTCAGGCCATCAGGTGGATCGCAGGTCCACTGCTCTATCTGGTGTTTATTTATCCACCACGCATCCTTCTCTGCCGGAAAACTGGCAAGGTTTGGAGGCCAGGGTGGGTGAGCGGCTGCGGAGATGGACAGGACTGCTTCAGTGTCTCTCGCTCTGCGGTTGGGCACTGGTGTTAAATCATCTTGTCCTGCCCATGCTCTGGCACCGGCTCAACACCCTGAGGCCGGCCCCGGAGGCCCTGGCCAAGCTCCAGAGGACAGCTCTGGAGTTCTTTTGGCCAGGACTGCACTGGGTTTCTGCAGGGGTTCTGTCTCTTCCCCTGGAGGAGGGGGGTTAGGGCCTGGTCTGCATGTGCAGCAGGTCCGGACCTTCTGCCTCCAGGCACTGCAGAGACTCCTCTTTAGTGCAAGTAGTCCGGCATAGAGCACTGTGGTGTGTACCTTCTTCCACCGCTTCTGAGGGCTGCAATACGACCGGCAACTCTTTTTTATCCACCCGAGGGGCCTTCCATGAGACCTCTCAGAGCTGCCGGAATTCTACCAGGAACTCCTCCAGACCTAGAAGCTGCTCTCAGGAACCAGGCCTGTTGTGGCCATTGAGGGAGCAGACCTCCTCGCGGAGCCCCTGCTCCACAATCCAGCATTGTGCGTGCAGGTGGCAGAGTCTCCCTCAGTGCGCCGGAGGCTGATCCTGGCAGAAACCACCAAGGTCAGAGACCTCCTGGACTATGATGCGGGGGGGGACTGGGTGGCTCCCCGAGCGTTCGCTCAGTGCATGGGGCTCTCCACCCCCTGAACCCACCTGCGCCTACTCCAGGAGGTGAAGGCAGCTTTGCCACAGCCCGCTCTTGATTTCCTGCAGCGGTCCCTGAGAGAGGGTGCACCCTGCCCCTCCCTTCCTGCAAACCCTCTGTCTTTAGTTATTGGGCCTCTGTTCTGCGGGCCCCCCCAGTTTCCCCATCTCTGGACCCCCAGCCGGCTGCAGGATTTGCAGTCAGTCTGTTTCTGAACCATGCCAAGAGAACATCTGTACACGCTCGTGCTCCACACATTACATTTCCTCACCCTCATGTCCCACCCCGACAGCAAGTGGCGAGACTGTTTAAGAGGATAGGGTACCCCGATGGGCCAGCGCAAGTAGGAGGTTGACGAGGAGGTCTCGTGACTTGCCTAACCACAGTTTAACAGACCTGCAGGTGTCTGTCTTGTCACAGGCCAGCTCCACAAGCCAGATCATGATATGGGCTGGCTAGGACACTACCTACTTATTAACCACTGAAGGTGCTAACAGCTCTCTGAGTGGTATCTTTCCTGTCTTAGTAATCTATCTATTGACTTTGATTTTTATCTGCTTAGGTTTAAGTACCCATTCTCCAGATACTTAATGATGCTCTGTCTCACACTCCCCTTCCCTTTTTCTTTTTCTCCCCCCTCCCCTTCCCCTCTCCTATTTATTTTGAGTTTTCATATCCCAAACTCATAACTCCGGTCATTTGAAGAAGTGGGCTGTTCCCACGAAAGCTCATGATACCATCTACATGTTTTGTTAGTCTATAAAGTGCTACCAGACCATTTGTTGTTTTTTTCTGTAACAGACTAACTCGGCTACCCTCTGAAGCTCTCTGAGATTGTGAACTCATTGTGCCAATTTCTGTGCATATGTATCGTGTGAAACCCTTGAAGAGATTTCAACTTAAATAGACAAGATGGAGAAGTGGTTGAAAAGGAAACAAACACAGAAAGGTGAAATGACTTGCCAAAGAAAATTAGAATTTCTTCTCTCTCTCTCTCTCTCATTCCTGCTTTTTCATCATTTTTTTGGGAGGGTGCAGGTCTAATTCTAATTTCTAGTTTGATGTCTTCTGTGGTAGACCACAGTGCCTCCCTAATTTTAGCCACAAGTTAATCAAGTAAAAATATGCTCATATGTTTATTATATCACCCGGCCAGTCTAACGTTGTATTTCCACAGGTTGAACCTCCCCAAACAAGGAATCCTTCTTCCGGCAACATACATGGTCCAGCAGGCCCACAAGTGTTCCTGGACAAGGAAGTCCTGGTAGGGAGCCCCAGTGGCAAGAGGGCTGGGGCTGGGTCCAGCGCCAGAGCCCTGGTAGTACAGCAGGGCCCACGGCAACCCCAATAGCAGGGCTCGGGATATGGCAGTTGCAACAGCCATAATAGCGGGGCCTGGGCTGGAGAAGCGACAGTTGCAGTAGCCCCGGAAGTGGGGCCAGGGCGAGGCATGCGGCAGCCATAACAACAGGGTTGGGACTGGAGCAGTCCAGGATGCAGGGGCAGCAGCAGCAGCACAGCAGCCTGATGGGGGGGAGGGGGAGAGGCAGTTGGGGCCAGCAGTGGGGAGGGAAGGTGATCTCGGGAGCTGGTAGCAGGGAGCCTCCTCTGATGCAACAAATTCCCTTGTTCAGGACCACTCAGGTCCCAAGGGTGCCAGACCAGAGAGGTCCAGCCAGTATTTCTGTTTTTACTTAGGGTTACTATATGTCCCATTTTGGCTGGGAAAATCCTGACTTTTTTTTTCAAAAGGCGGTCTTTGTCCTGTTTGCTCTTGCTGTGATAAATGCTAAATTCCAGAGTCTGATAGACAGAAGTTCTGTGTAATATGGAAAACTAGGTGTTGACTCTAGAGTTAAAACTAAATTCCATTTTGCACTTGAGAGAGAATAAATATGTTTTGTATGAAAATACAACATATCTCTCCAAATTTGTCACTTTAACTCTTTGAATATAGAATAAATTTTGTGAATATGTTCTTGTAAATACATTAAGGTAAAATTACAAATTAATTAAAAATCAGTATCTTAAAGGAACATAATGTAGGTGTAAGACTTTCCTGTGAATTAAAGTGCTAAATATTAATATTATTGGGTTAAGTCAAGACAGGCTCAAGTCAGAAGTTCAGATAACACTTTGGGTGCTACTGTTGTGACATTTCAATCACTTATTTGCAGGTAATTACATATCAATTACAATTCAGAGGTAGGGTAATGTCCCCTCAACCTCACCAAAAATTCCAGTGTGTTAAGGTAGGAAATGCACAGTGAGGGCAACAAACAATGTTAGGTCTACATTGTCATACTACCACAAGGGGAAGATAAATATATAAAGAAATACTTTTTAAAAATCAATGTAAAAATATGGGACCACAGATACTAAAATGCCTGAATCATAAGCCAATGGTTACTATACTGCATCATTACAAACAAGGGTGAAATTTTGGGAGGGGGGGGGGCAGCAGCTGTGTACTCCAGGATGCGGCTTGCTTTTCATCCCCTCCCCAGCCATTAAAGGGCTGAGAGGATGCCTCTCACACCTGGCTGATGAGCTCCTTTCACCAGCCATGTGTGAGAGGCATGCATGGAATGCAAGTACTTTCCCCTCACTACTTTAGCGTCTGGGGAACAGGATGAAAAGCAAACTGTGAAAAGCACATGACTGCTGCCCCTTCTACCCTCCTAAATTCTACCCTTGACTACAAAGGAGCATTACATTAGTTTAGGTATCCGTCAAAATATACTAAAGTAAGAAAAATGAGGAGCAAAGCGAAACCTGATTAGAGCTCTGCAAATAAATGATTTCTTTTTACAGTGTGGTGACTAATAAATATCTTTAAAAATTTGCACACATAAAATATAGATTTGAATAAAAAGTAAAATGATTAAAAGTATTATGAAGTAAATGTCAGTCAAAATAAATTAGTTTTGCTTTTGAGGTTTTGAAAAAATGTGAAGCAGAATTAAAAATGAAAAGTCATTTTGAATAAAAAATTGTAATATTTCATTCTGAAAATTTCTAAATAAGGCATCTTAATTTTTTGGATTATTTTTCTCCATAACAATTTTGTTAATTTCACCACAAAGTGTTTCCTAAAGACAGATGTGAAGTTTTGGTGAGGAAGAAGGGAAATTTTATGACATTTTGCTCAACACTAAAACAGGTCTGAATTCCCCAAGTTTTCAAATTTTGGTTTTATGATGTATACAATATCTATGTAATATTTTTTTACTATTAAGTTACTGATAAACTTAACTCCTCTTAATTATTATTAAAAGGGTAGGGGAAATACACAAACGAAGGATGACTTTTCTTGAAACTAGGTCCTCTCATGGACTCTTAGCTAGTTAAAAGATAGGAAACAAAGGGTAGGAATACATGGTCAGCTTTCAGAATGAAGAGCAGTAACTAGTACTGTCCCACGGGGTGTGTACAGGGACCAATCCTAGTCAACTTATTAATAAATGATCTGGAGAATGGGGTAAACAGTGAGATGCTTATATCAATCAGCTCCTGGAAGTAGTGGCAAGTCCCACCTCTGGATTCTATGCATAGACATGGCCAGGTGGCTCTGCACAATACTCTGTCTTCAGGCACTGCCTTTGCAGCTCCCATTGGACCTAGTTCCCATCCAATGGGAGCTGCATAGCTGGTATTTGGTGCATGGGCAGCATGTGGAGTCCCTTGCCTACCATATGCTCAGGAGTTGGAGGGAGGACATGCAACAGCTTCCAGGACCTGCACAGAACCATGGCAATTAGGGATCCACCTAAGCCCCACTGCACCACTGACCAGCTGTTGAATTCACTAGATGGTGGTGCTAACTGGGCATTCTGGTTGAAAGGCAAACATTTGGCAACCCTAGAGCAAAAGTCCTAGGATCCTTGTCCTATGGTTAGGATTTACCCAGAGGAGGTATAGTGAATAAAGTCTACAGTAGGCAGAGTTGGAAGGAAGCGAGGGAAAGAGCACAAGGCTTGAGACACCATAAAACTTGGCTATTGATTATAGAGTCCCTGGGTTGGAACCCAGATTAGAAGACAGCCTCAGGTACTCTTTCCAGTGGAAAAGTACAGGGGAGCCAACAACCATGCTGGGCCCCTGGGCAGGGAGATATGGCTCTGCATTGGTGCAATGGGTGGGGCCACCCTCAGTGCCACCCAGAGAGCATCATGCCACACCCCAAACCTTAGAGATGCCTGGAGCACACAGTGTGGCACTCCTGAGGTGATTTAAAGAGCTCAGGGCCCCCTAGAATCACTGAGTCCTGGGGCAGTTGCCTCCATTGCATTCCCTTCCCCTCCATCAACAGGCATGGGAAAGTGGCACAGAACAATAATTACAGAAGAGTGCCAAAGATGGCACAAGGGCAGATTTTCCAGTGGAACCTGGTTACCCTGGAAGGAGAAGACTACATAGTGACATAATTGAAGGGCTGGGTTACAAAGAAGAAAATGTTGTGAAACAAATGAATATAGACATCTCAGCAAAAGAGTGATTGATATAACATAAGAACATAAAAACAGCCATACTGGGTCAGACCAAAGGTCCATGTAGCCCAGTATCCTGTCTTCCAACAGTGGCCAATGCCAGATGCCCCACAAGGAGTGAGCAGAACAGGGAATCATCTAGAAATCCCTCTCCCATCACCCTATCCCTGACAGAGGCTTGGGACACCATTCCTACTAATCCTGGCTAATAGCCATGGATGGACCTAACCTCCATGAATTTGTCTAGTTCTTTCTTGAACCTTGTTAAAGTCTTGGTCCTCAAAACCTCCTCTGGAAAGGAGTTCCACAGGCTGACCATGTGCCATCTGAAGAAAAACTTCCTTTTGTCTGTTTTAAAACTACTATATATTAATTTCATTTGGTGAACCCCTAGTTCTTATGTTATGGGAACAAGTAAATAATTTTTCCTTATTCACTTTTTCCACACCAGTCATGATTTTATAGACCTCTATCATATCTCCCCTTTTCTAAGATGAAAAGTCCCAGTCTTTTTAATTTACCCTTTCTTCATATGAGACCCCCCCATGCCCTCACCTTCCTGGGGGGAAGCCATTCCCGGAACAGGAATTCTCACTCCCACAGGAATCTCTCCTGGCCTCCTCTCCCCAGGGGCTGAGCTACACGGAGGCCAGCCTGGTCCCTCAGCTTCTGCAAGGAGGGGTCTGCCTGCACCGCAGCCTGGAATTCAGCCGCTGGGGCAGGGATCAGGACCTGCTCCCCACCTTTGCCTAGGTCTGGAGTCCCAGCTTCACTGGACCCCGTGTCTACTGCGAGAGACCCTGAGGACCCTGCCGGGAGTCCTTCCCTGGATCCAGGTTGCCAGCCCCTCGCTGGCTCTGGCTACGGGCGGTGACTAGAGCCCACTGGGATTCATGGGGCCACTCCTCTAGGTCATTCCCCATCAGCACTTCCGTGGGCAAGTGCGGGTGCACCCCCACTTCCTTGAGACCTTTCTTGGCCCCCCATTTCAAATGCACCCTGGCTACAGGCACTTTAAACGGGGTCCCATCTATGCCCCTCAGGGTCAGCTGAGTGTTGGGTAGCATACAGTCTGGGGCCACTATGTCAGGTCGGGCCAGTGTCACCTCCGCCCCCGTGTCCCAGAAACCCGTCACCTTCCTACCATCCACCTCCAGGGGTACGAGGCACTTGCTCCGCAGGGGCCGCCCTGCCCCCACCCGGTACACAGAGAAATCCACCTCCCGAGGGTTAGCTCTCCCATGGGAGGTTCACTGAGCATCCTTCCTCCCACTCTGAGCTGAGCTTTGCCTGCCAGCCCCTGCCTCTGGGGCAGCCTGCCCTTCCTCCAGCCCCAGCCAGTTAACCCTGGAAAGTCCCCTCGGTGCAGACTCACCAGTCTAGTGCTGCTGCGCCCCACGATTCTCAGGAACCGCTTCGCTCTGTCTCCAGCACGCCTGGCTTGAAGGCCCTTGCTTCTACTGCGCCTTGTCACTCGCTGATGGAAGCTCCATCCATGGGGTGCAGCGGATCCCACCCCTGACACCACTGTGGAGGCGCGTCAGGGTCCCCCGACTCCTGCGCCCCCATAATGGCACAGACAGACTCCACCAGCCAGTAGAATAGAGGGAGTTTATTGCTTCTTCAGGATACAGCACAGCACAGATGTCATCTGGTTACAGGAACCGGGCCTAGGATGCCTCAGCCCCCCTTGAGATGGGGGATGCTGGGCCCCTAAATTCCAGCCCCTCTGGGCCCTAGGCTGTCTCCTCCATGAACCCAGACAGAAAACTAACTCTTCCTTCCAGCCCTGCCCCCCAGCCAGGGCTGGCCTTGCCCCCTTCCTTTCCATTGTTCCACTCCATGGGAGATACCTGTCTGACGAGTTTCAAAGCCCCCTTGCATAATGACTCATCCCCTGCCCTGCTGGGCCATGCTGCAGCCAGCAGCCAGTGGAGGTCACTGACAACCCACTGCCCAGCATAGCAACCAGCAAGGTACCCCCACTACGTCACACTAAGTTTATCTCATCTTGCCAAAACCATTAGTTACAGACTATATTAATACCATCCAAGACCCAAATGTGTGATGCAATGTGTGATAAAGACTCAACATTGGAAAAGTAAAATCCTTATTCACATAAGAATCTTAAAATGCCAGGTGGATCATTTTAAGAGTACATAAATATTTCTGATGTAAATAATATTCCACAATCAACATAAAGGGACACTACCATTGTGAGAAATATAAGTAACTTTGTAATGGAAATGAGAGAAGTCTCTCAGCTCAAGGGACATTCGAGAGGTACCCATGGAGCATTGTTCAGGTCAGTCTAATGATGCATGTCGTCAAGTTACAGTGGGAGAGGTCTAGGTTAGATATTAGGAAAAACTATTTCACTAGGAGGGTGATGAAGTACTGGAATGGGTTACCTAGGGAGGTGGTGGAATCTCCATGTCTAGAGGTTTTTAAGTCTCAGCTTGACAAAGCCCTGGCTGGGTTGATTTAGTTGGGATTAGTTCTGCTTTGGGCAGGGGGCTGGACTTGATGACCTCCTGAGGTCTCTTCCAGCTGTATGATTCTATGTCAGTAGAAGGATGTGGAAGAGTTTTGACAGTTGAGGAAATCAGAATGATTGAGTAGTTATCATGCTTGGAGCTTTTTTTTATCATAAGAGGAGAGCTTGGCTAATTGTGAATAAAAACAGCATGACTTCTTCCAATCCTAGCATTTCCCTCTCCTATCATTTGTACCTTAAAACAGCATGACTTCTTCCCCCTCCTATCATTTGTACCTTAGACTTGTCACTTGTTTGCAGAGGAACAACCCAGAGAAATAGGAACCCCAAAGACTTATGTAACAGGCTTCCACTCAGCACAGTGGAGCCTCCTCTTGGTTATGGAAGGAAGTTAGATCTCTCATAGTTTGGAGCCCCCTTCCAATGAAGTAAAAATTTTAAATGAACTAAAATGTTCTATAGACTCTTTATAGACAGTAATTCCATTCTCCAATAATAAGAATATAGCAGTAGGGATATATCATCGACCACCTGATCAGGATAGTGATAGTGACTATGAAATGCTAAGAGAGATTAGAGAGGCTATCAAAACAAAAAATTCAGTAATAATGGGGGATCTCAACTATCCCCATATTGACTGGGTACACATCACCTCAGGATGAGATGCAGAGATAACATTTCTTGATACCTTAAATGACTGCTTCTTGGAGCAGCTGGTTCTGGAACCCACAAGGGGAGAGGCAATTCTTGATTTAGTCCTAAATGGAGTGCAGGATCCGGTTCAAGGGGAAAATATAATTGGACTGCTTAGAAATAGTGACCATAATGTAATAAAATGTAACATCCCTGTAGTGAGAAAACCACTTCAGCAGCCCAACACTGTGGCCTTTAATTTCAGAAAGGGGAACTACACAAAAATGAACAGGTTAGTTAAACAGAAATGAAAAGGTACAGTGCCAAAAGTAAAATCCCCGTAAGCTGCATAGAAACTTTCAAAGACAACATAATAGAGGCCCAACTTAAATGTATACCCCCAAATTAAATAATGAGAATAAACAAAAAAGTGCTACCATGGCTTAACAACCATGTAAAAAAAAGCAGTGAGAGATAAAAAAGGCATTGTTTAAAAAGTGGAGGTTAAATCCTAGTGAGGAAAATAACATAAACTCTGTCAAATTAAGTGTAAAAATATAAGAAAATCCCAAAAGGAGTTTGAAGAACAGCTAGCCAAAACCTCAAAAAGTAATAGCAAAATGTTTTTAAGTGCATAAGAAGTACGAATCCTGCTAAACAACCAGTGGGGTCCCTGGCCAATTGAGATACCAAAGGAGCAGTAAAAGACAATAAGGTCATTTTGGAGAAACTAAATGAATTCTTTGCTTCTGTCTTCATGCCTGAGGATTTTAGTGAGATTCCCAAATCAGAGCCATTCTTTTAGGTGACAAATCTGAAGAATTGTCCCAGACTGAGGTGTCATTAGGAAAGGTTTTGGAACAAATCGATAAATTTAACAGTAACAAGTCACCAGAACCAAATGGCATTCACCCAAGAGTTCTAAAAGAACTCAAATGTGAAATTGCGGAACTATTAACTGTGGTTTGTAAATTATCCTTTAAATCAGCTTAAGTACCTAATGACTGAAAGATAGCTAATGTGATGTCAATATTTCAAAAGGGCTCTGGAGGTGAACATGGCAATTATAGACCAGTAAGTCAAATATCAGTGTCGGGCAAATTAGTTAAAACTAAATTTTCAGACACATAGATAAACATAATTTGTTGGAGGAAAATCAACCTGGTTTCTATAAAGGGAAATCATGCCTTACTAATCTACTAGAGCTTTTTTAGGGATCAATAAACATGTGGACAAGGGGGATCCAGTAGTTATAGTGTACTTAGATTTCCAGAAAGCTTTTGATAAGGTCCTTCACCAAAGGTTCTTAAGTAAAATTTGTTATCATGGGATAAGAGGGAAGGTCCTCTCATGGATTGATAACTAGTTAAAAGACAGGAAACAAAGCAGGAAAAAACTAAGTTTTTAGACTGGAGAGAGGTAACCAGAGGCGTCCCTCAAAAGTCTGTCCTGGGACCAGTCCTATTCAACATCTTTATAAATGATCTGGAGAAAGGGGTAAACAGTGAGGTGGCAAAATTTGCAGATGATACTAAACTGCTCAAGATAGTTAAGACAAAAGCAGACTGTGAAGAGCTTCAAAAAGATCTCGCCAAACTAAGTGAATGGGCAATAAAATGGCAAATGAAATTTAATGCTGGTAAATGTAAAGGAATGCACATGGGAAAAAATAATCCCAAATATAGATACAATATGATGCGGACTAATTTGCCTATATACTATTCAAGAGAGAGAGATCTTGAAGTCACTGTGGATAGCTCTCTGAAAAGATCCACTCAATGTGCAGCGGCAATCAAAAAAGCAAACAATGTTAGGAATAATTTTAAAAGGCATAGAGAATAAGACAGAGAACATCTTATTGCCTCTATATAAAACCATGGTATGCCCACTTTTTGAATAATGTGTACAGATGTGGTCGCCTCATCCCAAAAAAGATATATTGGCATTGGAAAAGGTTCAGAAAAGGGCAATAAAAATGATTAGGGGTTTGGGGTCTGTTGGAATGGGTCTCATATGAAGGCAACTGTTCTTGCGCAAGAGGCCAGTGTAGACAGGCAACATGAATTTCTTGCTCAAGAAAGCCCGATGGTTAAAATGGCCATTGGAGCTTTCTTGTGTAAGAGCATCCACACTGGCATGGATGCTCTTGCGTAAAAGCACATCTCTTGCGCAAAGGCACATGCCAGTGTAGACGCTCTCTTGCGCAAATACTTTAACGCAAGAACTCTTGCATTAAAGAGTATTTGCGCAAGATCATGCCAATGTAGACGTAGCCTAGAGACTAACATGGCTATTCCTCTGATACTTTTGACTGGATATGATTAACTTGGACAGACATATAAGTAACTTTGAGATCTGAGCAATACATGATGGGGATTCCTGATTAGAACTGGCTTCTCTGAAGGTGGCTTGTTAAGGTGGCCTCTCTCTAATCTCTGTGGCATTTGCCCACTAGTTCATTCATTCATTCATTTTATGAACTGAACAGCTACTGATTTTCAGAAGTGTCCCAGTTTCCATGTCACTATGTTTAGACATAAATGTGTCTGCCTTCTTATTAAGTGATTTAATTTTTCTGATTGACTGTTGGGTCCTTTGAGATTTTTTTGTGGTTTGTGGTGTAAGGTCTTTCATCTGTAAATGGCTCTTGTACATGCTTGCAGTTTGGTTAGGTTTTTCTTGGGCAATTATCTATATTCCTCAACCCTAATAGTCTTTATTCTTTGTCACATCTTAGAAATAGATAGCCACTTCCAAAATGTGGAGTGACAATGGATAATTGCCTTCTTACAAGCAATTTGGAGATATGGTTAGAAGCATCACTTACAAATTAAAGTTTAAATATTGAAACAGGTTAATGGAGGAAAGAGATATAAACCTACACCATGTCCCAGTTGCATCATTCTTTCCTTGCTTTATTACACTCATGCTGAAGCCTAGAAGAGGGTTTTAGTATTGGTTAATGGGACCCTTAGGCAGGTAGGGAAGGAAACATGGATGATGTCCCATAAGCGATCAAGTGTAAAGTGGGGAAAGAGTGTTCTGATTATGCTTAAGTAGCCGTAAGTCAGGACTTCAGCGGGCTAATCGATATTATGATGTAAATTGGCCAGGTGAAGGCATATGCATTTAGTATATTTATTTTCATGCTTGTTTGATAACATTGAAACCTTGTTTTTCTTTAAAAATCACATCTGTTATTGAGACTGTGTCAACAGCAAGTTGAAAAAATACTTTCCTCCCATGTCACATGGAAAGAAAGATAAAAAGTCACATGCTGAAAGAATAAAATGAAATATTCTTTTTTTCTAGAATTATGTGGGATGAAAATGGTTTATTATTTGAAGAAAGGTTTTTAAACTTGTAATTAATTATTTCAATATATTACTGAAGTGCTAAATTTAAAACTGGCACCCAAAAGAACTTCCACACACCCTCTATGACCAGTTTAGGGGCCACAAACAACAGTGGACACATAAAACTGGTTCCTTCTTGGACACATGAGAGTGGTTCCTTCTTCCTCACTAGTTTTGTCTTTTTGGAAGTCTATACAGTTAGGAGAACATTCTTCATGGCTTTTTTCTTTATTCATGAGCTCTAATTCCACTTAGGGAAACACAAGCAAATTGTTCCCTTTTGGAATGTTATAGATATTTGAAAGAGTCTGTCTGCCTATAAGTCTGTTTGTTCAAGAACTACTCCTAAACTGTAAAAGCTAGGGCCACCAAATTTGGTAGGCATCTTCCCCTTATCATAACTTAAAGCAAGGTCAGAATTTGGCTGTTCCAGGACAATGGAATGCAACTGTTTCTCATCAAATGGAAAGGGAGGGTTGTGATCGCAGGGGCAGTTATACTCCGGGATGACCACGGGGGGGCAGCAAGCATGGGGGACAATGATACTGTAGAATTATACATAGCCTGAGACTTACCATGGGGAGCAGCTGCTAACTGGGCAGTGCAGCCTCCACTGCCCTGTGCCAACCCCAGGGAACAGCCGTCATCCAAGCAGCACTGTCCCGACCACCCCAGGCCAACCCTAGGAAGCAACACCACTGGTGAACTGGTCAGCATGGCTCCTGCCACCTTGTGGAGCAGCCAGGGGGATGGACAGCATAGCCACTGCCATCCCAGGCTGGCCCAGACAGCAGCCACTGGTTGCCTCCAACTGTTACCCTGAGATCCCACCCCTTCCCTAACTCCTGTACCCCCATTTCCCTTCCCATGCACACCCCATGCCTCCCAACCTCCTGCCCTGACTCCTACACTCCACACCCCTTGCCCTGTGCCTCCAACCCCTACCTCAACTCCTGCACCCATATCCATGCCTTGAGTGCCCGAGCCTCTGCCCTGACTCCTGCACCTTCCAATCTCTTGCCCTGAGCCCCACACACCTCCCAGACCTCTGCCCAGACTCCTGCACCCCCACATCCTCAGCCTCCTGCCCTAAGCCCCACACATCCCCATGCCCATGCTCTGAAGGATCCAAGCAATGCTGGTTAAGCTTCTAGTAGAGAATAAAACTTCTTAATTTTTTTCTATAGAGATATAAATGTATTTAATAGTGAGAAATTTATGGTGGCTGCTACTATACCACAGTTTTTAAGGAGTATTGTTCTTTCTGTGGAAATCCTAATAGAATATCAAAACATAATTAAATCAGAGTTTATACTCATAATAGGAAACACGCATACCTGCAGACTCTCTAATATTGGTTGGACCTGTTCAATTCCTGTCATTTTAGGACAATGAATGGATGTCTGACATTAAAAATGGACACTGTTCACTTTGCTGAGGTTGCCACCTTTTGGATAGGCACTGAAAATGTAATGGACTGTAGAAAAATTACATTTCCAATTTAATATATGAAACATTCCATATTAAAGAAATAAGAGCCTTCTATGCTAAATTATGAGAGAAATGCCTAATCATAATTTTACATGTGCTTTGCGATAGCTTTGCTTATCAGGAAAACTGTAGCATAGTGAGAATCATTTAATTACCTAAGTAACATAGCAAGTCAACAAGAGAATTAGGAATAGTACCTTGGCTTTCTGACTCCCATCTTACTGCTTTAATTACATTCACTAGATATACAGCTTGCCCTTCTATTGAAGTTGTTTTTTGTTTTTATTTTTTATTTTGCATATTAATTTTTCTTAATTAAGATGACTCCAGCTGCAGTTATGTCTGAGATTATATTAAGGTAAAAAGGATGCAAAGTGAGAAATTAAAGGTTTATTTTAATACCTCAAATGTTGTATTTGTAGGCTATATTTTGTGATGTTGGGATTAGTTTTTGGAAGAGCAAAAAAGAAGAGAAGCTTTGATGTGTTTGGTTATGGTCCTTTTTTTTAAACAGATATGTGTCTTGCTGTCACAAGGTTGATTAAAGTAAAGCTCAGCAATTGTCATTCCTGTCACCTTGCTCTGCGATATCTATTTGAAATATGCATGCATTCAATTGTCAGCAGTATTAGTATCCTATGAATTTGTTTTATAGGATTGATGCTTGGCAACAGAGGTTATTGGAATATTTTTACTTCGTTAGGAGGCAGTCTCAACAATCTGTGATGTGCCAAACCCGATGTTACATCCACTTGTCATTTGTACGGTGATAAGTTGTAAAGTGTTGTGTGCATGCTGTATGTCTAAATGTCAGATAGATGGCTTAAGGAAGGAGGTACAATACTTCATATTCAGACCAGAGTTCAGTATTCACTTTTTTGAGGCAAATCAGGACTATGCCAATCAGGACTAGGCCAATCAGGTTTGGCTTTGAGTACCTTGAAATCTTATGAAATCCCTTATTGCTTCATCCCAAAGAAGCAGAAATACCAAGAAAAGTTTGGATAATTGTTTTGAATGGTGGGTTGTCCTGATTAAATCAGAAAAATAAATAAATCCCTTCCAGTTTTGGTTCAGAACTAGTCCCGATCATAGTTTTGGATTTAGATCTAAGACTTGAAATATATGATCTTCCCCTGACATGTAGATTCTAATGGTGAAATCCTGGCTTTGTTCAAGTCAATGAGGTTATGTCTGCACTGCACAGCTATTTTGAAATAAGCTATTCCGGAATAGTTCCGAAATAGCTTATTTCAAAATAGTACGTCTACACTGCAGGGAAGCCTCAAAATTAGTCTGAGGCTGGCTTCCCTAATGTAAACGTGCTGTCTTGATTTAGAGCCCCAGGAGGCGCTAGGGAGGAATAGCTTAGAATGGCCCTGGTGAGGGTCTATTTTGAAATAGCAGCAGACGGTCTACACACACCTTATTTTGAAATAGCTATTTCAGAATAGGTGTTATTCCTCGTAGAATGAGGTTTAAAGATTTTGGATTAAGCCATCTGTTATTTAGAAATTATTTCAAAATAGTGGAATGGTTGTGTAGATTCTCACATTGTTATTCTGAAATAACGCTAGTTATCTCAAAATAACGGTGCAGTGTAGACACACCCTAAGATTCCTAAGAATACACCCTTAATCATTAAAAAACATACATTTTCATGGCTTCATCATAATTCAATAGCATAGGTAAAATGAGTGAAATTTCTTTTAGAACAGTTCAAGCACCTCAGATTTTGGCAGTCCATATTGTAATACATTGTGCATTAATTAAAAGAATGCAAAATTAATATATAAAATCTGTAAAATTGCCAGTTGTGTTCTCTTTATTCTGTTGTAAAATGGCATACTCCTTAGCCACATACTCTCACCAACCAAGTCTTAGTATATGCCATTTTTAAATACAAGACAGTTTGATTTCTAGCACCAACAATTTAACTTTCAGAATGCATGTTTTAAAAAAAAGGTTTGAGTATTAACAAGAACGCTAAGTGAATCTTCAACATCCCCTTCTGCCATTGTTATACATATCTGTTTAGCTCTTGTTATAAAGCCTACTGATTCCCACTGATCTAATGGGAAAACTCGCATTGATTTCAGTGGAACTGCAACTGGGCTCATAATTTATATCATGAAAATGTGTGTGCTATTTTTCAGTAGATTCTTCCCTTTTACTGTACTATCTCTGTAATAGATACATAGTACTTGGAAATTCATACTTTTGGTGTTTAAATAGCAACTGTTGTGTAGGGTTACAGTGGAAGGTGGATGAAAGCTGCAGCAGATAGATGATGTCCAACCATCAAGGTGTCCATGCCATTGGTCCATGCCAGCCCTCTATCTGTCAAGGATAGTGTGGTGACTGTTGTGCACCAGTCTTCCCACTTTAAATGAAGTCCCACACAGGCATTTTCCAGTTTTGAGGAAAAACAATACCATCATCATCAAATAGCAACTATGTAATAAGAGTCGCTTTTGAGTTATATAACTGCTTTTCAAATGATTGCATCTCTTGAACGGAAAGAGTAATTGACTTGAACTTTTAAATATATAGTTGACATATTAATTACTACAAACATGACAAGTTTGATTTCATTAACTGAAAAACAGTTGGGATTTAAAAAAAAACAGTAAAGAAGTGTGATTTTTATAAAACAAGGTTTTTAGGAAGATCAGCCTTCAAATTTTTAATAATGTAAAATTTAACTAAAGCTTTATCTGTAAAGAATGTTTTTAAACCACAATCCATTTTGTAATGCATGAATACTACACCAGTGTTTCTTAAACTTTTTAAGACCAAGGAACACCAAACAATATTTTTTTTTAATGAGGAACACCAAGGATTTTTTGTTGAGGAAAAAAAAAGTGTCGGGGGGAAAGTTATTGAGCAAAAAAAAAAAAAAGTCACCTGCCCCTTTAAGGGTGGCCATTTTGAATTCTGTTGTTCTCCATGGCACACCTCCAACTGTCTCGCAGCACACCAGTATGCCGCGGAACATAAATGTATTACAATACTCCAGCTGAGGCGTAATCTACAAGGATTAGAATAGAAGAATTACTTCTCACATCTTGCTTACAACACATCCCATAATTATGTTTGCTATTTTTTCAACTGTTACATTGTTAATTCACACTTAGCTTATGGTCTATTATAACTCCCAGATCCCTTTCCACAATACTTCTGCCTAGGCAGTCATTTTACATTTTGCATGTGTGCAACTGATTTGTTCCTCCTTAAGTGGAGTACTTTGCATTTGTCCTTATGAATTTCATTCTATTGACTTCAGACTGTTTCTCCATTTTGTGCAAATAATTTGGAATTATAATCCCATACTCCAAAGCACTTACAAACCCTTCCAGTTTTGTATCATCCACAAACTTTATAAATGTACTCTCTATGCCATTACCAAATTATTTATGAAGATATTGTACAGAAACAGATTCAGAACTGATTCCTATGGGACCCCACTTAATACCCCGCTGACAACTACTGTCAAACTAGAGACTATGTCAAACCAGATAGTATGCATAGACCTGACCCTGCCTTCATCTAGGTTATATATCCCAATTTGTTTAGGACATATGAGACAGTATCAAAAGCCTTACTAAAGTCAATATATGTATCATATATATAGAAGGCTCGTCATTCCGGCAAAGAAATCTTTTAGGCTGGTTTGACAAAATAAGTTATTGAAAATAAATATTGGCTGTTATTTATCTTCTAGGGGATTACAAATTGATTGCTTTATTATTTGCTTCATTATTTTTCTGGGCACTGACGTTCAGCTGACTGGTCTGTAATTCCCTGGGTAGTCATTATTATCTTTTTTTGTAGATTAGGACTATAATTGTCCTCTTCCAGTCCTCTAGAATCTCTCGTATCTTCCATGAATTATTGAAGATAATCATTAATGGCCCAGATAGCTCATCAGTCACAACATGGATATTCTAGTATGTATTTAATCAGACCCTGGTGTCTTGAAGACATCTAACTTATCTAAGTATTTATTTACCTTGTTCTTTCCCTATTCTAATCTCAGAGTTTACTAAATTTTCACTTGTGTTTAATATGTTAGCCATCCAATCACTACTAATCTTCCTGGTGAAAGTGTAAACAAAAACGTTTTTTAGCCTGTAAGGGAATGTCTACACAGCAGGGTTAAAGCCGAAATAAGCTATGCAACCTGAGCTATGTCAATTGCAAAGCTTAAGTCGAAATAGTTTATTTAATCTTTTGGTGCTGTCTATTCAGCAGGAAGTTCGAGAAAGAGCACTCTTCCTCTGACTTCCCTTACTCCTCATGAAATGACAGTTACAGGAGTTGGAGTAAGAAGTCCTTCAGCTTGATATTATTTTGACATGTCGAAATAATGGCTTGCTGTGTAGATGTCAATTATGTTATTTTGGAATAATGTCAGTTATTCCGAAATAACACTGCTGTGTAGACGTTCCCTAACCGTGCCTCCATTGATCCTAAATGATATTGCCAAATTCAGGTCACACTACTGAGAAACGGGGCAAATCTATCCCAAAATGTTCATGGTTATTCATAAGATATCCCAAATCAGCTGCAAAAAAACCTTCTGTCTCACCACCCTCAAACACATTGGCTCTTCTTCAAGTGCTTGCTCATGACTGTTCGTATAGGTGTGTGTTCCTGCCACATGCACTGGTGCCAGAAGTTTACCACTAACCAATATCCATAGTGGCTGGGGTCCCAGTGCCCCCTGGAGTGCTGTGCATATGCCACACTATATAGGGTACTCATCAGCCCCTCTCTTCTCCGTTCTTTCTTGATGGAACTCCAACAGAGGGGAGGAGGGTGGAATTTGAATTGACATGAGCAACACATGTTGAAGAACACCAGTTATGGAACAGGTAACTGTCTTTTCTTCTTCAAGTGCTTGCAAACAGGAGCTATTAACAGGGAATTTGGAGATGGAGGTCTCCAGATAAAGGTGGAAGCTAATCCAGGACCCTTGAGGGAAGTGGCTGACTGTAGTGTGTATTTATGTTTGGTTTTGGGGTTCTCTTGCTGTGTGCTGAGCTTGTGTTTGGCTATTTGTTTGTTTTTTTTCTCCTTTTCCTTCCTCGGCCCCGCCACCCCCCAGAGTGAGTGCTGTGGCTGGCCGGTGGAAGCTGTGAGTTTCTAATCAGGGTTTGAAATCTAGAAGCTTCTGCTCATTGGTTGAGCCTTAATCAGGGGGAGGGGCTAAAAGGCAGTCCAGGACTTTATAAAGGAGTGACTCAGTGACCAGGGAGCTTGCAAACAGGAGCTGTTACAGGGAGTTTGGAGAGGGAGTTGGGACGGGGGTGAGATACACTCACTATTCTTTAACATATTTTCACTACACTCCTGCCCTTCAAGGAGGCATTTAATAACAACTGAGGAATCTCTCAGAAGGAAGCCAGGTATGGATGGTGATAGGTCTGCTGTTGTTACCTGCACAGCATGTGCCATGTTTGTCTTCCTCCCAGAAGAAAGAAGGGATTTTATCTGCACTAAGTGCAAGCTGGTCACCATTTTGGAAGAAAAAATTAGAGGACTTGAGGCCCAAGTATCGACCCTACGTTGTATCAGACAGGATGAAGTCTTCCTTGATAGAAGGCAGTGTTTAATCTTGCAGGCACAGCAGGCTGAAGAACCAGTCAGGGCAGTACAGGATAAGGAAGAGAACTGGCAGCACATAACCTCTAGAAGGCGAAGAAGGCCAAATCAGGTATCCCCCATTCCTGTGGAGGTAAGTAACCACTATCAGGCTCTTTCCACAGGCACTACGGTGGAGAATGCTTTGGCAGGGACCTCACAGGGAAGAAATCAGAAGGGAACATCATCTACCAGAGGGCATGGGATGCGTAGTACTAGAGATGGGGGTTCCATGACCACCACCTCCAAAAGAAGAAGAAGGGTGGTGGTGATCAGGGACTCCCTCCTAAGAGAGACTGAGTCATCCATCTGCCACCCAGACCTGCAATCTCGAGAAGTGTGCTGCTTACCAGAAGCTCGCATTCAGGATATGACCGACAGTCTTCTGAAAGTGAATAAACCTTCGGATAGCTACCCCTTCCTGCTTCTCCATGTAGGAACTAATGATACAGCCTAGAATGACCTGGAGCGGGTCACAGCAGATTATATAGCACTGGGAAGAAGGATCAAGGAATTTGAAGCGCAAGTGGTGTTCTCATCCATCCTTCCGGTTGAAGGAAAAGGTCCGGGTAGGGATGTTTGAATTGAAGAAGTAAATGCGTGATTGCGCAGGTGGTGTCGGAGAGAGGGCTTTGGTTTCTTCGACCATGGGACACTGTTCTGGGCACAAGGATTCTTAGGAAGAGATGGGATTCACCTAACCAAGAGAGGAAAGAGTATCTTTGCGGGCAGGCTTGCAAACCTCGTGAGGAGGGCTTTAAACTAGGTTCGCTGGGGGACGGTGACCAAAACCTTGAGGTAAGTGAGGAAGTTGGACACCGGGAAGAATCACAAGGACAAACAAGCAAGAAAGGAGGACCTCTGATTCGGATGGAGAAGGCAGGGCGATCAACTGGTTATGTAAGGTGTTTATACATAAATGCGAGAAGCCTGGGAAACAAACAGGAATGGAGACTTGGTGGGATGACTCGCATGACTGGAGCACTGTCATGGAAGGGTATAAACTGTTCAGGAAGAACAGGCTGGGGAGAAAAGGAGGAGGAGTTTCATTGTATGTAAGAGAGCAGTATGATTGCTTGGAGCTCCAGTATTTAGAGGGAGAAAAGACTGTTCAGAGTCTATGAGTTAAGTTTAGAGGTGAAAGCAACAAGGTTGATGTTGTTGTTGGGGTCTGCTATAGACCACCGGATCAGGTGGATGAGGTAGACGAGGCTTTCTTCAGACAACTGAGAGAAGCTTCCAGATCACAGGCCCTGGTTCTCATGGGGGACTTTAATCACCCTGATATCTGTTGGGAGACCAATACAGCAGTACGCAGACAATCCAGGAAGTTTTTGGAGAACGTTGGGGATAACTTCTTGGTACAAGTGCTGAAGGAACCAACCAGGCATCATACGCAGCTTGACCTCTTGCTCGTAAACAGGGAGGAATTAGTAGGTGAAGTAGAGGTAGGTGACAACTTGGGAAGCAGTGATCATGAGATGGTACATTTCAGGATCCTGACCAAAAGAAGAAAGGAGAGTAGCAAAATACACATTCTGGACTTAAGAAGAGCAGACTTTGACTCCCTCAGAGAGCTGATGGTCAGGATTCCCTGGGATGCTTACATGAAGGGGAAAGGAGTCCAGGAGAGCTGGCAGTATTTTAAAGAAGCTTCACTGAAGGCACAGGAAGAAACCATCCCAATGCGCAGCAAGAAAAGCAAATATGGTAGGCGACCAGATTGGCTTACCGGGGACATCCTTGGTGAGCTTAACACAAAATGGAAGCTTACAAGAAGTGAAAACTTGGACAGATGACTAGGGAGGAGTATAAATATATTGCTCGAGAATGAAGGGGAGTTATCAGGAAGGCGAAAGCACAAATGGAATTGCAGCTAGCAAGGGATGTGAAGGATAACAAGAAAGGTTTCTACAGGCATGTTAGCAATAAAAGGGTGATCAGAGAGGGTGTGGGGACCTTACTGGATGAGGGAGGTAACCTAGTGACAGATGAAGTGGGAGAAGCTGAAGTACTCAATACTTTCCTTGCCTCTGTCTTCACGGACAAGGTCAGCTCCCAGACTAATGCCCTAGGCAACGCAACATGGGAAGGAGGTGGACAACCCTTGGCAGGGAAAAAAGAAGTTAGGAACTATTCAGAAAAGCTAAACATACACAAATCCATGGGCCTAGATTTAATGCATCCGAGGGTACTGAGGGAGTTGGCAAGTGTCATTGCAGAGCCTTTGGCCATTATCTTTGAAAACTCGTGGAGATTGGGAGAGATCCCGGAAGATTGGAAAAAGGCAAATGTAGTGCCCATCTTTAGAAAAAGGAAGAAGGATGACCCAGGGAACTACAGACCTGTCAGCCTTACCTCAATCCCTGAAAAAATCATGGAGGGGATCCTCAAGGAATCCATTTTAAAGCACTTGGAAGAGGGGAAAGTGATCAGGAATAGTCCACATGGATTCACCAAGGGCAAATCGTGCCTGACCAATCTATTAGCATCTATGATGAGGTAATTGGCTCTGTAGATATGGGAAAGTCAGTGGATGTGATATACCTTGACATTAGCAAAGCTTTTGATACGGTCTCCCACAATATTCTTGCCAGCAAGTTAAGGGAATGTGGATTGGATAAATGGACTGTAACATGGATAGAAAGCTGGCTAGACTGTTGGGCCCAAAAAGTAGTGATCAAGGCTCGATGTCAGGCTGGCGGTCAGTTTCTAGTGGAGTGCCCCAAGGATCTGTTCTTGGACCGGTTTTGTTCAACATCTTTATTAATGACCTGGATGAGGGGATGGATTGCACCCTCAGCAAGTTTGTGGATGACACTAAGCTAGGGGGAGAGGTAGATACACTGGAGGGCAGGGATAGGGTCCAGAGTGACCTGGACAGATTAGAGGATTGGGCCAAAAGAAATCTGATGAGGTTCAACAAGGACAAGTGTAGAGTCCTGCACTTGGGACAGAAGAATCCCAAGCATTATTGCAGGCTGGGGACCGACTGGCTAAGTAGTAGTTCAGCAGAAAAGGACCTGAGGATTACAGTGGATGACAAGTTGGATATGAATCAACAGTGTGCCCTTGTAGCAAAGCATATTAGAGTGCATTAGGAGGAGCATTGCCAGCAGATTCAGAGAAGTGATTATTCCCCTTTATTCGGCTCTGGTGAGGCCACATCTGGAATATTGTGTCCAGTTCTGGGCCCCCACTATAGAAAGGATGTGGACGCATTGGAGAGGGTCCAGTGGAAGGCGACCAAAATGATTAGGGGGCTGGAGCGTATGACCTATGAGGAGAGACTGAGGGATGTGGGTTTGTTTAGTCTGCAGAAGAGAAGAGTGAGGGGGGATTTGATAGCAGCCTTCACCTTCCTGAAGGGAGCTTCCAAAGAGGCTGGAGAAAGGCTGTTCACAGTAGTGACGAATGGTAGAACAAGGAACAATGGTCTCAAGATACAGTGAGAGAGGTCTAGGTTGGATATTAGGAAAAACTATTTCACTAGGAGAGTGGTGAAGCACTGGAATGGGTTACCTAGTGAGGTGGTGGAATCTCCATCCCCAGATGTTTTTAAATCTCGGCTTGGCAAAGCCCTGGCTGGGTTGATTTAGTTGGGATTGGTCCTGCCTTGGGCAGGGGGCTGGACTCGACCTCCTGAGGTCTCTTCCATTTGTATGATTCTATGATTCTGGAATTATCACTCCAAACTGATTGACAACCAAAGAGTAGGTGTCTGGAGTAGCCAGCTTCCACAGTGCAATCGCCACATGCTTCTTCATCAGCAGGGCAGCTTTCATTCACATGTTTTTTTGCCACAGGATGGTGGTGAGAACACAGTCCTAAGAAAATGATTTTCCTTATCCAAAGGTTCTGCAGCCACTGTTCATCATCCCAGACATATGTGAAAATATTTTCCCACTATTCAGTTCTTGTTTTCTTAGCCCAAAAGCAATGTTCCCTGGTGGTCAGGACCTCCATAATGCCACAAGAAAATCTCATGTCATGCAAACGCTGCACATCATTTTGTAGCTTCAGGTATATCTTGACTGCCATGTGTGATGTGCTAATGAGACCTCTCAGCACTTTCATCAATATCTGTGAATATATTCCCACCCAATGAAAAGGCAGAGCACACAGCACACAAGCCATTGAAAGATGATGCCAAATATAGACGGAAGTGCAGGGATGATTGGGATGTGAAGCCATGCACCATGGAGCACTGGGACAGGACTCAGGATGCCCTGTGCCTCCCCACAAACTTTTGTGGCAGACAAGGAAGAGGTGCTCTGTGAAATAGCTACCCAGGATGCATTGCTCCTAAAGGTGCTGCAAGTGCCATGAGTGTGGTCACACTACTTGCTGGCAACTGACAGTGTAGATCCCCAACAGCGTTTTCACTGCTGTGCTCTGTGAGCAGCACTGTAACTGACAGGACTTTGTATCTGCCAGGATAGACATGGCCTTATAATCAAGCCTACATACAATGCTTCTCCATTTCCTATTCTTTTCATCTTCACTTTTGATAGTTTCCATAAAGTTGTAAGTATGCAGAAGGCAGGAGGTAATTTTGCTATACTTATCTTTCTTTGTGGTGACTGCAATGATCTTGTTTATATTTGTTTATTAAATAAAGTCTTAATGTTTCATATACATGCACATTCCCAAGCACTCATTACTATTGGTCTCACATTTTGCCCCATAAAGGATACCAGACTGTGTTGAAACACACTTACAAGCATGTGTGGGAAAGCTAGAAGTGTTACCAATTCAATTCCTTTCATTAAAGGATCATTAAATTGTGTGAAATGTAAAACTACTAGATTTACCTGGTCCTTCAGGGCAGGGGGCTGGGATGTGGGGAGGGTGCAGGAGTCAGGTGAGGGGGCTTTGGGATGGAGGGTGCAGAAGTGAGGGTTATGGGATGAAGAGGGATGCAGAGCAGGAGTGAGGAGGGGCTCAGGGCAAGGGCTAGGAGGTGGAGGAGTGCAGGAGCCAGCGGGGGTCATGCTTCCCAGGTGGCAGCTCCATCGGGCTGGCTATGGTTTGGACTTTGCTGCCTGGGCAACAGCTCACCAAGGCTGGCTAGGCAGTAGCTCACAAGGGCTAGCTGTGGGCCATACAACTCAGCCCAGGCAGCAGCTCTCCAGGGCTGGCTGCGGCCTGAACCTTGCTGCCTGGGTGGCAGCTCCCCAGGGTTGGCTGCAGCGGGGCTGCACTGGCCAGGTGGCAGCTCCCTGGGGCTGGCTCTTGCCCAGACTGTACAGCCTGGGCAGTGGCTCTTCATATTCCAGGCACATGTCATTGTTCTGGCATAATCAAACCCCGACCTTGCCTAAATTATAAGAGAAAGCTGCGTACCAAATCTGGTGGTCCTAGCTCTTACCATTTAGGAGGAGTTCTTGAACAAACAGAAAAACAGACAGACTTGCTCATTCTCAGACAACCCACTATCTCAAATATATAGTTGATGACACTTCAGTAAACCAGCCAGCTATCACATTACCAACATGAGATATATAAAAATAAATGGTAGTGCACATTTTTGGCTCAGAATGTTATATTGAATTTCAAAGCAAATTATATTGAATTATATAGTGCAAATACTGTAAACTCAGATCACATAAAATACAAGTCCTCTAAATATTCTAGAAGCAAGAAAAGAAAAAAAGCCTACTTCAAATTTAGGCTCTGTTCCTGCAATTAAATCTATGAAGATGTACTCATGTGCACTTGCAGAATCTGATTGAAGTCACTTGGCAGGACATTATTCAAGAAAATCCTTGGTCTCTGGTTTAGTTTCCTGGATCTTTCTTAGTTTACTGTCTTTCCTTTCAAATGAATTCAGTTATTATATGAACTTCCTCAGCTGTTTTATGTGTAAGGTTGATCATAAAGATTACTCAGGGAAAAACAGAACTGAAGTAAAGCAACATTACATGCTGTTCAATGTTTTCTATAGGGGGAAAAAAGGAGTGATCATCTTACTTACAGGGAGAGCCTATTCTCCTTTTTTGGGAGGGTGAAGGGGGGGGGATTGTCAGTCTTGGATGTTGCACTTGCAGACAGCAGAAGACAACTTTGCTATTTTATGCTGTAAGGGTGTGTCTAAACTTAATGCTTGTTTTGGAATAAACTATTCCAGAAGAAATACTCCAAAAGAGCTTATTTTGAAATAGTGCGTCTACCCAGCAAATGCCCATAGAATCTCCACATGTGGTCGGATACCTTCATGGAACTGTGTGAGCACCTCACCACTGCCCTCACATGACAGAACACCTACATGCAGCCCTCCATCACCCCTTGAGGGCATCACCATCGCCCTCTGGAAGGTCGCCACATGGGACAACTACTGTTCTGTCAAGAATCAGTTAGGCATGGGGAGATTGACTGTCAGGGCCCTGGTCATGCAAGTATGGCATTCTCAGCTATTTTCCCAGGAGGGTGGTGAAGTGCTGGAAAGGGGTACCCTAGGGAAATGGGGGATTGTTGTTTGCATTAGCGGAACCCCCCTCCTCAGGAGGTTTTTCAGTCCCACCTTCACAAAGCCCTGCTGGGGTATGCGGTGAGTAGGGCGTTGCTCCTTGTGTAGGTGTGGGGAGGGGGCCTCAGGGATCTCCCAAGGGTTCTGGCAATCCTGTGATTCTCTGTTTGTTTGTCTCCTTCTACAGGTTCTGAGGGCTAAACAGGGTCATCAACCTTGGTGACATGGACCCCATCATTGCCGGATTTGCCACCATGGGCTTCCTCAGTTGTGGGGGTTGCTACTGATAGCACCCATATCCTCATCCATGCTCCCGACCACTGGGCATCTGTATACATGAACCAGAAGGGGTACTTTTCAATGGTCCTGCAGGCAATCATGGACCACCATATCTGGTTCACAGACATCTACGTTGGGTGGTTGGGGAAGGCACACGGCACCCGCGTCTTCCGCAACTCCAGTGTCTTCCAGAAACTGCACACCACAGCACTTTTTTCCCTGACTGCACCATCAGGGTCAGGGATGTGGAAATGCTGATGTTCATTGTTGGTCTATCTTCTGTTGCCCTGGCTAATGAAGCCCTTCACTGGATACCTTACTCACACCAGGGAACACTTCAATGCCAGACTCAGCAGGTCCTGCATGGTGGTGGAGGGTGGCTTTGGGTATTTGAAGGTGAGGTTCCATTGCCTCCTCAACCAGCTGGACATGTGGGAGCAGAACAACCCCCAAGAGGTGGCTGTGTGCTGTGTCCATCACAATTTTTGTGAAAGGCAGGGGGAGATATTCCTGCTACGGTGGAGGGCAGAGGCCGAGAGGCTCACCAGGGCCTTTGAGCAGCCATGCATGGCTGCCATCTGGCAGGCTCATCAGGGGTCTGTGCGCATTCTGAAGGCCTTGAGGGAGAGTTTTTCACAAGGACCCCAGTGATATTCTCCTCTGGGTCTCCTCACTAGAGGCCTGTACATTGCCCCTCTGTGCCTTACCTCCCACAACCCTTCCTTCCCCTCTCCCCCTCATCTGCAGAGACAATAAAACACAGTTTTTGTTTTGGAAAAAATAAACTCTTTGTTTTTAATTTGGGGTAAAAGTAACTGGGGAGGGACAGGGGAAAGAACCTGGAAGAAGAGAGGGTAGAGGGGGAGGAGGGGAGAGGAGAGGCTCAGGGCTGAGGCTGGGAGTGGCATCTGGCTCTGGGGATCCCCCTGCCACCTCAGCAGCCATGGGGGAGCAACTAGGGAGAGAAGCAGGAGGGGCAGGAGCAGGGGCGGAAGCAGCAGCAGAAGCAGAAGTAGGAGCAGCAGCAGCAGCAGGAGCAGGCACCATGCCAGCAATAAGGGCTGATACAGTCACGCAGATGGTGTGTCCCTGATCCAACACCTCCCACCAGGTCTCTCACCATAGCTGGATGTCCTTCTCTAGTCTCTGGTCCAGGGTGTGCTGCAGGGCTCACAGTGTGGAGATGTGCTCCTGCTGGAATTCCTCCTTTGTTCTCCTGTACCAGTGGGTCACTCAGGCTTGGGAGGCTGTGGTGTCACCACCACCCCCTCTCGCAGCTGGTCTGGCTGTGGAGAATACAGAGGTGTTCAGTCATCCCTGGAGACACTGTGCCTGAAGCTTTGCCCTCATCTGTGAACTGAGACCAAAAGGTCTTGGGTCAGACAAAAGCGATGTACTTTGAGCAAGGCCACCTGAGGCTGAGACAGTGGGCCCTTTCCTGCAGGGACACAGATGTCAAAGTGGGAAGCCTCATACCCCGATGTCCTGGGGACAAGCAGGCATAGGAAGGTGCTGGCCAGGCCAGGAGCCCATGAGCAGGAGGTGGGCTTGGTTTTCCTCCATACCACACACATGCTGGGTCCAGCAGTGGCAGCATCCCATGGGGAGAAGACTTGTATCACTGTCTGCTGGAGGAGAGGGGGCCAGGGTGTTGGCGGGGGAGGTGTGTGTGAGCAGCAGACATTCCTGCGCCTTGCTGTACTGTGCCTGGGAGCAGGTGCTGCCCCAAGCATGCAGTCATGCCCATGTACAATCTGTGGCACTCCTGAGTGTGTGTGCATGTCCATGTCCCCAGCCTCCTTCTAGCGGTGGCTTGTGATGGGAGGGTGTTCCACCCTGGTGTCCCACCCTGGTGTCAGGAGTGTGGCAGGCCTCCCCACACCCTGCGAGCAATTGCACAAGGGTCCTCTGGTGCAGCATCCTTTGTGCCCCGGACTGGCACTCCATATGCAGCCTCGTGAACAGGCCTGCTGTGTGGTCCCCATGCTGAGAAGGCTGAGCAAGGAGCACGTCCCAGCCTCTTGCCACCTGCCACCTCCACCCTGAGTGTGTAGTGAAAGTATTGGAACTCTCCTGATGTGCCTTCCCTGGCCTTGGACGATGCCTGGGAGACATCCAGGGTATGGGGTACCGGCTCCAGGATGAGCATTGTGATGGTTTTGGCCTCTTCTGGCTCCTCCTCTTTCTCCCCTCCTACTCCTCCTTTGTGCCTCTGTCCCCCGGGAGGGTGACTACGGGTATTTCCAGCCTTGTGTTCACTACCAGGTCGTGGGAGGGGGGAACTGACCCACCCCATACTTGTGCAGAGTATTAAGGGCAGGTGTGAGGTTCATCCCTGGAGTGGGAGTTTTACTCTCTGTCCTTGGCATAGGCCTGGCTGAGCTCCTTTACTTTCATCCACACCTGCTCCTGGGTGCGTATGTAGTCCTTTGTGCCCAGGCTCTCAGCCATACAGCCATAGACATGCACATTCCTGCATCTGGTGTAGAGATCCTGGAGGTTTGCCTCCTCACCCCAGACCTCAGTGAGGGCCAGGATCTCCACACCAGACCATGAAGGCATGCACCTCTTATGTCACCTGGCGGGGTTCTGAGAGCTGGCTGATTGCTGGTGCTCAATGGGAGCAACAAAGTCACTATCATTTTGCCCAAATGCTAGCAGTGGTAACTTCTGGGTGGCTCAGGGCTGTCAGGGCCAACTTCCTGCCACAAGCCCATTCCTTTCTGCCTGCAGCTTTATGGGCTGAAGTAGAAGGGGGAACTGTAGAAGTCTGATGAGTGTGCACAGAGCAGCCAGCAGGGAACCTGTGGGATTTCCTGAAGGCTCCTTATTTCAAAATAACTCCAGATGCCCTGTCTACACATGCACTATTCCGATATAGTTATTTCTGATTAGTTGTTATTCCTTGTGGAATGAGGTTTACAGAATCTGAAATAAGCCACTCATTATTTTGAAATTATTTTGAAATAATGAGTTTGATGTGTAGACGCTTGCACAGTTATTTCAGAATAATGTCCGTTAATAATGCTGCTGTGTAGATAAACCCTAGGGCTGCGTCTAGACTGGCAAGTTTTTGCGTAAAAACGGCTGCTTTTGTGCAAAAACTTGCCAGCTGTCTACACTGGCCGCTTGAATTTGCGCAAGAACACTGACGATCTAATGTATGACTCTCCTGTTCGGGAAAAAGCCCTCTTGTGCAAATGCTTTTGCGCAAGAGGGCCAGTGTAGACAGCTGAGAACCGTTTTGCGCAAAAAAGCCCTGATGGTGAAAATGGCGATCGGGGCTTTCGTGTGCAAAACTGCGTCTAGAGTGGCACGGACACTTTTCCGCAAAAAGTGCAAAAGCGTCCGTGCCAATCTAGACGCTCTTTTCCGCAAATGCTTTTAACGGAAAAACTTTTCCGTTAAAAGCATTTGCGGAAAATCATGCCAGTCTAGACGCAGCCTAAAAGTGCCTTGTTTTTCCTGCTTCTATCTCAGTCCACAAACCACACAGAGACCCTTTCGCTGGTCCAAACCCTGTGTAGTTTATTTATAATTGTGTCCCACTGACTTCCCAGCATACAAAGCACCTTTGCCAAGCAGAGGAGAGCAAGCTCTCTTTCTCACTGCCTTCTTTTTCCCTGGTGGCTAATGGATTACATAGCCTTTCTTCCCTGTCCCATCCACAAATCTAGGCACAGTCTTGAATAGTCAGCTCTAATGTGCTGATTAGAGTTGCTGTGTAGATTGGTGACTCTGGCCTACCATTCTTTCACAGTTACATTAAAGTTGGCTATGCCTGAAATACAATGCTCTGACAATGGGCCAAAATTCACTGGTGCAGAATTAAAATAATTTGGCACCAAATGGGAATTTCTACAGAAAATCTCTTCTGTTGAGCACTCACAAAGTGGAGGGAAAGCAAAATTGATGGTAAAGTCAGCCAAGAGATTGATGGTAAGTCCAAAGGCAAAATAGGAGATAAGATACCATTACAGGGCAGAAGCTGATGGGTGAGAGAACCAAGACTCTGCTTACCTGGAAGGATGGTCTACCAGATTAGAGGAGGATTGGCAGACAATACACCGAAATGGTTAAGAGAATGGCATGCAAGGAAAGGAGCCACAGATCTGAGACCACTATGCATAGGAGAGCATGTCTGGGTCCAACTGTCAAATAGCCACACACAAAGGAATGGTGAAGCCACTGTGGGATGAAGGCCATGAGTTAGTAACAGACTCCTGACAGCAGTGGAGTTGAAACTCAAACCAAATGTGAAATAGCAGCAGAAAGCCAGTACACCCTAGGCAGGTTGGGACAAAGTCAGGAACAAGGAAGACTGAGAAGCAGCCTCAGCCATCATATGGTTTGATGTAGGAACATTAGAAGATATCAAGTACAGTATGTCTGCATCTAGACTGGCATGATTTTGCGGAAATGCTTTTAACGGAAAAGTTTTTCCGTTAAAAGCATTTCCGCAAAAGAGCGTCTAGATTGGCACGGGTGCCTTTGCGCAAAAAGTGCTTTTGCGCAAAAGCATCCGTGGCCAGTCTAGACGCGATTTTGCGCAAGAAAGCCCCGATCGCCATTTTCGCCATCGGGGCTTTTTTGCGCAAAACAGTTCTTCCCTGTCTACACTGGCCCTCTTGCGCAAGTATTCTTGCGCAAGAGGGCTTATCCCTGAGCGGGAGCATCATAGTATTTGTGCAAGGACACTGACAATCTTACATTAGATCATCAGTGTTCTTGTGCAAATTCAAGCAGCCAGTGTAGGCAGCTGGCAAGTTTTTGCGGAAAAGCAGCTGCTTTTGCGCAAAATCTTGCCAGTCTAGATGCACCCTATATGAATACCACGGAGGACAAACTGGAAGCCATCCAACAGGTCTGCATCCACAGACAGCTGCAGCGGCACAGGAGCCAGCAAACAGAGCTGTAAACAGGGGAGTTTGAGTGGGAGTTTGTAAGGGGAGTTTGGATATTGGGATTTGTTTGGGGTTTGTTTTTGCTGTGGAGGGGGTGTTTTGGTTTGTTTTTGTGTTCACCGGACTAATAGGATTTTGAAGAGAAAGTAGATATAACAGAGGCAGTAGTGCCATGACCCAAGTAGTAGAGAACACAAGGAGGATGATTGGATGTGGTAGCTGCGGTATGTACATGATTCTGGAGGGGTTACCCGAAAGGAGTTTTGTTTGCATGAAGTGCCGCCTGATAGAGTTGATGGAGGAAAAGATCCGAGGATTGGAGATGCAGGTGGAAACTTTGGTTGAGTTTAGAAGGGGGTTTGAGCAGATGATGGAGCAAAGGCATGACGTGGCTAAAGGGGAAAGTTTAGATATGCAGATAGAAGCAGGATCAAGCCCCTTAGAGGGGGGACTGCTGGGTGAAGAAAATGGACAGTGGAAGCATGTGACTAAGAGAACCAGGCAGAGGAAAAGATGGGTTAGTGAAGGAAAAATAGAGCTTAAGAATAGGTATGTGGAGTTGGAGAATGAAGGAGGGGTACAACAGGCAGATAATGAAGATGGAAGGGTAAGGAAGAAGAGAAGAGTGGCTAGCCCTATAGATAAAGGGGAAGAGTTAATGGAAACAGCACCAATAATGAGTATTAGGAAGATACAGGATGGGTTAAAGAGGATTACAAGGGAAGACAGGAATGGCAAGGACTTGCAGCTAGAGGAAGCTAGAGATAGACCAGGCAATCACACTGTTACTAGGAAAAGGCAGGTCTATGTGATTGGGGACTCCTTATTGAGAAGAATAGATAGGCCTGTAACCAGAGCTGATCCAGAGAATAGAAGGGTGTGTTGTCTGCCAGGTGCTAAGATACGGGATGTGGAACTGAGGTTGAAGAGTATTATTAAGGGAGCAGGAAGGAATCCGTTGATCATCTTTCATGTAGGAACAAATGATACGGCTAGATTTTCGCTGGAACGAATTAAGGGCGACTATGCTAGGCTAGGGAGGATGCTCAAGGAAATTGAGGCTCAGGTGATCTTTAGTGGCATCCTGCCTGTTCCTAGAGAAGGGCAACTAAGATGTGACAGGATTATGATGATCAATAATTGGCTTAGGCAGTGGTGCTATAAGGAGGGCTTTGGGATGTATGGCCACTGGGAGGCATTTATGGACAGAGGACTGTTCTCTCGGGATGGACTTCATCTAAGTAGGGAGGGAAATAGACTTCTAGGATGGAGGTTGGCTCAACTGATAAAGAGAGCTTTAAACTAGGAATTTGGGGGAGATGGTTGGGAGATGTTCAGGTAATCTCTACGCCAGATTTTAACACTGAGGGGGAGGCAAATGAAGTAAAGGATATAGTTGGGGGTAGGAGAATGTACATGAGGAAGGGTAGGGTGGATACTAGTCTAACAGGTCATATTGGAGGTACAACGTCCGTGCCAAATTGGGTAAAGAATGTGAGTGAGGCCAAACAGCAAAAATTAAGATGTTTGTACACCAATGCGAGGAGCTTGGGTAACAAAATGGAGGAACTAGAGTTAATGGTCCAGGAAGTGAAACCAGATATTATAGGAATAACAGAAACATGGTGGAATACTAGGCATGATTGGAGTACAGGTATTGAAGGGTATGTGCTGTTTAGGAAAGACAGAAATAAGGGTAAAGGTGGTGGAGTCGCATTGTATATCAAAGATGAGGTAGATTGTAAAGAAATAAAAAGTGATGGAATGGAGAAGACAGAGTCTGTTTGGGCAAAAATCACATTGGGGAAGAAAACTATCAGATCCTCCCCTGGGATAGTGCTTGGGGTGTGTTATAGACCACCAGGATCCACTTTGGATATGGATAGAGACCTCTTTAATGTTTTTAATGAAGTAAATACTCGTGGAAACTGTGTAATCATGGGAGATTTCAACTTTCCAGATATAGATTGGAGAACAAGTGCTAGTAATAATAATAGGGCTCAGATTTTCCTAGATGTGATAGCTGATGAATTCCTTCATCAAGTAGTTGCTGAACCTACAAGGGGGGATGCTATTTTAGATTTGGTTTTGGTGAGTAGCGAGGACCTCATAGATGAAATGGTTGTAGGGGATAATCTTGGCTCGAGTGATCATGAGCTAATACAGTTCAAATTGAATGGAAGGATAAACAAAAATAAATCTGAGACTAGGGTTTTTGATTTCAAAAGGGCTAACTTTAATAAATTAAGGAAATTAGTTAGGGAAGTTGATTGGTCTAAAGAAATTATGGATCTTGAGGTGGAGGAGGCCTGGGATTATTTTAAGTTAAAGTTGCAGAAACTGTCAGAAGCCTGTATCCCAAGAAAAGGGAAAAAAATTATAGGCAGGTGTGTTAGACCAAGCTGGATGAGCAGGCATCTTAGAAAGGTGATTAAGAAAAAGCAGAAAGCATATAAGGAGTGGAAGATGGGAGGGATAAGTAAAGAAAGTTACCTTATTGAGGTTAGAGCATGTAGGGACAAAGTGAGAGAGGCTAAAAGGCAGGTAGTTGGACCTTGCAAAGGGAATTAAAACCAATAGTAAAAGGTTTTATAGCCATATAAATAGGAAAAAAACAAAAAAAGAAGTAGGACCGCTAATTACTAAGGATGGAGTGGAGGTTAAGGATAATTTAGGAATGGCCCAATATCTAAACAAATACTTTGCTTCAGTCTTTAATGAGGCTAGTGAAGAGCTTAGGGATAATGGTAATATAACAAATGGGACTAAGGATATAGAGGTAGATATTACCATATCTGAGGTAAAAGCCAAACTTGAACAGCTTAATGGGAGTAAATCGGGGGGCCCAGATAATCTTCATCCAAGAATATTAAAGGAACTGGCACATGAAATTGCAGGTCCATTAGCAAAAATTTTTAATAAATCTCTAAACTTAGGGGTTGTACCATTTGATTGGAGAATTGCTAATATAGTTCCTATTTTTAAGAGAGGAAAAAAAAGTGACCCGGGTAACTATAGGCCTGTTAGTTTGACATCTGTAGCATGCAAGATCTTGGAAAAAATTTTGAAGGAGAAAATAGTTAGAGACATTGAGGTTAATGGCAATTGGGATAAGTTGCAACATGGTTTTACAAAAGGTAGATCGTGCCAAACCAATCTGATCTCTTTTTTTGAGAAAGTAACAGATTTTTTAGATAAAGGAAATGCAGTGGATTTAATCTACCTCGATTTTAGTAAGGCATTTGATACAGTACCACATGGGGAATTATTGGTTAAATTGGAAAAAATAGGGATTAATATGAAAGTTGAGAGGTGGATAAGCAACTGGTTAAAGGGGAGACTACAGCGGGTCATATTGAAAGGGGAACTGTCAGGTTGGAGGAAGGTTACTAGCGGAGTTCCTCAGGGATCAGTTTTGGGGCCAATTTTATTTAATCTTTTTATTGCTGACCTTGGCACCAAAAGTGGAAGTGTCCTGATAAAATTTGCAGATGACACAAAGTTGGGAGGTATTGCTAATTCAGAAAAGGATCGGGATATCATACAGAAAGATTTGGATGACCTTGTAAATTGGAGTGATAGCAATAGGATGAAATTTAACAGTGAGAAGTGTAAGGTTATGCATTTAGGCATTAATAACAAGAATTTTAGTTATGAGCTGGGGACACATCAGTTGGAAGTAACGGAGGAGGAGAAGGACCTCGGAGTCCTGGTTGATTATAGGATGACTATGAGCCGCCACTGTGACATGGCTGTGAAAAAGGCTAATATGGTCTTGGGATGTATTAGGCGAGGTATTTCCAGTAGGGATAAGGAGGTGTTAGTGCCATTATACAAGGCATTGGTGAGACCTCATTTGGAATACTGTGTGCAGTTCTGGTCTCCCATGTTTAAGAAGGATGAATTCAAATTAGAACAGGTACAAAGAAGGGCCACTAGGATGATTCGAGGAATGGAGAACCTGTCTTATGAAAGGAGACTCAGGGAGCTTGGCTTGTTTACCTTAACCAAAAGAAGGCTGAGGGGGGATATGATTGCACTCTTTAAATATATTAGAGGGATAAATACTAGGGAGGGAGAGGAATTATTTAAGTTTAATACTAATGTGGACACAAGAACAAATGGATATAAGCTGGCTAGTAGGAAGTTTAGACTTGAGATTAGACGAAGGTTTCTAACCATTAGAGGAGTGAGGTTCTGGAATGGCCTTCCAAGGGAAGTAGTGGGGGCAAAAGATCTACCTGGCTTCAAAATTAAACTAGATGGGTTTATGAAGGGGATGGTTTGACAAGATAACATGGTCTTGGTAACTAATTGACTAGTCATTATCAGTGGTAAATAGGTCAATGGAGGGATGATAGGGGTTACTATAAAGAACTTTCTGGGTGTCTGGCTGGGGAGTCTTGCCCACATGCTCAGGGTTTAGCTGATCGCCATATTTGGGGTCGGGAAGGAATTTTCCTCCAGGGTAGATTGGCAGAGGCCCTGGAGGTTTTTCGCCTTCCTCTGTAGCATGGGGTACAGATCACAGCTGGAGGATTCTCAGCATCTTGGGGTCTTCAAACTATTTGAGGGCTTCAATATCTGAGATATAGGGGTGAGGATTATTCTAGGAGTGGGTGGGTGAGATTATGCGGCCTGCATTGTGCGGGGGGTCAGACTAGATGATCATAATGGTCCCTTCTGACCTTAAAGTCTATGAGTCTATGAGGTCAAGTCAGTAGATCCCTGCACTAATACGAATGTTTACCCTGGATGCAGATACCCATGTTGCTGATCTGCAGGGTTTTACTCCAAGGGGTTGCTGTGGCCAAAGGAGATGAATGTGGTATGGTCACTTCCAGGAACTGGCACCTCATGCTGGCAGCTCCTTTTGGCCATGCAGCTGTATCACCCACAGCCCTGCCACCAGTGAGGTTGTACAACCCCAGTCAGAAGACACAACTTGGGATGGTACATCTGCACAGCTGGGAGGAGCTGCAGGCATGGTGCACTGGCTCCTCAGGGCAGTGGCACCACACTCATCTCCTTTGTCTGCAGCGTCTCCTGGGAGTAGAGCCCTGTGGATCAGCAAATACAGTTTTCTATCCATGTATGTCTATATCCGTGTGCAGACATTTGTATCCACTCAGGCCTCAAACCAAGTCCTCACCAACAGCAATAACTCAGTCAAGAAAGAGGAGATTGGTTAGAAGACAGCTGACCTGGTGGACTGCTAGGCCCAACAGTCTGCAACTGGAAGGCAGCAAAGGCTATGTCCCTCCAGTGCGCTATGTACTAGTAACCTCCCCAAGCCTCACCAAGTCAGCAAATGCTAGCACAAAAGATACAAACAACAATTGTTGGAGAGAACGAGATAGCAGCCATGAAACCATAGAGAGAGGAGCATAGATTGAAGTAAGGCATCTTTTGGAGAAAGCACTGATGTATGAACATCTTGAATGCAAGCCATAGCTGCAGCACCTTTGTAAATAGTTCTGTTAACTATTTTCATTTTAGAAACAGTCTTTTCTTGCAGTTACCCAGTATGAGGTACATATTACAGCAATTAAGAAAAAGTCTGATAGAAACAAGGGCCCTTATAATATGGAGAGGAAGTTCAATTGCTGCTGCTCTCAGCTCTATCATTTAATTTATGGGACTTCATGTAAATATGACTTTCCATCAGCCCCTAACACACTGCTTATTTGATTTGCATACTCTGCTGTTATACAAATTATACATATACATACATTTTATCATATTTGGCTGCTTATGTGTAGAACTCAGCTATCAACAACCTATACTTTGTATCAGCAGTGAAAAAGGATTTTTCTTATTACTCTAGTGCATAAGGAATAGGATTTTAAGAAGGTAAGAATAAGCCAGAGTTCTTAGTTTATAGGTTAACACTTTGATAAATAGCTCTATATTCTATGGTGTATGAAATATATCTTCATTTCATCCTCTGGCAAAGAGTTCCACAGACTCTTCCACAGACTATGTGAAGAAATACTTTCTTTTGTTTGTTTTAAACCTGCTGCCTATTCATTTCATTTGGTGACCCCTAGTTCTTGTATTCTGAAGAGTAAATGCTTCCTTATTTACTTTCTTCAGCCTCCCTCTCACCCTGTGAAGACTTAAGGTCTCTTACCCCGGTCTACTCCAGGGAGTTATTTCAAAATAACTTATTCTGAAGTAACAAGCAGAGCATCCACACTACTATGCCCATTATTTCAAAATAAGGGGTTGGTTATTTTAAAATAATAATTCCTGCTTTCCACAAGGAATAATGCTTATTGAGAGAGAGTTATTTCAAAATAGTGGTACTGTGGATGCTCCATGCTGCTATTTTGAAATAACTACTCCTCAGAGTCATTCAAAGTAATTACTCCCCAGTACTTCCTGGGGCTCTAGGTCGAGGTAGTGTGTTCACAATAAGAGCATGTCTACTTAGCAGAGCTCAATCCAAAATAAGCTACGCAACTTGAGCTAGGTCAATTGCACAGCTAAAGCCGAAATACCTTATTTTGGCTTTTGGCGCTGTGTACACAGCAGGAAGTCCGATTAGAGGTCTCTTCCCTCGACTTCCCTTAATCCTCATAAAATGAAGGCCACAGGAGTCGGAGTAAGGAGTCCTCCATCTGGATATTATTTCGACATTTTGTTGCAATAACTGCTTGTGTGTAGACGCGGACTAAGTTATTTTGGAATAATGTTAGTTAGCCCAAAATAAGAAGTCATTTTGAAATAATTTCCTAGTACAGACATGCTCCTAGGTCCTAATTCACTGCTTTAATAACTTGACTATAATGCCTGCACAGAGCACGCATATAGCCAGGGGTTGGCAACCTCTAGCACGTGAGCCAGCTTTCAGTATCCTGCAGGGAGGGAGCTCAGCCCCGCCCCTCCTGCTCTGTGCAGCCACTGGAGAGCCCTCCCTCTTCCCCGCAGCAGGGTAGGCTGCAATGGGAGGAGGCAGCATTGCGGCTGAGGCTTCTCAGCAGTGCCTCCAGGGCTGGCCCAGGACCGCATGGCTGTGGCAGCGGCGCCTCTGGCCTCTAGGGCCAGCCCAGGACCATGTGGCCACTACAGTTGTTGCAAGGGGGCAAAAAGCCATGTAAGCATCCAGCCTCATGCCCAGACCCCCACATCCCAATCCCCTTCACTCACTACCTTCCCCCCACCAAAGCCCCGCACCCCCAGCTTGCTCTGACACCCTCTTTTGTTCCTGCACCCTCCCTTCTGGCCAGATACTCTCACTCCTGCACAGATGCCATATCCCCATCCTGCTACTGCACCCTCCCCCCGGCCTGGCCAGACACTTATTGCCACCTTGTTCCTGCATCCACCACTGCTTCTGCACCCTCCCTTCTGGCCACACGCTACACCCTCCCTTGCTTCTGCTCCCTCCACATCCTACTCTCAGCCTGCTTCTGCATACTACCTCCCACCCAGACCTCACAACCTTTCTCCCTTCTGCACCCGCCTCCTTCCCAGATCCTGCACCCCCCATTCCTATCCCACTCGCTGGCAGCCCTGCCTCACACACTGAACCCCTCATTTTTGTCCCTACCCCAGAGCCTAAGGGGATCCATAAAGTTCAGTAACTCTGGCACTCCAAAAAAGTAAATCTGGCCTATTGGAAACCCAGAACCTCAGTCCTCCCTGTCCCTTCCCCTCAATCCCATGAGGCTGGTGCTCCAGAGGAGTGAGGTGTCTCAGTCAGGGGCCACATCTGTGAGCGTTCTGGGGTTTTGGAGGAGTTCTTTTGCTTCTCACTTGTGTGGTCCCCAACTGATTTTTCTGTGGAAAAAAGGTTTCCCACCCCTACCATTGAAACATTTTGTGTTGGACATAATATTTTACTTTATTTAAAATGAAGTTTGATAAACTAACTTGAAAAAGTTAAAATGCTTAATTTATTTAATAATTTAAATTAAATCATTCTCCCTTTCTGCAGCTGGTTCAGAACATATGGTCACCGTACCCAGCCTGCTCCTGCTCCCCCCACCCAGCACACAGATCCATGAATAAGTTAAATTTTGGCACACCACTTCTGAAAGGTTGTTGACCCCTGAGCATTTTATTTTCCTTTCTTGAATATTTATTGCAGCAGTTCTTTTGACTTGCAGTCTGATTTAAAGTTGGTGGAATGTATACGTTTCAGGAAGACGATCTCATCACAGAGATCTCTTGACATTTTGTTGTACCTTTGTTGAAACTGTTCTGCTGTTGAATATAGATCTTTATCACTTAGTTCTTTGAACTCCCAAAAGGAATCCGAAAAGGATACAAATTTGTCACAGTGACTCAAATTGACACGTAAGACCAGATTTGATGGAGTCAATAATAACAAAAACCAATATTGACTCAATAGTGCCTTTCTTCCCCAGATTGTGATTTTAGGCTGAGATTGGTAAAAAAGCTCCGATGAAATGTCAATACCCTGTGCTACTGATATGGACTCAGAAAGGATTGTGTCTCATTGATCATGAATCTTTTGAATATCTTTAAGAAGTTGTTCGATGTTATCCCTCTGTAGCCTGTTGGGGGGCTCATGGAAGGGTTCCTCCCCCTCCAGGTCAGTGGGTGGCCACTCTGCCAATGTTTGTAGAGCCCCTTTTCATCCTGGGCCTCAGGCCAATAGTCAGTCCAGTTCAGTATTGTTGCTCAAGCCCTAGTTCAAGGCGGGGAAGCAAACAAACACAGTCTTAAGGCCCAGCCCTAGTTCAGGGTGGGGTGGCAGGCAAACGAACAGTTTTAAGGCCTGGCCCTAGTTCAGGGTGGGGTGGCAGGCAAACAAACAATTCCAAGCCCTGTTTGAAGCATCCAGTCGGATTCCTTTGCTCAGGCGGGGATCTGGTAGATTCAGGCTGCTGCTCAAGGAGGGAGACTGCCACCCAAGCGTGGGGTGGCAGGGGAGGATGCAGGCCTACCCACTCCACTGCATCCCAGCCAGGGGCCCTAACAGCAGTAGAACAGTCTGCTGCTGGGTCAGCGGGGATCCACACCGCAATACCCTGACCACTGCTGTGGCCCCGCTATACAGGGGCCAGCTCTCCCTGGGCCACTTCCATTTCCCCTTCCGTGGGTACCTGGGACTACATTAGGTCTGCCGGGTGGTTGGGGGTCTGTTGGCACTGGCAGGTCCGCTGATCCCAGCCACTCTTCAGTTCCCAGCAGGCGTGAGGGTCCAGGCCAGTCCCCAGCCTTTGGCAGATGCGAGAGCATCGGGCAGATGTCTGTTTCCTCTGCTGGCTGAGGCCTTACTGACCTCCTGGGCAGGTCTTTTATAGTTCTGACTCCGCCTCCTGACTTCTGGTCAGGTGAGGGAGTCTGGCCAAGCTCTGCCCAAAAGGGTTTGCGGAGGGACTTCTCCCCCTCTGGATCAGTGGGCAGCCACTCTACCCCACTACATCCTCTCAACATCTAATGTAGTGTTGCATGCTTCAATTACAAGATTAGTTTCATGGATCATTTTTAGCAGCTTCATTTACACATCACAATCTTAAAATGCATTCAAATTTGGATGTATGCTTCTGAATTTACTTAAACTCAGTGCAAGCCTGTGCTGTGAGAGTAAGAGATTCAAGCTCACTTAAAGCCTTTCTCACACAGTCCAAATGCTGTGCAACTGGTTTAATGCTATCAATTCATGCTGACTATCTCATTGTCAACATCCCGTGAAGGGAAACAGGAAGATGCTGCTTCAGAATTTTCCACTTTTGAGGACTGCTACTGAAGACGTTTGTACAATTGCTGGATTGTTTCAAAGTATGTGATTGCTTCCTTGCATGATTCAGCGCAATCAACACTAATAAGATTTAGTGTGTGGTTGCCACAACTGAAGAAAATACAGTTTGGATTTTGCTCAGGAAGGATTGCTTGTACTCCATTATACTTCCCAGAAATATTGGATCCATTGTCGTAGGCTTGGCCAATGCAGACTTGAAAATTTAATTTGAAACCTTCCAGAATTTCTAATACATGAGTGGTGATTTCTTTTCCAGTTTTTTTCATGAAATTATTGAACAAAGTGAATAGTTCTTCAATTGAAACCTTTGAACTTCCTGCAAATTTAACATATCAAGCAACCAAAGTCATCTGTTCTTTATGATAACAGTCTGGAGTTGCATCAGTAATAATTGAAAAGTACTTCACATGTCGTTTCTCTTCAAGAATTGTTGTTTGCACAAATGTCCCAAACAGCTCAATACATTTGTTGTGTGTTCTGGTAGACAGATAATGGACTTGCATGCATTCTTTTCTCTCTTGTGATTCACGAACAAACTTAACATGGCCTGATAAAAGTGGGTCATACTTGCTAAGAATCTCAAATATAACAAGAAAGTTTCTGTTTCCAGGGTCACTGATACATTGACTGGAACCAAACAAAGCCAATCCCTGTTCAGAAAGAAAAAGAATGACATTCAATATGCACTCAATGAGTTTTTTCCAGTTATCAGTTTCTGTGTTTATTGTACCCAGGAGTAAGTTTTCAATTGACCTGTCAGCTAGTGCTGCTCTACTAGCTGATTTCCATGCAATATAATTATCACTGAAGTTTCATGTGCAGGTATTCACGCTTTCAACTTCCACCAACCTCTACTGATGCTCCAACCGGATGGATTAGACAGTACTGATGCATTTGAAGTATTACTGATAAAAATGAAACAGGATACTAGCGAGCCTGCTTTTCCATGCTCCAACAGATCCAGTCTTTTGTGTAGGTCTCTTCATTTGGAAGAATTTTTGTCAGCAGACAAGTGGGAAAATCATGATTTTCGTATCTTTTGATATATTACTTGGAATCTGAAAGCAACTAACTGAGGAACGACTGCATTTGAGCAACATCGTTCTTATCAAGAAGTCCAATATCAGGTTCTGATGCCACTGTTGTTACACTGGGTCCTGTGCTAGTCATAAGTTCTTGCTCTTGCTGCACAGCATCTCCGAGGTCCTCATTTTCTTCCTGCACAATCTCCAAGTTAAGTGTAGATTCTGCATCTGTTGCTATTGTTGGCATTTCTGTGTTATTAATGACCTTCTCATTTTGAGGCAGTGGCATTGAAATGTCATTTGTGGGTACAAAGTGTTTATCACCAGAACTAGAAGTGTCGCTGTCAGTATGGTCACGATCTAATGGCTAAGGCATCTTTTCTACAAGAAATGATGTTATTGCTTTAAACTCTTAACTGCTGCTTCACTCTGTTGCTTTTGACATCTCTTTCAAAACTTCACTTCATTTTTATAAAGGGATTCTTTTAAAACACAGTAAGACACAAAAATTAATTGGCTAAAGGCTATTGGTTATACAGAATCTTAATTGCATATTCACAATGAATATTATATAATAATGGTTTGGGGTGTTATTTACTACAGCCCTTACAGCCTTATTTCAAAGTCTTGAAATTTAGTCTGTTAATATGTTCCTATTGTGATTTAAATAAGTTTTGAAGGTATATATAGCTTCTTTTGTTGTCTCTGTTACAACTGCAAGGTGTATAATAAATGGAAATGATTTGGTAGAAAAATGTCAAAATTTGAGGCCCCTTTGTCTCTTGAGGACCAGGCCAAATGGGCCTCCACCACACACACCCTCTCTGATAGGGCTTGTTTCCTGCACCTAAGCTCACTCCCAGGCCCTGCTCACCCTTTTACACTCCTACCTCAGGTCAGAACCTCTTCCTGCACCCAGATTCCAACCCAGACTCCATACCTCCTTCGTTAATATCATAGAAAAGTGTGGCTGATGACCACCTGCTAAAATTCTTGGAGTGGCCCTTCCTGTGAAAAATATTTCCCTTCCTTACTCTACTGAAAATAAAAGAGAGAATCTTGAAAATAGTTTTTGGGTTCTATGATAAGGGACTAATATAAATTCCCTTTACTTGAGATTAGTATCTGATAAAAGCAAGATTAGCTACATGGCTTTTGACAGATGTATTTGTATAGTGCTTTGACAGAGTGGATTAGGCTCCAAAGTGGGTGTCCGCTTTGTGGCTGAGGGAGCGCGCCTGCACACTCTTGCTATCTCTTCCAGTTCTGGGATGGGGGGTGTCCAGAGCTCCCTCCTTTAGTTTGCCTTAGGTCCAGGCTTGTGCCTCCACAGTAGCTAATAGGGAGCTTGAGAGGATCCAGGCCTAGAGACCCAGTAAATGGCAGTTGTCTGCTAAGTCCTATTCATCCAAGGTTCTGTAGCTATTCTCACCAGCCAAGAACCTAGTCTTCAGCAGCCATTCCTAGGCCTCAGTTCTGTGTGCAGTAAGGTCTCTACAGTGGGCTGTCCACAGTATTGATGTTCTTTCAACCAGATGCCTTCACTTCTCAAGCACCAAAGATGAACTGCCTGGCTTTGGCCCAGCTTCTTCTTTTGTGCTGGCTTGCTGGTCTCTGATTGGCTGCTTCTCACACCACTGCTCAAGGGAGCGTGGAGGACTTCTCTGCTGCTCCTTTCTTGGGGCAAGATGTGGCAAGGCCAGAAGCTGTGGCTGTGTTGTGAGCTGGTTGGTTGAATATCTGCATGTCTGTCTCCTGTGACCATATGTTTGATTGGAGCTAGTTGCAAGGACTGTGGGTATGTCCACACTGCAAAGTTAATTTGAAATAAAGCCGTTATTTCGAATTAACTTCAATAGCATCTATGCATGCAAACCGCTATTTCGAATTTAAATACATGCAAAGAGCTTATTTCAAATTTGGTAAACCTCATTCTACGAGGAGTAACGCCAAATTTGCAATAGCTATTTCGAATTAAGTGCTGTGTAGACACTTAATTTGAAATAGGGGGCCTCCAGCTCTTCCCAGGGATCCCTGGTGGCCACTCTGGGCACAACCAGGAAAACCTGCTCCCCTCCCACCCCGGAGCCCTTAAAGGGGCAGACTCTGGTTATAGTGCCTGTGCCAGTTGCAAGCCTGCCAGCACACAGCCAGCAGACCGTGCACCTGGCACAGCATGGCTCCCAGGAGCCTGCCACAGGCCGCAAAAGGCAGGTGCCTGCTTGGTCTAGTGCGGAGATCGTGGACCTCACTGAGGTTTGGGGGGAGGCCTCCAATGCCCACGATCTATGCACTAGGTGCAGGAATGTGGCCGTCTACAGCCACATGGCTGCCAGCCTGACCACCAGAGGCCACATGTGCAGCCAGGAGCAGGTGCGGACAAAAGTTAAGGAGCTGCGGCAGGCCTATGCCAGGGGCTCCCAACCAGGGGCTGACCCAGACCCCTGCCCACATTATGAGGCCCTGGGCCACATCCTGGGGGGTCAGACGGTCCGTGCTCCCCTGATGGTCATTGACTCCGGGGCAGAGGGCCCTGCCCCTGACACAGGGGAAGAGGAGGAATAGGAGGACGACATCCAGGAGCCGCAGGAGCCTGCAGGGAGTGTGCCCTGCGCCCAGGACCCCCGAGCCATACCAGAGAGCCCGTCAGCAGTATCATCCGAGGCCGGGGAGGCCTCCACATGTGAGTGCCATCACGGTCCCCTTATGAGGGGTGGGGAGGAGGGGGAGCCCAGGGACCGTGCATGTGGGCCTTGCTGACCACGGAGCAGGCAATAACCTGTGCATCTTCCATGCCAGCTGGGACATGTAGCCCCAGCTGGGTGCCATGCAGGGGCCCTGACCTGTTCCCCACACGCGTCTACGCGTGGAGGCACATGACAGGCTCCTGACCCCGGGGAGAGACCCTCCCTCCAGATGCCCTCTCTACACATAGCCAGGGCACATCTCCCCTTACCCCTCCCCACACCACACTATAGGCAGCACAGGGGCTAGGGTGCAGTCCTGGGCCAGCTCAAACTCCCGGGGATAGCAGGATGTGATGGTGCGGAGACCTGCCATCCTCGCCTTGCACAGGGTGGGTTGGTTTCACCCACTGTGTCCCCAGGGAGAACTGACCACTTGTCTTGTTTCACCACAGCCACAGCACCTGCGAGTGCAGGGCACAGCACCCCGCCTGGAACATCCACTCGCACCCGGGCCAGCAGGTGCACCCGGAACCAGGAGGGGTACCAGCGGCAGCACCTGGGGTTAGTGGGAAGGCAGGTCCACAGCCAGGAGCACTGGGTGCAAGAAGACCTGCAGCTGCAGAGGGAGAGCTTGCGGGAGCTGCGGGAGCAGGGCCGTGCCCTCCACGAGAACCTGCAGACCCTGGTGCAACAATTGCTGCCTTCTGCTGCTCCAGCCCCTCCGGCCGCCCCAGCTATCACTTGTCCTCCCACCCCTGCTCCCCCTCCAGCTTCTTCCTCCCCTGCATCCCTCCTGCCCCATCTTCCATACCCACTCCCCCCCCGGGGATGCCGAGGCCCCCGCACCCGCAGTGCTGGGAGACAGCAGGACCGGCAAGACCCCCAACCCTGAGCTTCCCCTCCCCCTTCCTCCCCTTGCCTCCCCCTTCCAGCTCCTTTCTCCCAGGTTTCCCCCCTCCCCTCTCCCACCCTCATTTTCCCCCCTCCCCCCACCCCAGTTATGTTAAATAAAGAGAGGTTTTTTGTGGCAACACGGGTGTTTTTATTTTACATCAGGAAGAGGGGTTAGGGAAGGGAAAGGGGAAGGAGGTGGGGGTGGAATGTAAGGCACAAGGCCCAAGTGGGGCACGTTAGGGGGACGTCACTGCTCCTCCGCCTGGAAGCTCTCCCACAGGGCTTCCCGGATGCGGACAGCCCCCCGAAGGGCCTCCTGGATGGCAGCCGTGCAGGACTGTGCGTACTGGCCAGCCAGGAGGTCAGCCTCTGCCATCCAGCCTGGCAGAAAAGCCTCCCATAAATTGTGGAGCACACAGCACGCTGCCACCACATGCGGAATATTGTGCTCGGAGAGGCGAGGCGGGTGAGGATGCATCTAAATCAGGCCTTCAGCCAGCCGAAGGCCCCCTCAACCACAATGCGGGCCCTGCTGAGCCTGGCATTGAAGGCCTGCCGGGAGGGGTTCCGGTGTCCCAGGTAGGGCTTCATCAGCCAGGGCTGTAGGGGGTAGGCCACATCTCCCAGCAGGCACACTGGCATGTCCACGTCCCCGACCCTGATGTGGCGGTCGGGGAAGAAAGTCCTGGCGTGCAGCCTCTGGCACACGGAGAAGTTGCGGTACATCCGTGCGTCGTGTGATTTGCTGGACCAGCCCACATTTGATGTCCATGAACTGGCCCCGGTGGTCAGACATGGCCTGCAGGATCACAGAGAAGTACCCCTTGTGGTTGATGTACAGGGAGGCTTGGTGTTCCGGGGCACGGATGGGGATGTGTGTCCCGTTGATTGCCCCCCCGCAGTTGGGGAAGCCCAGGGCGCTGAACCCCTCGATGACCACGTCCAGGTCGGTGAGGTGGATGACTGTGCAGAGCAGCACCCTGCTGATGGCCTTGACCACCTGCAGAGAGACATACAAAACCAAGGGTCGCTGGGGCGCCGGGGTGGCCGGGAGTGTTAGTTCCCCACCACTGACCCATGCCCCACTCCCAGGAGCAACCCCCACTGCAATCCTGGCCACTGCAGGCGGTCTGTAGCGCGGCTGGGACAGACCAAACCCTCCCGGGGAGGGCACTTACACCACCTCCCCCCGTTTTCCCTGGGGCAGCCCATCTCCTCCTTGCAGGCCCCCTCCTGGCCCCGTGGCCGATGACTGCCGTACCTGCATGAGCACCGCTCTGATGGTGGATCTCCCCACACCGAACCGGTTGCCAATGGATCTGTAGTTATCTGGCATGGAGAGCTTCCATAGGGCAATGGCCACACGCTTGTGTAGGGGAATGGTGGGCCTCGTGTGTGTCCCGTCGCCGCAGAACAGGGGCGAGCCACTCACAGAGCTTGAGGAAGGTGTCTTTCTTCATCCTGAAGTTCTGGGTCCACTGTTGGTCTTCCCAGCAGTCCAGGATGATGTTGTTCCACCAGTCGCTGCTGGTGTCCAGACGCCAGATGCGGTGGGGCAAGCTGGCATCCGGGTACTGCTGCTGCTGCTCCTCCACAGCCTCCAGGGGGGGTAGGGGAGGGCCAGGGGGCTGGCCTGCAGCAGATGGTGCCAGGCAGCCTCCAGCAATTGCTGCCAGGCTTGAAGCAACACATTCAAAATGAGCACCAGAGTGCCCAGGGACAGTTCTGGCTCCATGGTGCCAAGTGCTGTGGTGTCCCAAATGAGAGCGACCAATGCAGGCAGAGAGGAAACGCTTTGCTGTCCCTCAGCGAGGTAGGCAAGCAAGTGGGAAAGCTGAGAACGGGCTGTCCAGGGGGGCCCTTTAAGTACGAGCCTCAGATAGCCTCAGACAGCAGCCACACAAAGCAACTACTGACCTGATGCCCTGCTGGAACTGGTTTCAGCTGCCCTTAAATGCGATCCAGCATCCAATCAGTGTGGATGTGCTATTTCAAAATAGCAAAATGCTATTTCGAATTAGATTTTGTGTCTAGATGCGTTATTTCGAATTAGCTTAATTCAAATTAACTCTTTCGAATTAAGTTAATTTGAAATAGCGCTGTAGTGTAGACTATGGGTTTGTTTGTTTGAAAAGTGTGAATTGGGAGTGTTCCAGATGGGGCTTGAGTGTTTGATTGGAGAGAAGGCTTTGAACTGAACCAACTGTTTTGAGCAAGGGGGTCTTATAAAAGCAGCAAGTTATAAACTGAGTGAGCCGCAAACAAAGGACAGGCAAACAGGGGGAGTTCGCATGGGAGTTCACCTGGGGGGAGCTCCCATAGAGTTGTTATGCCTTTCAGGGTTTTGTAAGTGCAGCAAATAGAACATCAAAAGAGGCTACTAGAAAGAGGACAATATGGGTAATGAGCGATCAGTGGTTGTGACTTGTACAGGAAGTGTCATTTTAGTTTTTCTCCCAGAGGATAGAAGCAACTACATCTGCATAAAGTGCAAGCTGGACCCCATATAGAAAGAGAAGGTTAAAGGACTAGAGGCCCAACTATCTATCTTGTATTGCATCAGAGAAAATGAAGACATTCTGTATAGAAGTCAGTGCTTGGTATTGCAGGCACAGCAGGCCGAAGAATCAGAGAGGGTAATGCAGAGTGGGGAAGAAAATTGGTATTATGTGATCTCCAGAAGAAGAAACAGAAGAATTCATATACCAGCGCACCATTGCAGATAGATATAAGAAACCTCTCTTGCTGTCTCTGCACAGTTGCTACTATGAAGAATGGTTTGCTAGATTTATGTAAGGAAAGGGATAAAAAGAAGACCCCATTGAATAAAAGACATGGAATGTATTGTTATAAGGGTGGGGTATCCATGGCCACCACTCCAAGAGGAGGAGATGGATGGTGGTGGTTGGATACTCCCTTCTATAGGGGATGGAGTCATTCATCGGCTAGCCAGACCAGGACACTCAAGAAATGTGCTGATTGCCTGGAGATAGAATTCAGGATGTGGTGGACTGTCTCCCAAGGTTGATCAAGCCATTGGCCTCTACACACTCCTACCTCTACATGTGAGCACCAATAATATTGCCAAGAATGACCTTGCACAGGTCACTGCCGAGTATGTGGCTCAAGGAAGAAGGATAAAGGAATTTGAGGTTCAAGTCATGTTCTTGTCTATCCTTGCTGTTGAAGGATAGACAGCTGTTGAGAGAAGCCCAGGAAGGTATTGTTGAATTGTGGAGGTTCAATGAGTAGTGATCAGAAGCCTGATGTCTAGTTGGCAGGTGGTATCAAATGGAATACCCCAAGGGTTGCCCCCAAAACTGGAGCTAGTTTTGTTCAAAATTTTCATTAATGATCTGAATGATGGGTTTGTTTGCACTCCCAGCAAGTTTGCAAATGACACTAAGCTAGGGGGAAAGGTAAATAGACTGGAGGGTAGGAATTGGATCCAGAGTGACGTAGACAAATTAGGGCATTGGGCCAAAAGAAATCTGATGAGGTTCAACAAGGACAAGTGCAGAGCCCTGCACTTGGGACAGAAGAATCCTATGTGCTGCTGTATTCTGAGGAATGACTGGCTAGGCAGCAGTTGTGCAGAAAAGGACATGGTGATTACAGTAGATGAGAACATGGATATAAATCTACAGTGTGCCCTTGTTGCTGAGAAGGCTAATGGCATATTGGAGTGCCTTAGTAGAAGCATTGCCAGCAGATTGAGAGAAGTCTTTATTCCCCTCTATTCAGCAATGGTGAGGCCACCACTGGTGTTGCATAAATTGCTAGTTTCGTCCCCTGGAGGCTAGTCCAATTTGCCCCAAGAAGAGAGTCACGCTTTCAGGCTGGGTCCAACACCATTTTATTGTTTGCAAACAATGTCAACAGAGGAACTCTGTGCTCAAAGCAGAGTTGACCTTGAACGACGCTTAGGCTGAAACTTTTATGGATTCTACATTCCTTCTGGCCAGTGTATCGCAACGTGATTGGTTGCTGTTCCTGCAAGTTTGCTTAGTTCCCTTATCTAGAAAGAGCTGGCAGAGAGTTTAGCAGCTTCTAAAACATGCACACTCAGCTAAATGATACGTGCTGTTTTGAGCCTAAGCAATGGAGAAGAAGCACACTTAGTTTTTACTACACTGGGGGACTGCATCCAATTTCTTCCTCCTCCTCCTCCCCACCCCCCGAAAGGCTGAGAACAAATTGGAAAGAGTCCAGCAGAGGGCAACAAAAATGATTAGAGGTCTGTGGCACATGACTTATAAGCAGAGGCTGAGGGAATTGGGCTTATTTATCATTCTATGCTTCTGTGCTTCTAGGAGGTTTGAGGGCCAAGTCCTCCCCATCACAGATGTGTATAAGTGACAAAGAGCACTTATGATCGATTGATTAGTATTTGCTGAAATATATAGATTACATGAGTAAATTGAGTGTCTCTCCCAAGATGTTACATTTATAGACACATAGCTATGATTTAACATTATTTTTAGGGCAGTCAATTGACCTGCGTTAACACCTGCAATTAACGCAGGACAGGATTAATGCATTAAAAATTAATGTGTTAATCGCAGGCGTTAATGTTGTGCTGCCTCTTTGAAGTGCCGCTCCAGCACTTCAAAAGGGCTTTGCAACGCGGAGCCAGGGATCAGCTGGACTCTCCAGCTGATCCCTGACTTCTAATGTGCTGCCCCTTTAAGGCGTTGGAGCGACACTTCAAGGGGACAGCACAAGCATTAGTGGACTCCAGCTGATGCCGGGCTCCACCTTGCACTGCCCTTTTGAAACGCCACTGCAGCGCTTCCAAGGGGCAGCGCTGCATGGAGCCTGGGGTCAGCTGGGAACTCCAGCTAATCCTGGGCTCCATGCAGCGCTGCCCCATTGAAATGCTGCTGCGGCATTTCAAAGGGGAATTGCATGTGATTAATCATGCAATTAATTGCCATGAAAAGTTTTAATCACTCAACAGCCCTAATTTTGATCATCCAGTGCAATCCATTTAGTAAAACTAATCACACCTTCCTCCTTTCTAGCCTCTTCTTGAATACAGTATTACGCTTTTTTTCATTTTGTACAAAATGTCTGTGACATTGTCCAGTTCTTAACTATTATATAAGAAATGTATAGTACTTCAATATGTATATTTATCATTAGGCTTTATTTGTGGCTGCCCCCAAAGATTGTAAAGGAATTTAATAAATAAACAGAATTAACAATGTGTCTTTTTGGCTGGGCTGCACCTGAAGGAAGGAGCCAAAGACCCTAGGTTGGGGAGACAGCCCTGGTTTGTAGCAGCAGATGGAAGAGAAGTTTTAAGGTGCGTTTGAAAAAGTTTGTACTGAGATTTCAGTGTAGAATTAGCTCTCTTCTTGATCTTCCTTTTTTTCTTTACAATAAACCTTTATCTTTAGACACCAGGGCTGCGTCTAGACTGGCAAGATTTTGCGCAAAAGCGGCCGCTTTTGCTCAAAAACTTGCCAACTGTCTACACTGGCCACTTGAATTTGCACAAGAGCACTGACGTTCTAATGTAAGAAATCAATGCTTCTTGCACAAATAGTTTGACGCTCCTGTTCAGGCAAAAGCCCTCTTGCGCAAATGCTTTTGTGCAAAAGGGCCAGTGTAGACAGGCAGCTAAGACGTTTTGCGCAAAAGCAGGCTAAATGGAAAAAAACCCTATGGACGCTTGGAGACTCTGTAGCCACAGTCAGCTCCCTGGCACTTCCTGGTAACCCGATCCCCCTTAAAGCAGACGTAGGCTGCTGAGCTCACGCGGCAGGAGCCTTCCTCGCACCTCTGGCCAGAGGTCTGCCACGTGGCCCCTGCCATCCAGGAGACACCCTCAAGCACCATGGCAGCTCCAGGGGGGGAATCAGCTACCCACACCCCCAGTGCAGGAGGCCCCCAGGAGCCGCAAACGAAGGGCCCCATCCTGGTCCTTGGGGGAGCTGGACAGCCTGCTGGACCTCTGGCAGGAGGAGGAGGCCCTCCAAGACACCCGCTAATGGCGCCGGAATGCGGACATCTTCGCCCGCATGGCCCAGGCGCTTGCCCAGCAGGGCCATCCAGCCCGGACCCTCGAGCAAGTCCAGGCAAAAGTCAAGGAGCTGCGCCTGGGCTACGTGCAGGCCAGCAAGGGACAGGGGGCAGGAGCCGACACCTGCCCCCACTACAACCGGCTCCACGCCATCCTGGGCCAGCCAGCCCCGCAAGCCCCGGAGGTCCCCGTTGACAGCAGCATGCGCCCCCCCATCACCAGGACCACCGAGGCGGGGGAAGGAGACAGCAGTGCGTCAGAGGATGAGGCCAGCACTGCCACCCAGCAGGCCCCCTCCGGCAGCCCCGACGTCTTCCGTGCATCCTCGGAGGCTGGGGAAGGATCCACCGGTGAGTGTTGCACTTTGCACTCACAAGGGCGGGGGGGGGAGCCAGGCCCCCGGAGGGGGGAGGGAGAGAGCATGTCACTCAGGCCACGTGAGCGGCACGCTTTGTAGCATTAGGCAGTAAGCAGCACGTGCAGCCTGGTGACTGAGCGGCATGTGGCCGCGGCAGGCAGCTCCAGGGCACGCCTGGGACCGTGCTGCTCACACAATTCCAGCGGGACCAGGGCGAAGGGTGGATGCCGGCTGGAACCAGCCAGAGCCCCAGGGAATCAGGCCAGAGCCCGCACCTCCGCAAGGGTGCAGCACGCAGAACGGCACACTGTCCCATGCCTGGCTGTGAGGCACAGCCAGCTGCTCCTGGGAAAACCACAGCATCACAGCCCTGTGAACGTGGCCCCCACAGAGCCCCTCGCCTGCTCCCGGTGTCTTGGCTGGCCCCCGAGGGAAGTCCCCACTGCAGCCACACATGTTCTTGGGCTACGTGTGTGAGGGATAGTGGGAGGGAGAAGGGGGGGAAGCGCTCGGGCCACCCCTAGGGCCACCTGAGTTTTGCTGCAAGGATGGGACACTCCCCAGTCACTCTCCTGGTTCCGTCCAGGAGATATCCCACGCGATGGGGATCTGAGAGCCCAGACCACGTCTGCCAGATGTGCTCCCAAGCCACACTACTGTGGTGTCACCTGGGCTCAGGGGTGGGGTGGAGGGCATGAGGTGTGGGGACAGTGGCCGGGCTGCCTGACTGACCCATCCTTTCTTCTGTTCCCTGCAGCGGGACCAAGACAAGCTGGGGACCCTCCAGTCCGGCAGCAGCAGCGGCAGCAGCAGCACCCTCAGCCGCCCAACCACCGAGGCAGAGGCTCCGCCACCGGAACCAGCTCCTTCAGCGCCACGTGCAGGCCGTCAAGCGTGTCGAGGCTGCCATCACTCGGCGCGTGGAGGCGGACCTGCAGTGGCGCCAGGAGGCCTGGGCCGCCTTCCAGGCCCAGTGTGTGCGGATGGCCGACTCCATCGCCACCCTCACTGCCCACATTGACCATGCCATACATTATGGCATGGCCTTGCCCCACGCCCCCGCATCCCTCCCCTATCACTGCCCCTGCTCCCTCCTGCAATGGCCCCTCCTGCTCCTGTCCCTACCCCTCCTGCAATGGCCCCTCCTGCCCCTGCTCCTGCCCCTCCTGCTCCTGCACCTCCTGCCCACCTCCCCGTGCAGCCTGCCCCGATGTGGCCTGCCCCCCATGTCCAGGTCCACCCCCGCAGGAGCGGTCGCAGGGGCCACCCCTCCGAGGAGTAGCTCCTCCCCGTCCCAGTTCAAGGTCTTCTCCCCCCACTCCCTCCCAGTTCAAGGTCTCTTCCCCCTCCCCCTCCCAGTTCAAGGTCTCCTCCCCCCGCCCCCTCCCAGTTCAAGGTCTCCTCCCCCTCTCCCCCTTGTAAATAAACACATACCAGTTTTTCTGATGAAAACAAAACTGTGTTGTTTATTGTGTTACTCGAGGTAACTTAAATAATCGATTTGAGATGCCAATTAGCCAACTAAATTTCAGAATATTACAAAATGCGGACACCAAATACCGTATCTATCACTGGTCGTTCCTTTAATTGGTCATTGGTTTGTGGCGCATACATAAATACTGACACTTTAAGTAAAATTTAAACCACAAGACTATATTAACATAGATAAACAAGCAAGAAAGGTTAAAACACGAACACAAAGAATATTTACATAGTCTAGACGCAGGGACGATTGTAGTGTTGCTGGCGACCTCAATCCTTTGGTCCTTCCGGGCCTCAGGAGAGGAACTGCCAGGAGTCCCTCGATGGAAGACAATGCCGAAGCTGGCGACCTCAATCCTTTGGTCCTTCCGGGCCTCAGACGAGGAACTGCCAGGATATCCCTCGAAGAAGACTGGAATCAAGTACGCTGACTCGAGCCTTCCGCACGAACCACGAATCCTCTTCCTGGGTATGTCTACACTCCAGCACTAGTTCGAACTAACTTAGTTAATTCGAACTAAGCTAATTCGAATTAGCGCATCGAGACCTAAAAACTAGTTTGAATTAGCGTTTTGCTAATTCGAACTACCATGTCCACATTGAGTGGATCCTGAACCGAAATTAAGGCTGGCCGGAACCAGTGCCGGCAGGGCATCAGCTTAGGACTTAGAGCGTGGAGCTGCTGCCGAGGGCTAGCCGAGGGCTGTGCTTAAAGGGACCCGACCCCCACCCCGGACAGACAGTTCTCAGGGTTCCCCGCTTGCTTGTCTACCTCGATGAGGGACAGCAAAGCAGTCCTGTCTTGGAGTGCCCTGAGTGCCCACACTCGGCACATCATAGCACTCGGCCATCAGCCCGGCTGCAATTGCCGCAGGCTGTCATCCGGGGGGGTCATTTGGGGGGCTGTCAGGATCCAGGAGGCCCTGCAGGAGAGCTTCCACCCCGAGGAGCCCACAAAGCCACCCTAGTCCTCCCCATCAGGGGCTCGTGCCCCATTCCTCCCTCACCTCCTTCCACTTACCCTTCCCTAGCCCCCCTTCCTGATGTAAAAAATAAAGGACACGTATGTTCAAAAATAGAAACTCTCTTTATTTAACAAAACTGGGGGGGGGGGATTAACCTCTGGAGAGACTGGGAAAAGGGGTGGGAGAGGGGAAGAGAGAGGGTGGGAGAGGAGAGGTGGAAACCTGGGAGGAGGGAGCTGGAAGGGGGAAGCCAGGGGAAGAAGGAGGAGGGGAAGTATAAAACTATGGTACGCCATATCTTCAGTATTGTGTAGAGATGGGGTCTCCTCACCTCAAAAAAGATATTTTGGCCTTGGAAAGGGTTCAGAAAAGGGCAACTAAAATGATTAGGGGTTTGGAACAGGTCCCATATGAAGAGAGGCTAAAGAGACTGGGACTTTTCAGCTTAGAAAAAAGGAGACTGAGGGGGGATGTGATAGAGGTCTATAAAATCATGAGTGGTGTGGAGAGGGTGCATGAAGAAAAGTTCTTCATTAGTTCCCATAATAGAAGGACTAGAGGACACCAAATGAAATGAATGGGTAGCAGGCTTCAAACTAATAAAAGAAAGTTCTTCTTCACAAAGCAAACAGTCAACCTGTGGAACTCCTTGCCACAGGAGGCTGTGAAGGTGAGAACTAGAACAGAGTTTAAAGAGAAGTTATATAAAGTCATGGAGGTTGGATCCATGGAGTGCTATTAGCCAGGGGGTAGGAATGGTGTCCCTGGCCTCTGTTTGTGGAAGGCTGGAGATGGATGGCACGAGACAAATGGCTTGGCCATTGTCTTCGGTCCATCCCCTCCGGGGTACCTGGTGTTGGCCACTGTTGGCAGACAGGCTACTGGATGAGATGGACCTTTGGTCTGACCCAGTACGGCCGTTCTTATGTTCTTATGTTCTAAGCTCAGGGTCGGGGGTCTCACTGGACCAACTTGATTTTCATGCAACCCTGCGCCCGGGTTCGCATGTGGCCCTTGGTGTCCAGGCTGGCAGCTATCCTGCCCTAGACACTTTCCTGTGCCTAGTGCGGAGATTGTGGATGTTGGAGGTCTCCCCCCAAACCTGGATGAGGTCCACGATCTCCGCACTAGACCAGGCGGGCGTCCGCCTCTTGCGGCCCCGGGCAGGCTCCTGGGAGCCGCCAGCCTGGTCCTGGGAAGAGGGGGAGGGCTGGGTGGCAGCGGGTGGCTGGCTCGTGCTGTGCCAGGTGCAGGGTCTGCTGGCTGGGTGCTGGCAGGCTTGCACCTGGCACGGGCACCGTAGCCAGACCGTGGCCCTTTAAGGGCTCCGGGGCCGGGAGGGGGGCAGACGAGTTTCCCTGGCTTGGCCCAGAGTGGCCTCCAGGGCAAGCTGGGAAGGGCTAGCCTCCCACTAGTTCGAATTAAGTGGCTACACAGCCCTTAATTCAAACTACTTAATTCGAACTAGGCGTTAGTCCTCGTAGAATGAGGTTTACCTAGTTCGAATTAAGCGCTCTGCTAGTTCGAATTAAGTTCGAACTCGCGGTTTGCGTGTGTAGCGCCTATGAAAGTTAATTCGAACTAACAGCTGTTAGTTCGAATTAACTTTGTAGTGTATACATACCCCCTGTTCTTCGGGACAGCTCGAACAGGCGATGGTGGCCTAAAACCTAGCCTCAACAAAAAGAAAAACCCTAGCTTCGTCCGACGCACCCGATGAACATGCACGATGACAGCCGATATGCTTTGAACCAACGCTGCCTGACGGAACAGTCACGCCGACGATAGCTAATTTAATTAAACCTAACTCTGGATCCAATTTATACTGGTAGGTGCAAGCCTTCCGCTTGATCTCACCTGACAGACAAGACTACCAGGAGTCTTCGTACCCAACAAAACAAGTATAACCAAGTAAATTTACAATGGGAGTTAAGGGGAGGGGAGGGGAAAGGGTAGGGGATGGGAGGGAGTTGTTTGGGGAGACCGAGGTGACCCTACTATGGGGCCTGTGCGAATATGCCCATCAGGGCCTCTCGGATGCGCACCCCATCCTGGTGCACCTGGTGGATGGCAGCTGTGTGGGGCTGTTCATAAGTCTGTGCCTTGGCTGCCATCCATGCGGGGAGGAAGGCCTCCCCACTCCGCTCCACAACATTGTGGAGCACACAGCACGCGGCCACTACCTCCATTGCATTCCGCTCACCCATCTCGAGACGGGTGAGCAAACAACGGAAGCAGGCCCGGTTGAGGCAGTCGTTGAACCGGGCCCGGTTCTGGTCCAGCCGCCCAGTGTAGGGCCGCATTAGCCAGGGCAGCAGGGGGTAGGCCGCATCCCTGATGATGCAGATGGGCATAGGCACATCCCTGACAGTGAACTCCCGCCGGGGGAAGTAGGTGCCTGCCTCCAGCCTGCAAAACACTCTGGAGTTGCGGAGGATGCGGGTGTCATGTGCCCTGCCAGACCAGCCCGCATAGATGTCCAGGAAGCGGCCTTGGTGGTCCACGAGGGCCTGGAGAACAATTGAGCAGTACCCCTTCCTGTTCGTGAAATGGGCTACTCGATGCTCCTGGGCCCGGACGGGGATGTGGGTTGCATCCAGGGCTCCCCCGCAGTTGGGGAACCCGAGGCAAGCGAAGCTGGCCAGCGTAGCGTCCACGTCACGCAGGCAGATCACTCTCAGGAGCAGGACATCGTTGATGGCATGGACGACCTGCAGAAGGGTGCAGAGAAACACAGGGGAACACATCACATAAGGCAGGGGTGAGTGTGCGCTCCCTTGGCCCCCCCCCCCGTGATTCCCTCTGTCCTCACGCACACGCACACACCACGGCCCCCTCGCCCCAAGCCCCACCCCCCAGCAGGCCTTTGCAAGGGAAGGACGGCCCAAACCCCTGGGTGACCCAGCCTGGAGACTTGGCTGCCCCTGGGCATGGAGTGCAGCACCCTCCCCCCACCCCACTCCCCACTCCCCCTGGGACTTACCTCCATAACGATGACACCGACGGTGGATCTGCCCACCCCAAACTGGTGTGCCACCAATCGGTAGCTGTCCGGGGGTCCAGCTTCCAAAGTGCGATGGTGACCCTCTTTCGACGGGGATGGGTGCCCGCAGCCGGGTGGTGGTTCTCTGGAGCGCAGGGGCGAGCCAGGCACACAGCTCCAGGAACATCTGCTTTTGCATGCGAAAGTTCCGGAGCCATTGCTGGTCGCCCCATTGCCCCAGGACCAGCCGGTCCCACCAGTCGCTGCTGGTGTCCAGTCTCCACAGTGGCCTCTCCACCCTGGGTGGAGATGCCACAGGGATGCCATGGCCTCCCTGGTGCGGGAGTCCAAAGCAGTCTGCGCCTCCTGGTCCTGGAACAGGAGGGCACCAGCCTGGAGCAGCAGCTGCAGGCGCTCCAAAATGGCCAGCAGTGGCCAGAGCAGGCACATGGCCACCCCTGGCTCCATGGCAGACAAAACAAGGCAAAAGAAAAAAAACCCAGGCAAAAGCACTAGGTGGCAAAAGACAGTGGTGTCCAAAAGGCAGAGGGTAACCACCAAAACTACTACAGCTGTCAGTCCCTACAAGAGGTCCTAAAGCATGGAGCAGGAGAGAAACAGCTGTCCAGGGAGATCCTTTTAAGCACGTGTCAAAAAGGAGCTCTAGCCCCTGCCCCCGGAAAGGGCTGGTGTCCTTTTGCCCTCTGCAAAATGGTTCCGGGCTTCTGCTTTTGTGCAAAAGCGTGCCGCCAATGCAGACGCGCTTTTGCGCAAAAGCGCATCATTATAATGATAACTCCGTGCCAGTCTAGACACGCTTTTGCGCAAATACTTTTAACGGAAAAACTTTTCTGTTAAAGTATTTGCACAAAATCATGCCAGTCTAGACGTAGCCTAAAGGATTGGCTGGCAGTCTGGTATTTTGGGTAAAACCCAGAGCTATAGTGACCTGTAATATGGCTTACCCTTTTGTTACCCCACTGGAGACCACCCAGGGTTATACTAGCATGGGTTTATTGCCACTAGGTATAAACTAAAGAAGATAGAGCTGCCACCAAAGGTTTAAACTAAAGAGGGAACCAGCTCTCTCTCTCTCTTACATGCACAAACAAACAAGCACACACACACCTCCATTTATTCCCTCATTCACACACATTCATTCCTGCCCACAGGCACTCACATACTTACACAGGAATATGGGTTGCAGAAGGAGCCAAGGCATGTAGATTCTAGAGGGTCTGTCTGCTGATCATGGCTGGGAAGCTGGTCAGAAAAGACAATGGCTGTAGCGAGAAGTTTCTCAGGAGCAGGGAAAGAAAGAGAGAAAGTCTCACATGTGCTTCCTCTCCTTTTATTATGTCTGAATAGCCGCTGTGACTCATCCACCTCGTCACCAGGGTGCATGCCCAGACTTCCCTTTATCCAGCAAAGCAGCAGTGTGATGTCTCATCACCATGTGCTCCAGCTATGCAGTTCCTAACACACACTCACACTCTCTCTCTCCCCATCACTCACTACGTCTACACTGCAGGGTTTTTGCGGAAGGAGTCTTTTGTGGAAGAGTTCTTGTGCAAAAACGTCTTGCGCAAAAGCACATCCACACCTCAAGCATGAGCATGGACACTCTTGTGCAAGAAAGCTCTGATGGCCATTCACAGAATGGCCATCAGAGCACCTGTGCTTTTTCGGATTGGCTCTATTTGCGCAAGAAACCCCTGTGGAGCATCCACACATGCCTTTTTTCACAACAGCTGTAGCACAAAAAGGAGTTATGCCTCGTAAAAGAAGGTTTACCTACACCCGAAAAAGCCCTCTGTTCTGCCATTTTACTGCCAATTTACTTGCTCAAAAGTGCATTTGAGGAGTGGACGCGCCACAAAAGCCTTGCAGTGTAGATGTAGCCTCAGAGGAGAATGCAGTTCAGAGCAAGTTACAAACAAAGTCGCTGAGAGTTACAAAGGTTACAAAGTTGCAGCTTACATTAAGTTTCTGAACTTATAAAGGAGCCCAGGACAGCTGAAAGTATTTTACAGAAGCCTTATTAAAGGCACAGAAAGAAACGATCCCGATGTGCAGCAAGAAAAGCAAATATGGTAGGCAAACAGATTGGCTTCCCGGGGACATCCAAGGTGAGCTTAAACACTAAAAGGATGCTTACAAGAAGTGGAAACCTGGACTGATGACTAGGGAGGAGTAAAAATATATTGCTCGAGAATGCAGGGGAGTTATCAGGAAGGTGAAAGCACAATTGGAATTGCAGCTGGGAAGGGATGTCAAGGGTAACAAGAAAGGTTTCTACAGCCATGTTAGCAATAAGAGGGTGATCAGAGAGGGCGTGGGGCCCTTACTGGATGAACGAATAACTGAAGTACTTAATGTTTTCTTTCCCTCTGTCTTCACAGACAAGGTCAGCTCCCAGACAAATGCACTAGGCAATACAGCATAGGAAGGAGGTGGACAGCCCTTGGTGGGGAAAGAACAAGTTAGGAACTATCAAGAAAAGTTAAACATAAACAAATCCATGGGCCCAGATTTAATGCATCCGAGGGTACTGAGGGAGTTGGCAAATGTCATTGCGTAGCCTTTGGCTATTATCTTTGAAAACTCGTGGAGATCGGGCGAGATCCCGGATGATTGGAAAAATGCAAATGTAGTGCCCATCTTTAAAAAAGGGAAGAAGGACAATGCACGGAACTACAGACTGATTAGCCTTACCTCAGTCCCCAGAAAAATCATGGAGGGGATCCTCAAGGAATCCATTTTGAAGCACTTGGAAGAGGGGAAAGTGATCAGGAATAGTCAACATGGATTCACAGAGGGCAAGTCATGCCTGACGAATCTGATCAGCTTCAATGATGAGGTAACTGGCTCTGTGGATATGGGAAAGTCAGTGGATGTGATATACCTTGACTTTAGCAAAGCTTTTGATACGGTCTCCCACAATATTCTTGCCAGCAAGATAAGGGAGTATGGTTTGGATAAATGGACTGTAAGATGGATAGAAATCTGGCTAGATTGTAGGGCCCAACGGGTAGTGATCAATGGCTCGATGTCAGGTGGGCGGTCAGTTTCTAGCAGAGTGCCCCAACGATTAGTTCTTGGACCAGTTTTGTTCAACATCTTTATTAATGACCTGGATGACACTAAGCTAGGGGGAGAGGTAGATACACTGGAGGGCAGGGATAGGGTCGAGAGTGACCTGGACAGATTAGAGGATTGGGCAAAAAGAAATCTGATGAGGTTCAACAAGGACAAGTGCAGAGTCCTGCACTTGGGACTGAAGAATCCGAAGCATTGTTACAGGCTGGAAACTGAATGGCTAAGTAGCAGTTCCCAGAAAAGGACCTGGGGATTACAGTGGATGAGAAGCTGGATATGAATCAACAATGTGCCCTTGTAGCGAAGAAGGCTAATGGCATATTAGGGTGCATTAGGAGGAGCATTGCCAGCAGATGTAGAGAAGTGATTATTCCCATTTATTCGGCTCTGGTGAGGCCACATATGGAATATTGTGTCCATTTCTGGGCTCCCTACTATAGAGAGGATGTGGACGCATTGGAGAGGGTCCACCGGAGGGCGACCAAAATGATAAAGGGTGTGGAGCGCATGACCTATGAGGAGAGACTGAGGGATTTGTGTTTGTTTAGTCTGCAGGAGAGAAGAATGAGGGGGGATTTGGTAGCAGCCTTCAACTTCCTGAAGAGAGGTTCCAAAGAGGATTGGGAAAGGCTGTTCACAATAGTGACATATGGCAGAACAAGGACAATGGTCTTAAGTTACAGTGGGGGAGGTCTAGGTCGGATATTAGGATAAACTATTTCACTAGGAGGGTGGTAAAGCACTGGAATGGGTTAACTAGGAAGGTGGTGGAATCTCTATCTCTAGAGGTTTTTATGTCTTGGCTTGACAAAGCCCTGGCTGGGTTGATTTAGTTGGGATTGGTCCTGCCTTGGGCAGGGGGCTGGACTTGATGACCTCCTGAGGTCTCTTCCTGCTCTATGATTTTATGATTCTATGAGTCTATGAAATAGTGGTAAGAAGCGAAGCAGAAGAGGGGCCTGCAGACAGGCAAGTTTAAGAAGGAGTTTGATGGAGGGAGGCTTACTATGGTTAGGAGGACCTGCAACACCTGTACCGCCACTACTCCTGTCTTCTCTGCTTGCGCCTGTAGCCAGATGGACCACCTGACCATGGATGCCTCTTCCCAGATCCTGGTGTGGTTTTGCAGAAACTGTGACTCTTACTGAAATCCAGGCTGGGAGGACCATCCACTGTGAAAAGTGCCTGCTGGTGGTATCTCTCAGGAAGCAGGTGGGAGAGCTACAGGAAGAGGTGGCTAGGCTGAGGAGTAGCCAAATCCAAGAGCAGTTCCTGGAGATTATTCATGTGGACACAACTGAGGCTGAAGTAGCTGTCCCACTACAAAAGACCACTGATACACCAGTGGTGGAGGTCATATTGGCATAGAGAGTATGCTTGTTAAGTTTGCTGATGATACGAAGCTGGGAAGGGTTGCAACTGCTTGGAGGATAGGGTCATAATTCAAAATGATTCGGACAAACTGGAGAAATGGTCTAAGGTAAATAGGATGAAGTTTAATAAGGACAAATGCAAAGTACTCCACTTCGGAACAATCAGTCTCACACATACAGAATGGGAAGTGACTGTCTAAGAAGAAGTACTGAAGAAAGGGATCTAGGGGTCATAGTGGACCACAAGCTAAATATGAGCCAACCGTGTGATGCTATTGCAAAAAAAGCAAACATGATTCTGGAATGCATTAACAGGAGTGTTGTGTGCACTGATTAGGCCTAAGTTGGAGTATTGTGTCCAGTTCTGGGCACCACATTTCAAGAAAAATGTGGAGAAATTGGAGAAGGTCCAGAGAAGAGCAACAAGAATGATTAAAGATCTAGAGAACATGACCTATGAAGTAAAACGGAAAGAACTGGGCTTGTTTAGTTTGGAAAGGAGAAGACTGAGAGGGGACATGATAGCGGTTTTCAGGTATCTAAAAGGGTGTCTCAAGGAGGAGGGAGAAAAATTGTTCTCCTTAGCCTCTGAGGATAGCAATGGGCTTAAACTGCAGCAAGGGAGGTTTAGGTTGGATATTAGGAAAAACTTCCTAATTGTCAGGGTGGTTAAACACTGGAATAAGTTGCCTAGGGAGGTTGTGGAATCTCTATTTCTGGAGATATTTAAGAGCAGGTTAGATAGACATCTATCAGAGATGGTCTAGATGGTACTGGATTCTGCTGTGAGGGCAGGGCCCTCAACTCGATGACCTCTCAAAGTCTCTTCCAGGTCTAGTGTTCTATGATTCTATGAAATCCTACCACTTATACATAATAAAATCACTTTTACTTACTTTAAAGCCCAATGTAAATAATAATTACCTGGAGGAGCAACCAGCGTGTACATTCTCCCTTTCATAGATAAAAGGGTGCCAACCTAAATAATTCCTTTGGGGTTTTGATCCCATTTGGGGAATGGTATCCCAGGAAGCTGGACCCAAAACTCGGCTTGGACCTGAAAAGATTTGGTGTCTGTATTGATTCTTGGGACAGGGGTGGGAGGGGGTGGAGGGGCAGGGATCTCAGCTCAGGGCCTTGGTTGAGGGAGACCAGAGGACCTGGCCCAGGAGGACTGAGTGGTGAGAAGCCCCAGAGAGTGAGAAGGTGAGTGGCAGTCGCCATGTCAGCACTCCGGGAAATCCCTCTCAAGGTGTCTTCTGTGACCTCACCCCGTCACAATGCCATCATGGGTCAGCAATGACCCTCTGCCATGTACAGTGGCCATCCTGGACAGTCTCCGCACCAAATCAGTCATCAAGAAAGGTAACCCACAAAAAACAATAGAACACTTTAACCTCCCTGGAGACTCAGCAAGGGTGCATCTACACTGCACCCTTACCTCAAAATAAGCTACACAATTTGTGCTATGCAAATTGGGTAGCTTATTTTCATCTAATTTTAAAATAAAATGCCACTCTGAAATATCCATTAAACCTCGTGGAACAAGGATTACAGGGATGCCAGAATAGCACATCCGTTATTTCGAAATCTATTTCAAAATAATAGGTACACTCCAAAAGACTCAGAATAGCTATTTCAGGATACTTCCAGTATCCCAAAATAGCACTGTAGTGTAGATGTAGCCTCACAGATTTAAAAGTAGCCATCCTTCAAACAAACAAACAAACAAACACCCTTCAAAACCAGACAAAGAGACAATGAGAAATAGTGGTTTTTTGCAAATTTAACATGAACAAATTATGACTGAACAAGGACTTTGAATGGTTATCTTGTTACAAAGTCAATTTCCCCTCTCTTGGTATTCAAATCTCCCCATCAGCTGCTGGGAGTGAGCCTCATCCACTGTGAGCGAATTGACCTTGTTACTCTTCTTACTCATTATGATTAACTCCCTTCTTTTGATATGCTAATATATATCTCTATCTCTATCTTTATTTCTATCTCTATCTCTATCTATCTCTCTTCCCACCTCTGTGATTTCCACTCCATACATATGACAAAGTGGTTTTTAATGCACTAAACTTATACCCAAGTAAATCTGTCAGGGTAAGTCTACACTGCATGCTTATTTCAGAATAGAAACTCCCTGCTAACAGGGAGTTTAGAGAGGGAGTTCTCCAGGTAAAGGAGAAGCAGATACAGGACTATTGAGGGAAGTGTGTGTTGTTATTGAGGCTTTCTTACTGTGTGCTGAGCTTGTGTTTGTGAGTGAGGGTTGGTGTGTGGTGGTTTGTTTGGTGTTGTGTTGGGTGTTTTTGTTGTTGTTGTTGTTGTTTTTTCTGTTGTTGTGAGTGAGGCTTTAGAGAGGGAGTTCTCCAGGTAGAGGAGAAGGAGATACAGGACTCTTGAGGGAAGTGAGTGTTGTGTTTGGGGCTTTCTTGCTGTGTGATGAGCTTGTTGTTGTGAGTGAGGGTTGGTGTGTTTTTTGTTTGATTGTTTGTTTGTTTGTTTTTCCCCTGTGTTTGGGAGTGAGGCTTTTTTTTTTCACTTCCCCTGTCCTTCATGGAGTGTGTGCTGTGAGTGGCAGGTGGAAACTGTTGGCTTCTAATTAAGTTTGAATTCTAGAAGCCTCTGCTGATTGGCTGAGCCTTGGTAGGGGGAGGGACTTTCAGGCAGTCCAGGTCTTTAAAAGGCAGTGGGCAAGCGACCAAGGAGCTTGCGAACAGCTGAGTGCTAACAGGGAGTTTAGAGAGAGAGTTGGGAAGGGGAGGGGGAAGGGCGCGAGGTTCTCTTGCTTTTTTTTTTTTTTTAATCCTTTTTCCAGGGCAGCAGGGATGGACGGTGATAGGTCTGCTGTTGTTACCTGCACAGCGTGTGCCATGTTTGTCTTCCTCCCGGAAAAAAGAACGGATTTCATCTGCATGAGGTGCAAGCTGGTCGCCATTTTGGAAGAAAAAATTAGAGGACTGGAGGCACAAGTGTCGACCCTACGCTCGATCAGAGAGGATGAAGACTTCCTCGATAGAAGGCAGCAGTTAATCCTACAAGCACGGAAGGCGGAAGAGCCAGAGATGGCAGTACGGGACCAGGAAGAGAACTGGCAGCATGTGACTTCTAGAAGGGGAAAAAGGCCAGCACGGGAATCCCCCAATGCTATAGAGGTAAGTAATCGCTTTCAGGCTCTCTCCACAGGCTCTGCGGTGGTGAATGCTTTGCAAGGGACCTCACAAGGAAGAAACCGCAAGGGAACACCATCTACTGAAAGGCATGGGATGCGTAGTCCTAGGGATGGGGGTTCCACGACCACCACCCCCAAAAGAAGATGACGGGTGGTGGTGGTCTGGGACTCCCTCCTAAGAGGGACTGAGCCATCCATCTGCCGTCCGGACCTGGAATCTCGAGAGGTGTGCTGCTTACCGGGAGCTCGAATTCAGGATGTGACTGAGAGGCTTACCAAGCTGATCAAACCTTCAGATTGCTACCCCTTCCTGCTTCTCCATGTGGGAACTAATGATACGGCCAAGAATGACCTTGAGCGGGTTACTGCGGATTATGTAGCTCTGGGAAGAAGGACCCAAGAATTCAGAGAGCAAGTGGTGTTCTCGTCCATCCTCCCTGTTGAAGGGAAAGGACTGGGCAGGGATCGTCGAATTGAGGAAGTAAATGCGTGGTTGCGCAGGTGGTGTCACAGAGAGGGCTTTGGTTTCTTCTACCATGGGACTCTGTTCTGGGCACAAGGATTGTTAGGAAGAGATGGGATCCACCTAACAAAGAGAGGAAGGAGCATCTTCGCGGGCAGGCTTGCAAATCTAGTGAGGAGGGCTTTAAACTAGGTTCATTGGGGGATGGTGACCAACACCCTGAGGGGAGTGGAAAAGTTGGATACTGGGAAGGAATACAAAGAGGAACGAGCAAGAAAGGAGGACCCCTGATTCGAATGGAGAAGATGGGGCGATCAATTGGTTATCTGAGGTGTTTCTACACTAATGCGAGAAGCCTGGGCAACAAACAGGAAGAACTGGAGGCCCTGGCCCAGTCCAAGAAATATGATTTAATTGGGGTAACGGAGACTTGGTGGGATGACTCGCATGACTGGAGCGCTGTCATGGAGGGGATAGACTGTTCAGGAAGAACAGGCAGGGGAGAAAAGGAGGAGGAGTTGCACTATCCATAAGAGAGCACTATGATTGCTCTGAACTCCAGTATACAGAGGGAGAAAAACCCTCTATATACTGTTGAGAGTCTATGGGTTAAGTTTAGAGGTGCAAACAACAGCAGTGATGTTGTGGTTGGTGTCTACTATAGGCCACCGAATCAGGTGGATGAGGTAGATGAGGCTTTCTTCGGACAACTGAGAGAAGCTTCCAGATCGCAGGCCCTGGTTCTCGTGAGGGACTTTAATTACCCTGACTTCTGTTGGGAGACCAATACGGCAGTACACAGGCAATCCAGGAAGTTTTTGGAGAATGTTGGGGATAACTTCTTGGTACAAGCTCTGAAGGATCCGACCAGGGGCTGTGCGCAGCTTGACCTTCTGCTCACAAACAGGGAGGAACTAATAGGGGAAGTAGAGGTGGGTGACAACCTGGGAAGCAGTGATCATGAGATGGTAGACTGCAGGATCCTGACCAAAGGAAGAAAAGACGGTAGTAAAATACACACCTTGGACTTCAGAAAAGCAGATTTTGACTCCCTCAGAGACCTGATGGGCAGAATCCCCTGGGATACTAACATGAAGGGGAAAGGAGTCCAGGACAGCTGGCAGTATTTTAAAGAAGCCTTATTGAAGGCACAGAAAGAAACCATCCCGATGCGTAGCAAGAGAGGCAAACATGGTAGGAGACCGGATTGGCTTACAGGGGAAATCCTTGGTGAACTTAAGCACAAAAAGGAAGCTTACAAAAAGTGGAAACTTGGACAAATGACCAGGGAGGGGTTTAAATGTATAGCTCGAGAATGCCGGGGGGTTATCAGGAAGGCGAAAGCGCAATTGGAATTGCGACTGGCAAAGGATGTGAAGGATAAGAAGAAAGGTTTCTACAGGCATGTTAACAAGAAGAAGGTGATCAGAGAGGGTGTGCGGCCCCTACTGGATGAAGGAGGTAACCTAGTGATAGATGATGTGGGGAAAGCTGAAGTACTCAATGCTTTCTTTGCCTCTGTATTCACGGACAAGGTGGGCTCCCGGAGTAATGCGCTAAGTGATGCAAGATGGGATGAAGATGGACAGCCCTTAGTGGGTAAAGAACAGGTTAGGAACTATTTAGAAAAGCTAAATGTACACAAATCCATGGGTGCGGACTTAATGCATCCGAGGGTACTGGGGGAGTTGGCAAATGTCATTGAGGAGCCTTTGGCCATTATCTTTGAAAAGTCGTGGAGATCGGGAGAGACCCCGGATGATTGGAAAAAGGCAAATGTAGTGTCCATCTTCAAAAAAGGCAAGAAGGACGATCCAGGGAACTATAGGCTGGTCAGTCTTACCTCGGTTCCTGGTAAAATCATGGAAGGGATCCTTAAGGAATCCGTTTTGAGGCACTTGGAGGAGAGGAAAGTGATTCGGAATAGTCAGCATGGATTCACAAAGGGCAAGTTGTGCCTGACCAATCTGATTAGCTTCTATGATGAGGTAACTGGCTCTGTGGATATGGGAAAGCCAGTGGATGTGATATACCTTGACTTTAGCAAGGCTTTTCATACAGTCTCCCATGATATTCTTGCCAGCAAGTTAAAGGAATGTGGCAAGACGGACGGTAAGATGGATAGAAAGCTGGCTAGAAGGCTGGGCCCAGCGGGTAGTCATCAACGGCTCGATGTCAGGATGGCGGTCGGTTTCTAGCGGAGTGCCCCAAGGTTCGGTTCTGGGACAGGTTTTGTTCAATACCTTTATTAATGACCTGGATGAGGGGATGGATTGCACCCTCAGCAAGTTTGCCGGTGACACTAAGCTAGAGGGAGAGGTAGATACTCTGGAGGGCAGGGGTAGAGTCCAGAGTGACTTAGACAAATTGGAGGATTGGGTCACAAGAAATCTGATGAGGTTCAACAAGGACAAGTGTAGAATCCTGCACTTGCGATGGAAGAATCCCAAGCATTGTTACAGGCTGGGGACCAACCAGCTAAGTAGTAGTTCTGCAGAAAAGGACCTGGGGATTACAGTGGATGAGAAGCTGGATATGAGTCAACAGTGTGCCCTTGTAGCCAAGAAGGCTACTGGCATATTAGGTTGCATTAAGAGGAGTATTGCCAGCAGATCCAGAGATGTGATTATTCCCCTTTATTCGGCTCTGGTGAGGCCACATCTGGAGTATTGTGTCCAGTTCTGGGCCCCCCACTACAAAAAGGATGTGGACGCATTGGAGAGTGTCCAGCGGAGGGCAACCAAAATGATTAGGGGGCTGGAGCATATGACCTATGAGGAGAGGCTGAGGGAATTGGGTCAGTTTAGTCTGCAGAAGCGAAGAGTGAGGGGGGATTTGATAGCAGCCTTCAGCTTCCTGAAGGGAGGTTCCAAAGAGGATGGAGAAAGGTTGTTCTCAGTGGTGACGGATGACAGAACAAGGAGCAATGGTCTTAAGTTGTGGTGGGAGAGGTCCAGGTTGGATATTAGGAAAAACTATTTCACTAGGAGAGTGGTGAAACACTGGAATGTGTTATCTAGGGAAGTAGTGGAGTCTCCATCCCTAGAGGTATTTAAGTCTCGGCTTGACAAAGCCCTGATTCGGTTGATCTAATTGGGATTGGTCCTGCCTAGAGCAGGGGGCTGGACTTGATGACCTCCTGAGGTCTCTTTCAGCTCTATGGTTCTATGATTCTATGAAAATAGCACATCTACACAGCAAACGCCCATCAAAATAGTGCTGAAGCTATTTTGAAATAGAGCATCCATACTCATTGGACATTGAATCGCATTTAAAGCCACCCAGAAACACTTCAGGTGGGGCATCAGGACAGCACTCACTTCCTGGAGCTGTTTCCTGAGGCTATCTGAGGCTCAAGTTTAAAGGGACCCCCCTGTAGAGCCATGTCTTAGGTGCCTCTTCTTTGCTTACTTCCTTGAGGGACAGAACTGCCTGCTCTGCTTGCCTTTGCTGACACCACAGCACTCCCATCCATGGAACCAGACCTATCTCCAAGCGGTTGACTTCTCTCTCTTAGACCCCATGCCACACCTCCTGCTGCAGTTTCTGCAGGATTCACTCGTGGCCCTGCAGAAATAGGACCCCCAGCTCGTGTGGGGCAAATCCCCTCTTGTCTCTATGCACTGCTCATGCAGCATGAATCCTCCTGCCCTTCCCTGCACACCATGCACCACCACTTCTGGTGACCGGACACCAGTTCCAACTGGTGGTTCTGGCTCATCATGGAGAGGTGGGATGACCAGCTGTGGCTCCACAATTTCTGTATGTGGAAGGACACCTTCGTGAAGCTCTGCCAGTGGCTCACCCCTGTCTTCAGGGAATGGGACACCCACATGCGGCCTGCCATCACCCTCCAGAAGTGTGTCACCATCACTGTGGAAGCTCACCACACCGGACAGCTACTGCTCCATCGGGGACCAGTTCAGCATGGGGAGATTGACCATCAGGGTTCTGGTAATACAGGTATGGCGCTCTCATGCAGTAGTCCCAGGAGGGGGGTGAACTGCTTGAATGGGGTTCCCAAGGGAACTGGGTGGGAGTGGTCGAGGCTGCCTCCCTGGAAGGGTTTTCAGTCCAGTTTTCACAAAACCCTGTTGGGTGATGGGGTAAGGATGGGATTGGTCCTGGTGTGTCCATGGGGGAGACTGTGCTTGTGGATATCCTGAGGGCCCTGGCAACCCTGTCATTCTCTGTTTGTCTCCTATAGATGGTGAGGGTCATCAACACCATCCTTCTGCTCCAGCTTGTCAGTGTGGACCCCATCATCACTGCATTCGCCATCGTGGGCTTCCCCAGCTGTGGGGTCGGGTGGCATTGACAGCACCCACATCCACATCTGGGCCCCTGAATACCTGCCCTCCAATTATATCAAACGGACTGGATACTTTTCAATAGTCCTGCAGGTTCACGAACATCAGCATCTGGTGGTCAGGGAAGGTACATGATGCCTGCATCTTCTGCAGCTCCAGCCTTTATGAGAAGATGCACGCCAGCACTTTTTTCCACAACTGCACCATCAGGGTTGGGGACGTGATCATGCCGATGGGTAACATGGAGGATGCAGCCTACCCTTTGCTCCCCTGTCTGATGAAGCCCTACATGGCACACCTGGACCAAAACAAAGAACATTTCAGTGTCAGGCTCAGCAGGGCCCGCATGGTAGTGGAGGGCATGTTCAGGCATCAGAAAGGAAGGTTACATTGTCTCCTCATGCTCCTCAACCTTGGCTAGTGGAACATCCCCCAAGTGGTGGCGACCGGTTGTGTCCTGCACAATATATGCAAAAATTAGGGGGGAAATGTTCCTGCTTAGGTGGGGGGCAGAGCTTTAGTTATCAATGCTGTTATAGTGTGGGTTTTGCCTATTTTTAATGAAGCTTTGCCAAACTTAATATTGCTAACTCCACTTTTTATTTTTATGTTTCAGATATAAGGAAATATGCTTTTAAACTCACTCTCACAACTGCAGTGTATTTCATAGAATATGTAGTGACAGCAGTTGAAGTTTTAGAGTAGAGAAACCTTTGTTCACTCAGATTCAGCCATTTGTTCAGATAATCTAGACATTCTTCTATAAAGCCTAACATAGGGTATGGCTACACTGAAGCGTTTTTCCAGAATAATGGCTGTTTTATGGAAAAACAATATTTGCGTCCTTACTGCTATTGCGTTCTTTTGACAAAAAGTTGAAAGAACAGAGGTGTTTTTCTGACAGAGGTAAACCACTTTCTATGAGGAAGAAGCCTTTTTCTGAAAAAGCTTTTTCTGAAAAAGGCCTGTGTAGACGTGGAAGAGGGAGTTCTTTTGAAAAAAGAAGCCTCCTGGAAATGACACAGGTGTCCTGGTGGCTACTCCATCCAAATTAATCAGAACTCTATAGTCCCTGTCCCTGTCAGCTCTTAAAGCCGCAGGAACCTGGGACAAGCCTTGTGTCAGGAAGTCGGTCCAGAGAACTGCACCTCATTGTGCAGCTCTGACTGCCACATGAATTGAGACACATGGCCCAGCCACAAAGCCACCTGTGACCTCCCTGGTCCTCACAGGGAGCATGACCAGGGCTCCCAGGACCCAGCCAGGAGCCAGAACAGGTGTTCACTGTCATAGTCTGGGACAGAGATTCTGTCCCTCCTGGAGGTGTGGGGTGAGGAGAATACCCTGGACGATATCCGCTCCCAGCAGCGCAACGCTGACATAGACAGATGGATGGCCGAAGCTCTGGCTACTAGAGGTCACCACCCTAGGAGCCTTGAACAAGTGAGGAGCAAGGTCAAAGAGCTTCAGCAGGGCTATGCCTGGGCCAGGGAGCAAAGCTCTTGCTCCAGGGCAGAACCCCACTCCTGCTCCTACGACAATGAACTGCATTGAATCCTGGGGGGTGGTTCAGCCACTTTCCCACCCCTGATGGTGGACTCAGGGCTAGAGATGCCCATTGTTGTCTGCCTGGGATTCCCTGGCCAGAAGAAGGAGAAGGAGGAGGAGGACGAGCTGGAGGAGGAGAAGGCTAGCATGGTCACCCTCACCCTTGAGCCAGTCAGTACCCTAGGGCCTGGATATCTCCCTGGCATCCTCTGAGGGCGGGGAGGGATCATCAGGTGAGTGCTCTCAGTTTTTCACACACACAGGGTGGGGGAGGCAGGTGCAGAGGGGATGGGGTGCATTCATCACTCAGCCTTCTTAGCTTGGACATAGTGCTGCACTCCATGCATGAGAAAGCATGTGCAGCACCAGTCTGCGCCATGCAGCCCCAGAAGGCAGCCCTGGAGCAGCCCCAGGCTCCTGCTCACAGGCTCTGGGTAGGCCACACACATGTCTGATCCCTGGGGGGGATGCCCTCCCACCACTAGCCCCTTCTGCAAGCAAGCTGGGGACAAAGGCACACGCATGGCTGCACACAGACTGAGGAGTACCACACATGGCACACTGGCATGCCTACACACTCGAGGCACCACCCGCTCCCACAGACAGCAATGCCAGGGGCAGGTGTGTGTGGCCCCCATGGAAGGCCAGGCTGCTCCAGGCCCCTCTCCTGCCCATGGGATCCCAATATTTCCGCACACCTCCCTTGCCTGCTTGTCCGTGGGATGGGGGAGGGGACCGGGAAGAATGGTCCAAATGGCCCCTCAGGGCCCCTCTGAGGCAGGGCCCACTGTGCAGGCCACACATGGCCTTGCTCCCAGGACATCACTGTCCTCTGGCCCGAGGATTGCTCGTCACAGCTCACAGAGGAGGGCACAGCCTCAGGGACAGTGTTTACATGGATGACTGACCGCCTCTCCCTCTTTATTCTCCATAGCCGGACCAGCTGTCACTGAGGGGCAATCACCACCAGCCAAGGCAGCCACCTGACACTGGAGGAGCTGCAAATGCTGGAGGGTCTAGGAGGACCTAATGAGACAGCACATTGCTGTTCTCTGGGACATGCAACAGACCCTGGCCCAGAAGGTCTGGGAGGACGCTCAGCGGCGGACCCAAATGTGGGCTCAGCTTGTGCAACAAGGCCAAAACATATGTGCTACCATCTGCAAAATGATGGCACACCTGGCTCCTGCCCCCCTGCTGCTGCCGCCCCTTCTTCTGCCCCCCTGCCCTCTCTGCTCCTCTGCTCCTGCCCCCCTGCCACACCTATGCCCAGTCCCCCTGACTCCCCTGCCATGCCTGTGCCTCCTCCCCCTGATCCTGCCATACCTGACCCCTCTCCAGCTCCCCCTCCTGTCCACCTCCTGTTGTCCCAGGCCTCACCCACCCCTGAGGTTACCGATGTCCCCAGACCCGAGGCAGCACTTCCAGCCACACCACGCACCACTCCCAGCCTGGAGACCACCTCCTCTCTGCCCCATCCAGGTTCTGAGCCCTCCTCCTCCCCAGTTACTTTTATTATGAAAAAAATACAAAGTTTTTAGTTTTCAACACAAAACTGGTATCTTTATGGACTCTACAAGCAAATGAGGAAGGGAGGGGTTGTGATGAGAAAGGCATAGGAGGGCAAGGCACAGGCCCTTAGTGGGGAGGCCCTGTGGAGAGTTACTGGGGTCCTTGAGATAAACTCCCTCAGGGCCTCCCGGATGCACACCCCCACCTGATGGGCCAGGCAGATGGCAGCTGTGTGTGGCTGCTCAAAGGCCCATCCCTCCCAGAAGACCTTTGCCCCCCATACCGGTAGGAAGGCCTCCTCCTTCCTCTCCACGATGTTGTGGAGAACATAACAGGCTGAGATCGAGTCAGGAATGTTGTGCTCCCCCAAATCGAGGAGGGTCAGGAGGCACCTGAACTGCCCCTTCCGGCACCCAAAGGCACATTCCACCTGGATACAGGCCCGACTTAGGTGGGAATTGAATTGGTCCATGCTTCATCAGCCACGGCATGAGGGGGTAAGCCAGGTCCCCCACAATGCACAGTGACATCTGCACATCCCCAACCCAAAGTGCCAGCTTCTGGTAGAGGCTGGAATTCCTGAAAATGTGGGCCTCATTCACCCTGTCCAACCACCGAACGAAAATGTCCGTGAACTGTCCATGATGGTTGACCAGGGCCTGCAGTACCATTGAGAAATAGCCCTTGTGGTTGATGTATTGGGCGGCTCGATGTTGTGGTGCGTGGATGGGAATATAGGTTCCATCTATGGCCCTTTTGCAGTTTGGGAAGCCCAGGGTAGCAAATCCAGCCACGATGGGGTCCAGGTCTCCCATGAGGATGACCCTGTGCAACAGGATAGAGTTGATGGCCCTCACCACCTACAGAAGGAGACAAAGAAACACTCCAAACATAGAATCAAAGGGGTGCCTGAGCTCTTGGGAGGTCCCCGAGTCCCTCCTCTTTCCCCCCTCAAACACCCTAAGAGCCACTGCCTATAAGCCCTGTCCCTAGGTTGTTTGAGGGTGGGATGGCATAACCCCCTGGGGATGGGGCTTCTCTCCCACCCCCAAGCCAACCCCCACATCCTCAACCCCCTTTTCCTAGGGTCCCCCTTTCCAGTTCTCCTGGCCCCATCCAGGGACTGCAGCCTGAGAGTGCCTTACCTCTGTAAAGAGGGCCCTTACAGTGGACTTTCCCACACCGAACTGGTTGCCCGCACAGGTAACTGCCTGGGGTGGCGAGCTTCCAGACGGTAACGGAAATCTGCCTCTCCAGGGGGGAGGGTGGGTCACATCTGGGTGGCCCGTCATCAGAGGGTAGGGTCAAGCCAGGCACACAGCTCCATAAAGGTAGCCTTCCACATTCAGAAGTTATGAAGCCACTGCTGATCATCCCACCACTTCATGACCAGTTGGTCTCACCAGTTGAAACTGGTGTCCAGCCTCCAAAACCATCTCTTCACTGTGGGGTGTGGTTGCAAGGGCATTGCTCCCGCACACAGGGAGTGGGTCTCAATGATGAACTCAGTGTCAAGCTTGTGCAGGGCCAAGAAGGCAGCCTATACCAACTGCTGCAGAAACTCCAGCATGGCAGTGTGGGGCCATTGCATGCCCAGAGGCAGCTCCAGCTCCATGGCAAGAAGTATGCTGTGGAGTCCAAAAGCTGGGGAACCAGAGCACACACTGCAAATGCTTTGCTGTCCCTCGGAGAGGTAGGCAAGCAAGCTGCAGAAGCAGAGAAACGGCTGTCCAGGGATGTCCCTTTAATCACGTGTCTCAGCTAGCCTTAGGCAACAGCACCCAGAAGCAACTGCTGACCTAATGCCCTGCTTCAACTGGTTCTGGGTGATGGCATCCAATCAGTGTGGACGCTCTCTTTCAAAATAAGCTTTTGCAGAAGATCTCTTCCAGAAAATCTTATTCCAAGAGAAGCTTGAAGTCTAAACGCAGCCAAAACCAAATCATAGAATTATAGAGATGGAAGAGACCTCATGAGGTCATCAAGTCCAACCCCCTGCCCAAGGCAGGACCAATCCCAACTAAGTCAACCCAGCAAGGGCTTTGTCAAGCCGAGACTGAAAAACCTCTAGGAATGGAGATTCTACCACTTCTCTAGGTAACTCATTCCAGTACTTCACCACCCTCCTAGTGAAATAGTTTTTCCTAATATCCAACCTAGACCTCTCCTACTATAACTTGAGACCATTGTTCCTTGTTCTGCCATCCATCACTACTGAGAACAGCCTTTCTCCATTCTTTTTGGAACCTCCCTTGAGGAAGTTGAAGGCTCCTATCAAATCCCCCCTCATTCTTCTCTTCTGCACACTAAACAAACCCAAATCCCTCAGTCTTTCCTCATGTGCTCCAGCCCCCCAATCATTTTGGTTGCTCTCTGTTGGACCCTCTCCAATGCGTCCACATCCTTTCTATAGTGGGGGGCCCAGAACTGAACACCAGATGTGGTCTCACCAGAGCCGAATAAAGGGGAATAATCACTTCTCTAGATCTGCTGGAAATGTTCCTCCTAATGCAACCTAATATGCCATTATCCCACTTCCCCACTTACCTCAGGGCTTTGGTCACCACCCCGCAATGAACCTAGTTTAAAGCCCTCATCACTAGGTTTGCAAACCTGCCGCGAAGATGCTCTTATCTCTCTTGGTTAGGTGGATCCCATCTCTTCCTAACCATCTTTGTGCCTGGAACTGAGTCCCATGGTCAAAGAAACCAAAGCTCTCTCTCCAACACCACCTGCGCAACTACGCAACACCACTTGCACTTCAAATTCCTTGATCCTTCTTCCCAGCTCTACGTAATCTGCAGTGACCCGCATAAGGTCTTTCTTGGCCATATCATTAGCTCCTACATGGAGAAGCAGGAAGAGGTAGAGATCTGAAGGTTTAATCACTTTCAAAAGACTCTCGGTCAGATCCTGAATGCGAGCTCCCGGTAAGCAGCACACTTCTCAAGATTGCAGGTCTGGAAGGCAGATGGATGACTCAGTCCCTCTTAGAAGGGAGTCCCTGACCAACATCACCCGTCTTTTCCTGTTGGGGGGGGTGGTCGTGGAACCCCCATCCCTCGGACTACGCATCCCATACCTTCCAGTAGATGCTGTTCCCTTCTTATTTCTTCCCTGAGAGGTCCCTGCCAAAGCATTTTCCACTGCAGTGCCTGTGGAAAGAGCCTGAAAGCAGTTACTTACCTCTACAGGAATGGGAGATACCTGAGTTGACCTTCTTCTTCTAGAGGTTACATGCTGCCAGTTCTGTTCCTTGTTCTGTACTGTCCTCACTAGCTCTTCAGCCTGCTGTGCCTGCAGGATTAAATGCTGCCTTCTATCAAGGAAATCATCCTCTCTGATGGAACACAGGGTTGATACTTTGGCCTCAAATCCTCTAATTTTTTCTTCCAAAATGGCGACCAGCTTGCACTTAGTGCAGATGAAATCCCTTCTTTCTTCCGGGAGGAAGACAAACATGGCATATGCTGTGCATGTAACAACAGCAGACCTATCATTATCCATACCTGCCTTCCATCTGACAGATTCCTGAGATGTTTTTAAATGCCTCCTGAGCTCCTCTTGGACTTTTCCCAGGCAAACTCGCCTGTTGGCTGCTGCCCTGTTTGCTGTTCTCTGCGTTCACTCTGGTTGCCTTTTGTATAAGGCTGAGGCTAGGCCCAGCTCAAAGCCTTGCCTCTGATGCAATCAACCCCTGAAGGCCCACGTGAGCTCAGGAAGTTTTGATTATAGTTTGGTGTAAAGGTTTTAAAGAATGGTGAGCGTCCCTTGCCCCCTTCCCACTCCCCTTCCAAACTGCCTCTCAAAACATCCTGGTCACAAAGCTCCCTGGTCACTGACTCACTGCTTTATAAAGCCCTGATAGCCCCACCCCCTGATTAAGGCTCAACCAATGAGCAGAGGCTTCTAGATTTCAAACCTTGATCAGAAGCTCACAGCTTCCAACTACCAGCAACAGCACACACTCCTTGGAGGAGGGAGGGGAAGGGAAAGGAGAAAAAAAACCCAGACAAACAAACACAAGCTCAGCACACATCAAGAAACCCCCAAACATAAACACACACTGTAGACAGCCACTTCCCTCAAGGGTCCTGTATTAGTTCTTCCTTCACCTGGAGAACTCCCTCTCAAAACTCCCTGTTTGCATTCCCTGTTCACAAGCCTGAAAAATAATGTAATGTTAGTCCAGGCTATAGAACTGAATAATACAGTCTGAACACCCTAGTGCCATTGTCTTTCCCTGTCTTTCCATGAACAGAATTGCCAAGAATTTGGCTGTCATCAGTCCAACAAGAATTTACAAACTTATACAATGCAATGTCAGTTATTTGTTTCTATTTTGTATCCCCAAAGCATTTTGAGAAGCTCTGAGTCATTGCATTTGGGCTGACAAAAGCTTGGAAGGATCAACTGTGGAGATAAAGCCAGTGGACAGAAAGAGAGAGGTTTATCTCACGTTTATTTTTATTTGTATTGTGGTAGCATTTAGAAGCCTTAGTTATGTACCAACATACCATTGTGCTAGGTGCTGTACACATATATCATTCTCACTGATAGTCTAAGATGAGAATCTGTTACATCCTTTTTCTTGTCATTGAGTTCTAGCGATACTTGTTTAGCTTTTGATAGTGATGGATGTGTCCAATTATAAAGAGAGGCTTCTTCCAGAAGTGAACAGCATATGGAGAAGGGATTAACATGGGTTGATATATCTATATAAAACACATTACAGATCTAACAGGTAAGAGACTGACATAATTCCCATGTTCATACTGAGGTAAAATCTTATATTTGATAAAATCACTGATTTTAGGCACTAAGGCTAGAATAAAAAAATCTGAAAAAAAATCCATTTAAAGACCATCAGATGTTTGTGTTGTGTTTCAACAAATTTCAAATAGTAAAAATATATATTGACTCATTTGCTATTGTGTCTCAATAAAAAAGAGGACTGCAGCCGTTTATTTGTGCTATATATTAAGTAACAATAAGGCAAGATTTCATTTCTATAAAAGGAGTCAAATAAAAATATGCAAAAATGTTTTAAATCAGTCATGTATATGTAATATATTTTATTGTTTACAGTGGACTTAAAAACTAGTGAATCACTTTTGATGATATTTTAATGTTTTGTTTTTTTCATGCTTAGGACTTGCTTGATGAGTTTGTCTAGAAAATATTAATAGGTGAGTTTTAAATCCCTGAAAAAATGAGTTTATAATGGAAAGGTGCACAGCCAGGGGACTGACATATAGCAATGCATTACATTACAATAAATCAGTAAGATAGTTTTTCTGAAAAATCCCAATATCAGCTATCTAATGATCAGAGGATTGCTATTTTCTTCCTTGTCAGGTGATATTAGTAGAAAGTGGCAGGTAGAGAAGTCAAATGTCATCATTCTTTTCTCTTCTTCTGCCCACCAAAACAGATTTTTCTGCAGTACTTTTGGGTATAGAATGAAAGGATTCAACTTCAATAGGTGCATAGAGTTCTCCTAGCTGGGCTTTATCTATGGGTGCATCTAGACTACAGGGTGGAAAAAAGTTGTTTTTTCCAAAAAAATTCACCTACTTCTTTCTTTTCGAAAAAAAAAAAAAAAAAAAGAACGCAGCGGTTTTTCCGACATTGGTAAACCTCATTCTGTGAGGAAGAACACCTTTTCTGAAAGCGCTCTTTTGGAAAAAGGCATGTGTAGATGCGAAAGAGGCAGTTCTTTCAAAAAAATAGGCCTCCAGGAAAAAGCACAGGTGCCCCAGTGGACACTCTGTCCACACTAATCACAGCTCTATAGTTCCTGTTTCCAGCCAGGTCTTAAAGCTGCAGGCACCCAGGGCAAGCCTTATGGCAGGAAGCTGGCCTCAGAGCAGCACCCTGACCACACGGCTCTCCCTGCCACAACAAGAATGAGCCATGGCACAGCCACAAGCCCCCCGAGACTCCCCTGGCCCTTCCAGGGAACAGCCCCAGGGGTCCCAGGGGCACCAGAGGCCAGGCGCCATCCTGGTTGGGGGCTGAGATCCAGGCCCTCCTGGAGCTCTGGGGTGATGAGGAGTCCTTCCAGGAACTTCAGTCGTGCCACACAAATGTGGACATTTATGGCCGGAGGCTCTTGGCCACAGAGGACACCCTTGACCAAGTGAGGAGCAAGGTGAAGGAGCTGCAGAAAGGCCCCACTCCTGCCCCTCTTACAAAGAGCTCCACCAGATTCTGGGTGGTGGGCAAGCCCTGTCCCCAGCCGCTCTGGTGGACTCAGAACAGCCTTGTAGTGTAGATGTAGCCTGTGTGAAACTGATGACAACACTGCGGTGTTTATTAAACCTTCCAAATTAACTTTTACCAAAGGCATCAGAGCATAAGGCACAACTCTGGGCTTGCCATATTTTGGATGTATGACTTAACAGTGAGCTTCACTGAGATATTGCTCATTTCTCCAAGTTCTTTTTCAAAAACATTGTTGTGCCTCTCCAGTATTTCTTGTAGATTTTGAGATACTTTTGCAATTCCTTCTGATGTTGGTCCACTTCATCTCATGTCTCTCACACCAATCTCTGGCAAATAATGGCAAATACTTTCCTCCAATCATATATAAGTACAAAATGATTGACTGTCCACCTAATTGAATGTTCACCTGGAGTATCCTTTTGGGAACTATATTTTTGTTGAAACTGGGGTTTTCTTTAGGAGGAACTTATGACAACATCTGCTGATAGGTAAATGCAAAAATCAATAGAAGAGCAGCTCCAGTATCAAATTCCCTTTTTCGAAGGAACTTCTTCAATCAAGTAACCCAGATGCCATCCCTTAATACAGCTTCTCATAATGTGTAGTGCTAAGTCTTGATCAGTGTCATGAGAGCTCTTGTCTTTTTCCACATTATGAATTCCCATCTTTCATCCTTTCTTTGCTTCAGACTTTATAGGTAGCTTTTCTGCAACTTTATTTCATCACCTGTTTCCACATTTTCATCTTAACCATCCACCCCCCTCTTCAAACTCCCCCCCCCAAAATAACTGACAACTCTAGCTTATAAGTGCAAATACTCATAGTTGACTTAAAATTGTTGATTATTTTTTCAGTAAGATTTTCCCTCCTCTGTCTCCCTGCCCCCCTCCCCATTGTTTTCTCTCAGAACCTCCTACCCCTCTACATGAATCAGGGAAGGAAGGAAGGAAGAAAATATTAGCCCGCTCCCTGTCTTTGGCTGTTACACTATTCTCTAGTTTCCCAGTGTACACTTCCGGCTCTTTCCACTCCCTAACGACAAACTGGAGTTCAGATCTGTCTCCCAGAATGCATGGCTCCATGGACTAGTATCTGGAGCTGGCAATGTAATTCAATTAAGTTCCTCTTGTGTGGAAAGCAGGAGAACAACAGCTGGTTACAGACACATCCTGGCAGGGAAGAAAAATAACACAAAATGTCAGGTGCCTGGCCAGGGCTAAATGGCAAGTTCTGCTGCAAGAATACTACATTCCATATAACCTTGGAACAAACTGCATTTCCCATCATCTCAAAGTCCATTGGGCCTTATCCCAGAGACAAATTTAAAAGGTCACATCTCTCAGCCTGGTCTACATTAGCACTTTATTCTGAATCCCCCCCCCCCCCCAGTTGAATTTATAAGCGGAGCATAGAATCACAGAATCATAGAATCATGGGGCTGGAAGAGACCTCAGAGGGCCTTAAAGTCCAGCCCCCTGCCCAAGGCAGGACCAATCCCAACTAAATCAACCCAGCTAGGGCTTTGCCAAGCTGAGACTTAAAAACCTCTAGGAATGGAGATTCCACCACCTCCATAGGTAACCCATTCTGGTGCTTCACCAACCTCCTAGTGAAATAGTTTTTCCTAATATCCAACCTACACCTCTCCCACTGTAACTTGAGACCACTAATCCTTGTTCTGCCATCCGTCACTACTGGGACAGCCTTTCTCCATCCTCTTTGGAACCCCCCTTCAGGAAGTTGAAGGCTGCTATCAAATCCCCCCTCACTCTTCTCTTCTCAGACTAAACAAACCCAAATCCTTCAGTCTTTCCTCATAGGTCATGCGCTCTAGCTCCCCAGTCATTTTGGTCACTCTCTGCTGGACCCTCTCCAATGCATCCACGTCCTTTCTATAGTGGGGGCCCCAGAACTGGACACAATACTCCAGATGTGGCCACACCAGTGCTGAATAAAGGAGAATAATTACTTCTCTACATCTGCTGGCAATATTCCTCCTAATGCAACCTAATAGGCGAACAGGTGATTGCAAACAGGGAGTTTAGAGAGGGAGTTCTCCAGGACAGCAGGTATGGATGGTGATAGTTCTGCTGTTGTTACCTGCACAGCATGTGCCATGTTTGTCTTCCCCCCAGAAGAAAGAAGGGATTTCATCTGCACTAAGTGCAAGCTGGTCGCCATTTTGGAGGAAAAAATTAGAGGACTGGAGGCCCGAGTGTCAATTCTATGCTCGATCAGAGAGGATGAAGACTTCCTCGATAGAAGCAGAGTTTAATCCTGCAAGCAAGGCAGGCGGAAGAGCCAGAGAGGAAGAGAACTGGCAGTATGTAACTTCAAGAAGGAAAAAAAGGCCAGCATGGGAATCCCCCATTCCTACAGAGGCAGACACGCTGGAGGGCAGGGATAGAGTCCAGAGTTTCTTAGACAAGTTGGAGGATCGGGCCACAAGAAATCTAATGAGGTTCAACAAGGACAAGTGTAGAGTCCTACACTTGGGATGGAAGAATTCCAAGCATTGTTACAGGCTGGGGACCAAATGGCTAAGTAGCAGTTCTGTAGAAAAGGACCTGGGGGTTACAGTGGATGAGAAGCTGGACATGAGTCAACAGTGTGCCCTTGTAGCCAAGAAGGCTAATGGCATACTAGGTTGCATTGAGAGGAGCATTGCCAGGTGATCCAGAGATGTGATTATTCCTCTTTATTCGGCTCTGGTGAGGCCACATCAGGAGTATTGTTTCTAGTTCTGGGCCCCCAATTACAGGAAGGATGTGGATGCATTCGAGAGGGTCCAGAGGAGGGCAATCAAAATGATTAGGGGGCTGGAGCATATGACCTACAAGGAGAGGCTGAGGGAGTTGGGTCTATTTAGACTGCAGAAGAGAATGGTGAGGGGAGATTTGATAGCAGCCTTCAAGTTCCTGAAGGGAGCTTCCAAAGAGGCTGGAGAAAGGCTGTTCACAGTAGTGATGGATGGCAGAACAAGGAACAATGGTCTCAAGTTGCGGTGGGAGAGGTCCAGGTTGGATATTAGGAAAAACTATTTCACTAGGAGGGTGGTGAAGCACTGGGATGGGTTACCTCAGGAACGAGTGGAGTCTCCATCCCTAGAGGTGTTTAAACCTCGGCTTGACAAAGCCCTGGCCGGGTTGATTTAATTGGGATTGGTCCTGCCTTGGGCCAATCTAAGGTCTCTTCCAGCTCTATGATTCTATGATTAGCCTTCTTCGCTACAAGGGCACACTCTTAACTCATATCCAGCTTCTCATCCACTGTAATCCCAGGTCCTTTTCTGCTGAACTGCTACTTAGCCAGACGGTCCCCAGCCTGTAACAATGCTTGGGATTCTTCCGTCCCAAGTGCAGGACTCTACACTTGTCCTTGTTGAACCTCATCAGATTTCTTTTGGCCTAATCCCCTAATCTGGCTAGGTAACTCTGTACCCTATCCCTAACCTCCAGCGTATCTACCTCTCTCCCTATCTTAGTGTCATCTGCAAACTTGATGAGGGTGCAATCCATCCCTCATCCAGGTCATTAATAAAGATGTTGAACAAAACCAGTCCTAGAATGGATCCTTGGGACACTCCACTAGAAACTGACTGCCAACCTGACATCGAGCCGTTGATCGCTATCTGTTGGGCCCAACAGTCTAGCCAGTTTTCTGTGCATCTTACAGTCCATTTATCTAATCTATATTACCTTAACTTGCTGGCAAGAATATTGTGGAAGACCATATGAAAACTTTTGGTAAAGTCAAGGTATATCACATCCACAGACTTTCCCATATCCAGAGAGCCAGTTACCTCATCGTAGAAGCTAATCAGATTGCTCAGGCATGACTTGCCCTTTGTGAATCCATGTTGACTATTCCTGATCACTTTCCCCTCTTCCAAGTGCTTCAGAATGGATTCCTTGAGGATCCCTCCATGATTTTTCCGGTGCCTAAGGTAAGGCTCACTGCTCTGTAGTTCCCTGGTTTGTCCTTCTTCCCTTTTTTAAAGATGAGCACGACATTTGCCTTTTTCCAATCATCCGGGATCTCTCCTGATCTCCATGAGTTTTCAAAGATAATGGCCAAACGCTCCGCAATGACACTTGCCAACTCCCTCAGTATCCTCAGATACATTGAATCCTGGCCCATGGATTTGTGTATGTTTAGCTTTTCTAAATAGTTCCTAAATTGTTCTTTCCCCACCAAGGCCTGTCCATCTCCTTCCTATGCTGTCTTGCCTAGTGCATTTGTCTGGGAGCTGACCTTGTCTGTGAAGACAGAGACAAAGGAAGCATTTAGTCATTCAGCTTTTCCCACATCATCTGTCACTAGGTTACCTCCCTGATGCAGTAAGGGCCCCACACCCTCTCTGATCACCCTTTTATTGCCTGTATAAACCTTTCTTCTTACCCTTGAGAACGCTTGCTAGCTGCAATTCCAATTGTGCTTTCGCCTTCCTGATAACTCCCCTGCATTCTCGAGCAATATATTTATACTCCTCCCTAGTCATCTGTCCGAGTTTCCACTTCTTGTAAGTTTCCTTTTTGTGTTTAAGCTCACCAAGGATTTGCCCGGTAACCCAATCTGGTCTCCCACCATATTTGCTTTTCTTGCTGTGTATCAGAATGGTTTCTTCCTGAGCCTTTAATAAGGATTCTTTACAATACAGCCAGCTCTCCTGGATTCCTTTTCCCTTCATGTAAGCATCCCAGAGAATCATGCCCATCAGTTCTCTGAGGGTATGTCTACACTACAAAGTTAATTCGAACTAACAGCTGTTAGTTCGAATTAACTTTCATAGGTGCTACACACGCAAACCGCTAGTTCAAACTTAATTCGAACTAGCGGAGCGCTTAATTCGAACTAGATAAACCTCATTCTACAAGGACTAATGCCTAGTTCGAATTACGTAGTTCGAATTAAGGGCTGTGTAGCCACTTAATTCGAACTAGTTGGAGGCTAGTCCTTCCCAGCTTGCCCTGGTGGACACTCTGGGCCAAGCCAGGGAAACTCGTCTGCCCCCCTGCCGGCCCCGGAGCCCTTAAAGGGCCACGGTCTGGCAATGGTGCCCGTGCCAGGTGCAAGCTTGCCAGCACCCAGCCAGCAGACCCTGCACCTGGCACAGGATGAGCCAGCCACCCGCTGCCACCCAGCCCTCTCCCTCTTCCCAGGACCAGGCTGGTGGCTCCCAGGAGCCTGCCCGGGGCCGCAAGAGGCAGACGCCCGCCTGGTCTAGTGCGGAGATCGTGGACCTCATCCAGGTTTGGGGGGAGACCTCCAACGTCCACAATCTCTGCACTAGGCACAGGAAAGTGGCCGTCTAGGGCAGGATAGCTGCCAGCCTGGCCACCAAAGGCCACATGCGAACCCAGGAGCAGGTCTGCATGAAAATCAAGTCGGTCCAGTGAGACCCCCGACCCTGAGCTTAGAACATAAGAACATAAGAACGGCCATACTGGGTCAGACCAAAGGTCCATCTCGCCCAGTAGCCTGTCTGCCGACAGCGGCCAACAACAGGTACCCCAGAGGGGATGGACCAAAGACAATGACCAAGCCATTTGTCTCATGCCATCCATCTCCAGCCTTCCACAAACAGAGGCCAGGGACACCATTCCTACCCCCTGGCTAATAGCACTCCATGGACCCAACCTCCATGACTTTATCTAACTTCTCTTTAAACTCTGTTCTAGTTCTAGGCTTCACAGCCTCCTGTGGCAAGGAGTTCCACAGGTTGACTATTTGCTTTGTGAAGAAGACCTTTCTTTTATTAGTTTGAAGCCTGCTACCCATTCATTTCATTTGGTGTCCTCTAGTCCTTCTATTATGGGAACTAATGAAGAACTTTTCTTTATGCACCCTCTCCACACCACTCATGATTTTATAGACCTCTATCATATCCCCCCTCAGTCTCCTTTTTTCTAAGCTGAAAAGTCCCAGTCTCTTTAGCCTCTCTTCATATGGGACCAGTTCCAAACCCCTAATCATTTTGGTTGCCCTTTTCTGAACCCTTTCCAAGGCCAAAATATCTTTTTTGAGGTGAGGAGACCCCCATCTCTACACAATACTGAAGATATGGCGTACCATAGTTTTATACTTCCCCTCCTCCTTCTTCCCCTGGCTTCCCCCTTCCAGCTCCCTCCTCCCAGGTTTCCACCTCCCCTCTCCCACCCTCTCTCTTCCCCTCTCCCACCTCCTTTTCCCAGTCACCCCAGAGGTTAATCCCCCTTCCCACACCCTCAGTTTTGTTAAACAAAGAGAGTTTCTATTTTTGAACATACGTGTCCTTTATTTTTTACATCAGGAAGGGGGGCTAGGGAAGGGTAAGTGGAAGGAGGTGAGGGAAGAATGGGGCATGAGCCCCCGATGGGGAGGACTGGGGTGGCTCTGCGGGCTCCTCGGGGTGGAGGCTCTCCTGCAGGACCTCCTGGATCCTGACAGCCCCCCGAATGACCTCCCCGGATGGCAGCCTGCGGCAATTGCAGCTGGGCTGATGGCCGAGTGCTGTGATGTGCCGAGTGTGGGCACTCAGGGCACTCCAAGACAGGACTGCTTTGCTGTCCCTCATCGAGGTAGACAAGCAAGCGGGGAACCCTGAGAACTGTCTGTCCGGGGTGGGGTTTGGGTCCCTTTAAGCACAGCCCTCGGCTAGCCTGAGGCAGGAGCTCCACGCTCTAAGTCCTAAGCTAATGCCCTGCCGGCACTGGTTCCAGCCAGCCTTAACTTCGGTTCAGGGTCCACTCAATGTGGACATGCTAGTTCGAATTAGCAAACCACTAATTCGAACTAGTTTTTAGGTCTAGATGCGCTAATTCGAATTAGCTTAGTTCGAATTAACTAATTTGAACTAAGTTAGTTCGAATTAGTGCTGTAGTGTAGACATACCCTGAGGGAGTTAAAGTCTGCTTTTCTGAAGTCCAGGGTTTGTATTTTGCTACTCTCCTTTCTTCCTTTGGTGAGGATCATGAACTCTATCATCTCATGATCACTGCTTCCCAGATTGTCACCCACCTCTACTTCCCCTAATAGTTCCTCCCTGTTTGTGAGCAGCACATCAAGCTGTGCATGGCCCCTCATCGGTTCCTTCAGCACTTGTAACAAGAAGTTATCCCCAGCATTCTCCCAAAACTTCCTGGATTGCCTGTGTACTGCTGTATTGGTCTTCCAACAGATGTCAGGGTGAGTAAAGTTGCCCATGAGAACTAGGGCCTTTGATCTGGAAGGTTTTCTCAGTTGTCTGAAGAAAGCCTCGTCTACCTCACCTACCTGATCCGATGGTCTATAGCAGACCCTAACAATATCACCCCTGTTGCTTCTACCTCTAAACTTAACCCAAAGACTCTCAACAGGCTTTTCTCCTTCTATATACTGGTGTAAGCCTTCTGCCAGGCCATGTTAATAGCAGCAAGGGCCGGGTTCAGTATCTAGGGGTCTCCTCCGAACAAGGTAATACAACACCAGCTCGAGCCCCCACTCAGTGACCTAGGAAATCTTACATACACCCCTGGGCACCTCAAAGAGGCAATTCTTCCCCTCACGCAAGCACAGAGCCTCGGCATAGCAGCAAATCTTGAAGAACATGAGGTAACCGACCTCGGCATTAAATTGGGAAAACACCACAACTTGGATTCATAGACCAAACATGAGCAAAGACCCACCCCCCCAGCCGCGAATCACCCAAAGTCCCCAAAAGTCCAACACCCCAAGAGTCTCTTCATTCCAGCAACCCAAAAATCACCCAAAGTCCAACACCCCAATAGTCTCTGCCCCGGGTCAGTGCTGCCCCAGGGTTCAAAATTTCACCCGGCAGGGTTTTACTATCCCAATCTGGAGGGGGGAGGGGGTTGATACACCTTACGTGGTCTGCCGATGGCTCCGCCTCTCCGTAGGATTCTGCTGCCGCCGTCAGCGCAAGTCACTCCACCACACTCCACCTGCTGTCCCGTGAGCTGCCTCAGCCATCCCACGAACTGCCCTGCTCCACCAGCCGTCTCGGTCCACGCTCCTGGCTGCCAGCTGGTTGCTCCTGCAGATGCTCCACTGTCTGCCTGCTGCCGCTCCTACCGGCTGCCCACAGGTCGTCCCCGCCAGCTGCTCTGCTGGCCACCTGCGCCTGCCGGTTGTCCCCGCAAACTGCTCTGCTGGCCGCCTGCACTTGCTGGTTGTCCCCGCAAGCTGCTCTGCTAGTAGCTCTGCAGTATAGTGTCAGGCTCCCCACAGCAACAGTGAGTTCAGCTCTTTCACAGTATAGCGCCAGGCTCCCCTCAGCACAGTGGCTGTGTCTAGACTGGCCAGTTTTTCCGGAAAATCAGCCACTTTTCCAGAAAAACTTGCCAGCTGTCTACACTGGCCGCTTGAATTTCCGCAAGAACACTGACGATCTCATGTAAGATTGTCAGTGTTCTTGCGGAAATACTATGCTGCTCCCATTCGGGCAAAAGCATTTGTGCAAGAGGGCCAGTGTAGACAATGCGGTATTGTTTTTTGTGCAAAAGCGCATCTAGATTGGCACGGACGCTTTTCTGCAAAAAGTGATTTTGCAGAAAAGCATCCATGCCAATCTAGATGCTCTTTTCCACAAATGCTTTTAACGGAAAACTTTTCTGTTAAAAGCATTTGTGGAAAATCATGCCAGTCTAGACATAGCCAGTGATTTCAGCACTTCAGCTCATAATAGAGGAGCCTCAGTGCTAGTGCTCCACTGGCCCACAGTGAAATCAGCTCAACAGCTTGCAACTAGACTCCTAATAGAACCCAAATTAGCTCTGATATTCCACAGTGGAGAAAGAAGAGGGTGCAATCAGTGTTGTCAAGGCACTCAGACAGGACACCGCCGCCGCCGCCACCCCCCCCCCAAGTGCAAAGACCTATTCGCAGCCTCTCAACTTGACTGGGTTTGGAACCCATGCCCCTTGTCTAGCGAGTGCTACTTAGTTTATGGCAAATCCCTCTGTCATGAACAGTTCCACTATTCCATTGTCCTTGATTCACATAATCAGGGTAACAACACTTTATCCCCCCTGCCTCAATAACAGAGAGACTGGGGATCCCACAGTGGCCAAAGTGACCATTTGGGCTGCTCTGAGCACATACTAGGTGGGGTGGGTGTGCCTATGCAAATGAGATCAGCCCCTGAAGTCTTTTTGCACCACTCGCCACAATTCACCACCAGATGTCAGGGTAGAGCTTATCCTGACCCTGCTTACACTGGGGCTGCGTCTACACTGGCATGATTTTGCGCAAATACTTTTAACGGAAAAACTTTTCCGTTAAAAGTATTTGCGCAAGAGAGCGTCTCCACTGGCATGTGCTTTTGCACAAAAGATGTGCTTTTGCGCAAAAGCATCCGTGCCAGTGTAGACGCTCTCTTGCGCAAGAAAGCTCCGATGGCCATTTTAGCCATCGGGCTTTCTTGCGCAAGAAATTAACGTTGCTTTCTACCTAGTTTAAAGCCCTCCTCACTAAGTTTGGAAGCCTGCCTGTGAAGATGCTCTTTCCTCTCTTGGTTAGGTGGATCCCATCTCTTCCTAACAATCCTTGTGCCCGGAACTGAGTCCCATGGTCGAAGAAACCAAAGCCCTCTCTCCGACACCACCTGCACAACCACACATTTACTTCCTCAATTCGATGGTCCCTACGTGGACCTTTTCCTTCAACAGGGAGGATCGATGAGAACACCACTTGCGCATCAAATTCCTTGATCCTTGTTCCCAGCACTACATAATCTGCTGTGACCCGCTCAAAGTCATTCTTGGCCGTATCGTTATTTCACAAATGGAGAAGCAGGAAAGGGTAGCGATTTGAAGGTTTGATCACTTTTGGAAGAGTCTCGATCACATCCTGAATGCGAACTCCTGGGTAAGCAGCACACGTCTCAAGATTCCAGCTCTGGACGGCAGATGGATGACTCAGTCCCTCTTAGGAGGGAGTCCCCGACCAACACTACCCATCTTCTTCTTTTGGGGGTGGTGGTCATGGAACCCCCATCCCTCGGACTACGCATTACATACCTTCCAGTAGATGGTGTTCCCTTCTGATTTCTTCTCTGAGAGGTCCCTGCCAAAGCATTCTCCACTGCAGTGCATGTGGCGAAAGCCTGAAAGTGGTTACTTACCTCTGCAGGGATGGTGGATTCCTGAGTTGACCATCTTCTTCTAGAGCAGCCGTTTTGAACCTTTTTCGGTCCACATACCCCTTGGTCTCAGCTAAATACATCACGTACCCCTTTTGGTACTAACTTTTTTTATAATTTAATGTGAATTATCAAAACTACGGGTATCTTATAAGACATAAATATCAACAGATTTTCATTTTAAACAAACTTTTTAAAAAAATAAAACACTAAAATTACACAAAATGTCCATTTACACATGGACAAACCACACTAGTCTCATTAATGCGAACATTGCTGCTGCTTACGTTTAACCAACATTTCTATCCTAAGCATCATTTTTGAGAGAGCCACACACATATCATGTTCTATATTTAATTTGTTCCTCACTTTGGTTTTTATCGAGGCAAGCACCAAAAAGCCCGACTCGCAAAGGTAAATTGTGACAAATGGAACTAAAACTTTGTGAGCTTGTTTTGTCAGAACGGGAAATGCCTCACCAACTTTATACCAGTATTGGTACAGTGTCATTGATTCGAAGTCGACGCAAAGTTTTTTATTATTTTGCAATTCGAGAAGTTTGTCTTTTGCCAGTTCAGTATCACTAATTTGTTCGAGAGACACTGTGAAGGGTCTCCACACCCAAATCCCAAACCAGTTGGGATAATTCCATCGATGGCGATTTTAAGGTTTTCCAAATATATAATAATACTTTTGTGAACTCTTGGTTCCACTGGAATTGGCTGTAGTGGATCAGAAGTGATTTCATCAAAGAGAGGAAAACTGGTGAAGTTACCACAATTCACTCTTCTTCCCCAGAGAGTTAATTTCTCTTGAAAGGATTTGATCTTCTCTTCAGCCTCCAAAGTAATCATATTACTACTTTGGAGTGAAGTGTTCAGTAAGTTTAGGATTCCAAATACATCTGCAAGGTATGCCACAGAACTCACAAAGTGTGGATCTATAAAACGCTGATGCAGATTTGATCCTTTTTCACGCAGAAATATTTCAATTAAATCACGAAGTTCAAAAACTCTAGCCAGAACTTTCCCTCTGTATAACCAGCGTACTTCTGTGTGAAACAGAAGAATGCTGTGTTTGGACCCAACCTCTTTGCATAGCACTTGGAACACACGGTGATTCAATGCCTTTGCCCAAATAAAGTTAAAAGTATGAACGACAATATCCAACACGTCTTTTAAGTAAGGTGGAAGAGTCTTTGATGCCAAAGCATATTGATGAAGAATGCAATGAGTAGAGATCACATTTGGATTCACTTTTTTGACATGAGTGGTGAATCCTGATTTTTTCCTCAGCATGTCTGGAGCACCATCAGTGCAAATAGCTCCTACAAGATCCCATGAAAGGCTGTTAGAATTGAAAAATTCGCTCACCATAGTCATAATGTCAGCTGCTTTGGTAGTTTCTTTTAAAGGGCCACAAAAGAGAAATTCTTCTTTTATATTATTTTCATGCACATATCGAACAAATGCAAGAAGTTGTGCACAATTTGAGACATCAGCTGATTCGTCCAACTGCAAAGCAATTTTTGCCGGACTTTTCTTGATTTCCTCCACCACTTGTTTGAGGATATCTTCTGACATGTCCTTGATTCAATCATGAATGGCATCATTTGATAATGGGATCTGTGCTATTTTTGATTTTGCTTCTGTACCACACATTAATTTGACCATTTCGATGGCACAGGGTTTCACCAAGGTCTTGGTGATATTATGGGCTTTTTTTCTTTGGCAATCTGTAATGCCACCTGATAACTAGCCTCCAGCGCTGGTTTCTTCACGGGTTTCTTCATGGTTTCTGTAAAGGTAAATCCTGTCTTACTAATCTATTAGAGTTCTCTGAAGGGGTTAACAAACATGAGGACAAGGGAGATCCAGTAGATATAGTATACTTAGATTTTCAGAAAGCCTTTGACAAGGTCCCTTACCAAAGGCTCTTGTGTAAATTACATGGCCATGGGATAAGAGGGAAGGTCCTTTCTTGGATTGAGAACTGGTTAAAAGACAGGAAACAAAGGATAGGAATAAATGGTAAATTTTCAGAATGGAGAGGGGTAACTAGTGGTGTCCCCTAAGGGTCAGTCCTGGGACCAATCCTGTTCAACTTATTCATAAATGATCTGGAGAAAGGGGTAAGCAGTGAGGTGGTAAAGTTTGCAGACGATACCAAACTGTTTAGGATAGTCAAGACAGAAGCAGACTGTGAGGGACTCCAAGAAGATCTCACCAAACTGAGTGATTGGGCAACAAAATGGCAAATGAAATTTAATGTGGATAAGTGTAAAGTCATGCACATTGGGAAAAATAACCCCAACTATACTTACGGTATGATGGGGGCTAATTTGGCTACGACAAATCAGGAAAGAGATCTTGGAGTTATCGTGGACAGTTCTCTGAAAACTTCCACACAGTGTGCAGCGGCAGTCAAAAAGGCAAATAGGATGCTAGGAATTATTAAGAAAGGGATAGAAAATAAGACCCAGAATATCTTACTGACCCTGTATAAAACTATGGTATGCCCACATCTTGAATACTGTGTACAAATGTGGTCTCCTCACCTCAAAAAAGATATTTTGGCCTTGGAAAGGGTTCAGAAAAGGGCAACTACAATGATTAGGGGTTTGGAACGGGTCCCATATGAAGAGAGGCTAAAGAGACTGGGACTTTTCAGTTTAGAAAAGAGGAGACTGAGGGGGGATATGATAGAGGTATATAAAATCATGAGTGGTGTGGAGAGGGCCGATCAAGAGAAGTTATTTATTAGTTCCCTAAATAGAGAACTAGAGGACACCAAATGAAATGAATGGGTAGCAGGTTTAAAACTAATAAAAGAAAGTTCTTCTTCACACAGCGTGTAGTCAGCCTGTGGAACTCCTTGCCAGAGGAGGCTGTGAAGGCTAGGACTATGATAGAGTTTAAAGAGAAGCTAGATAATTTCATGGAGGTTAGGTCCATAAAAGGCTATTAGCCAGGGGATAAAATGGTGTCCTTGGCCTCTGTTTGTCAGAGGCTGGAGAGGGATGGCAGGAGACAACTCGCTTGATCATTGTCTTCGGTCCACCCTCTCTGGGGCACCTGGTGCTGGCCACTGTCGGCAGACAGAATACTGGGCTAGATGGACCTTTGGTCTGACCCACTACGGCCATTCTTATGTTCTTGTGAGTAAATCCGTGCTGGATGAGAATGCCCTGTGATTCAAATCGTGTTCATTAGATTTTAAAAACAGCCTCTTGGTTGCTAACATTTTGAGGATGAACAGTCTGCAGATGTTTTTTAAGTTTGGATGGCCATTACTGAGCAAAGGAAGCATGGGTCTCATTAGTAATAAATATATCAAGAAAATGCGTGAAAATGTTGAACAAAAATGTAGCAGTACAAATAAACATACTATCTACTACCGTGCAAAAAAACCTCCAGGCCAAACCAGTCAAGATCATCTGTTAGAGGCGCCAAGATCTATCAGTAGATTCCGATCTACTGGTTGGTGACCACTGGTGACCACTGGTTGGTGACCACTGGTGACCATCCCTGGACATGGGGGGAAAGACATTAGAATGCTAAGGAACGCAGAGAGGAAGCAGCGCCCAGCTCAGGTAGGTGGGGGGCCAGGTGTCCGGACATCTGGTTGAGAGGTTTCCAGCTGCCATGGCCGGGATTCCCGCAGCTGGCTTTGGCCGGCCAAGGCAGAGTCCTGGCCAGCTTGCAGCCACAGGGGACTGGGGTAGGGGCTGGGACTGTGTTTGGGATCCTGGGGGGAGGGGGGGAGGCTGGAACTGTGCTGGGGGGTGCCACAACAATTCTGAGGATACAACAGTTAGCAAAGCAAATGCAAGCTCAGCCATCCCATTAATTTAAGTTCAGGTGAAACTGTTTGGTAAAATACTACATTTTACTTGGTTTTTTTGAATAATGTGTATTATGTTTCTAATATTTTTGTAACACCTGTGAGACTCCCAGACCCAGCGTGTGCCCTCCAAGGCCCTGACTCCTTGCCCCTGAGTGTGACTCCCAGCCTTCCCAGCCCCAGAGTGTGCCCCCCAGGCCCTGAGTGTGTGACTCCTAGCTCCTGAGTGTGACTCCCAGTCCCTCCAGCCCCTGAGTGTGACACTCAGGCCCCTGAGTGAGTGTGCCCCCCAGGCCCCTGACTGTGAGACTCCCAGCCCCTCTAGCCCCTGAGTGTGGGGTTTAAGCCGGGGGGGAATGGTCTGGGGATGAGTGTCTTTCCCCCACCACAACTCAAATAAATGTAGTGTTATTATTTTATTATTAATGTATTTTCAGTTTTTCTATGAAATAACTACTATGAATGTATAAACAGGTGGGGGCACAATGTTATATTCTTGCCTCAGGCGCAAAATTAACTAGTTACTGCCCCCCCCCCATTTTTTAATTGCCTTGGGTCACCAAGTCTTCCTGAATTGTCAAAATGGGTCCCCATCTGGAAAAGGTTGGGCACTGCTGTTCTAGAATGACTGTGAGCTATTAATAACTACTGTCTGAGGATGATTTAAGCATTGGCCTGCTCAACCCAGTGTTGTGAGTTTAATCCTTAAGGGGGCCATTTAGGAACCTGGGGCAAATCTGTCAGGGATGGTACTTGCTCCTGCTGTGAGGGCAGGGACCTGGACTTGAAAACCTTGCAAGGTCCCTTCCAGCTCTATGAGATGGTATATCTCATTATTATATTATATTATTGGCCTATATAACTAGTGCTTTATATGTGAAATCTACCTCAGGTGGCTTGCAAATATTTTTTTTCAGATTACTTTGTCTCAGCAATATGGGTATGTCTATACTACAAAGTTAGTTCGAATTAACTTTAATAGGGGCTACACATGCAAACCGAAATTCGAAATAGCGGAGCGCTTAATTTGAACTAGGTAAACCTCATTCTACGAGGAGTAACGCCTAGTTCGAATTAAGTAGTTCGAATTAAGGGCTGTGTAGCCACTTAATTCAAACTAGTTGGAGGCTAGCCCTTCTCAGGTTGCCCTGGTGGCCACTCTGGGCCAAGCCAGGGAAACTCTTCTGCCCCCCTCCCGGCCCCAGAGCCCTTAAAGGGGCATGGTCTGGCTACAGTGCTTGTGCCAGTTGCAAGCCTGCCAGCACCCAGCCAGCAGACCCTGCACCTGGCACAGCATGAGCCAGCCACCCAGCCCTCCACCTCTTCCCAGGACCAGGCTGGTGGCTCCCAGGAGCCTGCCTGGGGCCGCAAGAGGCGGGCGCCCGCCTGGTCTTATGCGGAGATCGTGGACCTCATCGAGGTTTGGGGGGAGGCCTCCAACGTCCATGATCTCCACACTAGCCACAGGAACGCAGCTGTCTACAGCCGCATGGCTGCCAGCCTGGCCACCAGAGGCCACATGCAGACCCAGGAGCAGGTCCACTGCAAAATCAAGGACCTGCGGTAGGCCTACTCCAGGGCCTCCCAGCCAGGGGCCCACCCAGAGGCATGCCCTCATTATGAGGCCCTGGACCCCGTCCTGGGGGCTAACGCAGTCCATGCCCCCCGGGTGGTGATCGACCCCGGGGCAGAGGGACCCGTCCCTGACACGAAGGAGGAGGAGGAGGATGCCGAGAGCCAGGAGCCTGCAGGGAGCCTGCCCAAGACCCAGGACCCCCGAGGCATCCCACAGAGCACATCGGCTGTGTCGTCCGAGGCCGGGGAGGGCTCCACATGTGAGTGCCATCATGCTCCCCTTATGTGTATGGGGTGGGGGGTAGAGAGGGAGCCCAGGGACCGTACGCCTGGGCCTTGCCCACCATGGAGCAGCAGCTGGGTGTCTTGCAGGGGCCCTGGCCTGTTCCCCACACGCTGACCTCGCCTTGCAGTGGGGGGCTGGGTTTCACCCACTGTGTCCTCAGGGAGAACTGACCACAGCTCTTGTTTCACCACAGCCGCAGCACCTGGGACTGTAGGGTGCACCACCCCGCCTGCAAACCCGCACCAGGGCCAGCAGGCGCACCCGCAACATGGAGGACTACCAGTGGCGGCACCTGCGGCTACTGGAGCACCAGCTCCGCACCCAGGACCACTGGGTCCGGGAGGACCTGTGGCTGCGGCAGTAGAGTTTGGAGGCACTGGAGGAGCGGGGCCGTGCCCTCAGAGGCCACCTCCAGACCCTGGTGGACAGGTTCCTGTCTCCTCCTGCTCCAGCCCCTGTGGCCACCCCAGCTCTCGCTCCTCCTCCGACCCCTGCTCCCCCTCCCACTTCCTCTGCACCCCCCATCCCTCCTGCCCCACCCTCCACACCCACTCTCCCCCGATGCCCCCACACCTGCAGTGCTGCGAGATGGGAGAGCCAGCAGGACCCCCAACCCTGAGCTTTCCCTTCCCTTCCTCCCCTTCCTCCCCCTTCCAGCTCCCTCCTCCCAGGTTTCCCCCTCCCCTCTCCCACCCTCATTCCTCCCTCCCCCCACCCCAGTTATGTACAATAAAGAGAGGTTCTTTTGGCAAAACAGGTGTTTTTATTTGACATTAGGAAGGGGGGTTAGGGAGGGAAAGGGGAAGGAGGGGAGGGTGGAAGAAGGCCCCAGTGGGGCATGCAGGGAGAGTTCAGTCCTCCTCCACATGGAAGCTCTCCCGCAAGGCTTCCTGGATCTGGATGGCCCCCCGCTGGGCCTCCCAGATGGCGGCAGTGTGGGGCTGCACGTACTGGCCAGCCATGTGCTCAGCATCAGCCATCCAGGCTGGCAGGAAAGCTTCCCCCTTCTGCTCACATACATTGTGCAGCACACAACACAGGAGGGATATTGTGCTCGGCAAGGTCAGGGCGGGTGAGGAGGCATCTAAATTGGGCTTTCAGGTGTCCGAAGGCCCCCTGGACCACAATGCGGGCCCTGGTGAGCCTGGCATTGAAGGCCTGCCGGGAGGGGTTGAGGTGCCCCGTGTAGGGCTTCATGAGCCAGGGCTGTAGGGGGTAGGCCGCATCCCCCACCAGGCACACGGGCATGTCCACGTCCCCGACCCTGAGGTGGCGGTCGGGGAAGAAGGTCCCGGTGTACAACCTCTAGCATACGGAGAAGTTGCGGAACACCCTGGCGTTGTGTGCCTTACCGGACCAGCCCACATTTATGTCCGTGAACTGGCCCCGGTGGTCAGACACGGCCTGCAGGAGCATGGAGAAGTACCCCTTGCGGTTGATGTACTGGGAGGCCTGGTGTTCCGGGGCATGGATGGGGATGTGCATCCCGTCGATTGCCCCCCCACAGTTGGGGAAGCCAAGGGCGCCGAACCCCTGGATGACCTTGTCCGGGTCGGCAAGGCGGACCACCCTGTGGAGCAGCACTCGGTTGATGGCCTTGACCACCTGCAGAGAGACACACCAAACAGCGAATCACTGGGGCGCCCGGGTGGCTGGGAGTGTTCGTTCCCTGGCACTGCCCTGCGCCCCACTCCCAGAAGCGACCCCCGCTGCGATCCTGGCCACCGCGGGCAGCGTGTAGTACGGCCAGGACAGACCGAACCCTCCCGTGCGGGGCACTTTCGCCTCCTCCCCCCGTTTTCCCTGGAGCGGCCCATCCCCTCCTTGCAGTCCCCCTCCCTCTGGCCCAGTGGCCGGTGAGTGCCATACCTGCATGAGCACTGCTCCGATGGTGGATTTCCCCACGCTGAACTGGTTCCCGACAGATCGGTAGCTGTCCGGCGTGGAGAGCTTCCACAGGGCGATGGCCACCCGCTTCTGGAGGGGGATGGCAGGCCTCATGCGAGTGTCCCGTCGCCGCAGAGCAGGGGCGAGCCACTCGCAGAGCTCCAGGAAGGTGTTCTTCTTCATCCTGAATTTCTGGGTCTACTGTTGGTCTCCCCAGTGCTCTAGGACAATGCGGTCCCACCAGTCGCTGCTGGTGTCCAGACACCAGATGCGGCAGGGCACGCTGGTGTCCGGGCGCTGCTGCGGCTCCTCCACAGCCCCCAGGGAGGCCAGGGGGAGAGGCAGGGGGCTGATGTGCACCAGATGGTGCCAGGCAGCCTCCAGCCATTGCTGGCAGGCTTGCAGCAGCAAGTCCAAAAACTGTAGTGTCGGTTCCCTCAATACACAAGGTTCAAAAAGGATGCCAGAAAGAATGGACCCATGACTTAGGGTTGGCAAAAAGAAACCGATTTTATTTTGATAATGACTCTGGCACGTGGTGATAAAGAACTCAGTTACATGTGTGGGTGCCAGACAATCATTAAAATGAAAAATAAACAAATTGCTAAACAATACAAAACAATCCCCTGAGGCTTTTCCAAATCACAATAGTTCTCAATAATTGCCCAGGAGTTAGAGATAGTTGAATTAACACTGGTATTATTCATAAGGCTAACTATTTACACTATTTTGTAAAAGATAACAGTAAAACCTTAACAATAACTATTCATTAATTAACACAATGACTCTTCAACTAACTGTCGTCTGATAGGTAACAGGGGCAACTGTAATAAATCAGTACAGGGGTAGTAATGGCGGGGGAGGAGTGTTATACCAGTTCTGGAGACAACAGGAACACGAGTACCAGCCACATGCTCATAAACTGTCTCAGCTCGGGTCGACCAACTCGAAATACGCTCAATAAGACTTGAGAGCGGGGAGTGCAAGGCGTCTGGGTGATCAGGCCAGGCGTTCACTCGATGCGATTCCCCACTGATAGGGGGTTCGGCTGCCTGTTTTATTGCCTGACCACTTAACACCTGATTGGTTGATTTTTGCTGCAGTGGGTGGAGTAAGCAGGCCTGACCACGAGTCAACCCATTGGTTAATCTTTGCCACAGTGGGTGGAGCCAGCAGTGGAAGATGATTAGTTTGTATGCCCTTATATGGAACACGCTCCGCCTCACGGACAGAGCCCCCTATACCAGCCTTTCAGGTGTAATAGGCTATGGCTCACCTGCGACGGGCAGCCATAGTTGTTGTTCTGTCTCGGACATGTTGCAGAATGCCCAGGGCGAGCTCTGGCTCCATGGTGCCAACTGTGGCGGCGTCCCCAATGGGAATCACCGACACAGGCAGGCGGAGAGGAAGACACTTTGCTGTCCCTTGGCGAGGTAGGCAAGCAAGCGGAAAAGCTGAGAACCGGCTGTCCAGGGAGGTCCCTTTAAGCAAGAGCCTCAGATAGCCTCAGACAGCAGCCACACAAAGCAACTACTGACCTGATGCCCTGCCAGAACCGGTTTCAGCTGCCCTTAAATGCGACCCAGTGTCCAATCAATGTGGACACGCTATTTCGAATTAGCAAAACGCTAATTCGAATTAGTTTTTGGGTCTAGATGCGTTATTTCGAATTAACTAATTCGAAATAAGTTAGTTTGAATTAGCGCTGTAGTGTAGACATACCCTATTTGTTGGCTATTACCATTAACCAGCACACAATAGTCATAACAAAAAAATTAACAAAAACAAAATTTTGAAGTGTGTAGCACATGCACTGAAAATCCTTCTGCTGACGTACTTTCCTCCCAATGTGACAGAGAGGAGGGATCACTTTCTGTTCATTCCCTTGGGGCACCTGGCATTGGCCACAGTCTGAGGATAGGATACTGGGCTAGATGGACCTTTGGTCTGACTCAGTATGGCCATTCTTATGTTCTTACATATTTAATCAAAGGATCTCCATAGTCATACTGGGCAGAATAAGACCCTTGTAGTCTCATAAGAACTAGAGAATCTTAAGGGAACTTAAAAGTAGGTATGCACAAACCCTGCATAATCTTTGTCATGTGGGCTACAGAAATTCGGCTTCACAGAAACTGTTCACAGGATACCTTTACCAGCCCCTGATGGACTGTCTAATATCACTGCATCCCCTAACTATCTTATCGTAAACCGTCATTACAGAGTTAGCCACACTCTTACTTGGGTGTTGCTTCTAATGTCCTTGCAGGGAGGCCTCCTTGTCCAGCATTGGTGCTTATGTGATGATCCCTGTAGTCCATTAAGCCCTGGGGAATGAGTGAATAGTAATATTTTCTGTTCACAGGCACTCAAACTTTAATGCCAAAATGCATCATCATCATCATCATCATCATCTACTTTGACTTTCTGCACATCTCGGCTGTGTCTAAACTGGCGGGATCTTGAGCCAGAACTATGCAAATGAGGCTCAGTGTGGAATATCACCGAGCCTCATTTGCATAACTAATGAGCCGCCATTTTTGCGGAAGAGGTTCTTGCGCAAGACAGAGCTGTCTACACTGCCCCGTCTTGCGCAAGAAAAACCCTCTTGCGCAAAGCCATTATGCCTGAAAATAATCAGCATAACGGCTTTGCGCAAGAGGGTTTTTCTTGCGCAAGACGGGGCAGTGAAGACAGCTCCGTCTTGCGCAAGAGCCTCTTCCACAAAAATGGCGGCTCATTAGTTATGCAAATGAGGCTCGGCGATATTCCATGCTGAGCCTCATTTGCATAGCTCTGGTGCAAGATTGCGCCAGTCTAGACACAGCCCTCAGGTCACAGAACCTCATCCACCCATTCCTGTAATAGGCCCACAACCTCTGACAGTTATTGAAGTCCCCAAATTTTGATTTAGAGACTCCAACTTACAGAGAATTCACAGTTTACTTTATTTCAAACCAGAAAATGGCCCATGGCCCATACTGCAGAAAACTGAAAAATCTCCAGGGTCTCTGCCAATCTGACTTGCAGGAAAATTCCTTCCCAACCACATTATGGTGATCAGTTAGACCCTTGGTATCTAGTTGAGACACAGATACATGGGAAAAAATGCTCTGTAGTAACTCCCCATATAGTGTTCAATCTTTGCACATTGGAGATATTTGCTAATAGCAGTTGTGGATGCCATCCCCCCGTAACCTAGTTGGTACTGGTCCAGCTTGTAGCAATGGGTTGGACTCAATGACCTCCTGAGGTGTCTTCCAAACCTATGATTTTATGATTCTATGACCCTTATAAAGTTCAGTCTTGAAGCCAGTTAGGTCTTTTGTCTTAACTGCTCCCTTTGGAAGGTTGTTACAGAACTTCATGGTTAGAAACCTTCATCTAATTTCAAACCTAAATTTTTTGATGAGACCCTTATATCCATTTGTTCTCGTACCAGCATTGGTCCTCAACTTCTCTCCCTCCTTGTGTTTATCTATCTGATGCATTTATAGAGAGCAACCATGTAAATATTAACCCTTTTAATAATGTTCTATGTGTACACTTGATTCATTTATATATTAAGAATTTAGAATCTTGATGAAATTAGCATAGTACGTTAATTCTATGGTCAAGAACGTTTGTCTTGACTGATAAACTTATTAATGAATTCTGTGTATTAGACTTTATTTAATAATTGTTGATGTGTCCATGTCTGTAGAATTTTAGATTATCTTGGAAATATAAGCATATCTAACATGGCAAATTGAATGGAGATGATTGTTACAGCAGATATGTCTGATTAGAGAATTAACAGGGAAGAATGATTATTGGGAAAGGAAAGACCTATTGAAAAATTTAATTTGAAGAATTATTTTAACACTATTATCAACTGTAAATAATTATACCTTCACACATAAAGCAGGTAATATGTACAAATATTACATCATAACATTTATTTCTTTTGGCAAAGATGGTTTCCATTTAAAGATCCTGTATAATGAGACTGTTGTTAGAATTTATTCGAGCGAGTAAAATTAAGTGTACCTCCAGATACAGAGAAGAAGTAACAAGGAGATAATCTCATCAAGGAGATAATGTATCTATTCTTTCTATGTTCTGTAAAGTACAGTACTAATCTCTGATTAAATAATTCCAACTGAGTCTGTTATTTAACAATCTTAAGTTGCCATTATCTCATATACACAATATCCCTAAGCTTGCATTTTGTTATGCTGAAACAACTAGGCTTGGCTTTTGTACTAACATCGTAAAAGAAAATATTAGATATAATTGATCCCATGATCAGTCCCTTTAGAACTCCACTAATAACCTCCCTTTAACTTGGCCAATTCATCTTTCAGCAAGAGCTGTTGTAATCTTTCCTTTAACCAATTTCTTACTCACCTTTTGATTCTCATATTAATCTCCATCTTCTCCAGTGCATCTGATGAAGTGAGTTTCATCCCATAAAACCTTGTGACTAAATAAACTTGTTAGTCTGTGTAGTAAGTTGAGGGTCAGTAACATGGAGTCAGCAGGCCTGAATAGAGGCCTGTAACATGAAAACAGCAACAGGCCTGCAATCTAGTGAGCAAGACTTTGGTTCAGTAACAGGAGCCAAGAAAGAGGCCCTACTGATAACTGTAATTGTGTAAGTTAGGTTGAGCATGGAAGGACACAGGGAGGTGCTGGGTACAAACTGTAAGCCAAAGGGGAGTAACAGAACATCTTAATAAGAAATGTCTTGGTACAAAAACTCCCTAAAAACGAATGTACATACCAACCTAGGTTCAGGACCAGGTCGGAAGTGACAATATGAAGGATAGTAAGTAAGCCCCCCTTCCATAAGGTGAGGGGTTGTAACTAGGCAACAGAGGGTGGTAACCTGGTACGTAAAGAAATGATGTAAGTTGTTTGTACCTATCTATAAAAGGACACCGCAAAAGGTGCTCTCCGGCCGACCTTGGGGGGGGTGCACTAGGTGCCTGAACGGCAGGTGTCATTGCCTGAACTTACAGAACGCACAGTAGCTTAACTTTGACTAACTGCTGTTAATATCTGTTATATGGCAATAGGCCTGCCCGGTGTTGGTACCTTGTCAACACGGGCCATAGTGCCCAGTGGTGTAAAATTGTACTGATCTCTGTTACCAACTGTTAGAGCTTCGCATTTGACAATAAACCTGCTCGATTGATTTCAAACCTTGCCTGCATCTGTCATTTCCGGGGCCTCTCAGAGATCTCCTGTGTTGACCCAAGTGCACGGGGTCTAACACTCTAGATAAAGGGAGTACCGATTGTTACACACACAACCGAAAGTTTATCATCACCGACGGAGTAGAGGTCCTGTCAGGAGTGCAACAGGATGACCCTGACCAGACGACGCTGACACTGACAGTTCAGACCACTGAAGGTACCGAGGTACGAAAACACTGAGGTATGACACTGGGGACCCCAACCGCTGATCTGGTAAGAAGGCGAACGGTTCTGTTTATCTGTTTGCAATCTAACATCTAAAATGGCAGAAGATCACGAGTTAGGTAACCCACATCTACTTTCCCTTAAAACCCTGTTAGGTTTTGATGAAATGTGGATCGGTGGATTGCTAAAAAAGGAGGGCCATATGAGTTTAAAAAAGAGTATGGAGAAACCAGTATATGTGGAGCCATGGCAGAAACTGAAGTGCTGAAAAAGAGTAATAGTACTAAAAAGCCTAGGATTTTGCAACTTATGTCTATGGCAGTGAGATGGCTTAAACAGCCTGCCACACTGCTAGCCTCCCTGGTAATGGAACAGATAGGGGAAGTAAAAGAAACATTGTAAAAGAGTAAAGTGCCGTCCCTTGCAAAGCAACAGCCTTTGGGAACTTTCACAGTACCTGAAGCCATGGGACAGAAATTATCAGTAGGGCCTCTTTCTTGGCTCCTGTTACTGAACCAAAGTCTTGCTCACTAGATTGCAGGCCTGTTGCTGTTTTCATGTTACAGGACTCTCTATTCAGGCCTGCTGACTCCATGTTACTGACCCTCAACTTACTACAATAGGCATCCCAGAAACTTGGTGGAGAGAGGACAATCAATGGGACACAATCATATCGGAAAATATGCAAAATATATCGGCAGGCCAGAACAGGTCATGTGGGTGGGGGAGTGGCACTATATGTAAAAGAAAATTTAGAGTCAAGTGAAGTAAAAGTCTTAAATGAATGAACATGTTCCATAGAATTGCTATGGATAGTAATTCCCTTCTCTAATAAGAATATAACAGTAGGGATCTATTATCGACCACCTGACCAGGACAGTAATAGTGACTATGAAATGCTAAGGGAGATTAGAGAGGCTATCAAAATAAAGAACTCAATAATAGTGGGGGATTTCAACTATCCCCATATCGACTTGGTACATGTCACATCAGGACAAGATGCAGAGACAAAATCTCTTGCTACCTTAAATGACTACTTCTTGAAGTAGCTGGTACAGGAACCCATAAGGGGAGAGACAATTCTCGATTTCGTCCTGAGTGGCGCACAGGATCTGGTCCAAGAGGTAACTATAACAGGGCCACTTGGAAATAGTGACCATAATATAATCACATTTAACATTCCTGTGGTGGGAAGAACACCTCAGCAGCCCAACACTGTGGCATGTAATTTCAAAAAGGGGAACTATGGAAAAATGAGGAGATTAGTTAAACAGAAACTAAAAGGTACAGTGACTGAAGTAAAATTCCTGCAAGCTGCATGGACACTTTACAAAGACACTTTAATAGTGGCCCAAATTAAATGTATACCCCAAATTAAAAACCATACTGGAAGAACTAAAAAAGAGCCACCATGGCTTAACAACCATGTAAAAGAAGCAGTGAGAGATAAAAAGACATCTTTTAAAAAGTGGAAGTCAGATCCTAGTGAGGTAAATAGAAAGGAGCATAAACACTGCCAAATTAAGTGTAAAAATGTAATAAGAAAAGCCAAAAAGGAGTTTGAAGAACAGCTAGCCAAAAATTCAAAATGTAATAACAAAATGTTTTTTCAGTACATCAGAAGCAGGAAGCCTGCTAAACAACCAGTGGGGCCCCTGGACGATCGGGATACAAAAGGAGCACTTAAAGACGATAAAAGCATGGATTCCCAAACTGGGGGGCGTGCCCCCCTGAGGTGTGTGACGGGGGACCCGGCCCCCTCACTACAGGCCGCCTGGCGGTGGCAGCCTGCTGCTCGGGTGTGGACGCAGCCAGCGCACCGAGCGGCGAGAGCGGTGACGATTGTGCAGGCGCGCAGGTACCCCAGCCCGAATCCGCAGGCCTTAGGACCCCGGGATGTCTGGCCGGCTCCGACGCCGGGGTGTGTCGGGACGCCGTGCCGGGAATACAAGAGAGAGGGGGATGGACAGGAAGGGAGGGGGAGCAGGAGCTGGCTGTGCTCTTAACCTCCACGGGCGGAGAGCAGACGGGTGGGACCGGCGGAGCGCTGAACACTGCTGCGGGCAGACCAGCCGTAGTCCCGGGAGAGGAGCTGACCGTTGGCTGCCTGTGAGAGCCCCAGTGGGACAGGTGACCCGGGAGCTGGACGGACGCCGGGGAGGTGGACGAGACCAGACTCAGGACGGTTGAAGGTGGCGAAAACCCGAAAGGGGAGTTGTAAGTGGGACTACGGGAGAGACCGCAAGGAAGACTGAAAGGGGGATAGAAGTAGAGGGGGCATAGGGATGCGAAGCCACCCCAAAATACTCTCTGCTACAGGGGGGTGTGAAGAAATTCCAGGGGGGGCGTGAAGTGACCCAGCCACATACCTCAATCCCACCCCAAGTTTTGCTGCAATCTGAGGACTTGTCACAGATTGAAGTGTCATTAGAGGAGGTTTTGGAATTAATTGAGAAACTTAACAGTAACAAGCCACCGGGACTGGATGGCATTCACCCAAGAGTTCTGAAAGAACTCAAATGTGAAATTGCGGAACTATTAGCTATGATTTGTAACCTATCATTTAAATCAGCTTCTGTACCCAATGACTGGAAGATAGCTAATGTAACACCAATATTTAAAAGGGCTCTAGAGGCAATCCTGGCAATTACAGACTGGTAAGTCTAATGTCAATACCGGGCAAATTAGTTGAAACAATAGTAAAGAATAAAATTGTCAGACACATAGAAGAACATAATTTGTTGGGCAAAAGTCAACATGGTTTCTATAAAGCAGTGGTCCCCAACGCGGTGCCCATAGGCGCCATGATGCCCGCTGGGGCATTTATGTGCGCCCGCCTAGTGAGCAGGGCCGGCCCAAGCCATTCTTGCACCCCGGGCCCAGGGCGCCTGGTGCATGCGCGGTGCTACCCGGCAGCCCCAAAGGTTGGGGACCACTGCTGTAAAGGGAAATCATGTCTTACTAATCTATTAGAGTTCTTTGAAGGGGTCAGCAAACATGTGGACAAGGGGGATCTAGTAGATATAGTGTACTTAGATTTCCAGAAAGCCTTTGTCAAGGTCCCTCACCAAAGGCTCTTACATAAATTAAGTTGTCAGGGGATAAGAGGGAAGATCCTTTCATGGACTGAGAACTGGTTAAAAGACAGGAAACAAAGGGTAGGAATAAATGGTAAATTTTGAGAATGAAGAGGGGTAACTAGTGGTGTTCCCCAAGGGTCAGTCCTAGGACCAATCCTATTCAACTTATTCATAAATGATCTGGAGAAAAGGGTAAACAGCGAGGTGGCAAAGTTTGTAGATGATACTAAACTGCTCAAGGTAGTTAAAACCAAAGCAGACTGTGAAGAACTTCAAAAAGATCTCACCAAACTAAGTGACAGGGCAACAAATTGGCAAATCAAATTTAATGTGAAGAAGTGTAAAGTAATGCACATTGGAAAAAATAATCCCAACTATACATATAATATGATGGGGGCTAATTTAGCTACAACTAATCAGGAAAGAGATCTTGGAGTCATCGTGGATAGTTCTCTGAAGATGTCCACACAGTGTGCAGTGGCAGTCAAAAAAGCAAACAGGATGTTAGGAATCATTAAAAAAGGGATAGAGAATAAGACGGAGAATATCTTACTGCCCGTATATAAATCCATGGTACGCCCGCATCTTGAATACTGTGTACAGATATGGTCTCCTCATCTCAAAAAAGTTATACTGGCATTAGAAAGAGATTCAGAGAAGAGCAATTAAAATCATTAGAGGTTTGGAATGGGTCCCATATGAGGAGAGATTAAAGAGACTGTGACTTTTCAGCTTGGAAAAGAGGAGACTAAGAGGGGATATGATAGAGGTCTATAAAATCATGAGTGGTGTGGAGAATGTGAATAAGGAAAAGTTATTTACTTATTCCCATAATATAAGAACTAGGGGCCACCAAATGAAACTAATGGGCAGCAGGTTTAAAACAAATAAAAGAAGTTCTTCACACAGCGCATAGTCCATCTGTGGAACTCTTTGCCTGAGGAGTTGTGAAGGCTAGGACTATAACAGGGTTTAAAAGAGAGCTAGATAAATTCATGGAGGTTAAGTCCATTAATGGCTATTAGCCAGTATGGGTAAGGAATGGTGTCCCTGGCCTCTGTTTGTCAGAGGGTGGAGATGGATGGCAGGAGAGAGATCACTTGATCATTACCTGTTCGATTCATTCCCTCTGGGACACCTGGCATTGGCCACTGTTGGCAGACAGGGTACTGGGTTGGATAGACCTTTGGTCTGACCCAGTATGGCCATTCTTATGTTCTTACATTCTTAAAGTGACTAGAAGTACCCTTCTGTTACATGCTGCAGTTGTGCAAATGTACTGTTTGTGTGAATGAGAGAGATAATGTTTTTATAAGAGTAAAGGCCACTGCATGTTCAAATAGTCAGAGGAGAGGCCGGAGACTCAGAAGCACCAAATAATAATCAACTAAGTGAAAGCACACTGAAGATGAAGACTACCGGGGCAGTTTGATGAACCCTGAAGTTAGGGGCAAGCACCCCTTGATAGGGAACCAATAACAACTTTTGCCGGAAAGACAACGCCCCCGAGGGTGTCAAATGACTGTGAGAACAACTTCTTCCCGCGAAGCATATGTCGTAGGAAGATTGATTGTGATGCTGAGTGACTAAGGCCTGACAAGGCAAAAATGCATAGACTTGCATGGAAGGAAAATCCTATAAAGTATGGGGAGTCTTGTATGGTTCTTTGGGTTCTCGTCCTGCTAATACTATGAGCATCAGGAAGTTTTTGGAGAATGTTGGGGATAACTTCTTGGTACAATCTCTGAAGGATCCGACCAGGGGCCGTGCGCAGCTTGACCTTCTGCTCACAAACAGGGAGGAACTAATAGGGGAAGTAGAGGTGGGTGACAACCTGGGAAGCAGTGATCATGAGATGGTAGATTTCAGGATCCTGACCAAAGGAAGAAAAGAGAGTAGTAAAATACACACCTTGGACTTCAGAAAAGCAGATTTTGACTCCCTCAGAGACCTGATGGGCAGAATCCCCTGGGATGCTAACATGAAGGGGAAAGGAGTCCAGGACAGCTGGCAGTATTTTAAAGAAGCCTTATTGAAGGCACAGAAAGAAACCATCCCGATGCGTAGCAAGAGAGGCAAACATGGTTGGAGACCGGATTGGCTGACAGGGGAAATCCTTGGTGACTTAAGCACAAAAAGGAAGCTTACAAAAAGTGGAAACTTGGACAAATGACCAGAGAGGGGTTTAAATGTACAGCTCGAGATTGCTGGGGGGCTATCAGGAAGGCAAAAGTGCAATTGGAATTGCAACTGGCAAAGGATGTGAAGGATAAGAAGAAAGGTTTCTACAGGCATGTAAACAAGAAGGTGATCAGAGAGGGTGTGGGGCCCCTACTGGATGAAAGAGGTAACCTAGTGACAGATGATGTGGGGAAAGCTGAAGTACTCAATGCTTTCTTTGCCTCTGTATTCACAGACAAGGTGGGCTCCCGGACTAATGCGCTAAGTGACGCAAGATGGGATTAAGATGGACAGCCCTTAGTGGGTAAAGAACAGGTTAGGAACTATTTAGAAAAGCTAAACGTACACAAATCCATGGGTGCGGACTTAATGCATCCAAGGGTACTGATGGAGTTGGCAAATGTCATTGAGGAGCCTTTGGCCATTATCTTTGAAAAGTCGTGGAGATCAGGAGAGATCCCGGATGATTGGAAAAAGGCAAATATAGTGCCCATCTTCAAAAAAGGCAAGAAGGACGATCAGTCCTATAGGCCGGTCAGTCTTACTTCAGTTCCTGGAAAAATCATGAAGGGGATCCTTAAGGAATCCATTTTCAGACACTTGGAAGAGAGGAAAATGATCAGGAATAGTTAGCATGGATTCACAAAGGGCAAGTCGTGCCTGACCAATCTGATTAGCTTCTATGATGAGGTAACTGGCTCTGTGGACATGGGAAAGCCAGTGGATGTGATATACCTTGACTTTAGCAAGGCTTTTGTTACGGTCTCCCACAATATTCTTGCCAGCAAGTTAAGGGAATGTGGATTGGATAAGTAAGATGGATAGAAAGTTGGCTAGAAGGCCGGGCCCAGAGGGTAGTGATCAATGGCTCAGTGTCAGGATGGTGGTCGGTTTCTAGCGGAGGGCCCCAAGGTTCCGTTCTAGGACTGGTTTTGTTCAATATCTTTATTAATGACCTGGATGAGGGGATGGATTGCACCCTCAGCAAGTTTGCAGATGACACTAAGCTAGTCGGAGAGGTAGATATGCTGGAGGGCAGAGATAGGGTCCAGAGTGACTTAGACAAATTGGAGGACTGGGCCACAAGAAATCTGATGAGGTTCAACAAGGACAAGTGCAGAGTCCTGCACTTGGGACGGAAGAATCCCAAGCATTGTTACAGGCTGGGGACCAACCAGCTAAGTAGTAGTTCTGCAGAAAAGGACCTGGGGGTTACAGTGGATGAGAGTCTGGATATGAGTCAACAGTGTGCCTTGTAGCCAAGAAGGCTAATGGCATATTCGGGTGCATTAGGAGGAGCATTGCCAGAAGATCCAGAGATGTGATTATTCCCCTTTATTCGGCTCTGGTGAGGCCACATTTGGAATATTGTGTCCAATTCTTGGCCCCCCACTACAAAAAGGATGTGGACGCATTGGAGAGGCTCCAGCGGAGGGCAACCAGAATGATTAGGGGGCTGGAGCACATGACTTATGAGGAGAGGCTGAGGGAGTTGGGTCTGTTTAGTCTTCAGAGGCGAAGAGTGAGGGGGGATTTGATAGCAGCCTTCAACTTTCGGAAGGGAGGTTCCAAAGAGGATGGAGAAAGGCTGTTCTCAGTACTGACAGATGGCAGAACAAGGAGCAATGGTCTCAAGTTGTGGTGGGAGAGGTCCAGGTTGGATATTAGGAAAAACTGTTTCACTAGGAGAGTGGTGAAGCACTGGAATGGGTTATCTAGGGAAGTAGTGGAGTCTCCCTCCCTAGCAGTGTTTAAGTCTCGGCTTGACAAAGCCCTGGCTGGGTTGATTTAGTTGGGATTGGTCCTGCCTAGAGCAGGGGGCTGGACTTGATGACTTTCTGAGGTCTCTTCCAGCTCTATGGTTCTATTATTCTATGATTCTAGGGGAGGGGGAAACCTAGGAGGGGGGAGCTGGGAGGGGGAGGCTGTGGCCGGCCAGAGTAAGTCTATGGTCCGACACTGTGTTCCCAAGGTACAAAATACGCCACACAGGTATCTGTCAAACACAAGTAGTTTATTTCCTGACAGCTAACAGCTGTGCCCCATAAATGGAAGAACAATATCACAAAGAGGCGGCATATCTTACGTCCTTTCCTGCATGCCTGGGACCCCAGGTAGGCTGCGGACGAAGTGGGAGGTTGTCTCAGCTTCCGAGGCGCCGGTACCCAAAGCCCATCGGTGAAGTCCGATTTGCTAGGCTCTGAGGAAGCCTTAAATACAGTTTTCCTGCCTTGTTTGGCAGTTTGGAAATTTCCAGGGATTACTCATTACATGCTGATGTAGAGCTTAGCTGTTAGTTATCGATCTGGTTCTGTTCTGGATCTACTTGTTCTTTGGCCCTGTTTACGTGATCAGTACGTTAGGGTAAACAGAATTGTTTATGCTTTCTTGCCCTTTACCCTTATCTCATACTTGTTCTTGCTATACTGGCAACAATGCTTATCTTAAATGGCGTATGTTCCCAAACACTTGCTTCTGGCTCATCAGATGTAGGGAAAAGGGAAAGGGGGGAAAGAATGCAGGCCTCACCACCCTTAAACTAGCATGTACAAAATTCTTCCGCAATTGACCACTACAGAGTCAAGAGGAGGAAGGGGGAGGAGAAGCTCAGGGCTCAGGGTTGTGGTCTCGCTGGCCCAACTGTCTCCCAGCACCGCGGATGCGGGGGCCTCAGCGTCCCTGGCGGGGTAGGGAGGGGGTGGAGGGTGTGGAGGAAGAAACGGGAGGGGGAGAGAGAGTGGGAGGAGGAGCAGTAGCTGGGGAGGCATCAGGGGCTGGAGTGGCAGCAGGCAGCATTCTCTGCACCAGGGTCTGCAGGTGCTCGCAGATGGCACGGCCCTGGGCAAGCTGCTCCTGCCAGCTCTCCCACCGCAGCTGCAGGTCTTCATGCACCCAGTGCTCCAGGGTGCTGTGCAGGGCTCACAGTGCCCCCAGGTGCTGCCACTGGTAGTCCTCTTGGTTACGGGTCAGCCTGCAGAGTGCCCGGGTGTGGGAGGATGTCCCGGGTGGGGTGGTGCGCCCTGCACTCGCAGCTGGTGCAGCTGTTGGAGAAACAAGAGTAGTGGTCAGTTATCCCTTGGGACACAGTGGGTGAAACCCAGCCCCACTCTGCAAGATGAGGACGACAGGTCTCCTCACCATCAGAGCCGATGTGCTTGCACAGAAGGATGTCCTGCTATTCCCAGGAGTGGGAGCTGGCCTGGGACTGCACCCATGCCCCTGTGCTGTATATAATGTGGGTGTGTGTTGGGGGGAGATGTCCCCTGCCTCTGTGTAGAGGAGGCTTGTGGAGGAAGGGCATCCTGCTGTGTCCCACCCCGGGGTCAGGAGCATGTCATGTGTCTTCACACATGTGTGTGGGTAACAGGCAAAGGTCCCTGAGTGGCAGCCAACTGGGGCCACATGCCCAGGAGTGGCACAGCATGTGCTCGCACATGCACAGGTTGCTGCGTGATCCGTGGTCAGCAAGGCACACGCACACAGTCCCTCGTCTCCCTTCCCCCCAAAAGGGGACAGTGATGGCACTCACATGTTGTTGCCTCCCCGGATGACACCAGTGACAGGTCTGCTGGGATGGCTCGGGGGTCCTGGCTGCGCAGCTCGCTCCCTCCGGTCTCCTGCGGCTCCTGGCCCTCCTCCTCTGTCCCCTGGTCAGGGCCCTCTGCCCCAGGGTCGACGACCACCTGGGGAGCACGGACCATCCCGCCCCCCCAGGATGCGGTCCAGGGTGTCAAAATAGGGGCACTCTCTGGTCTGCCCCTGTTTGTGAGTTGCCCCCTGTGGCCCTGGCATATGCCTGTCGCAGCTCCTTAATTTTCATCAGAACCTGCTCCTGGGTTCGGATGTGGCTTTTGGTGGCCAGGCTGGCAGCCATCTGGCTGTACACAGCCATGTTCCTCCATCTAGTGAGGAGATCATGGAGGTTGGAGGCTTCCCCCCAAACCTCAATAAGGTTCATGATCTCCGTACTGGACCAGGAAGGTGCCCACCATCTCCAGCCCCTGTCAGGCTCCTGTGAGCTGGCAGAGTGGTCCTGGGGAGCAGTGAAGGGCTGCCTGCTAGTGGCTGGCTGGCTCGTGGTGCAGCCGGGGTCAGGGGCAGCAGCACAATGGCTCTGGGCTGGCAGGCCTGGTGTTAGCCTCAGGTCCTGTGGTTAGACTCTATCCCTTTAAGGGCTCCAAGGGGGGGAGGAGAGGAGTTTCCCTGTTTGTGGCCAGGAAGGCCAGCAGGGCACCCTGGGAAGGGCTGGAGGCCCCCTATTCTGAAATAGCCCCTATTCCGCGTCTACACAGCACTTATTTAGAAATAGCAATTTCGAAATAGTTGCTATTCCTCGTGGAATGAGGTTTACCAAGTTTGAAATAAGCCCTCCGCTATTTCGAATTAATTTCAAAATAGCAGTTGGCTTGTGTAGATGCTAGTAAAGTTATTTTGAAATAACGGCTGTTATTTCGAAATAACTTTGCTGTGTAGACATACCCTCCCTCTGGGGCATCTGGCATTGGCCACTGTTGGAAGACAGGATACTGAGCTAGATGGACCTTTGGTCTGACCCAGTATGGCCATTCTTATGTATCTTCTTATGGAAGAATTGCACCTGTATTGAAGTAATCTGAGTTACTTAGTGCAAGTTCCCTATAATTAAGTAGGGCAAGACTGAAGCACAAATTTGATTCCAAAATGACACAGGTAGGTGCCTTGCTCCAAAAAGTGCAATCAATACAACTAAGGGGCCACATGTTTTTTTCCATTTGAAAAGGAACTCAAGAAGACACATTAATTTAGCACAATTGTATATATATAGTGTTCCCAAGACTGTACAAAATCCCAGAAATTTGGAGGTTTGTCTCCTACATTTCAATTACTTACATACTCCCATCAGAACAACTGGAGCAGTCTCATTTCATTAGTGTTTTATTGTTTGTGTAATAAAAAATGCAGTGGAACATCCTCAGATGTGAAGTCACTAGGGAGCTGCCTATTTGTGATTTTCCATATTCTCCCACTAACTCTGAGATCTAAATGTAAAATACTTCACTCAGGAAGATTACATGGTTGTGTAACACTTTATAGATGGGTAAGTGTCTATTAAACAAAGAATGAATGGATCATACTCTTCCATACTGAAGTAATTTAAAAAAATCTGACTGATGCAATAGCAATAATCTTCAATTAATAAGAAATATAATTCAGAGAAAGTTATATTAGCATAACTTAGATATAGCTTACTTCTAACTCTTTCAAAATGCAATGTGGGATACCACAATAGAGAGCAGAAATTGCAAAAATGTGAAATACTGTTTGGTGTTATGCCTAGACATGTTATATGTCATCTCACCATGTGGTTTTTACAGTGAAGTACAGCTAAAGTAAGCAGGAGGCTCGTGAAATGCCTCTGTTCAGTGAGAAGCATCCATTGAAACCACTCTAAGGCTACGTCTACACTACACTGCAGACTTCTTGCGCAAGAACAACTGTTCTTGTGCAAAAACTTGCGGAGCGTCTACACTGCACGCACGTTCTTGCGCAAATAAATTTACAGTAAAGCGTTGGAACAGAGGGCTTCTTGTGCAAGAGTTATTCCTCTCCCCACAAGGAATAAGCCCTCCTACACAAGAGCTTTTGCGCAAGAAGGCAGTGTGGATGGGGAACAGGGCTTTCTTGCACAAGAAATCCCTAAGGCTAAAATGGCCATTAGAGCTTTCTCGCATGAGAGAGCATCCACACCGCCATGGACGCTCTTGTGCAAAAGCACATCTCTTGCACAAAAGCACATGGCAGTGTGGACGTGCTCTTGCGCAAGAGCTTTTGTGCAAGAACTCTTGCACAAAACAGTTCTTGCGCAAGAAGCCTGCAGTGTAGATGTAGCCTAAGAGTACGTCTACACTGCACAGCTATTTTGAAATAAGTTATTCCAGAATAGTTATTCCACAATAGCTTATTTCAAAATAGCACATCTACACTGCAGGGAAGTCTCAAAATTAGTCTGAGGCTGGCTTCCCTAATGTAGATATGCTCTCTTGATTTAGAGCCCCAGGAGGTACTGGGGAGGAATAACTTAGAATGGCCCTGGTGAGGAGGGGCTATTTCGAAATAGCAGAAGTAGAGCATCTACACATACCTTATTTTGAAATAGCTATTTCAGAATAGGCATTATTCCTCATAGAATCAGATATACAGATTTAAGAATAAATTGTCTGTTATTTCAAAAATATTTCAAAATAACAGAATGGCTGTGTAGACGCTCACATTGTTATTTCAGAATAACGCTAGTTACCCTGAAATAACAGTGCAGTGTAGATGCACGCTTCAATACTATCATACTTATAGACAAGGTGTGCATTATTAGGATGTCACTTACAAATGTAAAATGTTCTAATGCAGTACTTAGCACCTGAGCATTTCCTTGTGGCCAAGGCTGCATCTACAATGCCACACACATGTTTTTCCTTTCTTCAGTGCTCCTTAAACAAATTTCACACAGCCTTTCTTATTCAGTTTACAACTCTTCTTGGGGTCTGGTTTGCTTAGAAACTTGGAAAATAAAGAAACACAAAACAAATCCTCCCACCAACCATAAGCTGGTACAGCCCTTTCTCCCTCAGGAAGTGTCTCAGCTGTCTTCTTCCTCAGCCCAAGCACCCTTCTAAGGGATCATCTCTCCCTCAAGCTGCAGCAGATATAGTTTGGCTCTCACTGAACTCCCTCTGATCCATTATAGCTCAGGTGCAGCTCCACCCACTCATTTGAAGCAACTGGGAGTGCCTGCTCTGGCATGGGAGAGTGGGATCTATTCTGAATCACAGGGTCCTTGTTGACAAAGGATAACAAGGAGAAAAAAAGCACAGAAATCTTGTCCTTTCATGGGAATAATGAAGTTGCACATGTTATGTAAGAATTCTGAAACAGTTAAGCTGTAATAACAGAAAAGTACATTAGAGACTGATGTATAAAAAAGGTCAGGTGTCAGAGATACCAGAGAAGTATTTTTAATTCACATAGAAAAGAAAAGAGCTATCACACAAAAGCAAGCTCTTTTGGATTCAAAATGTGAGAAAGTTATTCATATATTTAGATGCCATAGTACCATGGCTTAGTGAGAGAGACAGAAAATCTAGTCCTTAAGAAGCTTTTTTTGTCAAAAGACTTCAGACATACAGGTGAAACTTTTTTTTTAAATCACACCATAGATTACTGGACTAAAATACCCCAGAGATGCAGTTTACTGTGTAAATACACACAAAGAATATAACTCAGCTAAGCAGGAGAAATGTAATGCCAAGCTTTTCAAGACCTATTCATTAGGTCTTCTAGCAAATTGAATGAAATAATGGGGCAATTGTTCAGACAAATAATCCATTGTGTGTGCAATTATCGTTCATGTAAAAATGCTAACTTGGTGAGACTATGCACAGGTAGGCGAAAAAGATGGGACCTGTGTCTGTGCTTTGCTTTCTCTCCAGAACCTATGCCCAGTGTATTGCTGGCAGTTATAAAGATATCACACAGCTCTTTCTCTTCAAACGCATTTGTTAACATGAAAGTGAAAAGATATTGAAAATATTAAAAACCTGTGCTCGTTCTAAACAGCTTAACAGATGTCATCTCCAATTCCAACCTCAGACTTTGATTGATGTCAATTCTTCAAAATCCACAAATGGGTTTTTCCCATGGTTATAAGTTCTTATATATTTCAGATTCAGATTCCAGACAGAGTGTCAGCTCAGCAGTTTAACCATTTTTTCATATAGTTAGGGCCTTTGATCTCCAATCTCCAGCAGACAATTACATGTTCCTCACAGTGTAGCTTCAGAAGGCTAGGTTTGCATAACTGGAACCAACATGGGAAATTTGTATTAACCTCTCCCAATGTAGTCCCTAGGAAATCTACTTCATATTTACTATCCTAAAAGTACATTCTTGTCTTACACCTTTTCAAATAGTCCTTTGAAGTCAGAGGCCTCACATCACATCTCCCTGCTAGACAGATTACACACAGGCATAGCCCACAATAATACATAAACTTAATACAATAAGGATTTCCAAGGACATTCCACAAAATCATATCCATCACAGAAAGCTTTAGATTTTAATGATCAAAGTAAAATCTTGTATCCACATCTCTCTCTCTACATAAAAAAACTTTTCCTGTGGGATGACACAGTGACGTCATATGTCACTCTGCATCTGCACCATGAGCTGCACAACCTCTTCCCTCCCCCATTCTTGAGGTTGTTGTGGATGCCATGAGCCACACCACTTCTCCCTTCCCTGGTGCTTGGCTTCCTGAGGTTTGAGAGGGGAGGCAAAGGAGAAACCCCTGAGACTCCATGCCAGCTGTGGCTTGTGGGGAAGCATGCATGCTGCTGTGGGGAGGTGAGCCACCAGGATGTTCTAGATGTCCCTGGGGGGATGGGGGGTGCAGTCCTGCAATGTTTGTCTCTGAAGTTAAGTTGGGCCACATGAGAGCTCCCCTGCTAGCCGAGTCACACACACTGAGACTCTTGGCTTTTGTCTTTGCACGCTGCTCGGAGTGCTTCTCTCTCCCCTCTGCTCTTTGCTGGGACCAGCTGTGGCAGGGAGGAGGGCAATGGAGAGACAGGATAATGAGTAGCCCCCATGCATGGGGCAGAGATCACAGCATCAGGTGGCGGAGGCAGAAAGGGAAAGTTCTCTCCCGAGTGAGGAATCTCAGTGATCCAAAGCGCCCCTGCATTCACAGCCCTGGAGGGCACCCCAGTATCCCAGAGCCATCTGCTGCAGGTCGAGGATGGAGGCACCCATGGAGAAGGGAGACACCTGCAGCAGTCCTTCGCCTGCCCAGGAACAGCTGCCACCTGGCTCTAACAATCCACATGTGCTTCTATGGGAACCGGCTCCCTTCTCTCCCGGGCTGGCCAGACACCTTGCCCCCAGACCACTCCTGCCCCCTCCACCCTGGCTAGACCCCGGTCCACAGCATTCTCCTGACCCCTCCCCTTTGGTCAGACACCCTGCCCCCAGCCTGCTCCTGGCCCTCTCCCTGTTCCTGCCCCCTCCCCTCTGTCCAGATATCCTGCCCCTCTTCTCAGCCAGACACTCTGTCCCCAGCCTTCTCCTGACCCCTCCCCTTTGGCCAGACACCCTGCTCTGAGACCGCTTCTGCACCCTCTCTCCTATACAGACACCCTACCCCCAGCCAGACACCCTGCACAATTGGAGCTCAGCCCCTATCTAGCCACAGCATCCTGTCCCCGGCACCATTACTATGGCAGGCCCCATGGTTCAGCACAATCTGGCTGCAGGATGGGCTGGTGGCAGCCCCCTCCTACTGCGGCATAGGTAGGTGGGGAGGCCATGATCCTGCTGTGGCAGACAGATGGGGGGTTGGCGAGCATAATGAGCAAGGGGTGGAGCCCCCTAGTAAACTTTGGCTTTTGAAGTAAAGTGTTAACACCATCAAAATGTAAGAGAACAAATTCTCCCTGAAGAATAAAGAATCAAGTGATTAATTTAAAAATTAAAAAGTAATAATAAGAAATTAACAAAATTGGAACTGAGCTCATTTTTCAGATACCCTTTCACAGTTAAAATTAGTTTTTTGCCTCACTATGGATCTTATTGTATCTTCTCCAGGCTATCTCTGTCTCAGAATATTTGTGGTGTTGCTGAATGACTCTCTGGCCATGCTTTTCTGCGGAAATACTAAGTACAGGCAATATGAAATGTTTTCAGTGTTGATGACTTTGCAAAACATTCCAGGTTTACACTGGAATGTCCTTCATTTGTGTGAAGGTGATCTAATCTAACTATTGAACTGCCAAGTAACACTGGAAAGGGGTGTCCTAATTTGATTAATGAAAGGGACTGTAAGAGCTACAAAGCAGAGGAGAACCTAAGACAATTCCTTTTAAAAAGCAATAACTAAGAATTATCAAGGTTCCTGTACACACCATTTAGAAGATATGCAAAGTTGAAAAACTTGAGGCCTGCAGTTCTAATTATATTAATTAAAGTTTAATAATGTTAAAACATGTCTTTGTCCATTAGATCTTGACAAATGCCTTTGTAAATGCAATATTTCTAAGTAATTCTGTTGGAAACTGACAATGTAATTGCTGCACTGGCTATAGACTTCAGGCTACAGGGGTATGAAACTTTAGTCATAATTACCATCAGCTATTATTAACTGAAGCTTCAGAGGGTAACCGAGTTAGTCTGTACAGGGTGAACTTAAAAATCAACAAAAAGTCTGGTAGCACTTTATAGACTAACAAGACATATAGATGGTATCATGAGCTTTCATGGGCACAGCCCACTCCAGTCATCTGAAGAAGTGGGCTGTGCCCACGAAAGCTCATGATACCATCTATCATTTTGTTAGTCTATAAAGTGCTACCAGACCATTCGTTGGTTTTTAAGTTTATCCTATTAACTGTTATTAAAATAAAATGTCTACAAAGGAAATCAGCACAATCTGTCAATATTAGAAAAAGAAATATTTAAATTGACAATTAACATTTAGAATAATGTTAAAGTGAAAGATAAAAAAGTGACAAACTGTAGTATATTAAGTATAGGCTTAGGACAGAGAAATATATTGAAGTATCTTTGGTTTTTATGGTGGTTACTAAAATTTACTTAAATTCTGCATAAGTAAGTCTTCCCTACTAAGAAAAAATGTAATCAAATTGTAAAAAACATGAAAACTTTTCCAGTGAGACACGGTGAAAACTTGAGATAGGAGTCTTAGGGAATGATATTATCTACTGCATGTTATCAACAATCTAAACATAGTAAAATGCCTAAGAGAGCATAAGTCACACGAACAAAACTAAGTGTGCTCACTAACTTAAGATGCCAGTAGGTATAGAGAAAAATTAAGGTGAAGGTTTAGTTTAGAGCCTATATCTTGGGATACAGATGAGATTTCAAAATGGGACTTTTCTGATGGCTTGGTCACTGTATTAGAGGGGGCAACCCTGAAATTCAAACTCAAATGTTGTTTTGACAAAGCCCCTTTGTTCATCACAAACTCTTTAGTTCTTTTCACTTTCTTAGAAATGGAGGTAGCATAAGTCGACTCACTAGAGTAGTTTGGGGTTAAAATAATAACAATAATAAGTAACAATAATACATAACTGTCCAAACATTTTTTTGAGAAAACAATGTAATATGGTCAATTGTGGATTTATTGAAGGTGGCTACAAAGTCAGACCATATCCTAAATGCATAGGAAGAGTCACACAGAAAAAAATGGCTCTTTAGAAATAACTAAATGTTAAAAGTCTGATCCTGCACCATTGTTGTGAAGGTGAATTTTAAACACCTTTAAAGGAACAGAAATTTGATAATAGAGTAAGGCTCTTCCATGTACTACAAGAACATATAACAAGCTGGAAGCTGAAGCAAGACAAATTCATACTCAAAATGAGGCATACATTTTTTAACAATTTGGACAATTAACCATTGGCACAATTTGCTAAGTGTTGTGGTACTCTTTCATCACTGAAAATTTTAAAATGAAGACAGGATGTTTTTCTATAAGAGATGTTGTAGTTCAAAAGAGAATTATTTCAGGGGCATCTTATTGTCTTTGGGTATGTCTATACTTCATTCCTCTCTCTCTCTCAAGGAATGCAAATACAGACACCTGAAATTGCAAATGAAGGGGGATTTAAATATCCCATGCTTCATTTGCATAATCGCATTATGGCACTATTTTGAAATAGCGCTATTTTGATAGAAAAAACGGGGTTATTTTGAGATAAAACCCTTCTCTCTAAATCATGAGGAGTAAGGGTTATTTTGAGGGAAGGATTTTATCTTGAAATAACCCTGTTTTTTTTCTCAAAATAGCACTATTTCAAAATAGCGCCATAATGTGATTATGCAAATGAGGTGCAGGATATTTAAATACCCGCTTCATTTTCAATTTCGGGTGTCTGCATTTGAATTCTGAGAGACAGAGAGGAATGAAGTGTAGATATAGACTTTATTATGAAGGAAGTCAAACTCTGGTCCCTTCTGACCTTATAACCTTTGTATGAAAACCTTGATGGGAAAGGATCAAGGGAACTTTGATGGAAAAGGATCAAGCCCTTGTGTTCAAATTCAGGAAGGTATTTCAGCTACATGTATAATTTTAAGCACCCAAGTACTAGTCACATATTTATAATTAGGCACGTATTTAAGTTTCTTCCTGAATATGTGTTTCACTGAGCTAAGTTGTTGCATTCAGTATCACTTGATGAGAAATTTTATATGGGATGTTTTAAGAACACTGTTGTGGCAAATTGACCAATTAACCAATTATGACAAGTTTGTGTGAGCAAATTGACCAACTACATAGTGGTAATAGTACACACGAGTCCTGTTCTAATCTACATAGGTTCTTATGCCATACTCATCACCAGAGAAGCTGAGTGGCTTTCAGTAGTACATTAAGCAACATGATTACACATCTGTCACATAAGGTTTGTTCTCTGAGCCTCTTCTCAAGGAGAGAAGCATGTGCAGTGGAAATATCTGGCAGGGAATTCTTTTTTTTTTTAATATACACCTTGCTATGTATGTATGCTCGGGAAGGCAAAGTCAAAACAATAAGCCTTGCACCTAGAGCAGATGAATAAAAACAGTGAGTATGATTCATAAACAACTGTAAATACAAAGGGGTTATGGAACAGTTTTCTTAGTGCAGGTGCTGCTGATGGAAACCATGTATTTGGTCAAAAGCTTCAGAGGGGTAGCTGAGTTAGTCTGTAACTGGAAAAACATTAAAAAACAACAACAAATAGTCTAGCTTTCATCCAAGACACATTTCTCAATCTATTGTTTACAGCCAAACCCTAAGATACAACCAGATTTGCTCCGATCCCACAGAGACAAACACCTACAGCAGTGGTCACCAACCAGTAGATTGGGATCCACTGGTAGATCTTGGAGCCTCCTTACTTGTTTGGCCAAGAGACTATCAAGTGCAGCACTTCAGCTGCCCCTCCTCCCACTGCTGCACCCTTTGCCTTAGAGCTGCCTTCCTACCACCCCACCCCAGGAGCTTTCTGCTTGCTATGCAGAGCAGGGAAGGGAAAAGAGGGGGCACTGATGTCAGGGTACCCCCTCTTCCACCCTGTATTCTATCTCCACATAATGAAAGGGGGGGGGCACAAAAGGGCTTGTGATGGAGGGAGTTTGCTGGCTACTTTTGAGAGTGGTATAGGGCATAGGAAGGGGTGAGCCTGCCTTAGCCCCACTGCGCCACCACCCAGGAGCCACCGGAGGTAAGCAGTGTCCAGCTGGAACCAGCTCTGAATCCCTGCCCCAGTCATGTACCCCCTCCTATACCACAAGCCCATGCCCTTGCCCTGAGCCCCTGGACCCAAACTCCCAAGAGCCTGTACCCTGAACCCCCTCCTGCACCCCAACTCCCTGCTCCAGCTTAGCTCAGAGCCCCTCTCACACTCTAAATCCCTTAGCCCAAGACCAGATCTAGTGTCCCAACCCTCTGCCCAACCCTCTGGTGAAAAGAAGAGAGGATGAGGGAGGGAGGGAGGACAGAGTGAACAGAGGCAGGACCTCAGAGAAGAAGCGAGGCAAGGGTATTTGGGTCTGAGGTAGACCCTGGATTGCATTTAAATTCAAAAAGTGATCTTGTGCTTAAAAAGGTTGGAGACCACTGACCTACGGGATCTATATAGAGCATTCTTAAAACTGAAATACCCACCCAGAGAAGTGAAAAAACAGATTGACAGAGCCAGAGGAGTACACCGACATGAACTACTTCAAGACAGGCCAAGAAGAGAAAAAGAATTCCATTTGTCATCACCTACAGCCCACAACTTAAGCCCCTCCAATGCATTATCCACAATCTACAGCCTATCCTGGAAAATGACCTCTCACTTTCACAGGCCTTGCGGGAAAGGCCAATCCTCATCTACAGACAAGCTAAAACAAATTATTTTCAGTAAACATACAGCACACCTCCATCATAATCATCCAGGTACCCAGCCCTGGTGTCAACTCTGCCCACACATCGACACAAGTGATTTCATCACTGGACCCAACCACATCAGCCACTACTTCAGGGGCTCATTTAATTGTACATCCACTAATATGATCTATGCCACTGAATGCCAGCAATACCCCTCTGCCATGTATATTGACCAGACTGGACAGTCGCTATGGGAAAGAATTAATGGACACAAATCAGATATCCAAAAAAGGCAACACACAGAAACCTGCTAGGAGAACACTTTAACCTGCCAGGGCCCTCATTAATGGATTTCAAAGTCACCGTGTTGTTTCAGGCTAATTCCACAAGCCAAATACACAGGGAAGCATTGGAACTTAGCTTCACTTACAAGTTTGTTAGCCATCACGAAGGTATGAATAAAAACATTGCCTGGCTAGCACACTTCCTTCCACATCCAAATGACTTAACCAGACAAACAATGGGTACTTCAGAACAATTTGCACCTTCTCTATCAGCTTCATGTAACATGAACACTCTAATTCACTATTTTTTCCCTTTCTTCTCCCCCCCCCCACACTATTTATTTTGGAACTGAACTTTTAATACTCCATTCATCTGAAGAAGTGGGTTGTACCCACGAAAACTCATGATACTGTCTACATGCTTTGTTAGTCTTTAAGGTACTGCTAGACTATTTTTTGTTTTTTAAGTTTTTCCATGTATTTGGTGTTTGTTATTACTACTTAAAGCCTGCAGTGCATCAGCATTGCTAGTTCCAGCACCGCTGTATGTACACAAACAATACATTTAATGGCATGAAATATTCACCAAAATCTTAAATCGCTGTAGTCTTTCCTGGGGTTTACCAACTTTTGCTGAGAATTTATGCAGAGAAGGAAGGTTCCCTGTATGAGGTATTAAAAAGACCGCAGTGGGCTTGGACCAAGGAAGCAACTAGTGCTTGGCAAAGCTCAAAAAATGGGTTAATGTTGGAACTTACCCTGGCTACTCCTAACTGTGAATTCCCTTTGTATTATATCCCTATGCCTCTGAGCCAGGTGTGGCTGGGCAGGCTCAGCCCAGCATTATCCAAGTGTGGGGGGAATCTGGGTGTATGCAGATTAATGGGAGATCTGGATGCACAGACACTCATGGTGGGGGTTATGTGTGTAGGGGCAATAGGACTCCAGTTGAGCACAGTGGAGAGGCTGGAGAGGTGATGGGGTTTGGTGGGGGGTCCAGGTTCTGGGGAATTGGGGCTTGATGGGGTAGGGGTCCCAGGTGCATTGGGGTGAGAGTCTGGGGGTCTCATTGGGGGGAGAGTCTGGTGTCGGGGCTTGTTGGATGGGTCCAGATATAGGGGAGCAAGGCTTCTCAGGATTAGATGGTCCTGGTTAACCAAGGAGCCCCAGCTGCCTGAGAGGACATTACATGCTGGACTCCTGGTTCCACTGCGATTCCCCAATTCACTTTTTTTCCCTATCTCCCTCCCTTCATTCCCCATTCCTTCACTGCTGCCTCTTTCCTCCTCCTCCTCATTTCCTTCCTCATTTCCCCCCATGCCCACCACCCTCCCCAGTTCCACTGTCAGTACAGAAAACAGGAAGGCTTCCTTCTCAGCACACAGAAGGGAAGACAGATGGTACGAGGACCCAAACAGCAGACACCCTCACAGCAGCCTCTAAGCTGGGAAGCCCTGCATTTGAAATTTGAGCTTGTATGTTTCATGCAGGCAGGCAGCTGAGGAAGCTCCTTGCTACTCAGTCTTCCCTGCCACCCCAGAACCTGCATGAACCACAACAAAAACATCAGAAGCATGGAATCAAGCAGGGGTTTCTGCCACACTTGGGCACAAGGGCACCATTTATGGTGGGACTTGGGGGCAGTCACCCCCTCCTGAGTTTGAACTCCTTGGATTTCTACTTGAGGTCTGCTTAAAGTTGCATGCCCTGGCTCTGGAGGCAGTTCTTAAATGCAACTGAGTTTGAGCTGCTTTCAGAAGGCAGGGTGATCAAGAATAACAAAAGGCTGGGCATTCCAGTAATTAAAGGATTGTTAGGTCACCATGAAAACATTGCCAACTACTCCATGTTAATGATACGGGGGAAAAAGAGTTGGAATGAGTGTTGTGCTGCTAGGATATGCATTTCGATCACTGCTGTTAAACTTATAAATGTTCTTGAAAAAGGGGTGAATAGGGATTAATCCAAAGCTGACTGCAAAGAGCTACAAAGGGATCTAACAAAATTGGGTGACTGGGCAACACAAAGACAAATGGAATTTAGTGTTGAGTAATGCACATGGAAAAACATAATCCTTACTATAGATACAAAATAGCTGTTATCACTCAAGAAAGATCTTGGAATCATTGTGGATAGTTCCCTAAAAACATCTGTTCAATGTGCAGTGGCAGTCTAAAAATTAACAAGCAAACAGAATATTGGGTATCATTAGGAAAGGAATATATAAGATGACAAAATACTATATTACCTCTGTATAAAGTCATTGTATGCCCACATCTTGAATACCATATGCAGATTAGGTCACCTCATTTAAAAAATGATATTTTGTTTGGAAAATGTACAGAAAGGGGAACAAAAATGATAAGGGGTTAGGAACCACTTCCATATGAGTAGAGATGAACAAGACCGGGACTTTAAAGCTCGGAAAATAAATGACTAGAGCGTGGGGAAATATTTTAGATGTACAGAAAATCATGAATGGTGTGGAAAAATAGAATAAGGAAATGTTATTTATTCCTTTGCTAACATAACACAAGAAGCTGAGCCAATTAAATTTATAGGCAACAGATTTAAAACAAACAAAATAAATTATTTTTTCACAATCAACTTGTGGAACTCTTTGCCAGGAGATGGTGGAAAGGCCCAAACCATAACAGGGTTCCAATAAGAATAAAATAAGTTTAAGGAGGATAGGTCCATCAATGGCTACTAGCCAGAATGGGCAAGGATGGTGTCCCTAGCTTCTGTTTGCCAGAAGCTGGGAATGGCTATGGGGGGATGGCTCATGATGATTACCTCTTCTGTTTATTCCTTCAGAAGAACCTGGCATTGGCCACTGTTGGAAGACAGAAATACTGGGCTAGAAGGATGTTTGGTCTGACCCAGTATGATGTTCTTATATAGAGCTGAAATGTGTCTGCCCCCTTGCTATAATCCATTAGACCGAACTCCCCTACCAGAGCTGACATAGAACTCAGGAGTCCTGACAGGGTCTGTCTCTCTCCACAGACTTAGTAACAAAGTAAGACTATATAATAACATTTTAAGGCTAACCTTAAAGTGATTTGCCACAAGATAACAGAATATGTTCGTGTCAGAGCTGAGTGGGTCTAATATTTATTTAATTTTCTTTCTTTTATATAGGAATTAGATACAGTGCTCCTGTCAGCTAATTGCTAAGTCTTGGTAGCCTCTGGATAAAGATGATGCATGTGGGGGGAGAGGGCAGATAGGGTTGGTTCTCCCCCTCTCCATTTGGTGTTTGGCTTGTACTGAGTGTGCCCAGTTAACACTGCTGAAGCCTCTGTTGTCAGTCTGCTCCCCCATGTTTTCAGCCTCTCCCCCCACATCATGGCATGCACAGGTTAATCCTCGCCCCTACCAAAATCTGAAATGGGGCCACCGCTTCCTTTACATATCTGCCACTCATGTTGAGGCCTAAGAACAATGGACAACGCTTTGCTTGTATAAAGCAAAAGGTGAGCTGTGAGCACAAATCATGGGTTACAGGCCGTGACAACTGATATATCAGGAGTGATGTGTAATTTGCTTGTACCTGTGTATAAAAGTGGACCCCAAAGTGTTGTCTTGGTTCAATCAAGGGGACATTGTTTCATTCTTGTCACTGAGTTGCATCCATTGTCACAGACACAAATAGTTAGCCTACATGTAGACATTTGATCCAGAGAAGCTATTGCTATGCTTTTTTTACAATAAACCTGGCCTGGTGCCTTTGATCCTTATTTGATTTTGTGTGGTCTTTGGAGCTCTTTCGGAGTCTGCTGTGGGGGCTATTTGCGCAAGCCAACATGACACACAGAGGAGCACACACACATGTAGCTGAACTGTTATCATCATTAATAGAGCTGGAGACCTGCCAGGACACCACCGGTGATGCCTGGCTTCTACAAGGCTCACGAGGTTTGGGTTTTGAAAATCTACTTCAGAGCATTATACAGTAAATCTACAAAAAGCATTCTAGGAATCTGGCCTGCAAAACTCCAAACTCTTCCACAGACATGCTGAACACCCTAAGGACCCAACGTTAGATGTGGTTACTTAACCACACACGAGAGTGCTCACCGCATATATTGTATGTGTGTGTTGGGGGTAGTTATAAATAATGTTATACCCATTAATGTTACCTCTCTATACTCATTAATATTAATTTACCTTCTTCACTGAAATACTTTGTGTGTCTACAGAAGAATAGACCTTTTATATTTAATGTTTTATCAGGGGATTAATTTAATCAAATATTTCCTATTGCTGCTCTCCCTCAATAATTTACTTCAAATTATTATTTACAGTGGGCATTCTATTAAGGAAATGACAGTGCAATTTTATTCATCAAAAAATCTTAATATAAATATTCCACTTCTCTTATTCACTATTTGAGTGAACCTTATTTCATGAAAATGAACTTATTTGCCATCAATAATGTTAAAACATATAGCTAGATACATCAAACACCAACTTCAAGTTGCAGAACATTAGGAGAGTTGCTTTCCGCAAATCTCTGATGTTACTTTGAGGCAGCATGTGCAGCCTCTCATAAGATATGGAATTATCAAATAATAATATTCTGTATTATCAAATAATAAAGAAATGTTATCTTAATTCAGAGGGGGACTGGATTATTATTCTATTTATTATCAAAATAGTCAGTTTGTGTTTACCTTAAAAATAAAAAATGGCATTTTATAGTTTGAAATGAAAAATAAAACTTTCATTCCATATCTGCTTATTTTTGTAAGTCTTTGTTATCTGTAATTTTCATATTAACATATTCCAGAAATTTCTCTGTGTAATAAATTATTCAGATTAGCTGGATTTAATTTCAAACTATTCTAATTTAGTTATTCAGAAGCATAACATCCCTTCATCCTAATTTTTACTTAAAATAGGACATTATGGATACGTCTAGACTACACGCTTCTTTTGAAAGAAGCAATCTTCGAAAAAGCTTCTTTCGAAAGAGAGCATCCAGACTGCCTGGACGCTCTGTCGAAAAAAGGGCACCTGGAACCACTTTTGGCAGGGAATGGGGCCAACATTTACTTCCGGGTGCTGCTGCATGCCCTTTGCAGAGACGTGTGCTTAAAGGGACCCCCCCTGGACAGACGTTTCTCTGCTGCTGCAGCTGGTTTGCCTATCTCTCAGAGGGACAGCAAAGTTTCTGCAGTGCTTGCATTCTGGGACACCACAGCAGTTTTCTTTTTTGTTGTTTTTTCTGGGTTTTGATCTTTTTTTTTTTTTTTTTGCCATAGAACTGGAACTGCCCCTGGGCAGGTGATGGCACCACACTGCCATGCTGCAAATTCTGCTGAACCTCCATGACACCGTCATGATACTCCGGCCCCATCTGGACTCAGACCCCAGATTGGACCCCTCGTCGAGGCTGCAGGACCAATGGCCTTGCCACTGAACTTAGAATCATAGAATCATAGAGCTGGAAGAAACCTCATGCTCCTTGTTCTGCCATCCATCACTACTGTGAACAGCCATTCTCCATCCTCTTTGGAACTTCCCTTCAGGAACTTGAAGGCTGCTATCAAATCCCCCCTCACTCTTCTCTTCTGCAGACTAAACACACACAGATACCTCAGTCTCTTCTTGCAGGTCATGTGCTCCAGCACCCTAATTATTTTGGTCGCCCTCCGCTGGACCCTCTCCAATGCGTCCATATACTTTCTATAGTAGGGGGCCCAGAAATGGACACAATACTCTAGGTGTGGCGTCACCAGAGCCGAAAAAAGGGGAATAATCACTTCTCTGGATCTGCTGGCAATGCTCCTCCTAATGCACCCTAATATGCCATTAGCCCTCTTGGCTACAAGGGCACACTGTTAACTCATATCCAGCTTCTCATCCGCAGTAATCCCCAGGTCCTTTTCGGCTGAACTGCTACTTAGCCATTCAGTCCCCAGCCTGTAACAATGCTTGGGATTCTTCCATCCCAGGTGCAGGACTCTACACTTGTCCTTGTTGAACCTCATCAGATTTCTTTTGGCCCAATGCTCTAATCTGTCTAAGTCACTCTGGACCCTATTCCTGCCCTCCAGTGTATCTACTTCCCCCCAAGCTTAGTGTCATTTGCAAACTTGTTGAGGGTACAATCCATCCCCTCATCCAGGTCATTAATAAAGATGTTGAACAATGATCAACATCTAGAACCGATCCTTGGGGCAATCCTCTAGAAACCGACCACCAACCTGACATCGAGCCATTGATCACTACTTGTTGGGCCCAACAGTCTAGCCAGCTTTCTATGCATCTTGCAGTCCATTTATCTAATCTATATTACCTTAACTTGCTGGCAAGAATATTGTGGGAGACCGTATCAAAAGCTTTGCTAAAGTCAAGATATATCACATCCACTAACTTTCTCATATCCACAGAGCCAGTTACCTCATCATTGAAGCTAATCAGATTGGTCAGGCATGACTTGCTTTTGGTGAATCCATGTTGACTATTCCTGATCACTTTCCCCTCTTCCAAGTGCTTCAGAATGGATTCCTTGAGGATCCCTCCATGATTTTTCTGGAGACTGGTCTGTAGTTCCCTGGATTGTCCTTCTTCCCTTTCTTAAAGATGGGCACTACATTTGCCTTTTTCCAAATCATCCGAGATCTCTCCAGATCTTCAAGAGTTTTCAAAGATAATGGCCAAAGGCCCCGCAATGACATTTGCCAACTCCCTCAGTATGCTCGGATGCATTAAATCCAGGCCCATGGATTTGTGTATGATTAGCTTTTCTAAATAGTTCCTAACTTGTTCTTCCCCCACCAAGGGCTGTGCACCTCCTTCCCATACTGCATTGCCTACTGCATTTGTCTGGGAGCTGACTTTGTCCATGAAGAGAGAGGCAAAGAAATCATGGAGTACTTCAGCTTTTCCCACATCATCTGTCACTAGGTTTCCTCCCTCATCCAATAAGGGCCCCACACCCTCTCTGATCACCCTCTTATTGCTAACGCGCCTGTAGATACCTGTCTTGTTATCCTTCACATCCCTTGCAAGCTGCAATTCCAATTACGCTTTTGCCTTCCTGATAACTCCCCTGCATTCTCAAGCAATATATTTATACTCCTCCCTAGTCATCTGTCCAAGTTTCCACTTCTTGTAAGCTTCCTTTTTGTGTTTAAGCTCACCAAGGATTTCCCCGGGAAGCCAATCTGGTTGCCTCCCATATTGCTTTTCTTGCTGCGCATCGGGATGGTTTCTTCCTGTGCCTTTACTAAGGCTTCTTTAAAATACTGCCAGCTCTCCTGGACTCCTTTCCCCTTCATGTAAGCATCCCTGGGAATCCTGCCCATCAGTTCTCTGAGGGAGTCAAAGTCTGCTTTTCTGAAGTCCAGGGTGCGTATTTTGCTACTCTCCTTTCTACCTTTGGTCAGGATCCTGAAATCTACCATCTCATTATCACTGCTTCCCAGATTGTCACCCACCTCTACTTCCCCTTATAGTTTCTCCCTGTTTGTGAGTAGCAGGTCAAGCTGCACATGGCCCCTGGTCGAATCCTTCAGAGCTTGTACCAAGAAGTTATCCCCAACTTTCTCCAAAAACGTCATGGATTGTCTGTGTACTGCTGTATTGGTCTCCCAACAGATGTCAGGGTGATTAAAGTCCCCCATGAGAACCAGGGCCTGCGATCTGGAAGATTCTCTTCGTTGTCTGAAGAAAGCCTCGTCTACCTCATCCATCTAATCCGGTGGTCTATAGGAGACCCCAATCACAACATCACCCCTGTTGCTTCCACCTCTAAACTTAACCCATAGACTCTCAATAGGCTTTTCTCCCTCTAAATACTGGAGTTCCAAGCAATCATACTGCTCTCTTACATACAATGCAACTCTTTCTCCTTTTCTCCCCCACTTGTTCTTCCTGAACAGTTTATACCCTTCCGTGACAGTGCTCCAGTCATTCAAGTCATCCCACCAAGTCTCCGTTATTCCAATCAAATCATAGTTCTTTGACTGGGCAATTTTGGAGGCTGGACAACAGTTCAGACCGGTGGGGCCGTCTAGTCATGGAGTGGTGGGACGACCAGCATTGGCTCCGAAGCTTCCAAATGCGGAAGGCCACATTCCAGGAGCTATGTACCTGGCTTGCCTCTGCCCTACAAAGGCAGAACACCCACCTGTATCCCGCCATCCCCCTGGAGAAACTGGCCACCCCTGACATGTACCATTCGGTGGGACACCAATTTGGTGTGGGGAGGTCTACTGTTGGGGCCATCTTGATGGAGGTAAGTCACCCCCCCACGAGTAACTGTCCCAGCTCAAATGGATTGAGCAATGTTCTTTGCCTCTCAGGTTCACTAGTCCAACCATGTAAGGGTTCCATTCACTTACTCAAACTTTCTCCGTATCCCACTTCAACCGCCCCACTTACAGCTCTGTCCAGTCAGTGCGGACCCTGACACATCACCCTGATGATTCCACCCATTGAGCATGAGGCCATTTGTGCTGCTCCTGTGGCCCACTTGCTGCGCCTGCCGCTGCTCCTACCGACCACCCGCCGGTCGTTCCTGCTAGCCGCTCAGCTGGCTGTCTGCCATGGCTCCTACCAGCCACTCCCTGGTTGTTCCTGCCAGCTGCTCTTCTGGACACAATGGGTCTGGCTTCAGGCCAAACCAGTGACTTCAGGTCTTCGGGTACATCTACACTCGCCCCCTAGTTCAAACTAGGGAGGCTAATGAGGGTGACCAAAATTGCAAATGCAGCACAGGATTTAAATATCCCGCGCTTCATTAGCATGTTCCCGGGCGGTTGCCATTTTGGAAACTGACTAGCCCGGAATAACTGCCCACAACTACACGCAGCAGTGAAACGGGAGTTCGAAGTAAACCCCTTAACTCAAATTAGCTGTTAAACTTCATTCCATGAGGAGTAACAGCTAATTCGAGTTTTAGTAGAGTGAGGATATTTAAATCCCATGCTGCATTTGCAATTTCGGTCGCCCTCATTAGCCTCTCTAGTTCGAACTAGGGGGCTAGTGTAGACATACCCTTAGTGATTTCAACTCTTTACCCACCACCTAGGCTGGCAAAAGATTCCAGCTTCCACTGGAATAGCAAAAAGACTCCTGATGTAATCTGCTTCAGGTCTATCCTTAGAACAAGTGTGGGTGGGGGGAGGGAGGAAGGGGGCAGGTTGAACCAGTCTTACAGCTCACATTTGGCAGACATGAAGCTGGCTGCTCAAGCCCTTTCCCCCAAACTCCATTCACTCAACTCTGGAAGGGGGAGGCGTGTCCATCTGAGACCCTTTACAATGACGGGGTATGTCTATACTACAGCGCTAATTTGAGTTAACTTAATTCGAAATAGTTAATTTGAATTATGCTAATTCGAATTAACACATCTACACACAAAATCTATTTCGAAATAGTGTTTTGCTATTTCAAAATAGCACATCCACACTGATTGGACGCTGGATCGCATTTAAGGGCAGCTGAAACCGGTTCCAGCAAGGCATCAGGTCAGTAGTTGCTTCGTGTGGCTGCTGTCTGAGGCTATCTGAGGCTCGTGCTTAAAGGGACTCCCCAGACAGCTGGTTCTCAGCTTTCCGGCTTGCTTGCCTACCTCGCTGAGAGACAGCAAAGCGTTTTCCTCTCTGCGTGCTTTGATTGCTCTCATTTGGGGGCCGTGGAGGAGCAGCAGCAGCACCCAGACGCCAGCGTGCCCCGCTGCATCTGGCGTCTGGACACCAGCAGCGACTGGTGGGACCACATCATCCTGGAGCGCTGGGGAGACCAACAGTGGACCCAGAACTTCAGGATGAAGAAGGATACCTTCCTCGAGCTCTGTGAGTGGCTCGCCCCTGCTCTGCAGTGACGGGACACACACATGAGGCCCGCCATTCCCCTTCGTGCCAGATAGCTACCAATCCGTGGGGAACCAGTTCGGCGTGGGGAGATCCACCGTCGGAGCAGTGCTCATGCAGGTATGGCAGTCACCGGCCACTGGGCCAGCAGGGGGGGCTGCAAGGAGGAGATGGGCTGCCCCAGGGAAAACGGGGGGGAGGTGGTGTAAGTGCCCTCCACGGGAGGGTTTGGTCTGTCCCAACCACGCTACAGACCGCCTGTGGTGGCCAGGATTGCAGCGGGGGTTGCTCCTGGGAGTGGTGCGCAGAGCAGTGGTGGGGCACCCCAGTGACCCTCGGTTTTGTGTCTCTCTCTGCAGGTGGTCAAGGCCATCAGCAGGGTTCTGCTCCCCAGAGTCATCCACCTCACTGACCTGGATGTGGTCATCGAGGGGTTCGGCGCCCTGGGCTTCCCCAACTGCGGGGGGGGGGGGAGAGGGGGAAAATCGACGGGACGCACAACCCCATCCGTGCCCCGGAACACCAGGCCTCCCTCTACATTAACCGGAAGGGATACTTCTCGGTCAACCTGCAGGCCATGTCTGACCACCGGGGCCAGTTCATGGACATCAATGTGGGCGGGTCCAGAAAGGCACATGATGCACGGGTGTACCACAACTCCTCCGTGTGCCAGAGGCTGCACGCCGGGACTTTCTTCCCTGACCGCCACATCAGGGTCGGGGACGTGGACATGCCAGTGTGCCTCGTGGGGGATGTGGCCAATCCCCTACAGCCATGGCTGATGAAGCCCTACATGGGACACCTAAACCCCTCTGGGCAGGCCTTCAATGCCAGGCTCAGCAGGGCCCACGTTGTGGTTGAGGGTGCCTTCGGCCAGCTGAAGGCCCGATTTAGCTGCCTCCTCACCCGCCTCGACCTCTCCGAGCACAATATTCCGCACGTTGTGGCAGTGTGCTGTGTGCTCCACAATTTATGTGAGAGGAAGGGGGAGGCTTTCCTGCCAGGTTGGATGGCAGAGGCTGACCACCTCGCTGGCCAGCACGTACAGCCCCGCATGGATGCCATCTGGGAGGCCCTTCGGGGGGCTGTCTGCATCCGGGAAGCCCTGAGGGAGAGCTTCCAGGCGGAGAAGCAGTGAAGTCCCCCTGACATGCCCCCCTAGGGCCTTGTGCCTTACATTCCACCCCCACCTCCTTCCCCTTTCCCTTCCCTAACCCCTCTTCCTGATGCAAAATAAAAACACCCGTGTTGCCACAAAAAAACCTCTCTTTACTTAACATAACTGGGGTGGGGGGAGGGGGGAAATGAGGGCGGGACAGGGGAGGGGGGAAACCTGGGAGGAGAGAGCTGGAAGTGGGAGGCAAGGGGAGGAAGGGGGAGGGAAGCTCAGGGTTGGGGGTCTTGCCAGCCCTCCTGTCTCCCAGCACTGTAGGTGCAGGGGCCTTGGTGTCCCCAGGGGGGAGTGGGTATGGAGGGTGGGGCAGGAGGGATGGGGGAGCAGGGGTGGCAGGAAGAGCGATAGCTGGGGCGGCTGTAGGGGCTGGACCAACAGGAGGCAGCAATTGTTGCACCGGGGTCTGTAGATGCTCGTGGAGGGCACGGCCCTGCTCCCACAGCTCCCGCAAGCTCTCCCTCTGCAGCTGCAGGTCTTCTTGCACCCAGTGCTCCTGGCTGTGGACCTGCCTTCCCAGTAGCCCCAGGTGCTGCCGCTGGTACTCCTCCTGGTTCCGGGTGTGCCTGCTGGCCTGGGTGTGGGTGGATGTTCCAGGCGGGGTGGTGTGCCCTGCATTCACAGGTGGTGCGTCTGTGGTGAAAGAAGAGAAGTGGTCAGTTCTCCCTAGGGACACAGTGGGTGAAACCCAGCCCCCCTCTGCAAGGCAAGGATGGCAGGTCTCCACACCATCACGTCCTGCTATCCCCGGGAGTTTGAGCTGGCCCAGGACTGAACCCCAGCCACTGTGCCTCCCCCCAAACCTCAATGAGGTCCACGATCTCCACACTAGACCAGGCAGGCGCCCACCTTTTGCGGCCCCTGGCAGGCTCCTGGGAGCTGCCAGCCTGGTCCTGTGGAGCGGTGGAGGGCTGGGTGGCAGCGGGTTGCTGGCTCATTCTGTGCCAGGTGCACAGTCTGCTGGCTGTGTGCTGGCAGGCTTGCAACTGGCACAGGCACGGTGGCCAGATTCTGCCCTTTTAAGGGCTCCGGGGCTGGGGGGGGAGCAGATGAGTTTTCCTGGTTGTGGCCATCAGGGCTCCCTGGGAAGGGCTGGAGGCCCCCTATTTCGAATTAAGTGTCTACACAGCACTTAATTCGAAATAGCTATTTCAAATTTGGCGTTACTCCTCATAGAATGAGGTTTACCAAATTTGAATTAAGCGCTCTGCTATTTCAAATTAATTTCGAAATAGGGGTTTGCATGTACAGACGCTATTGAAGTTAATTCGAAATAACAGCTGTTATTTCAAATTAACTTTGCAGTGTAGACATACCCAAGGGCTGCATCTAGACTGGCAAGATTTTGCGCAAAAGTGGCCGCTTTTGTGCAATAACTTGCCAGCTGTCTACACTGGCCGCTTGAATTTGTGCAAGAGTACTGATGTTCTAATGTAAGAAATCAATGCTTCTTGCGCAAATACTTTGATGTTCTCGTTCGGGCAAAAGCTTTTGCACAAAAGGGCCAGTGTAGACAGCTCAGATTTGTTTTGCGCAAAAAAGCCCCGATGGCTAAAATGGCGAGCGGGGCTTTCTTGCAAAACCGCGTCTAGATTGGTCAGGGATGCTCTTGCACAAAAGCGCTTTTGCGCAAAAGCATCCATGCCAATCTAGACGTGCTTTTGCGCAAATACTTTTAACGGAAAAACTTTTCCGTTAAAAGTATTTGCGGAAAATCATGCCAGTCTAGATGTAGCCATGGTGTCTCTCCTGCAAGCACTGGTGTCATATTTTACAGTTCCCACATTTAGGGGTAGCATTATTTGTGACCCCACAATAGCCCAAATTAGTTAAAATACATCACATTCCATTCTAACAACCGATCCTCCATCAGCCCTGAATTGGACTTACATAACCACACCCCAGATTCCTTCCCCATCCCAGCATGAGCTGTATTTACATATCAACAATTAATTATCTTAGGGTATGTCTACACTACCACCCTAGTTCGAACTAGGGTGGTTAATGTAGGCATTCGAAGTTGCAAATGAAGCCCGGGATTTAAATATCCCAGGCTTCATTTGCATCTTGCCGGGCGGGCGCCATTTTTAAATCCCCTTAGGTCTAACTCCGTGCCTGCGGCTACACGTGGCACGGAGTAGGTAGTTCAAATTAGGATCTCTAATTCGAACTACCGTTACTCCTCATGGAACGAGGTGTACAGGTAGTTCGAATTAGAGATCCTAATTCGAACTACCTACTCCGTGCCGCGTGTAGCCGCGGGCACGGAGTTTGACCTAAGGGGATTTAAAAATGGCGCCCGCCCGGCAAGATGCAAATGAAGCCCGGGATATTTAAATCCCGGGCTTCATTTGCAACTTCGAATGCCTACATTAACCACCCTAGTTCGAACTAGGGTGGTAGTGTAGACATACCCTTACAGGGCTGAACAACTTCAGCTGGCTGCATTGCAAGCAGTCCTTCAGACCCCTGGCTTACATCTGTAACAAACATTAACACTCTTTTTTAATGAAAAATAAACTGTATTACAAAATAAAGTGCTTCACTGACTGGTGGGAAGGGGGTTGTAAACCTGGAAGTGGGGAGGGAGGAGGGAGGCTCAGGGCTTATTGTGCCGCCTGGACGAATAGCTCCTGCCACCGCGGGTATGGGGGCCTAGTCGGAGACAGCCTTGCATGTGGCCTGGGACAGTAGGGGGCTGGGCAGGAGATGGGGCTGCACCTGCGTCTGGGATGGCAGGAGATGAGAGGGGAGCGGGGGGGGGGGGCAAGGGGTGAGGAGGGGCAGGCTGAGCAGAGGAAGCGGCAACAGGGACAGGACCTGGGAAAGCCATCATCTCCCGGATAGCAGCACATATTGAGGTGCGCTGCTGGACTAACTTGTCCAGCAAGCGGTTGTGCCACTCTGCCTCTGCCTGCGCCCTCTCTGCCAATGTGTCCTGCATCCTTTGGCGGACCCTGATGTGCTGGCATATAAGGTCATGATGTGTGCCAGTGCCAGCTGCTTCCATGCAGATGGCTGGGTGGTTGGACAGGTGTGGCTTACCCCTCCTGGATGGCTGGTCCAGCTGTGGAGGACAAGAGGGAGAACTAGCGAGTCATGCATGTGTAACCAGGGGTGGGCTAGACTTCACTGCCCTTCTCCAGTGTCTAAAAGAACCCCCCACTTCCACAGCATTACTGGAGACCCAGAGTTCAGTCTGTAAGGAATTTCAGCAAGGATTGCCCAGTGTCAGCCTTCCTACATTCAGGTTCCAAAAGAAACTAAAGAAATGAATTTAATAAAATAACTTTATAAAATCATATGAAGAATACAAATAATCTAATTCTTACAACAGAACACAGCTATTTTATAACCCACAAATAATGTCCATAGTTACAGTAAACATAAGTAAAGAGAAAAGTGAAATTTGAACAGTTCAGTCCACACAAACACAGTAAGAAAAGACAAAGAGGTTCCAAGAGCTTAGGATTTAGTTCACCAAGGTCTCAGTTTGTGCCTCTGATATCAAATCTGCACCATATGCTGAGTCTGAATGATATCTCCACTTGCTTGTAGGGAATCCTCAGTTGGAGTCCAGGCAGACTCTTCTTCTGCTATGGTCACTGCTAGGCAGCCAGCTCACTGAATAACTAGTCAGTTAGGGTACGTCTAGACTACATGCCTCTGTCGGCAGAGACATGTAAAATAGGCTACCCGACATAGAAAATGAAGTGGGGATTTAAATACCCCGGCTTCATTAAAATAAAAATGGTTGCCGTGCTGTGCCGGCTCAGCTGATCGTCGGCACAGTGCACGAGTCAAGACGCGGATCGGTCGACAAGGGAAGGCTTTGTCGACCGCTCCCTTATGCCTCGTGAAACGAGGTTTACAGGAGCAGTCGACAAAGGCTTCCCTTGTTGACCGACCCGCGTCTTGACTCATGCACTGTGCTGACGATCAGCTGAGCCGGCACAGCACGGCGACCATTTTTATTTTAATGAAGCCGGGGATATTTAAATCCCCGCTTCATTGACTATGTCGGGTAGCCTATTTTACATGCCTCTGTCGGCAGAGGCATGTAGTCTAGACGTACCCTTAGCTCACAAGTGAACAGGCTTAAAGAAAACCCTGTTTCAAGAAAATACAAAAACTGAGAATAACAAACTAGAAATGACTCTTTCCCCATTGTTACATTTACAGAGGAGCTGAAGAATCCCACTGACTGAGAAAGTGAACTAGAACAGTTTGGCTAAAATCAAAACAGCATTTAAAGCAGACAGACAATTAACACAGAAGTTATTTCTCCTCTTAGGTTCTCCTATCTCTAAGTAGCATTGCCCATGACCCCTGGTAGAGGTTTAACAACATCACTACCTGCTGCAAAGTGCTGTAGAGTGAGGAAAAGGAACCAGTTCTCTGCTCCTGGCTTAGCTTCTTCCAGCTCACACAGGCCCTAGAAAAGCATCTGCCCTGCCTGTTTTCTCATGAAATCTAATCCCAAACTACTGGACCCAATTCCAGAAGCTTCTGGGTGGAGTGCTGAATCTGCCCATCAACAGTAACACTCAATTCACTCCTACCTCCCGCAAAGGGGTCTCTTAAAGAGATAGCTCCCTATTAAGTGCATGGGTTACACATGCTCACACTGTCCATGAGGGCATGCCCTCCTTGAGAGCAGTGAGTACCTGTTCTAGGGACAGGGGATGCTGATGTTCTCCCAGCAAGCCCTGCTGTGTCCTGGCCAGCAGCCATGGCCTCACTGGAGCCCAGAGGTGGACAGGCCACCATCCGCTCCACCCCACCCCCCCCACACACACCCCAAGGCCAAGCAGCACAGAGAAGTGTCTGGCCACTGTTGGTTCCTATGGGTTGCAGAGAGGCCTGGAGCATCCTGGCCCTCCCAGGGCCCCCAACCCATATGCCTGTATCTGGCAACACTGTCTGCAGGAGCAGGTGGTGCCTTGCACCCATGTGGGGGTAGGATGCCCCTCCCTGGGGTCGGACATGTGGGTTCCTCCCCCCCCAGCCTGTGGTCAGCATGACGGCATCGCAGTAGCGCACCATCCCCTGTGCTCCTGCGTTCCCTGCCCTGTGTGTGTTGAGACTTCACAGCACTCACCTGATGTTCCCTCCCCAGCATGTCTGTGAGGCCTCCTGCGTCTGGGGGACTGGCTCCTGGGTGATGGTCACCACGGTCCTGGCATCCTCCTCCTCCTCGTCCAGGAGCTGCTGGTTGTCACGGAGCTGCGGCAGCTGCTGCACAGGTTTCTCCATCCCAGACTCCACAGCTTTCTCTGGAGACAGGGGTTCCCCACCCCCCAGGATTCGGTCCAGCTCCTGATAGTACGCACAGTACTGCAGTGCTTCCCCAGCGGGAGCTGTGCTTACAGGCCCTCACAAACCCCTGCTGCAGTTCTTTGACTTTGGCTCTGATTTGGTCTAGGGTGTAGGGGTGGTGGCTTTTCTTTGCAAGGCCATCGGCCATTCGGCCATAAATGTCTGCATTCCTCTGCCTGGACTGCAGGGCCTGCAGAGACTCCTCCTCGGTCCAGAGCTCCAAGAGGGTCTTTATCTCGGGTCCAGACCATGACAGTGCCCAGCATTTTCTGCCCCTTGCTTGCTCCTGGGATGTGTCCCTGGAAGGGCCGGGGGGGGGGGGTCTCTGGGGGCTTGTGCCTGTGACATGGCTCTGTGTTGGCCTACCAGGGAGAGCCATGAGGTCAGGGTCCTGCTGGGAGCTGGCTTCCTGCCACAATGCTTCTCCTGGCCGCCTGTGCCTTTAAAACATGGCTGCAGACAGGAACAATAGAAGTGCAAGGACTGTAGAAGGAGTGTCCACCAGGGCTTTTTCCTGGAGGCCTCTTTTTAAAAAAAAAAAAAAAAAAAAAAAAAAAGCTCCCCCGCATCTACACATGCCTTTTTTCAAATCTCTTTCAAAAAAGGAGTTATTCCTCATAAAATGAGGTTTACTGCTGTCGAAAAAAATGCCGAGTTCTATTTAATTTCGAAAGAACGCGGCGGCAGTCTAGATGCAGGTGAAGTTTTTTTCGAAAAAACTGTAGTCTAGACACACCCTATGACAGAGCATTTTAAAAGAATGTAATTATATTCAAGACACTGATTGCTAAATCATTTGTTTAAAGACTCATGCATTTATATCCAATGCAACAATGTCTTTCTATTAAAAATTAATTTGCTGTTCAAAAGAAAGGGACACATTACTCCAGTTGAAGCCTAATCAGCACAGAGGAGAGCACAAAAATTACTTCTTGGCTACATCTAGACTAACATCCCTTTTCCGAAAAAGGGATGTAAATTAGACGTATCGCAATTGCTAACGAAGGAGGGATTTAAATCTCCGCTTCATTAGTATAAAAATGGCTGCCGCTTTTTTTCCCCGCATGGAGCTTTGCCGGAAAAAAGCGCCAGTCTAGATGCTGATCTTGCGGAAAATAAAGCCTTTCCCAAAAGATCCCTTATCCCTTATTTCAGAGAGGGATAAGGGATCTTTCGGAAAAGGCTTTATTTTCCGCAAGATCAGCATCTAGACTGGCACTTTTTTCTGGCAAAGCTCCGTGCGGAAAAAAAGCGGCAGCCATTTTTATGCTAATGAAGCGGGGGAGATTTAAATCCCTCCTTCATTAGCAATTGCGATACGTCTAATTTACATCCCTTTTCCAAAAAAAGGATGTAGTCTAGACGTAGCCCTTATGTTTTGCTTACAACACTCCGGTTAATACACCTAAGAATGATGTTTGCTTTTTTCTTTGTGCAAGAGCTTCACCCTGTTGACCCATATTTAGTTTGTGGTCCATTAGGACCCCCAGAACCATTTCTGCAGTACTTCTTCCTAGGAAGTCATTTCCTATTTTGTTTATGTAAAATTGATTGTTCTTTCATAAGCGGAGAACTTTCCATTGGTCTTTACTGAATTTCATTGGCGAAATGGTCTGAGGTAAGTACAGTTTGTCCAGATCATTTTGAATTATATAATCCTATTGTATAAATCACTTGCAATCCCTTATAGCTTGGTGGTAACCACAAACTTTATAAGAGTACTTTCTATGCCATTATTTACATCACTAACAAAGATATTAAACAGAACCAGTCTTAAAATTGATTCCTGCAGAACCCCACTTGTTATGCCCTTACAGCATGACTTTGAACTACTTTCTGGGAATGGTTATCCAACCACTTATGCATCCACCTTAAAGTTTTTCCCCCTGGTTTATTTATGAGAATGTCTTATAAAATTGTATCAAATGCCTTACTAAAGTCTAGATAAAGCATATCTACTGTGTCACCCTTATCCACAAGGCTTGTTACCATGTTAAAAAAAAGCTATAAGGTTGGTTTGACAAGATTTGTATGACTGTTACTTATCACCTTAATATCTTCCAGATATTTGCAAAAGGATTCCTTAATTTGCTCCATTATTTTTCTGGTACAGAAATTAATCGGATTGGTCTGTAATTCCCTGAGATGTCATTTCCCTTTTTATAGAAAAGCCTATATTTCCATTTTCCAGTCCTCTGGAATCTCTCCCATGTTCTATGGCTTTTCAAAATTAAATAGATCAGATATCTCCTCAGCCAGTTCCTTGAGTACTCTAAAATGCATTTCATCAGGCACTGGTGACATGAAGACATCTAACTTGTCTAAGAAATTTTTAATTTGTCTTTCCCTATTTTAGCTTGAAAAAAATCTATTAGGTCATGTGTACACAGGGCAAGCATTTTTCAGGGTCTGTTGTGAGCTCAATGTTCCTTAATGGACTATACAACTTCACTACTGACTTGTCCCTTGCCTTTACGTGCTGGCTAAATATCTTATGGTAATGGGCACAAGAGTAAAGAAAGCTGGAAAACGAGGCATTTCTTTTCTTTGTTTTGCTGTTCCACTATGCCCCCATCTCCCCTCCCCCCCCACACAGTTGGGGACCCTGTACAATACCACCATCAGTTTCATGGTAAATCTGCCCCTGGCTCTGAGAACTAAGTACAGAAGTGCCTGCAATCAGAGTTAGTTTGTGTATGAATATTGTGCATGCTTTATTTTGGTTTCTTAGGTGTTATTTTCCATGGGGAAGATGAAAAGATAGATCAAGTAAGAAAAGTAAAACATGATCTAGATAAGAGAGCACACACAGCAAACACAATAATCAGGTTATTGGCTACACAGAAGCTACTACCTAATACCAGCAGAGTTACACAATGGTTTCAATATGGTTGAGGAGAGAGATCAAAGGACACTAGTAGTTAAAGGATTCAGCCTGCAGAGAGGAAGGGTGGTTGAGTGGGTTGCCAGCATGCTGACTGACACACATACTGGGACAGAGTCAGGGAACATGCTGCAGAAAGCAGGCTGTTTCTCCGAGCCAGAGATGGAGGTTAACCGGGCTGAAGGGCAATTACAAAAGCTGGGAAAGAACAATTAAGATGCTTATGTCTTTCTGCAAACTAGTAGCCAGGGCCACTGACGAGACTGGGCCAAGGGGAAGCAGCTGCCTGGAACCTGACAATTTAAAAGGGCCCAGAGCACTAGGCTGCCACCACCTCTACCATGACAGCAGCAGTAGCCAGAGGCCTGGGCCCTTTAAATTGCCACTGGAGCCCCACATGGCATACTCCAGGTGGTGTGGAGGACTGGATTGGGAAAGCTAGCCCTAAGTCCTGCCACTTCTGCCCGAGGCCGCATTCCTTTCAGGACACTGGAGCCAAGCCCCACATAAGCTCTGAGTCTGTCGCCAGCTCTGCCAGCAGTACTTTGCTTGAATATTATTCGTGTTTTCAAATGATCTTTTCTACAGTGTCCAGAACAATGGGGACACATTTTTGATAGGAACTACTGACAACATGCTTAATAATAATGTACTGCATCAGCACTAGACAGATAAGGGAGTTTGTAGTAGGACTAAATATTTTCCCACTACATTTTTTCCAGCTGGAATAAAGATTTCATTTAAATTACAACTTCTCTGAGAAACCAAGTACAGCCGGTACCTGAGTTGCGAACAGTCGCGTTACAACCATTCGCATTTACAACCAAAGCTCCCATGGAGCGGTCGTAAAGGTGGTCCCCGAGTTATGAATGCGACCCACGCTTACGAACTGCGCAGTCGCTATGTAATTCAATGGGGTCCGAGTTACGAACAGATCGAGTTACGGCCAAGCATTTGGTCCATAACTCGTTCATAACTTGGGGAGAGGCTGTAGAAATGTTTTTGTAGAGGTAAGCTGGTGCCCCTGTTCAGAGATAGGCTCAGACAATCACTGTCAAAGGACAATATGCCTGGTATAAATATATTGCTCGAGAATGCAGGGGAGTAATCAGGAAGGCAAAAACAAAATTGGAATTGCAGCTAGCAAAGGATGTGAAGGTTAATAAGAAAGGTTTCTACAGGCATGTTAGCAATAAGAGTGTGATCAGAGAGGGTGTGGGGCCCTTACTGGATGAGGGAGGTAACCTAGTGACAGATGATGTGGGAAAAGCTGAAGTACTCAGTGCTTTCTTTGCTTCTGCCTTCATGGACAAGGTCAGCTCCCAGACAAATGCAGTAGGCAAAGCAATATGGGAAGGAGGTGGACAGCCCTTGGTGGGGAAAGAACAGGTTAAGAACTATTTAGAAAAACTAGACACACACAAATCCATAGGTCCGGATTTAATGCATCTGAAGGTACTGATGGAGTTGGCAAATGTCATTGCGGAGCCTTTGGCCATTATCTTTGAAAATTCATGGAGGTTGGGAGAGATCCCGGATGATTGGAAAAAGGCAAATGTAGTGCCCATCTTTAAAAAAGGGAAGAAGGACAATCCAGGGAACTACAGGCCAGTCAGCCTTACCTCAGTCCCCAGAAAAATCATGGAGGGATCCTCAAGGAATCCATTTTGAAGCACTTGGAAGAGGGGAAAGTGATCAGGAATAGTCAACATGGAATCACAAAGGGCAAGTCATGCCTGACCAATCTGATTAACTTCTATGATGAGGTAACTGGTTCTGTGGACATGGGGAAGTCAGTGAATGTGATATATCTTGACTTTAGCAAAGCTTTTGATACGGTCTCCCACAATATTCTTGCCAGCAAGTTAAGGTAATATAGATTAGATAAATGGACTGTAAGATGCATAGAAAACTGGCTAGACTGTTGGGCCCAACAGATAGTGATCAACGGCTCGATGTCGGGTTGGTGGTCGGTTTCTAGAGGATTGCCCCAAGAATCAGTTCTAGATGTTGATCCTTGTTCAACATCTTTATTAATGACCTGGATGAGGGGATGGATTGCACCCTCAGCAAGTTTGCAGATGACACTAAGCTAGAGTGAGAGGTAGATAAATTGGAGGGCAGGGGTAGGGTCCAGAGTGACCTAGACATATTAGAGGATTGGGCCAAAAGAAATCTAATGAGGCTCAAGAAGGACAAGTGCAGAGTCCTGCACTTGGGATGGAAGAATTCTGGGCCCCCCACTACAGAAAGAATGTGGATGCATTGGCGCATCCTGCGGAGGGCAACCAAAATTAAGGGGCTGGAGCAATTGACCTACGAGAAGAAGCTGTGGGAATTGGGCTTATTTATTTTGCAGAAGAGAAGAGCGAGGGGGTGTTTGATAGCCTTCAACTTCCTGAAAGAAGGTTCCAAAGTGGATGGAGAGAGGTTGTTCTCAGTAGTGATGGATGGCAGAACAAGGAGCAATGGTCTCAAGTTACAGTGGGGGAGGTCTAGGTTGGATATTAGGAAAAAAACTATTTCACTAGGAGGGTGGTGAAGTACTGGAATGGGTTACCCAAGGAGGTAGTGGAATCTCCATCCCTAGAGGTTTTTAAGTTTTGGCTTGACAAAAACCTGGCTGGGATGATTTAGTTGGGGTTGGTCCTGCTTTGGGCAGCAGGCTGGACTCGATGACCTCTTGAAGTCTCTTCCTGCCCTATGATTCTAGGGTTGTATTACCACAGTGGCTTCCAGGCATTAAGATCTAAAAGAGTTTAGTAATTGTTTCTCTTCAGCAAAAGAAAAATTCAATTTCATTATATCATTATTTCTAATACCTTATACATGTGTTATATTTTACATTTTCATGTTTTTTTCTCCTCCCTCCTCCTTCTATTGAGGTTGCTTAAGGGGCAAAAAATGCATCTGGGTATGTACCGTAGAGCATTGACTTAGTAGTACTTAATGAAGGAGTATGCTTTTCATTACTCTTCTATACAATAAGTTTAAGCTTTTGACAGAATAGTATTTAATTAAACAAATTTCTAACTGATACAGACAATGTAACTAGTCTAATGAAGTACTTAGGGACATAGGCGTGCGCAGCACATTTCATTAGGGTGTGCACGCAAAGAATTTTTTAAAAATTTACTTTGACCCCCATTAGCCACACCCCTGACTCCTATAAACCACGCCCCTGACCCCCATTGGCCACACCTCTGGAGGTAACACTCTCAGGGTAAGATGGACACATGACCATAAGTAAAAGGTGTTATGTGACCACCCCCCCCCCCCCCAAGGACTTTTCCCACCATCCTCGTACCAATAGGGATTAGTTTGGCCCCCACCAAACCCCCCTCATGCAACTATCCTGCAATTGCATTAACCCAATGTGTGACATTAACTAGGGGGCAGAGAGGCTGGGGGAAGTGTTCCCTCTAAGAGTTTCCTCCCATGAGCAGAATGAATTTTGTGTTGTGCACCACTACTGAGTTCATGTGGCTTGTTTGGATGTGCCACTGTGGCACCCAAGTTATTAATAAATATCTCATAAACCTCTACCTTTTCCCTCTGCTGCCATATCTCCTCCCCTTGCTCCATCAGCTCCCCTGGTGCCTGCTGCCCCCAAGCCCTCACCTCCTCTGCTGTCCTGACTCCTGCCCTTCTCACTGCCCTCAACCTTCCTGAGACCTGTCCCCCCTCCACCAGCCCTTCTCTCCCCCCTGTGCCCACTCCTCCAGTAGCCCCACTCTGATCATGTGAGCTACCCCTTCTCATCCCCTCTCCTAACACCTCCCTCTACACAGCTGCCCTGCCTCTCTCCTCTGGTGCTGGTCACTCCCCTGCAGGTGTCTGCCCTTCTGTTTCACCCCCAGAATCCCCTGGAACCTGCACTTTCCCTTACCCCTGCACCCTCCTGGTGCCTCCCCCTTCCCTCACTGCTCCTGCCCCCTATGCCTTCTTTTTCCCTGATGCCCACCCCCTCACCACCCTCTGCCCCCATTCCCCTCATGCCCCTGTGCCCTCACACATGACTTGCTCCATCCCTGCCTTCCTCATGCCCGCTCCTTCTTTCAAGCCTTCTCCCAGAACCTCCCCCTCCAACCCCAGTGCCCTTACCTCTCCTCTCCCAGCATCACCCTGCCCCCTCACTGGACCCCGCTCCTTCCCGGCCTCATTGCTCTACTGGCCGCTGGCATTGTGCTCCTCACCTGTCCCTGGGCCTTCCCTTTCTTTCCTGACCTGTCCTCACTCAGCACAGCCCTTCCTCTCTCACCTTTCCACTTACCCTTCTCCTCCCATAGCTCTGCCTCCACGTGCCGTAGATCGGCCCAATTACAGGGGCTCAGGCCCTAGCCTGGGGCGCCTCAGGGGTGCTGCCGGGCTGGGTGGGGGTGCCCCCAGGGTGCCGCACAGTGCTGCCAGGCTGGGCGGGAGCACCCCTGGGGTGCATAAGGGGAGCCACGCGGTGCTGCTGGGGCAGGGCGGGGCGGGGCCTGGGCCACAAAAATGGCTCGGGCTGGCATCTGTAGTTGGGCCCCAGCTGTTTCTGGAGCTGGGCCGCGTGGTTTTAAAGTCCTGGGCCATGACGTCACACCACGCCTGGGTGTCTCCCCTCTCACCTGTTGCGCAGCATTTGAGGACACCGTGCATGCGCTCTCTCTGCCCCACAGTGCCCCGTAGATGGCCGCGGGGAATTTAAAGTGAGGGGCTGCAGCGCCCTGTCACAAATCCCCCTCTTCCTCCAGCAGCCGCTAGCCGTCCTGAAACATTAGGGTGTGCCTGGGCACACTCGGCACACCCCGTGCGCACGCCTATGCTTAGGGATGAACTTTCAGATCTTGTCAGGGCCTAATGGAAATAATTCAGCTTGAAACAAAACACAAACAGAGCAAGTAGGAATAGTCTTTTCTTGTTTTACTTTTAAAAATTCCCATTACTTCATGAGGATAGCTAGATCTTTAATACAAAGGTTTAATATGAGTCATATTACTGCTGAGTACTCTGAAGTAAATATCTAATTTACCAGTAAATAAAATGACCATCTGAGAATCAGTGTTGCATAAATGATTTCTTATGATTATTTGGCTACTTGTCTTTACATCAGCCTTATCTTCTTGGCCAAATTCATATTAGGACAGGAGAATGTGTGTGGGGGGGGAGGGAGGGTAGAAGATGAAGTAATCATTCTCAGTAAAAGATATCAAGTTAACATGACAGTATCTCTTTTAGATAAAACAATGTTTATTGGCCTTAATTATATTACCCTTCTTATTTATTAAGTCTTGTCTTAGCCAATCCATTATCTTGCATGGGCACAAGCCTATAATTATCCAGGTAATCCTGTTTATGATTTTAAAAAATTGGCACATAAAAGTTTTCTTCCATTCTTCTAGTACTTCTAAAGTGTTCCAAAATATTAACAATCCAGTGAGCTTTGCAACAAGCATTTTTAAAACTTTTGGAGGCAAGTTCTCTAGACTGTCTGCTTTTTAAAATATCTAACTCCAGTAGCTCATGTTTAATATCCTTCATAAATTCTAATGAAATACAAAGAATGTATCATTTACTATGACTACATTAATCTGTTTTTCCCCCAATTACAAAACATAAATTATTAAACAAATAAAAGGATTTTTAAATCTTTTTGTGCATCATTGCATTTGGAGAATTATTGATAATTCTCCAATTTCAATCTAGTAATGGACCAGGCACTATTGTTAGTATCCTTTTTGTACCCAGTATGAATGCCTTCTTATTGTCCTTAAATTCAACTGGCCATAGATTTCTCCTTATGTCTCTTTGCTTCCCTTATCAAGTCTACCTTTCCTTTTAATGATTTACATTAAATTACTATCAACTTCTTTCCTCCACAACAGTTTTTAAAATTGCATCTCTAAAAATGTGCCCTGCTCCAGCTGCCATTGGGCATGGGGCACCAGTTTAATAGTACTGAGTAGATCCCCATAAATCCTAAGGACAACTCTGGGAGCCACTGCTACACAGGAGTGCCCCAGGTAACTATGGTGCCCCCCACCAATTCACCTGTACCCCTTCATGGACTCCTCTCTCCCAGAACCTACACCCTCAGCCCCAATTCACCCGCCCACCTTTCTGCCCCCAAGCTCCCACACCCCTTCCAGCCCCCAAATTCCATGCTAGAGCTTGCACCCCACTCCCTGATCCAAGCCACAGACTGCACCCAGCATCCAGACTACATCCCCGAGCCTGTAACCCAGACTCCCTTCTCACACTCACATTCCCTCCCAGAGCCTTGGACAGATGTGGGGAATTTGAGGGGAAGTGGGCTGTGAGTAATCTTGGCAACACCAGAACTTCTGCAAACCTGCTAGTACTTAAGTCACCATTAATTTTGAGTTTTGTTTTTGTTTTGTTCCTCTATACCTGTTAGGACAAGTCTAACTGAAAATTCCCCATTCTGGCTGCAAAACTTTTTGAGTTAGGGAAATCTCATCTATAATATTTAAAAATGTCTAGGAGTTTTAGCGCTGACAGCATTCGACTTCTAACATACATCTCTCCATTTGAAGTCCCCCAGGATCCCATATTTTCCCGCCTTATACAGTATTGATAGCTGTTCACTTAGTTGGTCGTCCTTTTCCCCCCACTGTAATATGGTGGTCTATAGCACAGAACAACTAATATTCCAGTAATGTGGTTATCTGTTATGACAATGATTCACAAGCATTCAAGATTTTCTTCTTCTAAGCTATCAGTGTTTCAACCTGGTAATGTCATGTTTGACAGTGTACCTCCTGCACTTTTCTTTTGTCCACTGAACTATAGCAATCAATTTTAACTTTCCAATTATTAAATAAGGTTTCAGTAGGACTAACTACTTTGAATTTATGCTCATAAATGATCCATTCTAAGTCCTCTTGTGTGTTACCTAGGCTCTTAGCATTGCTGTATAGACAATTCAAGAGTTTCTAAGAATGTAACAGTGGCCAATGCCAAGGTGCCCCAGAGGGAGTGAACAGAATAGGGAAACATCAAGCAATCCTTCTCGCATCACCCATTCCCAGCCTCTGTCAGAGGCTAGGGACACCATTCCTACCCATCCTGGCTAATAGCCATTGATGGACACAACCTCCATTAATTTATCTCACCCTTTCTTCAACTTTTTTAAAGTCCTGGTCCTCACAACATACTCTGGCAAGGAGTTCCACAGGGACAGTGCATTGAATGAAGAAAAACTCTCTTTTGTTCTTATATTATGGTAAGAAGTAAATAACTTTTCCTTATTCACTTTTTCCATGCCAGTCATAATTTTATAGACCTCTAGCATATCCCTCTCCCCCGCTTAGTCTCTTCTTTTCTAAGGCTACGTCTAGACTACCGGCTTTTCGGAAGAAGCTTTTTTTGGAAGAGATCATCCGAAAAAACTCCTTCTGAAAGAAAGCGTCCACACTGCAAAAGTGCATCGAAAAAGTGATCTGCTTTTTTGAAAGAGAGTTTCCAGACTGAATGGAAGCTTTCACATGTAAGCTGTGATTCCAATGGACGGAATGGCCAGCTGGGCACCTGTGCTTTTTCCTCTTTCCTCTTCTTCCAAAAGAACTCCCTCTTCCCTGTTCACATCCACCTTTTTGCGAAAGAGCTCTTTCGCAAAAAGGTTTCTTCCTCATAGAATGAGGATTACCAATGCTGGGAAAAGCCCTCTGTTCTTTTGATTTTCTTGCAGAAGAACACAATTGCAGTGTGGACGTTCCTCAAGTATTGTTGGAAAAACGGCCATTTTTCCAACAAAACTCTGTAGTGTAGACATACTCTAAGCTGAAAAGTCCCAGTCTTTTTAATCTCTTCATATGGAACCCGTTCCAAACCCCTAATCATTTTTGTTGCCCTTTTCTGAACCTTCTCCAATGCCAATAAATATTTTTTGAGATTAGGTAACCATATCTGTATGTACTATTCAAGATGTGGGTGTATGATGGTTTTATATAGCAGCAATAAGATGTTACCTGTCTTATTCTTTATCCCTTTTTTAAAAATTCCTAACATTCCATTTGATTTTTTGACTGCTGCTGCACATTGTGGGGATGTTTTCAGAGAACTATCCAAAATAATCCCAAAATGTATCTCTTGAGTAGTTATAGCTAAATTAGTCCCCATCATATTGTATGTATAGTTGGGATTTAAATGTAAAATAAAGAACACTGGAAAAATTATCAACATTAAATTTCATTTGCCATTTTGTTGCCCATTCACTTAGTTTGGTGAGATCTTTTTTGGAGCTCTTCACAGTCTGCTTTCATCTTAACTATCTTGAGCAGTTTAGTATCATCTGCAAATTTTGCCACTTCACTGATTACCACTTTCTCCAGATCATTTATAAATAGGCTGCATATGATTGGTACCAGTACAGACCCTTGTGGGACACAACTAGTTACCTCTCTCCATTCTGAAAATTTATTATTTATTCCTACCCTTTGTTTCCCCTCTTTTAACCAGTTATCAATCCATGAGAGTCCTTCCCTCTTATCACATGACAACATACTTTACTTAAGAGTCTTTGCTGAGGGGCCTTGTCAAAGGCTTTATGGAAATATAAGAACAGTTTATCTACTGGATTCCCCCTGGTTCACGTGTTTATTGACCCCCGTAAGAACTATAGGGGTGCATCTACACTGCACCTATACCTCAAAATAAGCTATGCAATTTGTGCTATGCAAATTGTGTAGCTTATTTCGAGGTAATTTTAAAATAGCTTATTTCGAAATTAAATTTCAAAATAAAGCACTATTCTGAAACATGCCTTAACCCTTGTGGAATGAGGGTTACAGGGATGCTGGAATAGCACACCCATTATTTCAAAATCTATTTCAAAATAACAGGCTGCTTTAAAGATGCAAAACAGCTATTTCGGGATACTTCCAGTATGCCAAAATAGCTCTGCCGTGTAGACGTAGCCTAATAGATTAGTAATACATGATTTCCCTTTAGAGAAACTATGTTGACTTTTCCCCAACAAATTATGTTCATCTATGTGTCTGACAATTTTATTCTTTACTATAGTTTCAACTAATTTGCCCAGTACTGTTGTTAGACTTACTGGTCTATAATTGCCAGGATCACATCCAGAGCCCTTTGGAAATATTGGCATCCCATTATCTATCTTCCAGTCATTAGGTACAGAAGCTGATTTAAAGGATAGGTTACAAACCACAGTTAATAGTCCCACAATTTCCCATTTGAGTTCTTTCAGAACTTTTGGGTGAATGCTATCTGGTTCTGGTGACTTGTTACTGTTAAGTTTATCAATTTGTTCCAAAACTTCCTGTAATGACACCTCAATCTGGGACAATTCCTCAGATTTCTCACCTAAGAAAAATGGCTCAGGTTTGGGAATCTCTATAACAACCTCAGTCGTGAAGACTGAAGCAAAGAATTAATTTAGTTTCTCCACAATGACCTCATTGATTTTGTTCTGTTGGCATCTTGATTGTCCAGGGTCCCCACTGGTTGTTTAGTAGTCTCCCAGCTTCTGATGTACTTAAAAACATTTTGCTATTACTTTTTGATTTTTTGGCTAGCTGTTCTTCAAACTTCTTTTTTGCTTTTTCTTATGATATTTTCATGCTTATTTTGACAGGGTCTATGCTCCTTTCAATTTTCCTCACTAGGATTTAACTTCCACATTCTAAACAATATCTTTTTATGTCTTTCTGATTCTTTAACATGGTTAAAGCCAAGGTGGCACTTTTTTGGTTTCCTTACTGTGCTATTTTAATTTGGGGGTATACATTTAAGTTGGGCCTCTATTATGGTATATTTGAAAAGTTTCCATGAAGTTTGCGGGGATTTTACTTTTGGCACTGTACCATTTAATTTCTGTTTTACTAACCTCCTCATTTTTGTGTAGTTCCCCTTTCTGAAATTAAATGCCTCAGTGTTGGGCTGCTGAGGTGGTTTTCCCACCACAGGGATGTTAATTTTCATTATATTATGATAACTATTTCCAAGCGGTCCAGTTACATTTACCCCTTGGACCAGATCCTGCACTCCACTTAGGACTAAATCAAAATTTGCCTCTCCCCTTGTGGGTTCCAGAACCAGGTTCTTTAAGAAGCAGTTATTTAAGGTATCAAGAAATGATATATCTGCATCCCATCCTGAGGTGACATGTACCCAATCAAGATGGGGATAGTTGAAATCCCCCTCTCTTATTGAGTTTTTTATTCTGATAGCCTCTCTAATCTCCCTTAGCATTTCATTGTCACTATCACTATCCTGGTCACATGGTTGATAATATATCCCTACTACTATATTCTTATTATTAGAGCAGGAATTACTACCCACAGAGATTCTATGGAACATTTTGGTTCATTTAAGATTTTTACTTTGTTTGATTCTACATTTTCTTTCACATTTTGTGCCATTCCCCCACCAGCATAACCTATTCTGTCCTTCTGATATATTTTGTACCCTGGTATGACTGTGTCCCATTGACTGTCCTCATTCCACCAACTTTCTATAATGCCTATTATATCAATATCCTCCTTTAATTCGAGGCACTCTAGTTCACCCATTTTATTATTTACTTCTAATGTTTGTATATAAGCACTTTAAAAATGTTTCACTGTTTTGCTGTCTGCCATTTCCTGATGTGTTAGACTCTTTTTCATTTGATTGTTTCTCATCTGATCTTAGCTATACTTTATCCTCTTCCATCCTCTTCTCTTTACTAGAACATAAAGAATCTCTAGTAATAGTCTTCCCCAAAGAGATGTCTCTGTCCGATCCATGTTCTCCTCCAGGCCTGTCAGCTTTCCCCCAGACCTTAGTTTAAAAACTACTATGTGACCTTTTTAAGTGCCAGCAATCTGGTTACATTTTAGTTTAGGTGGAGCCCATGTTTCCTATACAGTCTCCCTCTTTCCCAGGTTTCCCCAGTTTCTAATAAATCTAAACCCCTCCTCTCTACACCATCCACTCATTGAGACTCTGAAGTTCTGCCTGCCTACCTGGCCCTGTGCATGGAACTGGAAGCATTTCAGAGAATGCTACCATAGAGGTCCTGGATTTCAATCTCTTTCCAAGAAGCCTAAATTTGGCCTCCAAAACCTCTCTCCTATCCTTCCCTGTGCCATGTGGTACATGTAGGTACCAAACCACCAGTTCCTCCCCAGCGCTACACATTACTCTATCTAGATGTCTCAAGAGACCCGCAACCTTCTCACCAGGCAGACAAATCACCATACGGTTCTCTTAATCTTTACAAACCCAGCTGTCTATATTTCTAATGATTGAATCTCCCATTACTAATACCAGTCTTTTCCTAATGACTGGAAATCTTGTTGCAATATATTACATGATGCAGAGTCATGAGTGCCAATATGAGCCATCACTCCTGTTTTCTTTCCCATTGACTTCAAAAACATAACCAATTGTGGAGTGACTTCTCATATTTTTGCTTGAGGAAAGCAGTATACCATCCTGTTGTCTCCCTGCCCCTTGCAGAATGTTCTTTCAATTCTTTTGAATACCCAACAAGGAACTTCCTTGGATGATTGGAAACAATTTGTGGACAAGTTCAGTTAGGAGCTGGGCCAAGATACCATTGAACAGTACTTCCTATGTGTCTCTCCATTCTCTTGGACCAGCTGGACTTGTAGAGGTATCTTCCACAGTTTCAATGTTTATAGCCTGGTATTGATTGGAAACTGATAGCTGTATGAAATTTCTCCCAGTCCTCTTCTCTCTGGTAGCCACAACCTATTCATCCTCATCTATCTCCAGCCATGCAGAATAGCACTGTGATGGATTTGGTCATTGGGATCCCTTTCAGACTTACCCTCTGGGGTGACCAACCATCCTGTCCTGCTGATCTGGACCCTCCAGTCTCCTCCAGCATTGGCACAGAGTTGGGGCCTCAGCCCATAGGAAAACACCACAGACACTGAGATCAGATCAGCTCTTGGAACACTCGGTTCAAGAGACTTGGCCCAGTACCCTGGTGGGTCTAGAACCCCAGATAAATCCATCTTGCTCAGTATAAAGTTATACAAAGAAAACTCATAGTTTGCCCCTTTATCAATGAAAGTGATATGCACAGCTTTTATCTCTCTCCCCTCGTAACAATAATTTACCGGGGTCTGGGCCTATCTACATACCCTTTCAGTAAAAGAATCTCCTCCAGCTGGTACCAACTTATGCTTCATGAATAGCAAGTGCCTTCCGGCTTAAGACAGAAAACAAAATATGCACATCTTTTACAAGTTACCACCACCAACTTGAAATTGCACATAGATCAGAACCTGCAAGAAAAAGATTCATATGTTCTCTCTTGCAACTCTGCAAAACTGCTAGCTGCCTTTATTTGCGGTCCTCTAGCTTACCTAGCAAGTGATTTTTAACACAAAATTCCCCTGCTTATCTCAGTTTAGAGGCTCACTCTGACCCTCCACGCTGTCTCTTATCTTTTTCTAGAGGTCAGAATCACAGCCATTCTTATCACTAGCAAAGTCAAAGGATTGACATGAAAGCCCTGCTTAATCCAAGATCAGATGTTTTAGAGGTGTGACGAGTGTTGGGAGGAACCCAGGCCTGCCCACTACTCTGGGTTCCTACCAAAGGAACCCTAGGTAGTGGCAACTGACAGCGTTTTTCCTCTAACCCCAATACAGCAGCCTTTTCCCTGGCAACTTCCCCAAATGCTCCCTTAGTATCTTCTCTATGGTACCTGAGTGAATCGTTCTTTTCTCAGCAACACACTATTCCTCCTGTCAGTCCATCACTCTTCTTCTTCCTCCTCCCTTACTTGGGAGAAGCCTTTTAAAGCAGCCCTACAGGCCTTAACTGGCTGCAGGTTTCTGATTAGCCTGCTGCTTCAGGCAAGTTCTTAATTAATCTCAGGTGCCTGCCTTGATTACATGGAAGCACTCTCTGACAGTTCACTCAGGAAACAAAAAAACATTGACTCAGCTCCCGGAATATCTACCCTCCACCAAACTATTGTAGCTAGCTGCCCTACATCTGTCACAGTACATAACTAAATTTTGGCTGAATAAGGCTAGTAAAATTTTATGCATCTATAAAAACAGTAATCTAAAACTAACACAATTTGAATTTTACCATATTGCCAACTCCATGCACTCAACATCATCCATCAAACCCATAAACATGCCTTTTGGTTTCTGATATTTTGAATGCATACAGGTCACATTTTCAGGCTTTTTTCTGCCATCAAGAGGAATAGAAATGTACATTTAAAAAAAATGAAAGCCCAGATTTTCACACAATTAGTTGCTTCCATGAATGATTCTTTCAGAAAATGCTATTCATCTCAAAACTCACTGTAAAGTCATGAGAATTATCAACACTGCTTTTATTGCACAGAATGAGTTCCGAGGGCTGGCAATCAGATTTTCATTTTACTTATAAATGAGAAAAAATTGAGAGAATTCAAATGAATTAATAAAAATCTATTCAGAACAAGCAATTACACAATAGTACTTATCCTTCCCATAATGTAGATATAGAAGTCTAAAAGCAGGAAGAGTTACCAAAACTAAAGCTGGTTGTGCAAGTCTTTATTCATATTTGTACAATTTAGATCCCTTTTTTGGTTAACTGGAAAGGAAATATTGAATATTTTGGGATGAGTATTAGAGTATAGGTTGTTTGTGAATAGTTTGTTTTGATATTTTGCTGTTTGAGTGGTCAATCGCTAGAGCCCTGCATGGATACTAAATTTGTATCTGTATCCTCATCTTCAAAAGTGATGGGTGGATATCCTTACTGACATCAATGGATGCGGATACCTGTGGATATAAAGCAGATATCTGTAAATTTGCAGAGCTCTAGATGTAAAATTTGTATTTGCATCCGCATTTATAGCCATAAAAATGAACTGAGGATATCTGCATCCACATCCACAAATGCAGGTACCCGTGGATATAAAGAGGATATCTATGTATTTGCAGGGCTGTATTGGTCACCTGTATTACTGCTTCCATTCCTTCTCTGATGACTGAAACCTTTTAAACAGGAGACTACTACATGCTACTCTTCTGATATGAATATTTGGATAAATAATTTTTGGTACCAAAAATTGCAATTTTCATTATTCTCACATATCTGAACTACCTTTTAGATACCTGAAAATTCTCAAACAATGAAGAGTAGAATTTCAGGAACTACAGAAAATTATGCTTGTGTATATTTACTTTACAAAATATTTGTAAATAGAAGTTGCTTCTTTAATTATTTTAATAGTAATCCAGTCGGCTGTAATTAAAAGCCAGTAGTCATACATAGAAACAGTGCAAACCATTTCAAGAAATGTCTTATCCTTCACATCAGTTTTGTAGCATTTTTAATTCAGAACACAGAAAACATTGTTATACATGCTGAATAAATTAAAACAGAGATTAGTAGATTCAAAAACATTCTTTATATTTAAAGGGTTATTAGGCAATGGAAAATACTGTTATGCACTTGAAGCTACAGATAGCAAAAAAAATTAAAGCTTTGGAGTACACAAGTCCCTAGGGACTGATAGCATATCTATGTATACCTGCTGAAAGTGGCAAATGGGCCACTGATTCTTTTTATGTATGTTTGTTCGTCCCTAAATAAGTGAAATAATACATGCCATTTCAATGGCTTGACTATAGCAAGAACTAAATGTGATGATGTAGAAAGTATAGGTGCACAGTTACTCCTAATTCATTCCTAAGATTTATCTATCTAATCATGGTCTAGGGACACAGTTTATAAAATCTTCTCAATTAATGTGACATACTTTTTTTGGTAGAAGATGTGTTGCCTGGCAAGTTGCCTGGTTGTAAATGATGTTACAAACACATTTAAAATATTTTTCAGGTGTATTGTGCTACTAATTTATAACTGCAAGCTGAATTGTAAAATGCAACACATAAACAAAGATAGCTACAAAGTTAAGAAACTGATGTGATAGATATTAAAATCTTCACATTTTATGGCTATAAAGGAAGAATATAAAAGAATGACTGCGGAGATAGAAGGGGCTTAATGTATGGGTTGTACATCAAAGCAAAGGCTGATTTCCACCCATATTAAAGAAACAACATTTCAGAAGTTTAAGAAACTTGTTACATTTTCATACAATCTTCTTCATCTCTGTAGATTACAAAAGCACAATACCTCTGATTATCTCACAATATCCAATTCCTCCCACAGATACACTAGAATAACTACCACCAAATTCAAAGTGAACTGAACAGGCACAAATTGGGGAAAGAACATGGGCCCCTTTCTGCTCATTTAGCAAAATGTTAACTATTAACTGTTAGTAACTGTGGAAAAGAGACAACAATGAAACAAGAGACAACACCTGAGACAACAATGAAACAGACAAGCAATAGACAATGGGGAAGAAAATTCATTTATTTTATAATCGATGGGAGTATCCTCACGTTCATTTTGGCTTCATTTCTACTCTCTGTGTTCCATGCCATTTTTAAAAATTGCCATTCTTAAAAATAAGAACAACCCAGGAAACTACAGACCAGTCAGTTTAACTTCTGTGCTAGGAAAGATAATGGAGTAAGTAATCAAGGAATTAATCTGCAAACACCTGAAAAATAATAAGGTAATAGGTAACATGTAAAGAACAAATCATATCAAGCCAATCTGAGAGCTTTCTTTGATAGGATAACGAGTCTTGTGGATGAGGGAGAAGCAGTGGACATGGTATACCTAGACTTTAGTAAGGCATTTGATACAGTCTTGCATGATATTCTTATCAATAAACTAAGCAATATAATGTAGATGGGGCTACTATAAGGTGGGCACATAACTGGCTGGATAACCATTCTCAGAGAGTAGTTATTAACAGTTCACAATCCTGCTGGAAGGGCATAACAAGTGGGGTTCCACAGGGCTCTGTTTTGGGACCGGTTCTGTTCAATATCTTCGTCAACGATTTAGATATTGGCATAGAGAGTATACTTATTAAGTTTGCTGATTATATGAAGCTGGGAAGGGTAGCAACTGCTCTGTAAGATAAGGTCATAATTCAAAATGATTCACACAAACTAGAGAAATGGTCTAAGGTAAATAGGATGAAGTTTAATAAGAACAAATGCAAAGTACTCCACGTAGGAAGGATCAGTCTCACACATACAGAATGGGAAGGACTGTCTAAGAAGAAGGACTGAAGAAAGGGATCTAGGGGTCCTAGTGGACCACAAGCTAAATATGAGCCAACAATGTGACGCTGTTTCAAAAAAAAGCAAACATGATTCTGGGATGCATTAACAGGAGTGTTGTGAGCAAGACATGAGAAGTCATTCTTCCACTCTACTCTGCACTGATTAGGCCTCAGTTGGAGTATTTTGTCCAGTTCTGGGCACCACATTTCAAGAAAGATGTGGAGAAATTGGAGCAGGTCCAGAAAAGAGCAACAAGAATGATTAAAGATCTAGAGAACATGACCTATGAAGGAAGACGGAAAGAATTGGGCTTGTTTAGTTTGGAAAGGAGAAGACCGAGAGGGGACATGATAGCGGTTTTCAGGTATCTAAAAGGGTATGACAAGGAGGAGGGAGAAAAAATGTTCTCCTTGGCCTCTGAGGATAGCAATGGGCTTAAACTGCAGCAAAGGAGGTTTAGGTTGGACATTAGGAAAAGCTTCCTAACTGTCAGGATGGTTAAACCATGGAATAAATTGCCTAGGGAGGTTGTGGGATCTCTATCTCTGGAGATATTTAAGAGCAGGTTAGATAGACATTTATCAGTGATGGTCTAGACGGTACTGGGTCTTGCTGTGAGGGCAGGGGACTGGACTCAATGACCTCTCAAGGTCCCTTCCTGTTCTAGTGTTCTATTATTCCATCCATATCCTTGATCCTTTTGAATGTGAGTTTTGTTTGTCCAGCATGCAAAACTGCTCTTTTCGTACATTTAGCATCCATCTCTTTGTAGATGAGTGTTCTTTTCCTGGCTCCTACTTCTTGATTTCAGCACCATGGACCACTGGGATACCTCTCCAACCATGAGGAGCTCTCTTTTGTTCTCACCTGCCAGGGTCACTATCCTATATGCCACACCTATCTCATTCCCCTCTCCTCATCCATTACTATCCCCTGGTCGTATTTTTCCCTCTAGCCAAAACTGTTATACAAGGCTCATTTCTCATCTTTCTGCTCTTTTCTTTCTACTACAGTCTATTGTCCAAATTATGTCCTCCATTATATCCCTGTGTAGTGGGTCGGAGTGGCCGCCCACTGAGCCAGAGGAGGAGGAACCCCTCCAGACGCCATGCTGGGCTGAGGCTAACCCCGCCCTATCACCTGACTGGAAGCCCGGGGGCGGGCCTAGGACTATAAAAGCCCAGGCAGCAGCCTCAGTCAGGGCTGAGCCTGCCGAGAGGCTAGAGGCCTCCTCTGGACTTCCAGCCTGGGAAGTAGGGACTGAGGCCTGGCCCAGGCCTCCTACTTGCCGGGGCCCAGAGGCAGACCATTGGCTCCCTGCCTGGGAGGTGGAGGCCCAGCGTAACCGGCCTACCTTCCCAGAAGCGACGGAGGAGCCGAAAGGCCAGCCTGAGCCTGTGCCCCAGCGCCAGTCCCGGGACTGGGAGAAGCAGCCCCAGCTACCTCGACCGGAGGCACCGCCGGGGACTTCCACAGACCCTGACCCGGAGGCCTGGCTCAACCGCCCGAATCTGCCGGCCCCTGGAGCCCAGCTGAGCCCTAGTGACCTGCAAGCGGCCGAGGACTGGACCGGACCACCCCGGTGGGATGAGACCCTCCTGGACTCCCAGTCTCCTCTGCCCGATGTCCAGGTACCACCCGAGGGGGAGAACGGAAGTGGCCCAGGGGTAGTGGGGGCTGTTAAAGGCCCCTAGGCCGGCGCGTTTCGGGCCGGAGCCCCCCCGCCGAGCCGAAGCAGCCTGCACGGCTGCCCTAGGGCCCTGGGCCAGGGTGCAGTGGAGTGGGTGGGCCTGTGCCCCCCCTGCCACACACCTATTGGGTGGCAGTCTCTCCTTCCTTGCTACTGCCACAGGCAATCCGCCTGCACCCCTCCTGAACAAGGAGCTACCCACCAGTTGTTTGTTGCCACGCCCTGAACTGAGGGCCTGGTCTCTCCTCATAACTGTGTTTGTTTGTTGCCACGCCCTGAACTGAGGGCCTGGCCACTCTTTGTAACTGTGTTTGTTTGTTGCCATGCCCTGAACTGAGGGCCTGGCCCCACCTGACAACGGACTGTGGTTGTTTGTTGCCACACCCTGAACTGAGGGCCTGGCCACTCCTCATAACTGTGTTTGTTTGTTGCCACGCCCTGGACTGAGGGCCTGGCCACTCTTTGTAACTGTGTTTGTTTGTTGCCACGCCCTGGACTGCGGGCCTGGCCGCTCTTTATAACTGTGAGTGGTTTGCTGCTGTCACCCCTGAACTAAGGGCTGGACCGCTCCCGATGGACCAATGGGGTCGGTCTTAAAGGGGCAGCACAGTGGGTCGGAGTGTCCGCCCACTGAGCCGGAGGAGGAGGAACCCCTCCGGGCGGGCCAACCGACTACACCCTGAAACTCCTCTGACTTTAGCAAGCATGCACAATCATAAATGAGGCTACAGACCATTATCTCTCTATTGAGTCTGAGAATAGAGAGCTGAAGCTGTCCATATCTTAGACACATTTAATATCATATTTCTGTCTATTCTTTGCTTCCCTAAGAAAGTAATCTTGTAGCTTCATGTCACTTTTCATCAGCAAAATGTCAGTCAAAATTGCTTCTCCAAGGCAAGAGGATGATAATCTTCTACCTTATTCTTTATATCCACTCCATTTTCTCTTCTATCAGCTGTAATACTGTAATTCTCATCTGACCATGTCCTATTCAGACATTTCTTAAATCTGTAAATCTAGAACATTATCCATGTATGTTCAGCCTTGATTTCACTTTTGCTGACATCCTCATCCATGCCTGCACCCACTCTTGCTTCTCCATTTAAAAGGATAAACATCAAATAGTCACAGAAACCAAGTTTCCTCTACTGGCATCATCCCACTCCCCTTATATATCTTGTCAACATGAAATTAGCTGCAATGCTGCTTTGCTAAGCTGTTTATATGAGGTACCCTACTTCTAATGAAAGAACTGCGGGAAGGGGGCTCAATAACATGCAATAAATGTGATAGTTTAAAAGCAGGAAAGTGTGCATGCACTGGCTGTGGTTCTATCTGGCATCAATTGTCCTGTTAAAAAAGTAACACTAAATCGCTCCCTTATATCGTATTGATCTGTTACCATTTACTGTGAGTTAAAAGGAGCCTTTTCATGATCTTCACTATATAATGATAAAAAATTGTGCTCTATAACATGTTACATGGGCTAGGTCTACACCGCAAAGAAAAGTCAGAAAAATATATGCAAATTGCAAAATTGCATATCTTTTTTTGCTTTTCTTTCGAAAGAAGCTTTTCCGAAATTTGTCCCAGCTAACGGGGCCAAATTTCAGAAAAACCTCCTCTTTTGACACATCCCTTTTTCCTCATACAATGAGGATTACAGGGATGGTGACAGAACGTGTCCGCTTTTTTGGAAATTGTTCCGAAAAAGCGGGTGCGTTCCCAGAAAATCTCTGCAGCCTAGAGATAGCCATGAAGACAGGACTTTAATGTTGTGGGAAGAGATAAAAAAAGAGAATGGCTGAGGATTTTCTTCTCTACAGATATATCTGGCTAACTTCAATATATACTTTTTATATTTTTATTTGTTAATGTTAAATATTCACCGTCAAATTAATCATTCACTGTGTATCATGGTGTTAATTAATCTGCAGAGACCAGAATTGCTGTATCAACTTGCTGACTTTTGGTGATAATCACTTGAAAAGGATGCTGCTGCACTGAGAAAGCATACAATTTTTTTCTAAATTAAGTCTGAATTAAGACTAGCATATTCTGCATGATGTACATTCTCATAGAGGATGCTCAAATAATCAGGAAATCACGAATGTATGGCTATGACACCATCCATGAATAAACTTCTTCAGTCAAAAACTTGTCACAAATGGATGCCACTTCAGATCTATTCAGAAAATATTTTATTGTTATTGCAGTTTGGAAATACTCATAAAAATGCTACTCTAAAAATGAAAACTGGGCCATTGTTCATTAGCTCTAATTTCTGCCAGGGTAGTTATAACTTTCATTCCTGTTTCATTTTCTTCCCATGTTCACATGAAAGTGCCATCTATGGAAAATAATACTAAAAATGTCAGCATGAAAAAGAAATCAAAGATCCAATGGTATCTTGCAGTACAACAAATTGTGGCTTTTTAATTCATATTTCCTGATATAAAATCTGGAGTAGTTAAAAATTGCCTGGCCATTCTTAGAGAAAGCTTCTGCCAAGCCACAATAAGCATTTTCAATTGGACAAAAGATTTTTTAAATCATTTCCTATTCCTGTATTATCATTTTCATTTCAGTATGTGTGAATAATAAAAAAAAGTGAAAGGATTATAACTGACCAGACAGCTGGTAAAGAAATAATTAAATCCATACTCAGGGATGCAATTCATTTTTTAAAAGGCCCATAAATGGGGAGAGAGTCAGACTTGCAGGAAGTGGTTATGATCTTTTTGGGATCCATCTTTTTACTATATGAATTTACAATATCCATATTTCAGTTTAAACAATATTCAGAAACCAATAAGCAACCACATACTAAAAAGGATGTTTTAAGTCTCAAAAATGCTTGTAAATTATACTGAACTCCAATACTGGTTGTGGTCTAAACCTCAGTAAATTTGACTTTTCTGTTGAATAATTCAATCTTCACATTTCTGATAGTCTAAAAAACTATCAAGAAAAGTTCGTTATCTACTATATATTTAAAAGAATTTGTTTGTCTGTGAGTGAGCAAGTCTGTCCATCCATCCAGCCATCCATTTGTTCAAGAACTCCTCCTAAACGGTAAGAGCTAGGACCAAATTTGATATGCAGCTTCCTCTTACCATAACCAATACTGACTCCAACATCCCACTGCACCCTGCTATGAGCTTCACCTTACCCCCAAACCTGACTCCCGAACCCCCAAATTTCCCAGCCCCCTGCCCTGAAGGACTCCAACATCACCAGGTAAATCTTCTAGTAGCATTATATTAGCAACCTAGTAACCAGCAAGGCTCTTAAGTGTAAGCTTCTATCTACTGCTGATTTTAACTTTTTGAATAAAAATTACATGTTTGTCTGACACAAAGCTCTATATCTGGAATGTTATGCATAGAACTAAACACAGCTGCATATATTTCACTGATTACACATTCATCTAAATGAATGTAACATGTTAATTGAAATGTGATTGAACAATCATTATGGAAAATTCTCAGAAAGCACTTAACATTGCACACTGAGATAGAAGTGAATGTAATATCTATTAAAATAAATTTACTAATATGATATATTTGCTTTAGAAATTTTAGCCTCTGTTCATGAATCATCTTGACCAACATTTTATTTGACTTTAATATTTCATGTTAATATATTTCAGCCTATGGTTTGCCCAAACTTGTGCCTTGCACAGGCACAATGACAGGGGAAGGAGACGAAGGAGGAAATTGCCCCAGGTGCTGAAGATTCTAAGAGGCGCAGGGCTCCTGGACACTACTACCACAGCAGGGACGGAGTCCCAGGCCCCCTGGGAGCCCCGTGCCATGTGCTCCAGCCAGCTCTGAAAGTCAGTGAGGCAGGAGGCACTGCAACATATGGGCAGCACAGGGGCTCACTGCCCCAACCTTATCCCTTCTGCCCAAGGCCCCACCCTTTCTGGGCATGCGGAGCCAGGCCCTCCCCTCACCTTCCACATTGCCAAGGGGCCTGGCAATCCTGTCGGCTCCCCTGCCCTTGCACACCATCTTGTTAATTTATATTTTGTTAAATGCTAATACATAAAGTGAAACCTACTTTAAGCAACCACTCAATGGATGCTGTTTGGATTTTTAGTGGATGTGGGGGGAAGAAGAGACAGAAGTGACAGGTTGCATAATATTACTTGTATTACCTGTGAATAAATGCCTGAATAATTTCTTAATAAGCCAAATAGCTTTCTTTTTTTATTTTTATAAACAATGCTTAAATAAACCTGTGCAACCTCTCAGAATTTTTGTGGGAGTTTTTGGTCCACTTATGAAAACAGAGGGACAGATTTTGATCTTCATTGCACGTAGATATATCTGGAGTTATTGTATGAAACCACTAAAATTTCTATTGAGGTTACTTCATATATACATATGTGTAACACAGATCAGAATCTAGTCGACAGTACACACAACAAATTAGATTACAGTTTTAAAGTGTGAATTTATGTTTGTTATTTGAAAACCTATAGGCTGTGTCTAGACTGGCCAGTTTTTCCGCAAAAGCGGCTGCTTTTGCGCAAAAACTTGCCAGCTGTCTACACTGGCCGCTTGAATTTGTGCAAGAGCACTGACCTTCTAATGTAAGAAATCAGTGCTTCTTGCGCAAATACTTTGACGCTCCCGTTCGGGCAAAAGTCCTTTTGCGCAAAACCTTTTGCGCAAAAGGGCCAGTGTAGACAGCTCAGTTTTGTTTTGCGCAAAAAAGCCCCAACGGCTAAAATGGCGTGCCAATCTAGATGCTCTCTTGCGCAAATACTTTTAACGGAAAACTTTTCCGTTAAAAGCATTTGCGCAAAATCATGCCAGTCTAGACGTAGCCATGGAGTTCAGATCCAGGTGAGATTAGCTGCACGGTTTGAGTTTTAATTCAACTACAATATGCAGATTTTAGAAATATAGAAAAAAATCTTCAGGCCAACTGCCTAATCAATACATTCTTAAGCCTATTATAATCCACTGATATATAATATAAATATATTATGATATTAAGAACCCTGACCATACACATATTTGATCCTTAATCAGCTTTAGTGTGTATCTTTGACCTGTGAAATGGTGCATCTATACTGCACCGTTATTCCGGAATAACAGCTGTTATTCTGGAAAAACAATGCTAGCGTCTACACAACAATTGCGTTATTTTTCAAGAAAATCAAAATAACTGACAGCTTTTTCTACATTTGTAAACCTTATTGCATGAGGAATAACACCTCTTCCAAAATAGCTATTTCAGAACAGGGCGTGTGTGGACGTGGCACAGGGAGTTTTATCAAAATAAAGGGCCTCCAGGAAATCCCACATGTGCCCTGCTGGTCACTCCATCCACACTCCTCAGGATTCTATAGTTCCTCTTCCCCTGCAGCTCTTAAAGCTGCAGACACAGAAGAAAGGGCTTGTGGCAGGAAGATGGCCATCACAGACTCCAGCCACACCACGGCTGCCACTGCATGCCATCTGGCCAGCATGGCAGACCCTCAAGCCCCCCAAGAGTCCCCTGCCTGTCCCAGGGATCACTCTGACAACTCCCAGGAGCCTGCCTAGTCTGGGGCGGAGATCCTGGCCCTCATCAAGGTGTGGGGCGAGGAGGAAAACCTCCGGGATCTCCGCTCCAAACAGAGCAGCACCAACATCTACTGCCGGATAGCTGATAGCCTGGCTTCAAAGGGCCGCACCAGGAACAAGTCCATAACAAGGTCAGGGAGCTCTGCCAGGTCTACGCAAGGGCAAGGGAGCGCAGCTCCCACTCCAGGGCAGAATCCCACTCCTGCCCTTATTCTGAAGACCTGCACCGCTTCCTGGGGGGGCAGTGCAGCCCCTTCCCCACCCCTGGTGGGGAAGGTTCAGGGCTGGAGACACTCTTTGTCGCCCACCCAAGGGTCACAGCTGGGGATGAGGAGGAGCAGGAGGAGGACCTCGACCCATGCGTACCCTGGAGCCAGTATCCCATGGGCTGGATATGTCCCAGGCATCTTTTGAGGCCGGGGAAGGATAATCAGGTGAGTGGTCTTAGTATTCTCACAGGGGATGTCTACACTGCCACCCTATTCGAACTAGGGTGGCTAATGTAGGCATTCGAATTTGCAAACGAAGCCCGGGATTTAAATATCCTGGGCTTCATTTGCATGTTCCTGGGCACCGCCATTTTTAAATGCCCTGTAGTTCAAACTACCCCTGCAAGGAGGTTTAATGGTAGTTCAAATTAGGAGCTTTAATTCGAACTACCTAGTCCATGCCACGTGTAGCTGCGGGCAGGTAGTTCGAACTACGGGGCATTTAAAAATGGCGGCGCCCGGGAACATGCAAATGAAGCCCGGGATATTTAAATCCCGGGCTTCATTTGCAAGTTTGAATGCCTACATTAGCCACCCTAGTTCGAACTAGGGTGGCAGTGTAGACATACCCCCATGGACAGGGTGAAGGTGGTGGGCACTGAGGGGCTGTGGTATGATCAGCTCTTGGCCTTCTCAGCCTGGGGATTGTGCTGCAGTCCGTGCACTTGGATGGACATGTAGTGCTAGTCTGCACCACACAGCTTCAGAAAGCAGCCCCAGAACACCCCTGGGCTCCTGCTCACAGGCTCTGGGGAGGCTGCCCACACTTCTGACCCCTGGGAAGGGATGCCCTCCCACTACGAGCCACCACTAGAAGGAGGTTGGGGACAAGGACACACACAGAGAAACTCTGGAGTCCTGCACACAGCACATGGGCATGTCTGCATGCTCGAGGCAGCACCTGATTCTGGCCCAGAAGGTCTGAGATGACATACAGTGGTGGAGAGAGTTGTGGACGGAGTTGCTGCAGCAGGGACACAACATGCCAGCCCCGGCCCCTCCATGCCTGATCCTGCTCCAGCCCCCCTCCTGCTTTTTCCCCTAGCCTCCCTGGACCTCTTCCACTCCCCAGCTCGCCAAGGTCCCCGCACATGAGGCGGAGGAAGCACCTGAGCCATGTGCCACTCCCAGCCCCAGCCCTGAGCCTCTTCTCCCCCTCTTTCCCCTTTCAGCTCCCTCCCCTCTCCAAGGTTCTCATCCCCCCTCCTCGTTCCAGCTCCAAGATTCTCTCCCCACTCCCTCCCCAGTTACTTCTACCCCAAATAAATCACAGCACAGTTCTGTTTTTATAAACCAAACAGCTTTTTTTATTGTCTCTGCAGAGGACAGGGTGGAGTGGGGAAGGGAGGGGTTGTTGAAGGAAAGGCACAGAGGGGCAAGGCACGGGCCCCTAGTGGGGAGGCCCTGGGAAGAGTGTCATTGAGGTCCTTGTGAGGAACTCTCCCCCAGGGCCTTCTGGATGTGCATCCCTTCCTGATGGGCCTGCCGGATGGCAGCTGTACATCGCTGCTCAAAAGTCCTTCCCTCTCCCAGCCTCTGCCCCCTCCCCCACCCTGGAAGGAATGCCTCCCACTACCTCTCCACTATTTTGTGCAGCACACAACACACGGACACCATCTTAGGTGGATGTTCTACTCCCCCACATCCAGGTAGGTCAGGAGGCATCTGAACCTCACCTTGAGATGCCCGAAGGTGCATTCGGCCTCCAAGCGGGCCCTGCCCAGGCGGCCATTGAAGCTGTTCTTGCTGGGTCAAAGGTGTCCAGTATACGGCTTTATTAGCCACAGCATAAGAGAGTAGGCCACGTCCCCCACGACGCACAGTGGCATGTCCACATCCCCAACCCTGATTCTGCGCTCAGGGAAGAAAGTGCCAGACTCCAGCTTCTGGAAGAGGCTGGAGTTTCTGAATATGCAGGTATCATGCGCCTTCCCTGACCAGCCACTGAAGATGTCTGTAAACTGGCTGCAGTGCAGGACCCGGGCTTGCAGGACCATCGAAAAGTATCAATTCCAGTTGATGCACTGAGATGCCCAGTGGCTGGAGACTCAGATGGGGATGTGGGTGCCATCAATAGCCCTCCCCGCCCCTGCCGCAGCTGGGGAAACCCATGGTGGCAAAGCCGAGAACAATGGAGTCCATGTTGCCCAGGTGGTGACCCTTCACAACAGGAGTGTGTTGATGGCCCTCACCACCTGCAGAAGGAAACAAACAAACAAACAAACAAAACAGAGAATCAAAGGGGTGCCAGAGCCCTTGGGAGGTCCTCGAGCTCTCCTCCCTTCCCCCCCAAACATTCCAGGAGCCACCCCTATGTAACCCACCCCTCCCCCCAGTAGGGCTGTGTGAGGGCGGGACTGGACAACCACCCAGGGATGGGGGCTCTCCCCCAAACTCCTTACCCCCCACACCTCCAGCCACCTTTTTCCCTATGGTCCCCCTTTCCAGTACTTCCCCCCCCCCCCCCGGGACTGCTTCAGCAACAGCTGCACACACTGGAAATGGACTGATTGAGGCAAGCTGCTGCTTGCAAATTTAAACAGTTGATAAGTGGTTCTTTACATCAAACAGCTTATGAGGGCCTGGGGCACCTGCAAAATAGCCAACTGGCAGCTACAAAAGCTTATCTCTACAGTGGTTGCTCAGCACATTTTTTCTGTGGGTACTCCAGCCCTTCTGTGGATACTCCAGCATGTGGAGCATGCACAAAATTGGTACCTATGTTTGAATGTCACTTCCAGGCAACTGAAGTCAGCATACACACAAAGCTGCAATACAACCAGTTTGTTCCATCCCTTCACCCAGGGGTTCAGTTCTGCTGCACTGTGTATTTCATATTACCATTTACATATTTTGAAAGTTATATTTTAGAAAATAAATTAAATACTTCTGACTTCAGGATACTTCATCCAGATCTACTCAAATGCAATTTAGAAAATAATTTGACCCAATAATTTTAAGATAGTTTACAAATTTTGTAAAGTATTAATCTGTTGAATAAGAATGAAATATACAACCACTAAAATTAAATATATGCATTGAAACTTGTCACTGACATGGTGTCTAACTCATACCTAAACATAATAGATTCTGATTATACTTTTTAACTACTTAAGACAGCCGTGGCCAACCCACGGCTCATGAACCACATGCGGCTCTTCCTCCCCGCCCAGGGTGCGGCTCGCAAAGCTCCCCCCCCCCAACCCTGTGGCTTGTAAAGCCACCCCTGTGCCCCTGAAAATGGCCCTCTCCTCCCGGCTCCATGAGCTCACCGGGACAGGGGCGACGTCTGGTGTGGTCATTAAAGATTAAGTATTAAAGATGGCATCGGCCAGTGGGAGCCTGATGTGGCCAAAAAGCCTCTAAACGCATTTTCTTAAAGGGGCAGTCCTTTTTTGGCTTGACCAAATGCAACCAGGGGCTTCTTTTAAGGGGGCAATCTTTTTTTTTTCTCGACAACTTTGCCCTGGCTCTTCACACTGGATCCACTGTTTGCCCGGAATGGGTTGGCTATCCCTGACTTAGGACTACACTTTTAAAATATTTTATCTATTTAATTATTTACTGTGCTGCACAGTGCAGCACTGTGGGCACTGTCCTAATCTGTGGTGAGTGAGACAAAAAAAGCATTGAGGACTTCAGTTTTTTCCACATCATCTGACAACATGGGCATGTCTACACGGCAAAATAATTTCAAAATAAGTAAAATTGAAATAATAACTCTCAAAATAACAAAATTGAAACAGAGCATCCACACTACAAGGCAGCATTAAAATAGCTCAGAATTATTTTGAAATATTGTGTCTACATTGATTAGATCCTGAATCAGATTTAAAGCCCATGAATGCACTCTGGAGAGGGCACCAAGAGGGCAAACACTTCCTGTGGCTGCTTGCAGAAGCTAGCTGAGACATGTGCTTACAGGGACTGGCTCCAGAATGAGGAGCAGGTCCTGTCTCGTGGGCCTGGTCACCTGGATGGCTTGCTCCTCCTCCTCATTGACCTCCACAATATGCCCTCATGGAGGCTGATGCCAGATGTGTCCTGGCTGGATTTGACAACAATGGGGGGAAGGGGCAAGGTGACCAGTCCCCCTCCCAGGATAGCATTGAGCTGTTCATAATAGTCACAGCTATTTAGTACACCCCTGAGCATCCGCTCTGCTCTCTGGCCTTGTTGTAGGCCTGCTAGAGCTCTGTTATTTTCATGTGGAGCTGGTTGAGGATCTGTATGTGTCCTTTTTTGACCAGGCTGGTGGCCATTTGGATGTAGACATCAGCATCCCTCCTCCTAGTGTGGAGATCCTGGAGATTGGTCTCCTTTCCCCAGACCTTGATGAGGTCCAGGATCTCTGCACCAGTCTAGGGTGGTACCCTCTTTCATCCCTGTCCAGGGGCAACTGAGAGTGCTGTGGGAGTGCTGGCAGCTGTGGAGGGCTCAGAGGGAGCACTGGGGTCTGAAGTGGCTCCTGAGATGCGTGCTGTGTGGCTCGGTCCACACATGACACGGGCTCTTTTCAGTCAGCCTGCTGCTTTAAGTTGTGCAGGAGAAGGGGAGCATTGGAGATGTCAGGTGTGTGGCCAGAGCAGTCACAAGTGCACTTATGAGAGGCCTCTGGAGGTCAATTATTTTGAAATAGCAGCAGATGAGCATCCATACTCATGCTATTTTGAAATAAGCGACCAGGGAGCATTGTGAACAGGGGTTGCTAACAGGGAGTTTGGAGAGGGAGTTCTCCAGGTGAAGGAGGAGCTAATACAGGACCCTTCAGGGAAGTGGCTGTCTGTAGTGTGTGTTTGTGTTTCGGGGTTTGTTGCTGTGTGCTGAGTTTGTGTTTGTCTGTCTGCTCCCCGACCCCCTAGCTGTGAGCTTCTAATCAAGGTGTGAAATCTAGAAGCCTCTGCACTGTGGTTGAGCCTTAATCAGGGGGTGGGGCTTTATAAAGCAGAGAGTCAGCAACCAGGGAGCTTTGTGAACAGGGGCTGCTAACAGAGAGTTTTGAGAGGGAGTTTGGAAGGGGAGTGGGAAGGGACACTCACCATTCCTTAAAACCTTTACACTAAACTATAATCAAAACTTCCTGAGCTCAGGTGGGCCTTCAGGGGTTGATTGCACCAGAGACAAGGCTTGGAGCTGGACCTAGCCTCAGCATCTGTAAATCTCTTGTTGAGACAGAAAAGTTCCTTCAGAGATTAGTGATGCCAAACAGGAGGACAAAAGAGAGACTCTGGAAAGAAACTGAGTTCAGCTTACATGGTCAATGTGCTGCTTTTATTTTTGGTTTACAGGGGAACCTTCATGCCACAGTGACTGGAGTTTCCTGGGCTGAGAGCTTGTGGCATGTGATTCTGGTGAATGTCTAGGCTTGAATGCAACCTTGGGGAAACTCAGTAACTTTATGGGTGGTTCCACCATCTCTGAATGTTGTTCCTTTCTGCCTTTCCTTACTTTTGTCAGGTCAGAGTCCACTTGCCTGTGGAAAAGGAAATGTGAGGAGGGGAAGTGGCAGAAGGGCAGGGGACGAAAGGTTAAAAGGAGGGCAGGAGCAAGGGTACAGCAAGAGATTCTCTGCCAAAACATTTCAGGAGAGCAATAAAGCCTCTGTGCTTCTGAGTAAGGTGAACTGAAGATGAGTGGGATAGACGAATTGACCCCAAGTCAAGCAATGGCGTTTATGGCCCAGTGGAAAGTCTCTACTGAGCTGGAAGTCTGGATTTTGAAAATTAAGGGAGAGGCGCCTGACAAACAGGCTCTTGTGATGAGAGGTCCAGACAGGCGCAAAGCAAGGACATTTTGAAGTAGTGGGGTTGAAGTTGGGCTCATCCCCCTACATTTTCTTTTTCCCTTTCACAGTGAATTTTAGGCGTGATTCTGATCAATGCTGCCCTTTGCCACGTGAAGCTGGTTTTAAGAGAGGTTGGAAAGAATTTGGTTTGACGCAGCAAGGCTGGGTTTGTTGAGATAGGGCTAATAAATGATTCAGAAGTTTCATGAGTCAATGTATCATCCCCGGCCTGCAGTAAGACTTGATTCCATAAGGACAGAAGCATCATTCACAAAATATTGAGGGCAAAACAAACAGATACCTGATTTAATGTATGAGGTATTAATTCCTGATATGGTATCCTGTTGTCAACATGCAATGTACATGCATTGCTGGCTGGACTGTGGTGGAGCTACAGGGCCAGAGGACAGATTCTTCTATTCAGGGAGCGAGTGTTTTTGGAATGCCAGGTCTATTTCTGATTACTCACATATATGGTTAGCTGAAAACTCTGGGTCTGGAACACACCCAGAGAAGGGTCTGAGGGTATGTCTACACTGCAGTGCTATTTCGGGATACCAGAGGTATCCTGAAATAGCTACCCTGAATTTTTTGAACGCGTCCGCTATTGTGAAATATAGCGGATGTGCTATTTCGGCATCCCTGTAAACCTCGTTGCATGAAGGATAAAGGATATCTCAAAATAGTGCTTTATTTCAAAACTTGACACTGTGTAGACGTGCCAAATTTCAAAATAGCTTATTTCGAAAAAGAATCGACATAAGATACGCAAATTTCGAGATAAGGGTGCAGTGTAGATGCACCCTAAGTGGTATTGTAAGGAGCCAAAAGCTGAACTGGGATAAAAGGAGATGGGTTGAGTGAGGAGCATGAGTCAGGTTAGGAGGAGAAGCATGTTAAGAAAGAAGATTGTGTTAAGGAATCTGGTTTGTTGATGCTCCTGCTAAGCTCAGTGGCATCTGAAATCAGAGTTGTATCTAACCAACTGGCAGAGAGATCAGAAAGATTTTACCATCAACAGTTCTCCGTGACTGCAACTGGTCAGACATTTTTTGGGCTAATTTTTTTTTGTCAAAAATGCCAGTTCATCAAAATCAAAACTGTTAGTGAAATAGGCTTGGGTTTCATGAATTTCCTAACATGAAAAAAATCCAGTTTAATAATTTCTGAATTTTATTCTGAGATGTTCAAAATGAAAATGTTTTCTAGGTTGAAATGAACTTTTTTGGCTTCAACATTTATGCTTATTAGAGCAACATTTTTTTAATAGAAAAAGCTTTGCTCTAAAAATGAACCGTTGTGATTGAACCAAAATACAAACAACACAATCTTTTCTGGGAATAACTTTTTTTTGGTTGACACTTTATGAATCATGGCCAGAGACAGTAGTTCTTATGGCTGGGTAAATGTTGCATAATAAATACTCCATTGAAGTTCTCTGGTCTGCAGCCATTTTGAAATGTAGCCGTACTCCTCAAAACCTGCCAGTTTCCCTCGAGTTGAGATAACTGATGAATCCTAAATTTGACTTTCAGGCATAAGTGAGAGATAGGGCAGAGCATAATTTTTCATTCAGAAATTTTTGATGGAAAATTGGTTTTCCACCCCCTCCTGCCCCAACCCCCCTCCCCGCCTCCCACTCTTTTCCTCGAAAGTGTCTGCTTTCCTAAAGAACTTTTTAATATTCATCAGAAGACTGAAAACGCCAATCCCAAATATTTTTGGCCAAAAGATGAGATTGGATTTTTTTTTCAGCAGAATATTTAAACAAAAACATTTCCCCCCACTTTTGAAATATTCCATGGAGAAGCCATTTTCTGACAACGTCTGAGGTAAATCATAGGCTGAGATGACTTTTTTTTTTATTAAGTCTGGTCTGTCTGCAGACCCAGAAGGTATTTCCTTCTTAGCCACCATGGAAGTTTTCTTATGAGGTCCTCTCTGCAGATGAAGGCAAGGACTGCCTATGGTTTCCATGGTGACCCATGACAGGACCTGCTCCAGGCCTAGGTCTGTTGGCATTCCAAGAGAATGAGTTATGGGAGGCAGAGAACTCTCTTTTCTGGAATGTCTTTTGCTTCTTTTGGCTTGAGGGCGTCCCTTTTTCCTGGATAAACTAATTTCTCTGAAGAGGCAGCATTCTGGCCTCCTTGGCTGTGTCCAACTCAGAAGGCTGTAGATGTGTTTTGGCTGGAGAGAGGTCTGTGCAAGGGAATAAAATCCACACACAGATTTTTTTTTCCCAACCTAGAGAAATCAGTTGCTCAGGAAATAACTGTTTTAGGCTGGTGGCTTTCATGTTAATGCCAGTCTGTATGGGGTTGCGATGGTGCTCCCTGACTTGCTCTTGAGCCAGGTTATTTACTAATTCTGAGTTGCAGCAAGGAGGAACAGGACTTACCAATTCAGTGGGCTGAGGAAATTGCGCCCCCAAAATATCTCTGTGCCCTTGTAAGCCTATTAAGAAGCCTGGGAAACAAACAGGAAGAATAAGAAGCCCTGGCCCAGTCGAAGACCTATGATTTGATTGGAATAATGGAGACTTGGTGGGATGACTCGCATGACTGGAGCACTGTCATGGAAGGGTATAAACTGTTCAGGAAGAACAGATGGGGAGAAAAGGAGGAGTAGCACTGTAAGAGAGCAGTATGATTGCTCGGAGCTCCAGTATTTAGAGGGAGAAAAGACTGTTGAGAGTCTATGGGTTAAATTTAGAGGTGGAAGCAAAAGGGGTGATGTTGTGGTTGGTGTCTGCTATAGAGCACTGGATCAGGTGGATGAGGTAGATGAGACTTTCTTCAGACAACTGAGAGAAGCTTCCAGATCACAGGCCCTGGTTCTCATGGGGGACTTTAATCACCCTGACATCTGTTGGGAGACCAATACGGCAGTACACAGACAATCCAGGAAGTTTTTGGAGAATGTTGGGGATAACTTCTTGGTACAAGTGCTGAAGGAACCAACCAGAGGCCATACTCAGCTTGACCTGCTGCTCACAAACAGGGAGGAACTATTAGGGGAAGTAGAGGTGGGTGAAAATCTGGGAAGCAGTGATCATGAGATGGTAGATTTCAGGATCCTGACCAAAGGAAGAAAGGAGAATAGCAAAATACACACCTTGGACTTCAGAAAAGCAGACTTTGACTCCCTCAGAGAACTGATGGGCAGGATTCCCTGGGGGTATGTCTACACTGCAAAGTTATTTCAAAATAACAGCCATTATTTCGAAATAACTTTACTACCGTCTACACAGCCAAACCGCTATTTCGAAATTAATTCGAAATAGCGGATCTCTTATTTCAAATTTGGTAAACCTCATTCCATGAGGAATAGCCAAATCTGAAATAGGTATTTTGAAATAAGTGCTGTGTAGACAAAAAAAAAGTCATGTAGAACTTTAAAGACTAACAAGATGGTTTCTTAGGTGATGAACTTTCGTGGGGCAGACCCACTTCTTCAGATCATATTCTGAAAGAGAATAAGCATGACCATTATGTAACAGAGGGATTTAAAGAAAAATTAAACAAAATATGCTGTAAAGAATCAGATACATAGCACAGAAGGTGGGGGTGAAGGGGGGAAGTGACAAGGAAGGAGGAAATTGTTTAGGGTAAGCATCAATTAAGTGGCTTATCTGGAGTTACTACAAATATCAAAAGGTGGGGAGGCTGTCTTTATAAAGTGTAAGGTAATTATCATCTAAATTAAGGCCCATTCGCAACCTGTCCAGTTTTAGCATAAAAAAGAGTTCTGAAATCTCTCTCTGTAATCTGGTGTTAAAGCCTCTTTGTAGTAAGACACATGTTGTTAGGTCAGTCACTGGTCAGTCACTTCACCAGAGAATTAATGCTCACAAATCAGACATCAGATATCTCCACACAGAAAAACCAGTTAGCTTACATTTTAATCAAACTGGCCATTCCCTTAAAGACCTAGCAACATGTGTGAATGGGCCTTAATTTAGATGATATGACCCCAAGATACCTTTCTTCTTCCTAGACAATCACTTCCCATTATGTATGTGAAACTGATTTTTCCTTCCTAAGTGGAGTACTTTGCATTTGTCCTTATTAAACTTCATCCTAATTTACATCAGAACATTTCTCCAGTTTGTCCAAATCATTTTGAATTATGACCCTATCCTCCAAAGAACTTGCAACCCCCGCAAGCTTAGTATCATCTGCAAACTTAATAAGCGTACTCTCTATGCCATCATCTAAATCATTGATGAAGATATTGAACAGAACCGGTCCCAAAACAGACCCATGAGGAACCCTACTTGTTATGCCCTTCCAACCGTTAATAACTACTCTCTGAAAACAGTTATCCAGCCAGTTATGCACTTCATCTAGATTGTATTTCCCTAGTTTATTGATAAAAAGGTCATGCGAGTATCAAATGCCTTACTAAAGTCTATGTATATCAAGTCCGCTGCTTCTCCCTATCCACAAGACTTGTTATCCTATCATCAGAAAGCTATCAGATTGGTTTGACATGATTTGTTCTTTACAAATCCATGCTGGATGTTACTTATCACCTTATTTTCTTCCAGATGTTTACAGATGGATTCCTTAATTACTTGCTCCATTATCTTTCCTGACACTGACTGGTCTGTAGTTTCCTGAGTTGTTCTTACTTCCCTTTTTATACATGGGCACTATATTTGTCCCTTTCCAGACTTCTGGAATCTCTCCTAGTTTCCATGATTTTTCAAAGATGATAGCTAAAGGCTGAGATACTTACTCTATCAGCTCTTTGCGTATTCTAGGATGCATTTCATCAGGCCCTGGTGACTTGAAGTTGTAGCAATAGAAACCAATAAAAGCTCACAAGATTTTCATTAAAATATAAAGTTACATTAGGAATAGGGCCCTACCAAATTCATGGTCCTTTTTCATCAATTTCTCATTCACAGAATTTAAAAAAATAAATGTAATGATTTCCGGTATTTGAATCTGAACTTTTGTGGTGTTGTAATTGTAAGGGTCTTTTCCAAAAAAGGAGTTGGAGGGGTGGTAGTATTTTCAATCTCTCTGCAACTCCCTTTTGGGTCAGAGTGTTATGCTTATAAAATGGTTAAAGCATCTTTTCAGTGCTAAACTTTAAATTTATGATTATTAGTGTGTGTGTGTGTGTGTGTGTGTGTGTGTGTGTGTGTGCTCAGACTTTTCATGTACTTTTATTACTACTCTGATTACTTAAAAGCCAACTTAAGGCTCAGTGTTTTTAACATTTTTTTGTGCACCTTACTTTTACTGTTACTTTAGAAAGCACTTTTTATTTTTATTTAATCATGAATTTATTACTGCAGCTTTTGGCTGCTGTTTATTACAATCATGACATTGGTCTTTGTATAAAAACATATTAAACTTTATAAAGCATTAAGGTACATTAAGGGTTAAATGCTAACTACCAAAGCCAAACAACACAAATTATTGGCAAAAAGTGTCTGTTAATATAGTAACTTTGAATAGAAAATTTAAATGGGTTTTAACAGCATTAATTAAAAACACAACAAATTCAATTTATTTTACATTTACAAACAGGATTTTACAAGCCAGGAGTATTAGTCTGGATCCTTAAAAATTTCCATTTATTTATACACTAGAAGATTTACCCAGAGTTCCTTGGGTCCTTAACTAAATTAATTTTTGTTTTTTCGAAAATAAAATGATGGGTCTAGAGATGAGGGGGTCAGTATGAGAGTATGTCCTAGGGAGAGAGGATTATCCCAGCCCTCTGTCGCAGCTTGGGGCCATGTGAGAAGTGTATCTCCATGGCTGCTTCAGCTCCAGCAGACACAGCCGGGGGGAGGAGTACATGTCCCCTGGCTGGGGCAGGTCTAGGTTCATCTGTCCCTTGTGCTTCCCAGACAGAGTGAAGAGTGCAGCAAACTGTGCACTTTCCCCTGGGGGAACAGCCAGCAGTATTCCCATAACAAATGGGGCAGGGCAGAACTTACACACACATCCTCCCAAAAGAGTGCCTGTGGGATGGAAGGCTCCGGGCTGGGGCAGTCCTAGATGGGAGGGGAACTCCCTTAGCCAGCCCCTTTCACCTGCCTGGTGATTCTGCCTCATTTCTGTACAGTTTTATGTGTCCTCATATGAATGGGGGGTGGGAGGGTTTGGTGCCCCTGTCCTCCCTAAGGGACATCTAGCAGGGGGTGGAAGGCCTGGGGCTCGGGTAGTCTCAGATGGGGGAGGGCACATGCCCAGCCAGCCCCTTTCACCTGCCTGGTGATTGTGTCTCTTTTCTGTATGGTTTTATGAGAAGCAATCCCATTCCATGCACATCCTGTTTTCTTGGCACAACAAACACCGTGGTTTAAGTTATGATAAAAGAAAGCTGCATAACCCATTTAATGGTCCTAGCTCTTACCATTTAGGAGGAGTTCTTGAACAAATGAACAGAGGCACAGACAAAAAGACAGATTCCCAGTCAGACACACTCTCTTAAATACATAGTACACTGGAAGATTTACCCTGCATTGCTCGGGTCCTTAACTTAAGTATTTTTAGGAGGTTTTGGAATATAAAATGAAAATGTACATGCTTTATTTATAGCATCGCTCTGAGATGAGGATGGGGATGAGGAGTTCAGTATGCAGGTTGGTCCAGGGAGAGAGGACTATCCCAGCCCTCTCTCACTACTGCAGCTTGGGGCCAGGTGAGAATCACCTCTCCATGGCTGCTGAAGCTCCAGTGGCATAGCCAGGGATGATGCTTTTCACCTGGCTGGGACAGGTCCAGGTTCATCAGCCCCCTGTCTCCCCAGCAAGAGTGAGCAATGCAGCAAACTTTGAACTTTCTTCTTGCTCCCTGTTGAAGGGATATAGCCAGTAATGTCCCATTATGAAATGAGTCATAGAATCATAGGGTTGGATGAGATTTCAGGAGGTCATCGTGTCCAGCCCCCTGCGCAAAGCAGGACCAATCCCAACTAAATCATCTCAGCCAGGGCTTTGTCAAGACAAGACTTAAAAACCTCTAGGGATGGAGATTCCACCACCTCCATAGGTAACCCATTCCAGAACTTCACCACCCTCCTGGTGAAATAGTTTTTCCTAATATACAACCTAGACCTCCTCCCCTCACTGTAACTTGAGACTATTGCTCCTTGTTCTGTCATCTGTCACCACTCAGAACAACCTCTCTCCATCCTCTTTGGAACGTCCCTTCAGGAAGTTGAAGGCTGCTATCAAATCTCCCCTCACTCTTCTCTTCTGCAGACTAAATAAGCCCCTCAGCCTCTCCTCATAGGTCAGGTGTTCCAGCCCCCTAATCATTTTGGTTGCCCTCTGCTGGACCCACTCCAAATGGGGGGAGTTCCAGCACCCTCTTGTGCTCCCTAAAGGGCACTTGGGAGGTTCGGGGATGGGGCAATCCCAGATGTGTGTGTGTGTATATCCGCATCCATCCCCTTTTACCTGCCTGGTGATTCTGTTTCTTTTCTGTATGATTATGTTGCTTTTAAGATATGAGGAAGCTGTATACCAAATTTGGAGATCCTAGCTCTTACCATTTAGGAGGAATAGTTGAACAGACAGACAGACTCTTTCCCTTAATATATATTACACACAATTGCAAAAATAATACATGAATGCTTTTTATTGTTTTTTTTAAAATATTTTTACACTGCTTTGATTATTTTTATCTAGCAGTACATTTCCTTTTATACATTTGGAAGCAATTAACTTGCAATAGAAAACCCTTTTTAGTGAATTTGACCACATTGTTTATAGTCAGATTGTTTAAATTAGGTTGTCTTTTTATTTGAAGTTTTACACACCATTTCTTCAGAAAAAGGCCAATTTTTCTTTAGAATGGCTGCAAAAATATCTTTTTTATAACACTTAGCCTTAACATTTTTACATTTAACTGTTTATTTTCCATTATAATTTGCAGAATTAACTTTTTACTTTTTTTAAATTACTTGCTTCTTTCCCAAAATGACAATTTCATTAGTTTTGATATTATCATTTCAAGTGTTATTTCAGGGATTTAATTTTCCCATGCCTGTACTTACTGCTGTTTTTATTCCTGCCACTATGCTCTTCCCCAGAGCTTTCATCAAATGTTCCAGTTTCTTTATTTATTATCTGCCTGCTTATTTGGACCCAATCATTTTTTCCTTGCTGAACTGTTCCTTTCTATGGACACAGGCTTTGTTCCAGTACTAATTTAGCAAGGAACGTGTGTTGTTCAACTAGCCTCCACACCTTCTGGCCCCTTTTTTAAAATTTAAGGGCTCTATTCATTTGCTCATTGCCTGTAAATTAGCCACTGAATTTAGGAATCTAATGATTGTATTACTTGGTCCCCTTTGTTCAGTAACCAGGGTGGTCACAGCAGTTCTAACTATTGTGGCTATAGATCTGGGGTTGGATTAACACATTCTGGACTGTTGTGCAAACATGTTTTGACTAATCAATATGTAATATTCAGTTATAAAAACTGCAGTTATTTTAGCTATTGTCAATAACCTCACTGTATGTCATCCCCCTTTCACATTTCTCCACCAAAAATGTTATGCTTATAAGAAGCACGTGGGATCTTTTTAGGTGAAAAGGTAATATGCTGCATTTATTGACAATACAAAATAAAAAGCCCTATTTATGAAGGGCCTCACCTAACTGGAATGAGTGAAAAATATGGCTGGCAATCAGTCACAGAGTTTTCCTGTTGGGATCTTTGTAGTAGATCACAAACTATCTCAAACTGTCATTTTACTAAGGAGCATTTTATGCTTGCAGCTTGATCAATTCACATCATACAGAATTATCCTTTCTCTCACATTTGATATAATCTTGCAATATTATCAAAATGTACCAACCAAGGCCCAAAATCTGCTCACACATCCTCAACGTCTGCAATTCTCATATTTGTTGCTCTTGGAATAGCAAGAGATTAAAAAACACTGCTTTCACTTTTAAAATTAAGAATCTATTGCACAGAAACGTTTGAAAATATAAACTCCCAGGCTCTAACTAAAATGTAAATAACGAGAACCCTAACATTATTTTGAAATTTAACAGTGATTAAACTAATCTCATAATTTTTAAGATTTAAATTTGGTTTAATTTCCTTCTCTTGTGGTTATGGGAAGAGTCCAGTCACTGCTGCTGTAGCACTAATTTCTCGTGAAAGGAGGTACAGAGAAGCAGACTTCTCATAGAAACAATCTCTTTTGTATGGGTTGAATGAGATGACTAGATGCACGGGAGAAATATTTTCTTCCTAATCTTTGATAAAAATGAACAGTAATGGACCAACAAGATCCCTTTAAAAACATCACATTCACTTATGATCCTCCATTAATAATTCCTTTTAGAAGCATCACATTCACTTATGATCCTCTATTAATAATTCCTTTTGATATCTATCCACTAACTAGATTTGTCATATAGACTGTGCTGATATTGTATATTGCTAAATTTTAAATTTAAATGTCATTTTGCACTAAATCAAAGATTGAAAAGTATTATCAACATAGTTTGTAACTTTCATGCAAAAATAAAAGTTAACTTCAGTATGGATGAGTTTTATTTTAGATTTAAAGACCTAGAAAGCATAATGGAGATGTCTTCCTAAAAGAGAAGAGATAGAATGACGAGTCTCTCTCTGCAGGAGTGTGAGTACAAAACAGCTTCCTTTCTACACAGGTAACAGAACCATTGGATAGCATAAGGTTCACTCTGCAGAAGACAAAGATAAAATTTTCAAAATTGTTCCTATATTGATCTAACTTTTTCCTAATGCTTTATCTTTAAATTCTAATCTACTTATTTTACAACAGACAGGACAACCACTAATAGGAAAGGAATATAAACAAATGCATTGTCCTCTTATTATGTATAAGGGGGATATATCCATGTATATACAAATGACCAGAATTGTCTAAAATATTTTTCAGTAATTTGAAATATAATTATTAATTCTTTAGGCATTTTTTTAAATTGCAATTATTTATGTATGAAAACTGTCTAATTAGAAAGTAATATATTAATGCCTATATGTACCTGTTAGCATAATTTATATCTGGTCCTGCTTTGATGACATTTTGAAGACTAAATCTCTTGAAGCAGTGCCATCACAGAAACCAGCCAATATTAAAATAATTTTAATTAAACATCTTTGTCTTCTAAAGCATGCAGAGTACACTATGTCTGAGGGGGCAGGGGATGAATCTAATCAAATACTTCCATCAAACAGGTAAATAGATTTTAAAAAACTGACCCAAAAGAAAGCATGTCTTTCTATTGTTCACATGTAGAATCTTTCTGAGCAATACATTGCCTTTATGAAAGTATTTAGTAATATCAGTATTTTATGGATTTAATTGCACTGAACTGGGGACGCAGTTCTACATCTCAAATTAGAGAAGTTTAAACCAAATATGTATTTAAGCTATACTTAAAATCTTCAGCTACATTTATAATACACTCGAACATTAATGATACTGAATTTGCATAAAATTTTGTTTTATTGCCTTAATCTAAAAACACTCAGATACCTGAACAATATGCTTTAAAGGCATGTTTATACTAATTTGCTTATTGCCTGGTGTTTAATAATGAAGTAAGCCTTGCTTAACATTACTAAAAGACTTTAAGTATGTATAATGCAATTTCCCATGAAGTACATTTAAGCAATTATGCATTCTAAGTCCTTAAAAAATTAAATCAGTGAAGACTTCAGTGATGCAGCTAAAAGCTCTACATGTAGCATTAGCAATTAGATTTGCAAACTGCCCCTCTTGGAATACCAAATCACCATGACCAAATATAAAAGTGTAATCAACTTGTTATTTTTATTATTTAAAATATTTTGCACCAATATTTGACAATAGCTTGCTTGATTTAGGGAACTATTACTTGTGTTTTTCTTAAAGTCCTTATGACATATCTGAGGAGAGGATATGTCCCCTCCAATAATCCTTTCATTGTTTTTAATGTTGATAACATGGGCATGTATAGAGTGCCTTATAGAATTAAGAACAGACAACCTCAGCACCTTTAAAATAGACAAAACAACAATTCATCTACAAGTAATGACAAGATTCTTGGCTGCAGACCAATTGGCTAAGCAGCAGTTCTGCAGAAAAGGACCTGGGAACTACATTGGATGAGAAACTGGATATGTCAACTTTTGCCCTTGAAGCCAAGAAGGTTAATGGCATATTGGGGTGCATTAGTAGGAGCATTGCCAGCAGATCTAGGGAAGTGATTATTCCCCTTTATTTGACACTGGTAAGGCCACATCTGAAGTATTCTGTCCAATTCTGGGCCCACCCATTACAGAAAGGATGTGGACACATTGGGGAGTCCAGTGGAAAGCAAAAAAAATTATTTGTAGGCTGGAGCACATGAATTATAAGGAGAGGCTGAGGGAGTTGGGCTTATTTAGTCTACAGAAGATAAGAGTGAGGGGTGGATTTGATAGCAGCCTTTAAATACCTGAAGGGATATTCCAAAGAGGACAGAGAGAAGCTGTTCTCAGTGGTCACAGATGACAGAAAGAGGAGCAATGGTCTCAAGTTGCAGTGGAGAGGTCTGGTTTAGATATCAGGAAAAACTATTTTACTAGGAGGGTGTGAAGCTCTGGAATGAGGTACCCAGGGAGGTGATGGAATCTCCATCCCTAAAAGTTTTAAGTCCTGGTTTGACAAAGCCCTGGCTGGGATGATTTAGTTGGGATTGCTCTTTCTATGAAGAAGACGACTTTTTCCGAAAGAGCTCTTTCAGAAAAAGGCGTGTGTGGATGGGGAAGAGGGAGTTCTTGCAAAAGAAGAGGAAAGAGGAAAAAGCACAGGTGCCCTGGTGGCCATTTAAGCCATTCCATAGGAATCACAGCTTAAATGTGAGACAGTATCCATTCCATTCAGTGTGGACGCCATCTTTCGAAAAAGCAGATTACTTTTTCAATGCATTTTGGAAGTGTAGATGCTCTCTTTCTGAAGAAGTTTTTTTGGAAGATCTCTTCCAGAAAAGCTTCTTCTGAAAGAAGCCTGCAGTCTAGACATACCTCAGGCTCAACGGGTGGGGCAGAGAGGACAACAGCAGCAGCAGTGCTCTTTATACCTTTGTTACCCTCCAGAGTGAGATATTAGCTAAACTCACAACCACCTGTGGAAAATAATGACAGTATTCCATGCTATGGAGGGCCGAAATTCTATTGTTTTATGTCACTGAAATGGGCAGCCTTGAGGGTTATCCCCAGCTCGCCCTGAAGAGGAGGAGCAGGACGAAAAGCACTGCAAAATTCTTCAAGTTAGTGTTGCATCAGATTACAAACAAAAAAGTTTAAAGGCCCAGCATGGCAGACAGCATGAAGGAGGAAAGCACAGACAGGCAGAAAGGCCCAGAAAAAGGACAAGTAGATGCTCCAGGACATAACGGGTGTTCTCAGGTAGCAAACAAATGTTGCTGACTTTGGCTCATCTACAGATCCAAAAGCCCCAAATTCCACACCTTTGGCAATCCTTAGAAAGTGCATGCTTATATCTCCCTAAACCCCTCAGTATTTCACATGGCTTCACTGGCCTCATTCCTACCTCAACCACTCCACAGTGAAGTCAGTAAGGAAAAGTAAAGCTTTACATATACTGACCTGTGAGAACCATGGGACTGGTGTACAGCTAGCTGCCACATTCTGCATTGACACAAACACTTCTGGTAAATATGAACAGTGCTGATGCAAGCAGCCAAGTGTATGTGCACACAAGTGATATTAACCTCAGCAATTTATGTTTATGTAACTTGTGTTGACCAAAGTTCATAGGGTGTGCATGGCCAAAATGGTTAAAAGATCAGAAACATTCATATTTTAGCATTGCTGATACAACGGCAATGGGGAAAATTGACAGCACAAGTGGCAGCTGAAACTACAATAGGCACTTTTCAAATTGTATTTATATCACTGATATCCAAAGAAGTCATAGTCATGGGAGAAGTGAGAGTATGAAATCTAGAATTCCAAGTACTCATTGCTGAGACTATAAACTGAGATTTAAGAGAGAGGAAAATAACTCCTGGTCTACTCCAACACACCCTACAAAAATAATTTGCTAATAATTTGAATCATCTTGCTATATTGGACTCAAAATACAGAACAACCAAATACATTTATCAATTCTAAACACTACGATACTGTTGGTTCTTGGTTCGGTAAGTGGCGGGAGTCCCAGAGGCTTAATGCCAAATACCCAGTGAAAACACCGAATGATGGCAAGACAACAAGTTTTAACAAAGAAAGAATGATTTATTAAACTGAACAACTTAAACTGAGCAATTCCCAATATTTGCCACAAACAATTGAACCACAACAATTTTTAAAACTCTAAGTTACAGCTAAGTCAAATATATACACATTTCAAAAACTGTTTTGTTTTTTTTAACACTGACAATAGCAAAGGTAAGAGTTACAACTGAGCAATATATTTTCTAACCTGTCTCTTTTAAACCACTTAAACAGTGAGGGTAAATTAAATACTTACGAACTCAGCAACCAGAACACAAAGACATACAAGGAATCGGAGCATGCTCGAGATTCGTACACCCCTTTTTGGATTCGGTGGGTGGGAGGCGGTCTTCGGTGATCAGTCCTAAGCCAGACTCAGATTTTGTCTTCCAATATTCGGGAGTCCGCTCTGAGCTTAGGGCTCAGGGGGTTTTTATGTTATTGCCTATTACCATATTTGGTATTGTTTGTGCTCTGGGAGTGGCATGGATGTGGTCTGGGTGTGGTTTGATGCCCATATATGGTGTTGAGTGCTGGGCTCTGACAAGCTCCATTTTATTGGTAGATAAGCCTTGTTGCTATCCATGTGACGTGGTGAAGTTGCTGAGGTAGATCTCGGCTATGCGCGCGAGGCCTGGCCAAGAGAACCCATACTTGACAGATACAACTTCATTTTTAACATTTTTATATAAAATATCCCAAACCATTTTACAGGGTTAATTCATCTAGTGCAAGCTTAATACAAGTCTGTTTCAGTAAATAAGAAGTCCATTGGCATCTTAATACATTTGTTAGTATTTAAGATACCACCCGACTCCTTGTTTTGTTTTGTTTTTTTTAATATACAGGACAGCTGAGGGAGATAACACTGAAGAAGCAAAGACAAAAGAGAAGATATATTTTTAGAATACATTTGAGAAGATGGATGGCCAATGAAACAGAAAGGTACCAGAGGGTTTCCATATGACAGGAACTAAAGACAACAGTGGCAAGATTGCATTAAGGGATAGATTTGGTGTTAGATGAACAGAGGGAATCATGAAAGAAACATGCATAAAAATGTAGGATCATTCATTTACCATGAATATATAAAAAAGAAATAGGCACCACTTAAACAATGGAAATAAAGGAGAATGATACATTTCATTTCTCTCTCTCTCATAATTGGGATCCAACCTTTGAGTATTTTTATCCAAATCTCAAATTTAGGAAGGTTCTGCACTGAGAAATAAAGTACAAAATATGTTTACATCAAAGCTGGATGGACAACTAATGTCACAGAATGGTAAAATATGTATAGCGAACAGCAATACAACAAGTATGCAATGTCATATCAAAACATCTGAGCTCAAATGGGGATGGATACTATACTTTCAATTTTAAGAGCTCAACATAATGGTACTCTTCTCCTGGATAAAGTGGAAACACAGTTCCTAAAATACATATATTTACTCATAAGGATGTGCATTTTGGCCACATGTACATTTCAGGAAGAGTAAAAAGTTGGAATATACACACACACACACACACACACACACACACACACACACACACTAAAGCTCCAGCTATTCCCCGTTGGTCTTGTGCTACTTGTGGATAGTGTTAGCCTCAGAAGCTCACTGTGGCCCTCCATATGGCCTCTTTATCTTTACTAGTGGCAGGAACCACAGTCTACTGAGCCATACTCATTACTAGCTAGTTCATAAGTTTGGAATAAAAACCCCTCCAGGGTGTGTCTAGACTACATGGCTCCGTCGACGGAGACATGTAGATGAGTTTACTAGACATAGCAAAATGAAGCGGCGATTTAAATAATAAAATAATAATAATAATAATCGCCGCTTCATTTACATCAAAATGGCCGCCATGCTGTGCCGATCAGCTGATTGTCGGCACAGCATGGTAGTCTAGACGGGGATCAGCTGACCCCAGCACGCTTTGTCATCATATCCTTTATGCAACAAGGCTTATAGGATCTGACGACAAAGGGTGCTGGGGTCGGCTGATCCCCATCTAGACTACCGTGCTGTGCCAACAATCAGCCGATCGGCACAGCATGGTGGCCATTTTGATGTAAATGAAGTGGCGATTATTTAAATCGCCGCTTCATTTTGCTATGTCTAGTAAACTCATCTACGTGGCTCCATTGACGGAGCCATGTACTCTAGACACACCCCTTGAGTCCTGATCTCCTTTTTCTGAGGCAGACTCTGTGATGGCCTGGGGAGGTTTGGGAAGAACCTGGGGCCGCCCACTATTCCAGATTCTGTCCCAAGTACCATAAGGCAGCAGCAACAGGTAGGGTTATTGCCACTCTATCTGGCAGTTTTCCCTGGGCTACTTCCCCAATGATCCCTCCCAGTATCTTTCCTTTGGTACCTACCAGGAAGACCTCAGCTCTCACCCCCACAGCTCTTCTATACTGCACTTTCTCCTTCCAGTCCTTCACTCTTTTCTTCCCCTTTCCTTACCTAGGGCGAATCTTTTAAACCAGCTTCACAGGCCTTAATTGACTGCAGGTGTCTAATTCGCTAATAACTTCCAGTAAGCTTTCAAAAAAGGGAAGAAGGACGATACAGGGAACTATAGGCCGGTCAGTCATACCTCAGTCCCTGGAAAAATCATGGAAGGGACCCTTAAGGAATCCATTTTGAGGCACTTGGAAGAGGGGAAAGTGATCAGGAATAGTCAGCATGGATTCACCAAGGGCAAGTCGTGCCTGACCAATCTGATTAGCTTCTATGATGAGGCTCTGTAGACATGGGAAAGTCAGTGGATGTGATATACCTCGACTTCAGCAAGGCTTTTGATACGGTCTCCCACAATATTCTTGCCAGCAAGTTAAGGGAATGTGGATTGGATAAATGGACGGTAAGATGGATAGAAAGCTGGCTAGAAGGTCGGACCCAGCGGGTAGTGATCAACGGCTCGATGTCAGGATGGCAGTCAGTTTCTAGCGGAGGGCCCCAAGGTTCCGTTCTGGGACCGGTTTTGTTCAACATCTTTATTAATGACCTGGATGAGGGGTTGGATTGCACCCTCAGCAAGTTTGCAGATGACACTAAGCTAGGGGGAGAGGTAGATATGCTGGAGGGCAGAGATAGGGTCCAGAGTGACTGAGACAAATTGGAGGATTGGGCCACAAGAAATCTGATGCGGTTCAACAAGGACAAGTGCAGAGTCCTGCACTTGGGATGGAAGAATCCCAAGCATTGTTACAAGCTGGGGATCGACTGGCTAAGTAGTAGTTCTGCAGAAAAGGACCTCGGGATTACAGTGGATGAGAAGCTGGATATGAGTCAGCAGTGTGCCCTTGTAGCCAAGAAGGTTAATGGCATATTAGGTTGCATTAAGAGGAGCATTGCCAGCAGATCCAGAGATGTGATTATTCCCCTTTATTCGGCTCTGGTGAGGCCACATCTGGAGTATTGTGTCTAGTTCTGGGCCCCCCACTACAAAAAGAATGTGGATGCACTGGAGAGGGTCCAGCGGAGGTCAACCAAAATGATTAGGGGGCTGGAGCACATGACCCATGAGGAGAGGCTGAGGGACTTGGGTCTGTTTAGTCTGCAGAAGAGAAGAGTGAGGGGGGATTTGATAGCAGCCTTCAAGTTCCTGAAGGGAGCTTCCAAAGAGGCAGGGGAAAGGCTGTTCTCAGTAGTGACGGATGGCAGAACAAGGAACACTGGTCTCAAGTGGCGGTGGGAGAGGTCCAGGTTGGATATTAGGAAAAACTATTTCACTAGGAGAGTGGTGAAGCACTGGAATGGGTTACCTCAGGAAGTAGTGGAGTCTCCATCCCTAGAGGTGTTTAAGTCTCAGCTTGACAAAGCCCTGGCTGGGTTGATTTAGTTGGAATTGGTCCTGGCCTAGGGCAGGGGGCTGGACTTGATGACCTTCTAAGGTCTCTTCCAGCTCTATGATTCTAAGCTCTAATTGACCCCAGGTCCCTGCCTGATTATGCTGCACTAGGCTTGGCTCTTTTTTATTCAGTGAAGAGAAAGCTGTTCACCCAAGTCCCAGCATGTCTTCCCTCTATTTGTGTGTAGCACACACATTGTCTGGGTCTGTCACAATATATAATGTCAAAATGATTGAATAATCTAACTGTATCTTTCAATTCTTTTTGATGTTGGCTGAGTCACAAACATTTTATTTTAAGTCTTATGTTAATGTCACGAGATAAATAAATATATATATATATATGCTAGAATTTCACACACACACACTAGATAAGTATATATATATATAATAGAATAATAGAACTGGAAGAGACCTCAGGAGGTCACCAAGTCCATCCCCCTGCCCTAGGCAGGACCAATCCCAATTAAATCAACCAAGCCAGGGCTTTGTCAAGCCAAGACTTAAACACCTCTAGGGATGGAGACTCTACTACTTCCCTAGGTAACCCATTCCAGTGCTTCACCACCCTCCAAGGGTATGTCTAGACTGCATCCCTCTGTCGGCAGAGGGATGCAGATTAGGCAGGTCGACATTGCAAATGAGGCAGGGATTTAAATATCCCGTGCCTAATTTGCATAAAAATGACCAACGCGTTTTGCCAACTCAGCACTTTGTTGGCAAAAAGCGGCAGTCTAGAGGGGGATCTGTTGAGAAAGAGAGCCTTTTTCGACAGATCCCTTATGCCTCCTTGCAGGATACATTGCAATGCTGAAAGAGGGATGCAGTCTAGACATACCCCTAGTGAAATAGCTTTTCCTAATATCCAACCTGGACCTCTCCCACTGCCACTTGAGACCAGTGTTCCTTGTTCTGCCATCCATCACTACTGAGAACAGCCTTTCTCCAGCCTCTTTGGAAGCTCCCTTCAGGAACTTGAAGGCTGCTATCAAATCCCCCCTCACTCTTCTCTTCTGCAGACTAAATAGACCCAACTCCCTCAGCCTCTCCTCATAGGTCATATGCTCCAGTCCCCTAATCATTTTGGTAGCCCTCCTCTGGACCCTCTCCAATGCATCCACATTCTTTTTGTAGTGGGGGCCCAGAACTGGACACAATACTCCAGGTGTGGCCTCACCAGAGCCGAATAAAGAGGAATAATCACATCTCTGGATCTACTGGCAACGCTCCTCCTAATGCACCCTAATATGGCATTAGCTTTCTTGGCTACAAGGGCACACTGTTGACTCATATCCAGCTTCTCATCCACTGTAATCCCCAGGTCCTTTTCTGCAGAACTGCTACTTAGCCAGTTGGTCCCTAGCCTGTAACAATGCTTGGGATTCTTCCGTCTCAAGTGCAGGACTCTACACTTGTCCTTGTTGAACCTCATCAGATTTCTTGTGGCCCAATCCTCCAATGTGTTTAAGTCACTCTGGACTCTATCCCTGACCTCCTGCCTCTCCCCCTAGCTTAGTGTGATCTGCAGCCTTGCTGAGGGTGCAATCCATCCCCTCATGCAGGTCATTAATAAAGATGTTAAACAAAACCGGTCCCAGAACGGAACCTTGGGGCCCTCCGCTAGAAACCGACTGCCATCCTGACATCGAGCCTTTGACAACTACCCGCTGGGCCCGACCTTCCAGCCAGCTTTCTATCCATCTTACCGTCCATTTATCCAATCCACATTCCCTTAACTTGCTGGCACGAATATTGTGGGAGACCGTACCAAAAGCCTTGCTAAAGTCAAGGTATATCACATCCACTGACTCTCCCATGTCTACAGAGCCAGTTACCTCATCATAGAAGCTAATCAGATTGGTCAGGCACGACTTGCCCTTCATGAATCCATGCTGAGTATTCATGATCACCTTCCCCTCCTCCAAGTTCTTCAAAATGGATTCCTTGAGGATCCCCTCCATGATTTTTCTGGGGACTGAGGTAAGACAGACTGGCCTATAGTTCCTTGGATCGTCCTTCTTCCCTTTCTTAAAGATGGGCACTACAATTGCCTTTTTCCAATCATCCGAGATCTCTCCCGATCTCCACGACTTTTCAAAGATAATGGCCAAAGTCTCCTCAATGACATTTGCCAACTTCCTCAGTACTCTCGGATGTATTAAGTCCGGACCCATGGATTTATGTACGTTTAGCTTTTTTAAATAGTTCCTAACCTGTTCTTTTCCCACCAAGGGCTGTCCACCTTCATCCCATATTGCGTCATTTAGCGCATTAGTCTGGGAGCTGACATTGTCCATGAAGATATAGGCAAAGAAAGCATTAAGTACTTCATCTTTCCCCACATCATCTCTCACTAGGTTACCTCCCTCATCCAGTAGGGGCCCCACACCCCCTCTGATCACCTTCTTCTTGCTAACATGCCTGTAGAAACCTTTCCTTTTATCCTTCACATCCCTTGCGAGTCGCAATTCCAATTGAGCTTTCGCCTTCCTGATAACTGCATTCTCGAGCTATACATTTATATGCCTCCCTAGTCATCTGTCCAAGTTTCCACTTTTTGTAAGCTCCCTTTTTGTGCTTAAGTTCACCAAGGATTTCCCCGGTAAGCCAATCCGGTCTCCTACCAAATTTGCTTCTCTTGCTACGCATTGGAATGGTTTCTTTCTGCACCTTCAGTAAGGCTTCTTTAAAATACTGCCAGCTCTCCTGGGCTCCTTTCCCCTTCATGTTAGCATCCCAGGGGATTCTGCCCATTAGGTCTCTGAGGGAATCGAAGTCTGCTTTTCTGAAGTCCAAGGTGTGTATTTTACTACACTCTTTTCTTCCTTTAGTCAGGATCCTGAAATCTACCATCTGATGATTACTGCTTCCCAGTTTTTCACCCACCTCTACTTCCCTTATTAGTTTCTCCCTGTTTGTGAGCAGCAGGTCAAGCTAAGATACATACACACACGCAACTAAGATAAAAGACAATAAAATTGATGCTGCTTTGTAAGATTGATACAAAAGCTCTTTACATCTGAAATCCAATCACACAGGTAATGGGGATTATGGAACATCTTTTCTGAAGCATTTGACTCAGGAATTATTCTATAGCAAGGATTAGGTCTTATTACTGCTGGTTCAAATTTTTATGATAACAAATGTATGCATTCTATCACTAACTCTTGTCAATTGTCTGTTAAATTTGCAGTTGAAAGGCAAAATGCATAATTTTCTTCAGTAACACGGGAGCTTATTTCCCTTTTTAATGCTTTTCCACTTCTCTGATTCTTCTTGTACAAGAATCATATCATAAATATACAAAGCATGTGACACTTTGCCTGATGAGCAACCACGAAATAATAATTTAAATAGTTTTAAAAAATTACTACTGACAGAATTTTGAAAAAAATGCCTTTGAAACGGTGGTTGTTATATGTCTATGAAATAGACTATTCGCTGAAAAAATGATTGAATAATCTAACTGTATCTTTCAGTTCTTTTAATGTTGGCTGAGCCACAAGCATTTTATTTTTATGCCTTATGTTAATGTCGTATTAGATAAATAAAAAACCCTTCTTTCTTTTTCCCTCCTCCCTAGTTACAACACTTTATCTTAGGTTTAATGACAACCAGCATTGTACTGAAAGCTTCTTGCATTGTGTTTGAAATACAATAAACTCTGCCCTATGTTCCAGGATGATCTTAGCCTGCCCATTCCTCTTTTTCCTATTTATTTCTTAGTTAACTGTTCATTAATTTGTCAAACAATTGATAAACATGAAAAAAAGTGAAGTGATGAATCTTAGACTTCAACAGTAAAGGTTTAGTTATTCTTTACAAATTAGGTTAATTGATAGAGCAATTACTAGGGAGCATAAGGAAATTAAGAACAAGAATTAGCTTGAGATGTATAAAAGCTTGAGATGTATAAAAGAAAAAATATTTGATTAAAATGGAGAACCCTATATTTGCTACCAACAATTTTTGTTTACTAGTTTTTAGATTACAATGAGTAGATTTAGATTTATCAGAGGTATTCCTAGCTGCTTAAAGATCATGAAATCAATGCTGCTGTTGATATCTCCTGATAAAGTGCATCAGTGTTTTAGCTGTCTTTAGAAAAGATAGATTATTAAAATGTGAATACTGTCCTTTCAATTTCTTTCTACTGTTGGTGGAAGATATCTTCATGGCTGAATATGTCTGACTTATCCAATAGTTGGGATGCCATCATTTTGGAGGCCAGTTCTGCCCTCAAATTCCCCATGCAGTTCCTACTGAAGTCTTTGGGAATTGTGGATTGTCACAGCTCGTGCCCACACTTGGCTCCTTGGCTCCTGGGCAGATCCCCCCTTTCCAGTGCGGCAGCCCCTTCTCAGAGAGCCCACTCCACTCCAGCAGCAGTGAGACAGCCCTTTCTCAGGGAGTCCACTCCAGTATGGCGACCCTCTCATGGGGTGCCCACTCTCACCTAGGGGTCCACCCCTCCACCTCCGGGACTGCGCCTCTCAGGGCCTTCAGCACACCTGCCTCCACTGTGAGTCCCCTCGAGGGGGTCCACTCCCTCTAGACCCCTGGGGCCTTCACTCCCAGAAAGAATAGTGCCACCCTGTTCTCTAGACCAGAGCAACTATCAGCCAGCACAAAACAGAAGGGTTTATTGAGCTTTGATCCACAGCGAAGGATCTCTCAGGCCAGTAGGCCTGAGCCCTCAGCCCCACACATCAGTCTCCCCTGCAGCCAGCTGAGTTCTGCCTGTTCTGCTTTCAATCCCCCAAAAACAACCTCAGTCTCCCAGCAGAGCCTCCAATATCCCTAGCAACAGCCCCTCCCCGTCCAGTGTCTCTCCCCAGGTAACAGAGTCACCTGGCCCCTCTCTTCTCCACCTCCTCTCCTCCATCCAATGTTCTCCCCTCACTGGGGTCAGCTGGGCCAGTTGCCAGGGTCCCTCTCTGCAGCCCATTGTCTGTCTTCTGGCCAGAACCAGCTGTGTCCTCTGAGCAGGGCCGGGGTCACCAGACGCCACAGCTCCAATTCTGGGCTGTTCTCTGAAACAACAAACTCCCCACCTTTGTCACATTAAACCAGTAACTTCCAGGCACTGAGTGCCCCCCTGTATGCAACACTCCCCCCCCCCCGCCTTTGAACTCCCAAAACTCCCCACTGCCTCACATACATACATACTGGATAGAAGAATTGAGGCTGTTTTTCCAAATACTAGATTATATTGTGACATCCAATTTTAAGCAGAATTAGGAAGTTCTTAAAAACTGTGAATACAGTAAGGCCCACTATGCTTTCCTCTAAGAAAAACAAGGATCATAATTGAAGCATTTGCCTTAATCCCTCTTCCTTAACTCTATTAAGGAGGAAAAGAACGAGATAAATCTTCTAGGGCACATCTGCACAGCAGCGTTATTTCAAAATAACTCACATAATTTTGAAATAACAAAGTGAGCATCTACACAGCAAGCCCGTTATTTCAAAATAATGGGCTTCAGATTCTGAATTTTGTAACCCTCATTTCACGAGGAATAATGTCTATATCAAAATAGCTGTTTCAGAATAGGGTGTGTGTAGACAGTGCAGCTGTGGTTATTTCAGAATAAGTGGCCTCCAGGGCTTCCCACAGGTGCCCTGGTAGCCACTCTGTCCATATTCATCAGAACTCTATAGTTCCCTTTCCCCTGCAGTCTTTAAAGGTGCAGCCTCAGGGGAAAGGGCTTGTGGCACAAGGAAAGCCCTGCGCCACACACCAGCAGCCTTCAGTGCCTTCCACACCATCATGAGCAACCCCTGTGCTCCCACCGAGCCCTTCATGGCTGCAAGAGAGCTGGCAGCCAGCTCTGAAGCCCCTCCCTGTGGGTGAAAGAGGAGGGCACCATCCTGGTCTGGTGCAGAGATCCTGGATCTCATTGAGGTCTGGGGAGAGGAGACAAACCCCCAGGATCTTCACACCAGGTACAGGAACATGGACATATACAGCCAGGTGGCCAACAGCCTGGGCCAGAAGGACCATAGCCGCACCCAGAAGCAAGTACAGATGAAGGTGAAGGATCTGAGGCAGGCCTATACCAAGGCCAGGGAGTGCTGCTCTCACTAAGGGGCAGCACCCCACTCCAGCCAGTGAACATGGGTGCATATGGAGCACCGCCTGGAGAAGATAGCCACAATGAGGCTGCCACACAGGAACCTTGTGATTCTGCTTACAGGGTTCCTTCAAAGGCCTGCCTCACTCCCAACCCCGTGGTGACGTGGTTCCCAAAATTTTCGGCATCATGCCCCCTTTTTGATTTTTGAGAAACCTTCACACTCCCCCCCCAAAAAAATAGCAGCAAAACTTGTTGGGCGGGGGTGGGGGAAGGAACTGACCCAGGGCTGAAAAACAAACAGTCACGGCCCCTTTAATTCCTGGGACCAGTGTTTAAAAAAAAAAAAAAAAAGGGTGCAGGTACTCAAGGGGAAAAGCCAGGAAAAACAGAAAATACCAGACATTTCACATGGTATTTTCTGAATTTTTTTACCGGACGGACCAGTCTCTTTCTTGGGGGGGAGAGGGAGAGCTCGGTCACCTCATGTCCCCCCCCCGGAATTTCTACACCCCCCCAGGGGGTGTGCTCCCCAGTTTGGGAACCTATGCTGTGGTGGGACACCTTCCCACTGAAAGCCACCACTAAGGAGGATGGGGTCATGGACACACACACAGCAGTGCCACACATGGCACATGGGCATGCCCACACTCTCAGGGCAGCATCTGTTTCCAGGCCAGCGTGGCAAGGCAGAGGACACCAGTACCCTGCCAGTGACGCCTGCGAGGATGGGAAAGAAGTGTAGGGGACCCCAGCAGCACCCTTCCCAGCAAGCAGCATCTGCTGCTCACACACACCTCCCGCAACACCCTCCCCCACATCCTTCAGAGGGCAGGGATACTAGTTTTCTTCCTGTGGGATTCTGCCACTGCTGGACCCCGCATGTGCTGCACAGAGGAAAGCTGAGCAGCCCTGTTGCCCCCCTGCCTACAGGCTCAGAGTCTGGCTGGCACCTTCCCATGCCCACTTGTCCCTGGGGGAAGGGATAATGAGGCTCTCCTCATGACATCTGTGCCCCTGCAGGGAAGGGCCAGCTGTCCAGGCCTCAGATGACCTTGCTCAGAGGACATTGCCTTTGTCTGAACCAAGACCTTTCTGTGTCAACTCAGGGACGATGGCTAGGCTTCATGCATCCTATCTTCTGGGATGACTCTTTTCTTCACAGTTGGACCAGTTGCGAGTGGGGTGTGAACCACATCTCCCACATTAGCATCATGACCCCATGAGACCCACAGGTGCCACTGATCCCACGAGGAACTCCAGCAGGAGCACATAGCCTGCCTACGTTTCCTCCAGAAACCTCTGTACCGGCAGAAGCAGAGGTTGGATGTGGACCTGGAGGACCACCATGCTGACAAGGAGCAGTGCTGCACCACCTGGCGGGTGCTGTCCCAGGAGACCCAGAATATGTGCCTGGCATAAAGCACTGCCAAAGGGGCACTGCAGAGGCCCCTCGTGGAGAGGCCCAGGAGAGAGTCTCATGGGTGTCCTTGTCTGGAACTCTCCTTCAGGGGCTCCCAGATGCACATAGCACTTTGATGGGCCTGCCAAATGGCAGCAGTGCACACCTGCTCAAAGACCTTGGCCAGCCTCTTGGCCTCTGCACTCCAGCCTGGCAGAAACCCTTGTTCTAGCACAGGTTGTGCAGGAAATAGCAGGCCGACACCACTTGGGGGAGATTCTGCTTGCTGAGGTCCAGCAGGAGGAGGAGAGAGAGGAACCTCCCTTTGAGATGGGCAAAGGCACTCTCCACAACAATGCAGGCCCTGCTGAACCTGGTATTGAAGCATTCCTTCATGAGGTCCAGGTGTCCCATGTAGGGCTTCATTAACCAGGGAAACAAGGGGTAGACTGCATCCTCTCATGATAAAGCATGTCCACGTCCCTGTGCCTGATGGTGCAGTCAGGGAAAAAAAGTGTCGGCACGCATCTTCTGGAAGAGGCTGGAGTTGTGAAAGACGTGGGCATCATGCCCCTTCCCCGACAACACGATGTTGATGTCTGTGAAGTGGTCTCGGTGGTCCAGGAGGGCCTGTAGGACCATGGAAAAGTACCCCTTCTGGTTGATATAATCTGATGCCCAGTGGTTGAGGCCCCAGATGGAGATGTGGGTGCCATCAATGCTCCCCCCCACCACCCGCCATTGGGGAAGCCCATGGCAGCAAAGCCAGTGACGATGGGGTCATTTTCACCCAGGATGATGACCCTGATGACCCTGTGCAGCAGGATGGTTTTGATGGCCCTCACCACTTGTAGAAGGATACAAACAGAATCACAGGGTTGCCAGGGGTCTCGGGAGTTCCCTGGGCCCAATACCCCTTTCCACACACCAGGACCAACGCCAGATTGTCCCATTCCCTGGCAAGGCTTTTTGAAGGTGGGACTGACAAACCTGACAGTGAGGAAGCTTCTACCACACCCACCCCTTTCCTAGGGAGCCCCATTCCAGCAGTTCACGGCCCTCCTGGGACAATAGCATGAGAGCACCATACCTGCATGACCACGACCCTGAAGGTTGATCTCCCCATGCTGAACTGGTTCCCGGTGGAGTGGTAGCTGCCTGGAGTGGTGAGCTTCCAAATAGAGATGGTGGGTCACATTTAGTTTAGTGCCAGGATGGAACCAGACTGCTGGCACTAAACATTAAAAAGGCTATAGAGCAGTTTTTAAACTAAGAGATGGGGGAAAGCTGATTGGTGCGGAGATGCACGTAAATCGGAGGGAGACTTCTCTTAGAGGAGAATCCATTCATAGAGAGTCTCTAAGCTGTAGTCAGAAAGAGAGGAGGGGAGAGGGCAAACCATGGGCCAGAGCAGACAAACAACCGCATACAAAGGAATCCAATGCACCAGGGAAGGGCAGACAAATAAGCAGTGGCAAATTTTTAAAGTGCTTCTACACAAATGCTAGGAGTCTGACTAATAAGATGGGTGAACTAGAGTACCTAGTATTAAATGAGGAGATTGACATAATAGGCATCACTGAAACCTGGTGGAATGAGGAAAATCTGTGGGACACAATCATACCGGGATATAAAATACATCGAAAGAATAGAGCAGGCCGGGTGGGTGGTGGAGTGGCACTGTATGTGAAAGATAATGTAGAATCAAATCAAATAAAAATATTAAGTGAATCAACATGCTCAATAGAATCGCTTTGGATAGTAATTACATGCTCCAATAATAAGAAATTAGCAGTAGGGATATATTACCGACCACCTGACCAGGAGAGCGATACTGACATTGAAATGCTGAGGGAGATTAGAGAGGCTACCAAAATAAAGAACTCTATAATAATGGGGGATTTTAATTATCCCCATATTGACTGGGTACATGTCACCTCAGGAAGAGAAGCAGAGATAAAATTTCTCAATGGCTTAAATGACTGCTTCTTGGAGCAGCTGGTGCAGGAACCCACGAGGGGAGAGGCAATTCTCGATTTAGCCCTGAGTGGAGTGCAGGATCAGGTCCAGGAAATAACCGTTACAGGACCGCTTGGGAATAGTGACCATAATATAATAACATTCAACATTCCTGTGGTGGGTAGAACACCTCAGCAGTCCAGCACCCTGGCATTTAATTTCAAAAAGGGGAGTTACACAAAAATGAGGAGGCTAGTTAAACAGAAATTAAAAGGCACAGTGACTACAGCCAAATCCCTGCAAGCTGCATGGAAACTTTTTAAAGACACCATAATAGAGGCCCAACTTAAATGTATACCCCAAATTAAAAAACATAGCAAGAGACCTAAAAAAGTGTCACCGTGGCTTAACCACCATGTAAAAGAAGCAGTGAGGGACAAAAAGGCATCTTTTAAGAAGTGGAAGTCCAATCCTAGTGAGATAAATAGAAAGGAACATAAACACTGTCAAATCAAGTGTAAAAATGTAATAAGAAAAGCAAAAAAAGATTTTGAGGAACAGCTAGCCAAAAACTCAAAAAGAAATAACAAAATGTTTTTTAAGTACATTAGAAGCAGGAAGCCTGCTAAAAAACCTGTGGGTCCCCCAGACGATCGAACTATAAAAGGCGCAATCAAGGACAATAAAGCCATTGCGGAGAAACTAAATGATTTCTTTGCTTCAGTCTTCACGGCTGAGGACGTTGGGGAGATTCCCAAATCTGCACCGTCCTTTGTGGGTGATGAATCTGAGGAACTGTCCCGGATTGAAGTGTCATTAGAGGAGGTTTTGGAACAAATAGAAAAGCTTAATGTTAACAAATCTCCGGGACCGGATGGCATTCATCCAAGGGTTCTAAAAGAACTCAAATGGGAAATTGCTGAACTATTATCTGTGGTTTGTAACCTATCCCTTAAATCGGCTTCTGTACCTAATGACTGGAAGGTAGCTAACGTGACACCAATATTTAAAAAGGGCTCCAGAGGCGATCCAGGCACAATTACAGACCGGTAAGTCTAACTTCAGTCCCGGGCAAATTAGTTGAAACAATAGTAAAGAATAAAATTGTGAAGCATGTAGAAGAACATAATTTGTTGGACAAAAGTCAACATGGTTTCTGTAAAGGGAAATCCTGTCTTACTAATCAATTAGAGTTCTTTGAAGGGGTGAACAAACATGCGGACAAGGGGGATCCAGTAGATATAGTATACTTAGATTTTCAGAAAGCCTTTGACAAGGTCCCTCACCAAAGGCTCTTGTGTAAATTACATGGCCATGGGATAAGAGGGAATGTCCTTTCTTGGATTGAGAACTGGTTAAAAGACAGGAAACAAAGGGTAGGAATAAATGGTAAATTTTCAGAATGGAGAGGGGTAACTAGTGGTGTCCCCCAAGGGTCGGTCCTAGGACCAATCCTGTTCAACTTATTCATAAATGATCTGGAGAAAGGGGTAAGCAGTGAGGTGGTAAAGTTTGTAGATGATACCAAACTGTTTAGGATAGTCAAGACAGAAGCAGACTGTGAGGGACTCCAAAAAGATCTCACCAAACTGAGTGATTGGGCAACAAAATGGCAAATGAAATTTAATGTGGATAAGTGTAAAGTAATGCACATCGGGAAAAATAACCCCAACTATATGTACAGTATGATGGGGGCTAATTTGGCTATGACAAATCAGGAAAGAGATCTTGGAGTTATCGTGGACAGTTCTCTGAAAACTTCCACGCAGTGTGCAGCGGTGGTCAAAAAGGCAAATAGGATGCTAGGAATTATTAAGAAAGGGATAGAAAATAAGACCCAGAATATCTTACTGCCCCTGTATAAAACTATGGTACACCCACATCGTGAATACTGTGTACAGATGTGGTCTCCTCATCTCAAAAAAGATATTTTGGCCTTGGAAAGGGTTCAGAAAAGGGCAACTAAAATGATTAGGGGTTTGGAACGGGTCCCATATGAGGAGAGGTTAAAGCGACTGGGACTTTTCAGTTTAGAAAAGAGAAGACTGAGGGGGGATATGATAGAGGTATATAAAATCATGAGTGGTGTGGAGAGGGCCGATCAAGAGAAGTTATTTATTAGTTCCCTAAATAGAAGAACTAGAGGACACCAAATGAAATGAATGGGTAGCAGGTTTAAAACTAATAAAAGAAAGTTCTTCTTCACACAGCGTGTAGTCAGCCTGTGGAACTCCTTGCCAGAGGAGGCTGTGAAGGCTAGGACTATAATAGAGTTTAAAGAGAAGCTAGATAATTTCATGGAGGTTAGGTCCATAAAAGGCTATTAGCCAGGGGATAAAATGGTGTCCTTGGCCTCTGTTTGTCAGAGGCTGGAGAGGGATGGCAGGAGACAAATCGCTTGATCATTGTCTTCGGTCCACCCTCTCTGGGGCACCTGGTGCTGGCCACTGTCGGCAGACAGGATACTGGGCTAGATGGACCTTTGGTCTGACCCACTACGGCCATTCTTATGTTCTTATTTGGGTGTCCTGTTGCATGAGGGTAGGGGCAAGCCTCTCACAGAGTTCTAGGAAGGTCTCCTTCTGCATGCGGAAGTTTTGGGGCCACTGCTGGCCGTCTCACCGCTCCATGACAATATGGTGCCACCAGTCAGAACTGGTGTTCTATTGCCAGAAGCAGCAGTGCATGATATGCAGCGGTGGGCAGGAGGAGCTATGTAGCATGAGCAGCATGTGGAGAGAGGGGAGGAGGTGCCCTGCAGGGAGCTGCTGGTCCTGTTCCTCCCGAGTCACCAGGACAGCCTGCAGTAACTGCACCATGAAGTGCAGCAGCAGGTCCAAAACCTGGGGACTGCTTTTCAGCAGGTACAAGGCCACGTGGTGCTTGGTGCTGTGGTGTCTGCAAGGGCAACCAGAGCAGTCAGTGAAAAGATTTTGCTGTCCCTCAAGGTAATAGGCAATGGAGAAGAGCCTGAGAAATGACTGTGCTGGGGGGGAGGGGGGAGGGGGTCCCTTTATGCATGATCCTCAGACAGCCTCCTGCAGCAGCTCCAGGAAGTAACTGTTTCCTGATGCCCTGCCTGAAGTGCCTCAAGGGGGGCTTTAAATGAGATACAGGCTCCAATCAGGATGGACGCTCTATTTCAAAATAGCTCAGCACTACTTTGATTGGAATTTGTAGTGTGGATGTGCTATTTCAAAATATGCTATTTCAGAGTGTAGCAGGGTTAGTCCCACTCCTGGGTCCCAAACCCCTGTTCTGCCCGCTATCCCACAGTTTAGGGGCTTCGGTATAAGACTCACTCACTTTGTTTCTGCATTTGGCCTTCTGTCCCTCAGCAAAACAATGGCGCCTTGGGCTGTTGCCCCAGGTCGTTGCCTGGGGCCAGGCAGGGTTGAGTAAAAAAGTCCTCCTCTGGCCCCTTGGGGACAGGGAGTCTTCAAATACTCCCTGCTCAAGCTCCTCACTTCCCCCTGCAGCCTTTAGCAGGGCTGGTGTTGTTCCCTGCTCAGCTCCTCTGAATCTCCATATCACCTGATTGTTCCTCTTCACCTCCACTCTCCAAACTCCTTCTCCACTCTCTCCACCCTCCCCCACAGGGAGAGTTTTTAAAGAGGTCTCATGGCAGCCTGAATCAGCTCACCTGGCCTTTAATTTATTGGTAGCAGCCCTGTCTCAGCTGCCCCTCATTAGCCAGGGCCATTGCTGTCCCTTTTGTAAGAGCTGCCTCTCTCCCCTTCTACCAAGCCCTTTAACCTGCTCTGTTACAGAAGTTTTTTCTGAAATAGCTTATTTTGAAATAAGCATGCAGTACAGACATAGACCTATTGAGCTAGGTCTATCTCCATAAATAAGACACCGGTGAAAATTATTTTTGCAACGACAGTAGCTTTGATTAAGTACCTTCAACTTCACACCACTTTGTGCTTCCCTGACACACTACGGCTACATCTACACTGCCCAGTCTTGTGCAAGAGCATATGCAAATGAGGTGCGGCAATGCATACTTAATGTGCTGCCATTTTTGCACAAGAACCCCCTCTTGCGCAAGAGCCGTTCTGCCTGAAAATAAGTGGCAGAACGGCTCTTGTGCAAGAGAGGGTTTTAGCCATGTTTCTACAAACAAATTCTTTTCAATAAAGGTAACATTTGTCAAATTGCGAAAATGGCATAACTCTATCAATATTGTGAGATCCAAGTTGCTACCTACGGCAAGAATGAGAAGAATAAAATGTAACAATACAATTATGTGATTTATTTTCCAAACAAAACCCCGTATTCAAAGAAACTTGCTTCATCAGCATGATATTGCTTTCTATAATATCATCTGAAATGCAGAAGAAAGAACTTAATACAGTGAGCATTTTCATCATTGAAACATTTGGAGTCATAAGCATGAATTATACAATAAAATAGGGTAAGATTTGACCCAACAATTTGTTTTCTGGGACTATAACACAGTACACACAATATATTCTAGACTCTTAAAACATGCTCTTGAAATGTGAAAAATGTTACTCCAAAAATAATTCATATAAATTACATTTCTGAGTTTTTTTAATAGTTTATATGTCACAACCTTGGCATGAAGCAAACAACATCCATGGAGTGTTTTTTTAAACAAAAACAAACAGCTTTTTTCTGATAAAAGTAGTACTTAAGGGAAGCTGGTAATACCTAGGATCTATTTCTGATCATTTGAAAGGCTTTTTAGGAGCTTTCAAGTTAAGAATTGGTTTGTAATCATCATTCAGGAGTCAAAAAGTTAACTGACTCTCAATCTCTCATTAAGTCATCTGTGATCTGATTGAAAAAGTATGCCTGTTACAGATGATAGTAGAGTGTATGCAGTTATTCATACGGAGTTAATTTGGATAGACTAAAATACTGTGTAAAAGAAACCTGTTTAGCAGCTTGTTACTGCTACAGGCTTGTCAGAAATGCAACATACTCATAAATGGAGAAATCAATGTGCCTGTTACTTGCTTTATGGAGCATGACATGGAAAGCTGTTGGCAACCTGCTATAGTGCTTTTCCGTGCCATGGGATTCTGGAAAGACAATCTTTGGCTCCTTTTCCATCAGATTAACACATTATTCATTAGGAGAAAGTGAGGCACACTTGTTCATACTTTTTCTACATGTTAAGTTTATGAAACCTATGATTTCCCAAATGAATAGTTACACTTCTTTTCTATATCACTGGGAAGCAACACAATGCAAAAGAATTCACGGAACCAGAGAGACACCATAGACACTTAATGAGAATACCACATGCATAAAACAATCATAGAATCATATTAAGTCTAATCTCCTGCCCAAAGCAGGACCAACCCCAACTAAATCATCCCAGCTAGGGATGATATAAAACTCTGAAAAACAGCAGTGGGACTGCAAGGAGTTGTAGCTTCTTATATGGGGCATTGATTAGATCCCTGTTTGCACTAGCATTTAAATAAATACAGCATCCAATAATGAGTTTGAAAGGTTAAAATCATGTAATTTTTTGGGATGCAAAGGCTAGGACTTGCCTAAACTCTGTAATTATTGTACACTAGAGCAGGTGAAGTTGTTCGGGTAAATAATTTATTCACCAAAGTTTTTGATGCCAGTCAGGTTTAGGTGTCAGTCACAAACAGAGGAGGAGGTAGTTCTAATGCTCCCCTTTACCTAATGACTCTAAGATCCAGCATATTGGGCACTCACCTGGGATGTATGAAACACAAATTCAATACCCATCTGCTTGATTTGAAGCAAGGACTTGAACTTGGATTTGATACATCCCAGGTGAGTGATCCAATTACAGTGATATAAGGGGGGCACCAATTCCACCTCATACCCCTGTTGTGTGAATGGTAGTTCCAAATTTTCTTTGCATTTAATGGAAAACTAGTAACAAATGCCTGAAAACAAAATGAAACATTCTCCAACAACAACAACAAAAAAAATAACCACGTTTCTATCGCCATTCTCAATTCAGCCAATGAATTGGGGGGGAAAAAAAAAATCAGCAACTCACACATAAAGAGAGTAGTGGCACTTGAGAACTTTTCAGTTTAACCTTAGGTAATTATTAGGTGGGTTTGCCTCCATATTTGCTTATTTACTTCCTTATACTTAAAGCATGATGGAAGGAGAACCAGGAGTATTGAAGTGCTTTGTTTAGCTAAGTGCAAATACTTATTGGTTATCTATGGCAACTGGCAAGTAAAATTGTCTGTAAAATTGATAGGATCATCAAAAAGTCTATAAATAATTAACTTCTTCCATTGCCATTAGAATCTATTCACCAAATTAAAGACATTTGGAATACGAAATACATAAATATTTCCCATTTTTATGAGCAGTATATAAAATGGATAAATACTAACGCACACAATGCTGAAACAGTAGAAGCAGAAAAAAATCTGGCATGAGCACAGAAGTATGAAAATAATATTTTGCAGATTTCCCAAGGTCCTTTTTTATTGCAGTTAGCAAGCTAACTTTAGTTTGTGTCTACTATAATTCTTTCTGCTCTTGAATGTATTATCTCAAAATAATTTTAGCTCTACAATGTCATGATCTATTTTTCTGTCAAGGATGTGTTTTAATTATTTTGTTCAGTTAAACTAGATATTGTTTCTTTTTGTTTGCCATATTTTTGCTTTTTTATCTGAAATATATTATAAATGATAGCACAGTTGAAACAAATATAATTTCTAAAACCTCATTGTAACTGATTTTATTTCATATATCATAAAGCACTCTCTTTTTGGTGGTATCTCCTGGATTTTGTCAGACATTTCTGAGATGAAATGTGTTCTAGGGAACACACTAAACAATTTTTAAACATCCTTATAAATCCAAAGCACATGTATATAAAAGAGTTTTAGTATACAAAACACAAGCAAACTTGTAGTTCTGAGTATTAATCTATTCATCTTCTCCACTGTTAAGCCGTGTGATATAACAGGGCAAACTCTGTTGCCATTCTTCTAGATCCCAGAAACATTGGACTCTGTCCAGTAAGTGGCAACTTCATATGAATGTGTGTATCTTCCTGTCATCAACGCACACGCAGTCTTACTCAGCAAAGTATTCATAGTGTTACTTGTCCTTTCTCACAGGAACAGGGGTCTTCCATCCTTGAGATCTTCAAGAATATTGCACTCAGTTAGCCCAAGTCCTCCATGCTCACTTCCTTCATATGTCTTCTTTTACATCCATTAGCTGATCACTAATTTGTTCATCAGACTTCCCCTTGTCTGATTAGCTAATTAGTTGCACATCCTTAATCAGTCTTCTTTGGGGGAAGGAGGGAGTTGATTTGTGCTTAAGTAATCACAGTGGTGGATCACCTTTTAGCTTCCACCACTTTGTTGTAAGTGGGTTCATGACTGTGCAAGAGTTCCCAACTTTTGGCCCTAACTATTCTATAAACATGAATCTCAATCCTGGGTTAGTCTTAGATTTTGTAGAGTTTGAAGTATTTAATTCCAACAGCAGTAAAATGAAAGTAATATTTTATCCTAGCTTTTTAAAAACATATTCAGCCTACTTATATAGCTCACGTTAGATTCTTTTGGATATAGGAGAAAAAGGCTAAAATTGCTTTCGGATATTCCCCAAGCGTACATCTATACTGCAAGCTTCTTTCAGAACAAGTTTTTCTGGAAGCTATCTTCCAGAAAAGCTTATTTAAAAATAGTGCATCTACACACAAAAAGCACTATGAAAAAGCGATTTGCTATTTCGAAATGCTATCTCACATTTAAGGCCACCCGGATCCAGTTTAGGCAGGGCATTAGGTCAGCAGTTGCTTCCTGGAGCTGCTGCCTAAGGCTAGCTGAGACATCTGCTTGAAGGGACCCCCCTGGACACTGTTTCTTAGCTTCTTCTGTTTGCTTGCCTATCTCTCTGAGGTACAGCAAAACATTTCCACTGTGTGCTTTGGTTGCCCTGCTTTTGGACACCACAGCACACCCTGCTATGGAGCCGGAGCTGCCTCTGGGCACATGATGGCCCCACACTGCCATGCTGCAGTTTCTGCAGCGGTTTCTGCAGGCTGCCTTCATGGCCCTGCACGAGCTCGACCCTGAGCTCATCTTTGAGACCCTCTGCCTATGTGTGGGAACGATGCTTTTACAACTGCACCCCATGGTGGCGCAACGCTTCTGGCGGCTGGATACCAGTTCCGACTGGTTGGACCAGCTAGTGATAGAGCAGTGAGACGACCACCAGTGGCTCCAAAACTTGAGTAAGGAGACATTCCTGGAACTGTGTGCCTGGCTTACCCCTGTCCTCAGACGACGGGATACCCAAATGTGACCCGCCATCCCCCTGGAAAAGTGGGTCACCATCACCATCTGGAAGCTCTCCACACTGGACAGTTACCGTTCCGTGGGCAACCAGTTTGATGTGGGGAAGTCAACCATCAGGGCCCTCCTCATGCAGGTATGGCACTCTCGGGCTGCAGTCCCTGGGGGAGCGAGGGTGTACTGGAAAGGGGGACCCTAGGGAAAGGGGGGGTGTGGATATAGGGGGTGGGAGGTTGCAGGGGGGGCTTTCCCAGGGGGTTCTGTAGTCCCACCCTCACACAGCCCTGCAGGGGGGGCGGAATTCAGAGGGGGTGGCTCCTGGGCTGTTTCTGGAGGGGAAGGAGGGAGGGCTCGGGGACCTCCCAAGGACTCTGGCACCCCTTTTGATTCTCTGTTCTGTTTGTTTGTCTCCTTCTGCAGGTGGTGAGGGCCATTAACACCATCCTGCTGCACAGGGTCATCTGCCTGGGTGACATGAACCCCATTGTGACCGGATTTGCTGCCATGGGCTTCCCCAGCTGTGGAACACACATCCCCATCCAGGCCCCTGACCACCATGCAGCGCAGCACATTAACAGAAAGGGATACTTGTCTATGGTGCTGCAGGCTCTGGTCAACCACTGAGGCCAGTTTACGGACATCTTTGTAGGTTTGCCAGGAAAGCGCACCATGCCTGCGTCTTCTGCAACTCCAGCCTCTACCACAAGCTGGAGGCCAGCACTTTCTTCCCTGAGTGCAGCATCAGGGTCATGGACATTGAAATGCCACTGCATTGTGGGGGAACGCCCCTCATGACATGGCTGATGAAGCCCTACAGCAGCCACCTTGACCTGAGCAAGGACTGCACACAGGCCGAATGCACCTTTGGCCACTTGAAAGTGCCTCCTGACCCACCTGGATGTGAGGGAGCACAACATCCCCCAAGTGATAGCTGCTTGTTGTGTGCTCCACAACATCATGGAGAGGAAGCGGGAGGCCTTCCTTCTGGGGTGGGAGGCAGAGGCTGGCCGGGAGGGATGGCCTTTGAGCAGCTGTGCACAAAGGTGGCAGTGCACATCCGGGAGGCCCTGAGGGAGAGTTTCTCTTAAGGACCCCAGTAACTCTCCCCAGGGCCTCTCCATGAGGGGTCTCTGCCTTGCCCCTCTCTGCCTTCCCCACAACAACCCCTCCCTTCCCCACTCCACCCCTCTTCCCCACAGACACAATAAAAAAACTGTTTTGTTTTGAAAAAAAGAACTGTTTATTTATTTGGGATAGAAGTAACTGGGGAGGACGGGGGATGAAAACCTGGAAATGGGGAGGAGGGAGAGGGCTGAGAACCTTGGAGAGAGGAGAGGCTCAGGGATGGGGCTGAGAGAACGCAGGTGCTTCCTCTGCCTTGTGTGCAGGGACCTCTGCAACCTCGGGGGTGGGGGGTGTCCAAGGGGGATAGGCGGGGGGGAGGGGCTGGAGCAGACTCAGTCATGGCAGGGGGAGCAGGCACTGGGGCAGAAGGACTGGGGCATGAGCAGGGACTGGGACTGGTGCCTGGTGGGTCAGGAGCTCCCGGACAGTTGCATACATGTTGGGTCCCTGCTGCAGCAGCTCAGTCCACATCTAGACCCGCCACTGTGTGTCATCCTGGACCTCTTGGGCCAGCATATGCTGAATGTCCCATAGGATACAGATGTGCTCCCTCATGACATGCTCCTGGACCCTCTGGTGCCTCTGGCTCCCCCAGGGGTTAGGCAGCTGGCTCAGGTGGTGTTGATCACCCCACAGTCATAGCTCATCCAGCTGGGGAAAATAAAGGGAGGTGGTCAGTCATCCCTGGAGACACTGTCCCTGAAGCCTTGCCCTCATCAGTGAGCTGAGAGCAACTGTTCTCGGGTCAGAGGATGGTGATGTTCCGGAGAAAAGGCCATGTGTGGCCTGGACAGCAGGCCCTGCCTTACAGAGGCCCAGAAGTCCCCAGGGGACTATGCTTCCCAACCCCCCCTCCAGTCCCATAGACAAGCAGGCAAAGGTAATGGCCATCCACACTGGGATCCAATGGCTGGGAGTGGGGCCTTGAGCTGCCTGGGCTTCCATTGGTGCTGCACACACACCTGCGCCTGGCAGCATTTTCCCCGGGAGTGGCTGCTACCTCAAGTGTCCAGGCATTCCTGTGTGCGACACTTCAGAGTCTGTGTGTGTGCGTGTCCTTGTCCTCAACCTCCTTCCAGAAGTGGCTTGTGGTGGGAGGGCGCCCCCCCACCCCTGGGTCAGACGTGTGGGTAGCCTCCCCAGAGCCTGTGAGCAGGAGCCCAGGGGTGCTCCGGGGCTGCCTCCTGGGGCTGTGTGGCACAGACTGGCACTGCACGTGCATCCACATGCACAGACTGCAGCGTGATGGCCAGGCTGAGAAGCACAAGTGACGATCGCACTCCAGCCCGTCAGTGCCCACCACCCCGACCCTGTGTATGTGAAAAACTAAGAGCACTCACCTGATGATCCCTCCCAGGCCTTGGAAGATGCCATGGGGTACCGGCTCCAGGATGATGGTGGTCACTGGGCTTGCTGTTCCTCATTGTGGGCTGGGACTCCCGGGTGGGTGATGATGGGCATCTCCAGCCCCGAGTCCACCACCAGAAGTGGGGAAGGGGCTGCACCACCCCTCAGGATGTGGTGCAAGGCCTCAAAATAGGGGCAGGAGTAGGGTCTTGCACTGGAGCGTGAGCTGCATTCCCTCGCCCTGGAGTAGGCCTGCTGCAGCTCTTTTACCTTGCTTTGGACCTGCTCCAGGCCTTTCGTGGCCAGGCTCTCAGCCATGCGGCCATAGATATCGGCATTGCACCGCCTGGAGCAGAGATGCTGGAGGTTCTCCTAGTTGCCCCATACCTCCAGGAGGGCCAGGATCTCTGCCCCAGACCAGGACTACACATACCTTTTGCAGCCCCTGGCAGGCTTCTGGGAGCCCTGTGCATGCTTCCTGGGATGGGCAGGGAGCTTTTGGGGACCTTGTGGCTGGAACATGGTGCCCAGATGTCAGGCACTGGCAACTGCGCTGTGGCTGGAGATGCTGAGAGCCGGCTTCCTGCCACAAACCCTGTCCCCCATGTCTGCAGCTTTAAGAGTTCCAGGGGAACAGGAACTATAGAGATCCGATGACTGTGGACACATTGGCCAGCAGGGCACCTGTGAGATTTCTTGCAGGCCTCTTTTTTTGACAAAACTCCCGATTCCACATCCACACACGCCCTCTTCTGAAAAAGCTTTTTTGGAAGAGGCCTTATTCCTCATGTAATGAGGTTTACCTGCATCAGAAAAAGCTATCTGTTATTTTGACTTTCTTTCAAAATAACACGATAGCAGTGTGGACGCTAGTATTGTTTTTCCGGAATAATGGCAGTTATTCTGGAAAAAAAGGTGAAGTGTAGACACAACCCAAAGATGGTTAGAGCTTCATTAGGCTCCAACTTTGCCTGGATAAATGTTTCCAGATATTCTTAGTTAGAAAGGACAATATAACACAGTACTTTCCACACCATGGGCGTCATCAAAAAGTTTACAATCTAACTTAGACAAATATGATTTATGTGCCAAGAGTATGAGAACCAAAAAGCATGGATATATTTTGGGCAAGGTCCAGGTTGGAAGGCTACATGAAAAAACTGAGTTTTAAGGAGATTTAAAATTCTTATATGTGGACCCAGCAGAAAAGGACATAGAAATACAGCCGTCTCTTGTGCAGAGTTTATTGTTCTTGGAGGCTTTGCACTGAGGAATGTTCAAACATTTAAAGGGGCAGGACTTCACATTCTTTCACCCTTCTTTAAAAGACTTTCCAAATACATAAACACATTATCATTTCCATGGATAGTGTAAAACATTGTATAATCTAACTTTGACAGCAGTCTCTTACGTTGCAAAGGATTGAAGCATAGGGATTGTAGCACGTGGGACACTCCTGTTGACAAACAAGTAATTGTCTGAATTGTACAGGTCAGTTAAATAGGTGTTTTAGTTCTAAAAACATGCTAAAATGTTTGTACAAAGCATTCCACTAGTCCATTTATACAGGGATGGTATGGAACAAAATATATGTGCTAGGGACCTCTGAAATTCTTCAATGGAATTGACGTTGATTGTCACTCAACTCCCATGATAGGAGGGAGGGCTCGGGGACCTCCCAAGGACTCTGGCACCCCTTTTGATTCTCTGTTCTGTTTGTTTGTCTCCTTCTGCAGGTGGTGAGGGCCATTAACACCATCCTGCTGCACAGGGTCATCTGCCTGGGTGACATGAACCCCATTGTGACCGGATTTGCTGCCATGGGCTTCCCCAGCTGTGGAACACACATCCCCATCCAGGCCCCTGACCACCATGCAGCGCAGCACATTAACAGAAAGGGATACTTGTCTATGGTGCTGCAGGCTCTGGTCAACCACTGAGGCCAGTTTACGGACATCTTTGTAGGTTTGCCAGGAAAGCGCACCATGCCTGCGTCTTCTGCAACTCCAGCCTCTACCACAAGCTGGAGGCCAGCACTTTCTTCCCTGAGTGCAGCATCAGGGTCATGGACATTGAAATGCCACTGCATTGTGGGGGAACGCCCCTCATGACATGGCTGATGAAGCCCTACAGCAGCCACCTTGACCTGAGCAAGGACTGCACACAGGCCGAATGCACCTTTGGCCACTTGAAAGTGCCTCCTGACCCACCTGGATGTGAGGGAGCACAACATCCCCCAAGTGATAGCTGCTTGTTGTGTGCTCCACAACATCATGGAGAGGAAGCGGGAGGCCTTCCTTCTGGGGTGGGAGGCAGAGGCTGGCCGGGAGGGATGGCCTTTGAGCAGCTGTGCACAAAGGTGGCAGTGCACATCCGGGAGGCCCTGAGGGAGAGTTTCTCTTAAGGACCCCAGTAACTCTCCCCAGGGCCTCTCCATGAGGGGTCTCTGCCTTGCCCCTCTCTGCCTTCCCCACAACAACCCCTCCCTTCCCCACTCCACCCCTCTTCCCCACAGACACAATAAAAAAACTGTTTTGTTTTGAAAAAAAGAACTGTTTATTTATTTGGGATAGAAGTAACTGGGGAGGACGGGGGATGAAAACCTGGAAATGGGGAGGAGGGAGAGGGCTGAGAACCTTGGAGAGAGGAGAGGCTCAGGGATGGGGCTGAGAGAACGCAGGTGCTTCCTCTGCCTTGTGTGCAGGGACCTCTGCAACCTCGGGGGTGGGGGGTGTCCAAGGGGGATAGGCGGGGGGGAGGGGCTGGAGCAGACTCAGTCATGGCAGGGGGAGCAGGCACTGGGGCAGAAGGACTGGGGCATGAGCAGGGACTGGGACTGGTGCCTGGTGGGTCAGGAGCTCCCGGACAGTTGCATACATGTTGGGTCCCTGCTGCAGCAGCTCAGTCCACATCTAGACCCACCACTGTGTGTCATCCTGGACCTCTTGGGCCAGCATATGCTGAATGTCCCATAGGATACAGATGTGCTCCCTCATGACATGCTCCTGGACCCTCTGGTGCCTCTGGCTCCCCCAGGGGTTAGGCAGCTGGCTCAGGTGGTGTTGATCACCCCACAGTCATAGCTCATCCAGCTGGGGAAAATAAAGGGAGGTGGTCAGTCATCCCTGGAGACACTGTCCCTGAAGCCTTGCCCTCATCAGTGAGCTGAGAGCAACTGTTCTCGGGTCAGAGGATGGTGATGTTCCGGAGAAAAGGCCATGTGTGGCCTGGACAGCAGGCCCTGCCTTACAGAGGCCCAGAAGTCCCCAGGGGACTATGCTTCCCAACCCCCCCTCCAGTCCCATAGACAAGCAGGCAAAGGTAATGGCCATCCACACTGGGATCCAATGGCTGGGAGTGGGGCCTTGAGCTGCCTGGGCTTCCATTGGTGCTGCACACACACCTGCGCCTGGCAGCATTTTCCCCGGGAGTGGCTGCTACCTCAAGTGTCCAGGCATTCCTGTGTGCGACACTTCAGAGTCTGTGTGTGTGCGTGTCCTTGTCCTCAACCTCCTTCCAGAAGTGGCTTGTGGTGGGAGGGCGCCCCCCCACCCCTGGGTCAGACGTGTGGGTAGCCTCCCCAGAGCCTGTGAGCAGGAGCCCAGGGGTGCTCCGGGGCTGCCTCCTGGGGCTGTGTGGCACAGACTGGCACTGCACGTGCATCCACATGCACAGACTGCAGCGTGATGGCCAGGCTGAGAAGCACAAGTGACGATCGCACTCCAGCCCGTCAGTGCCCACCACCCCGACCCTGTGTATGTGAAAAACTAAGAGCACTCACCTGATGATCCCTCCCAGGCCTTGGAAGATGCCATGGGGTACCGGCTCCAGGATGATGGTGGTCACTGGGCTTGCTGTTCCTCATTGTGGGCTGGGACTCCCGGGTGGGTGATGATGGGCATCTCCAGCCCCGAGTCCACCACCAGAAGTGGGGAAGGGGCTGCACCACCCCTCAGGATGTGGTGCAAGGCCTCAAAATAGGGGCAGGAGTCTCTTACGTTGCAAAGGATTGAAGCATAGGGATTGTAGCACGTGGGACACTCCTGTTGACAAACAAGTAATTGTCTGAATTGTACAGGTCAGTTAAATAGGTGTTTTAGTTCTAAAAACATGCTAAAATGTTTGTACAAAGCATTCCACTAGTCCATTTATACAGGGATGGTATGGAACAAAATATATGTGCTAGGGACCTCTGAAATTCTTCAATGGAATTGACGTTGATTGTCACTCAACTCCCATGATAGACCAGATTGGCTAAAAAAGTATGAAGATGCCCAGTGGTTTTGATAGTAACCTGATGATCCATCACCAAGGTAAAAATTCTGTCATACAGATAGGAATGGCAGTTCTGAATTCTGAAGATCATGCTGAGAGTTTCTTGCTCGACTTGTGCATAGTTCTTTTCAGGCATTGTAAGTGTCTGTGAAGTGAAGGCATTTGATTTATCCATGATACCACGAAAAAAAAATGTTTAAAATAACTGCACCTACTCCATAAGGTGAAGCACCACAAGCTAACTGCAATGATAGCCAGCCCTCAAAATTTTTAAGAACTTTGGCAGATGTCAACACTATATTTGGTTCCTTAAATGAAGACTCAGGGTATGTCTACACTTGCCCCCTAGTTCGAACTAGGGAGGCAAATGAAGCATACTGAAATTGCTTATGAAGCGCAGGATTTAAATATCCCGTGCTTCATTAGCATATTCGCAGCCTGTCGCCATTTTAAAATGCCGGTCACCCGATTTAACTTGCCGCGTGTAGACGCGGTAGTTCGATCGGAAACCCTTCCCTCGATTTAACTGTTACTCCTCGTGCATTTTAAAATGGCGACCGGCCGCGAATATGCTAAAGAAGAGTGGGATATTTAAATCCCGCGCTTCATTAGCAACTTCGGTATGCTTCATTTGCCTCCGTAGTTCAAACTAGGGGGCAAGTGTAGACATACCCTCAGACTCTTTGTCTGGCTATGCTGAAAGGAGGAGAGGAAACATTCAATATGGGTTAAACCAGATGTCCAGGACTACCTGGCAGATAACATGTACAGTGCAGATAACCATCCCTTGTTCTCTCCCATAATTAACTGGGGGGAGAGTGCCTTTTCTAACTCTCTCCCCCCGCCCCGCTTTTCCATCCACATCCCTCCAGCATCTAGATCCAATGCTGGGACTTTACAATTCCCAAGGGGGGCGGAGCATCAACCAAATCCCCGTTTTCCATCCAGGCTACGTCTAGACTACAGGCTTCTTGTGCAAGAAGCTTTTTTTGGAAGAGATCTGGAAGCTCGCCACCCCAGACAGCTATTGGTCAGTGGGCAACCAGTTCAGCATGGGGAAGTCCACCGTTGGGGCCCTCCTCATGGAGGTAAGGTGCTCTCAGCCTGCAGTCCTGGTGGCGGGGGTGGGGGGAGAGAGTGTTGCATAAGGGGGACCCTCGGGAAAGGGGAGCTGGGGACTGTGGGGGGTGGAGTGGGGTGGGGGGAAGCCCCGTCCCCGGGGGCTTGTGCCGTCCTGCCTTCACACAGCCCTACTGCCGGGGCGGGGGGTGGGGGGGGGGCCTCATAGGAGAATAGGAGATGGCTCCTGGGGTGTTTGGGGGAGGGGAGGAGAGGAGAGGGGGGCGTGCACCTCCCAAGGGCTCAGGTACCCTCTCTCTCATTCTCTGTTTTGTGTGTTTCTTTGTCTCATTCTGCAGGTTGTGAGGAACATGAACTCAATCCTGCTGTGGAGGGTCATCCAGCTGGGAGACCTGGACGTGACCGTGGCTGGATTTGCTGCCATGGGGTTCCCGAACTGCAGGGGAGAAATCAATGGGACCCACATCCTGATCTGTGCACCGGACCATTGAGTGGCCCAGTATATTAACAGCAAGGGCTACTTCTCAGTGGTGCTGCAGGCCTTGGTCGACCACCAGGGACACTTCACAGACATTTTTGTTGGGTGGTCGGGCAGGGCACACAATGGCCGAGTGTTCAGGAACTCGAGCCTGTACAGGAAGCTGGAGGTGGGCACATTCTTCCCCTGCCATGATTTAGTGATTGGGGACGTGCAGATGCCATTGTGCATCATGGGGGACATGGCCTACCCCCTCATGCTGTGGCTGATGAAACCACCTGGATCCCAGCAGAGACCAATTCAATGCCCATCTGAACCAGGCCAGGATCCAGATGGACTGCACCATCGGCAGCCTCAAAGCACATTTCTGGTGCCTCCTCACCAGCCTCAACATCCCTGAGTTGGTGGCGGCATGTTGTGTCCTCCACAACACTGTGGAAAGGAAGGGGTAGGCCTCCCAGGGTACGGGGCAGATGCTGGACATGAGGGGTGAGCCTTCCAGCAGCTGCGCACAGCTGCCATCCACCAGGCACCTCGGGCTAGGGTGCACATCCGGGAGGTCCTGAGGGAGAGGTTCTCTCAAGGACCTGAGTAACTCTCCCCAGGGCCTGCTCCCTAGGGGCTTCTGCCTTGCGGCCCTATGCCTTCCTCACCACAACCCCTCCCTTTGCCCTTTCCCTGACCTCCCAATAAACACACCAGTTTGTTTTAAAACAAAATGCAGTCTGTGTTGATTAAAGATTCAGAAAAGGTGGGCAGTGGGAGGGGGCTCATAATTTGGAGGGGGCAGCTGGATGTGCCAGCTTGGGTGCGGGGACCTCATCAGGATTGGGTGGGTCCAGGGAGCACACGGGGGTGGGGCGGGGTGTCGTACCTCATTGTCTTGTACCTCAGTACCTTCAGTGGCCTGAACTGTCAGTGTCAGCGTCGTCTGGTCAGGGTCATCCTGGCGCGCTCCTGACAGGACCTCTACTCCGTCGGTGATGATAAACTTTCAGCTGCGTGCGTAACAATTGGTACTCCCTTTATCTAGAGTGTTAGACCCCGTGCACTTGGGTCAACACAGGAGATCTCTGAGAGGCCCCGGAAACGATAGATGCAGGCAAGGTTTGAAATCAATCGAGCAGGTTTATTGTCAAATGCGAAGCTCTACCAGCTGGTAACAGAGATCAGTACAATGTTACACCACTGGGCACTATGGCCCGCGTTGACAAGGTACCAACACCGGGCAGGCCTATTGCCATATAACAGATATTAACAGCAGTTAGTCAAAGTTAAGCTACTGTGCATTCTGTAAGTTCAGGCAATGACACCTGCCTTTCAGGCGCCTAGTGCGCCCCCCCAAGGTTGGCCAGAGAGCACCTTTTGTGGTGTCCTTTTGTAGATAGGTACAAACAACTTACATCATTTCTTTACGTACCAGGTTACCACCCTCTGTTGCCTAGTTACCACCCCTCACCTTACTGTCAATTCTGACCTGGTCCTGAACGTAGGTCGGTATGTATATTCATTTTTAGGGAGTCTTTGTACCAAGACATTTCTTATTAAGATGTTCCGTTACTCCCCTTTGGCTTTCAGTTTGTACCCAGCACCTCCCTGTGTCCTTCCATGCTCTACCTAACTTACACAATTACACAAGCGGCGAGGAGTCCTGTGGCACCTTATAGACGAAGGGTATGTCTACACTGCCACCCTAGTTCGAACTAGGGTGGCTAATGTAGGCATTCGAAGTTGCAAATGAAGCCCGGGATTTAAATATCCCGGGCTTCATTTGCATCTTGCCGGGCGGGCGCCATTTTTAAATCCCCTTAGGTCGAACTCCGTGCCCGCGGCTACACGCGGCACGGAGTAGGTAGGATCTCTAATTCGAACGCGGCACGGAGTAGGTAGGATCTCTAATTCGAACTACCTACTCCGTGCCGCGTGTAGCCGCGGGCACGGAGTTCGACCTAAGGGGATTTAAAAATGGCGCCCGCCCGGCAAGATGCAAATGAAGCCCGGGATAGTTAAATCCCGGGCTTCATTTGCAACTTCGAATGCCTACATTAGCCACCCTAGTTCGAACTAGGGTGGCAGTGTAGACATACCCTAACTGAAGTGTTGGAGCATAAGCTTTCGTGGGCAAAGACCCACTTCGTCAGATGCATGTAGTGGAAATTTCCAGAGGCAGGTATAAATATGCAGGCCAGAATCAGGCTGGAGATGACGAGGTGGATCCAATCAGGGAGGATGAGGCCCACTTCTAATAGCTGATCTGGAGGTGTGAATTCCAAAAGAGGAGAAGCTGCTTTTGTAGTTAGCAAGCCATTCACAGTCTTTGTTTAATCCTGAGTTGATTGTGTCAAACTTGAAGATGAACTGTAGCTCAGCAGTTTCTCTTTGAAGTCTGGTCCTGAAGTTTTTTTGCTGCAGGATGGCTACCTTTAGATCTGCAATTGTGCGTCCAGGGAGATTGAAGTGTTCCCCTACAGGTTTTTGTACATTGCCATTCCTAATATCTGATTTGTGTCCATTGATTCTTTTATATAGGGACTGTCCAGTTTGGCCAATGTATGTAGCAGTGGGGCATTGTTGGCACATGATGGCATATATTACGTTAGTAGATGTGCAGGAGAATGAACCAGTGACAGTATGGCTGATCTGGTTAGGTCCTGTGATGGTGTTGCTGGTGTATATATGTGGGCAGAGTTGGCACCGAGGTTTGTTGCATGGATTGGTTCCTGAGTTCGAGTTATTATGGTGCGGTGTGTAGTTGCTGGTGAGAATATGCTTCTGGTTGGCGGGTTGTCTGTGGGCAAGGACTGGCCTGCCTCCCAAGGCCTGTGAAAGAGAGGGATCATTGTCCAGGATGGGTTGTAGATCACTAATGATGTGTTGGAGAGGTTTTAGCTGAGGACTGTAGGTGATGGCCAGTGGTGTTCTGTTGGTTTCTTTCTTGGGCTTGTCCTGTAGCAGGAGGCTTCTGGGTACATGTCTGGCTCTGTCAATCTGTCTCCTCACTTCCTCATGTGGGTATCGTAGTTTACAGAATGCTTGTTGAAGATCTTGTAGGTGTAGGTCTCTGTCTGAGGGGTTGGAGCATATGCGATTGTACCTCAGTGCTTGGCTGCAAACAATGGATCATGTGGTGTGTCCAGGATGGAAGCTGGAGGCATGCAGGTAAGCATAGAGGTCTGTAGGCTTTCAGTATAACAATTACACAGTTATCAGTAGGGCCTCTTTCTTGGCTCCTGTTACTGAACCAAAGTCTTGCTCACTAGATTGCAGGCCTGTTGCTGTTTTCATGTTACAGGCCTCTATTCAGGCCTGCTGACTCCATGTTACTGACCCTCAACTTACTACAGGGGGGTGGAGCGAGGTCAGGGTTGGCAGGGGGACGGGGGAGGGGCCATGGGCATTGCTAGGGGAAGGGGTATGGGCATCACTTGGGGAGGGAGCAGAGGCATGGCGGAGGGCAGGTGGATGGGGAATGGTCATAGCAGGGGGGGCAGGAAGCTGAAAGCCAGGAGCAGCAGCATCAGGTGGGTGTGCCATCATGTGGGACATAATGACACACATGGTGTCACACCGCTGCATCAATTGGTCCCAGGCAAGTCTGGCATGGACCTTGTGCTCCAGGGTCTTGTGGGTGTTGCGCAGGAAACTGATGTGCTGGCATATCAGGTCCTTATGTACCTTGGCGCACCTTTGGGTCCCCTGGGCTCTGGTGGGTGGCTGCGGTGGTGTGGCTTGGCTCTCAATCCCGGCTGGTCCAGCTGTGGAGAGCACACAAGAGGGAGAAGCAGTCAGTCATCCCTGCAGACACTGTCCCTGAGGCCGTGCCCTTGCCAACTGTCTGTGGCCCAGAGGAGGGGGATGTCCTGGATGCAAAGCCATGTGGGACCTGCACATCAGACCCTGTGTCACAGAGGCCCTGACATTCCCAGAGGACCATGCTGCTTGCTTCCCACCCCCCACACTCCACTGGCCCATGGACAAGCAGGCAAGGGAAGTGTCCAGCCACAGTGGGATCCCCTCATGGACAGCAGAGGAACTGAGAACAGCCTGGGCCTTCCTGGCATCCACACACACAGGTGCGGCTCGCTGGGGTTGTCTGTGGCAGCGGTTGCTGCCTCGCATGTGCAGACATGCCCACGTGCCGTGTGCGGCACTCCTCAGTCTGTGTGGGGTCGTGCCTGTGCCCTTGTGGCGAGCCTGCTTCCAGCCGGGGTGCCTCCCCCTCCATGTCAGGACATGTGTGGCCTCCCCTGATCCCATGCTCAGGGGCTGCCTGCTGCGTCCACGTGCTGCACAGTAACTCAGCACATGGTTGCAGGTGCACGGACCGCTGCACGATGTCCAGCCCAAGTGACATTCGTCCCTCTCCCTCTGTGCACCCGTCTCCTCCGCCCTGTGTGTGTGAAAGTGAGAGCACTCACCTGAAGATCCCTCCAAGGTGTCCGAGGAGGCCTGAGAGACATCCTGGCTCCCGTGCACCGGCTTGAGGGAGAGGTTCACGGTGCCTGTCTCCTCCTTCTCCTCCTCTGCCTTGGCCAGCTGGCCCTGGCCCTCCTTCTCTTCCTCCAGATGGCCGATGATTGGGGTCTCCAGTCTGGAGTCCACAAGGATGGGTGGAGAAGACGTTTCCCCTGCTCCCAAGATTTGGTGCAGCTCCCTGTATTAGGGGAGGATGTGGGGTCCTGCCCCTGAGCAGGACCTGTGCTCAGTGGCATGGACATATCCCTGGCAGAGCTCTTTCACCTTACTCTGGACCTGTTCCAAGGTCCGGGGTGGATGTCTGCACTCTGCCAGGGACTCGACCATCCAGCCATAAATGTCTGTGTTGCGGTGCTTTGCCTGGGGATCCTGCAAGGCCGCCACTTCACCTCACAGTTCAAGGAGGGACTGGATCTCTGGGCCTGACCGGGAGAGTGCGCGCATCTTGCTTCCCCTGCATGGGTCCTGGGACCCCTGACATTGCTTCCGGCGAGGGCCAAAGGAGTTGTGGGGTGCTTCAGGTGCGGACATGGCTTGCAATGCCTATGGCAGGGAGAGCCCACATGATCAGGGTGCTGCTCTTTGGCTGGCTTCCTGCCGGAAGGCTTTTCCAGAGTTCCTGCAGCTTTAAGGGGGTCCAGGAGACAGGAATTATAGAGCTGAGATTACTTTGTATGGAGTGGCCACCAGGTCACCTGTGCTTTTTCCTGCAGGCCTCTTCTTCCGAAAAACCCTTCCTCCCCATCCACACACGCCTTTTTGCGAAGGAACTCTTTCACAAAAAGGTTTCGTCCTCGTAGAAAAAGTATTACCGCTGTCGGAAAAAGCTCTCTGTTCTTTCTATTTACTTGTGAAAGAACGCAATTGCAGTGTGGACGTTCCACAAGTTTTGTCAGAAAAATGGCCATTTTCCCGACAAAACTCTGTAGTGTAGACATACCCCCAGATACCTCTAGTAACTCCATTGCTGGAACCTTACCAACTCACCTTTCTAGTAAGAGGGTAAGGTGAAATATAGTGATGGAGAGTTGGCTCTAAGCTGTACCCACAACTCAAGTCCCCAGCTACCCCAAGCTTGCTCAATTACCGAGCACCTCTCCACTAAGTTCTTTCCCCAAGACATTTTTCCATTACTGTAGGCCTTCTTTTATGGAGTACCTGCACTGAACCTGCCACAAGGAGGTGCCAGCCATTAGTTTGTCTGTTTTCTTCCTACACCCAGTGGGATTCCCAGACATCTCTCAATCCCCCTCTTTATAACAGCCAACAATATGACCACACCTGAGTCACACAGGTGCACACTATCTTCCCAAAATAACTTCAGTGCCCCATAGATTATGGCTGGAGGTGAAATTACTTCTCCATTAGGTGGACCAGGAATTTGGTCACCTCCCTGTTGACATATTTCCTGGTCCTGTCCACCCTGGAAGGGTTCATGGCTCCATCAGACTCTACGCTTAAGCATCGCTGACCAGACAATGTTAATATTTCCAGGATCTGTGTCAAGTTTCTCTTTATTTGGAGCATTAGTTTCACCCCTTTCAGTGTTTTGAAGTCATTTTCTTCCAGGCGTATGACCAATATATTTGGTGACTGCTGATGGTCCTGCACATCATACAGCAGCAGTCTCAGCTGATCCTATAACATGCCCCTCTGTGCATGCCAACTGAGTACTGATTGATCATTGAATCCCAGCTGCAAGCCCTTGGGCAACTTGGATGTATGCTTGTGAGCCGAAAAAACATTACTGTGCTCGTAGATCCATACCCTCATGTGCATGGCTGGCTGTGAGACATTTGAAATGAGAACACAACAAATTAATGCTGGTAATAGGCAACAGCCATTTGTAAAGAACAAATCATGTCAAACCAATCTGATAGCATTCGTTGCTGGATAAACAAGTCTTCTGGATAAGGGGGAAGTGGTAGATGTGGGATACCTAGTCTTTAGTAAAGTATTTGATACAGTCTTGCATGATCTTCTTATCAGTAAACTAGGGAAATACAACATAATGGGGCTACTAGAAGGTGGGTGCATAACTGGTTGAATAACCATTCTCAGAGAGTAGTTATCAATGGTTCAGAGTCATGCTGGAAGAGCATAACAGGTGGAGTTCCACAGAGGTCAATTTTGGAACTGGTTCTGTTCAATATCTTCATCAATTATTTAGATTAGGGCTGGGCAAGATGCGGCCCGGGTGCCAGATCTGGCCCGCCTAACACTTTGATCCAGCCCGCAGACTATTATCTGGCTGTTTTCTAGTTATATCCTGCTGCACGTGCCACCAAATTTCCAGATGCAAAGTACCTGGAGTACCTGGCTCCCAGCTCCCAGTTGCAGAACTACCCAGCAGGGGCCAGAGATGTAAGCCCTTTAAATAGCCACAGCAACCCTGGGCAGCTGCCAGGTTATGTGTTAGTGGTGGGGCCAGAAGCTGCGAGCTCTTTGCTGTGTTTTTACTTCAAAGCTTCGGGCCCCAGACAACTCTGGGGGGAGGCAAGTCCCCAGCCCCACCCCTTCTGCCCCGGCCATGCCCCTTCCATGGAGCTCGCACATGACCACATATCAAAATTCATTAAGTGGCCCCTCTGCGAAAATTATTGCCCACCACTGATTTAGATAATGGCATAGAGAGTACCTTTATTAAGTCTGCAGATTATACCAAGGTGGGAAGGGTTACAAGTTCTTTGAAGGATAGAGTCATAATTCACAATGATCTGGGCAAACTGGAGAAATGCCTGAGGTTAAACAGGATGAAATTTAATAAGGAGAAACGTAAAGTACTCCACTTAGGAAAGAACAAACAGTTTCACATATAGGGTATGTCTACTCTTGCACCCTCTTTTGAGAGAGGGATGCAAATGAAGACATTAGAAATTGCAAATGAAGCTGGGATTTAAATATCCCGTGCTTCATTTGCATAATTGCGTTATAGCGCTATTTCAAAATAACAAACGCTGTTAAGACATGGTTATTTCGAGAGAAAACCCTTCTCTCAAAATAACTGGTAAACCTCATTGTATGAGGATCTAGATGGTGCTTGGTCCTGCCAAGAGGGCAGGGGACTGGACTTGATGATCTTTTGAGGTCCCTTCCAGTTCTAATGTTCTATGAGTCCACTTGAGTTCTTATATACGTTCCATAAGCATTGGAATGCCACTGCCCGATTGCCTGAATAGCTTTGCCTTTCATACTACACTGCTGCTGTAACTGTCCCTATTGTGAATGAATGGATACCAAATTCATGGTCTGGCAGCCTCTATCTGATCTGTCTTCATCTCAGCATGGAAGTAAACTGATATGTGTTGGGGGACTTCCCATCCCCACATACAAAAAGGGTGCCTTCTCCCCTCCACTGTGTTGCCATGTGAGCTTTCAAAGCCCAATCAGAGCAGATCCCAGGCTCATCACCCTCCCATTGGGTAACCAGTTAATCCTGGCCAATTTGATCAGTCTTCAATAATCACAAGTATAATGTCACTGCATACTCATGCCAATGTATATCACAAACTTCCAAAGCCATGGAACCTGACAATGTTGTGTACTGTATTGTAGATATAGATCTTGTTGTTATAGTAACTGAGTTAGTTCACTAGGGGTCAGCACACTAAGGGGCTGTGTCTAGACTGGCGCGATCTTGCGCCAGAGCTATGCAAATGAGGCTCAGCGTGGAATATCGCCGAGCCTCATTTGCATAACTATTGAGCCGCCATTTTTGCAGAAGAGGCTTTTGCACAAGACAGAGCTGTCTACACTGCCCTGTCTTGCGCAAGAAAAACCCTCTTGCGCAAAACCGTTATGCTGATTATTTTCAGGCATAACGGCTTTGCGCAAGAGGGTTTTTCTTGCGCAAGACGGGGCAATGTAGACAGCTCCGTCTTGTGCAGAGCCTCTTCCGCAAAATGGCGGCTCATTAGTTATGCAAATGAGGCTCGGCGATATTCCATGCTGAGCCTCATTTGCATAGCTCTGGCACAAGATCGTGCCAGTCTAGACACAGCCAGGCTGTGTCTACATTGCACGCTTATTGTGCAAGAATGGCCGTTCCTGCACAAAAACTTGCCGGCTGTCCACACTGCATGCATGTTCTTGCGCAAGTAAATTTACAGTATAGCATTGGAAAACAGGGCTTCTTGCGCGAGAGCTCTGACGCTCCATATTAGGAAGAAGCCTTCTTGAGCAAGTGTTCTTGCGCAAGAGGCCAGTGTAGACAGGCAGCCAAGAGTTTTTGTGCAAGAACTGGCCTCTCAGGAAAAAAGCCAAATGGCTACTTGGATGCTCCGTACCTGCACTCACAGCTCCTTACTTCCTGGTTACCGAACCTCCCCTTAAAGTAACATGCAGCCTGCAGAGTCCGTGAAGCAGCAGCAGCTAAGCCAGCAGCTCCACCATGCAGCTCTGCCCTGCTGCACCCAGGAGCCCTCCAGAGATGTCTGCTCCACAGGCACCCCGAGATCCTGCAGCCTCCTCCCAGAAGCCACCCCAGGGCTCCTAGGAGGCCCAGAGAGGCACAAAGCGGCATGCCCCTTGCTGGTCCCAGGCAGAGGTCGAGGCCCTTCTCGACCTGTAGGCAGAGGAAGAAGCCCTCCACGACCCCCATACCTGTCGCCAGAATGCAGACATTTTTTGCTGCATGGCCCAGGCACTCTCCCAGCAGGGACATCCTGGCCGGACCCTTGAACAGGTCCAGGCTAAGGTGAAGGAGCTGCACCTAGGCTATGTCTGGGCCACCGAGGGCCGGGGGCAGGAGTTGACACCTGCCCCCACTATGACTGCCTCCACGCCATCCTGGGGGACATGGCCGTGGAAGGACCCTCGGTGTCCATTGACACCGGTCTGCACCCCCCTGTCACCAGGCCAGCCGAGCTGGAGGAGGAGGGTGACCTGCCCACCGGGTCCGGGTCAGAGGAGGATGAGGATGACCAGAGCAGCATTGTCAACCTCCACCTGGAACCAATGGTGAGCAGCCAGGACGTCTCCCGGGCTTCATCCGAGGCCGGTGAAGGATCCTCCGGTGAGTGTTGTGCTTCTCACTCTCAAGGGCGGGTGCCCAGGGGGGAGGGGGAGGGAGTGTCACTCAGGCAGTTCAGCTGCATGCTATGTAACAGTACACAGCACATGCAACCTCATGCAGCCTGAGTGTGTGGCACGTGGACACTGCAGGCAGCTCCAGAGCACGCCTGGGACCCTGCTGCTTGTACATGTCCTGCCTGGGGTGGAGGGGGGATGCCAGCTGGAAGCAGTCAAGGCCCCAAGAGCTCAGGCCAGACCCCACACCTGCCGAAGGGTGCTGCACACAGACAACATGCAGCCATGCCTGGCCATGAGACACAGCAGCTGCTCCTGGGAAAACGGAGAGAGCCAGCCCTGTGAGCACAGCCCTGACGGAGCCCCTCGGCTGCTCCCAGCCTCTAGGCTGCCCCCGAGGGAAGCCCCTCACTGTGGCCACGCACTTCCCTAGGTTACTTGTGTGAAGGCTAGCAGGAGGGGGAGCGGGGAAACGGTCGGCCTGGCCCTATGCCACTTGAGTTTTGCTGCAAGAACAGGACACTCCCCAGTCACCCTGGCTCCAACTCCGAGGACATCAATTGACAGGGGTCCGAGAACACAGACCTTGTCTGCCACACTTGCTCCCATGCAATGTGGGGTGTGTACGCAAAAATGACTACAGTATCACTGGTGTGTTGCTCACACATAGGGTATGTCTAGACTACATGGCTTTGTCGACGAAGCCATATAGATTAGGTTTCTAGACATAGGGAAATGAAGCGGCTATTTAAATAATCGCCACTTCATATACATCAAAATGGCTGCCGCGCTGTGCTGATCAGCTGTTTGGCGGCACAGTGTGGTAGTCTGGACGCTCCACGGTCGACAATGGAAGCCCTTGTTGGCCACCCCATTATGCCTCGTGGAATGAGGTTTACCATTTCCCTATGTCTAGAAACCTAATCTATATGGCTCCATCGACGGAGCCATGTAGTCTAGACATACGCACAGTGACAACAGTCAAAGCCATGTGCTCTAACGTGGGGAGGGAGTGTGCACAGTGCAATGCAGACACACATAAGAACACAAGAACGTAAGAATGGCCAGACTGGGTCAGACCCAAGGTCCATCTAGCCCAGTATCCTGTCTGCCAACAGGGTCCAGTGCCAGGTTCCCCAGAGGGGGTGGACCGAAGACAATGATCAAGTGATTTGTCTCCTGCCATCTATCTCCGGCCTTTCACAAACAGGGGCCAGGGACACCATTCCTTACCCCCTAGCTAATAGCCTGTTATGGACCTCACCTCTGTTCTAGTCCTAAGCCTTCACAACCTCCCCTGGCAAGGAGTTCCACAGGTTGACACACCACATGCCAAGTGGCCAGGACACAGATAAGGGGTCTTCATTCACAGTGATGTCTCCCAAGGGTTACAATCCATGGAGGATCACTTTACTCCAGGGAAGTCCTGTATGCAACCATACACACAGGGGATTGATTAGGCCCAAGCCACAATAGTGTGGTGTCACCTGGGCTCAGGGTGGAGGGCATGGGGCACAGGAACAGTGTGAGCAGGGCTCACATCATTTTCTCTGTTCTCTGCAGCAGGACCACCCAGGAACGAGGGAGCCTCCAGCCTTGCGGCGGCAGCACCACCAACCACCCAGGCACCAGTCCGGCAGGCCAGGCAGCAGGACCAGCTCCTTCGGCGGCACGTGCAGGCCGTTGAAAGAATCAAGGCGGCGGTCAGCTTAAAGATTGAGGCTGACCTGGAGTGGCGGCAACAGGCATGGGGGCAGTTTCTCCAGAGGTGTGATGGCATGTGCGATGTCATTATCACCCTGACGTCGCACATCGGTGATGCCATGCACTATGGCATGGCTTTGCCACATCCTCCTGCCCTCCCTGCCATGCCTATTCCCCCTCCAGCTGCCCCTCCAGCTGCCCCTCCTGCTGCCCCTCCAGCCGCCCCTCCAGCCGCCCCTCCAGCCGCTGCCATTCCCCCACCTGCTGTACCCCATCCTGCCCACATCCCCATCTTGCCTTCCCCGACCTGGCCTGAAGGATGGCGAGGTCTCCGCAGAGCCACTGCTGGTTGTCCCATCGCTCCAGGACCAGCCGATCCCACCAGTTGGTACTGGTGTTCAGTCTCCAATAACGCCTCTCCATGGTCGGGTGGGGATGCCACAGGGATGCCACCGCATCCATGGAGAGGGAGTCCAGATTGAGCTCAGTCTCGAGCTCCTGCAGGAGTAGCACAGCAACATGGAGCAGCAGCTACAGGCACTCCAAAATGGCCTTGTGGGGCCGGAGCAAGCACAGGGCCTAAGGCAGAAGCTGTGGTGTCCAAAGAGGCTGAGGGCAACCACAACTAGAACTGCTATGGCTGTCAATCCCTACAGGAGGTCCCAAAGCACCCAGCAGGAGAGAAACGGCTGTCCAGGGAGATCCCTTTAAGCATGTGTCTCAAAGGAGCTCCAGCCCCCACCCCCGGGAAGTCCTGGTGCCCTTTTTCCCTCTACAAAGTAGTTCCGGGCTGAAGTTTTTGAGCAAAAGCATCCCACCAGTGTGGACGCTCTCTTGCGCAAAAGCGCATGGATTTTAAGATGCGCTGTGACCAGTGTGGACGCTCTCTTGCACAAGTACTTTTGCGCAAGAACTCTTGTGCAAAACAGTTCTTGCGCAAGAAGCATGCAGTGTAGATGTAGCCTCTGGGTTTGGGCTGGTTCTAGTTAGTTCTGTATTATGGAATAAATGGACACTTGCAACTGCTCAAGCTCTCTGTGTTTCCAGTGATTTCTTTCTAAACTGGAACTCCAAATGATATAACACACAAAGCCAGGAACTAACTTGCTGATTCTAAAAGCACCAAAAAATGCTATCAAGAATGCTGCCGGGAATAGGAATGCATCCTGTGCAATATGACCTATGGCACCAAAGATCTGGAAGACGTCCCTAAGTGCAGAAAACCTGATTACAAGAATCCTTCCTGAGGCCACTGCTATGTGACCATCCCATCAAAAACCTTTGTACTAAGAAACCACTGCCAGGATCTGGATACCCATTTAGCCTACTGACTAATGTAATGGTGGAGGACACCAGTTGATGAGTCACCATCAACAGCACCTGTTTCTCTGTAATGGGCCATATGGCTGCTTGGCCTTCCTTTGTATGAAATTGTACGAAATCATTAAAATGTTTCTCTTAGCTCTGCCACACACATGGTGCAACTGATCTGTGGACCACAACAACTGTCCTATGCCAAGATTCCATATCGTTAACAACATTTCTCTGGTTTCACAGCTGATCTCCAGCCTCCACAATCCTTGAATCCTGTCCTTAGTGTCTACCATTACTCCTGCAGTAACCTGAATGGTATGTCCTGGATCTAGGAAGTCTCTTCCCTTTTGTACAGTGCATAATGCTATGAGAATAACCTCAGATGCAATATTTCTGATTTGTATTAAAACTGTGCTATCTGGCCTGTCACTTGGCTGAGTGAGTGCATCATCTGGCACCTATACTTTCCCATAGGCTGTTTGGGATCTTTTAACACACCTGGTCAAGTGAGCACTGTACCTGGTGCCCCCACACACACACTTTCCCATGCCTGGGAGGCTGTCTCTGATCATCCAACACACTTGTACGAGTGAGCACTGCCACTGGTGCCACTTCACCTAGCCTGATAGGCTGTCCAAAATAATGCAGTGCACTATCCAGTCCTGCCCCCAGCCACTCGCCCTTGCTGTAAGGACCCTGCCCCTGGCTCACCCTGGGGCTCACCAACCACAGTTAGTGCACCCTGTGAAGGATTTGATTGATCCCTGGCTTCCCATGGCATTTAGATAAACTGAGGGGATGCAAATTTCCCACCTCCAATTGTGTTTTGTCTACAGCCAGGGGAAAAAATCTGCCATGTGATTACTTGTGATTACTGGGACTGCCATGGGAGGAACCAACTCCTTCTCCCCCCCACTCCTTCTCTTCCTTGGACCTATACACCATCTGGTGAACTCTCCCTCCCTTTGTGAATCCCTTTTTTTATTCCTTCCACATGCTGCTGGAACCAGAGGAAAAGAAGGCTCCATCTTCCCTTTTCTCCCATCTGTTCCTTTTCCCTTTCTGTGTCCCCCTGGAGCCATGATAACACTCCCTGTAAACTCCTGCCACTCCCTCCTGACTGGAACAGAACATGGCTTTCCCTTCCCTTTCCTGTCCTATCTGCCATCTTGCCAACAGCTTTTGCCTCCCTTTTTCAAATTGACTCAGGTAGTTGCTGCTTTTCCTCAAAGCCTGCTTAGAGAATTTGAAAATTTAGAGGGAGCGATCTGGATAGACTGGCTGAAGGATAGCTTTCACTATGAAGGTTAGTCCTTCACAGAACACCATGAGACGCTTTGAGTTCATTCCTTTATAAAATAGTGTTCACCAGCTACGAAATGCAGCAAATGGAGACACGTTGTTTTTTGTAAAACATTCACATACCACAACTATTTGTGAATCAGTTTGATATTTAAACATAATGGACAAATTTCACAAGGAAACCAAGAGATGCTTGTAGATTATTCACAAATATTTAAATAGTCATTGAGCTTAAAATTGGTGACCCATCATCTTCACTCGGTATAATACCTGTATACTATGTTGAATATGCATATTCTTGATCAAACACCATTTATTTGACTGAATTCTGGAAACCACCTTCCAGCTTCCCTGTGTTAAGGAATTTCAATACAGATGAGTCAAACCAAGGCTCAATGTTCTCAATATTTTTTCTCCTATAGTCAAACAATTCTGAAAGTAATGTTTTGTCCCAATATTACTCCAGGAGTTTCTTGAAACACCACTAAAATTGATGTCAAGATATTCAAATGGAAATGCAGGGCCAAGTTTGCAAAAGCATCTAAGTGACTGGCTCTGTGGATATGGGAAAGTCAGTGGATGTGATAGACCTTGACTTTAGCAAAGCTTTTGATACGGTCTTCCACAATATTCTTGCCATCAAGTTAAGGGAGTATGGATTGGATAAATGGACTGTAAGACGGATAGAAAGCTGGCTAGACTGTCAGGCCCAAAGGGTAGTAATCAAAGGCTTGATGTCAGGTTGGCGGTCGGTTTCTAGTGGAGTGCCCCAAGGATCAATTGTAGGACTGGTTTTGTTCAACATTTTTATTAATGACCTGGATGAGGGGATGGATTGCACCCTCAGCAAGTTTGCAGATGACACTAATCTAGTGGAGAGGTAGATATGCTGGGGGGTAGGGATAGGGTCCAGAGTGACCTAAACAGATTAGAGGATTGGGCCAAATCTGATGAGGTTCAACAAGGACAAGTGTAGAGTCCTGCACTTGGGATGGAAGAATCCCAAGCATTGTTACAGGCTGGGGACCGACTGGCTAAGTAGCAATTCTGCAGGCAAGGATTACAGTGGATGAGAAGCTGGATATAAGTCAACAGTGTGCCCTTGTAGCCAAGAAGGCTAATGGCATATTAGGGTGCATTAGGAAGAGCATTGCCAGCCGATCTAGAGAAGTGATTATTCCCCTTTATTTAGCTCTGGTGAGGCCACATCTGGGCTATGTCTACACTGGCGGCTTCTTGCGCAAGAACATCTTGCGCAAGGGTTCTTGCGCAAGAAGTCTTGCACAAGAAAATGTACACAGTGCCATGTGCGAGCTGTGCTTTTGCGCAAAAGCGCCCATGGCAGTGTGGACGCTTTCTTGCGCAAGGAAGCTCTGATGGCCATTTTAGCCATAGGGCTTTCTTGCGCAAGAAATCCCTGCCGAGCGTCCACACTGCCCTCTTGCGCAAGAGCTCCTGTACAAGAGGGCTTACACTTGATAAAAAAGAGTGCAATGCTTGCACAAGAAGCCCTCTCTTACTACGCCGTACTGTAAATTTCCTTGCGCAAGAGCGGGTGGGCAGTGTGGATGCTCTGCAGATTCTTGCACAAGAACGGCTGTATTTGTGCAAGAAACCGTGAGTATAGACATAGCCCTGGAATATTATGTTCAGTTCTGGGCCTCCCACTTTAGAAAGGATGCGGACGCATTGGAGAGGGTCCAGTGGAGGACGACCAAAATGATTAGGGGACTGGAGCGCATGACCGATGAGAAGATACTGAGGGATTTGGGTTTGTTTAGTCTGCAGAAGAGAAGAGTGAGGGGGGATTTGATAGCAGCCTTCAGCTTCCTGAAGGGAGGTTCCAAAGAGGATGGAGAGAGGCTGTTCACAGTAGTGACAGATGGCAGAACAAGGAGCAATAGTCTCAAGTTACAGTGGGAGAGGTCTAGTTTGGATATTAGGAAAAACTATTTCACTAGGAGGGTGGTGAAGTACTCGAATGGGTTACCTAGGGAGGCGGTGGAATCCCCATCCCTAGAGGTTTTTAAGTCTCGGCTTGACAAAGCTATGGCTGGGTTGATTTAGTTGGGATTGGTCTTGCTTGGGTAGGGTGCTGGACTTGATGACCTCCTGAGGTCTCTTCCAGCTCTGTGATTCTATGATTTTATGACTTAGCCTAAGGACTATTGACTTTCAAAATGCTTTTGTAAATTTGATCCACGGTGCCAAATCCTTATTCCTGAGATGTGTGATCCCAGTGTAATTAAGCAATCACCTGAAAGAGTCAACTAACAGTATGCTCCTGTGTGTTCTTTTTATCTAGCATTCTCTCTGGCCATCTCTATACTATGAGGCAAGGTTGAATATAATATGGTCGATTTTTTACCACTTCATCTTGCAAAGTCAAAGGTCCATGATTTCTTTGCAGAGAAGAATTGAATGCAGTCTGAAGTAGCACATCCCCATTAGGGAGCCTATCTTCAACTCAGAGAGCAAGGCACCATTGGAAGCTTTGCAATCTGAGCTATGCTTTCAGTGCCAGCTGGGTCCAAAACTCTGCTGTGGTTGGTTAGAGGAGCTCATGTTGTCTGTATCACATAAAGAACTCCTCTAGTCCCTCCCCACTCACTCAACATAAAGGGGATGCAGTGTGCTTTCACCTTCTGGGGCCCTGGTTGCCTGCACAGTTTCCAGATCTCTGCAAACATGGAGCCCAGTGTGCTAGAAAGCATTGTCCTTCTCATGGGTGTCATGGTGCGCCTCATGGCACTTTGAGAACCTACACATGTTGTTCCACAAGGAAGAGGATGAGGAAGAATCTTGGCATGGCATTGAGCCCCGGCTCTGGTAAGGGCTGGCACTCATGCTGGTTCACCCACCAGTCAATACTCTGAACACAATGCAGGTGCTGTGAAATGAGCTAAGACTGGTGGACTTCATCATGATACAGAGAGGGGACAATCATCAGTGGCTGCAGAACTTCCATTTGCAGAAGGCCACGTTCCTCGAACTCTGTAAATGTCTTTCCCCTGCCCTGTGGCACCAGGATACCAACATAAGACCCATTCTGACCATGGAGAAGCGCATGACAATTGCCTTATGGAAGCTTGCCACGTCAGACAGCTACCGCTCAGTTGGGAATCAGTTCAGGTTGGGGAAATCTATGGTTGATGCTGTTGTCATTCATGTTGCCAACAAGGCTGCCATTTTGGGCATGTGGGGGGAGGCAGCAGCTGTGCGCTGCAGGAAGTGGCTAGTTTTTCACCAGCCAGGTGTAAGAGGAATTCACAGAATGCAAACACTTTCCCCTCACTCCCTTAGCATCGAGGGAATGGGATAAAAAGCTAGCCGCATCCCGGAGCGCACGGCTGCTGGCCCCTCTATGTGCCTGAAATGGTGCCTTTGGTTGCCCAGGCAATCAATAACATCCTGCTATGGAGGGTTGTGACTTTGGGGAATGTGGATAACATGGTGGAGGGCTTTGCCGCCATGAGCTTCCTTAACACAAGTGGTGCCATATATGGAACATACATCTCCATCTTGGCCTCAGAACACCATGCCTCAGAGTATATCAACCACAAAAGGTACATCTCCATGGTGCTGCAGGAGCTCATGAATCACAAGGGCTGTTTCACCAGCATCAATGTGGGATGGTCGGGAAAGGTGGAGGAGTATAGAAATTGACTTCTGTGGCCCCTAAGTCTGATGCAAAGGGCATAGCAGTGTGGACATATCACTTAGATAATTGACCTAAGGTCTAAGGTCAATGTAAATTCCTAATGTAGACCAGACCTTTGAGAGCTAATTCCCTGTGTTGTATATATTCCAAAGAATACATTTTCCCCATCAAAAATCGTAGAATCATAGGGCTGGAAGAGACCTCAGGAGGTCATTGATTCCAACTTCCTGCTAAAAGCAGGATCAATCCCAACTAAATCATCCATGCCAGGGCTTTGTCAAGTTGCTACTTAAAAACCGCTAAGGATGGAGATTCCATCACCTCCCTAGGTAACCCATTCCAGTGCTTCACCACTCTCCTAGTGAAATAGTTTTTCCTAATATCCAATCTAGACCTCCCCCACTGCAACTTGCGATCATTGCTCCTTGTTCTGCCATCCGTCACCACTGAGAACAGCCCCTCTCCATCTTCTTTGGAGCCTCCCTTCAGGTAGTTAAAGGATGTTATCAAATTCCCCCTCACTCTTCTCTTCTGTAGACTGAATAAGCTCAAATTGCTCAGCCTCGCCTCCTAAGTTATGTGCTCCAGCCCCCTAACCATGCCCTCTACTGGACTCTCTCCAGTACATCCACATCCTTTCTATAATGGGGGGGCCCAGAATTTGATGCAATACTCCAGATATGGCCTCACCAGTGACAAATAAAGGGGCATAATCACTTTCCTATATCTCCTGGCATTGCTCCTACTAATGCGCCACAATATGTTGTGAGCCTTCTGGGCTACAAGAACACACTGTTGATTCATATCCAGCTTTTCATTTAATGTAATCCCAGGTCCTTTTCTGACAAACTGCTGCTTAGCCAGTTGGTCCCCAGTCTGCAGGAGTGTTTGGGATTCTTCCATCTCAAGTGCAGGACTCTGCACTTGTCCTTGTTGAACCACATCAGATTTCCTTTGGCCCAATCCTCCAGTTTGTCTAGGTCATTCTGGACCCTATCCCTACTCTTGGGGCACTAACTTGATTCTGACCATCAACCAAACATTAAGCTCCACTGTCTAGTCAGGTTTCAATCCACCTTACAGTCCATTTATCCAATCCATACTTCTTTAAGTTGCTGGCAAGAACCCTGGGAAACTGTATCAAAAGTTTTCGTAAAGTCAAGGTATATCATCACCTTCCCCATATTCACAGAGCCAGTTACCTCATTATAGAAGGCCATCAGGTTGGTCAGGCATGGCTTGCCCTTGGTGAATCCATGTTGACTACTTCTGATCACTTTCCTCTCTTCCAAGTGCTTCAAAATGGATTCCTTGAGGATCCCCTCCATGATTTTTCCACGGACTGAGGTAAGGCTGACTGCTCTGTGGTTCCCTGGATTTTCCTTCCTCACTTTTTTAAAGATGGGCACCAAGGTTGCCATTTATAGGGAGATTGGAGGGCAGTAGCTCCCCTCCCGAATTTGAACCCCTTGGATTTCATACCTGAGGTCTGCTTAAAGTTGCATGCCCTGGCTCCAGAGGCAACAGGGAGTTTGTTATAAAGGGAGAGAGGCAGGGGATTAAGAAGAACAAAAGGCTGGATTGTTAGATCATCATGAAAACATTGCCAGGTACTCCACTTAAAAGACAGAAGAAAAAAGAGTAGGAATGAGTGTTGTGCTGCTGGGATTTGCATTTGGATTACGTATTAAACTTGTAAATGTTCTCAAAAAAGGGGTAAACAGGGACTAATCTAAAGATGACTGCAAAGAGCTACAAAGGGTTCTCACAAAGCTGGGTGACTGGGCAACAGAAAGGCAGATGGAATTCAGTGTTGATAAGTGCAAAGTAATGCACATGGAAAAGCCGTTGCACAGGGGCAGTTCCACTTTAAACACTTTCCCGCACAGGTTCTTTGCACATTCTCATCTCTTTCAGTTTACAAAAAATTACTTCAAAGTCCTGTGGTGATGGGGGAGGAGTGAAGCGACAGGTGGAGGTGACCACTGGGAGTCGCAGTCCCAAACCTGCATGTAGGCGGCCTGTGGACTTGGGTCGCTTGACTCTGATCCTGGGACAACAGAGGAGTTCGGCAACATCCCAGGCGATTGAGCAGGCCTTTTTAGAAGTAGCACTGCTCACCCTCAAATGAGGGAGGGGACTAGAAAAGGTGTCCCAAAAATTGCTTGTCCCAGCCAAACTGGCCAGCATGCCACGGCTGGCAGTTTTACCCTCACAGTGATCGAAAAACAGTGAAAATAAAGATATTTGGATCATGAAACATTCGCACCGTCTTGGACAGGGAGAATACTATGAGGCCTGAGAGAAGAACGGCCCTCATAGCAAGAGAACTGGCACACTATAACATTGACATAGCTGCCTTGAGCAAGACCAGACTTGCAGAGGAAGGATCCATCTGCAAACTGAAAGGGGGTTACACCTTCTTCTGGAAATGCAGGCCAGAAAACGAAGACAGAATCCACGGAGTGGGACTTGCCATTAAGACATCACTACTGCGCCAGCTTCCTGACCTACCAACTTGCATCAGTGAGTGTCTAATCAAATTCCGCTTCCCCCTCAATCCCTTTCATCACATCACAGTCATCAGCGCTTATGCCCCCACTCTGACCAGCAGCGATGAAGCAAAAGAGAGTTTCTACAAGGACCTTGATCATCTTGAGAAAGCAACTCCTCCTAGTGACAAGCTTCTCCTGTTGGGTGACTTAAACGCCAGAGTTGGCAAGGACTGTAAGAACTGGAAAGGGGTGCTGGGGCATCACGGCATTGGTAACATGAATGCCCATGGCCTCCTTTTGCTGAGCTTGTGTGCAGAAAATGACCTGACGATTACCAACACTCTCTTCAGGCAGGCCGATAAATATAAGACCACATGGATGCACCCGAGATCAAAACTGTGGCACCTGATTGACTATGTCATCAGTCGCAGGCGGGACAGGCGTCATGTTAAGATCACTAGGGCCATGCGAGGAGCTGAGTGCTGGACTGATCATAGACTTGTCAGATCCGTCCTTATGCTGTACATCACACCACTGTACCGCAAGAAGCCCAAGGCTGTCAGACATTTCTTCAACATTGGGAAGCAGCAGCATATTGGTCATCATGAGCAATTTGCAGCCTGTCTTGACGATGTGCTGACCACCCATGGACCCTTGACTGGAGACCCAACACAACAATGGGACCAGTTCAAAACCCTGGTGACAGAGTCAGCTAAGTCGACACTAGGACTAAAAAAGAGAGTTCACCAAGACTGGTTTGACGAAAATGATGAGACCATCATGAAGATCTTAGAGTAAAAACAGAACACATTTTTGGTATGGAAAAACGACCAGTCCTCAATCTCCAGACATGACCGTTTCAAGCACCTTCAGAGTCAAGCGCAGACTGCAGTTTGCAAAAAGCAAGATGAGTGGTGAGAGAGAAAAGCTGATGAAGTCCAACATTATGCTGATACCAAGAACTCCAAGATGTTCTTCAGTGCTATCAAAGCTGTATCTGGACCTTCAAAGCCAAGTACTGTACCACTCCTGTCTGCAGATGGCATGACCCTCCTGAGGGAGAAGAGCAGCATCAATGATAGGTGGAGACAGCACTTCAGCAACCTTCTCAATAGGCCCTCCATTGTTGACTCTGCGGCCCTAGATCAGATCCCTCAGAAACCCACAATAGACAGTCTTGACCTGCCCCCTACAATGGATGAGGTCAAAAAGGCAATCAGCCAGACTAGCTCTGGCAAAGCCCTTGGGATGGACGGTATTCCTGCTGAAATTTTCAAGGCAGCAGGACCAGTGTCACTCGAAGCCTTTCACAGCATTTTGACCAGCATCTGGGAAGAAGAAGAAATGCCCAAAGACTTTAGGGACGCCACAATCATCTCGCTCTTTAAGAGCAAGGGCAATAAAGCTGACTGTGGAAATTACCGGGGCATCTCCCTTCTCTCTACTGCTGGGAAGATCTTGGTTCTAGTCATCCTTAACCGTCTGATCACCAGCATCTCAGAGGAGAAGCTACCAGAGGCACAGTGTGGTTTCCGTCCAGGCCACAGCACCATTGACATGATCTTTGTTGTTCGACAGGTCCAGGAAAAGTGCATAGAGCAGAACTTGGATCTATACGTCATCTTTATAGACCTGACCAAGGCATTTGACACCGTCAACAGAGAAGCCCTGTGGATTATCCTGTTAAAATTTGGCTGCCCGAGAAGATTTGTCAATCTCATACGCCTGTTCTCTGATTACATGACTGACTTCTTTTTTTCAAATGGCGAATTTTCAGATCCATTTGAGACATCCAATGGCGTGAAGCAAGGGTGCGTGCTGGCCCCAGTGCTATTCAACCTCTTTTTTATGTGTGTCCTCAGCCACGCAGTCAGGGACCTGAACCATGGAGTCTATATAAAGTACAGGCTTGATGGGTCACTTTTCGACCTTCGTTGTTTGAATGCTAGAACCAAGATGCTTGAGAGGCTCATTCTTTTTGCTGATGACTGTGCACTTATGGCACATGAGGAAACTGATCTCCAGTTTATCGTCAACAAGTTTGCTGGAGCCACTCGCCTCTTTGGTTTGACCATCAGCCTAGGAAAGACTGAGGTACCGTTTCAGCCTGCTCCAGGATCTGCTGCTCTCCCCGCTTCAATCTCTATTGAAGGAACAGAGTTAAAAACAGTGGATGAGTTTAAGTACCTCGGCAGCGTGATAGCCAACGATGTCTCCCTTGATAAAGAAATCAATGCCAGGATCTGCAAAGCCAATCAGGCATTAGGATGTCTGAGAGCACGAGTGTTGAATCAGCACAATATTCGACAGTCCACTAAACTGAAAGCGTACAGGGCTGTAGTTTTGACCAGCCTCCTGTATGGATGTGAAGCCTGGACCTTGTACAGAAAACATGTGAAACTACTGGAGCGCTTCCACACATGCAGCCTGAGGTCATTACTGCACATTCAATGGCAGGACAGAGTCAAGAACTTGGAAGTCCTTGACAGAGCAGGTACCACAAGCACTGAAGCCATGATTCTGAAAGCCCAGCTTCGTTGGACAAGGCACATCATTCGAATGGAGGAGTCAAGAATTCCTAAGCAACTCCTCTATGTTGAACTGTCCCAGGGCAAAATGAATCAAGGTAGGCCTTGCAAGAGGTATAAAGACTGCATAAAGGCCAACATTGCTCATGCTGGATTAAAGCCAAAGCAGCTAGAGCAGCATGCAGAAGACCAAACAGGCTGGCGTACTCTCATATGATACGCGTATGACAACTTCAAAGAGCAGCAATGCATACACCTGATTGATACTCGTGAGAGGAGAAAAGCAACAGTAGCAGCCACACCGACAGAGCCAGAACAATTCCTTTGCCCCCACTGTGAATGCCCATGCCTTTCAAGGCTTGGACTCCTCAGCCACATGCAAGTCCACAACCGACGAGCTTGTGCAAGCTCAAGACGTCATCACTGAACATGACGGACTACCAACAACAACAACACACATGGAAAAATATAATCCTAATTATACATCCAAATTAGCTGTTACTACTCAAGAAAGATCTTGGAATCATTGTGGATAGTTCCCTAAAAACATCCATTCAATGTGCAGTGGCAATCTAAAAACTAAAACAGCTAACAGAATTTTGGGAATCATTAGGAAAGGAATAGATACTAAGACAAAATACCATATTGCCTCTGCATATATCTTGAATATTGTATGCAGATCTGGTCACCCCAACTAAAAAAAGATGTATTGGATTTGTAAAAAGGAACAGAAAGGGCAACAGAAATTATTAGGGGTAAGGAACAGCTTTCATATGAGAAGAGATTAACAAGACTGGGACTTTTCAGCTTGGAAAAGAAATGACTAAAGTGTGGGGGGAATATATTAGCTGTCTAGAAAATCATGAATGGTGTGGAAAAATAGAATAAGGAAATGTTATTTATTCCTTCACAAACATAACACAAGAAGCTGACCCAATTCAATTTATAGGCAACAGATTTAAAACAAACAAAATAAATTATTTTTTCACAGTCAACTTGTGGAACTCTTTGCCAGGAGATGGTCGAAAGGGCCAAACCATAACAAGGTTCCAATAAGAATAAAATAAGTTCAAGGAGGATAGGTCCATCAATGGCTACTAGCCAGAATGGGCAGGGATTGCGTCCATAGCCTCTGTTTGCCAGTAGCTGGGAATGGCTGTTAGGGGATGCATCATGATGATTGCCTCTTTTGTTTATTCCTTCTGAAGAACCTGGCATTAACCACTGTTGGAAGACAGGGTACTGGGCTAGAAGGACCTTTGGTCTGACCCAGTATGGCCATTCTTATGTTCTTATATAAAGCTGAAATGTATCTGCCTCCTTGCAGTTACTCACTAGACCTCACTTGCCTTCCAGAGATGAGGTAGAGCCCAGGAGTCCTCATGGGGTCTGTCTCTTTCCACAAAATTAGTAACAAAATAAGAATATACATTAAAATTTTAAGGCTAACCTGTGTCCCTTAAGTATCTTGTCACAAGATGTCAGAATATGTTAATATTAGAGCTAAGGGGTCTCATATTTATTGTTCTTTCTTTTATATAGGAATTAGATACAGTGCTCCTGTTGGCTAACTGCTAAGTTGTCTCCAAAAAAGCAGAGTTTTCCAGTACCTTGGTAGCCCCTGGATAGAGATGAAATGTGTGTGTGGTGGGAGGGTAGATGAGGTTGGTCCCCACCCCCACATTTGGTGCTTGGCTTGTACTGAGCATGCTCAGTAACATTGCTGAAGCCTCTGCCCTCAATCCGTTCCCCCTTATGCTTTTACTTTCCCCCAATTACGGCATGCACAGGTTGCCCCCCGCCCACCAAAATCTGAAATGGTGCCCTTAATGGGCACCGTATTTGCCTTTTTCCAATCATCTGGGACCTCTGTAATTGGCCCCAAGTTTTCAAAGACAATAGTCAATGGCTCTGTAATCACATCAGCCAACTCCCTCAGTACCATTGGCTGCATTAGGTCCAGTCTCTTGGATTTGTGTTATGTCCGGCTTTTCTAAATAGTTCTGACCTGTTCTTTCCCCACTCAGAGCTGCCCACCTCATACCCATACTGAGCTGCCTAGTGCAGTAGTCTGGGAGCTGATCTTGTCTGTGAAGACAGAGGCAGAAAAATCTTTGTTGACTTCAGCCTTTCCCACAGCATCTGTCACTAGGTTACCTCACCTGTAAGGGTCCCACACCTTCCCTGACCACCTTTTTATTGCTAACATTCCTGTAGAAATAAACAAGTTCATTTGTCTTTAGAATTCAGAAACTGTAATCATATATTCTGTACCAAATGCTATCCTTTGGTTGCTGAAAAACTCTGTAATACTTTTTAAAAGTCACAGCATTTACTTTCCAAAAAACAGGATCTGCTGAAAGAAACAAGACTAGGCACCCTTGCTGAATGCAGTGTTGGAGCAGGCCCAAATGCATTTTAAAGTACCACAATTTTAATTAAGATTTGCCTATGCTACAGGAGTTTATAGATTTTTTTTTAAAAAGAGCTTATTCTCCAGCTGTGTTTTCCTCTCACAACCTGATATTAAACCTTTTCTTCTTTAACCTACTTTTAACATTTAAAGAAGGCTTCATAATTTATTCCAATTTCCAAATCTGGTTTTGGTATCGCTGGTATTAAAATGTAAGATTTAATTGCTAATCTGAAAGAAGAAACAAAGCAAAACAGAACACTATAAATTAAAAATAAACCAAAATCACTCTTGGGACATTGTTTACAGAAGTTAATTTGCATTATTGTTTAATATCTCAGAAAGCACAAATATAAATGATTTACAGCAAATAGATATAATCTGACATACCTTCCTGCTATTACTGGCTTATTGAATAGACAAAGTCAACAGCCAAGTCCTCAAATGGTACATCTGTTTCTTTTTCTTTTAAAGCTTAATTAAAGTGTTTCCTCTTGTGTCCTCTACGCTCTAACAAGCCATGACTCTGAAACAGGAAATCTGGCACCCAACTATGTTTTCAGTTTCTGAATATTTTTCCAGTTCATAAACTTTCTCATGATGATAGCAAATACTATCAAAATACCAATCTTGCATTCCTTATACCTACAAAATTCCCATCAACTTCAGTTGGAGTCAAACCCTGACCTAGATTATGCCTTCTAGCGGTAAAAGCAGTGCAAGATGGCTTAGGAGAGGTTCCCATTGTTTTCTCCAAATTCTTCAGTTGCAGTGGAAGGCATGCAGTTTCCCCATTGTAGAATGCATAGTGGTTCAACCACCTATGGGTATGCATATCTTAACTTGACTTTAGCCTGCAGTGTAGAGGTGCCCAAAAATGCAGATGACCCCTGGATCTGCATGAGGCTTGGATGATTCTCCCAGAAGCCTAGTACTTGTGCATTGACTTCAAGAGCCCCCCCCCCCCATCTCTCTGTGATCTTCTGTAACATCACCATTCTGTAGAACTGTGCAGCCACTTAGGTCCACATTACCTTTTCAGTGGAATTCCTGCTGGGTTCTAGAAGGTTGTTACACCCCAACCAGCTCCTCCCACCATACAGAACCCCAGATTCACTAGTGCAACAGTAGAGGAATGCTTCTGCCCAGGAGGAGTCAGATCCACACACACAAGCTCCCCTTGGTGTATGCATATGGAAGGAAGTTTCTTTAGGTTAGAAATCTTGTATACACCATAGTTAGGGATGGGGGGAAAAATCCTGGAGTGGAAAAGGTTGAGAACCACTGACCTGCATCATTACAAATCTGGAGTATTTCATCCAATATATGGAATATTGTGTCCAATTCTGGGCCTCTATGATTCTATGAAATAAGATGTAATTCTGTAATTATCAATAGTTAATTATGTTGTGAATAGGATTTCTGAAAGACCAAAGCTATGAATTGAGAAGTGCTCAAAAAGGGGGCATGGGAGAGGGAAGGAAAGTTAGTATTAATTAGTTAAAAATTCTGAGTGATTGTCAAAACATTGAAATAAGTTAATTTCATAAAATCTTACAGGAATAAGAATGTTATTTTAAAAAAGGAAATATATAGATGTCATGCACTCCATTACATTTTCACATTAAGAGAATATATGTGATTTAAAATATTGTGAGAGAAGTAGAATAATTCTGTACATATGTGCTCAGGAACTCCCTTGGCTTCACAAGTAGGATTTTGCTGTAATAAGTGATAATGCAAAATGCAGCAATCATTCTAGACCACATGCACAAAGCAGGTAATAGGATTTTCAAATTATTTCATGTCCAAAAACAATACTTAAAGTTCAAGATATACTTGGTGAGCTTATCAAATGTTTATAAGAATATTCCCTAAACCTTACTAGTACTATACCCTACAGTGTCAGATATTTTCTCATACAGTAATCTTCATTAATTCACTTTAAACTGAATTAAGGATTATAGTATAACTCCAATAAATATACGTTTGGAGATGCTTTAAATGTTGTCATTTTATGCAAATGATATAACTCCTCAGTAAAATTACCTAATTCAAAATGGCTACACATATCCTAGATGAATACCTTTATTTGCCAGTTGTGAGATAAACCAGGAGTGCTTCATGAAGGGAAATAGACTTCTTGAATGCCAGCAATTCTAATGAAAAGTTTTTTCCATTAAAATATTATATGCTGATACTTTAAATTTCAGACTATCAAATTCAATTGCTTCTTCTCTTCAGCTGTGCTGGCTATCTATTCTTCCTTTGGAAATTCCGAATTTTAAAAAAACTTCCTAGCCTGCACTTCTAACTTGCACAGGTCTGCCTTTCTGTCCTGCAAAATGATAGGTAAAGAGATTAGACAGAGGAGCTGTACAACAAAAAAGTCCTGTCTATGGAAGACTAAGTAGCAGTATATTACTAGTAACATAAAGATGGCCATCGAGATGATTGAACTGATCGAAGCACATTTTAAAAGTGTTGTCAGCTAATCTAATCTGAGCAATATATGTCATTTAAAAATTTCCTTTGTAATAATTGGCTATATTAATTTATTGTTAATCATATATGTTTTTAAGTGATGATACTTAATCTCATGCCAGAGGGTTTTTTGTTTTTTGCTTTTAGAATAACACTGCCATCTATTGGTATAAAACACTTAATTTTTCTAGTCAGTGCAGTATTATATAACATTTATTTTTCTGGGCTGAGGAGCAGACAGCACAGCAGTAACCAAGTGAAAGCATAGTTTGATTAAGGAAACAAGGGGCATAATTCTGATAGATGCTGCATACCACCAATTTCCACGTAAGTGAATGGGACTGACATGCTAGGTACTCTGCATTATTCTCTACAAAAACAGCATATGTGTGTGCGTGTGTGTGTGGGGGGGGGGACTTGGTAAAGGTTTTCAGAATCATTTTGTATGTATGTAGAAGGTTTGTTTACTGCATAGCAGACTTTTGTTTGGTCTACACTAGGAATTTAGTTTGAACTAGGCCTCATTAGGTCAATTTTCTAAACAATGTAACCTCACCACCAACCCTGTTCTATCAACTTTAAGGGCTGCTAAAGTCAATTTCAGTACTCCTGCTTTCAAAAGAGGCAATGCTAAATGTGACTTTGCATGATCAACTTTAGGGTAGTGCAGATGGAGCACTATGCAAATTGACATTATTGGCATCCAAGAGATGTCTCACAGTGACTCACTGTGACCATTCTGGCCAAGACTTTCAACTCTACTGCTCTCCAGGTGAATAGGAAAAGTCCCGGGAAAAATGATTTTCATTTCCTGTGTATGCAACATGGCGAGTAGACGTCAGAGCAGGCAGTACACCTGACCATGAGTTCCATCAGTTCCCAGGGTCACAGATGAGCACCAACATGAAGCATGCAGGAGATCCTGAAACTCTTTGGTGTGTGGAGAGAGGAATCCATTCTTGCAGCACTTATGAACCAGCAAAAGAAATGTAAATATCTATGCCAAGATCACAAAGGGCATAAAGGAGAAAGAATAAGCCTGACACACACAACAGTGCCAACTGAAAATAAAGGAGCCGAGGAAGTTGTACCAAAAGACAAAGGAGGTAAATGGATGCTCTGGACCATCACCACAAATTTGCCACTTCTATGAGCAGCTGCATGTGATCTTAGGGAGGGAACCCAACTAACTTCCCTAGCCAGTCTGTGGATCAAGCGTACCATGGGTGGGGGAGTTTAAGGACTCTGGATTTCATATTTGAGGTTTGCTTAAAGCTTCATGCCCCGGTTCCCGAGGCAATTCTTTACTGCTTGTATTGAAGGGAGGTGGAGTTTACAGGCAAGCACACTTAATGTGGGGCATGCCATTTAAGAACAATATGCAGATTCTCAAATTTGTCTGTATATAAAGCTATCTTTAAAGCTTTTGTGATTTGCAGTGATCCTCGCTATGCTCTCCTTATTGCCTTAGTGTCTGGCTGCTCATAATCACTGGCTAGGTGCTGTGCCTTAGCCCCCTACCCTGCCATATAATTTTCCCTCTTATTCTCACAAATATCATGGAGCGTACAGCAGGCTTCCATAACAATGGGAATGTTGCTTTTGCTGAGGTCTAACCTAGTCAGTGACTGTGAAATCTTCCTTTTAAATCCCCAAAGCACATTCTACCATCATTCTGCACTTGCTCAGCATCTAGTTAAATTGCTCCTTACTGCGGTCAAGGCTGCCTGTATACGGTTTCATGAACCACGGGAGCAAAGGGTAGGCTAGGTCTCCAAAGATCACTATTGGCATTTCAATGTCTCTGATGTTAATTTTCAGGTCTGAGAAGAAAGTTCCAACTTGCAGCCTTGTGAAGAGACAGGAATTTGTAAAGATGCACACATTAGGCAGCTTTCCCAACCATCCCATGTTGATGTTGGTGAAATGGCCCTTGAGATCTACAAGTGCCTGCAGCGCCATCGAGAAGTACTTTGTGATGTTTATATACTGCTTGACAAGGCGGTCGGGTGCCAAGATGGGAATGCAAAAGTTTTGCAGCCTCTGGTGATTGTCCCATTCCTGCATCACAATGCATCAGAACTGTGTCCAGAGGATCCAGTGCCAGTGGCATTTGCCAGTTGCTCAACTAAAGTACTTTGCTGAAGAGTATGTTCATATGTTACTATGAACCCTAAAATATCTGTAGAGTCAATGTAAAACAATGGAAACGTGGCTCATAACTGTTTAAGACTTTCAATTCCAGATGGAGAAGTAAATGCACTAGCGATTAATGTAAGGGCAGACCCATTAACTCGTGCCCTCTCCCCTCCCAGGTGACCATATTTTTTTAAATAAAATGGGGGGGAGGCTTGCCCAAGCTGTCCACCCCCCACTCCTGCAGGGCTCACTCAAGCCACCCTCTCTTTGCCTCCTGGGGCTGGGACTGACACTCCCCCCCCCCCCATCTGATTCTGGAGCTGAGTTCCCCACTGCCGAACTCTGCACTGCCCACTGTAGGGTCTACCTCTTCCCCCCCCCCCACCGAGCCCAGGGGCTGACTTCCACCCCTGAGCCCTATGCCACCTGCAGTTGGGGGCTGAGCCCCCCCCCCAACTCTGCCCTGCCCCCGGAAGAGGCTACACCCCTCCAGCCCTGTGCCACCTGCAGCTGAAGCTAAGCTAAAAAAGGACTGTTTTGAATAGGACACACACAGAAGAGTTTAAGTTCAGCTTTCATGATAGAATTTGCACTACAATACTTCAGTGAGGTGATCTGAAGGGGTTTTTTTACAGTGTAAATGTTTTGTAATAAAAAATAAATATAAAGTGAGCACTATACACTTTGTATTCTGTATTGTAATTTAAATCAATATATTAGAAGATGTAGAAAACATCCAAAAATATTTAAATAGATAGTATTCTTATTATTGTTTTACAGTGCGATTAATGGCACGATTAATCGCAATTAACTTTTTTAATCGCTTGAAAGCCCTAGTTTTTATTTAAAATATCACCAGGTTCAAACATCACTGTGTTTTAGTCTTTTGATATCTACTTTTTTAAGTTCACAACTGTTTTGACTTTATAAATAAGATCTCTGCAACATCAACATATGTATCTATTCCATAATGAGACCATTATAATAGCACATGTAATTCAGCCAGTCACCATCCTTACACTACAACTAATTTGAATACAACTATTCCATTGTCTGTATAAGGAAGACTGCACAGATGATGGCTTATACGGCAACCCAACTTTACTTGGACAATAAAGAACAGGCCTGGGAGTTGGACACTATGGAAATACCGAGGTGAGATAGGAGAGAGATATAGGTCTTCACCTAGAGTTGGGTGCCTTGGCTCAACCAGAGGTTTGCCAACCCACTAGGATAGACTCCAGGACAATGAATCTTACAAATAAATCTTGAAAGATTGTCATGTCATGCAATCTACTGAAATACATCCAACTAAATTTGGTAACCCTACTGGACTACAAGGAGAAACATAGGTGCAGTTTCCCTGAATTGTGACACTGAGTAACTGGGAAATGTGATTGAAATGAAAGTCCGTTTCAAATCTGAATGAAAGTTTATGACCTGCTCTTGCAATATTCAACTAGCTCTACTAATTGTGCCATCCTCTGTGTAACTATGTTCATGATTTTACATTACAATATGTTTTTTCTTTTCTCTTCATGCTTGGCCTCACGGGAAAAAAGAGTCTGAAAAACTACTCTATTGTTTGTAATAATGTTTTAGGGTAAATTTTCCTTTCTGGAGATATATTCATGCTAGGTTTAATAAAAACAGAAGTTTTAGCTATGGCAGTATTAACAGCAAGAGGGCTAACCACCCAATTACAATGCTGTCTGAGAACCTAGCTACATATTTGAGTGGTTTACCAATCCTGACGCTCATATGGCTGCATCTACACTTCTAGTTTTAGCACAGTAGCTTGGTCAGAACATGGGTATGCCTACTCAAGCTGGATATTACACCTTCAGGTTAGAAAGTAGACATACTCTTTGGCTATGTTTACACTTGGAGCTAGGGTTGTGATTCCCAGCTTGTGTAACCATAATTGTAATAGCTTTCATTGGGATAGCACACTAAAACTAGTAGTGTAAACAAGGTAGCACAGCCAGCAGCAAGCATGGTTAGCAGCCACAAGTATTTAGCTGCCTGACTCCTCAGGCCACTTGACAATACATGTGCTATCACAGCTACATTCTTATTTTTTTTGTGTGCTTGTTTGATGAAGACTAGTGTGTACATATCTATCCGAGCTGACAATCACATCCCCAGCTCCATAGAATACTAGAACTGGAAGGGACCTTGAGAAGACCTCAGGTCCAGTCCCCAAACACCATCTAGATCATCCCTCACAGGAGTTTGTCTAACCTGCTTTTAAAAATCTCCAATGATGGAGATTCCACATACTTCCTAGGCAATTGATTCCAGTGCTTAACTGCCCTGACAGGAAGATTTCCCTAATGTCCAACTGTTCCAGTGTGGTTCACTAGTTCCTCCTCCAGAGGAAGGGACACGGGAGTCCCGGGGGTCTAGAAATCACATCCCAACCCTGTGCGTACTGTAACTCAGCTGCTGTTCTAAACCCACAGCCCTCTCGTCATGGCAATGTGGCCCAGTGGCCAGAGTCAGCAACCAGTGCCCCTTCCACTGGGGCAGTGTGGCCTAGCAGTCAGAGTCAGCAACTAACGCCCCTCTTGGTGGGGCAGTGAGACCTAGCTGCCAGTGTCAGTAACAAGTGTCCCCTTCATGAGGCAATGCAACCTAGCCACTGGAGTCAAATAGGCGGGAAGAATGGTGGTTCAGCTGGCCACCTGGCAATGATGCTGACCCTCTCAAAGGTACATCTCCAGGTCACCACTAGGACTCATCTTGGTCAGGCTTATGGACAGCCTCAGCATACTGCTCCCAACTCCATCCTCTGCCGGGTTAAGGACAAGGGCTGGTGCAGACTGCCACAGAGCTGCCATCTGCTGGTCCTGCTATTGGGTGGCCTGCTATTGTGTGGCCAACTCCCGTAGCAACAGCTGTTGTTCCTGCTGTTGGGTCACCTGTAGCTATTGTAAGATGACCAACTTTTGGAGCAGCCTGTCTCTTCCAAGGCTCACAGAATCTGTGTGAGATTCTCTAGGTGTTCTGCCCAACTGCCACTGTAGTCATCAATGTAGCCAGCTACATACATATTGTGGGGGCCCTGCACCTTGTTCATAAGCTGCTGAAAGGTGGCTGAAGCTCCATGAAAGCCAAAAGGCGTTGTGGTAAACTGAAATAGCTCAAAGGGGGTTGGGGACGCCATCTTCTCTTTTGCCGCTGGCATTAGGAGGATTTGTCAATAGCCTTTGGTAAGGTCAAGGGTGGAAATGAACTTTGTGTGGTCCAACTGCTCGTGCAGCTTTTCTAGGTGAGTCATCGAGTACGCATCATACCGCGATATGGCTTTCATCTTCCTGAAGTCCATGAAGAATCTGACTGCCCCATCGAGTTTGGGAACCAGTACTATTGGGTTCCTCCACTTCCTCCTTGCCTCCTCCACTACACCCAGGGCTAACTTCTGGTTCAGCTCCTTACGTACCGTGTCTCACATCTTTTTGGGGAGCAGGAGATGGCTCCCTTTCTGGTCTGGGAAGGTGGCTATATGGTGGCTCATCAGGTTTGTCTTCCCTGGCTTAGCTGACAGGATGTCTAAAGTAGTTATTAGCTGATGCAGCTGTTCTTGCTGCTCAGAGTCGAGTTCTTGTCCAATGTCTACAGGTTGGGACTCCCAATTCAGGCTCTGGGGAACAAGGTGTGATCATCAGAGCCTCTTGTTCCCTCCAGGCCTTAAGGAGATTCATGTGGTAGATTTGCATCTCCCTCTGCCACCCTGGCAGCTACACCTTATAGTCAACATTCCCCACCTGTCAAGTCACTTTAAATGGTCCTTGCCACTTTTCTAGAAGTTTTGACTCTGATGAGGGTAGTAGTAGCAACACCTAATCTCCTGGTTAAAGGTCTGGGACTTCACCCTGCAATTGTACTTGGCTGCTTGGACGCTCTGGTCTTACTGCAGATTCTCCTGGGCTAAACGGCTTAATTCACACAGCTGTTCCCTGAGTTGTAATATGTACTGCATTGACCCTTGAGCGTGGGTCTCTTGTTCCTCTCAGGTCTCTTTGATGAGGTCCAGAATTCCCTAGGGCTGTTGCCTGTAGTGGAGTTCAAAGGATGAGAAATGCATGGAAGCTTGGGGAACTTTCCTCATCACAAAAATCAGGGCAGGCAGCATCTTATCCTAGTACCAGGGGCCATCTTCCACAAACTTTCATAGCATAGACTTCAGAGTCTTCTTGAATCACTCCACCAACCTATCTATCTGAGGGTGGTAGACCAAGGTCCTGAGAGCACGTATATTCAATAAATGGCACAACTCTGCCGTGAGTTTCAAGGTCATATTGGTACCGTTGGTCCATAAGTATTTCTTAAGACAGTCCTATCCTTGAGGATATTTTCAGGAGTTCCTCAGCAATGGCGCAGGCCATGGCCGTTCACAGGAGGACCACTTTGGAGTACCACATAGCAGATATAAAAGTCCCTATCAAAATTGTCATGGGATTAGCAGCTGGCAAATGTCACCTTGCGTTTGGGAATCTGAGGCTAAGCAGTACAAAAGATCTTGGTATCTCTCAAACCAGGGTCCTTGGGGCTGACTCTGTGGCTGATCCACTTCAGAAGAAGGGCTTGCCGATAGTTCCCATGCTCAGCTGAGGGTTGGATCGTTCCATCAAGCTCCAACTCTACTCGCCTGGATTCTGCCAGGGCCCTTGTCTCACTGGGTTCATGTCTGGGGAGTGCCAGACCTCTAGAGGGTCCTTTGCCTGGGTCTTTGGCCTGTGATCAGCCTATCAAGGGTCTATAAGAGGACATGTCCTCCATTGTGCTTGCAGTGCTTCCCTCTCGTAACAGATCAGCAAAACCCAGCTAATCCCATCCTAGGACCACTGGGTAGGGCAGATTCAGAGTCATCGCAATTTGACACCATCCCTCCCACTGTCCAGCTTCTAGTGTCACCCAGGTCATTAGGTAAGACCTCACATCTCCATGTGAGTTGTGTAGTTGTACTGCAGCACTCTGTTGGTCGGGCAGTGGCACCAAGCCCACTTGTACAATGGTTTGGCTGTAGCTGGAGTCTACAGTGGTGTTCCATTCACTTGGTGTTCCATTCACTCGGACACGCACCACTATCTTGGCCACATCTCTCTTGGGGGCCCTCTATCCCACTATCAACACTTGCCCATAGCTGCAATCCATGAATGGGTAGTCTCTTATAGCCGCAGCCTCGACCTTGTCCTGAGGATGGTGCTTCTTGCAGGCCTACCGGGTCTCTTTGTCTTTCTGCCTGGGTCCGGGGAGGTGTTCCTACAGCCCTTTCTTGTGGTTGGGCTATCTCAAATTGTCAAGGTGCTCCTCACTGAGGGTGTTGCACTCTTTCCCCCATCCGGCCTGGGCCACACTACTCCCATCAGTTCCTTATTTGCAGGTTCCCCGATTTCTAGTCCTGCTTCCCTGGTTCGTCTGCTGCCATATAGTCCTCCATTAAGGAAATGGCTGTGGCAAATGTCTTCGGGTGGTGTCATTGCACCCATTTCTTGCTGCCTTTTGGAGGAACTGAAGGAACTGTTCTAGGGCCACCACCTCTCCTACTTGAGACCCCGTCCATTGGTCAGGTTCCAACCATCACCAGCACATTGGGTCTGTTGGGCTACTGCCCTTGGCCTGTCCTCTGGCAGAAACCTTTCCTGATGCAAATATTGGTGGTATGTCCCTGGACTCACCCCTGCCTAGTCCAATATGGCCACCTTCATCTTGGGATATTCCAGCACCTCTTGGGGTCTAAGTTCTGGAAGGACATTTGGGCTGCTCCCATCAAATAGGCGGTGAGGATGGTGGTTCATCTGGCCATCTGGCAACGGTGGTGACCCTCTCAAAGGTACATCTCTAGGTCATCACTGGATCTCATCTTGGCCAGGCTTATAGGAAATCTCAACATACTGCTCCCAAATTTGTCTTCTGCTGGGTTAGGGACAGGGGCTGGTGCAGACTGCCACAGAGCTGCCATCTGCTGGACCAGTTGTTCCTGCTAGGCCTGCTATTGGGTGGCCAACTCCTGTAGCAATAGCTGTTGTTGTTCCTGCTGTTGGGTCACCTTTAGCTATTGTTAGATGACCAACTTTTGGAGCAGCTGAGTCTGTTGCTGCTGCTGTTGGGCGGCCTGTTCCTGATGGTTCTCCAGTAACCATTCAAAGAATCTGCTTGGATCCATATTTTTCTAGTTTTTTCACTTGAACTTTCTGCTGCTCACTCTTCCCCTTATGTCAGCTGTGGGATTGCATTAAAATGTCCACATTCTTCACCAGTTATTGCAGGGTGGTGTGTTCATCCCTCTCTCAGGTGGACCTGTTGAGTCACTGGGGCTCTTGAAATCATGCCCCAATTCCACGCTTACCGTAACTCAATTGCTGTTCCAAACCAAGGGCAGTGTGGTCTAGCTGCTGGAGTTAATAACAAATGCCCCTCTGGCTGGGGCAGTGCGGCTTAGCAGCCAAAGTTAATAACAGACGCCCTTCCCTCTGGGGCACTGCGGCCTAGCAGCTGGAATCTGTAGCAGAAGGTGCAGGCCTCATGGGTTGGGGACTGAAAAGGGGGTAGAAGGACCCGGGCCCTCCCTACTCTACCGGGTCCCAGCCCAGGGTCCTGACAGTGGTGGTGTTCTCCACCACTAACTTGTCAAGGAATCCTTCTGCAACATGCCAAGTTCCCTGGAAGCCAATCTCCTGCACTGGGCTACTTCCTTCCCACCTCCACCAGATTCCTTCCAGGGTTCCTCTTCTAGGTCTCCATTGGTGTCTCTCGTGTCTTGCTGACTGGACTCCAGCTCCAGTCCCATGGGCAGTTTGTCTCCAGAAGCTCTGGCAGTACATCCTTCCTCCTCAGCTGCCAGCCTAGACTGAGCCTCTCCCCAGGGCTTTATACCTGGGCTATAGTCCGAGCATGCCCAGCATTGCTGCAGGGAGGGACTTTTTCAGCCAGGTGAGCCTAGTTAGGCCTTGCTTCCTCAGTGCAGGGCAGGTACACCCTATCACACCAACCTAAACTTCCCATGCTGCAATTAAGCCCATTGCTTTTTGTCTTATTATCAGATGTGAAGGAAAACCTTTTCTCTCCTTCCTACTTGTAACACACTTTTAGGTACTTGAAAGCTTGTATCAATCTTCTATTTCTACATTAAACAGGCTGATCAAGGGTGATCAAGGGAAGAAAGGCTCAAACAGTCCCAGACACACAATCCCAACTGACACAAGTAACTAAAATAACTGAAGTCACCTGAAACAAAGAAAAAGGCAAACAAACAGGCAGGCAAACTTATTCACCTCAAAGTTATTGATCTTGTTCATTCAGCAGGGGGATGTCCTTCTCTCCCTTTTAAACTCTCAGGGTATGTCTACACTACAGCACTAATTCGAACTAAGCTAATTCGAATTAGCGCATCTAGACCTAAAAACTAGTTTGAATTAGCGTTTTGCTAATTCGAACTAGCATGTCCACATTGAGTGGACCCTGAACCGAAGTTAAGGCTGGCCGGACCCAGTGCTGGCAGGGCATCAGCTTAGGACTTAGAGCGTGGAGCTGCTGCCTCAGGCTAGCCGAGGGCTGTGCTTAAAGGGACCCGACCCCCACCCCGGACAGACAGTTCTCAGGGTTCCCCGCTTGCTTGTCTACCTCAATGAGGGACAGCAAAGCAGTCCTGTCTTGGAGTGCCCTGAGTGCCCACACTCGGCACATCACAGCACTTGGCCATCAGCCCGGCTGCACTTGCCTCAGGCTGCCATCCGGGGGGGGTCATTCAGGGGGCTGTCAGGATCCAGGAGGCCCTGCAGGAGAGCCTCCACCCCGAGGAGCCTGCAGAGCCACCCCAGTCCTCCCCATCGGGGGCTCGTGCCCCATTCCTCCCTCACCTCCTTCCACTTACCCTTCCCTAGCCCCCCTTCCTGATGTAAAAAATAAAGGACACGTGTTCAAAAATAGAAACTCTCTTTATTTAACAAAACTGAGGGGGGGGGGATTAACCTCTGAGGAGACTGGGAAAAGGAGGTGGGAGAGGGGAAGAGAGAGGGTGGGAGAGGGGAGGGGGAAACCTGGGAGGAGGGAGCTGGAAGGGGGAAGCCAGGGGAAGAAGGAGGAGGGGAAGTCTAAAACTATGGTGTGCCATATCTTCAGTATTGTGTAGAGCTGGGGTCTCCTCACCTCAAAAAAGATATTTTGGCCTTGGAAAGGGTTCAGAAAAGGGCAACTAAAATGATTAGGGGTTTGGAACAGGTCCCATATGAAGAGAGGCTAAAGAGACTGGGACTTTTCAGCTTAGAAAAGAGGAGACTGAGGGGGGATATGATAGAAGTATATAAAATCATGAGTGGTGTGGAGAGGGTGCATAAAGAAAAGTTCTTCATTAGTTCCCATAATAGAAGGACTAGAGGACACCAAATGAAATGAATGGGTAGCAGGCTTCAAACTAATAAAAGAAAGTTCTTCTTCACAAAGCAAATAGTCAACCTGTGGAACTCCTTGCCACAGGAGGCTGTGAAGGTGAGAACTAGAACAGAGTTTAAAGAGAAGTTAGATAAAGTCATGGAGATTGGGTCCATGGAGTGCTATTAGCCAGGGGGTAGGAATGGTGTCCCTGGCCTCTGTTTGTGGAAGGCTGGAGATGGATGGCACGAGACAAATGGCTTGGCCATTGTCTTTGGTCCATCCCCTCCGGGGTACCTGGTGTTGGCCGCTGTTGGCAGACAGGCTACTGGGCGAGATGGACCTTTGGTCTGACCCAGTACGGCTGTTCTTATGTTCTAAGCTCAGGGCTCAGGGTTGGGGGTCTCACTGGACCAACTTGATTTTCATGCAACCCTGCTCCTGGGTTCGCATGTGGCCTTTGGTGGCCAGGCTGGCAGCTATCCTGCCCTAGACGGCCACTTTCCTGTGCCTAGTGCGGAGATTGTGGACGTTGGAGGCCTCCCCCCAAACCTGGATGAGGTCCACGATCTCCGCACTAGACCAGGCAGGCATCCGCCTCTTGCGGCCCCGGGCAGGCTCCTGGGAGCCGCCAGCCTGGTCCTGGGAAGAGGGGGAGGGCTGGGTGGCAGCAGGTGGCTGGCTCGTGCTGTGCCAGGTGCAGGGTCTGCTGGCTGGGTGCTGGCAGGCTTGCACCTGGCACAGGCACCGTAGCCAGACCGTGGCCCTTTAAGGGCTCCGGGGCCGGGAGGGGGGCAGACGAGTTTCCCTGGCTTGGCCCAGAGTGGCCACCAGGGCAACCTGGGAAGGGCTAGCCTCCCACTAATTTGAATTAAGTGGCTACACAGCCCTTAATTCGAACTACTTAATTCGAACTACTTAATTCGAACTAGGCGTTAGTCCTCGTAGAATGAGGTTTACCTAGTTCGAATTAAGCGCTCCACTAGTTCGAATTAAGTTCGAACTCGCGGTTTGCGTGTGTAGCGCCTATGAAAGTTAATTCGAACTAACAGCTGTTAGTTCGAATTAACTTTGTAGTGTAGACATACCCGTCACATTTTCAGTCCCCTGGTTACTAGCTCTCCTGATTGTATGTAGCTTTAAATATCAGTGTCATAACACCACCACATTACTTTCAAAACTTACAGTTTGCAAGAGTGGTTTCAACCCTTTTAAGCACAAGATCACTTTTTGAATTTAAGGGCAATCCAGGATCTACCTGAAATGCAAACACCTTTGCCCTGCCTCCTTCCTGCCTCTGCACCATTTGGTCTTTGAAGCCCCACCCTGCTCACTCCATCCTCCCTTACTCCCTCCCTCCCATCACTCATTTTCATAAAGCTGGGGCAGGAGGTTGGATGCAGGGGTGGTGGTGCCAGTTCTGGTTTTGGGGTTAAGGGTTTCAGACTGTGGGCAGGGCTGTCTCGGGCAGAAGGTTGGAGTGCAGGAAAGGGTTCAGAGTGCTCTGGGAGGGAGGTTAGTGTGCGGGGAGGTCAGGACATGGGTGGGGGTTGAAGTGTAGGAGGGGGGTTCAGAAGTGGGGCAGGAGATTGAGATGCGGGCTCCAGCTGAGCACTACTTATTTCAGACAGCTCCTGAGCAGGGGGGCTAAGTCAGGCTCATCCTCACCCTGGTCCAGTGTAACTCACAAAAGCAGCTGGCATGTCCAGCAGCTGCTCCTGGGGATAGAAGGGCAGGTGGCTCCAAGTGTTGCTCCTCAACCACTGGTATCACCCTTCCAATTCCTATTGGCCACTAATAGTCTGGGAATGGGGAACTGCAGCCAATCTCCCAGTTTGGCTGCAGGAGCCTCCAGGAGATCAAGCTTGATTCCAGGAGACACCTTGCTGGTGTTCTTTCTAATGTTTTATACCCTAAGGATAATTATCCCATCCATGACAGGTAAAGCATTTTAGAACTCATTACTCAAACAATTACATTTAAGCATAAGAGAGAAATAAAAATGATGAAACACATAGACCAGTAAAAAACCTAAAATAACTCACTGAGAAAGGAGGAAAATAAGTAACAACAACACAAGTATGTGTTGGGTCAGGAGCTGAGCATGAAACACAGAGTGTGTGTGTGTAAGAGAGAGGGACACACACAATGTATGTGAGTGAAAGAGATATAAACAATGCAAAATAATGACAGAGATGTGCATTGCCCCTCTAAATATGCAGAGCATATTCAGATTTAGGAGCACCTGCCAGCAAACTCCATCTTTCCCAAACCCTGTCATGCTCTCCCTGACCCCTGTGGAGATACAGGACAGGGTGGGGTGTGGCTATATCCTCACATCAATGCCCCACTTTCTCCCTCTTCCAGAAGGCTCATAGGGGGCAGCTCCAAGGCAGGAGGACAGTACAGAAGTGTGGGGAGGGGCATCTGAAATGCCCACACTAGTTAACCTCATGGCTAAGAAAGTCAAGATCACCTGTCAGAGATTCCAGCAGCTACCAGAATCCTGATTTACTGGTTAGTGAGCACTGGTTACAGAATATACTCATGACCTTTTGTTTCCTGTCCCATAGAATCCTAGAATCATAGAGCTGGAAGAGACCTCAGAAGGTCATCAAGCCCAGCCCCCAGCCCAAGGCAGGCCAAACCCAACTAAATCAACGCAGCCACGGCTTTGTCAACCAGAGACTTAAAAACCTCTAGGGATGGAGATTCCACCACCTCCCTAGGAAACCCATTCAGTACTTCACCACCCTCCTAGTCAAATAGTTTTTCCTAATACCCAACCTAGACCTCCCCCACTGAAACTTGAGACCATTGCTTCTTGTTCTGCCATCCGTCACTACTGCAAAGAGCCTCTCTCCATCCTCTTTGGAACCTCCCTTCAGGAAGTTAAAGACTGCTATCAAATCTCCCCTCACTCTTCTCTTCTGCAGACTAAACAAACCCAAATCCCAGTCTCTCCTCATAGGTCATGTGCTCCAGCCCCCTAATCATTTTAGTTGCTCTCCACTGGACCCTCTCCAATGCGTCTACATCCTTTTTATAGTGGGGGGGGGGAGGGGTGAGAACTGGACCCAATACACCAGACGTGGCCTTACCAGAGCCGAATAAAGGGGAATAATCACTTCTCTAGATCTGCTGGAAATGCTCCTCCTAATGCAACCTAATATGCCATTCACCTTCTTGGATACAAGGGCATGCTATTGATTCATATCCAGCTTCTCGTCCACTGTAATCCCCAGGTAATTTTCTGCAGAACTGCTACTTAGCCAGTTGATCCCCAGCCTGTAGCAACTCTCCACTTGCCCTTGTTGAACCTCATCAGATTTCTTTTAGCCCAATCCTCTAATCTGTCCAGGTCACTCTGGACCCTATCCCTGCTTGCCAGGATATCTACCTCTCCCCCTAGATTAGTGTAATCTGCAAACTTGCTGATGGGGCAATCCATCCCCTCATCCAGGTCATTAATAAAAATGTTGAACAAAACCGGTCCTAGAACCGAACCTTGGGGCACTCCTCTAGAAACTGACTGCCAACCTGACATCGAGCCCTTGATCACTGCCCGTTGGGCCCAACAGTCTAGCCAGCTTTCTATCCATCTTACAGTCCATTTATCCAATCCATACTCCCTTAACTTGCTGGCAAGAATATTGTGGGAGACCATATCAAAAACTTTGCTAAAGTCAAGGTAAATTATATCCACTGACTCTCCTATATCCACAGAGCCAGTTACCTCATCATAGAAGCTAATCAGATTGGTCAGGCACGACTTGCCCTTCGTGAATCCATGTTGACTATTCCTGATCACTTTCCCCTCTTCCAAGTGCTTCAAAATGGATTCCTTGAGGATCCCCTCCAGGATTTTTCCAGGAACTGAGGTCAGGCTGATTGCTCTGTAGTTCCCTGGATTGTCCTTCTTCCTTTTTTAAAGATGGGCACTACATTTGCCTTTTTCCAGTCATCCAGGATCTCTCCCAATCTCCACGAATTTTCAAAGATAATGGCCAAAGGCCATTGACATTTGCCAACTCCCTCAGTACCTTCGGATGCATTAAATCAGGGCCCATGGATTTGTGTATGTTTAGCTTTTCTAAATAGTTGCTAACCTGTTCTTTACCCACCAAAGGCTGTCCACCTCCTTCCCACACTGTGTTGCATAGTGTATTTGTCTAGGAGCTGACCTTGCCCGTGAAGACAGAGGCAAAGAAAGCATTGAGTACCTCAGCTTTTCCCACATCATCTGTCACTAGGTTACCTCCCTCATCCAGTAAGGGCCGCACACCCTCTCTGATCACCCTCTTATCGCTAACATTCCTGTAGAAGCCTTTCTTGTTACCCTTCATATCCTTTTCTAGCTGCAATTCCAATTGTGCTTTTGCCCTCCTGATAACTCCCCTGCATTCTCGAGCAATACATTTATACTCCTCCTTAGTCATCTGACCAAGTTTCCACTTCTTGTAAGCTTCCTTTTTGTGTTTAAGCTCACCAGGGATGTCCCCAGTAAGCCAATCTAGTCGCCAACCATATTTGCTTTTCTTACTGCGTTTCAGGATGGTTTCTTCCTGTGCCTTTAATAAGGCTTCTTTAAAATACTGCCAGCTCTCCTGGACTCCTTTCCCCTTCATGTAAGCATCCCAGGGAATCAGTTATCTGAGGGTATGTCTATACTACAGCATTATTTCGCAATAACTTATTTTGAAATAGTTAATTTGAAATAAGTTATTTCGACATAACGCATATACACACAAAATGCATTTTGAAATAGTGTTTTCCTATTTTGAAATAGTGCGTCCACACTGAGTGGACTCTGAATCGCATTTAAGGCTGGTCAGACCCAGTTCTGGCAGGGCACCAGGTCAGGACTTACTGTGTGAGGCTGCTGCCTGAGGCTAACTGAGGTCTGTGCTTAAAGCGCCCCCCACTCCCCGGACAGCCGGTTCTCAGGTTTCCCTGATTACTTGTCTACCTTGATGAGGGACAGCAAAGCAGTTTTGTCTCAGCGTGCTCTGGTTGCCTTCACTCGGGACATCACAGCACTCTGCAACATGGAGCCAGAGCTGTCCCTGGGTGCTCTGGTGCTTCTCTTGGATGCATTGCTGCGACCCTGGGTGAACTTGCTACAGGCTGCCATCTGGGAGGTCCATCGGGGGGCTGTCAGTATGCAGGAGGCCCTGCAGGAGAGCTTCCACACTGAGGAACACTAAGGCTTTGTCTACACTGGCGGCTTCTTGCACAAGAACATCTTGCACAAGTGTTCTTGTGCAAGAAGTCTTGCGCAAGAAAACGTCCACACTGCCATGTGCGAGCTGTGCTTTTGTGCAAGAGCTCCCATGGCAGTGTGGACGCTCTCTTGCGCAAGAAAGCTCTGATGGCCATTTTAGTCATAGGGCTTTCTTGCGCAAGAAATCCCTGCCGAGCGTCCATACTGCCCTCTTGCGCAAGAGCTCCTGCGCAAGAGGGCTTACACCTGTTAAAAAAGAGCGTAGCTCTTGCGCAAGGAGCCCTCTCTTACCACGCTGTACTGTAAATTTACTTGCAGAGCGGACGGGCAGTGTGGACGCTCTGCAGATTCTTCCGCAAGGACGGCCGTACTTGCACAAGAAGCTGCGAGTGTAGACATAACCAGTCTCCCTAGTGTGCCCCACTGGGGGCTTGTGCCTTATTCCTCCCTCACGTCCCTCCACTTACCCCTCCCTCACCCGCTTCCTGATGTAAAATAAAACACACATATTTTCATAAATACAAACTCTCTTTATGTAACAAAATGGGGGGGAATGAAACTCTGGTGAGACTGAGGAAAGGAGGCAGGAGAAGGGCGAGAGAGGGTGGGAGAGGGGAAGGGAAAACCTGGGAGGAGGGGGCTGGAAGGAGGAAGCAAGGGGAAGAAGGGGGAGGGGAAGCTCAAGGCTCACGGTTGGGGGTCTCGCCGGGACAGCTGTCTTCCAGCACCGCGGGTGTGGGGTCCTTGGCGTCCCCGGGGGGATTCAGGAGGGGCTGGAGGGTGTGGAGGAGGTGGAAGGAGAAGCGGGAGGAGGAGAAGGAGTGGGAGGAGGAGCGGTAGATGGGGAAGGCAGCAGGCACAGGAGCGGCAGGAGGCAGCACGCTCTGCACCAGGGTCTGCAGGTGCTGGCAAATGGCATGGCCCTGGGCAAGCTGCTCCCACTGGAGCTGCAGGTCTTCTTGCACCCAGTGCTGGAGGGTGCGGTGCAGGGCTTGCAGTGCCCCCAGGTGCTGCTGTTGGTACCCCTCCATTGCATGGGTGGGCCTGTGGAGCCCTCGGGTGCGGAAGCATGTCCGGGCGGGGTGGTGTGCCCTGCATGTGCAGCTAGTGCGGCTGTGGAGAATCATAGAATCATAGAACCATAGAGCTGGAAGAGATCTCAGAAGATCATCAAGTCCAGCCCCCTGCTCTAGGCAGGACCAATCCCAACTAAATCAACCCAGCCAGGGCTTTGTCAAGCCGAGACTTAAAAATCTCTAGGGATGGAGACTCCACTACTTCCCTAGGTAACCCATTCCAGTGTTTCACCACCCTCCTAGTGAAATAGTTTTTTCTAATATCCAACCTGGACCTCTCCCACCTCCACTTGTGACCATTGTTCCTTGTTTTGCCATCCGTCACTACTGAGAACAACCTTTCTCCATCCTCTTTGGAACCTCCCTTCAGGAAGGCTGCTATCAAATCCTCCCTCACTCCTTGCTTCTGCAGACTAAACAGACCCAACTTCCTCAGCCTTTCCTCGTAGGCCATATGCTCCAGCCCCCTGATCATTTTCATTACCCTCCGCTGGACTCTCTCCAATGAATCCACATTCTTTTTGTAGTGCGGGGCCCAGAACTGGACACAATACTCCAGATGTGGCCTCACCAGAGCCGAATAAAGAGGAATAATCACATCTCTGGATCTGCTGGCAATGCTTCTCCTAATGCACCCTAATATGCCATTAGCCTTCTTGGTTACAAGGGCACACTGTTGACTCATATCCAGCTTCTCATCCACTGTAACCCCCAGGTCCTTTTCTGCAGAACTGCTACTTAGCCAGTTGGTCCCCAGCCTGTAACAATGCTTGGGATTCTTCCGTCTCAAGTGCAGGACTCTACACTTGTCCTTGTTGAACCTCATCAGATTTCTTGTGGCCCAATCCTCCAATGTGTTTAAGTCACTCCGGACTCTACCCCTGCCCTCCTGCCTCTCCCCCTAGCTTAGTGTGATCCACAGACTTGCTGAGGGTGCAATCCATCCCCTCATCCAGATCATTAATAAAGACGCTGAACAAAACTGATCCCAGAACGGAACCTTGGGGCCCTCCGCTAGAAACCGACTGCCATCCTGACATCGAGCCTTTGACAACTACCCGCTGGGCCCGACCTTCCAGCCAGCTTTCTATCCATCTTACCGTCCATTTATCCAATCCACATTCCCTTAACTTGCTGGCAAGAATATTGTGGGAGACCGTATCAGAAGCCTTGCTAAAGTCAAGGTATATCACATCCACTGACTTTCCCATGTCTACAGAGCCAGGCTGACTGCTCTGTAGTTCCCTGGATTATTCTTGATCACTTTCCTCTCTTCCAAGTGCCTCAAAATGGATTCCTTAAGGATCCCTTCCATGATTTTTCCAGGGACCGAGGTAAGACTGATTGGCCTATAGTTCCCTGGATCGTCCTTCTTCCCTTTTTTTAAGATGGGCCTTTTTCCAGTCATCTGGGATCTCTCCCAATCTCTACGACTTTTCAAAGATAATGGCCAAAGGCTCCTCAATGACATTTGCCAACTCCCTCAGTACCCTCGGATGCATTAAGTCCGGACCCATGGATTTGTGTACGTTTAGCTTTTCTAAATAGTTCCTAACCTGTTCTTTACCCACCAAGGGCTGTCCATCTTCATCCCATCTTGCATCACTTAGCACATTAGTCTGGGAGCTGACCTTGTCTGTGAAGACAGAGGCAAAGAAAGCATTGAGTACTTCAGCTTTTCCCACATCATCTCTCACTAGGTTACCGCCCTCATCCAGTAGGGGCCCCACACCCTCTCTAATCACCTTCTTCTTGCTAACATGCCTGTAGAAACCTTTCTTGTTATCCTTCACATCCGTTGCCAGTTGCAATTTCAATTGCGCTTTCGCCCTCCTGATAACCCCCCGGCATTGTCGAGCTTTACATTTATAGCTCTCCCTGGTCATTTGTCCAAGTTTCCACTTTTTGTAAGCTCCCTTTTTGTGGTTGTCCACCAAGGATTTCCCGTGTAAGCCAATCCTGTCTCCTACCATGTCTGCTTCTCTTGCTACGCGTTGGAATGGTTTCTTTCTGCCTTCAATAAGGCTTCTTTAAAATACTGCCAGCTCTCCTGGACTCCTTTCCCCTTCATGTTTGCATCCCAGGGGATTCTGCCCATCAGGTCTCTGAGGGAGTCAAAGTCTGCTTTTCTGAAGTCCAAGGTGTGTATTTCACTACTCTCTTTTCTTCCTTTGGTCAGGATCCTGAAATCTACCATCTTATGATCACTGCTTCCGAGGTTGTCACCCACCTCTGCTTCCCCAATTTGTTCCTCCCTGTCTGTGAGCAGAAGGTCAAGCTGCGCACGGCCCCTGGTCGGATCCTTCAGCACTTGTACCAAGAAGTTATCCCCAACATTCTCCAAAAACTTCCTGGATTGCCTGTGTACTGCCGTATTGGTCTCTCAACAGATGTCAGGGTGATTAAAGTCCCCCACGAGAACCAGGGCCTGCGATCTAGAAGCTTCTCTTAGTTGTCTGAAGAAAGCTTCATCTACCTCATCCACCTGATTTGGTGGCCTATAGTAGACACCAGCCACAGCATCATTGCTGTTGTTTGCACCTCTAAACTTAACCTGTAGACTCTCAACAGGTTTTTCTCCCTCTATATACTGGAGTTCTGAGCTATCGTAGTACTCTCTTACATACAGTGCAATTCCTCTTCCTTTTCTCCCCTGCCTGTTCTTCCTGAACAGTTTATACCCTTCCATGATAGCGCTCCAGTCATGCGAGTCATCCCACCAAGTCTCAGAACCCCCATCCCTAGGACTATGCATCCTATGCCTTCCAGTTGATGGTGTTCCCTTCCTGTTTTTTCCTTGTGAGGTCCCTTCCAAAGCATTCACCACCGCAGAGCCTGTGGAGAGAGCCTGAAAGCGATTACTTACCTCTATAGCATTGGGGGATTCCTGTGCTGGCCTTTTTCCCCTTCTAGAAGTTACATGTTGCCAGTTCTCTTCCTGGTCCTGTACTGCCCTTTCTGGCTCTTCCGCCTCGTGCTTGCAGGATTAAATGCTGCCTTGTATCGTGGAAGTCTTCATCCTCTCTGATCGAGCATAGGGTTGACACTTGGGCCTCCAGTCCTCTACTTTTTTCTTCCAAAATGGCGACCAGCGTGCACTTAGTGCAGATGAAATCCGTTCTTTCTTCCGGGAGGAAGACAAACATGGCAGCATGTAACAACAGCAGACCTATCAGCATCGATACCTGCTGTCCTGTTCACAAGTTTCTTGGTTGCTTGCTCGCTGCTTTATAAAGCCCTGGACTCCCTGAAAGTTCCCCCCTACCAAGGGAAACAAGAGAAACAAGAGAAGTGGTCAGTTATGCCTGGGGACACAGTGGGTGAAGCCCAGCTCTTCAAGGTGAGGATGACCATTCCCTGCACCATCAGAGCTGATATGCTTGTACACAGGCCATGTTCGGAATGTCCTGCTATCCCCGGGAGTGGGAGCTGCCTTGAGACCACACCCATGCCCCTGTGGCATATATAGTGTGGGTTGGGGGGGGGGGAGATGTCCCCTGCCTCTGTGTAGAGTGGCCTTGTGGAGGGAGGGCATCCTGCTGTGTCCCACCCCGGAGTCAGGAGAATGTCATGTCTCCTCACACATGCGTGTGGCTAACACGGTAAGGCCCCTGTGTGGCAGCCAGCTGGAGCCACATGCCCAGGGGTGGCATGGCACATGCTCGCACATGCACAGGTTGCTGCGTAATCTGTGGACAGCATGGCCCACACACGCAGTCCCTGGTTTCCATCCCACACCCCCACTTCCACATAAGGGGACAGTGATGGCACTCACATGTTGTTGCCTCCCTGGCCTGAGATGACACCGGCAACAGGTCCGCTGGGGCAGCTCGGGGGTCCTGGCTCATCGGGATGGTGATGATGGCCTCCTTTGGCTCCTGGCTTTCCTCCTTCTTCTCCTCGATGCCCTGGTCAGAGCCCTCTGCCCCAGGGTTGGTGACCACCTGGGGGGCACAGACCATCCCGCCCCCCAGGATGCAGTCCAGGGCATCAAAATAAGGGCAGGTGTGTGGATCTGCCCCTGGTTGGGAGCTGCCCCCTGTGGCCCTGGCATAGGCCTACCGCAGCTCTTTGATTTTCATGCGCACCTGCTCCTGGGTGCGCATGTGGCCTTTGGTGGCCAGGCTGTCAGCCATCCTCCTATAGACGGCCGCGTTCCTGTGACTAGTGCGGAGATCATGGACATTGGAGGCCTCCCCCCAAACCTCAATCACGTCCATGATCTCCACACTAGACCAGGAAGACACCCGCCTTCTGCGGCCCCTGTCAGGCTCCTGGGAGCTGGGGGACTGGTCCTGGGGAGCGGTGGAGGGCTGGCTGCCGGTGGCTTGCTGGCTCATGTTGTGGGGCCACTGGGTCAGGGCCAGTGACTGCTGGCTCTGGGCTGGCAGGCCTGGAGCTGGCACAGGCACTGTGGCCAGACTCTACCCCTTTAAGGACTCTGGGGAGAGGGAGAGGGAGAGGAGTTTTCCTGGTTGTGCCCAGAGTGGCCACCAGGGCACCCTGGGAAGGGCTGGAGGCCCCCTATTTTGAAATAAGTGTCTACACAGTGCTTGTTTCGATTTAGCTATTTTGAATTTGGTGTTATTCCTCATGGAATGAGGTTTATCAAATTCGAAATAAGCGCTCCGCTATTTCGAATTAATTTCGAAATAGTGGTTTGGCTGTGTAGAGACTAGGAAAGTTATTTTGAAATAACAGCTGTTATTTAGAAATAACTTTGCTGTGTAGACATACCCTGAGGGAGTCAAAGTCTGCTTTTCTGAAGTCCAGGGTGTGTATTTTGCTACTCTCCTTTCTTCCTTTGGTCAGGATCCTGAAATCTGCCATCTCATGATCGCTGCTTCCCAGGTGGCCATCCACCTCTACTTACCCTACTAGTTCCTCCCTGTTTGTGAGCAGCAGGTCATGTTTGTGAGCAGCATGGCCCCTAGTCGGTTCCTTCAACACTTGTACCAAGAAGTTATCCCCACTTATTCCATCTGATCCGGTGGACTATAGCAGACACGAACCACAACATCACCCCTGTTGCTCCTGCTTCTAAGCTTAACCCAATGACTATCAGGTGGCTTTTCTCCCTCTGTATACTGGACCTCTGAGCAATCATACTGCTCTCTTACATACAGTGCAACTCCTCCTCCTTTTCTCCCCTGCCTCTCCTTACTGAACAGTTTATGCCCTTCTATGACTGCTCCAATTATGTGAGTCATCCCACCAAGTCTCCGTTATTCCAATCAAATCATAGTTCTTTGACTGGGCCAGAGCCTCCAATTCTTCCTGTTTGTTTCCCAGGCTTCTTGTATTCATGTACAAACACCTTAGATAACTAGTTGATTGCCCTACCTTCTCCATTTGAATCAGGGGTTCTCCTTTGTTGCTCCTTCCTCCTTGTGTTTCTTCCTGGTATCCCACTTCCCTACTTATCTCAGGGCTTAGGTCACCATCCCCTGACAAACCTAGTTTAACACCCTCCTCACTAGATATGCAAGCCTGCCCGCGAAGATGCTCTTTCCTCTCTTGGTTAGGTGGATCCCTTCTCTTCCTAGCAATTCTTGTGCCCAGAACAGAATCCCATGGTTGAAGAAATGAAAGCCTTCTCTCTGACACCATCTGTGCAACCACGCATTTACTTCCATGATTCGACAATCTCTACCTGGACCTTTTTCTTCAACAAGGAGGATGGACGAGAATACCACTTGCGCTTCATATTGTTTGATCCTTCTTCCCAGTGCTACATAATTTGCAGTGACCTGTTCAAGGTCATTCTTGGCCATATTGTTAGTTTCTACATGGATAAGCAGGAAGGGGTAGTGGATTCAAAGGTTGATCAGTTTCAGAAGATTCTTGGTCACATCCTGAATTCTAGCTACTGGTAAGCAGCACACTTCTTGAGATTCTAGGTCTGGACGGCATATGGATGACTCAGTCCCTCTTAGGAGGGAGTCCCCGACCGCCACCACCTGTCTTCTTCTTTTGGGAATGGTGGTCATGGAACCCCCATCCCTAGGACTACGCATCCCATGCTCTCCAGTGGATGGTGTACCCTTCTGATTTCTTCCCTGAGAGGTCTCTTCCAAAGCATTCTCCACCACAATGCCTGTAGAGAGAGACTGAAAGTGATTACTTATCTCTACAGGAATAGGGGATACCTGAGTTGGCCTTTTTCTTCTAGAGGTTACACGCTGCCAGTTCATCTCGCTCAGGTGTTCTTTCTTCTTGGCTGGTTTTTAAAATAATGGTTAGAAAATCGGAAAGACATTATAAAATATTCAGTTATATTTCAGCTGCACATATTGTTTTTGATAGTTATTCCAGCAGAGAGACTCTTTATGGATCCGCCATTTTTATTCAACTTCTAATGTGAACCAGTTGTAAACGTATTAGGTTTTTCCCGCTACACAATGCATTAGTGCTGAACTATTCATTTAACTGTTATTAAGTCCTTTCTGTTACATTCAGAAATACTAATAACAGTTGTTTCCATTCTTCCCAGTTTCCTCATTGATTCAGTTCTCTCCTCATTGGTCATGCGCTCCAGCCCCCTAATCCTTTTGGTTGCTCTCTGCTGGACCCTCTCCAATGCATCCACATCCTTTCTATAGTGGGGGGGCCAGAACTGGACACAATATTCCAGATGTGGCCTCACCAGAGCCGAATAAAGGGGAATAATCACTTCTCTGGATCTGCTGGCAATGCTCCTCCTAATGCAGCCGAATATGCCATTAGCCTTCTTGGCTACAAGGGCACACTGTTGACTCATATCCAGCTTCTCATCCACTGTAATCCCCAGGTCCTTTTCTGCTGAACTGCTACTTAGCCATTCAGTCCCCAGCTTGTCACAATGCTTGGGATTCTTCCATCCCAAGTGCAGGACTCTACACTTGTCCTTGTTGAACCTCATCAGATTTCTTTCGGCCCAATCCTCTAATCTGTCCAGGTCACTCTGGACCCTATCCCTGCCCTCCAGCATGTCTACCTCTCCCCCTAGCTTAGTGTCATCTGCAAACTTACTGAGGGTGCAATTCATCCCCTCATCCAGGTCATTAATAAAGTTATTGAACAATACCAGTCCAAGAACCGATCTTTGGGGCACTCCGCTAGAAACCAACTGCCAATCTGACATCAAGCCCTTGATCACTACCCGTTGGGCCCAACAGTCTAGCCAGCTTTCTATCCATCTTAGAGTCCATTTATCCAATCCATACTCCCTTAGCCTGCTGACAAGAATATTTTGGGAGACCGTATGAAAAGCTTTGCTAAAGTCAAGGTATATCACATCCACTGACCTTCCCATATCCACAGAGCCAGTTACCTCATCATAGAAGCTAATCAGATTGGTCAGGCATGTCGAAGTAAAAACTTCACTCTGTTTACGCGGCTAAAATATATGGTTTTATTGGCCAATAAAAGCAAAGTGAGCCAAACGTGGACCCAGCAAAGTCAGGCCCAGTAAGGCTGCTGATACAATCCGTCATAGTATCTTTATACCCTTGACCAAACAGCCTGACGTCAGGGCATTCAAATACAGAAATCATCAATTAAGCTAGGAAAATAAAGCCTTATCAACAAGATGGAGGACAGGTACGAGGGAGTACCTCTCCTGTCTAAACCAGCCCAATTAACACATTCCAATAGCACATCTGTCTTGGCCTGGCACATGGGGTGATAGAAAGTTCACTCTGGCCTACATGCAAAGGCAAAAAGCTGAAATGGTTTCTGCTATACAAGATGGCTTTTAGCTAAACATATAAAATGGTTACGGCAGTCTCTACAACTCCCCCCTTTTAGCCTTTTAAAGGCTAACCATGAAACCATTTTATATCTCCATTTCCATTAAAGTATTAATATACATTTCCTGTTCCTTTCTCTGCTCATCATATTTTAACATCATTACTTCCACATTCTCTCTAGTAAGGGTCTGTCTTGTGCTTTTTTTAGAATACAAGCAATACAGCATTTGATTAACAAGAAACAAAAATAAACACAAAAGAATATAACCAATACTAAAACTACACCTTGAAGAATCCAAGTTCCCACATGTCCAAACCAGCCTCTCAACGAACCCCAGAGAGTCCTGTCTTCCTCCTCCCCTAGGCGTTCCACAGTTCTTTCAATCTCTGAGGCGTCTTCCTCCACTTCCTTGCTGGTGTCAGTAATATACACACAGCATTCTTTTCCCACTAAGGCACAAACCCCGCCCTTACTAGCTAGGACATAGTCTAGGGCCATCCGGTTTGGGCTCTTTCCCACTCTGGCTCCTGAACCATTACATGTCCAGCAGTACTTTCCAATTGGGGTCAGGTCTAGGTGGATATACCCTGGGTTAGTAAACCCTTTATCCTGCCAAGTATCATTTGGCTTTAGTTCACTAAACAATGGGCCATTCATTTGAGTGTTGTTCAGTGGGACCGGAATCATTGGGATGCCTCCTTCTGAATGTACAGGACTGTGAGCACATATCCAGCAACCTGTGGAATTAAATTCTTGGGAAACTTGGTTCATTAAAAACATAAACACATTTGAACCATACAGGTTATAACTACTAGGTATTAAAAACAAGATTAAGCATAAGCTCAACAGGAATTGTTTGTCCAGCCTCATGCTGGCTGTTCTTCAGGACTTCGTAGATTGCTTCACTTATCGCTGGCAGGTTCTTCTGGGTCGCAGCTGGTACCTTGGCCTCGGTTCCTCAGGATCGTCTGCTTCTGGGCTTGGATTGCCGGTACCAAGCCTGCGCTGATCCTCGTCTACTTCTGGACCTGGGTTTCCGGTACCAGGTCTGCGGTGCTCCTGGTTAGGGCTAACCTCTGTAGGGGCTGGAACCGCTTTGCAGTGGGACGCGTGAATCCAGGTGGGGAATCCCTCACACTTTACAGCAGTATGGGTGGTCAGAAGGACTTGGTAGGGACCCTTCCACCTGGGTTCCAGGGCAGTCTTCCGCTGGTGAACCTTCACGCAGACCCAGTCTCCTGGTTGTAGTTTATGGCACGGCTCAGTCGGGGCCTCCTGGAAGGCGTCCTTAACCTGTGAATGATAGGACTGTACACACCTCATAAGTTCCTGACAATACTTGACTATGCTTCCTTTAATAAGTGTGACATCAGCCAGGTCAATTTCTGGGCTGCTTAACAGTCTTATAGGTCGGCCACATGCAATTTCATGTGGACTGAGTCCAGTTTTCCGATTAGGAGTGGCTCTCATGCTCATTAGGGCAATCGGGAGAGCTTCTACCCATGTTAAGCCAGAATCTTCACATATCTTAGCAAGTTTGTTCTTTAAAATCCCGTTGCGTCTCTCTACTGCTCCTGCGCTCTCCGGGTGTCGCAGGCAGTGCAGTGCTTGTCTGATAGAGTAGTACTTTGCCAGGTTTTGAACAATTTGTCCAGTAAAGTGGGTACCTCTATCACTGGAGATCACAAGGGGTATTCCCCATGATGGGATGTAATGATTTAGAAGTTTCTTTGCCACTGTGATAGCATCAGTTTTCTTGCAGGGATAAGCTTCTACTCATCTCAAAAACAAACAAACAATAATCAGCACATATTCAAAAGATTGACATTTAGGCAATTGAATAAAGTCCATCTGTAAATTTAGAAATAGTTCCAAAGGCAGAGGTCTGGTTGCCGGAACTGTCTTTACAGGTTTTCCCACGTTGTGGGCTTGGCAGACAGGGCAAGCCAGACAGTAATCTTTAGCTGCTTGGGAGAATTTAGGAGCAAACCAATTTTGCTTTAGGATTGCTATCATCCCCCCTTTGCCAACGTGTGACAGTCCATGGAGCACGGAGGCAAGGTGAGGAAGCAAGACCACTGGGGCAACAATGCGGCCGTCAGAGCTGCGCCACAAATGGTCTGGGTGCAAGGTGCACCCTACCAGTCTCCACTCCTGTTTTTCCGATTCTGGGGCTTGGTTTTGCAGGAGGGCCAGTTGTGAAAGAGACGGCATAGGAGCTGGCGATGGTAGGAGAGAAGGGAAAAATGGCAGGTAGAGGAGCAGATTTCACTACATTCCAGACAGTACAAACTGCATAGTCTACTACTAAAACTTCACTAGAATTATAAAAGCAAAAAACCGTTTGTGTAAAGCACAAAGTTAAGATTATTCAAGGTACTTAAATTATTTTTTTTTTCTCATTAAAACAACAATATTGTACACACAACAATGTCTGAAATACATATATCACAATTAAGACACACAAGACAAATCTGGACAGAACACAGAACACAAACTTATTATGTCATGACACAGAACCATGGTTTTTCTTCAGTTAATTTTCAGCTGATATTAGCGCTTTTTGATGATCTGAAAGACAAGAAAACATTTCTACCCCCATCGGGGTGGCCCATTATAACTTAAAATACTGCCTAAGATCTGCTAGGGGAACCGGTTACAGCTAGTTCCCTACCACTTCCATGGGCGAGTGAGCTGCAACTTTCCGAGAACAAGGGTGCTTCATCGGTACTTGTGACCTTCCACTCCCTTGAATTACCTCAGAGTTGCTAGCCCTACCCAACAGTGGCATGCCTCAGTTTCCCTCTTGTACTGCAGACCAGGTTGTTGTGGGGTTTTTTTTTTTGGTTTTTTTTGTTTTTAATGTGTGAAGCTTCAAATGATTTACTGCCACAGAAACTCTTTCTTAGAACAAGGCGCTTGCTAGTTACTATTTCAGCAAGCAAAAAGGTTTTCTTTTCCTGAAAAGAATCATATACAATGTTACAGGCTTGCTTATGGGGGACAGTGCCCCCCCATTCCTCTTCCAAAACAGACAGGCAGTTTGCAGACACACACACCCTTGGATCTGAAAGCAAGCCAAAAGTGCTATCAACTCAGCCTTGAACAGAAACACCGTGAAGTTTCTGGGCTTGGATTTTTAAAACAATAATTAGTTTCCTTGAAAGACACATTTAACCCTTAGGGTGCAGGTTTTACAAATTTACAATGTATAGATTCTATTTTTTTATGCAGTTAACCAATTAAGTTTCAGTAGAATTCCTTATTTTTCCTGTAATAGATTTAACAAAGTGTCTGTAGCCAAATGTTTAAACTTGATTGTTTCTTCGCGTAGATGATTAAAAGAGGCTGCAAGAAACAAGGAGTCATTTCTAAAGCAGTTTTTTTTCTTACACATTACAATATTGCTTAATTTCTTTTCCTTAGAATTTGGAGGAACACTTCCCTTAAACTGTTAAACTTATTTGAAACTTGGTGTTTTGCTTTGGATCGGGCAAGTTTGTTACAGGAGCCCGTCTTTTCAAAGGGAAGAGCTAATTCCTTTCAGTTACTTTTTTGTGTTTCCTCTCTATCTGCGTATGCGTTATAAAGAGGGATAGAGGGGTGATGTTGTGCTGAATTTCCCACCCCCCCATCTTGGTTGATACGGGTGTACCAACTGAGAAATCTCTTTTTTTTTTTTCCCACTTCTTGTGCATTATTTTGGCACAGAGGCTCTGCAGCAAGTTTGTAAGTTACCTATCTTACTGCAGGGCAGATTTTTTTGCTTTGAGCTTCACTTTCATCCCTCAGGGCTTTAATTTTTCCTCTTTTCCAATTCGTTAAATGCTTACAGGTCCTTGGACCATTATGCACGTACATGTAGTACACAGGGGTGCCTTTCGGCAGTGTGGGGGGATGTTTAGACTAACCCCCACCTAAACTAACTTTTCACACTCTAAAGTAAGAGTCTGCCGGATCTAGAGTGTCAGACATTAGCAGCTCATGAAATAAGGGGAGTCTTCACTCCCTCACATATCCGCTGAGTCTTGAGGTTCAGCTGACCCCCTTAAATGTAAGACTTTAGTCATATCGAAAGTCCCTTGCAATGGGAATTGTAATTTGGAGTCATTTTGAGTATACAAATTCCATTTATCTAAAAAACTTGCAAGTATTTTTCCCATAGTGGGTATACATAAAGAAAGCCGGACTGTCCTTAGAAGGCACTGGAATTCCTGCGGACTGACCTACCCCCATTTTCTGCAAGCGCTCAAACAGATTCTGCAAGGCACCGAACCAAAGTCCGCCTGCTTGCACTACCCCCCCTTTGTATTGCGAGGCACTGGACTCAAAGTCCACCTGGCTCGCAGGGGCTGCGAGTCACCGGATTAAGAGAAATCCGCCTGCCCGCACCGATCCCCCCCCCTTTTGTATTGCGAGGCACTGGACTCAAAGTCCACCTGGCTCGCAGGGGTTTCCGGCACCCGTCCCAGCCCGGCAGAACACCACGTCCTGGCGCCTGGAGACAGCCTGGCGGAGTGGGGAAATACTATGGCCTGGGGTTAGCCTCAGAGGTCAGTACTACGTCCACAAATAACAGAGAGAGACAACAAAGCTTCCCCACAGTTCCGTGTGCCGAGAGAGAGTAATGGCACCACACCAGCTTTTAGCATCCGAACACAGAGGGTCCAGCGCATGGCTGCCTCACTAGAGACACCGGTGTGCCCTTTTGGAACTGTGACACATAAGACAGGCCTAATAGACAAAGACAGACACAGACAGACAAAAAATGTTAGCCGCTCCACAAAATTGAATTCCGTAGGCCCCCTTACCCCAATGGCCAGCCGTCACTCCAAATCCTAAGCCCTCACCCAGGAGATTTCGTAACAGGTATCCCCTTTACCTTCTATTGAGCGCTCTGAGAGGTTTGGAAGTGGAGTGCCAGTCCGTCCATACAGTCAAGTGGCGCGTTAGGAATCTCGGTGGAACCTCCAAATTGTCGAAGTAAAAACTTCACTCTGTTTACGCGGCTAAAATATATGGTTTTATTGGCCAATAAAAGCAAAGTGAGCCAAACGTGGACCCAGCAAAGTCAGGCCCAGTAAGGCTGCTGATACAATCCGTCATAGTATCTTTATACCCTTGACCAAACAGCCTGACGTCAGGGCATTCAAATACAGAAATCATCAATTAAGCTAGGAAAATAAAGCCTTATCAACAAGATGGAGGACAGGTACGAGGGAGTACCTCTCCTTTCTAAACCAGCCCAATTAACACATTCCAATAGCACATCTGTCTTGGCCTGGCACATGGGGTGATAGAAAGTTCACTCTGGCCTACATGCAAAGGCAAAAAGCTGAAATGGTTTCTGCTATACAAGATGGCTTTTAGCTAAACATATAAAATGGTTATGGCAGTCTCTACAGGCACGACTTGCCCTTCGTGAATCCATGTTGACTATTCCTGATCACTTTCCCCTCTTCCAAGTGCTTCAAAATGGATTCCTTGAGGATCCCCTCCAGGATTTTTCCGGGGACTGAGGTAAGGCTGACTGGTCTGTAGTTCCCTGGATTGTCCTTCTTCCCTTTTTTAAAGATGGGTCTTTTCCCAATCATCCAGGATCTCTCCTGAGCTCCACAGCTTTTCAAAGATAATGACTAAAGGCTTCTCAATGACATTTGCCAACTCCCTCAGTACCTTCGGATGCATTAAATCAGGGCCCATGGATTTGTGTATGTTTAGCTTTTCTAAATAGTTCCTGACTTGTTCTTTTCCCACCAAGGGCTGTCCACCTCCTTCCCATACTGCGTTGCCTAGTGCATTTGTCTGAGAGCTGACCTTTTAACTTTTCCTTGTTGACAGGTTTGTGGTGATTTGTCTGACACTGAAAATATAAAGTGGAAAAAAGTTATTGCTGGGCAAGTATAAAGTCAGATATTTTTTGGGGGGAGTTAGGTAACTAAATATTGGGCTCTTCATTTATTGATTTTGAATTAATGGTTTTACAGTAGATTCCATTTCATGCTATTCACTTGTATTGTTTGGAAGGATTGAAATGAAGAGGCATTTATGTAAATCTTATAAAGGTCTTTGTAAGAAAAGCAGGACAAAGCTCTAGTGGAGAGAAAGGACTAAGCTTTCCAAGCATTAGTTTTCTACTACGTATACATGTTGTTTCCAGGAAAGTTTGACATTTGCAATATAATTAAATGAACTGGAAAGCGAGGATGCATTCTCTTCACCATGAATGACTGTATATATATTGACAATATGAAGGTATTTGATATTCCCAGGAGTTATCAGATTAGAGTTCCCATGCATTTGTATTCTTCTGAATTCCTTCCTTAGTTGCACCTGAGTGAAGTCAGTGGTGTTGTACAGGAATAACTCTGGGCAGAATAAGATAATAACATGTATATTAGCCAAACTCAACAGTCTGTATGACAAAGATGTACACAAATCAAATATTTGAAATGGTAACACACAGAAACCTGTTGGAGAACATTTTAACCAGCCTGGGCACTCATTAATGGAGTTAAAAGTGGCCATCCTCTTGCAGAATAATTCCAGGAACCAACTAGAGAGAGAGAGACTGTGGAACTGGCCTTTATAAGCAAATTTGACACATTTACCCAGGGAGTCAACAAAGACATTTCCTAGATGGGCCGTTATATTCAACACCCAAATGCCATCGAAAACTAAGTATAACGAAGACTTTACATCCCACTCTATTAGCCTCATTTATCACAGACTCTTTAATTGATGAGTCACTTTTATTTTTCTTATCTGGTTTTTAAAGGTTTTTTTAAGTTACAGACTAACATGGGACAGATTAACCCTCTGAGACAGAATAAGGAAATGTCATTAGCTGCATATTACATGTATGACTTGCATATTGCATATATATGACTAATCACAGATTTTTGATTAGGAGTGGTGGTGCTTTGTACAGGCATGGGTACAATACATTTCCTTTTCCTTCCTCTGAAGGCAAGAGATGGCCTTCTGGGATCTCTCCTTTACTCCTGCACATTAGTAAAGGATTGGCTTCATGTTGCTGCTTAAACTGAGCAGGGCTGAACTGGCAAGGAATGTTAATCCTCGTAGCTTACTATTTTGTTGTACTAGAAGAAAATGTATAGCTCACCACATCTTTTTCTTTCACTGATTCTCGATCCGTTGCCAGCTTTTTTATTTATTATTTTTACTTAGGCTTTTAAAGGATTTTCAGATGAAGTAGGAAGATAGAATAGTACGTACACAGTAAGTCATTTGATCAGGAATCCTTTTTGTTATGCTTTTGAACAGCACCTAGATAGGGTTAAATCCTGATTAGGATCTCAGGAGTTTTCTACAATAGGAATTGCTAGACTGACTAAAGTCTCTGGTCCATCTAATTGCATTTCCTGTGTATAGGTGGCCAGCACCAGAAGCTTCAGTGGAACATATAAAAAACTTTCTAATTTCATATAGTTAGAGTCTAGTTTCAAACTTGAAGTATGAGATTAAACAATGTGGAAGGATTAAATCTATGATAACCTAGTTACTCCTGTTATGCATAAATATGCAGTCCTTTTTTTGGCCTCAACATCATTCTGTGGCAGTAAGCACCATAGTCTAATTATACATTTCATGAAAATGCCTTTCCATTTCTTGATTTTGAATTTTCCACCTTTTACATTTTATTGAATGGTGCCTTTTTCTTGTATTATGAAACAGGGAGAACAGAAATTCTTTATCTACCTTCTGTAGGTCATCTATTTTATATACTCTTTTCTTGCCATTTGCTTTCTAAAGTGCCCAATTTATGGGTAGTACACAGTTCAGTGGAACATTTCATGAGGTCCACAGCCTGTTTCAGTGATATACTAATGGCCAGTTTATTAGCGTTTTGTCATGTTTACAGAAGTGTGTGAAATGACAATAATGTACAGAGACTATTTCTATCTAAATACCTACAAAACATGCAGAAGTCAAAATATAAATAAATACAGGTGACAGATTAGATGCAGCATTCAAAAGTTAACATGATTTGGCAGGCTGTATTTTGCAGTACTTTGTCTCTGTGCTCAGGGCCCTTTAAGCACTCCACACATACATTCCTGTGAAGTTCAGTAGAGTTATTATCATAAACATTCTCAAGACCCTGCTCTCAGACTTCTCACTGGGATCTCCAAGGCCTTCCCTGTTTGAAATCTTTTTTTTCCCCTTGCTGAAGTCTACTGATGCCCAGTACACTCTGTAGTCTGTTTCCCTAAGCATCTCCCATCCTGCCTTTACCTTTTATTAGATGACTTGAGTTCCTCTTTCTTTGAAAGGCATCCTGTCCCGATAGGCATGAACCTTCTATTACCCATACACCAAGAAGGTTAGGCTCCTCTGCCCATCCCCATCTCTCTGGGTTCCCTAACAATGCCTCCATTTCTTTTTTAAGCTCATCCTAGGTTGACCCCATACATAGCATAGGCCTGGATTCTTCCACATTCCTTTATCCAAAAAATTCTTCACCCTGGCTTGCCAGAACCCACAATTACCACCATAAGAGTCTGCCATAATAAGCCCCTCCAAGCAACTGTGTGGGCTGTTGGGGAGGGGGACTTACAGGCTGCCATTTAACTGTCTGACATGATGCATCCGAGTCACATGGCACCAAGATGTTAGAGGGTTTATCCCTTCACCCTCCCACTTCACTGTTCTTTCTCTCACAGAGAACAGCAATGCCCGCAGTCCAGAAATGCAGACAATTTGATGTTTGTTGGGATTAGCTTCCAGCAAACATTAATCCAGTTTCCTTTCTTTTTTCTCTTGTTTTTTCCCATGCACTTCCTGTTTTTCCCTAATAAATATATGGTAATATAACTGAACCGATCATTCTATTAAAATTTAACTAACCAATACTGACATATTATAGAATCATAGAATCATAGGGTTGGAAAAGACCTCAGAAGTCCAATCCCCTTCTGAAAGCAGGGCGAATCCCAACTAAATCATCCCAGCCAGGGCTTTGTCAAGCCGAGACTTAAACACCTCTAGGGATGGAGATTCCACCACCTCCTTAGGTAACCCATTCCAGTACTTTACCACCCCACTAGTGGCATAGTTTTTCTTAATATCCAACCTAGACCTCCTACACTGCAATCTGAGACCATTGCTCCTCGTTCTTCCATCTGTTACTACTGAGAACAGCCTCTCTCCATCTTCTTTGGAATCCCCCTTCAGGTAGTTAAAAGCTGCTATAAAACCCCTCTTCAAAGGGGGGAAAATATGATTTCCTAACCAATTATATCCCTCCACCTTAATTGATTTACACCCAGCAAAATTAATTTTCTGGGAGACAGAAACAATAAAAGAATCAGACAGAGCCATACAAGAGAGATGGGGAAGTGGGTCCTTACCAGACACCACATAATGACAAAGCAATAAAGACATGTGGATTTCACAATCCCAATTATTGATGAAACTTCAACCTAAGTTCCTAGGCTCTCCCCTTTATCTGTTTAATGTGGTTGGTTTGGAATGTGCCAAGATTGGTTTCCTAGTTTATGTATCCTCTAGATACAGATCCTGGAGGAAAACAAAAACCAAAAAATTGTCTTAAAGTTGACCTAGTCTACCAATATATTTTTTGCCCAGACCTGGGTGTCAAACATTGATCATAATACAAGGATTTTAGGTTTGCCTTCAGAAAGTGCATGTCACCCACTGTTCCTTTGTTATTAGCAAAAAAGTTCACTTCTTCAGTTAGTCTTGTGCCTAAGGCTAATGACACTAAATGGATTATATCAGTAGTTTTCAGTCTGTCTTTTTCAGACCCCCCTAAATGTTTTTTACTGGAAGTGCAGACCCCTTTGGAAATATAAGCATAGTCTGCAGGCCCTCGAGGGTCTGCAGATCACAGGTTGAAAGCCACTGCATTACAGTGAGCATGTGCAGAGAAAGAGCCAAGAGGGCTGAAAGCCAGATTTACTTAGAGCAAGTATGTGGCTCTGGGGAAGTAATTCTCAACCTGCAGATCATAGACCTCTTGTGGCCCGGTCAGCACGCAGCTGCAGCACATGTAACATTTGCAGGGCCATACGGGTCACATGTATATATTGTGTGGATGTAACCCCCTAAGACACAGAGTGCTGCATATGTGGCTCACAGTGGTAAACAGGTTGAGAACCACTGCTCTGTGGCAATGTTGTGTCTATTCAACCTGAACATCACCTGGCCAGCCACTATGAATTCAAGCTCTACTGTGAGCAGTAATCTGAAATAAAAAGGCATGTTCTTACAGTCTGCCTCTGCAAAAAGGATTTTATACTTTGGGGAAATGTAATATGAGTACAGCAGAATATAAGAAAGCCCTAAAACATTTTCAAAAAGAAATAACAGATGCAAACACTTGCTGGGAGGGGAATTCAGGGAGCAAAGGCGTATGTGGGGAGGGATTGGGGCTGCAGTAAGGGAAGGAGGATAAATGGGGATGAGTGATAAGTGAAGGGAGACGAGTTGTGGGCATAGACTAGGTAAGGAGCACTTGCCAGCCTCACAGCCTCAGTTGATTTGGCATCCCTTGAGGGGGGGAAAAGAGGGGAGGTAACCTTACCCACCCACAAGGGAGCTGTGGACTGTCTCTGTGAAGATACTACTACAGGAAATCAGGCAGCAGTGTGACAGACTCCCCATCAATAGCTCCTTAATTGCTCTTTAAATAACCCATTAAAAGATCTTTAAATAGCTCCCCCCCTTTAAATAGCTCTGGAGTCCCTGTAGACTGTCACAGGACCAGTAGCTTAAAATAGGGTCTGAACTGTTAAATGAAATTACTCAGGATTATAACTCAGTTCATATGGTTACAGTGAAGAAGAAATGCTGATTCCATATGACTTAAATGTCAGATCAGAATGAGTTAAATGTTGAGTATTTTCAAGAAACTCCTTGTGTGAATGGGCTATAGAAATTGATTGGGCTAAAGAAATGGGCTATAGCAGTGAACACTGCTTGACTAATAAATGGAAGAAAACTGCAATTTCTTCACACAAAAATAAAATTGAATTGACTCCTGTAATAAAGTACAACACTTTTCACAAAAGACTCAAACAGTTGTGGGATTTTATCTATTTTAGAGTGAAAAACTCTGGCTTGCTAAGAAGGGAGACTTAGGCTATGTCTCTAGATTATGCTAGACTTTCTAAAGAGGATATGCAAATTCCCGTGAAATTTGCATATCTTCTTTTGAGCTCACTTTCGAAAGCATCACTTTCAAAAGTGAAAGTAATCTACACGCAGTTTTGTCAGCGAACCCCTCCCCCGTTTGTCGACAAGCCATGTAAACCTCATTTTTAAAGGAAAAGTGGCTTGTGACAAACAGGAGGGTTCACCGACAAAACCACATCTAGATTACTTTCACTTTCAAAAGTGCCACTTTCAAAAGTGATCTCGAAAGAAGATAAGAAATTCTTGCTGAATTTGCATATCCTCTTTTGAAAGTCTAGCGTAGTCTAGACGTACCCACAGATGTCTAGATTTGGTTATACTGATAGGAGTTTACTGGGCTTCTTACCACCTAATTACATTCTCTTTTCTAATGAAGTAGGTTTCTGATATAAATTGTATGTGTGTATATATATGAACAATAACAAACATGATTTACTATTCTAACTGATTTTATTACAGTATTATAAACCCTATGGGTAGTAAATGAAAGAATCAATTTATAAATTCGTGGACAGGAACTAGTACCTAATTCTAACCAGTAGCTTGAGCCTTCTGTTCTACAAAATAGACAAGGCTCCACCACTTCAACAAAAAGAAAAGTCAATTAAATGAAAATAAAGGGTACAGTGGATGAGGCTGGAACCCATCTGCTCAGTTTGTAGCAATGGCTGAAGAAGAGCAAGAGCCATTTATACAATAGAGCTCCATAAAGAAGCTGGAATAGCAGAGTCTTTACACACTGCAAAATTCAAAGTGGGCTCTGGTCTACATTAAGGAGTTATTTTAAAATAACCCCCCTTATTTTGAAATAATAAGCAGAGAGTCCACACTTCCCAGCCCGATATTTTGAAATAACGAGATGGTTATTTTGAAATCTGTACTCCGGATTTCCTTGGGGAATAATGCTTATTTCAAAATTGAAAGTGTTAGCATAGACAATCTGATGCTGCTAATTTGAAATAATTGGTCTCCAGAGGCCTCTAACAGCTGCACTTGTGGCTGCTCTGGCCACACCTGCCAGCTCTACTGCTCCCCTTCTCCTGCAGAGAATAAAACAGCAGGCTGCAGGAGAAGGGCTTGTGGTTCGTGGCCAGCCTGGCAAACCCCATGTCATACAACGGGAGCCGACAGAGTCACTGGCCAGGGACACAGACGATTTCTGGCTTAGACCAGTGCAGAGATCCTGGATCTCATTGTGGTCTGGGGTGAGGAGACCAACCTCCAAGATCTTTGCACCAGAAAAAGGAATGTTGACAACAGCCTGGACAACAAACTCAAGATCCTAATTCGAACTACCTAGTCCGTGCCGCCCGGGAACATGCAAATGAAGCCTGGGATATTTAAATCCCGGGTTTCATTTGCAACTCCGGTTGCCCTCATTTGCCTACCTAGCTCGAACTAACGAGCTAGTATAGACATACCCCGAGAGATTAGGGCTAGGCTTTATACACAGTGTCTCTTGGGATGACTGCCCTTGTAACTTTTCTTCGCAGCTGGGCCAGCTGCAAACATGGCACATCCCTCACCTCCCACACCATCTTCCCAAGTCTGGAAGATCCACAGGAGAAAATACACCCAGGAAGACCTAATGAGGGAGCAGTCCCTTGTCTGGGGGCTTGAAGAGGAGTGCTGGGAGTGGGCCACTGATCAGGAGCAGTGGAAAGATGCCTGTGACCAACTGGCATACCAGCTTGAGTCCATGTGCTCCTCCCTCACTTGGGTGATGGTGCACATGGCCTTGTGTATGGAGTGGGCCACCCGCCCCCTCCCTGCTTCCCCTCCCTATGGCTTCCTCTCCGATCCCCCCAGGAGCTTCTGGGGCCCCAGAAGTTCCTGGGGGGATCGGAGAGGAAGCGAGCTTTCAGGCAGGCAAAGCCTCCCGAGCTACCTGAGGCAAGCACCGGTCCCAGCCCCATCCCTTAGCCCCCTTACTCTCCCTTCCTCCATTCCAGGTTCTTTCCCCAGTCCCTTCCTGGTTGTATACCCCTCCAACCCCCCCCCAATAAAGTCTTGTTTTTTAAAAAAAATAAGGCTTTTTTATTTGGTCTTCAGGGGAGGGGAGAAGGAGGGAAGGGAGTGCAGGGAAGGAAGGGGTGGGGGAGGAAAGGCATACAGAGGCTATGTCTACACTGCACTGTTAAATCGGAAAAAGACACAATTTGCGGTACAAAAATGCATATCTTTTTTCTATTTACTTTTGAAAGAGGCTCTTTCATAATTTGGCGCATCTACACAGTTCCAAATTGCAAAATAAATTGCTTTTTCGAGCCATCCCTTATTCCTTATAAAACGAGGTTTACAGGGATGGTGAAAGAGTGCGTCTGTTCTTTCTAATTTTTTTTTGAAAAAGCAGACGCATTCCTTGGACATGGCATTGCAGTATCCCATCACTGCAGGATGATGTGGTCCCACCAGTTGGAACTGGTCTTCCTCCACCAGAAGCAGCGTTCCACTGTGTTCAGAGGATTGAGGGGCATTTGCAGCAGCAGGAGTGCCCGAAAAAGCAATGCAGTCTAGACATAGCCAATGGGAATGCAGGGGCGCCTTGTGGAGAAGCATGGGGGGAGGTGAAACGCTTGCTCAAGGACTCCCTGATGAGCACAGCCCTTTGATGTGCTCTCCTAATGATGCTGGTGTCCAAGCTGCTCATATGCCCTGGCCAGCCTTTCAACCTCTGCCCTCCACTCTGGCAGGAAAGTGTCCTCCTTGCTCTCAGACAGGTTGTAGAGGCCACCACCAAAAAGGGTATGTTGTGCTCGCTGAAGTCCAGAGGGGTGAGGAGAATCCAGAACCTCCCCTTTAAATGGCCGAATGCACACTCCACAACCATGCAGCATCCGCTCAGCCTGGCACTGAAGTGTTCCTTGGTCAGGTCCAGGCTGCCCATGTAGGGATTCATGAGCCAGAGGAGCAAGAGGTAGGCTGCGCCACCCAGGATACAGATGGGCATGTCCACCTCCCCAATTCTGATGCTGTGGTTGGGGAAAAAGGTGGCAGCGTACATCTTTTAGAACAGGTATGAATTCTGGAAGATGTGGGAGTCATGCACCTTCCCCAACAAGTTGATGTTGATGTTGGTGGAACCACAAAGCCCTGCAGCACCAAGGAGAAATACCCCTTCCTGTTAATGTAGCCTGAGTCACCAGTGGTTGGAGGACAGGATGGGGAAGAACATGGTGGCAAAATCATCAACAATGCTGTCCATGTTCCCCAGAGTGATGACCCTCCATAGCAGCACATGGTTGATGGTCTTGGCTACTTGCAGGAGCACAGCCCTGACTGTGGATTTCCCCACGCCAAACTGGTTCCCAATGGAGCGGTAGCTGTCTGGCATGGTGAGCTTCCACAGGGCAATGGCAACCTGCTTCTACATGGGGATGGTGGGTCTCAGTCAGGCGTCCTGTCATCTGAGGGCAGGGGCGAGCCACTCACAGAGCTCCAGCATGCGGAAGTGCTGGAGCTGCTGCTGGTTGTCCCATCACTGCAGGATGATGTGGTCCCACCAGTTGGAGCTGGTCTCCCTCCACCAGAAGCGGCGTTCCACTGTGTCCAGGGGATTGAGGGGCCTTTAGAGCAGCAGGAGTTCCAGGACCTGGATGATGAGGGCCTCTGCTCCAGGCTGGTCGCTGACATGCTGGAACAGCATGTGGGCAGTCTGGATGAACTGCTCCATGAGGCACAGCAGGAGGCCCGTGAGCCTGGCTCTGCTTTGCAGCAGCTCTGACTCCATGTTGTGAGTGCTATGGAAACCACAAGGGCAACCAGAGCACTCTGCATCAGTTTGGTGTCCCCCATGGGGGAAGGCAGTGGAGGAGTGTCATGTGAGATGCATCCGTAGAGAGGAGACCCTGAAAGCACATGTCACAGCTTGCCTGACCAAGAAGCAACAGGAAGAGTTCTCCTTCCTGGTGCCATCCCCTCAGGCTCCAATTAGTGAGGACGTGCTATTTCAAAATAATTCCATCTAATTTCGATGCTTCCCCATAGTGGGTACATGCTATTTTGATTTTGTTATTTCCAGAGTTATTAATTTGATTTTACTTATTTCAAAATTATTTCCTAGTGTAGACATGCCCTAGCAGTATAATTCACAAGAATGTGTATAGTAATTTTAGAAGACCGATCATTTAATATAGCATGTAGTTAATTAAGTAGAAAACTGAACTTAATTAACGTACATGTATTTCATTGACATTCTTACGGTAGTAATATAAGAAAAAGCTAGAGTTTTTTATGGTAAAAAAATTATAATCTTAAAACATAATTGTAACTTCACTATTCTTATAATTCTTTTTTTCTCCCCAGATTATCTACTCTGAGAGTATATCTACACGAGCTCATTAATTCGAGCTAGGTAGGCAAATCAGGCAACCGGAATTGCAAATGAAGCCCGGGATTTAAATATCCTGGGCTTTATTTGCATGTTCCCGTCCGGCCGCCATTTTTAATTCCCCCTTAGTTCGAACGAACTGCCCGCGGCTACACGCGGCAGTTTAAAGTTAATCCGAACTAAGTCCTTAGTTCGGATTAACTGTTACTCCTCATGGAATGAGATGTAACAGTTAATCCGAACTAAGGACTTAGTTCGGATTAACTTTAAACTGCCGCGTGTAGCCACGGGCAGTTTGTTCGAACTAAGGGGGATTTAAAAATGGTGGCTGGACGGGAACATGCAAATAAAGCCCGGGATATTTAAATCCCGGGCTTCATTTGCAACTCCGGTTGCCTGATTTGCCTACCTAGTGCGAATTAACGAGCTAGTGTAGACATACCCTGACAGATTTTAGAGTCTGAGCCCGAAGGCACTAATGTAACAACTCAGTTTCTACAAACTAGCAGGGAAATCTGATTCACTATACTTTGCTGTTCAGCCATTGTGGGGTTAGAGTTAGTTGTGTGTGGTGTAGCTTCTCCTTAGGTCACGTTTTGAGAACTTTCTACCTGGGTAACATGGTCTATTCCCCTGGGAAATATATAGAATTAAAATGTCAGTATTTCTTAGAAATTGTTAGCTGTGTAACTTACAGTAATTAAGTCTTTTGCTGCCTGATTTCCATGGCTGTGACAAGAAACCAAAAACCAGTTTACAATAGTTACAAGTAAGGCAAAACAGCATTGCACTACCAGCACATTTTTTAAAAACCCCTCAAGGGTCTGTTCTACTTTAAAGCTGTCTAGCTCCCTTTATCCATCTTTTTGCCAGCGGGCATCCTGGGGTAGTCATGCCTGAACTCATCCATCGGATCAAGGGATTGGTACCAGGATACTGGGAATTTATATGATGCATTAGTGCTGTACACCCTACTTTTTATTTAGGAACTGTTTACAGTCCTCACTCTTCTAAGAGTGTCCTGTGATTGCAGTGATGGAGAAGGAGTGAAGGTTTTAAATAAGGCTGTCAATTGACCTGTGTTAATGCCTGCAATTAACACAGGACAGGATTAACAAATTTTAAAAATTAACACATTAATTGCAAGTGTTAATACTGCTCTGCCTCTTTGAAGTGCTGCTCCAGCACTTCAAAGGGGCAGTGCAAGCAGAGCCAAGGATCAGCTGGAGTGTCCAGCTGAACCCTGGCTCCACGTTGCAAAGTCCCTTTGAAGTGCTGCTCCAGCACTTCAAAAAGGCTTTGTAACAGCGGAGCCGGGGATCAGTCCCCAGCTGATTGATCCCTGGCTCTGCATTGCAAAGCTGGAGAGGCACTTCAAAGGGGCTTTGCAATGCAGAGCCGGGGATCAACTGGAGTGCCCAGCTGATCCCTGGCTCCTAATGCGCTGCCCCTTTAAAGTGCCAAAACGATGCTTCCAAGGGGCAGCGCTGCATGGAGCCTGGGGTCAACTGGGAACTCCAGGTGATTCCAGGCTCCATGCAGTACTGCCCCATTGAAATGCCGCCATGGCATTTATTGTGATTAAAATTTTTAATCGCTTGACAGCCCTAGTTTTAAAAGATGTGACTAATCTCATTGAATTCAGTGGGACTGCTCATATTCCTAAAGTTAAGAATGCTTAAATACTTTGCTCTATTGGACCCAGAATGTAGTACCTTGCTGAAACATGTCTTTAGCATGATGTTTGTGCATCCTTTTGGATAGTTTGCCCCTCTCCCTCTTTCTAAAATATGTTTTCTTATAGTAAGGAGAAGTTAGGAATTCTCCTCATAAAACATTATTGCATAACAAATTTGACATGATTTTAATAGCATTTTTTTATTCCTAGTTGCTTTGATATAGCCAGTTATATTAGGGACTGAGACAATCTGACCAGCCTCAATTATCAGCCTTTGAAATGTTGAACACAAACAGTAGGTTTGCTCCTATCATTTCAAAGTAAGCTATTAATGTGTTTGTGGCATTAAAACTGAGCTACTTATACTAAACCCATGATCTCAGATTCACGATAACTTATCTTGTGTTGTGAATTATATGGCAAGAACAACTCACAGTTAATAGGCTTACCAATAGATACAGTTACTGGAAACCAATTTTATAGATAAGCAAAGCTACAGATTTGCAAGAGTAGAATCTGTGCCAGACAGCTAGAATTTGATAACTGAGCCTGTTGAGCACGGGGAAGGGCAGCATGTATGTGGATAAGACCTACAGTAAAGGAAAACAATTTATTGGATGATTCAGCAACACTTCTTAGTATGATAACAACCAAGAGGTATAAATGTGACTAATTTGTTTCTACTCTCTTTTTGAAGATTTGGAAATATAATTTTTGTTAATCAGACAATTCATATTTGAAGTAGAGAAGAGGAATAACATCTCTATATTTAGCAATATAATTTTCAACCAATCTTTTAATCTTGGCGTCAGCCTTTGTATAGTAAAACCTGTGTTATCCAGCACACCCGGGGATTAGGATGTGCCGGTAACCTAAACATTCTGGTTATCTGAGGGGGCAGGCAGGAACCATGCGGGGGCGTATGGGGGGGCACATGAGCCGTGCAGGGGCCGGGATGTGGCCTGCTGGTGGCCTGCTGGGATGTGGCCTGCCGGGATGAGGCCTGGTGAGGGGGGATGGAAGCTGGGGGGTAGGAGGTGGAGATGGTGGGGGCAGCCTGCTGGGGGGTGGAGGGGCAGAAGCTGGCCTGACGGGGGTGCCAGGAGCTGAGGGGGGCTAGCCTGCTGGGGGTGCCAGGAGCCATGGGGGAAGCTGAGATGCTTGTTGCTTGCTTCTGGCTGCCATTCACCCCTCCCCCAGGTACGTGCTGCACACTCGTCTGAGGAGCAGCCCAGCACTTAAAGGGCCAGTTTCCTTTTTTTTTAAGCTTTTCCCAGCATCAGAAATTTGCCAGTTTCTACAGTTTTCCAGATGCTTAAGTTCCAGATAGCACAGGTTTTACTGTATTTTGTTTACCTTTTTATATGCTCATAATATAACTGTATGTAAAATCTCCACAAATCTACTCTAATATGTAAATATATGGAGACAATACACTGATATCATATTCATAATTATAACTTTAGCAGACACAAGAAAACAGCAAAGTTCTGGAAAGTGCACACTTGAATTTCCCTCTGTCCCACAATATTGGCTTGGCAGTCATGTCCATAAAGAAGAATGAGGGGGAGTGAAGTGGGAGAGGAGGTGTGACCTGGTGGTCACTCTAAGTATCTTCTTGTTTCTGCGTGAGGCCAGAGTCTCCTAATATTAGGATCTTCTCTCACTCTGTTGTTGTGTAAAAGAATGTCCGTATGTAACAAAATAGTAAATACAAATGGCACCATAAAGATAAGGCCTTTGGGGTAAATATTATCTTATCCTGCATATCCATGAGCATCCTAATCACACCAGACTGGCAGTGGTGGTACAAAGTGGGTAGGCAAGCTCTGAGATGCCTACACAACAGTTCTGCATTGGGGGGAGCTTTGCTCTGGAGGGACTCTCTCTGAGTGTGTGTCTACAAAGGGACTCTCTCTGAGTGTGTGTCTACAAAGCTGCCGCTGTCACTCCTCCAGGGGTTGAATTAGCAGTCTAGTTAAGACAGCTAATTCAAAGTGAAAGGGGCATTCCAGTTGATACCGGTAACCCTGCTTTCACAAGTACCTAAGGGAAGTTGAAGGAAAAGTGTTCTTTCTTTGACTTCCTGCAGGGTAGACAGTACCAAAAGTCGAGTTAAGCTACTTCAACTTCAGTTACACAATTAACATAGCTGAAGTTGCATATCTTAATTTGACTTAGTCCTGTAGTGTAGACTTGAGAGACTATGGAGGATTTTGAAGACTGTCTAAAGGGCAGGGCTACTGTGACCATGACTATTCATATACAGCCATGAGCCCCCTTTTTCTCTACACTCCAACATCACAGACAAATGCAAACTGGGCATAGGGTAGTTGATTTAAGAAGGCATGCAGAAGCACTTATGGAGTGGCTCTGCTGTTCCGCTGAAGTCCAGGAGGAAGATTTCTACTCCCATTCATGTAGGATATATGTATGGGGCTGCACAGTATGGGGCTGCACTGTTAAGTTTTGTTGAGCATTTTTAAAAATGAACATACCGAAGATAAATGACTTAGCAAATACTTCTTCCCAAGAGGTTTATTGTAAGGCATGGGCAGATTGCAGAGTGTTCAGTGAATATACCAAGAGTTTGGATTATCATCTGAAACTCTTTGATCTGTAAAACTGGGAAAGAAATTTGTCATGTGCTTCTTCCCAAGATACTTGGTATGGTGTGCATCTGATTGGATTGTCAATACCACTAGTTTCTGAGGCAACATTTCAGTTGTTCCAGACATGACCTAATCATACAAAGCTGTATCATACAAATATTAATTAAACGTATGAATTCTGTATTTAGATTGGTTTTGCTAAGTCTTAATATTTTGCAGCAAGCAGAGAATTTTTACTTTTGCTAGATACAAACGTGACAGCTGAAATAAATTCTACTCTTTAGAAATCAAAGCCTACTAAATTAAAAATGAAGCTTAATGGAGATTAAGAAGTTCCTAAAGCCAGCAGTTGTCTTGCAGCTGAGTAATTGTAGAGTTCTATTTGAGATTGACATGATTATAACTTTCCCAAAGAAGGCTAAGAAAACAATTTTGATTTTAATCAGAAAATGTATTTTCTGAATTAAGTTCTCTAATTCTAAAGCATAGTGATGATAGAAAATAATAGCTCAGTGGAATCCAACAAACAGTGAGCTGGAAAAGTACAGTTGCCAGGGCTTTACTTTAGCTATATTAAGGCACCAACATTAACTCCATCCCAGGTAAGCACTTGTTATCATTTCTATCATAAACACCATTCCACAGGACTTTTGCCTCACCATTTCCAGTTTAATCAGGCTGAAACCTGGGTATGTCTCTGGTTCGTGAAAGTGTTCTTTAAAATATTTATTAGAATTTAAAATAATGTCAACAAACTAACAACTGATTGCCATTGATCAAAAAAGGAAGTTAGGACCAGTATATAGCTTTAAAAGCTACATTTCCATTCTTAAGGAAAATAATAGTATACAATACATAGTCAAAGCATTGGAAAGGATAAATTGGATCAACAACAGAAAACAAAGTTAGAGTGAATTGTCACTCCTCAGGGCGAAGAAAAATTAGTCTTGTAAGACACTCAAGGTTTTGTCTTTGGGACCAGTATTTGACATAAATTTGTTCTGGGAATGAATGCACTTAGATTTTTAAAGGGTTTTAAGGAAAGAATAGACATGAAATGTAAGACAAATCTTTAACCATAACACTACTACCAAATGTTAATGCAGTACATTAATCTTGTTTCCATTGACCCACTTAGGTCAATTTTTAGTCTGAATACTAATGGTTTGGATCTGTTTACTCTTTTGTCTCAAACACATTTTACATCTTTACAGGTATCTTCAGATGACAAACTTGTGCTAGTTTGTATTTCATTGATAAGATTTGTTGTAGACTTTCTTGTGATCATGACTTCATAAAATAGATTTTAATGTTTTTGTATAATAGTTTGAAATTCAACTGTCCAAAGGAAAAAAATAAAACTAAAATCTAGTAAAACTCTTTCAAAAGGTTTTTTTTTATAATTAGACTTCAGGGAAGATTAAAAATTAGAGCTGCATGAAAGCTTGACAATTTGGCAATCAGATTTGATATAACAGAATACATGACCTGAATCTATCATAGAGAATTAAGAAAATATAAATGATTCACTTATGTCTTTTATGTTTTCAGTCTAATATCAAAACTCTATTTTAATAGATATCCTTTATAAGATTAAGTAGAATCACAGAAGCAGAAATCAACTACATCATAAACACTTTGTTTAAGGATTTTGGAGTACTTTACAAGTGAAATATAATCAAAACAAAATATGCCTGTGAATACTATTGTCATACTTGGTCAAGTGGCTTGAGTCAGCTTCCATCCTATATTGGCCTTAGGGTAACAACTGTATCTGTGAATTATCACAATAAGAGGATGTTCATGGTTATCTGGTTTAAGCTTCTCCTGACTGTAAATTCAAACTCCATCATAAAGTACTGTTTTCAACCTGATCTAATGTTCGCAAGTTGTCCAAAGTGTCTTCTCTTCAAGTAAATAATACTAAAACCTTAATTTTGCAAAGATTTCCTTAATTTTATGCACTGTGAGTAGCCACAGAAAAGAAATCTGAAGTGTGCAAAATTCAGCACATGCATAAATCTCTTCAGGCTTAGTATCTACATAGTGTAATTCTAAATAAAACATGAGAGAGAAAAAATAGATTAAAACAAACAAAATTTCTTTTTACCTTAAAATTATTTATCAGGGGTCATATTATAGTTAGTGTGCAATTCTGTTGTACTTACTGTTTAGCCTGCTACTACTGATACAGTCTTATAAAAATATTAACAAAAATTGACAAGATTATTTTAGAGCTAGGTATGGTCATCTGGATTAAGTATCTTTAAAAAACAATATTTACCATTTGAATTATGTTGACTGACAATTTATATGCATGCATAAACATGCAGTAGTCAATGCTCATTTGCCAACTCCAATGATTCTTTAGCTCTTGCCATGTTTTATTAGGCCTGATAAATTTCCCATAACTTCAGAATTCAGTTGATTCTCAAAAGTTAAGTGCTAGCTTTTTATGTGTTCATCTCATTCTACTGAAAATGTAGCCCTAAAGCATTGCTTTCACTTCTAAAGACTCTGTATCTAGAGGCTGGTGTCTAACAGTTGATGGATTGTTGGTTTTTTAAAACACTCATCACTGTCTTTTTATAATTTTTATGAACTTGTGTAAAATGTGTTTTTTAATATTTAGCGTTGGTAAGTATTTTTGTTAGAATTTAAATGAGAATGGATTCACATGGAACCATTTTCTATCCTTGTAATAATTTATGCCAGAAAAATAGCTAGTCAGGATATTATTGTGGGTTTTTTACTCTCTGATAACAGAAGAGAGTTTTGTCTTTTGAGTGACTTTATATTCTATTTAATTCACATAGATTAAGGAAATTAAAAGAAGAGAAGCAGAGTGGCCAGGCAATCAAAATAAAGAAAATGAAAAAGTTCTTAAAAACACTATTTTAATTTGTGGAAAATATGTGCAACATTATTATAATACAATATGACTAAGGCCACAGTTAACATCAAATAGTGCTACTGTGTTGTAACTGTACTGGCTACTCTATCCACACTCCTCAGGACTCAGTAGTTCCTCTTCCCCTGCAGCTCTTAAAGTTGCAGACACAGGGGAAATGGCTTGTGACAGGAAGCTGGCCCTCACAGACTCCAGCCACACCACAGCTACCACAGCCTGATGTCTGGCCACCATGTCAGACCCTCAAGACCCCAAGAGCTCTCTGCCCATCCCAGGGAGTACTCAGAGGGCTCCCAGGAGTCTACCAGGTGCTGCAAAAGGCATGTGCCATTCTGCTCTGGGGCAGAGTTCCTGGCCCTCATCGAGGTATGGGACAAGAAAGAGAACCTCCAGGATCTCCGCTCCAGATGGCACAACATGGACATCTATGGCCAGATGGCCGATAGCCTGGCCACCAAGGACCATACCTGGACCCAGGAGCAGGTCTGGCGTAAAGTCAAAGAGATCCGCCAAGCATATGCCAGGGCGAGGGAGTGCAGCTCACGCTCTGGGGCAGAAGCTCACTTCTGCCACTATTATAAAGACCTGCACAGCATCCTGGGGGGGGGAGGGTGGTGCAGCACTTTCCCCACCCCTGGTGGTGGACTCGGGGCTGGAGACGCCTGTTGCCCACTCAGGGGACACAGCTGAGGAGGAGGAGGAGGAGGAGGATACGGCCAGCACGTTGACCACCTTCACCCTGGAGCCGGTACCCCCATGTCATCCTCTGAGACTGGGGAAGGATCATCAGGTGAGTGATCTCAGGTGAATGGTCTTAGTTTTCTCACACAGACAGGGTGGGAATGGTGGGCGCCGAGAGACTGTGGTGCGATCATCGCTTGGCCTTCTCGGTCTAGGGATCACACTGCAGTTCGTGCACGTGGATGCACGTGATGCACCAGTCTGTGCCACGCAGCCCAGGAGGCAGCAGTAGAGCACCCCTGGGCTCCTGCTCACAGGCTCTGGAGAAGCCGCCCACACTTCTGACCCCCTGGGGGACTCCCTCCCGCCACAAGCCACCACTAGAAGGAGGCTGGGGACAAGTACACACACACACAGACTCTGGAGTGCCACACACAGCACATGGGCATGCCTGCATGCTTGAGGCAGTACCCGCTCCTGGGGACAGTGCTGCCAGGTGCAGGTGTGTCTGCTGCTCACACCCCACCCCTACACTCTCCTCCCCTCTCCCTCAGTGGCCAGAAATACAAGGTATCTCCACTTGTGATGCAACCACTGACAGAGTGGCGTGTGTGCAGCTCTGATGGAAGCTGAGTCAGCTCGAGGTCCCCCTCCTGCCCATTGGATCTCAGAGTGATCGGCCATTTCACATGCCTGCTTGTCCCTGGGAAGTGTGTGTGGGGGGGAAGCATAGTCCCCTGTGAACATCTGGGCCCCTGTAAGAAAGGGCCCGCTGTGCAAGCCACACATGGCCTCGCTCCCAGGGACATCACCTTCCTCTGACTCGGGAACTGTCAGTCTCAGCTCACAGATGAGGCCATGGCTTCAGGGACTGTTTCTCCAGGGATGACTGACCATCTCTTTTTATTGTCCCCAGCTGGACCAGCTCTGACAGTGAGGCGGGCAACAACACCAGAGCTAGCCACCTGACTCCATCGGAGCTGCAGGTGTCAGAGGGCCCAGCAGGACCTGATGAGCGAGCATGTCTCCATAGTCTGGGACCTGCAGGAGATGGTGGTGCAGAAGGTCCGGGATAACACACAGTGGTGGAAGATATGTGGACAAAGTTGCTGCAGCAGGATCGCAACATGTGCACAACGGTGCAGGCTCTCCTGACCTACCTTGAGCCAGCTCCTTCTCCTGCTTTTGCCCCAGTCCCAGTTACTGGTGCTGCCCCGGCTCCCGTGCCAGACCCTGATCCCCCTCCCATGCCTGATACCATTCCAGCCCCCCTCCTGCTTATTCCCCTAGCCTCCCTAGACCCCACCCACCCCCCAGGTTGCTGAGGTCCCCGCACACGAGTCGGAGGAAGCCACATGCCACTCCCAGACCCAGCCCTGAGCCTCTCCTTCCCCCTTCCAGGCTCTCAGCCCCTCTCCTCCCCCAAATAAATCACAACACAGTTCTGTTTTTAACAACCAAACAGTTTTTATTTATCGTGTTTGCAGGAGAGAGAAGTGGAGTGGGGAAGGGAGGGGTTGTTGGGGGAAAGGCATAGAGGGGCAAGCATAGGCGTCTAGTTGGGAGGCCCTGAGGAGAGTGTCACTGGGGTCCTTGTGAGAAACTCTCCCTCAGGGCCTCCTGGTAGCGCATCCCACCTGATGGGTCTGCTAGATGGCAGCTGTGCACAGCTGCTCAAAAGCCCTTCCCTCCCAGCTGGCCTCTGCCCTCCCACTCTGGAAGGAAGGCCTCCCCCTTCCTTTGCACTATGTTGCGGAGCACACAACATGCGGACACCACCTAGGGATGTTCTACTCCCCCCCCATCCAGGTAGGTGAGGAGGCACCTGAACTTCACCTTCACATGACCGAGGGCACACTCCACCTGCATACAGGCCTTGCCCAGGCAAGCACTGAAGAGATCCCTGGTGGGGTCAAGGTGACTAGTAGAAGGCTTCATTAGCCACAGCACGAGAAGGTACGCCTCATCCCCCATGATGCACAGTAGCATGTCCACATCCCCGGCCCTGATGCTGTGCTCCGGGAAGAAAGTGCTGGGCTCCAGCTTCTGGAATAGGCTGGAATTGAGGAACACATGGGCGTCATGTACCTTCCCCAACCAGGACCAGCAGGACCATTGAAGAGTATTCCTTTCGGTTGATGTACTGAGATGCCTGGTGATTGGGGACCCGGATGGAGATGTGGGTGCCATCAATAGTCTCCCCCACACACACAGTTAGGGAAGTCCAGGATGGCAAAGCCAATGATGATGGGGTCCGCGTCACCAAGTTGGATGACCCTGTGCAGCAAGATGGTGTTGATGGCTCTCACCACCTGCAGAAGGAGACAAACAAACAAACTAAACAAAGAATTAAAGGGGTGCCAGAGCCCTCCAGAGGTCCCCGAGCCTTCCCCCCCTTCCTTCCCACAAACACTCCAGGAGCCGCCCCCTATGTATCCCACCTCACCAGCAGGGCTGTGTAAGGCAGGACTGGAGAACCACCCATGGATGGGGTCTCCCCCCACACCCACCCACTGCATCCCCAAACCCTCCTTTCCCTATGGTCCCCCTTTCCAGTACCCCTCCCCAGGACTGAAGCCCAAGAGCAGCATACCTGCATGATGAGGGCCCTGACAGTTGACTTTCCCACACCAAACCAGTTCCTGACGGATTGGTAACTGTTGGTCATGGCAAGCTTTCAGATCGTGACGGCAACTCACTTCTTCAGGGGGATGGTGGGTCACATATGGGTGTCCCGTCATGTGAGGGCAGGGGTGAGACAGATGCACAGCTTCAGGAATGTCTCCTTCATCATGCAGAAGTTCTGGAGCCACTGCTGGTTTTCCCACCACCCCATGACGAGCCGGTCCCACCAGTTGGAACTGGTGTCCAGCCACCAGAAGCAGTGCTCCACAGTGGGAGGCATCTGAAAGAGCTGCACTCCTAGATAGATGTTGAGGGTCTCCTCAAACACCTCAGGGTCATGTGGCAGTCTGCAGAAACTGCAGCAGAAACTGCAGCATGACAGTCAAGGGTTGTTGCATACCCAGAGGCAGCTCCAGCTCCATAGCAGGGAGCACTGTGGTGTCCAAACACAGGGCAAACAGAGCACGCACTGCAAATGCTTTGCGGTCCCTCAGAGAGGTAGACAAGCAAGCAGAAGAGCCTGAGAAACAGCTGTCCAGGGAGGTCCCTTTAAGCACACATCTCAGATAGCCTCAGGCAGCAGCTCAAGGAAGTCACTGCTGACCTAATGCCCTGCATGAACTGGTTCTGGGTGGCCTTAAATGTGAGACAGTATCCAATCAGTGTGGACGCTCTATTTCAAAATTACAAATCACTATTTCGCTGCGTTTTTTGTGTGTAAACATGCTATTTTGAAATAGCTTATTCAGAAAGAAGAGTGCAGTGTAGACATACCCTTACTTGTTTTTTTTTCAGAGCCCTGAGAGTATATGAGATGTTAAAAGAAACCACAAGGAGCAAAAGAACATGTCAGAATGATAGCTTGAAAGAAAATGCAAAAGTCATAAAAAAGTATAATATTTTGTATATGTCTGATTCAGTCCCAAAGCAGATCTAGCCTGTGCACTGAATGCGGAAGGGTAGAAAATATAGCTCATAGTAGGCATGCACAAAGGAACCAAGCTTCATGCTCAATTTTTGGATGTGTCTGAACTGAAACTATGAGGAAATATATGCAAATAACATTCCCACATCTCCAGTAGGTACTTTCTAGGAACATGGGGACTGCGTCTAGACTGGCATGATTTTGCGCAAATACTTTTAACGGAAAAGTTTTTCCGTTAAAAGTATTTGCACAAAAGAGAGTCTAGATTGGTCCCGGAGTTATCGTTCTAACGATGCGCTTTTGCGCAAAAGCGCGTCTATATTGGGGGACGCTATTGCGCAAAAGCAGAAGCCTGGAACCATTTTGAAGAGGGCAAAAGGGCACCAGCCCTTTCCGGGGGCAGGGGCTGGAGCTCCTTTGAGACACGTGCTTAAAGGGATCTCCCCGGACAGCCGTTTCTCTCCTGCTGCATGCTATAGGACCTCTTGCAGGGACTGACAGCCGTAGCAGTTTTTGTGGTTGCCCTCTGCCTTTTTGGACACCACTGCCTTTTGCCTTTTAGTGCCTTTGCCTGTTTTTTTTATCTACTTTGTTTTTTGTGCCATGGAGCCAGGGGTGGCCATGTGCCTGCTCTGGCCCCTTCCGGCCATTTTGGAGTGCCTGCAGCTGGTGCTCCAGGCTGCTGCATTCCTCCTCCAGGACCTGGAGGCGCAGATCGCTCTGGACTCCCTCACTAGGGAGGCCATGGCGTCCTGTGGCATCCCCACCCCAGCGTGGAAAGGCCACTGTGGAGACTGGACACCAGTACCGACTGGTGGGACTGGCTGGTCCTGGGGCAATGGGACGACCAGAAATGGCTCCGGAACTTCCGCATGCGAAAACAGACGTTCCTGGAGCTATGTGCCTGGCTCGCCCCTGCGCTCCAGAGAACCACCACCCGGCTGCGGGCACCCATCCCCGTTAACAAGAGGGTCACCATTGCAGTGTGGAAGCTGGCCACCCCGGACAGCTACCGATCGGTGGCACACCAGTTCGGGGTGGGCAGATCGACCGTCGGTGCCGTCGTGATGGAGGTAAGTCCCAGGGGGAGTGGGGAGTGGGGAGGGTGCTGCACTCCATGCCCAGGGGCAGGCAAGACTCCAGGCTGGGTCACCCAGGGGTTTGGGCCGTCCCTCCCTTACACAGGCTTGCTGGTGGGGGGGGCGTGGGGTGAGGGGGCCCTGGTGTGTGTGTGTGCGTGAGCACAGAGGTCATCATGGGAGGGGGGCCAAGGGAGCGCACACTAACCCTGCCTTATGTGATGTGTTCCGCTGTGTTTCTCTGCACCCTTCTGCAGGTCGTTCATGCCATCAACGACGTTCTGCTCCCGAGAGTCATCTGCCTGCGCGACATGGATGCTACGGTGGCTGGCTTCACTGCCCTCGGGTTCCCCAACTGCGGGGGAGCCCTGGATGCTACCCACATCCCCATCTGTGCCCTGGAGCATCGAGCGGCCCATTTTATGAACAGAAAGGGGTACTTCTCTATTGTACTCCAGGCCCTCGTGGACCACCGTGGCCGCTTCCTGGACGTTTATGCGGGCTGGTCCGGCAGGGCACACGACTCCTGCATCCTCTGCAACTCCAGCCTGTTTCACAGGCTGGAGGCAGGCACTTACTTCCCCCGGTGGGAATTTACTGTCGGGGACGTTCCCATGCCCATCTGTGTCATGGGGGACGCAGCCTACCCCCTGCTGCCCTGGCTAATGCAGCCCTACACGGGGCGGCTGGACCACAACCGGGCCTGGTTCAATGACCGCCTCAACTGGGCCCGCAACCATTTGGAGTGTGCCTTCTGGCGGTTGAAAGCCCGGTTCCGTTGTTTGCTCACCCGTCTGGAGATGGGTGAGCGGAACGTCCCGAGGTAGTGGCCGCGTGCTGCGTGCTCCACAACCTCGTGGAGTGGAGGGGGGGGAGGCCTTCCTCCCAGCATGGGTGGCAGGTGAGGGCCAGGCCTTCGAGCAGCCCTGCACAGCTGCCATCTGCCAGGCGCACCACGATGGGGTGCACGTCTGGGAGGCCCTCACGGAGCTGTTCTCCCAGGCCCCAGAGTAGGGTCACCTCAGTCTCCCTCGACATCTCCCTCCCATCCCCAACCCTTCCCTCCTCTTCTCCCCGTACCTCACAATAAACAACCAACACAGTTTTTTTTGGAAAATAAAAGTCAACTTTTTATTTACAAGGGGGAGGGGGCTCTGAACTGGGAGGAGGAGGAGCTACTGCTGGGAGGGTGGCACCTGCGACTGCTTCTGCAGGGGCGGACCTGCACATGGGGGTCAGGCCACATTGGGGCAGGCAGCACGGGGAGGTGGGCAGGAGGGGCCATTGCAGGAGGGGCAGGAGCAGGAGGGACAGGGACAGGAGCAGGAGGGGCCATTGCAGGAGGGGGCAGGGGCAGTGCTAGGGGAGGGATTGCGGGTGGATGGGGCACGGCCATGCCGTAGTGCACGGCATGGCCTATGTGCGCTGCGAGGGCAGTAATAGCCTTGCCCACCCTATCACACTGGGCTTGGAAGTGGCGCCAGGCCTGCTGGCGCCACTCCAGGTCCGCCTCCACCCGCTGGGCGATGGATGCCTCGATTCTTTCAACGGCCTCAACATGCCGCCAAAGCAGGTGGTCCCGATGCCGGACCCACCGTCTTGGTGGTTGGGCGGCTGGGGGGGCTGCTGCTGCCGCTGCCGCAGGGCTGGAGGGTCCCCGGCTTGTGCTTGGTCCCGCTGCAGGGAACAGAAGAAAGGATGGGTCAGTCAGGCAGCCCGGCCACTGTCCCCACACCTCATGCCCTCCACCCCACCCCTGAGCCCAGGTGACACCACAGTAGTGTGGCTTGGGCCCACTCGGTTACCCTCCTCCCCCCCGTGTTGTATGTTTGCATACAGGACAGCCCCTGGAGTAGGGTCCTCCTCCATGTATTGTAACCACTGGTCTGTGTCCTGGCCCCTTGGAGGGTGGGAGGGCGCTTGTGTTGTGTTAACCTGTGGAACTCCCTGCCGGTGGAGGCTGTGAGGCTTTGGGCTAATCAGTGGTGTTTGACAGGGAGCGAGTTGAATTCCCACACAGTACCTGGGAGCACATCTGGCAGACGTGGTCTGGGCTCTCAGATCCCCATCGCATGGGATATCTCCTGGACGGAACCAGGAAAGTGACTGGGGAGTGTCCCATCCTTGCAGCAAAACTCAGGCAGCCCTAGGGCCGGCCCGAGCGCTTTCCCCCCTCCCCCTCCCACTATCCCTCACACACGTAGCCCAGGGACATGTGTGGCTGCAGTGGGGACTTCCCTCAGGGGGCCAGCCAAGGCACCGGGAGCAGGTGAGGGGCTCAGTGGGGGCCACGCTCACAGGCTGTGATGCTGCGGTTTTACCAGGAGCAGCTGGCTGTGCCTCACAGCCAGGCATGGGACAGTGTGCCATTCTGTGTGCTGCACCCTTGCAGAGTTGCGGGCTCTGGCCTGAGTCCCTGGGGCCCTGGCTGGTTCCAGCCGGCATCCACCCTTCCCCCCTGGTCCCGCCGGATGTGTGTGAGCAGCATGCTCCTAGGCGTGTCCTGGAGCTGCCTGCCGTGGCCACGTGCCGCTCGGTCACCAGGCTGCACGTGGTTGCACGTGCTGCTTACTGCCTAATGCTACACAGCGTGCAGCTCATGTGGCCTGAGTGACGTGCTCTCCCCCTGCCTCCTCCGGGCACCTGGCTCCCCGCCTACGCCCTTGTGAGTGCAAAGTGCAACACTCACTGGTGGATCCTTCCCCGGCCTCCGAGTACTCACGGGAGACATCGGGGCTGCCGGAGGGGGCCTGCAGGGTGACGGTGCTGGCATCGTCCTCTGACCTGCTGGTGGTGTCTCCTCCCCCCAGGTGGTCCTGGTGACGGGGGGTGGGGGGCGCGTGCTGGTGTCCACAGGGACGTCTGGTCCCTGCGGTGCTGGCTGGCCCAGGATGCGGTGGAGCCGTCGGTAGTGGGGGCAGGTGTCGGCTCCTGCCCCCTGGCCCTCGCTGGCCCGGACATAGCCCAGGCGCAGTTCTTTGACTTTAGTCCAGACTTGCTCCAGGGTTCGGGCTGGATGTCCCTGCTGGGCGAGCGCCTAAGCCATGTGTTGAAAAATGTCCACATTGCAGCGCCGGGAGTGGGTGCTGTGCAGGGCCTCCTCCTCCTGCCAGAGGTCCAGCAGGGCCTCCAGCTCCCTCGGGGACCAGGATAGGGCCCTTCTTTTTCTGCCCCTTGGGGCCTCCTGTGCTGGGGGTGCGGGTGGTTGATCCCCCCCTGGAGCTGCCATCCTGCTCTGGGTGGCGTTGGGGACGGCAGGGGCCACTTGGCAGAGCTGTCTGCAGAGTGTGGCAAAGCTGCTTCTGCCTCGTGGCCTCTGCAGGCTGCGTCTGCCTTTAAGGGGTCTCAGATTACCAGGAAGTCCGGGAGCAGCTTGCAGCTACGGAGCCTGAAAACGGCCACTAGGGCTTTTTTCCATTTAGCCTGCTTTTGTGCAAAACGTCTTAGCTCCCTGTCTACACGGGCCCTCTTGCGCAAAAACATTTGTGCAAGTGGCTTATTCCTGAACGGGAGCATCAGAGTATTTGCGCAAGAAGCACTGATTTCGTACAGTAGAGCGTCAGTGCTCTTGCGCAAATTCTCGCGGCCAGTGTAGACAGGCGGCAAGTTTTTGCGCAAAAGCGGCCACTTTTGCGCAAAATCTTGCCAGTCTAGATGCACCCGGGGTGTGTCTAGACTACAGGGTTTTGTCGACAAAAGTGGACTTTTGGTGACAAAATGATACCTGCATCTACACTACTGCTGAGTTCTGTCGACATAACATCGACAGAACTCTGCAGTTTTGTTGACGGCGGTAAACCTCATTCGACGAGGAATAACGCCTTTTGTCGACAGAGTTCTGTCGATAGAAGGCGTTATTGCATCTACACTGTCCTTTGCGTCTACACTCTCATGTCGACAATGCGGCTTGCTTTGTCACCAGAACTGGATGTAGCCTCTGTCGACAAAAGCCTGTAGTCTAGACATACCCATGTTTACAGGGAAACAGGGCAAGATGACAGTCCAAAAGTAGATGTTTTGCTCTTTTAATGCAAATTAAGAATACATACCCAGTTATTCTAAAAGGTTAAAGAATGCACTGCTTCTGAGAATCTCAGACAATTATTGGTGCAGAACTTTTTTTCTCACCTCTCCAATTCTTGTCATCTCACCTCCCCAATTTTTCTCACCTCCCCAATTCTTGTCATCATCTTCTTGTCCCTCTTACTGCTTTATGGGAGAAAGAGATATTTTGGCTATTCCAATTTTCAGGGATATTTTTCCTCTGAACTGGAAAAATTATGGTGCATACAAATAATTTACACATTCATGATGAAATGCATTTAACTGGCAACTTGTAGGTAGCAACATCATGAGTTTTGTAAATGTATGTTGCCTCTCTGATACTGCCATCCTTAAGATACTACTTTCCTGCATGACTGTTGCCAATGTAAGTGGACTACTAGTACTAACTTTGTAATACTTAAGCAGGATTGGTTTGTCTGGCTGTGCTGAAAAAAGGAGAGGAGACATTTGTTAACCGTTTAATCAGGCCACAACTTTTTTATTAGATATCTGAAACTACCCAGGAATAACATGTACAACACAGGTAACCCTCTCATGTTTTCTCTCATAATTAACTGGGGAGAGTGCATTTACTAGTTCCAACCTCCTCTCCATGTGGACCCCTCCAGCAACTTAATTGCTGGGCCCTTAAATGAACCCCTCTTGTAGGAGGAGTAAAGAGGGGGTTGGCTCCATGACATACCAATCATATCCAACTACCCCCAGCTCTCCACCCTTCCGTTGGGTAACCAATTCATCCTTCGACCATCATAGGTGTGATGTCACTGCAAGCTCCTGTCAACGTATATCACAAACTTCCAAAGCCCTACCTGTATAATCTCTGACAGACCCAAGCACTAGCTTACTGATCCTAAAAGCACCAAAAATGTTATCAAGAATGCTGCCCTGAACAGGGATGCCTTCTGTGCACTATGATCTATTGCAGCAAGGATCTGGAGGAGATCTCTGACAGTGGGAACTCCAATGGGATAATGACCCCCCCACCCCGGGCCTCTGCTGTGTGACCATTCCACTAAAAGCCATATTAAGAAACCACCACTGGATAGTCATTTAGCCTACTGACAATGTAATGGTCCAAAGGCACTTCGAGAGTATGGAAGATGCCAGTAGATGAGTCGCCAACAACAGTACTTACTGCAGCACCTGTTCCTCTGTATTGGGCCAGATTGCTGACTGGCCTTCCTGTTCCTGAAATTGTATAAGATCATTAAAACATTTTTCGTAGCTCTGTCATGCTGCATGTTGCAACTGATCTGTGGACCACACTAACAACTATCTATCCTATGGCAAGTCCCTTATCATTAACAGCATTCACTTGGTTTTGGCTGGGCTCCAGTCCACACCATCTTTGGTTCCTATCCTCGTCATCTACCATTACTCCTGCAATCACCTGAGTGGGATATCCTGGATCTAGGTAACCTGTTCCCTTTTGTACATTGTGTAGTACTGTGGGAACAACCTCAGACACAATCATTCTGATAAATTGTGTTAAATCCATGCTATCTGGCCCACCATCAGAGGCTGCTAGCACACTTGGTTGAGTGAATGCAGACCCTGACACCAGCACTTCCCAAAGCCTGATAGGCTGTCTGGGATCTTTTAACAAACCTGTTGGAAAATGTATGGTGCATAAATATAAATTATACATTAATTCTATCATAGAATCATAGAATCATAGGGATGGAAGAAACCTCAGGAGGTCATTGAGTCCAACCCCCTGCCCAAAGCAGGACCAACCCCAACTAAATCATCCCAGCCAGGCTTTTGTCAAGTCAGGACTTAAAAACCTCTAGGGATGGAGATTCCATCACCTCCCTAGGTAACCCATTCCAGTGCTTCACCACCCTCCTAGTGAAATAGGTTTCCCTAATATCCAATCTAGAACTCTCCCAGTGCAACTTGAGACCATTGCTCCTCGTTCTCTCATCAGTCACTACGGAGAACAGCTTCTCTCCATTCTCTTTGGAATCCCCTTCAGGTAGTTGAAGGCTGCTATGAAATCCCTCTCACCTTTCTCTTCTGTAGACTAAATAAGACCAACTCCCTCAGCCTCTCCTCATAAGTCATGTCCTCCAGCCTCCTAATCATTTTGGGTGCCCTCTGTCGGACTTTCTCCAATGCATCCACATCCTTTCTGGGGGGGAGGGCAGAATTGGATGCAATAATGCAGATGTGGCCTCACCAGTGCTGAATAAAGAGGAATAATCACTTCTCTAGGTCTGCTGGCAATGCACCCTAATATCTAGCTTCTTATCCGCTGTAATCCCCAGGTCTTTTTCTGCCAAACTGTTGCTTAACCAGTTAGTCCTGGGCCTGTAGCAGTGCTTAGGATTCTTCCATTCTTTTGGCCCAATCCTCCAATTTCTCTAGGTCACTCTGGACCCTATCCCTACCCTCCAATGTATATACCTTCTCCTAGCTTAGTGTCATTTGGGAACTTGGTGAGGGTACAATCCATCCCCTCACCCAGGTCATTAATAAAGAATGAAATGCTTTTAATTGGTGACTAAGATGCTGATATTTGTAGGTAACAACAAATGTTTAGTGAATGTGTTGCCTCTCAAATATTGCCATCCTTAAGAAATGATTTTCTTGCAGCACTGTTGTCAGTATATGTAGACTAACTAGTACTAGTTTTGTGATACTTAAGTGGGATTGGTTTAGTGGAATCATCTACCAAAGGTCAACCCTCATAGACTATAAACCCTTCTAAGAGCTATATTCCTGGAAAAGAAGGGTCATCAAATATTAATCCTACTGCATGGATTAACTGGCAAAACTCCTTCCTTATATTTTAGACTGAATTCTATGTGATCTGTCCAACACAGTACTATATAGAAATGCTTAGCACTCATAGCTGAATATCTGTCTTTCTATTATAATATGTAGGAAGAAACTGCAACCATTATTTATTATAGCTCATGAAAAGACCTGGTCTTTATTAATTTTTTATAATGGTCACTCTTTGGTCTAATAGTGATGTTTTCCCACATCAGCTTAAGTGTAGGAAAGCAAGATTTCAGGAAGCTATGTTTGTGTTTAAGGGGAAAGTTCTCTGAAGTCAGTCTTTCCCATTCCCTATCATATTGCTGACCCAACGTGCTTGATGTCAGAGCAGATTGGATGGCCTCTGCTGTTACTTTATCCATAAAATCAAAACACTGGTATATTTGTAAAACACTTTCTCACTTTATTGAATGTATATACCATTCTTATCAATCTTAAATGAATTTATTGCTAGTTCAGCTCTTTTTTCTGAAGGAACTGTCAGTTCTATCACAAGTACCACTTCTTCAAATCCAGCTTCACTCCCCAATCTGCTAGTTTTGTAGAATTCCCAGTGAGAGCCTATTATTTTGTTTCTTTCCACCTCTGACAAACCCTAAAGCACAAAGACCATTTTATCTTTGATATGGCTGTATGGTACGTACACTATGACAAATGCACCTTGTCATCCATTGAAAGTATAGCAGCCCATATGTTAGTTCAGGGGTCGGTGGCCCCTTTTTTGGGTGAGGGCCGCTGACCCACAGAATAATCAGTTGGGGCCCACACACAAGTGAGAAGCAAATTGAGAAGCCCCTGACAGAGAAGGAGAAAGACACTCCTAACATTCCCTTCACACACCAAAGCCGGAGGGGGGGGCGCGGGGGGGAGGGCAGGCTTATAGATTTTGTATACTCCAGCTCTGTGGGTGAGTGACAAGGGGCTGGAGCACCAGCATGGGCTCCCCAATGCAGGAGGATCCCTGAGCCTTGATGGCCAGATCCAGGCAAGCCAGGGTCCACATCTGGCCCCCAGGCCTGAGGTTCCCCACCCCTGAGTTAGGGGTATGTTGCAATTTCACTAGGTATGCAGCAAGGTCTCTCTTCCATCATCATATATTGAATGTTTCCAAATGACCATCACCTCCTGAAATAAAATATTAATTTCTCAAAATTTGCCCAAAGAGAATTTGCTCTTTGCTGTAAGTAATAATATACTTTACACTTGTATCTGAAAATCTCGGAGCAAGTTAAGTGTGAGAAAAGGAGGAAACACAGTGGTCACGTGACAATTGGAAATGGAATCCCAATCATTTCCTTTAAATGACAGTGAATTCCCTCTAAGGGTACATCTACACAGCTCCAAATTTCAAAATAACATGCTATTTCAAGCTATCCCTTAACCCTCATGCAAAGAGGTTTACCAGGATGGTTAAATAGTGCACCCATTATTTTGAAAAATATTTTGAAATAACAGGTGGCTTGTGTAGACACAGAATAGCTATTATGGGATACCTCCAGTATCCCAAAATAGCTGCACAGTATAGATATACCTTAATAGATTAGTTTGTTCCTCTAAAATATTATTTCAAGCAGATGTATATCCGTTTATTTCAAACGAAGTACTATATAGTGTTCTCTGTTACTAACAAATTAATTTAAAAGTATGCTTCATTGTAGAGAAAAACTGTTTGACTAAGTCATAATGTGATACTGCATCTGTTTCCAGCATTATGTTTCACAACATTTCATTACTTTTTTTCTCCATTTATTTCAGCATTCTTAAATACATATTCTAACATATACTTTAAGGCAAGCCATTTTCAAAGGCACAAAGGAGAATTAGAAATAAATAAATGTGAGTTGGGCCCCTAACTCCTTTTTGCATTTTTTAAAATCTCTTGAGAAACATTATGCCTAATATTTCCTTTATTTTCCAGCTCAATGTGACAGCTGATGAGGCATACAACTCAGCAATGTAAGACCCAATATTCAAAACTATGGGGTTACAAAATGGTTCAGTTGAACTATTAGTTTAAAACTGATAAAAATATCTGTACTGCTATATCCACTAGGAGCAATTAGAATCAGTATTAACATTAGCCCTTGCAGAAATACTTTCAGAATTATTTCTTATCCACATTAATGAAGCTTTATTATAGAAACCCTAAGGTATTTTATATCTCGCATGGAAGACTATAATTAGGCACAAATTGATGGGCCTGTGCCTGTTGCCAAATTAGAATTTATAACAGATGATTCTGAACCCATTGTCTTCCTGATATTATCCCTAGAAAAGCATCTGCAAGTGCTGCAACTAATCCTCTAAAATAATCTGTAACCAATCTGCACGACATTTTCCATTTCCTGGTATACAAACCATTATGGAGGCAGCCAGGTGCAATTCTTTTACAGCTTTTACTAAACACTGTTGAACATCTAATGACCTTTGCAAAATTATCTTCATTAGAATCAGGAGGGCTATTCTACCGTCTTAGTGATGGTATTGTTTAGCAAAATGCGGTTAACAGTAATATATAATTTGAATAAAATTTTGTTTTGGATGTTTTCCTCATTCTGCTTTTGTTTTGCTTTATATTTCTTTAGATACTTTCATTAATTGTGTATAAGTGATCTAATTATTTATTAGCAGATTTATCTGTCGGGGGATAGAAGTATGGGAGGTGCAGGACTCAGGACAGGGTTTTGGGGATGTGTGTGGGGGGGGATTGCAGGAGGCTGGGGGCAGTGGGGGGGCTGAGGAGGAACTCAGGGTTGGGGGGTCCCATCTGACATGAACTTTTTCTCTCCCTCCAGGCCTTTCCCCAGCCACCGAGGGGTCTTTCCCCTCTCCAGCGCTGTGTCCAAGGGCTGGGGAGGAGAGAAAGGGTTTGGGGTAGGGGGTCTACTTACCAGTGTGCTAGCAGGTAAGATGGCACAGCCCCAGCCCTGCTGGCCACTCCTTTGGTGGTATGGCTACCCACAGTGGTTACTGTGCAGTATAGCTGTCCCCTGACGGCTTCCTGCCCCAAGTGGCTGCTTTCTTATCACATCCTGAACAACAGCCCCGTCTTCTGAATGTTATGGAAAACAGTCTTTTTCCCAGAGCTTCTGGTTGTGCTGGCACAATCAAATGCTGACTTTGCTTTAAGTAAGTATTAAACTAAGTAAGGAACTGCATACCAAATTTGGTGGCAGTAGCTCTTATCATTTAGGAGTTCCTGAACTATATACATATATAGATTGTGTTACCATAGCAGCAAAGGCTCTAGATATGGTCCAGCACCCCATTGTCTTAGGCGCTGTACATATACAGAACAAAAATATTACCCCTTGTTTGTAGTATGGTACAGTTTCATCCAATCTAAATCTACACTTCAAATTTCTTCCAGATGATCAAATATAGTAGAAGACAATCACAAGTAGTACTGGTGTTTTATTATATTTAAAGGTTATGCACAGAAGTAAAATTATGGGTGTGGTAAAATAAAATACTTGATGTGCCTAGAGTATACAAGTTGACATGATTTAGTAATACTGTATTGCTTCCGTTTATTTTAGGAGGCACATGTTACTGCAGACAGAAAATATGGGGTGCTGTGAGAGAGAGATCTGTTCATTTCCTGAAATAGCAGTTTGTGGAGAATCTTGGTTGTGCCTGACCTGACTGTTTAACTGAAGGCTGAGTTTTATGCCTTTATATATACAAAATACTGAGATCAAAAGAATTGGTATGAGGCTATGGTTTCTAAAAAGTGGTCAACATTGTGTGTGTCTCTAATTAAATCTTCCATGGCAATCAAATCTATATCCAATTTGAAAGCTATTTTACATATTTACTATCATCTACATAGATGAGCCTCAACCAAAACTCCAAATTCATGAATATTTTTTGTGGGGGAGATTAAAATCTCAGTCTGGATCTAAATTATCTTTATAATTGATTGAAGCAAAATACAATTTCAAAATGCAGCTTATTTTGTGGTGTTTGAAATCAAACTTTGAAGTCAACTGTAAAAAAAAAACCAAAACTAAAAAAACAACAACCCCCTCCCCCAAAAAAACCAAAACCACACTGGGTAAGCCATGGAACACTTACACTTGGTAAGAAACTTTTTCTAACATAGTTATGATCTCTAAATAATTTTAACTGCTCCACTCTACCATGGTACTGGTCCAGTGCTTTCAAGTAAGGCATTAAGTTTCTCAATTTTCTAGGAACGTTGTTTTATGCAGAAAGTGATGGTATCTGGTAAATTAAGAAACAAAAATCCCTTAATTTACATCAATATTTTCAGACAGCCCCCCTCCCCCAAGAAACTAATATAGAATATGATAGCAGAAGGATTTGGATAGACAAATTGCTTCAGAAGAATGGGATTTCCTCTGGAAAGGACCAACAACCTCAAACTGTAGCATGATAACAGAAAATGTATTTAGTGCCTCAGAATACTCAGGTTAAAAATCATACAGATTTAATGGGGATAAATGTTGGAGTAAATCTGAGAGATGAGATGTTATGTATATATGTGGACAAGTTTAGTAATTATGAATTACTAAATGATCCTTTGGTAATCCTCCTGGGGCTTGCTGGCGGAAATTATCTTTCCATTTTGTGTGTGGACTTGATCTTTCATTTCCTAGTAGCTGCTCAGCTAGATACTGTATGATTTCTCACTGGAAAAGATAGACTAATACATATTCTTACTTCAATAAGCAGCTTTGCATATACACCCAGTTTTGTAATACATATGTCTCATGCATTGCACTGTATTTTCTTAATATATAGTTGAACAATACAAAAGTTGGGTTACAATACTTCTTGTAAACCTGGGAATTTTTTTTAGGAAAAATTTGTTTAAACTGAAGAAGAAGGAACTTTTGTATAATATAGTGGAAGACTGGAGATTAGCAAATTTTTTGTCTCTGTTTAAAATATACTAGGGATTACCATGAGAATTAAAGGCCAGTGATCCTTAATTAAGTTCCAAGTAAATCAGTTGAAATGGTAATTATAGACAGACAGTTATAAAATACCTACATCAACAAGGTAAAATAAGCACAAAGCAACATAGCTTTTATAAATAAAAATCACTCAGCTCTAGAGTACTATCTTTTAAGTCTGTCAGTCAATAAGGACAGAAAACTAATTGGCTGACAAATTATTTGGACTTTCAAAAAAATCTCTCAGAAAGCCCCTCATGGGGGCTATTTTGAAAACTGAGGCCTTATGAGGGCAAGAGGGAATACTGTCATGGGTTAAAACTAGCTAGGAGACACAAAATGAAGTACCCACATGAATGTTTGATCAGTTAAATGTTAACTACAAAAGTCCTAAAGATCTATGCTGGGGCTACTCTTTTTCAATATATTAATGAATAAGAAAAGAAAGAAAAAATGAGCTGGCAGATGCCATAGTGAAGGTAACTAAACATTTGCCTCCCATACAGACATAGAAAACAATGTTTCTCAAAACTAGCAAACAATGTGGAACTCCAGTAGAAACAGCTAAGTTAGGTGAATGGGCAGTATAATGGAAATTGAAAAACAGGCAGGAATTCCCACTAAATGTATCACAGAATCATAGAGCTGGAAGATACCTCAGGAGGTCATCAAGTCCAGCCCCCTGCCCAAAGCAGGACCAATCCCAACGAAATAAAGCCAGCCAGGGCTTTATCAAGTTGAGACTTAAAAACTTCTAGGGATGGAGATTCCACCACCTCCTAGGTAACCCATTCCAGTACTTCACCATCCTCCCAGTGAAATTCGCCTTATAGCATCATTCTTCACTAGCACAGTTTTCACTCTCCTCCCCCGCCCCCCCCCAGAAAGGTTCATCTTTTTGGAATCCCTCTGCCTACACTTATGTACTGAGACCTTCTGCTCCACTCACTGTCCTTTGGATAGCACTGTCAAGAAAGCCACTCTGGGAACCCACACAAAGGGTTATACAGTGCACAGAATTGTCTAAAAGAAACCAATGCAACCTCAAGCTATATAAATGTAGGAGCCACAGTCTCAATTATCAGAAATTCATGGATAACCTCTGAACCTACAATATTATGAGCCAGACCATACCACCTCATCCCAACATCCCTGAATTTAGGGCCACTCAAAATCATGGCTTATACCCAACTATGCATAATAGACAAATGTGTATGTGATTGTGGAGGAAATTGCACACTGTTTACATTCTTGATGGGTGAATTGGACCTGGATACCCCAGACACTGAACAAAACCTCTATGTGGCTGACATTTTCCTCACCCTGGCTATAGCTCTACTCCCAAATAGACTCAAACAGTAGAGAGATATTTTACATTGGCTTTTACATGTCTAATTTAGCACACATGTGTTGCTTTCTGGGTAAAGGTTCATAGTTCAGCACAAGTGCAGTACAAAGCAGAATACCATATTAATACATTCTTTACTTTTATTTTAAACACTAACATCTTCCCATGACTTCAGTGACAAGTAAACTGTATTATTATTATTTGTAGAATTGTACATGTTGGTACACACTAGGTATATCAATCAGACATAGAGAAAAATTTAATATATTGATTTTTTACTCTAGTAAATTTTTCTAACATTAGTGTTTTTAATGGAAGAATCAATTACAAGTTGAACCTTTCAAGGCTGGCACCCTGGGAACCTGACCGGCTGAATTTGCCAAACCACGGGAGGTCAATACTGTCTCGCAGCATTACCAAAACTTCTACTGGTTACTGGGCTCTTAGAAAATATTTAGGGGTTAATTAGAGCTAAATAACATCAAAGAGCTAGGACTGGTGGCTGTAAATAATTTTTATGGAAGTGTGGGAAACCTGGCCATATCCATGATAAGTGGACATCCGGCTAACTAAAATCATGCTGGTCCACATATGTTGCCAGACCAGAGAGTGCCAGACTAGAGAGGTTCAACCTATAGATAACTATTAACCTAATTAGCATAGTTAAATATAACAATAAATATTTAAAGCAAAATAAAAAAGATTTCTTGCTTTCAATGTTTTACTTCCATGCTTGAAGGAATACAGTGTTATCCCTTCAAGTCATAGTGACATTTTAGCCTAAGTTGAAGCTATTGATCTTTGAATTAAAGTTTATATAGTGTCCAAATATTTTTAAGTCAGACTGGAAAGTCAATATTAAGAACAACTTAAGTCAAGCATATAGTTTGTAAATGTCATGGAATATTTACTTTTGAATAAATCAAATATTAATACCTGTCTCTGCTGAGAATTAAATCAGCATTTTTAAAAAAGCTTTATTTCCCAGTAGATCATTTTTATTTGGGTTAGCCTGTTTGTGCAAAAGAGAAACCTTAAAAGAATCAATAATCCAAAAATTCAGTACATTTCCTGGTATCTCAGACAAAATACATGGTGAACACACCTGACATCGTTTAAAAAAAACATATAATTGAAAAGCCTGTCAGAGAACAATTATTTGTAGAATTAGTATGGTTCTTTTAAGTGGTAACAATTAATCATAATGAATACCATGTAGTGGACAGTATTTTATGACCACTTAATAATAGAGCTGTCAAGCGATTAAAAAACTTAATCACTATTAATCGCATGTGCATCCCCCTTAAAATGCAGCCGCAGCATTTCAACAGAGCAGTGCTGCATGGAGCCCAGAATCAGCTACAGTCCCCAGCTGACCCCAGGCTCCATGCAGCGCTGCCCCTTTGAAGCACCGGGGCAGCGTTTCCAAGGGGCAGCGCAAGGCAGAGCCCGGGGTCAGCTGGACTCCCCAGCTGACCCCCAGGCTCCATGCAGCACTGTCCCTTTGAAGTGCCATTTTGGCACTTCAAAGGGGCAGAGCATTAGGAACCGGGGATCAGCTGGGGACTCCAGCTGATCCCCGGCTCTGTGTTGCAAAGTCCCTTGGAAATGCCACCCCGGTGCCTCAAAGGGGCAGCACATCAGGAGCCCAGGATCAGCTGATCCTGGGTTCCACTGCCATGGGGGCTCCACGGCTGCCCCTTTAAAACACCGCCTCTGGCGTTTCAAAGGGGCAGCTACCATGGAGACCGGGGTTAGCTGGGGACTGCCCAGCTGATCCTGGGCTCTGCACAGCAGCAGAATCCAGGGTCAGCTAGGGGCTCCTAGCTTATCCTGGGCTTCCCATGGCAGCAGAACCCCAAGTTCTGGAAAAATGCCATGCAGAGCCCAGGTTCCACTGCTGCGTGGAGCCCAGGATTGGCTGGCTAGTCCCCAGCTGATCTGGGCTCCAGGGCTGCCCCTTTCAAATGTTCCGGATGTGACGTTTTAAAAGGGCAGTGGCAGCACAGATGATTAAATGCTAGCTGGGTAAATGCCGCGCAGAGCCTGGGACCAGCTGGGGAGTCCCCAGCTGACCCCAGGCTCCACTGCCCCTTTGAAACATGCTGAGGCGGCATTTCTAAGGTGCAGCCACCTCACAGCTGATCCCGGCTCAGCTGTGAGGCGGCTGCTCCTTTGAAACGCCGCCTCTGCATGTTTCAAAGGGGAAGTGGAACCTGGGATCAGCTGGGGAGTCCCCATCTGATCCTGGGCTTCATGTTGCAGTACCCCTTTGAGGTGCCTCAGTGGCACTTCAAAGGGGCAGTGCAGCATTAACGCCTGAGATTAATCACAGGCGTTAACGCATGTCAATTGACAGCCCTACTTAATAACTAAGGGTATGTCTAGATTATATGCCTCTGCCAACAGAGGCATGTAAAATAGGTTACCCGACATCATCAATGAAGCCGGGGTTTAAATATCCCCGGCTTCATTAAAATAAAAATGACTGCAGCGCTTTGCCGGTTCAGCTGATTGTTGGCACAGAGCACGAATCAAGGCGCGGATCGGTCGATAAGGGAAGCCTTTGTCGACCACTCCCTTATGCCTCGTGAAACGAGGTTAACAGGAGCAGTCGACAAAAGCTTCCCTTGTCGACCGATCTGCGTCTTGACTCATTCACTGTGCCGACGATCAGCTGAGCCGGCACAGCGCGACGAACATTTTTATTTTAATGAAGCCGGGGATATTTAAATCCCGGCTTCATTGGCTATGTCGGGTAACCTATTTTACATGCCTTTGTCGGCAGAGGCATGTAATCTAGACATACCCAAAACATGTGTGTAGGTTTTTAATGAATGAGACACTCTCTCATTTTATACAATAAC